>CM056958.1:20586615-21886422 GCA_029856935.1 Cyclocarya paliurus
GATAAAAGTAATAACTTTTTTATTAAAATATTCAAGTATTAAAGAAATTAAGTGGAAGATCTCTCTCTCTACGGCAGCAATATTAAATTTCTTAAAACCCAAAATACTCGGAAACCATTTTTTAAGAGGGCCTAAACTCATCTCATTTGAACTATAGAATTCCAGCAAAAACTGATCTTCACGTAGCTTTCTCTCTCTCTCTCTCTCTCTGAACATAAGCCTCATCTCATTTGAATTAATGATGGAGCCGAAACTATAATAATTTTGTGGACAATAATGATCTATGTCGTACAAACTGTGGACTAATAATAAGTAATTAATGAATTTACACCTCTCATATTGTACGGATATTCGTTGAAAGGCAGCGAAAAAAAAGAGAGACTAAAGAGGCAATCAGATTTAACTCTTAAAATAAAAAATAAAATAAAATAAAATAAAGCAAACCAAAAGGCATCCACCCATTATCCGACCACTCACGGCTAAATACAAAGGTTGAGGAAAACCGACCTGTCTTTTTTAAGGTTAGTTTATTTTCATAATTTTTCTTAACTTATTTTTTTTATTTTATATAATAATTAAAAAAATTTTAAATTTTCTCATAAAATAAAATAAATAATTTAACTTTTCAAATCTCAAAATAAAAATAATAGTAAAAATACATATATTCTAACAATATTTTATTTAACTTTTACTTTTAATTTCAATTCATTTTATCTTATATGTGAAAAAAAAAGAAACCATGTTAGTGTAGGTGATGGGTGGGCTCCACAAGGTTTTAATTATCTTCCAAAACCATGCAAGAGTAATGTTGTGTAGAGTTGTATATTATGCAAACGTCATGTTATCGCTTTGAAAAAGAATGTGTTTATTATTAAATATTTTGATTTTTTTTCATTCCACTATCTCAACTCACTACTATTCATAACAAATTTAACTCACCTCAATTCAGCTCAACATCCAAATGAGACCTTAACTAACCTCTAAAGTAAACCTTCGCTGAGGGGAAGGAGAAGCTCCCTCTCATCCTGATCCTTAATTGGCTGCTAGATAATAATTTTTTCGGTTAGTTTCTTCGGTTTGTCTTCCTTTTTATATTTTTTTCTTTTTACTTTCTTTTCCCATTAGATTGTAAATGTTGGATCCGAGTTTTGGCCTTTGGACTTCCACACATGCCTTACCTATGTGCTCTCTAGTTGTCGATATTCAAAACCCGATGGAGGAGTTGCCGAACAACCATCGCATGACCTACACGCATTGTCCGAGCCACGCAACTTTTTTGACTTGTTGGAGGGTTTTCCGGTCTCCAACCACCACACACATGGCGCAATTGGATTCCCACCTTCGGATGTTGTTCTTCCAAAATGCCGCCAGCGACCCGGACTGTTCAATTCAAATTATCCAACTATGTTTCAATTTTTCCTAACCAATAATCTAGGAAAAAGGGATGTGAAGAGCTTCGCCAAATACCCAAAAATAGACTGTTGCAATGCCTTTTTCGCAGATACCAATCACGACCGCATTCAACAATTCCATAAGTTGGATTTTATAGCTAGTATTGTAGCAGTCCGTTCGTGGGCTTGACAAGGGCTCGAGTCCAATTTGTTAGTCTCATTGCTCATTTATTTTTATTACCTATTGTACGCACTGCACTTTTGTAAATGGGTTTTTTTCAAGGTCCCCTGCCTTCAATTCTTGTCCTCTATCTTTTGATATTTTCAATGCAAGTTACTTCAAGGAAAAAAAAAAAAAGACAAAACGCAATCTTCATAAATCAAGTAGAAAAAAGTTTCAGAAAGGAGATTAAATATTAGATTTGCCGATGAAAAAAAGGCAGATAAAAAAAAAACAAATAATTGTTGTATTAATTTTATTCATTTAGAAAGAAAAATAAATCTTGGCATGCCGCTAACTATCATTACTTCTAAGTTTTCCGCGGGAAGCGAAGAACTAGACTTTGATTTTGAACCCAAAATGCCCGACAGGATTGTAAAAGATATGCTTGACCAAAATGTTTCGAAGAGCACTAAACGTTTGGGAAAGTGCCAAAATTCTTGATTTTTGATGCGTCACGCAGTTGTATACAGTCAAATTTACCAAATAAATAGAGTCAAATTTATATTGGCTAAATGCATGGCAATTAGAACACAGATGTTTTTAAAAAAGAAAAGCCAGTTACGGAAACCGGATTAAAATCCGGATCCGTAACCGGATCCAGGCGGGTACCAAAAAATTTTTACCCGTCCGGGTTTAATCCGGGCGGCAAACCGCCCGGATCCACCCGGATTCCGGGTTTCAAACCGGACCGGAAAAAAATCCGGCCCGGTTCTACACCCTTAATGCAGTACAAGTATTGACTATTTTGCATGAGAAATACAGAAGGTATTGTAGAGAAAAGAAAGTATTGTAGAGAAAGAAGAGGCTAAGTTTTTTACGTAGCTCCTATCAATGATGTTTGTCTCAATATATTGCGTATTTTATACATATTCAATACAATGACCAACTTAGCCATGAACTTATAAAAAACATGACCAAATTAGCCATGTAGCAAATGCATATTTGGCTTAGAATGAACACTCGATAATACTACTTCATGAAACTGATTTGGCCACAAATTCCACTATTGTGAAGTAGAAGGCATCATTTGTAGAATGAGATGTTTATTAGTACCAGCAATCTCAAATGAATTGTGGCTTGTAGTGTTCCCTTACTAAGGATAATCTTATCCAAGGAACTACTCTCAAGTCCCCAGCTTAAAAGAATAAAAGACTAAAGTTAAAATTGAAAAGAAAGAATAGAGTACTGTAGATATAATTGAAACAAAATATTGAATAAAGAGATAATGTACACTTCCTGTTAAGAGAAGAATTGGTAAAAAGTTTCTTATCTTTCTCATTGATCTTTGTAAGAATATATAGACATCCGAATATGACTTTACATGGAAAGAAAATAAAATCAGTTTTACAAATCAATTATACAAGGAAACATATATTCTATAATGGTGAGATTGCTAGAATCATGGGATTGCTAGAATCATGGAATTGATAGAATCATGGAGTTGCTAGAATTATGGGATTTGCTAGTCTGTAATACTCCCCCTTAAGTTGGCGCATGAAGATCCGTAATGCCCACCTTGTGAGATAAGTGATGAAAAAGATCAGATCCCAAGACTTTTGTGAAGATATCGGCGATTTGCTCGGAAGATGGAAGATGAGCGGTGGTGAAGAGACCAGAACAAAGCTTGTCGCGTACAATGTGGCAGTTGATCTCAATATGTTTGGTACGCTCATGAAAAACTGGATTTTGAGCAATGTGGAGGGTGGACTGATTGTCACAATAGAGAGTCATAGGAGTTTTATGTGAGATGCCGAGGTCATGAAGGAGCTGTTGTAACCAGACTAGTTCGCATGTGGTGATGGCCATGGCACGATATTCAGCTTCTGTAGATGAGCGAGCAACTGTAGTTTGTTTCTTAGTGCGCCAGGTAATGGGACTAGATCCAAGTGTGATGAAGAAGCCTGTGGTGGAGCGTCGAGTAGTAGGACAACTAGCCCAATTAGGATCTGTGTAAGCACTGACATGAAGATCATTAGAAGAGGGAAAGAAAATGCCTTGTCCTGGAGCACCTTTAAGGTAGCAGAGAACACGAGTGGTGGCTGTCATATGAGGAATCCGGGGAGCATGCATGAATTGACTGAGAATATTGACTGCAAAGACGATGTCGGGTCTGGTGATGGTGAGATAGATGATTCGTCCAACTAACCGTCAGTAAGGAGCGGGATTAGGAAGAGGGTCACCATCAGTGTCATTGAGCTTCAGATTTTGTTCCATGGGAAATGGAGCAGGCGAGAGCCAAGTTGACCACTATCGGCAAGAATGTCCAGGGCATATTTTCGCTGATTAAGAAAAATGCCAGAAGGAGACGAGTGACTTCAAGTCCAAGGAAATATTTGAGAGGTCCGAGATAATTGGTTTTGAAGTGAGTTGAAATAACATATTTGAAAAAGGTGACCTGAGAGAGATCGTTGCCAACGACTAAGATGTCGTCCACATATACAATAATAAGTGTAAGACTAGTAGGAGTAGTCAAGGTGAACAGAGACTGGTCTGCCTGAGATTGAACAAAACCTGCATTAAGAAGAACAGATGTTAGTTTGAAAAACCAGTTGCAGGATGCTTGCTTGAGGCCATAAAGGGATTTCTGGAGACGGCATACGCGGGTCTCCCCCTTAATACAGTATCCAAGTGGTGGGGTCATGTAAACTTCTTCATCAAGTTCACCATGTAGGAAGGCATTATGGACGTCCATTTGGTGAATGATCCAATTTTTTGTTACAGCAACGGCAAGTACACAGCGGGCTGTGGTCATTTTGGCTACCGGAGCAAATGTTTCATGGTAGTCTATGCCTTCCACTTGAGTGTAGCCTTTGGCCACTAGTTGGGCCTTGTAGCGCTCAACAGTACCGTCAGCTCAGAGTTTGGTCTTGAAAACCCATTTGCAACCGATGGGTTTCTTACCATTGGGGAGAGGTTCAAGTGTCCAAGTGGAGTTTTCTTCAAGGGCACGGATTTAAGAGGTCATAGTGTCACGCCAGTGAGAGTGGCGATTAGCTTCTGAGTAACAAGTAGGTTCAACAGAGGCAGTAATGGCAGTTAAGAAAGAATTATGAGCAGGTAAAAAACGAGAGTAAAACAAAAAAGCAGATAAAGGATGAGAAGTACCTAAGGACTGTGCAATGGTCAAAGAGGCAATGGACTCCGTGGGTATGGTGGGGCAAACATAATCAAGAAGGTATGCTGGTCGAGTGATGTGGTGACAGAGACGGGAAGGTGGGATAGATTCAGAGGCAGGATCAGGGTTTATGGCCGGTGGTGAGGGAGGTGAGACAGGTTCCGGAATGGGTAAGGGAAGAATGATGGAGTTGGGGGAAGGTGGAGTGGCAATATGTTGGAGAGGAAATTGGTCTTCATGAAAGGTGACATCTCGAGAATAGAAAATGGTGTCGATGTCGAGGTTATATAATTTGTAAGCTTTGCGGTTTCTAGGATAACCGATGAAGACACAACGGGATGCTCGGGGTGAGAATTTATCTCGATTGGCTTTGAGAGTCTGGGCATAACATAGACCAAAAACACGTAGGTGGGTGTAAGTAGGTTGTGTGTTGAGAAGAAGTTGAAAATGAGTTTTATTTTGGAGAGACTGGCTGGGGGTCCGATTGATGAGGTAGGCAATGGTGATGATGCATTCGCCCCAAAATTTAAGGGGTAAATGTGCCTGAAAGTGAAGTTTTCGTGCCACATTCAGAAGGTGCCTGTGTTTACGCTCGGCAACACCATTTTGTTGAGGAGTTTCAACACAGGTAAGTTCATGAATGATGCCGTGATTTTGAAAATAATTTTGGAGATTATGAGACAGAAATTCTTGGCCATTGTCCGTGCGGACAAATTTGACCGTGGAATTGAATTGAGTTTTAACAAGAGTAAAGAAGTGCATTAAATGACTAAAGGTTTCTGATTTAAAACGCATTAAATAAATCCATGTTGTGCGTGAGAAATCATTAACGATAGTCAAAAAATAATGAGCTCCAGAAATAGAAGTAGTAGAATATCCACCCCAAATATCACAATAAAGTTGATTAAAAGGAATCGTACTTTTATTAGCATTAATTTGAAATGGTAAGCGGGTGTGCTTAGAACGAGCATAAATATCACAATGAGAAATAGTACAAGGACTATAAAAAATAGAGGAAATAAGAAAGTTGGAAGGATGACCTAAACGTTGATGCCATAAGGTCTTATTATCAGGTTTGTGAGCGGAGAAGGCAGTAGATTGTTGGGGACGAAAGATGTAGAGTCCATTGCAAGCTTCACCCGCTCCAATCAGCCTCGTCAATTGATGGTCCTAGAAGAAAATATTGGAAGATGAGAAAGTGACAACACAAGATAAGTGACTAGTTATTTGAGGGATAAAAAGGAGATTATAATGAAATGAATGGACAAATAAGACATTTGACAAAGTTAGGGATTCGGATAGAGGGATGGAGCCGACTCCTTCAACTAGGATGGTCTCTCCCGTGGGCAATCTGACCTGTCGAGCCATGGGTGGCTCTCGGAGGTCCAAGAAAAGGGATCGACTATGGCTCATGTGATCACTAGTGCCACTGTCAATGATCCAGTCCTTATGAGGGTCGAAAATGGGAGGGATTGTGGAGGAGTTGCCCACGAAGTTGGCTGTCGAAGGAGAAGGGCGAAGCAAACTCATTAGTTGCTGGTAGCTTTCCGGATAGAGACCTGGTACTGGGCTTGAATGGGAGGCAGTGGCAAGAAGGAATGGGGAAGAAGGGTTGGGAGAATTTGTGGAGGATGCCATCGGCAAGAAAAGAGAGGTATGTTTTAGGATCTTATTTGGGCTGATACCATGTTAAGAGAAGAATTGGTAAAAAGTTTCTTATCTTTCTCATTGATCTTTGTAAGAATATATAGACATCCGAATATGACTTTACATGGAAAGAAAATAAAATCAACTTTACAAATCAATTATACAAGGAAACATATATTCTATAATGGTGAGATTGCTAGAATCATGGGATTGCTAGAATCATGGAATTGATAGAATCATGGAGTTGCTAGAATCATGATCGTTGCTAGAATCATGGGATTTGCTAGTCTGTAATACTTCCTCAACGGCATACTAGTGCCTCAGTTTTTCTAATGAGCTTAGCAATTGGCAGTTTGTAATGATACAAACTAATTTAGCTCAAATTAAAAGATCCTCTCAAATAAATGGTCCCAGCAGAATGCTTAAAAGATATATATATATATATATATATATATATATATATATATATATATATATATAGCCAACACAATTAGTGAAAAGGTTCGAGAAGCTTAATCTAATCAGTTGGAAAGACTTTGCTTTGTCCTATTAAGTTGAGAAATTGAAGTTTCTAATGCTAAAACATAGTTTTTGTTTCTATGTCTGCTCAAAAGGCACCAGTACAAAGTGAAGAGCATATTGGTGATCTGAGGCAGGGTTCCAAGAAGGACAAAGGACAATACCAGTTACCGTTCACTTGAGCATGAACAAGTGTGCAGAGATGCAACCTCAATCCAGTGATATCAACTTTTAGAAGATCTCCATTCTTCTCATCAGGCACTCCATTCCATCCAAGAGGAGTGATTGACATAGCTGTGTGAATGACTGGAGACTCTACAATATGCCCAAGCTCAACATGAGCACCTGCAACTGAAAGACCAAGCCACTGCTGTAGATGTGGAAATTGTGGTTGTTGCACAATTCCAAGGAAAGATGTAGGATTATCACTCATGCATAGGTCATAGATTCTGCACAAAAGATAATTCCATCAAGAATGAGACTTGCAATTCCTGAATTTTCATTTCAATTATGTCAAAAAGGACCGTACAGAGTTCGCAAAATTTGGATGTTTTATTAGTTGGCCAGTCTAAGGAGATGTATTATTGATCATCCAAAAATTCATAGCTCTAAGAAAATCTTTCCAAGTGGACAATGGAATAAACCACATCACCACTGCAGGATCCAACACATAATTTGAATTTAAAAAATCTAGAAAGGATTTCATTGGACAAATTTCAGATAAACTAAATTAGGTCAGAGCTAAGTTTTTTAAGATAATAGAAAAATCATCAACATTCAGAAACCTGGCAACCAATGTAACCACTGACTACTAATTTTGGGGCGAAGGGTATACAAGCATAACTGAATGGCAAAACTGTCAAATATAATATGTACACTTTCAGTAATACAATAATTCACTCCTCTGAAATCGAGATCTATATGACTTCATGGAATGTGACTGAAATAGTTCCTTTAACTCCGTAATAACATATTTGAGCTGAAAATGTCTTTGCCTGAAGAAAGTAAACAAAATGAGAGATCCCAGGAGATACTACAACCAATTAAATTTATAAATGTAATTGAAAACCATCGCCCAAGATACTAGATTAAAAGAGGGCATATATGTAATCTCATCCACAACTGCATTTAGTAAACTAAAACCTAAAGCAACTAATATATATTCTGTAGAGAAACAGGGAGAGTGGGAGAGAAACGTACAAGGGAGGGGCTTGCCGAGAGAGGGACGACGATCGTAGGCTTACTAGGAAGGCATGGGTTTGAAGGGAAACAACTAGTCGGCAGTTTCTGTAGCACCCGAGAGGTGCTCCGATGTCCTTAAGGTGGCTGGCAAAACCACTTGGACTGATTGTGTCGAGGTGTTCGTCTATGAGTACAAGAGGCCACAACATGATTAAGCTGGGTTCTCGGGCCGTGTTGGTCCATAAGTTGGCACCGACGTGATCTGAAAGTGGTGGTTGTTGGTTGCTAGGAGGGAGGCTGCGGCGGCTGCTGGAGAATAAGGCTCACGGTTGGCAGCTTTCCGTTGCATGGAGGTGCTATGTTTTTGGGGGCTAAAAACAGGGGCTTGCCGTATGGGATTGTCCGTGGTTTACGGTGGACTATGGCGGGTCTAGGTGGTTCTTCGTGGTTCTGTGGCTGAGGGAGGAGACGTGGGGGAGCTTCCTGCGGTACGGGTGCAAGCAGGGGCTACGGGCTTCGTTCATGGCTGCTGCGGCGTGCCTTGGCTGCTGAGGGTGGTCTGATGTCTTCTAAGGTGCCTAGTGGTGGCGTCGGCGGTTTTTGTGGTAGTTTCCGATGAGGTGGTTGACTTGGTTGAGGGAGGTAGGTTCTCGGTTTGAAGAAGCTTGCTACGGTGGCTATGGTTTCTTGTATTTTTTCTTCATGAGGTCTCGGCCAGGGGTGGTTTTATAGGCAATGTGAAGGGTAACGTGGTTCATAAGGAGTTTGGATAGAGTTTGGAGTTGGAAGTTGGCTGCACCTAAAAGACTTAATCCTACGAGGATACAAACACTAAGAGTTACATACTGAGAGGAAGATAGGCATACATGCATGTGCATGTGCATGTGAATGTGAATGTGAGTGGAACCGTGAGTATAGGTTTTAGGAATCTTAATCTTGATAGAACTCTAATTTATTTATCCTATAAAAGATGATGATAATGATAATAATAATAATAATAATAATAATAATAATAATAATAATAATAATAATAATAATAATAATAAAAAAATATTTATAGCTATAAGAAAATACATAAAATGTATCTATAGCCTAATATTAGGATCGGGTTGTTACAATAATTGTTTAATTTTTTTTTGTTTTAAATATATAAAAATTGTATTGATTTTTGTATTTGAGTAATGATTAGATAGTTATTTGATAAAAAGATGAAAATTCGAAATATAAATTTTTGTTGAGATGTTTAGTTTGATTTGGAAAAAATCTTGAAAAACTCTGGAAATTTGTGTGAAACCAAATATGGCCATTCAGTTTTCAAAGTCATAGAAACTTAATTAATTTTGTCAGTTTTCAAAGTCAAAGAAATGTTATCTTTAGGAATAACACGAAAAATGAAATATATCACAATAGTGTCTCTTTCTATTCTGAATTTCAACTGATATATGTATTTCATAACTTGACAGACAACATGGAAATAAACATTTTTCCTCTCGAAATTCTTAGAAATGATAATTATGCAGACTGGAGTGTCAAGATGAAAAATAATCTATTGGCCCAAGGTCTTTGGGATGTTGTCAGAACGGGCCCAAAACCTCCAAAACCAGATGATGATGTGGTTGAATTCGAGGCTTGGAGAAAGATGAGTGATGCAGCTTTACATGCAATCCAAAGTTCGTGTGGGATGGACATACTATCTCAAATCAATAAAATTAGTTCTGCCAAAATTGCTTGGGAAATGTTGGGTAAAATGTTCATCAAAAGTAATGGACAGGACAAGCTAATACAGATTGAAGATGATAATTCAAGTTCAAACAACCAAGGTCTCTCTCTCTCTCTCTCTCTCTCTCTCTCAATATCTAAATATGCACAAACATTATTGGAAGAAAAAAATAGGCTTATAATTGTAGGGAAAATTGGAAATTTCTCAGTACCTTAGCTAAAGTTGATCTTGTATTATAACTTAGTTGTAGTTCTTCTTGTCATTGAAATTTGAATCACCATGACAACAAGTACATATGACTTATCTTAGATGGTTTATCTTAGATCTGATATGATTCAATTTGCAAAAAAGACTTCAGATTTAAATATTATATATCAAATCTTATCATGGCAATAATGTAGATGGTGTGTCATTCACATTAGCTTACAAATAGAAAGAATCAACCACAAAAAAAAAAAAAAAACAATAAAGATTTGGAAAACTTGAACATCCTTCTCACTCAACTCATGGACGGATCTCGATCGTATTTGTTGGAAATTAAGCACATTTGGATATCGACCACTTAAGCACAGTACGCAATTAATAAGTTGAACGTAGAAGATGATAGTAAAATGAAATAGTAGAGAAATTACACTTGATCATCTCCTCAAACTATCAGCACTCATTTTACAAGGGGACCATCAAATTACTAATTCAACTTTATCTCAAACTTGTCCTTTTTGCAATTTTCCTTCTCTCATTAACATCCAATGTCCTTTTAGATCATACCAGTACATTACTTATTTTTTAATTATCAATTATCTCGAAGTCAACACTATTATATAGGATTAAAACAAGGGGTTAAATTACTTATATGATTTGGAGGTGAAGTGATAAGTTGGTTGGTGATTAACTAACTTTATTGCCATTTTGCAAAATGTGTCAATTTCAAGAGTAATTTGTGATTTTTACTCAAGAGAATGATATGTTAAAAATCTATAGGGATTTGATTAAAGATTTTATTGGGCTTGACTATTTGTGAGTGGTAAGTTGTACGAGAATAGCTGGAACAAAGCCCACATCTAACACTCAGTTCGTTGGGTTGCATCTTCACATAACATAAATAAACTTATGAGCTTTGCTTGTTGCTAATTATTTGGGCTATTTAATTTAGACTGACAAACAATTGATTAAAGCCTAATTCATGAAAAGAAGTGCCACTATCAAATTTGAGAAATTATTAGTACATCTTTGAATAGATAAGCCACCCATAATCCTCTTGTAAAAAGTAGACCACATATTAACAAAATATAAAGAAAACGTATCTTTTTAAGGAAAGCTTTTTTTTTTACAAAAGATATATGCGAGACTTGCTATTGGGAGTTATACCTAACGTTGTTCACCAAATTTACTAGTTATAATATAAGTTGCATTAATATCATTATATATATATATATATATATATATATTAACATACATGGATAGAAAACCGACACATGCATACAAATGATGCATACAAAAGAGGATATCGTTATGTACGTAGTAGTTTGCTGGAAAGTACGTAGTATAGGTGTCGGAGTTGTTTCGTTTAATTTATTTCAATTAAAAAGCATATCTATTCAAAGCATATCAATTATCATCATGTTATATAATATATATGCATGGCAGGGCCAGAGAGGGAGGATGATTATGCGCCCTTAGTCGAGGCTGTGCTAAGAGGTGATTGGAAAACTACAAGAGATTTCCTCGGGGCCCACCCAGCTGCATTGACAGCAAGAATCATGGGTCCATTTTCGGGTGGGACGATTCTTCACGTTGCTGTTGATGCTGAACAGGAACATATAGTGGAGGATTAATTGGGCAATGTGATTTAATTAATTCCTTTTTATTTATTTATTTGTTTTATGTACGTACGCATGCACCTACGTTACAACAACAAAAGATCCCGCCTTGGATTTGATGGAGCGTTGTCCTTCTTCGGCTTCGGCTTTGGCTTTCTCCCCTTTGGAATCATTGGCTGTTGTCATGACGAATAGCGCATTCGCGTGGAGAAACCGGCTCGCACGTTGGATCTACAATCACTGTTAGTCCCACTCTTTTCTTTAGCTTTTCGTAAAAATTGTTCCTTTTTTTATAAAATGAACTTTTATTTATAGTTGTATTATTGAATTGAGATTAATTGGATTCTTTATAAATAATAATAAATTGAGATAGTAGAATTGATTTTGTAGAGCTCACTTAAGATAAGTTTAGATGTTTGTGGATGATAAGATAAATTTAGATGTATTTATGAAAAATTGAAAAAGATTGTGAGTCTCGCATATAAAGAAATATTTAGTTGAAAAAAGTTATGGTCCTACATATAAAAAGGTTTTGAGTTGAAATGATTTTAATGATTTGAGAGTTAGATATTTAGATATTGACTCAGCTTAAACTTACACTAAACTTAATTGATATCCATGCTGTCCAACATCCAAATGAAGTCGTTTGGATTAAGAAATTATCTCAACTCATCTTATCTAATCATTACAATTTTTTCAAATTCTCATACAAAATATAATAAATAATTTATTTTTTTTTAATTTTAAAATAATAATAATATTAAAAATTAATACTCTAATAATATTTTATTCAATTTTCATCTCATTTCAACTCTTTATCCAAATCACACTTAATATCACTTATGAGCTAGTTATTAGAAAGGAATATGTATACAGTTAGTTTTTTCATTTTTGGTATGTAAGTTGATATTATTATTTTAGCCTAAATAGTAAATTGTACTGTACGTCCGTTAAAAAAGAAATTGAAGTAACATCACAGACAATAGTTAAACTGCACATGATCTCCTTTTATTTTCTTAAAAATAAAACTAGTACTAAACAAAAAAAGTACATATATCAATAGACATTTATTTTCCTCTTATTTTTGGGAAGGTACTGTACAAATTTCATATGCTCGTGCTACTGATCAATTACGTTTGGATATTAATCAAAATGATCAAGAAAGAAGTATCGGATCAGGTGCGACAAAAATACTATTCTGGCCGCAAAAGTATATTTGCAGTGATTATTTGTGTTGCAAACAAGTAGTTGCGACCACAGACTCAATATAATGACCTTTTTCCGTCGAGAAACAAATGGCCGGGAAAACTTTGTATGGAACTAACTATGGTTGGGACTTATTTTGAAAAATTTTGAGATATTTACAGCGAATAATTTCGCTGCAATTACTATCTTAACTTCTTCAAAAACGCATGTCACCGCAAAAAATTTTCCTAGATGAATTATTTGTGGTGGAAAAAATTGGCCAAAGAACTTCTGCGGCGAAAAATACCACCTTTGCGGCAATATAGGTCACCGCAAAATGCATTTATTTTGTAGTATATATCATGCATCCAAGGTTCAATTTGTCATTCTATTGCTAGGCGTGTTTTGTTCTACTTTGGGGTTCACTGTGGTTTAATGTTCACGTCTTAACTGAGTCCACTTACTTTTATGGGCAGATATACCTAAAAAGGCCATACTGTTTTAAGCATGAAGTAACTCTTAGGGATGTTGCTTGTAGAGTTTCACTTTTTCCGTATGTGCTGACTAATGGAGAGCTTAAAGTAGATCTCTACACAGTCCGGATACCATGCATGCTGGCACTTATATATGCTGTCTCTTCACTCCTGATGGTTTTAACATTCAATGCAAAGTAACTTTCTATGATTATAATTTGGTAATTAACTTCATGATCCATTTGAGATGCATCTCGTGTAAGTACTGATGCTAGCTCACATTGTTCTTTGACATAAGGTAAACACGTTAATCAATTTTAAAACTTTGAGATAAAGGGCAAGTTTTTTTTTTGGGAGAGGAGACAGGGCAAGGTTTTTGCCTGATGCTTATGTTGGGTTAGGATTTTTACGTTAGTGGGGTCATTGTCTTGGCAAGTGGAATAAAAATAAATTTGGCCCAACTTCTATAATTTATATGCCTCAAAGAAAAATTATATTCTCAAGTCGGCGTTTAGAGCACACATAGTAAAGTGCTTATATGCCATTAATTAATTTAGAAGATAAATTTTGAATTTTGAATCTTACAATTCAAATCTTATAAGTGATGTGAATGACGTACACACCAGCTTGAGATATAACAACCCATGCTTAAATGCTCCTTAACAACTATGTAAAATGGGGTTTTTGAATACTTTAGAAAATCCCTAGCCTCTTGGGAACTCTAAGGACCAAAGTCCAAAAGAAACTTTGTTCTAGAAAACTGTACTTATAAGGTTTCAGCTAGCTTAGCAATTAAAAGTCTTTGGTGTCATAACTGGCATCGAGATTTTAGATTCAAATATTTGCGCGGTTGTAAGTAATTTCTAGTGCCCACATCCTACTAGTGAAAAGCCAATTATTTACTTATAAATTCGTGCGATGTGGGTGTCTTGTGTTGGCCGTCTGAGATTTAACAAGGCAAAAGACATGATGTGTCTATATTGTAAGTTGAGGGAGAAACAAAACAACTATAAAAGCACCATAAATTATAAAAGAATAATAATATGGAGACAAAATTGTTCAATTATATTTATGTATCATGAGTCCTTCTCTTTCTTCTGAGAGAGTGAGGTGAGCCGTTCTTTGTATCTGGATACAAAGAATTTGTCTCTTAGTGGGAACTGAGAGTTTAGTGTTAATTCTTAATCCTTTCTTTATCATTAAGCAAGATGGAGGAGGATGGTCTTTTCAAAAGATGGGAAGGTCTACAATTAACAGAAGTGGAGAAGGAAGTGTTTGTTTGCATTGCCAGATGAAGTTATTAGAGACTCTGAAGTAAGAGGACAACATTGTCTTCTTTGTTTAATTGCTACTGAAAAGGGAGTTGACAAAGAGGCGTTCAATGATACTATGTCACAAGTGTGAAAATTGGAGGGTTAGGTTTCTTTCAAAGAAATGGGAGATCATAGGTTTCTGATTGAGTTTCAATATAAAATGGATATAGAGAAAATCATGCAAGGAAGGCCTTGGTTCTTTGACAGAAGCATTGTTTCTATTCAAGGCTTTGATAAGAGTATATCCTCAAATGAAGTTTCATTCAATTATGAACCTTTTTGGGTGCAAGTTCAGAATCTTCCATTATGTGGTATGAACCAAGACGTAGGGAAGCAAATTGGGTCCATACTAGGTAAGGTGTTGGCTGTTGATGTGGATGAGGAAGGACAGGGATGCGGTAAATGTCTATGAGTCCATGTTGAAGTTGATTTATTCAAACCACTAGTAAGGGGCAAGAGAATTATAGTGGAGGAGAAGAATGCCTGGATCTCCTTCAAATATGAAAGGTTGCAATCCTTTTGTTTTTAGTGTGAGTGATAAAGCATAAAGGGAGAAATTGTTCTAGGCAATCACGTGAAGCTCAGTTGGTGGAGAATCCTCAAATGCAATATGGACCATAGCTTAGAGCGCAACCTATGAATTCCACGCTGTTTGGAGTTAAGAAGTATAGAGGCAGGTCAAAATCAGTTCACCAGAAACAACACCAATCCGGCAAGAGTGGAAGCATGGAAGATCAGGTGTTCGAAAATAGAAGGGAAGATCAGGAGGAGGATTCTGAGGCACTCGTTGGGGCGGTTTCTAAGGAGATATCGGGTAATTTGAATTTTGAATTTCCTAAGTCCATATCCGATAATGTAGGTGTTAACAATTTTCAAATAGAAGGTAGCACATATAATATGGATCACTCATTTACGGAAGATAACATTCCTAAAATCTCGGAGGAGGAGAGAGGTAGTGAAGGATCTGTTCTGATATCAAGTGAGGGCAGTATAGGTGAAGGCACAGGTGGAGACAAATAAGCAACAAAGTCATGTAGTAACAAACTTCAGACCATTGACTGCTTTAATGTATTCATTCTCCCTGCTCAAACTTCAGACCATTTTCCTCTGTTGGTTGAAGTGAGCAAGAGTAGGTATGAAGGCTTTAATAGAATTAGGCGTTTTAGCTATGAGCTGAGTTGGGATAAGAAAGAGGAATGTAAGAAGATTGTTTAAGATAGTTAGAAGAAATCAACCTTGTTTTCTTCAAGGTTAATGGCAGTCACAAAAGGTCTCCAAAACTGCAAAGAATCATTAATTAAATGGTGTAAGAAGGATGCAAAAAATGGAAGGGGAGCTGTTCTTAAGAAGTTGAAGGAAATTTCAAACGTGTAGGATACTAACACAGGAGATCTCAATGAGTGTATTAAGCATAAACAAAGGGAGGTTGATGTGTTGTTGGAAGGAGAAAATACCATATGGAAGTAACGTGCTAAGCAGAGATGGCTACAAGATGGTGACAGGAATTTCAAATTTTTTCATGCTTATGCAAATTAGAGGAGAAAGACTAATTCCATAAAGACTATTGAGAGGGAGGATGGGCCTGTTGCTAATTCCTTAGAGGAAATTGTAGGACTGTTCTGACATTACTATTAGGATTTGTTTTCCTCTTCAAATTATGTTAATATAGCAGATTGTATCAGGCATTTAAAGACTAAAGTTACAGAAGACATGAACTTGCTGTTGACTAAGACCTTCTCAACTGATGAAGTGAAGGAAGCAGTATTTCAAATGAATCCAATCAAGTTCACTAGGGTTAGATGGTTTCCCGCAGGTTTCTATCAAACTCATCGGGGAATTGTTGGTAAGGAGGTACGTGGAGTTGTGCTGGACTTTTTTAACTTAGATGGTGATATTAAGCAGATAAATGAAACTCATATTGTTCTCATTCCAAAGAAGAAGAGTGTAAGAAAGGTTGCTGATTTTAGGCCAATCTCCCTATGCAATGTACTTTATAAGATTATTTCAAAGGTGTTGGTCAATCGATTGAAAGTAGTATTGCAAGAGGTAATATCCCCCACTCATAGTGCTTTTGTCCCTGGGAGATTAATAATGGATAATGTAAATGTTGCATATGAAGCCATGCACTCAATGGATAAGAAGTTTAAAGGAAAATCTAGTTTTATGACTTTAAAGCTTGATATGAGTAAAACTTATGATAGGGTGGAGTGAGAGCTTCTACATGTTGTGATGACAACCAAGGCATAAGGGGTATTAGGCAGGGTGACCCTTTATCACCTTACTTATTTATCCTTTGCTCAGAGACCTTGAGAGCTCTCCTTAACCAAGCTGAGGAAAATAAAGGTATTACTGGTATTGCTATTGCCAATGGTAAAATTTCTAGTAACCATTTATTTTTTACAGATGACAGCTTGTTGTTTTGTAGATCAAATGCCTTGGAATGGAGTCGATTGCTGGCGATTCTAAGTATTTATCAACAAGCTTCTGGACAAAGGCTTAACAAAGATAAAACATCCTTTCATGTTAGTAGAAATACAAAGGAGGAGACCAAGAGATTCATCCTGAGTTTAGTAGTGGTCAGGGCTTCAAATTCATATGAAACATATCTTGGTCTACCTGCTCAAATAGGTAGATCAAAAGTAAAGTCCTTCTGTAGCATTTAGACAAGGTAAGGAGTAGAGTCGGTAACTGGAAAACTAAATTTCTATCACAGGTTGGTATGGAGATCATGTTAAAAGCTATGGTACAGTCTCTTCCAACTTATTGTATGAGAGTTTTTAAGCTGCCTTTCTCACTGTTAAGAGAGATCAATAGAATTATGAAGCAATTTTGGTGAAATTAGTAGCATAGTGAAAGAAAAATTCATTAGGTCTCGTGGAGTCAAATGGGAAAGGCAAAGCTTGTAGGTGGCTTGAGATTTAGAGATTTGGAGAGCTTCAACATGACCTTACTTGCAAAACAAGGCTACAGATTACTACAAAGACATGATGCTCTCCCAAGTAAGATTTTGAAGCTGAAATACTTTCCTCATTCCTCATTTTTGAAGCTAAAATTGGGTCAAGCCCTTCCTATATTTGGAGGAATATACATGCAGCAAAGCAATTTGTAGAGGAATGATCTTTATGGAGGATTGGCAATGGACAATAAGTGAGGAATTTGGAAAGATAGATGGATTCCTCAACCATCATCTTTTCGAATCCAAAGTCTTGTGCAGGAGTTAGATAGTGATGAATATGTTTTTGCACTCATTGACCCAGATCAGAAGTATTGGAATACCCCTTTGATTGACTCCATATTCATAAGTACAAAAGCAAAATTGTGAAGAAAATTCCTATTAATGCTTACAACTATCCAGATAGGATCATATGGAGATGTTAAAATGGTATGTTCTCTGTAAAAAGTGCATACCACCTGCATAAGGAGATGGTAGAAAGGGTTAAAGGACAAGGATCAAGTTCTAATTCTCAAAAGGAGGTTTGGCTGAAGCTATGGAAGCTGAATATCCCTAATGCAACAAATGTATTTACATGGAGAACTTGCTTAAAGTCTTTTCCAAAAAGGCTAACCTTTTTAAGAAGACAGTTGTGAGTCTCCAGATTTTCCTATTTGTTTGAGTGAAGCAGAAATAGTCATTCATGCAATATGAGATCGCCCTGCAGCTAAGGATGTATGGAGTATTTCTTCTAAGAAAGTCTAGAAAAGTGGCTTGTCTGCATCCGGTTTTATGCACTTGTTAGCAAAGATGATTTACTTGTTAGAGCAGGAATCCTTGGAGGAGTTTATCATGACAACAAAGAAAATTCGGCAGAGCAGAAACTCCTTCATTTTTCAAGGCAATTTTATCCATCCAAACTTAGTATTGCAGCAAGCAAAACAGTTACTAGCAGATTATCAAGAAAGCCAAGTTTCAAAGGTAGTTTGCAGAGATGCACCAAAAAGCAACCATACTAATTGGGGACCTCTTCCTTTCACTACAAGAGATTGGGTTTTTTGAGACAAAAAAATTTGTCTCAAAAAACCCTATTTTCGTCCCAAAATATTTTTAGAGATGAAAAAATTTCGTCTCTATTTGGTCTCAAAAAGGTTGTCTTAAAAGAAAAAATATTTTTTAGGATGAAATTGGACGAAAATAGTCAAAATTGTTCGAACGGGATTTTTTTTTTTGAGGAACCAATTTCATCTCAAAAAACCTTTCAGTTCGAATTGACACATCCGTTATAATAATATGAAATTTTGATTCGAACTAATAACCATATTTAATCATGTTCAAACGGACGGAGTGTTCAAATAAATTTTATGCGTTTGAACTAATAAAGTTTTCAAATAACTTGTGTTCAAACATAAATTCTATCCGTTCGAACGGAGTTTTGTATATTAATGTTGTTCGAAGAAATATTTTATTGTTCGAACGGACCTACGGACTGTATTTCTCGGTTGTCGTTCAAATGGATTAGTTTTTGTTCAAATTAGTCTTTTTTGTTCAAATGGATTTAAACTTACATAATTTGCTTCTGCTTCAGAACTGGTCCAAACACCATCACGATTTTTATGTGCTCTATCATACAATTGGGTCAGATCATAGTCAATAGGACTTTCTTCTTCTTGCAAAAGGAAGATTTATATTAAAACTTAAATTAGAAAAGTGTATTATATGTTAATATTTATTAGAAACTAGAATAACTTACTATTTTTTTCAACAAACGATGAAAAGATCGAGAACCCGCATGATGATATATCGTTAATTTTGATCTATTTGTTTTGTTCACAATACTCCATTGTTAAAAAAAATATTATGTCTATATGTTTAATACATCTATCATATACTATTAAAAAAAATAGCAATGAAATTACCTGAAAAGCAGAATTTTTAAACATATCACAAACATTCTCTCAGTCGTTTGGGGGCACTGCTTGGAATGGATTTTGGTGCACTACCGTTGAGTAGTGAACTTCTGATAGTGTGCATGACATTGACCTTTGTACCTTGGGAATGCATTCGTCATCAGTTCCTCAATTGTTTGTCAATCTTCTCGTTAGCCAAAATTAAGTTTAAACTCGTCCTTTCAAAAATTATAAACAATTAGTATAAATACACGATAATTTTAAATTAACATGTTATACTTAGTTTCATGGGATGTAGCTTATTACAAATAACGATTTTTGATGTGGTCATTCGCATCTTGGAGAACTTTAGCCCAGAAGGATGTAGTCATCGGTGCATAAGAAGCAAGCCACGTTACCGAATCTCCGGAGCCACTGGTGTGATAATCAGGAATATCAACTTTAATTTTAACCACTTTCCTTACTTTCTCTATGCAGACACCCCTTGTAGTATCTCGACCTCAGCGTTGGCTTACAACAACTATATATACAGTAATTAAATCATATATTTTAATTAAATTATATTTATTTTATAGATATATATTATTTAAATCGAGTATTAAATGTGATATTTAATTTGATAAAATATCTTATTTTGGATCTGGTGATGTTGGCCCACTATTGATGGCAGGAACCACACGGGGAGTCGGTAATGGATGGGGATGACGCACATGTTGAAGTACAAATTAAGTATTTTTATGTTTCTTATTTATTAAGTATTAATTATAATTTAATTTCACTAAAATCTTAATTATTAAGTACAACCGTTTGAACACTTATTACTTTGTTCGAACATGATTCTGTTCGATCAGGATTTTATGTTCGAACGGAAATTATAGTGTTCGAATGAAACAACCCAGATTCCAGACATGAAACAGAGACAAAACACTGAAGCAGAAGACACAATTTATGAAAACACAATCTCATAAGATGCATATTTCACAAACATTTCACATGAGATTGCACAAACACAAAGAAATTTTCATATTCTCACATTCAAACACAAATATACTAGCTTCTAAACATAATTAATTAAAAACTATAATATATCAAATCACTAAAAATTAGAAATCTTACCTCAAATTTTTGCAATCCAATAACAAATATGAATCCACAATACCTACATATGCATAAAACACAATTTTTACTAAATCAAATCCAATAAACAACTACATATAAATTCGAAATACAAAAAAAAAAAAAAAACCACAAAAAATAATCCTTACTTCAACTACAAAGAAATTCCTCTCTCTCTCTAGAACCTCTCCTCTCTCTCTGTCTATTGTGCACGGTCGCTGCCCACTAGAACTAGTTTAAGTTTTTGAATAAAATGTAATCCGCGTGAAAGGAATAAGTTTTCAAGTCTGTAATGTAACGTTCGAATCGATAATTATCTATTCGAACACGAAATTTTCGTAATGGCTCCTAAATTCCGCTGGGTTAAATTCATCCTTTAACCGCTCGAACGAACATCACAAGCGTTCGAACGAATATATTATACAAATTAATATAAAATACTAATATACAATATATATATACTATATAATTCATATATTTCTACCATATAATGTTCATACTATACTATATTTAGTGTATATTTTAACACTATACAAATACTAGACTATGCTTAGTGTATATACTAACACTCTACAAATACTAGACTATACTAACACTGTACAAATACAATACTATACTTAGCGTATATACTAACACTGTACAAATACTACACTATACTTAGCGTATATACTTAGGGTATACTATACAAAGATTAGACTATGATTAGTGTATATACTAACACTTTACAAATACTAGACTATACTTAGTGTATATACTAACACTGCACAAATACTATACTATACTTAGCGTATATACAAACACTATACAAATAGTATACTATACTTAGGGTATACACTAACACTATACAAATATTATACTATACTTAGTGTATATACTAACACTATACAAATAGTATACTATACTTTGTGTATACACTAACACTATACAGGTACTATACTATACTTTGTGTATATACTAACATTATACAAATACTAGACCATACTCAGTGTATATACTAACCCTATACAACTACTATACTATACTTAGTGTCTATACTAACACTATACTAATATAGTCCACTATATATATACTATACAATATATATACTATATACAATATATATACTATACACATATATACTATAGACTAGAATATATACTATACTATATACATTATAGTATATAATATTCATATATACTATTATATATATATTCTTGAAGCGTTGGAACAGGTCAAGGTACATTAGAATAATTTATTACCCCGTTCGAACAACATTCTAGTCTGTTTGAACCATACATTTGCTGTTTGAACTAGACTGTTCCATACAAATACCCAGTTTAAATATAGAACAGAACAAACGCATCTGAGAAAAGTTCCCAGTTCGAACCCACGAGCTCTGATCTTCCAATTCATCGTCGTTCGCCGCCACCAGCTCTGCCACCAACTCTGCCATTGAAAGCCCTATCTTCTAAGAGGTATACCCTCAATCACCTTCTGCATTGTTTGTGTATCTATAGAGGATGTTTGAGATTTGTGAAGGGGGTCGGATTTGGAATCAATCCGACCCCATTTTGGTATTTTTCGGTAGAAATGATTGGGCTTTACTCCTTAATCATTTCTACCAATTTAAATGAATGAAGGGTTTTTATATGTTTCACGTTTGGCGTTGAGTTGACTCAACCATGGTTGTTTGGCAAGTTTTCGTTCAAACGGATTGAAGGCCGTTTGAACTTTTAATTGCCAAACAACCATTGCACTGTTCGAATATGGTATTGTTTGTTCAAACACGTATGATTTACATTAATAATAGTTTGAACATATATTATTTTTGTTCGAACTTAGATGTCCTTTTGGCCAAACAGTAAAGATTTAGTACTGTTGGGCCAAAATAGAACGTATAATTTTCTAGTTCAAATGGGACTCTTACCCGTTCGAACCAATGTGTGTTTAGTTCGAAGTTAGTGGTTCGCTTTCAGATTGTAATTATGGTTAGTTCGAACAAAATTATTTCTTTTCGAAAGGATTGTTTAATATTCGTTGTTTAATACAATGTTATTAATATTTTATTTATATACGTTGTGATTTTATGATCAACAGTGAACTAATGGCAACTAGTGGAAGAAAACATGTGAGAGAAGCCGGCCAACCTAGCAGAGAACCTAGTGCTCAGCTGCAGAGACCAATATTGGTTGAGCGGGAGATTATTCTAGATGACTTCAACAATATTTCCTTGGATGGACAGAGCATATACTCCTTCATCACTGATCAGGGATGGGCACCGATCTATCAGCAGAGGGGTGCTGCCTATTCGGACATGGTCGGTGAGTTCTACCGTACCATGGGGGAGATGGAGGCTAATGCGGATACCTTCACCTTTACCATTCGGGGAGTAAGTATTAATTACTATCTCACCCTCTATTATTTCTGATTTTATTGGTATCCCGCTCGTGATGGGCGCATACCCGGCACCTCCTGCACTGGGTGCAAGGACAGATGGTGAGGGTGACAGTGAGGACGATACTCCAGTAGATGACGGCCTCACCAATGATGAGGTTCGTCAGATGATGTTGGACGCTTCGGCTCCTCAATATGATGGCAGTAAGGTCATTAGGCAGGTAGATTGTACAACATTTTTTAGAATGCTAAATTTAATTGTTTCCACTAGCATCGATCCGAGGAAACACAAGATAGATTTCGGCATTGAGCGAGCTAGATTTATGTTATGAATAGCTCGAGGAGAGCCGATTGATCTGTCATTATATTTCTTCCACCGGATTCAATCTGAGTCACGCTATTCTAGTGGAGGCAGCCTACCATTTGCACTAATAATCTCTAACCTCCTAGTCCAATTGGGGGTTAATGTGTAAATGACTGAGAGGAGGCAACCACAGATTGGGCCTCTTAACAAGATGACATTCAACAGGAGTGAGGGTAACTTGCCAAAGACTCAAGCTAATATTCTAGCAGCACAAGATAGTGGCATGACGAGTGATCCAGCTTCTACTCTTGCCAGTGTTCAAACACAGCCTGTTGGGGCTACTTTGGATGAGGTACGATTTCTGCTCGATGACCATCGTCGACTTTGATCAAGGAGATCACTGATCCCATCATGAGGAAGCTTCACAAGATGAAAGGACGCATATCTACCTTGTAGGAGGATTTTGGCTACGTACTAGATAAATAGTTTTAGTTTTTATTTGACTTTTTTATGTTGCATCGAACGTACATTATATTTTTGGGATGTAATTAGTGTATGATTTTTATTTTTGGTGTTTCCTAGCTTGTTTATTGTCAAAAATATTTTTTTCTTATTTACTAAAGTAATATTTATTTAACTAAAAATCTTATTTAGGATAAAAGAACTCATTCAAATATTTTTAAATTAATTACATAAAATTAATTTATGAATATGAAACATTTTAATTCACCATAAATAATACTACATAATATATCTATATTTTTTTATATTTTGAAAATGATAACTAATAAATTAAAAAGATATTTATTTTTAAGGTATTTTGGATGCCTTTTAATAAATTATTATAATTAAACAATCTCATTCGAATGTTTATTTTGGGTTCGACAAAGTTCATTCCCGTTCGAACAGTGTTGAATCAAATTCCCGCCAATGTTTTTTATAATTTCCCACCAAACAAGTCATTTGATTGAATAGATGTGGTTTTTGAATTAGTTCAAACACAATTTCTTTGAGTTCGAACTGTCTTGCAACCATCCCGCTAGATTTTTCCACCAACAAATCCCGTTCAAACATAAAATTTAAGTTCAAACTGTTTTGAACTTCCCCTGGCAAAATTATATGTACTTTCCTGCCAAGATTATTGTTCGAATAGAGATTAATTAAACCATTCAAACAGACGGTAACTCGATGTTCGAACATATATTTACCCATTCGAACATATTTCTAATTTTGAGACAATATATTTTGTCACAAAAAATATAGTTTGAACGGATATTTATCCATTCGAACACTTTGAAAACCCCATCCATATTTTGAGATGAAATTTAAATTTCGTCCCAAATAAGTACTTTTAGGGACGAAATTAAATTCGTCCCTAATAAATTTCATCTCTAAAAATGAAATTTATTGTAGTGTTTAGGCACTTATAAGGTGAATTGGGATGCTGCAGTCAAACATGAGGTTGGTAGAGTTGGTATAGGTATTGTTATAAGGGATTTTGAGGAAAGAGTGGTGGCTTCCAAAAGCTTACAAAGAATATGCAAACTGATTCTTATACAGTTGAGTCTGAGGGAGCACTACAGGCCATCATGTTTGCAAGAGTCATAGGATTGAGGAGGATAATATTGGAAGGGGATGCATTGCAAGTAATTCACATAATCAAGCTCAACGCTTCACAGTTCCATATCTCAGGGGTTCTCTTATGGGATGCTAAGTTTGTTCTTTCTCAATTTGATTACTAGAATGCAGTTCATGTAAGAAGAAATGTTAATATGGCAGCACATGTGTTGGCTAAGTATACTTTAGAGAATGAGGAGGATGAGGTTAGATTGGACGGAAGTCATTCATGTATTCTTCCTTTCATTTGTTGATTATTTCAATGAAGTTTTCTATGTTTCAAAAAATAATAATAATAATGTGATAGTGTCTCTTCTAATATTAAAATGTTTTATATTTAAATTTTTTCATCTGATTTGAATTTCAAATTTTGTATAACCGTCTTTCATTTTATACAAGCCGATTGTGAAAGCAACAGTAAAAATGATTATGCATCCATAATTGCTTCTGAGTTTGGAAAACTAAACAAATAAAAACCATTAAATATACGAAATAAATGCATTAAATATTTCCTAAGCATTGACATTGGTTTATTTATATGCAAATACAAATACATATTTGCATAATTAGACTATTAAATTGGCTATATTAAATTATGCATATGTAAATATTTTCATAGTTATAAACAATATCAATACATCTTTGCAGATGTACTATTCACTCTATAAATCTATTTTATTACTTTCCTCTTCTCCCTCTCTCGACTCGAACATAAGTCTCTCTCTCAAAAACCCAAGCAGCTCTCTCTCACGATGGCTCTCAACAGATTCTGAGCATTCACATCGAGAGATTCTGCTTCGTTCATCTCTCTCTTCTTCCTATTTTGGATCTCTATTAGCAAGGGGGCTTCTAATTTTATAGAAGTGATTCAATCGGCCCTCTTTTTAGATCCATCTAAGGTGCGTTTGGATGTTGAAGTGAGTTGAGTTGAGTTGAGTTTAGATGATAAAATATTGTTAAAATATTATTTTTTAATATTATTATTGTTTTGGAATTTGAAAAAATTGAATTATTTATTATATTTTGTGTTGAAATTTGAAAAAATTGTAATGATGAGTGAGATGAGATGAGTTTGGTTTGGAAACCAAACGAAGCCTACTCAAAGATCAGATCAACATTCACCTCAATGTTTTGCATCATTAATTCTAGGGTTTTGCTTCGAGTTTCTCTGCAATTTTTGCTTTCTCATACCTTCAATAACAATTGATTTTTCTAGTGTTTTATTGTTTCGAATCTAAATATCAGTTTCCGAAGTTGTTGGAACACTTGGATTTTGATTTTCTAATAGGTTCATAATTTTTTTGTAAGTTGGATCGATAAAATTTGGATGGAAAGGATGTAGAACTTTTTTCCTGTGAGACTCGACTTTGACTGTATAACAAACCCATTTGATGATAGATTGAGATAATTAGATGAGTCTTGGAAAATATTTGCTGTGAACCCTTGGGATAGATATAATTTTTTCATTTTTCATTTTTTTTTTCTTTTTACTTTGAGAATGTTTACTGGAAACAATGGTGCCTTTTTTTTCAAGCTGTCGGGGGCAATGTTGGGTTCAACTTATGATCAATAGACATAATTGGTGGTTGCAAACATTGTATTCACAGGTGGAGAATTGAACTTTAAATTTTTGTCAATAAGTAGGCTAATGCAAATTTCAAGAGGAAAAAAAAGATGTGTAAAGCTCCTTTAATTGAAATTATGTGTAAAGCTTCTCCTAGGGGACAAATGATGTTTTGTAATAATTTGTTTGGGTTCATGTTACTGCATGGTAAATCTTAGTAGATAGGCCTTGGCGCATAGGAGGTTTTAAGTTTTAACCATCATCACTCACGATATTTTAATTTGGTTCCAATGCTACTTTGGCTTTTCTGTTAAATCCTTCGTTAATCACTCATAAGAAAACAATGCGTATAATGTGCAATTAAATGTATTATCTATAATGTTTTATGCTTTGAGGTTTAGTTAATTGGCCTGTTTTAATTGACTTGGGCTATAATCGTTTGGGTCGTATGTTGTTTAATTTGGAAATTGTTTGGCCTATTTTAATTGGCTTGGACTTGCTGTTAGGAAACTGTTTTTAATCTTTTGTTTTAATTGGTCCTCTGTTTTGAATATGTTTGATTGTAATTTGCTGTTTGTTTTGCTAATCTTCTGTTATAATGTGCTGGTTGCTGGTGGAGTTGCTTCCCATATTGCTAGTGATTTTGTTGCTGGTTGCTGATGGTGGACTTGCTGGTGATTTTGTTGCTGGTTGTTAGTTCAATTTTCATTGCTGGTTGTTGTTTGCTCTTTGGAAATTGATGGATCTAACTTGTATCACCTATAGTAACATGTAATGTAATGGAATGACTATGATTTTGGTGCTGGAAATTTGTATTCTAGACAATTTAGAGGAATTTGTATTAAGTGTATGAATTTGTATCAAAATCACTTTCTGGAATTTGTATTAAGTTGATGATACAAAGTTTTTGAGCACATGTTAATATTTTTTTTTTTTTTTTTTTTTAAAGAGTTAGGGTCACATGTCCAAGAGTGACCCCTCCCCAATTTTATTAATAACCCTCACTTGTGGCGGAGGAAAACCGTGGTAACAAAACAAGCATCTGGAGTACAAAATAAACCCAGAATGCAGAAAAGGGAAACAGCTAGAAAGAAAAGGACCACAAAAAGAACCCCAAACAAAGACCACCCAAACTTAAACAAAACGAATTGAAGGTAAACCAGAGTAATCCATTCGGATAAGACCACGCAAAGCTCGAGGAGTCTCCGTCAAATGCGAACAAATCAAATCACTACCAGAAGCCCCATGTTTGGCTAGCCAATCTGCAACTTTATTAGCCTCCCGATAAACATGATGAATCGAGCACGTCATAGAGTTCATAATGTCCATTATCTCCTCCCAAAAATCCTCCAAATACCACACCCCACATCTTTTACTTCTCCACCAGGCAATTACCATCATAGAGTCAAGTTCAATTTCTACATAATTTAAGGATAATGATTGACATACCTGGAGCCCATGGAGAAGAGCTAACAACTCAGCCCGATTATTAGAACCTGTACCAATGGACAAGGAAAAAGCATGAATTAGATGACCGTGATTATTTCTAATAACTCCACCTATACCTGAGGCCCCAGGATTACCCAAACTACTGCCATCTGTGTTCAGCTTAACCCATCCCACCGAAGGCCGTTGCCAAGCAACAACTTTGCAATGCCGGGTTGGGGGTAAATTTGGCCGGACGTTCAAACCCTCAAGAACCTGTAAATCAAAGCTAGAAAGGTGAGAACTAGCATGAATATCACGACAAATAATATTTATCCACCGCCGAACAGAATGAATGATGTCAGAGGCAGATTCAAAGCGACCCTCCATACGCGCCAAACATCGTCGCCGCCAAATACGCCAAGTGATAATCACCGGCAGGATTCCCACAAGAATGCCAACTTGAGACGATAACTTTGCACGGCGAAACCAAATCCTCACCGAATCTTTCCAATTTTGTCCCATTGGGATCCCAAGGTTAGCCCCAAAATAACGCCAAACAGTTTTCGCAATATCACCTGCAAAAAGAACATGATTTTGGTCCTCATAATGACCGTTAGCACAACAATCACAACGGGAGGTAATAGGAATACCAATATGTCTAAGGTGGTGATCGACGCTAAGGGCCATAAACCAAGCTTTCCACATGTGGGTAGACATTTTGAGAGGAAGACTCTTATGCCATATCCAAGAATGTTCCTCAATAGTATCACCCCTAATACGTAAACAATCCCAAGCAGACTTAGTGGAGAAAAAACCATTATCATTATTGGTCCAAATCAGCACATCAATACCTGGTTTAGCCTTACCCAAATCCACTAAGATACCATCAAAGTGATTCGGTCCCACTAATTGAAGAATAAAGTCCATGTCCCATTCATTATTTAATTTGCAATCCTTTACCTGAAGATGAGGATGACCCATAATATGCATATCATTAACTAACGGACCGTTGTCCCGCCAGTTGTCATACCAGAAAGAAACCAAACCCTCTTTAAGGCGCCACTTAGACTTGTCCAAGATCAAAGGGAGAGAATTAGCAATCATTTTCCAGAACCTCGTACCTTTCATTGGATCAACTAAGACCCAAGGTTTAGAACCCACATACTTACTCTTAAAAAAATTTGCCCATAAAGAATTACCTTGAATGAGATTCCATGCAAATCTAGCATGAAGGGCTTTTTGCATATCATCAAGATTCCTAAGAGCCAAACCACCTTCCTCCACGGGACGACAGATAGAATTCCAGGCCACCCATTTTTTCTTACCTTTTCCATTATGCTCCCCCCAGAAAAAAGTACTCATCATACGATGAATAGCATTAATAGTGGATTGCGGGACCTGAAGAACAGCAAAGAGATGAAGAGCCATACTAGAGAGTACATGTCGGAGTAGAATAAGACGACCACCCGCTGAAAGAAATCTCATCTTCCATCCCGATATTTTCTTTTGAATATTAGACACCATATCTTCCAGATGTACCTGTTTAAGACGACCCAAAATAATAGGCACGCCCAGATATTTGAAAGGGAAAGATCCTTCTGAAAATCCAGTCTGCCGTAATAATAAGTTTTTACGCATGGAAGAGATATGCTTTGAGCAATAAATGGCAGATTTAGAGTGATTGATACATTGACCCGACCAGCGCTCATACTTATGAAGCACAGATAATATTTCCCTTATAGCGTTAGAGCTACCATTAGAAAAAAGCACAACATCATCAGCATACATAAGATGAGAAATAATGGGGGTACCTCGGGCCTGAGAGAATTGACCAAATTTTTGAGCCTGTACACTTTGCTTGATCAATCTTGAGAGAATTTCTTGAAGGATAATAAAGAGATAGGGAGAAAGAGGATCACCCTGTCGCAGTCCCCGGCCACTTTGAAAAAAACCTTTAATAGTGCCATTCATCATAATCGAAAACCAAGGAGTCGAGATGCATGTTTTGATAAGAGCACAAAAATCAGAGGAAAACCCAAAACAGCGAAGAACCTCCAGAAGAAAGAGCCAATCCACTCTATCATAAGCT
This sequence comes from Cyclocarya paliurus, assembly GCA_029856935.1. Taxonomy (NCBI): domain Eukaryota; kingdom Viridiplantae; phylum Streptophyta; class Magnoliopsida; order Fagales; family Juglandaceae; genus Cyclocarya; species Cyclocarya paliurus. Next base: position 20,616,537 of record CM056958.1, read on the forward strand.
TTAGCCATATCCAGTTTAATCATGATATTACCTCCATGTGCCTTCTTGTTGATAGAATGGACCATTTCCTGGGTGAGACTAATATTCTCAAAGATGCTTCGCCCTGGAATGAAAGCACCTTGTTCCCATGATATCATTTGAGAAAGGAAACCTGTCAACCGATTAACAATGATTTTGGAGCAAATTTTATAGAAAACCGAGCAAAGGCTTATAGGCCTAAACTTATCAAATCCAGAAGGTATGTCAACCTTTGGGATTAAAACAAGAAAGGAAGCAGTAAAAAATCTTGGAAGCTGCTTGGAATTAAAAAATTCGGTAATGGCTTCCAAGACATCCTCTTTCACAATATCCCAACAACTTTTGAAGAAACCCGAACCAAAACCATCAGGTCCCGGGGAGCTATTAGAAGGAATAGAGGATAGAGCAGAGAAAACTTCATTCATAGAGGGAACTGCACATAACATCAAATTATCAGACTCAGAAATAATAGGAGAGATAAGAGCTGATAAATCAGGTAATAAACTAGCCGGCGTGCCCTGCAGAAAATTAGAAAAGAAATCCACGGCCCCCTGATGAATACTCTCTGGCGAATTAAACACCATACCATTCGAAGATTTCATTTCCACCACCCTTTTACGGCGTTTATTAGCCAGGCAGGCATGGAAGAACTTCGTGTTACGATCACCATCCATGTGCCATTTTAATTTAGACATTTGAGCCAACCTAGTATCTTCACGACGGACCCAATCCTCTAGTTCCGCCGAAGAAATTAAAAGCTCCCTTTCAGTATCATCATCCCAGTGTTGCTGCAATTTAATTTCAAGCTCTTCAATATGCTTTTCAAGAGAAGTAATATGCACATTAGTAAAACCGAAAACCTTTTTGTTCCATTCACGCAAGGCGACCTTAGTGTTCTTCAATTTAAAAACCAATTTAGTAAGACCCCGACCACCAACAGGAATAGACCACGCTTGTCGGACACACAGCAAAAAATGCGGATGATCCACCCACATTTGTTGAAAACGAAAAGGGGAAGGGCCATAAGAGAACGGATCCATCTTGAATTCAATAACCATAGGGGAATGATCAGGCGTGGTGCGAGGAAGATAAGAGCAAACTGCATGAGAGAAATAATCGAGCATAGAGAAATCCATTAAAACCCGATCTAATCTCGCCCAAGATCTAGCAAGACCCAGCTGTCCATTACACCAAGAAAATTTATTACCCTTAGACCTCATTTCAACCAGACCACCTTGATGAATCCAGTTATTAAAATCTTCCATCGCCACATTAGAACGAGGTGCACCACCTCTCCGTTCCGAATTATTCCTGATAATATTAAAATCCCCAGCAAAAAGACAAGGTTCGGGACCCATAACCTGGGAACTAAGATCCTCCCATAACATTTTCCTCTCATACATACTGCATTTAGCATAGATAATAGTACACAAAAATTTATAGGACCCCATGTTAACACGAAGAGAAATAAATTGCAAATTAGTCCGCATCACTTGAATATCAAGAGTCTTGTCCCAGAAAATCCAGATTTTACCACCATCCACAATATTCGAAATAAAAAAATCAAAATTTAAGTAATGTTGTAAATGAATGGCTTTATCCAGAGCTTGAAAAGGTTCCAAAACCGCAACCAGCTTAGGCTTAAACTGACAAACTAAATTCTTCAATCTACGACGAGAGGTACCAATACCACGGGCATTCCAAACAATAATGTGGCTCATAAAGACAAAGGAGTGGGACGGGTAATAACCCGACTTGAGCTTCGAACTTTCTCAAACTTTTTCTTTTGATATTTTTTCTTATGCGAGTTACCTGTAGAATTGGAATGGTAATCCTTGAATTGAGGGAGCACGTCTGGAAAGATATCAGTGTCAGGCTCAGAAACCACTTCTTCCAGATTATACTCATGATTTTCCTGTAGGCTACCGAAAGGTAATCTTTGTTCAACAGCTTGACTAATATGATCTTCTTCCAGGTTAGTATTAAGAGCTGCCTCCAGCATCGGAATAAGTGGTTTGTCAACATTAAAAGAAAACTCTTTAGGATGGTTGGAAAGATTACCTGTATCCTCACTTAGCACTAGCGTTCCTCCTTCTCCAGAATCTGAGTGATTAACCCCCTGGACCGGGGCTGAGGAAACGGTTAAAATTTGAACCGTAGTTTGGTCAGCAAGCTCTGTTTCAAGAGTCTGCTCACGAGAAGTATTCCCAGCAACTTCGCTTATCACAAGCACCCCTCCCTCATCATGTATATCAGCCTCCGTAAGAACATCCCTCTGTGCAGGAGATAAAGCAGTGATGGAAGGTTGTTCCGGATTAACAACCTGTTCCGCAGACTCTGTTTCAGGGGTGCCCACGATTTTGATCATCTCATCCCCCTGAATCTGACCAGCACGAGTATCACCCTTTATTGGTTCAACTTTCTTACCACCACGGTTGAAATCCTTGCCAACCCGACAGGTTTTCAGATTATGACCCTGAACTCTGCATTTTCCACAGTACGCGGGCAACGTTTCATAGTGCACCTCCTGTTTCCGACTAGTAGGCAAACCTGGGGCACCAATCCAGAAATAGGTAATCGGCTCCTTGGCTGCATCCATCTCCAAACAGAGTCTCGCTCCATCAGTTCGGGTAGCACAACGCGTGGGGTTGTCCCTCCGAATGAACCGGCCTATAGGAGCAGTAAATATTCGAAGAAAAGACTCTTGATAATAGTTGGGAGGTAATCCCGGGAGCAAGATCCACACGGGAACATTAGAAGGTTCATGCTCTTCATTGAATTCTGGAGACCAATGAAAAGCACGGTATGCCACTCCATTTACTTCACAGGATTCCCGGGAGAGAGCTTTCACAAAATCAGCTTCGGAAGCCATTCGAATAAAAACATTACGCGGTATTTTCATGGAGGAAACCACCGGAGTAGAAGACAGTCCCCAGCGGCTGGAAATAAAAGCACGTATGGCGTCCAGGGAAGGCCTTTGTCGAAGGAACTTGATCACGATGGAGAACCGGAAAGGTTCAGCAGATCTACTGATTTCTTCTTTGGAGAACTGAAAAAAGATCTCACCATCCATAATTTTTGGAGCACGCGGGGCTACAGAGATATCGGGAAGAGGCTGAGGGACCGCAGCAGCCATCTCAGCAAAGGTTTGACGGCCAGAAACGTGGCCATCCACGGCTGCCATGCAGCCTGAATCAACCCAGGGGCCAAACGGAGAAGAAAACAGTAAAACCCTAGCAGAGCACGTAAAGGGTATTTTCGTCCAGCCCCTATTCACCCCATGTTAATATTTGTTAATGAAATTGTGTATATAAAAAATTGGTAACTTTCAATACATGAAATTGGTGTTTTTGAGCACAGGTTAATAACATGGAATTTGTATTAAGGACACATCTTATGTAGTGACTGCTAATTGTAAAATATATATTAAAAAAATTAATTTTAGGAAAAAAAATTATTATTTTGGTTCAAATATACATAATCAAATGTGAGAGTTTTTCTAAAATGATAAAGGCAATCTCTAAGATATGTGATTTTGCATTTGCTAAAAGATAAACCAATATCAATGCTCTAATTAAGTAGCTTACAAAGAAAGAAACTAGTACCAACCATCAACCCATAGGGGAAAAGAAACAACCATAATAATAGTCATTTTTAATATAGCTTTGTTAGCTATTCATTACACCACACACCACACTCGGTTTTTTTTTTCTTGATAAACTAATCGAGTTCTTCTACTCACTTACATCACATACTTGTTAAGAGAATAAAATAAAATAAAAAATTATGTGTTATGTATGATGTAGAGATGATGAATAAATTTTTTCTTCTTAATAATAATCAAGTATTGGGTTATGTCTTACATGTTTGTCATATCTTACACGTACGTTTTCTCTCTCCACGGCAACGGATGCAATATTTATACCTATAATTATTTTAAAATTCATTTTATAGTTAATCAATATAATCATGTCAAATTATTAAAAGAATCTCAAATTTATAAAACTACTCTAAATTTTGAGGAAATTAGAAAATAAACATAGAATAGTTCTACGGAATCATTTTCCTTTTTTGATTCCCGCAAGAAACCAAGCAGCCTCGAATCGGAAAAGGCGAGGGTTCCAACTTCCGACCCGTCATGAAAAGGCTAATTACAGACGAAAATAAACCGTAAACAAAGTCAGGGGTAAAATAGTCTAATAAAAATTATGTCTAGGTCCCTGCCAAAGCAAGAATTTTCAACGTCAGACATGTGTTGAAAAAGGATATCCTGAGATAAAAGGGAATAGAAGAGGACCACACACAACTCTCACTGTGCATTGAGCATCATATCACAACTTTATTACCTGGACAAAACGATAGATAAGTCCAGGCGGCATTTATAAAATGAAATAAATAATTGAGTTTTTTTTAATTTTAAAATAAAAATAATATTAAAAATAAATTTTTTAATAATATTTTATTTAATTTTTAATTTTAATCTAAACTCATCTTATTTGTAAAAATAAACGAGGCTTGAAGATGCTTTGTTGCGAAATTTGTAAAAGTTTTATTGATTTTTTTATTTAGATAGTGATTAGGTAATGATTAAATGAAAAAATTTAAAATTTAAAATTGATAAGTATTTTATATTTAAATAATATTTAAAAATAAAATTATGAAAAATTTTAAAAATTTTAAAAATTTCATATTTCATCTCCGTATCTAAACTAAGAAATCACATATATGTGAACCTCTCATGTTCCTTTCATGCACGACACTTGTACTCCCTTACTATATTATTTGAGGAGTACATTCCTAGTTCTTTTTATCATATAAATGTTTTAGTCAAAAAAATTTTTTATAAAAATAAATTTATAAATTTACGTAATTTGATGTAATATATTAAATTATAAATTTATATTTATAATAAAATAAATTTAATATATTATATAAAATTATATAAGTTTGTCAATCTATTTTTATAAAAGAAAATAATTATTATACACTCGTTCGTAAAAATGGGATTGGTATTCTCCCATAGAACTCACTTTTTTGGCGTCAAGTTGACTCCGACTTGCCAACAATTATATTACATTCTTGATTTTACTCTAGAAAAAAACCATCTTTAATTAATATAACTTTTTTCTCTTTTTTTTTTTAATTAAGGGTGGGTCTACACGGATCTCCCGCTAGGTCATATTTTTTTTTATATTTTTTTTTTAATATTTTTTAAATATTGTTTTCTTTTAAAAAAATTTAGAATATTATTAAACAATACTTTTTTAATTATTAAATAAAAAAACAAAAAAATAATAAAAAAATTGGAGCGATAGTTTCAAGCAGATCCCTAACTTTTTCCTTTATTATTTATTTTTTTTTTTAAAATAGACTTCATTTCATTAATGAATTCCGAAGTTACAAATGTGACTTATCAATACAGGAAAAATTCAGACTACAAGTCAACCTACGCATCTGCTCTGAAGCACCCCATACATAAATTTCTCTATGACGAACTTTGTCTTAACTTCTATAACTCTCTCTGAGAGTCACACTCTGTAAAATACAGAGCCTAAAAGACTTCTTTTCAAAAGAAAAGAAGTACTAACACCTCCCATCCTCTCTAGGAGGAGGAGTCCTACCACACCATCTCCTCCCAAAAGACGAACGGGACTCGACTGCTATGGACTCCATAAGAGTCCAATAGCTTATTTCTATTATTTATGCAGAAAACCAAATACAGACAGAAAAGCAAATAAATCAACTCAACATAAAAATACTACAACAACTACTAAACAGAACTCAGCGGAGGCGCATGAACCAAAATACAACCACAAACCAATGCAAACACGTACAGCATAAAAAACAAGTGCTCGGCATAAAAAACAATTAATATAAAAGTGCTGCTATCAGAACTTAAAGAAAACTTAAAACGTACAGCACGTGAAGTTCAAGTCATGATTAGTGTAAACGGACGAAAAGTAAAACAAACGGAAAACCCATCATCCCACCCAACCTGTTTTGACAAAGAAAATGAAGAAAATTTGTCAACCAAGTAAAATGCTCTTCCGGTGGTTTGTCTCAGCATCATTTTGGCCTCTATTCTACATTTTGCTTTTTGACCCCTGCTACAAAATGGTTCTGGTCGAGATATGAGGGGGAGGGAGCACCGTCTCGCCCATGGTTCTGGTTTGGTGGCCGGTGCTCGAGCTGGTGGTGCCGAGTGGGTGCAGTCGGTGCGCCTCAGCGGTGAAGACGTTGCTGGGCGAGATGAACGATGGAGGAAATGGCCGACGAACGATGGGCGTATCCGGTGCGCTTCAGCGGTGAAGCCGTTTTGCTGGGCGAGACGACGCACAGGTTGTGCGATCGGCATGTGGCGGCGGTAGGAGTAGATCGGCTTGGGCATGAGGGAAGGAGGTAGTTTGGGGTGCGCGAGGTGCTCGTACGGGGTTGTTGGTAGGTAGGAGGGAAATCAGCGATGCTGGCTCGGAGGTGAGAGTTTCGCCAGTGCTGGGGCGGAGCTGGTGCTCGTAGGCGGAGAAGGGGGCGGAAGGGGGTACGGGGCAGAGGAGGATGCGAAGGTAGCGGAAGGCAGCAGGAGAAGAAAAAAGAAAAAAAAAAAAAAAAAGAGAAAAAAGAAGGGGGGCGGCTGTGCAAGTTAGAGATGAAACCCTAGGACTATTTCTTGTGTTTTTATGTTTATGTAGTACTTTTTTGTTTTTCAGTATTTTTTTAATATTTGTTATTTTGTTTATGTTTTATTAATAAAAGAAATAGACTATTGGACTTAGTGTCTATAGCAGTTGAGTCCCGTTCTTCCTTTGGGAAGAAGCGGTGTGATAGTACCCCTCCTCCTAGGGAGGATGGAGGTTGATAGTGCTTCTCTTCTTTTGGAGAGAAGTCGTTTAGTTCTGTTTTTACAGAACGTTATTCTCTTAGATAAACCTGAAGGTTTGTTTAGGAGAGTTTTTATAAAAGTTAAAACAAAGTTCGTCATAAAGAAATTTATGTACGAAGGTACTACAGATCAGATGATTAGTTTGACTTGTAGTTTGGGTTTTTCCCTGTATTGATAAGTCACAGATGTAACTTCAGAATTTATTGAATGAAATGAAGTCTATTTTCATTATTAAAAAAAAGAGTAAAATTTTACTGAAAACAAGACGACAATAAAAAAATAAAAAAATCAGCAAAATGAAATTTTAATTTTTTCTAATTTTTTAAATGACGTTAAAATAGAATTGCATGACATGGCAATTACATATCTAATATTTTTCACTATATAACAGGGTCATCATTATGTATCCAAGTGTTCACCACCTTGACTTCTTAAATCATGAGGCCAACCTATAAATATTACAAAACACAAGATAAAATAAGTACTAAAATGAGTGAGCCAACTTGAAAAAAATACGTCTTTTTTTTTTTTATAACCAATGAATCATTCCATTCAACAATAAAATCCTTACAAGATATTGTTTCTATCAACCCATACAGCTTGAGATACAAAAGAAGAACAAGAACCGGCCAACCTATAAATATTACAAAACACAAGATAAAATAAGTACTAAAATGAGTGAGCCAACTTGAAAAAAATACGTCTTTTTTTTTTTTTATAACCAATGAATCATTCCATTCAACAATAAAATCCTTACAAGATATTGTTTCTATCAACCCATACAGCTTGAGATACAAAAGAAGAACAAGAACCCACCACATAACAGTATCCTCAACATTCCATGCATTCCTAGCTAATAAATGTGCTGCCACATTACCCAGTCGACTAATATGTAGGAACTGAACCTATTGAAAGCCCCGCTGCATACGTTTAATGTCATTAAGGAGAAAAGCAAAATCAGTTAAATACTCAGAATGGGAATTCAAAGCATTCACAAGAACCAAACAATTTGTTTCCACAATCAAGTTTTGAATACCTCATTGAGCACAAAATAGCACTGGCATCAATAAACTCAGGAGAAACTACTTTACTTTCCACCTTACTACAAGTAGCAACCACACTTCCTTGCTGATCCCTAAGAATAATCACAATACCTGCCTTGTGTTGATCATGGAACACAGCACCATCAACATTTAATTTCAGAAAATCAGGTGGTGGAGGAGACCAACAAATCACTTTTCTTGCATCCTGGGTAAAATCATCAAAGACTTGAACCCACTTGTAAGCAGATTGCATGGAAAGAGCATTGTTAATAACAGCTGAACATGGATACTCAACCTGTTCATATGAAATCCGATTCCTTCGAAACCACATAGCCCAACAAATAACAAAAAAAGTTGCAAGAATTTCAGCACCACCCTTATCTAGGACTTGAAGCACCAAATCCCAAAAAGATAAATTAGTTTGTAAACATCCCAAAGTAGGTAAATATTGTAAGAACATATCATGAATTACCGGACAGAAAAATAAAGCATGGGCTGTATCTTCGGAACACAAATTGCAGAAGACACAAATATCTTCATCCTTAACCCTTCTCCTCATATTCTGAAAAGTAGGCAAGTTGTCTTTGCATGCCCTCCAGGCAAAAATTTTCATTTTCTTTGGTATCTTCAACTGCCATAAACACTTCCAGAACTTCAAAATCTGTCCACCATTTGAAACCTCCCCTAAATTCTGAGAATGAGCCAGCTGTAGAGATTTATACCCACTCTTGACTGAATAAATACCACATATTTCTTGAGTCCAACACCATGAGTCTTCTTGAGATAAACAAATATTGATTTTCAGAATCCGATTCGCCAACATTGGATTAAAGAGAGCTCTAATAACTTCCATATTCCACCAACTAGTACTTGCATCAATTAATTCATGAACCAACAACGTATCATCCCTTAGCTGCCCCACTACATTTTGGACCACATCACTACCACAACCAGGAATTCAAGGGTCTTGAAATACTCTAACATTCCTACCATTTTCCACTCTCCACATACAACCAGAATTTAATAAAGGCAAAGCACTATAAATACCTTTCCAAAGATAAGAAGTATTACTATCAACATTGGCTTCAAACAAACTACAATGTGGAAAGTACCTTACTTTAAATACTCGATAGAGGAGAGAATTCTGGTTTGAAAGAAGCCGCCAGCCCTGCTTTGCAAGAAGAGCCAAGTTGAAATCATTAAGGTTCTTAAAGCCCAAACCCCCATGAAATTTAGACTCACACATTTTGTCCCAACTAACCTAATGGATTTTCTGACTCTGAGCTTGATTTACCCCACCAAAATCTTTCCATCATCATTTCTAAGTCATGACACAAAAACTTAGGAAATAAAAAACAACTCATGGCATACGTCGGTATAGACATAGCTACTGCTTTGAGTAAAACTTCTCTCCCACCTTGACTGATCATATTCCCTTTCCACACTTGGAGCTTTTGCCACAAATGCTATTTAATCTCAAAAAAAGCCCGCTGTTTTAATTGCCCAACCATCGGTGGCAGCTCCAAATATTTCTCAAACTGCTGTGTAGAACTTCCACCCCATAGCTGCAAAATATCTGATTTCAAGTCCTCATTAACATTTTTACTAAAGACCATTGAGGTATTCTCTTTAATCAATATTAATATTTATCTCTTCACTGCATCTATGTTGCTCATCATCTTGTATGGCAGAAGATGCACCAAGATGTGTACTCGTTTGACTCCAAATATAATGGTCCTAAAAATAAAGAATAATCATATCTTATTAGTGATCTTAAAAATAAAGAACAATGACATCTCCAGGTCTAGAACTTTGTTTTGACACTCCAAAACCCATCGATCTAGTATATTTTGTATAATATGATTTAACTTCATCTTCTGATGAAAATGTCATTCCAACTATTGGTTCTTCCACCTTTTTTATTTTGTTTTGTGTTAGTATTTACATCACTATCATTATCATCTATATTTATTATTTGGTCAATGTTTAAGTTCTCTACAAGGCAAAAATATACTGCTAAATATATCTTGTAAAAGTTGAGAAAAAAAAAATCTCACGCACAAAAACCTCCCTTTTAGATTTGTTATTGAAAATTAATAATTACCAACACCCACGGAAATGATAATAATATTATCTAAATCAATTTCGATAAACTCCACAATAAAAATCATCTTTTAAATTTATTCAATTTAAAAAATTAATCTAAATAAATATCTAGAGTTTCTTATTGGCAGTTGGAGGCGCAGTTTGAAGAGGTGAACGGGTGGTTGTTCGTGGACAGCAGTTTGAAGTGACGCAGTACGAGTGGAGACGCAGTTTGAAGAGGCACAGTGAAAGGGCAGCTTCAATGGATCAGAAATCCCTTTGCTTACACATTTTCCGTTTCGTTTGCTTTCTTCATTTGCTTTAATAAAGAAAGTGTGGGTGGTCTTGCTTTTTTGTCTTTTAAAATCATGTGTGGGTCTGTACGTTTTTTATGCGTTTTGTTTAAGTAAAAAAAGCATTTCTCTTGATATAAAGCTGCTAAAGCTTTATGAACACTTTTTCTCTTCTTTTTTTTTTCTTTTTTTTTATAACAAAATTAATTAAATTAGTAAAATAAAAATTAAAGGATCTCTTTAATATTTTGTATATAATTAAATAATATTAAATAATTTTATTATATACTATGATCAATAGTGATCCCTTGAAAAAAAAATATATAATTAATTTTTACAATTACTATATAAAATAATATATTATATATATAAAATATATTTAAAATATAAATATATACACATTCAGTCTAGGCCCTGGACCGAATCATTCGGTCCGGTCGATTTTTCTAATCAGGATTAATAGTCTTACAGCCCTACTGTTAACGACGTGTATTTTTCTTTTAGTTTTTATATTTTTTTAACATATTTAAATATTTTTACAAAATAAAAATATATATATCAAGACATTAAAAATTACTTTCTTAATCATTAAGTAAAAAAAATTATAATAAAAATTTAAATACATCAGACATCAAAATGTAAAGAAATATTTTCCTTTTTCAAAATTGAATGTTTTATTGGCTCTTTAAACACGGAATAAAAGACCACTCACTCACAACTTTATTACTGTATATAGATCATATCACAATTTTATTAGCTGGACAACTAGTTGTTGGGAAATTAAAAGCAAGGAAGAAACGATAGAGTAACAGCGAAGTTGGTCTTTATAAAATGACAGGCAGCTTGTTACTGGTACCTTAAATTGCGGTGCATGGGTAAGTGACCAATGACCATCTCAGTTTGTTAATTGATCCTTCCCGGCAGCGCTACTACTGCAGTGTGGAATATTTTAGAGGCAGCAGTTTTGGAAGACAGCGTCCTGTCCATCCCTCTAGATAGCTGGTAAGTAACTCGTTTTTGCACCACCATTTATATAATTAGCTTGTTCCTGATACACGTAATTATTATCGGCATATTAATGTTGCTTTAAGAACCGAATTAAAAGCACATACACTTCAGGAATAACGCAGATAGAATTGGAACTGTATTCGACTCTTCTCACCCTCTTTTTCTCTTTCTTTCTTACTTATTTTTCTTCTTATTTTGTTTGAAGTCTGATATCTACATTCTACCCACCCCCATCTAGGGGTGTAACCAGTCCGGTTCGATCCGATTTTGGACAAAATATTAGACCGAACCAGTATAACCGGTTTTGTATTTTTCAAAACCGATTACGCACCGGTTATACTTCTAAACCGGTACTTCCGGTTTTACCGGTTTTCGGTCCGGTCCGGTCCGTTTTTTTTAAATGTAAGTTTGACATTTTATCATTAAAAATATGTTTTAAAAAAACTGTTTTAAAAAAATATGTTATACTTTTATTAATCTATATTAGACTATTAATATAACTATAACTATAGTCTATATTAGATTACTTTTTTTTTTAAGGGAGTCTATATTAGACTATTAGTACAAGTTATAAATTTATATATTAGTATAGCTATATATTAGTATATATTAGTATTAATGATAAACTATATATTAGTATAGCTATATAATACATGATCAATTACATTTTTATTTTTAAGATTAAACTTTTATTTTATAATAAAATTATCTTATATGTAATTATATTAATAGTATATGATCAAACAAATTACAAATGTTCATATTTAAAATCAACATTTAATGTTATATTTTATAAATTATAATATGAAATTATTTCATATATGATATATAAATATATATAAAAATTTCACATATAATTATACATTATATATAAAACTTATATATTAAATATATAAAATATTCTGTATAATTTTAATTTTGTATAAAACTTATATATAAAATATTATTTTATATATTTTTTTATTAACCGGTTCGGTCCGGTCCGGTCTAAAAAATCCTAAAACCGAAACCGGACCGGTTCCAACCGGTTTATAAATTATAAGAACCGGTTCCGGACCGGACCGATTCAAAACCGGTAAAACCGATCCAGTCCGGTCCGGTTCGGACCGGTTTACTGGTTTTTCAGTTTAAATTTACACCCCTACCCCCATCATACACACGCTCAAGCCACCACCGGAATTTACACCCGCCGATTCACCTAATGTCTGCGCTCTGTACTTAACGACACCTAGAATGTCTTATAATTCTGTGAGTAATAATAAAATAGTTTAAGTTAAGAATTTTATTAGATTTTAAGAAATGAGAAAGAAAAATTTGAATAAAATATTATAAATTTAAAAATTGTTTAAATATAATTTTTTAATAGTATTTTTGTTTTAAAGTTAGAAAACGTTGTATTGATTTTTATTTGTAAAAATTTTATTGATTTTTGTATTTGAATAATAATTTAATAATAATTAGATGAAAAAGTTAAAAAACTTAAAATTAAAAAATATTTTATGTTTGAGTAATATTTAAAAATAAAACTATGAAAAATTTTGTGAATTTCATATCTCATCTATGTGTCTAAGCCTTAATCACATATATGCGAGCCACTTATGGAACGACACTTGGAGTCCCTTGCTCTATTATTTGAGGAGTAGATCTTACCCAATGCATGCTTAGTGCTTTTCATTATAGAAATGCGGTAAAAATTAAATTTTAAAAAATTAAATTTATAAATTGACGTAATTTGATGAGATATGTTAGATAATAAAATTATTTTTATTATAAAGTAAATCTAACATATTATATGAAATCATATCAGTTTATAAATTTATTTTTTAATAAAATTTATTTATAATTTTAGCACTTCCCATTGGTAAAAATGGGATTGGTCTTCTGCTCACTTTTTTGGTGTCATTTTCACTCCGGCTTGACTACAATTATCTGTGAGTAATTTTTAAGAACTAAAGCTGGTAAAATTCTTGATTTTACTTTAGACAAAAACATCTTTAATTTCATTTCAATTCATCTTATTTAATTATTATAATTTTTTAAATTTTCTCACAAAATATAATAAATAATTAAACTTTTTTAAATTTTAAAATAATAATAATATTAGAAATTAATATTTTATTTAACTTTTAACTTTCATCTAAATCTCTTATTAGTCAAGTTGGTGCAAAAATTAATGTTGATGTACAACCGGATGACATGACCCTCTTAAAATTATTAAAAAAATAAAATTTTAAAAGAAAACAATTCAATTAATAGATTTTTCACTTTTCGGTTTTTCTATTGAGCCTCACTTTAAGTACAATTTGGATAGTGTATTAAGATGAGATAAAATGAGATTGTTTAGATAAATTGAATAAAATATTATTAAAATATTATTTTTTTTAATATTATTATAATTTTAAGATTTGAAATAGTTGAATTGTTTATTATATTTTGTATAAGAATTTGAAAAAATTACGATAAGATGAGATAGATTGCAAGTATTTCTATATCAAAAAAGGCCTTAAAATTTTCAAATTTATTGTCCTGCTAATCAGAAGCCTGGCTTTACCACCTAAATTATTCAAAGCAACGCTCAATAAAAATAAATTCAAAATTATTCAGTTCAAGACCGATCTGAGATTTTCAAGTAGGATGTTACAACCAAGGGGCCCGGATTTTATTTTTTTATTTAATAACTAAAAATATTATATTTACTCAATTATTTATATATATATATATATTTAGACCTGAAGATTAATATTAATACTATTCTTCATCGATTTTATTATAAACAATCACGTTGATTGATGTGATAATGTTTATTTTATTATCCGTTATAGAGATGTCAGCCAATCGAAGAAATCTACAATTGAACTAGATAATGTTTATTCTATTCTATGGAGAACACCATCAATATTATATAAATGTTAAAATTATATATTTTAAATCAAATTATATCATGTAAACATTTATTTATCTTTAAAGATAACTAATTGTATCAAATCAAACAGAAAGCAAACTCGTGTTTTTGCACGAGACTTTTCCGAATGAAATTGTTCTGTTTTGAAGAATTCCATGTGAAATCGTTAGCAGCAGTAGTTGAGACTCAGGCTTCGTTTGGATGCCAAACTCATCCCAACTCATCCTAACTCATCTCAACTTATCTCAACTCATCATTACAACTTTTTCAAATTCTAATACAAAATATAATAAATAATTCAACTTTTTCAAATCATAAAACAACTTTAATATTTAAAAATAATATTCTAACAATATTTTATCATCTCAACTCAACTCAACTCAACCCAACTCATCTCAACATCCAAACGCACCCTGAGTTTTGAAGATTTCAAACTCCTTTTACCACCTAACAACTATTCAAAGCAACACACACAAATACAAATACAATATATATATATATATATATATATATATATATATATATATATATTGAGATCCTTATAATTCCTGTACAAAATCTAACACCTAAATTAATTTGGAAAAGAACATAATTTGTGAAGGATGGCTCTACAGCCACCCTCCCAGCTACTTTTGGGAACTACAGTTAGTTATAGATTACTTTTTTATTTTTTTAACTTTTCTATATATGAATTTTTTGACACTTTTTAATATTTAAAAAAAATCACAATATTATTAAAAAAATACTTCCTTAATTACTAAATAAAAATAAATAAATAAATCACAGAAGTAAAATGGAGCTGTGAGAGTAGCATTTTCCATTTATGAAATTTACGTCAATTATTGCTGAGTACCATTGGACATTGAGTCTAACATGGTAACACCCCCCCCCCCTCTTTGACATACAGTATATTGACATGCATCGGTCGTTTGAAAGTATTCTCTCGCCTGCATATAATTTTAAAAATCATGTCAACTAATTTTAAAATAACTTTAGACACATCATGTTTGCTGCCAAAAAGTAAACAACTTAATTTTAACTAGTAAGGCTTTTGCTAAAGCTCTCAATTAAAAGCTCTACTACTCAATCCAAAACATGTGAACCCAATCCCTAACATGCACTTAGTAGAAGAAATTAAAAATCATTTTTCAAAGTCAAGATTGAAAATTTTTTCTTGAGAAATAACAACGTTAAATTCTTGATTTCAAAAATTGAGATATATCACATTATTAGTGTCTTTTTTTATTCCAAATTTCGACTAATATATGTACTTCATAACTTGACAGGCAACAAGGAAACAAACACTTTACCCCTCGAGCTGCCAACAGGAACTCGAGTTAATTAGAGAGTTGATAGTGGAAACTCATCAAACAACCAAGTGCATTCTTGTGACGCCCCCAAATTCCGCTTGGGATTGAACGGACATTTGAAGTGTCGAGACATGCAACACAAGGTTACGTATCTCCGTTCATGACATATAAGATGCAATGTTCTTAACATACATCTAGCATTATGCAATATTCGCAGCGGATAATTTTTTTTTTTCTTTAGCAATACTATGCACCAAATTCAAATATCCCAAAATGCTTAAAATATACTTCATACATAAAGGCATACTAAACATCAGAGATCACAATACTAGTCCAAAATGATTGTGATCAAATGAGTACTGAAGATGTAACTTCATAGTACATATAGTAATTTTAAGTTAACTACTATATTAACCTTGAAGCCGCACTGTCGCTTAATCGACCGTGTCCAGTTGGCTGTTTCCCAGTTCTTCTTTAGATCCTGTAACAAAACCTACCATTCGGGAGGAATGGTAGTTGGGACTACCATAGTGAGATTTGAGTACAAATCTCAGCAAGTTAACATAAAACATACACACAGGTTAATAATGCATGCATGACAGTAAAATCATAAGTACATAATCAAAATCGTAAGTAATCATAGCATATGGCATAACTTAAACTTGAAACATAACATGAACATGAATGAACTGAACTTGACTTACTTGTCATAGACTTGATCTGACTTGACTTAACGTGACATGAACTTGAAACATAACATTGTCATGGATTTGATCTTACTTGATTTAACTTGACATAAACTTGAAACATAACATGAACATGAGCTTGAGCATAACATGAGTTTGAATTCTTTTTCATTTAACTTGATTAACGTAACATGTGGGTGCTACATGGGTCCCCTAGAGCCATGTGTCCCTGCCGATTACCGCATCACAACACAGGTATCTACACCAGCTGTGAGTGCGTTAATACATACTCCACAATTGTTGTGGCCCTATGTATTCTACGTGTCACAATTGCTGTGTCTCACGTAGTGTATGTGCCACAATTGCTGTGACCCCATACTTCATGCTCCACAGTTGTTGTGGCCCCATGACTTATTAAAATAAAATGTGGCTCCATCGGCGTCAGTGCCTGGTGCGCTCCGGTGACCAGCTAGTTAGGTCCCATTCGCAACCTGTTGACTATACTTCGTCAACCCAGAGAATTTCACACCTATTTAGACACTCCAGCGTGAACAAAGGAGTTTTACTAGGATATTTTCCCATCCTAGTACTTAGGATCATGATTGACATGAATAACTTAACATGATTGTTCTTGAAATACATAAACTGTATTAGAAACAGAATGTGACTTGAATATGAAAGGACAAAAGCCCTGATGTAACACAACATTACATTTTTAACATAACATGCTTGCAACAATGAATATACATTACATAACATACATGACATTCCATTTTTTTCTGATAATATCTTGATGAATTTTTATCGTAGAAATGAATAGTACTCACTAAGTAAGTTCCCAGGAAAGATCAATCTTTCCTAGACAGAACTTCTAGATTCCCAGGAAAGATTGGAGGGTCACGATGGACACACTTAGGAATTTCCAATCTCCTTAGACAGAATCTCCTTAGATTGTATGTATCCATACTACTTGCAATGTTTAGCAATACGTGACAGAATATCTTGTGTAGCAGATGAATAATTCATGACAGAATAAATTATATGTAACATATAAATATGTAATGACTTGGCATAACACATATAATAACATACATACATATACTGTAGTTCATTTACTTATCACCCATACATAGTAAACTGCTAGTAAGTTAAAAGCTAACTTACCTCTGTCTTCGCGTTTCTAGGCAAAACTCAAGTGCGATCACGAGAGACTGAAAGTAGTGATTTTTAAATGTTATAACTTAATCACTAATAATTAGAAATATAGAAAAATATCAATTTAACAGTAAAATTATTAATTCACCCTCTACATGTGGAAAAAGACTATTATATCCCTAACTTAAGGATTTTGTATCCTAACTCCAAAAATCACCAAAATTTATATATCTCATGTAAATTTTATTCTGAACTTAAATATGAATTCAGAAAAATTTAAAACTAAACACAACTATTAAAATTCTATAAAAACTGAAACTTATATAGGCCATTTCCCTTGATTTTTGTTTCTAACTTGTTTTGATCAACCTCTTGATCTATGGCTTATAAAGATGTGATCTTCAAACCAAAACATCACATGGTTTAAAAAGGTGTCCTAAAATAGATCTAAGCTTTAAACTCAAGATCACATGGTTAAAAATCAACCAAAACATTAATTTAGCCAAGAACATCATCACTTGGCCTATTCGAATATCTCCTTACATAAAAATTTCATATCTTTGAAACTAATATCAAATATCTTCAAAGCAACATTATATCATGTACATAAGAAGCTTAGGATCCTCAAATAAAAATATCAAAGTCATTGCAATAAGATTAGACCATAAAAGATTTAAACTTTCTCAAAACAGAAACTGTTTTTCCTCTTCCAGATTCGAAGTTTCTAAATCTAAGAAAATCTTTCACCAAAACTTTTAATCATGCAACAAATCCTCAACCAATAATCATATACCTATGTTAAAAATACTCCATAATAATTTCGGATCAAGATCAATCCATTAACTTTGTTAAAAACTCCAAAATATGACATACTCTCTGGTTATCGTCCAGAATGACCTTTCTGGGTTTTAAACAACTTTTTACTGACCAAATGATCTCCAAATGGAACAAATAAGATATCCACGTAAACTAGACTCAAAAATAAACAACTTTCATGAAGGAAAGTTTATGAGAAAATACTTACAAGAGCTTCAAATAAGGCGTGCAAAAGAGTTCATAAAAACTGCCCGAGAGTATTTTTTTGTATTCTAACAAAGCAAAGTGTAAAGGAGGGATGATTTTCGTTGGAAGGGGTAGAGGGCTATTTATACAAGTTTTAGAAGATGATAGGTCTGTAATGGAGCTTGAGTAATGATCTTTTCTTCCACTAAAATATACAAGATATTATTTTGTTTTCAAGGTTGAGTCTATAATTGAAAGAGTGGGGTGTCCACTTAGTCATCCACTTCAAGAACATTTTAAGTGCTCTTGAATAAATCTGATAAGGTAGGTGGAGGGTGAAATATTATAGATAAAATCATTGCTAAGGTGGCTAATTTCGTGGGCCTTAATGGGCTTAAACCGAAAGGGCCTAAATTCATGGGTTTTAAGAGGGTTTGGGTTGCTATCAAGCCCAAATCTGATTTCTATTGGCCCAATCAAATATCCAAGGTTAACTAAGTTGGATAATGATGTTCTAACACAAATTTAAAAGATTAATAGCATATGAAAATAATTTAATTAAGCGATTAAACACGATGCTAGAAACTGATTCAATAAGGTTTTGGATAAAACCATATAGGATTTTTGGTTTCTAACACGTTTATGGGTTCTTAGTTGGATTCCAACCATATAGGATTTACTACGGTTCCTAAAGATAATAGAAATTCCATCATTGAATTTTTAGCGGCTGTTACAATTCTAACTCATCAAACATCTCAGGTAATGGACAGGACAAACTGATACAGACTGAAAATAATAATTTAATAATTGATGAAAGAAACTCTTCAAGTTCAAACAACCCAGGTCTCTCTCTCTCTCTCTCTCTCTCTGTGAATATGCACAAACATTATTGGAAGAAAAAAATAGGCTTATAATTGCAGGAAAAATTGGAAATTTCTCAAGACCTTTGCTAAAGTTGATCTTGTAACTTTTTTTTTTGAAAATAACCTCATAAACTTTTCATTGAAATTCTGTGTTACAACTTGTATCATCAAGAAGGCATCCCACAATGAATTCTGGGACCTCTTCTATCCAAATTAGTTCTTCACCTAACTCTAATTCTTTCTTTGCTATAGTATGAGCTACCGTGTTTTTTTTCCTACTGACATATTGAATAAACCAATCTGTCCTATAATTGAAATGAAACTTAATATCATCAATAATAGAACTAAAATCAAGTATAACTTCTTCCTCACTCTGCACAGCTTCTACGACTTCCTTTGCATCACCCTCAAACACAGCTTTTTGGATATTAAGATCTTAGCACAATTCAATTGCTTTCCTTAAGGCCAAGCTTTTCTGAAACAGCTGCATTCACTACATTTAACTTGACATCACACACAGCCATCAGTCCCTCTCCTTCTTCATCCCTTATACTGATACCAAGCCCCATCCTTTTTCTTTTTACATCTAAAGATGCGTCCCAATTAACCTTAACAAAACCCCTTTCTGGTTTCTTCCAAGCCTCCAGTACCTGCACTGAATTCCTTTGAGTCTGTTCACTCTGCCTGCTTTGATGCGCTTGAGCCTGTACTTCTTGGAACTCTTGTAAGCCTGCCCTTGTAGCCATAAAGGAGTTTCTGGGGCAGTCCCATCTCTTTTGAAAGATCCATTCATTTCTCCTTAACCATACCTTCCTTAGCATCACTACCACCTCTTCAAGTTGGTTCTTATTGAGTCTGCATCTGAGTTGCTCCCATAGTTCCCTAAAATCTGCCTCTGATCTATTCCATTTCTTGACATAGCTTGCATCATTACCCCATAGATCATTTGCTGCAGGGCACTCCCACAATAAATGTATAAGTGACTCTTCCTCCCCATCACACATAGGACATCTTTTATCTATTGTTACCTTTCTTTTATGTAAATTTACTTTTATTGGCAGCAAACTGTTTACAGCTTTCCATAAGAAAAGCTTTGTCACACCCGGTATCTCGAGATCCCAAATGCTCTTCCATATTTCATCCCCTTTCTTCTCTGCTGAACTCTCTCCTTTGCTTCTCTCTTTTAACTCCAAGTGCAGAAAATATGCACTTCTGACTGTAAACATCCATTTCTTGGCTGGCCCCCAATATATCTTGTCCTTTGTTCTACCTCTGCTCAACGGCATACTAAGAATCTGTTCAACTTCTTCCTCTGAGAATATTGTTCTTATCATTGTTTCATTCTATTCTCCCTTCTGTTTATCAAATAACTCTTCAACTTTTGCATCCTTTTGCAGCAGAGACACTGGGGACTGCACAGCAAAGGAAGTTGGTCTGGGCAGCCACTTTGAGCCCCATATATTAATCTCTTTCCCATCCCCCACTTTCCACCTAAGTCCTTCTTTCAAGAGGTCCCTGGCAGACCAAATGCTCCTCCATACCAGAGATGGTTGATTACCCAGCTTAGCATCCATAAAATTCCCAGCTCTAAAATATTTTTCTTTTAGCACAACTGCTGCCAAGGACAGAGGGTATTTGAGTATCCTCCATCCTTGTTTAGCAAGGAATGCAACATTAAAACTCTCCAAGTCCCTAAATCCCATTCCCCCTCTATCTTTCTGTACACTCATTTTTTTCCATTTCCTCCATACCATCCCTTTCCCCTCCTGCTGATTTCCCCACCAAAACTTAGAGAGCATAATATTAATTTCCTTGCACAGTTTAATGGGGAGTTTAAAAACACCCATAGTGAAAGTTGGGATAGACTGTAAAACAGCCTTGATAAGCACTTCTTTTCCAGCTTGAGACAAGAAAGTATTCTTCCAACTAGAGATTTTCTGCCAAATCTTCTCCTTGAGGTTTCTGAAAGTATTAAACTTTGATCTCCCTACCATGGCAGGAAGTCCAAGGTATTTTTTGTAAGTACCACATACAACTGAGTTCCCCTCTTTCTTAATAGCCTGCTTTTCTGTCAACTGAGTATTTTTACTGAAGAAAATGGAAGTTTTTCCTTTATTAAGTAACTGCCCAGAGGCCTTTTCATAAACCAGCAAAATTTCTTGTATTCTGCTCCATTCCTCAATCTTAGCTCTTCCAAATAAAATACAATCATCTGCGAAGAGTAGATGATTGATACTATTTCCTCCTCGAGCCACTTGCACCCCTCTTGTGAGTTTAGCATTCTCATAATGATCAAGTAAACTGCTCAGTCCCTCAGCACAGACAATGAACAAATAAGGTGACAAAGGGTCATCTTGTCTCAACCCTCTAGATAGCATAAATTTCAGACCAGGTTCCCCATTGATCAACACTGAGAAAGAAACAGATTTAACACATTTCATCACCAAATCTGTCCATTGTTTACAAAAACCCAGTTTGGTTAAGACAGCCTCCAAAAAATCCCACTCCATATGGTCATATGCCTTAGACATGTCTAATTTCAAGGCCATGCTTCCTACTTTCCCTTTCTTTCTACTCTTCATTGAATGCAATATCTCGTAAGCTACCAAGACATTATCATTAATCAGTCTACCAGGTAGAAAAGCACTTTGAGAAGGGGATATAACTTCAGATAAGACATGTTTGAATCTATTAAAAATAGCTTTGGACATTATTTTATACATTACATTACACAAACTTATAGGCCTGTACTCAGAAACTTTTTTGGGGTTCTCAGTTTTTGGGATCAAAGCTAAATAAGTATAATTGAGATTAGGATCAATAGAGTTACCATTCAGAATATCTAGTGCAGCTCGACACACTTCATCAGAAACTATACCCTAGTGATTTTGGTAGAAACATGGTCCAAATCCATCTGGACCAGGGGCTTTTAACAGAGCCATTGATTTCACTGCTTCCTCCACTTCTACTGATGTGAACCTCCTAGACAGCCTCTCATTCATTTCTGTTGTTACTCTTCCCCTCATTCCCACAAGGCCTCTTTCAATCTCATCTTGGCTTGGATTTGTAGTTTGAAACAACCTGCCAAAAAATTCCCTAAAGGTTTCTTCCACCTTCATAAATCCAGTAAAGGTTCTGTTGTTTTTATCTTCCACTTCATTTATATAATTCCTTTTCCTTCTTTGGTTTGCACAAGCATGGAAATACTTAGTATTCCTATCTCCATGCTTGTACCATTTTCTCTTTGCCCGTTGCTTCCACCAAAGATCCTCCTTTTCTAATGCTAGGTGTAGCTCTTTAGAAACCTTTCTAATTTCCTCCACATTATTCCCACTTTCCACAGCTTGTAATTTTTGTAGTAACTTAGTTTTTGTCTCTACTTCCTGCCCATGCCTTTGCTTCCTGTTTTTATTCCACCTATGAAAAGCGTTTCTACTATTATCCAGAAGACTAGTAACCTTTGCACAGCCTCTCCAAGCCTCTTTTAGAATCACTTCACATTCTTCTTCTAAGGCCCAACTAGCCTCATATTTGAACCCCCTTTTCTTTTGCCTCGCTTGTATCCTTATACATGGTTCCTGCACCTTCATATGGACTAATAATGGCTTATGATCAGAAGTTCTAGCCACCATCACTTCCACCCATGACTCAGAATAATTGCTCATCCATTGAGGGTTTGCCATAGCTCTATCTAGTCTTACTTTAGTGAAGGTTTCATCTGTGTGGGAGTTGCTCCAAGTGTACTTGTCACCCCTCCATCCCAGATCATACAGGTTTCCATCTCTCATTACTTCTCTAAACATTTCCATTTGATTTTCAGGTCTAGCCTTACCTCCCCACTTCTCATCATTAGTAATGATTTCATTAAAGTCACCTACAATACACCAGCCTCTATTGCCACTGGGTTTCATAGATTTCAGTAAACACCATGCATCTTTCCTCTTCACAGTTTCAGGTGGGCCATAAAAACAAGTTAACAGCCATCTACTTTCCGCTTTTCCGCCAATCCATGCATTGATATGCCTTTGGGAATAGTTTACAATTTCCAGTTGCACCTCGTCCTTCCAAAATAATGCTAAACCCCCCCTTTCCCAACTGAGTTGATCTTGTAACTTAGTTGTAGTTCTTATTGCCATTGAAACTTGAGAATTGAAATTTGAATCACCATGACAACAAGTATAAATGATTTATTTTAGGTGGTTTACTTAGACTTGATATGATTTAATGTGACGCCCCGACTTCTACATACAAAACAACACGAAAATCGTGACGTCAGGATGATGACAACACGGATCACACGTCTCAACGACAAGTACTTAAGTGTGTGCAACATACAAAATGTGCACAACAAAATGCAACGGATAATTTAAATAAGTCAACTAAGTACCAGAATTTGTTTAATATAAATATCCAAATACAAATTATTTTAAAACAAGAACCAATGTCCCAAAAATAATAAAAGAGCTAAAAATACAAATACAAGTGATCCTAGATCACTCTTCCAGTGGAACCAAATCCTCAGACTCAGCATTTGCAGCATCAACATCAAAACCTGCGGTACCATTTGGGACATTGGTTCTTGTTTTAAAATAATTTGTATTTGGATATTTGTATTAAACAAATTCTGGTACTTAGTTGACTTATTTAAATTATCTGCTGCGTTTGTTGTGCACATTTTGCATGTTGCACACACTTGAGCACTTGTCGTTGGGATGCGTGACCTGTGTTGTCATCATCCTAACGTCACAATTCCCGTGTTATTTTGTACGTGAGAGTTTGGGCGTCACATTTAATTTGCAAGAGAGATTTTAGGTTTAAATATTGTGTATCAAATATTTTCATATCAATGATGTAGATGGTCTGTCATTCACATTAGCTTACAAATAGAAAGAATTAACCACACAAAAAAAAGCAATAAAGATTTGGAAAACTTGAACATCTTTCTCACTCAACTCATTGACGGATCTCGATCGTATTTATTGAAAAGCACATTTGGGTATCGACCAATTAAGCACAGTACGCAAATAAGTTGAACTTAGAAGATGATTGTAAAATGAAATAATAGAGAAATTATACTTGATCATCTCCTCAAACTACCAGTACTCATTTTACAAGGTGAACATCAAATTACTAATCCAACTTTATCTCTCAAACTTCTCCTTTTTGCAATTTGCCTTCTACCATTAACATTCAACCTTTTAGATCATACCAATATTACATTACTTATTTTTTAATTATCAATTATTTTGAAGTCAACAATATTATGTAGGATTTAAACAAGGGGTTAAATTACTTATATGATTTGGAGGTGAAGTGATAAGTTGGTTGGTGATTAACTAACTTGATTGCCATTTTGCAAAATGTGTCAATTTCAGCAGTAATTTGTGATTTTTACTCAAGAGAAAAATACGTTAAAAATCAATAGGGATTTGATTAAAGATTTTATTGGGCTTGACTATTTGTGAGTGGTAAGTTGCATGAGAATGGCTGGAACAAAGCCCACATCTAACTCTCAGTTCGTTGGGTTGCATCTTCACAGAACATAAATAAACTTATGGGCTCTGCTTGTTGCTAATTATTTGGGCTATTTAATTTAGACCGACTAACAATCGTTTAAAGCCTAATTCATGAAAAGAAGTGCCACTATCAAATATGAGAAATTATTAGTACAACTTTGAAGATAAGCCACCCATAATCCTTTTGTAAAAAGTAGACCACATATTAACAAAGTGTAAAGAAAGCCTTTTTTTTTTTGGAAAGCTAATTTTTTTACAAAAGATCTATGCGAGACTTGCTATTGAGACTTATACCTAACGTTATTCACCAAATTTACTAGTTATAATATAAGTTGCATTAATATCATTATATATATATATACACATACATGGATACAAAACCGACGCATGCATACAAATGATGCATACAAAAGAGGACATCGTTATGTACGTAGTATAGGTGTCGGAGTTGTTTCGTTTAATTATTTCATAATTCAATGTGTAATATGAAAACTGGAGATCAAAAAGCATATCAATTATCATCATGTTATATATATATATATATATATATATGCATGGCAGGGCCAGAGAGGGAGAATGATTATGCGCCCTTAGTCGAGGCTGTGCGAAGAGGTGATTGGAAGGCTACAAAAGAATTCCTTGAGCTCCACCAAGCTGCATTAATGAGAGCAAGAATATTGATTACGATTCTTCACGCTGCTGTTAATGCTGAACAGGAACATATAGTGGAGAAGTTGCTGAATATGATTTCGGAAGAAGACTTGCTAATATCAAATGATGACGGTTATACAGCTCTAGATGTGAGTATTGATAGAGGTAATTTCCAGATAGCAGATCGCCTGATTAGAAAGAACAAAAGCTTAGTCCATTTCAGAAGTACTACTAGTCGGACCTACAGGAAGAGGCGTTGTCGGACCGACCTTCCAGTTGTAAGGGCTATGGGCAAGGGGCATAAACAATTGGCTCGCATGCTCTATCATTTCACTCCGTTGGAAGAACTAGAGGCAGAAGATGCTGAGCAGGGTTGTAAACTTCTTACCCACGCTATCGATGCCAGAGATTTAGGTAATAAGTGCTCTACCCTTTTCTGCTCTCGTCTAACCATTCATTTTCCGATGATTGGATATACTAATTGGGCAATGTGATTTAATTAATTCCTTTTTTTCTTTTTATTTATTTGTTTTATGTATGTACGCATGCACCTACGTTACAACAACAAAAGATCTCGCCTTGGATTTAAGTGGAGCGTTGTCCTTCGGCTTTCCCCCCTTGGAGTTCCTCCCCTTGGGAATCATTGGCTGTTGTCATGACGAACAGCACATTCGCGTGGAGAAACCGGCTCGCGCGTTGGATCTACAATCACTGTTAGTCCCTCTCTTTTCTTTAGCTTTTCGGTAAAAATTGTTCCTTTTTTAATAAAATGAACTTTCATTTATAATTGTATAGTTCAATTGATCTGATGAATTGAATTCTTTATAAATAACAATGAGATGAGATAGTGGAACTGATTTTGTGGAGCCCACTTAAAATAAGTTTAGATATGTGTGGATGGTAAGATAAATTTAGATGTATTTGTGAAAAGTTATAAAAAGTTGTGAGTCCCGCATATAAAGATGTATTTAATTGAAAAAAATTATGGATCCTATATGTAAAGAGATTTTGAGTTGAGATGAGTTTAGTGATTTGAGAGTTGGATATTTGGATGTTGACTCAGCTTAAAATTACACTAAACATAATTGATATCCATGCAGTCTAACATCCAAATAAGGTCGTTTGGATTGAGAAACTATCTCAACTCATCTCATCTAATCATTACAACTTTTTCAAATTCTCATATAAAATATAATAACTAATTTTTTTTTTTTAAAATCTAAAATAATAATAATATTAAAAATTAATATTCTAATAATATTTTATTCAACTTTCATCTCATTTCAACTCTCTATC
Organism: Cyclocarya paliurus; assembly: GCA_029856935.1. Taxonomy (NCBI): domain Eukaryota; kingdom Viridiplantae; phylum Streptophyta; class Magnoliopsida; order Fagales; family Juglandaceae; genus Cyclocarya; species Cyclocarya paliurus. The sequence continues at coordinate 20,643,245 of CM056958.1, forward strand.
CAAACTACACTTAATATCAATTATGAGCTAGTTATTAGAAAGGAATATGTATACAGTTAGTTTTTTCATTTTTGGTATGTAAGTTGATATTATTATTTTAGCCTAAATAGTAAATTGTTCTGTACGTCCGTTAAAAAAGAAATTGAAGTAACATCACAGACAATAGTTAAACTGCACATGATCTCCTTTTATTTTCTTAAAAATAAAACTAGTACTAAACAAAAAAAAAAAAGTATATATATCAATAGACATTTATTTTCCTCTTATTTTTGGGAAGGTGTACACATTTCATATGCTCGTGCTACTGCTACCGATCAATTACGTTTGGATATTAATCAAAATGATCAAGAAAGAAGTATCGGATCAGGTACGTACATTAATGCCTTATAAACTTCATTTCTTTCCCCTAAAGTTTTTTAATTGTGACAATATCAATCATAGCTTGGGATGGTTCCTTTTTCTGTCTGAATAATGACTTTTCAACAAAGAATTTTATTGTGAAATATTTGGATTAGGCACCTATATAGTAACAAATAAAACCAAGTGTAATTCCCAGTCACATGAATATTACCAATTTAATTACTCAAGTCAATTATCAATGGAATACCACACATACCAAAGTATTACGACTTAATAATATAGTAGTAGTCAACCAACCAACACAAAGATTTTGTAACCAGGTAAAAACGGCCTACTTCAAAAAAAAATTCAAATTATCGTAAAACCAATTTGAGGTAAGCCAATCCAAAGGTCATATCCACTTCAAAATCTTTATACCCTCACAATATCCAACTTAAAACTACGAAAAATGACCAGTTCATCTACCGCTGCAATAGCTCTAGAACCTTTGGATCTTTTCTATCTGGGTCGTTCACATTCAAGAAAAACCCATTTTCGACTTCAAAATGGAGCTCTAGTCGTTGTAGGCTTTTCTCTAGTTTGGTACGAAGAAAAACTTAAAACTGTACGTTGTAAAATTATGTTGAGGCTCAAATTACCATTTTAGATGATCGGAATGCACTTGACTAATTTCTAAATTAGCTGAATCTACAAGGAAGTTACATAATCGTTTACAGAGCAACAGGTTTTAGTAATGGGAATATGCACAAACACCTCAAAGGTATATCTCATTATAAAAACCACAATTTTTATTTTTCGAATTAGTAATAATTTTCTAATTGTTGTCTTTTATGAGCAAATATTTTTGCTTTTCAGGGCAAGCTCTTTTGCGCAAAACAGTTTCAAGTCTCTTGAACCTCTTCGGTATATATTGCATTCATTCAATTAATATAGTTTCTTGATTAATTTTAAATTTCGTTGTTTTGTTTTGTTTTGCCCCTTTCTTTTTCATTTATTGTTTCATCCAGCTAAATCCGTATTGTTTCGTACTTGCCAAAGGACTCAAGGATTTATATGAAGCAATGTTGGTAGATGTCCAACTTGAAGAACTTTTTTCTCGCATGTGCAAAGTGGCAGATTCAAATAAAGGTTCAGAGTATAGAATTGCGAACGCAATCTTCATTGCTATCGGCCGAGGGAACTTCGTATTTGTTTATGAAATACTAAAAGCATATTCAAAATTGTTGTTGATCCGTGGCCATGATAATATGAGCATATTCCATTATGCTATCCAGTATCGTCAACATCGAATCTTTAGCCTTATATACGGGTTAAAAGAGAAGGATGACCTAATGCGTCATCTAGATAGGCACAACAATAACATATTACATAAGGCAGGGGAGTTAACCAAATACACCCCTATTGATCACATCACAGGTTCAGTTTTGCAAATGCAAAGAGAAGTACGATGGTTTAAGGTCAGCTCCATCTCTCAGTACTTTATTATTTTTCTTGATCTCTTGGGCATGCATACATATATACACACACTCTCTTTAATTGTTACACACGTTACAAATTCTCAGGTATGCTCTCTCCAACCATTATTTTAGGGCTAAGATAGAATTTCCAAACAAATTAAGTTGGAGGAAATTTCATTCAAGCTCTCTATGAATACGGTGAATGTCTATTACGCATGCGACAAGTACATACTTATTTGAAAGTCTAATTTAAAAAAACCCACACGTATCATTTCGTTAAAAAACATGTTTATGTTACATTGTCAAGATACACATGATGCCTAACTTTTAATCGTGCAAGTTATGTCCGCGCGCAGGAGACTACTATTAATCGTGCAAGTTCTTTATTACAAAGCTAAAATTCTTATTTACAGTATTATATATGGAATTATTACCGTTGTAGGGGTACTTTTATTTGGTTGTAACAGATACCCGGTGTGCCAAAAAAAAAACAGAGAGAGAGATAGAGGAAGAGAAACCAGGCGTAATATTTTATAAATGTTGCCAAGCTTAGTAACTTATAATAAACTCGACCTTTTTTATTATTAAACACTATGATAAGATTTCTTTTAACCAAAATTGTTGGACGATCATGTCTAGATAAGCCGGCCTTAACATTATGATTGGTAGAACTGTCAGGATCATGGCCTGGAAATTTCGAAGACAGAGACTAAACTTGATGAAATTGCAAACCCAATAATTAAAGTCATTATTAAAATTAAAAATATAAAGAACAAAAAGATGACATTGAAAAATCAAGGAAAAGCACCTGAGAAAAGGTTCATATATTCAGCCTATCAAGTATTTATGCATAATTCTTTCGCAATATTTTGACTGCTTTTTTCCTTTCTAAGATTTTGTTTGGTAAATGTAGGAGGTGGAAAGCATTTGCGCTCCGATGATTAAGGAACAAAGAAACAAGGACAATTTAAGTCCTAGAGAATTGTTTACGGAGTCCCACCGGGAGTTGAGGAAAGAGGGAGAGAAATGGATGAAGGACACGGCAACTTCTTGTACTGTGGTCGGCGCTCTCATTGTTACTATAATGTTCACAGCAGCATTTACTATTCCAGGTGGTAGCAACCAAAATACAGGCTTGCCAATCCTTGTGCATGACAAACTGTTCAAGATCTTTATAGTAACTGATTCGTTGTCGCTATTTTCTTCATCCTCTTCAGTATTGATGTTTTTGGGAATCCTCACATCGTGTTATGCAGAAGAAGACTTTCTTAAATCCTTGCCTACAAAGATGATTATAGGCCTTTTTGCCCTCTTCTTCTCTATTACAAGCATGATGATATCATTTTCTGCTGCTCTTTTACTTATGTTACGTGGACAATATTGGACCGTCGCTCCTATCATTGGTATGGCTGGTATTCCCATTATTCTATTTGTATTGATGCAATTTTGCCTTCTTTTTGACATGTTTGTTTCAACATATGGACCAAGCATCTTTGATAGGAAAATAAAGCTTTAGTTTTAACTTCTTACCTTATTCGTCTTAATGTTGTATTGATATATGGCAAACTAAACAGAGTTGATAAGTATTTTTCATTGGGACAGATACCTGGACTTATGTAGCATATTTTGTTATTCCTATTTTACATTGATGTTGACCCAATATAATTTTATTGGTGTTTGACTTTTTGTTCTGATTTAGGTAGTTATTGTTTCAAAGGTAGATCTCTAAAAGCTTCTTTCAAATTTAAAAACTCAATAAATACTGTAAGATCAATTTTATATGTTTGTTCCTCTCACACTCCCATTCACATCCAGTCCCTTGCTTTTGATTTGGCAGTTAGAAATTCCATATGTATGGCAACTGCAATGCATGGATTGTCCACAGGAGAACTTATCTTTGTTATGACTAAACAAATTGATAGCACAAATCCTACATCGTACTAGAAGGAGACTCCTAGGTGGTCATTTTAGCCATCAACAAGCCATTGTTAACCACAAATTGGAAGATTAATTTGATGTCGATGATATCAAATTCTTTTTGAACTTTTTTGACAATTAGAGTGCAGAAAAATCAATCGATCTCAAAATTATGTTGCGCAGTGGGCCGTAAACCAACAATATATTCGGATGTATACCGTTATTGCCATTCCACAATGTTTAATTATTAGACTTTTATAGTGACAAAGATCCATGACCTCTCTAGTCTATATTTTATTAAACAGAAATGCAACTCTTTTTAATTAGGAAAATGATACAGATACAATCTTTTTCATAACTTTTTACACAATCCTATTTTAAATGATTGATATTTTTATAAAATAACTTCCAAAATTAATATTGCTTTATAAAAATGCTCTCAAATTAAAATATAATTATATAAGAAGTTTATAAAAAAAAATTGTACACTTATCATTTAGTTATGCATGCTTGCTAAAAAAACAAAGAGGAAAATTTGATATTTAAAACATTAGCATTGGCTTCATCAAAGTTATATTCAAAATTTAATGAAAAGTACACGTTTTCCATAAATCTAAAACCTTTATAGCCATAACTACACATTGAATTAGTCAAAATAATAATATAATATTATTTTTATAATAATAATATTTTTATTTTATTTTTATATATTGCAAGTACACTAACTATATATTAATTAATAATATATTTTTAATTAATGAAAGTGAAAGGAAGTTCAAGGGAAGTGAAAACCGTAGAAAATGAAAATTGAAAACCAAAATAATTGAGATAATTTTTACAATAAAATATTACTTTTAAAGATGAACAATACATCTTTAAATTTAAAAATATACTTAAAATTACTTTAACTCATAATTTAAACTTTTACTTTTTAAAAAAGTCAATATAGATTTTTTTTTTACATTTTTTTCAAATTTTGAAGATGCATTGAATTTTGAACAATCCAATGCGAGTGCTCTCCAAGTCTTGCAACTTGCAAGATTATGCTTATCAAAATTCCATCCCCTCAATAAATTACTTAATACTCGAACAGAATCTCACTTTAGAAAGCTTTGGAAATCATGGGCATAGCGACATCCACAGCCAGTGATTCTGTCAGAAGGTTCAATTTCGCTTAACATGGAGGCTCGCCATTCTCACTTCCCATAGCAGCCCTCTCGGTTCCAATCAACCTCGGGGTCAGACTCCCATCCCATTTTTTTCAACCCTCGCCTATTCTGATTTGGATGAGACTAAGCAGTTGCTTGATACTGAGAAGAAGTATCAGCAAAAAGACTGCATTTTCTGCAAGATTGCGTGTGGTGAATCACCAACTCTCAAGGTAATTCGGCCTATTTCATCATTTCCGTTTGCATGCTGAGAAAATTCACGAAGAGTGGAAGAAAATTGAAATACAATTTTCACGATTTTTTCGTGATTTCGGTTTCTAAATTTGGAGAACTTGCATGCAAAGAACTAAGTTGAGAAGACAATTTGGTAATTGAAATTTAATGTGTAAATAGAAAACACACATATACTGAATATATGTAATCCTGTATATATATGCATTTTCCTTTTCCAACCTTTTCCACGCTAACAAACATTTGCTTGCTTATTATTTTTGGTACTTAAGAGTCTCCTGGAAGTATCTCTTGGCATTGTGGACCATTTTTTTTACATTATCTTCTAGTGGTCAGATTTTTTGCCATGATCACTAGATTGTTAATTTTCTATCTTTGTTTATCTGCGTGAAAAATTCACAGTGAATCTCGTCATCGAGAAATGCTCTTACCGTTTTCTGCATTTTAAGAAAATGCTGTTAATTATTTGCTGGCAAACCGCTAACTATTATTACTCAGAAGTTTTTGTTGTCAAGCGGGGAATAAGACTTGATTTAATTTGAACCCAAAGTCCCCTATGGGCCTGTAGTGATTTTAATATGCTTGATCAAAGTTTTCTAAAAAACACCAAACGTTTGGCAAATTTGCCAAATTTCTTGACTTTTGATATATTCTTCAAGCACTTGTAGTTGTCAAAACTTGTATATCCCCCGTACGTGACTCAAGACCTAATCTTATGCCTAGTATGATCAATGATGTGAATATACATTCTCTATTCACTTTGTTTCCACTTTTTGTTACCCCGTTGAATTTGATTCTCACAGCTCTACGAAGATGATGAGTGCCTATGTATATTGGATACAAATCCTGTGTGTCATGGGTAAGGTATCACAACAAAAAGACATGGTTTTTTAGCCAAAATATAGTGTGGCGACTCAGATTTGGCTACAGAAAGTTTTTTTTTTGTTTTTCTAACTGTAGCCGCCCTTTTAGTTGCAGCGGCACTAAAAATCAATATTTTGAATACCGTATCGGTGAAGGCACTAAAATGAAATATTTTGATAACAGTATCGTTTCGTGTTTCGTTTCGAGATAGTTGATATATGAATAAATTATATATATATATATAAATTATATTTTAAAATAATAATTTATATATAAACAAATTATATATAAATATATAAATACTTAAATTATAAATAGTTTAATCTAAATTAAAGATTAAAAAATAAATCTATAATATAAAAAAAATTAAATTAAATTAAAAAGTCGAAATATCAGCAGATACGAGCGATACCTGATTCCCTTTTTTTTTTCTTTCCCAGCCCGATACTCTCTCTTTCCATTCTCTCGAGTTTTCTGGTGCCCCTTCCCAAGCCATGCCGTCACCACAGAAGGAAGTCAGTGAGTCTCAATCGTCCATCTCTCTTTATCTCTTCTTCTGTCTCTCTCTCCGTTCTCCCACTCTTGATTTTCTTTCGGTTTCGTCGCTCTGTGTGTATGTGGGAGAACATTTTCAGACTTCTTGATTTTGGGCACTGATGTTCAGCAACATGCTTTATCCTCTATTCATGATTTTGTGGTGGATCTGTGTAGCCTTAAAGGGTGGAATTTACAATTAGAGTGATGGTTTATTAGACTTCTTGTGAGTTCATCAGGTGCAGGGGATCTGTTTCTCATTTGGGTTTTGCGATTTTTGGTTATTTTTTTTGTGTCCTCTCTGTATTCATTTTCTAATTCTGCCTGTAATGTTATTTGATTGAGCATATGTACTTGAATCTTCGTACGAAATCAACTTCTATTTTTTGGGTTTTTTTAAAAAAAAGATGCCAAGAAAATGAAACCGGTCTATACATTACATTGAATCTTGTTGTTGAAATGCTAAATTTGCTTTTGATGGTCTTTTTCGTACTTCTGTTTCTTATATTCCCCACGGATTACAATTATTTTGGTGTTGTGCATATTCTGAATCTGTGATTCCTCAGGCATGTAAATGTAAATTAGAAACTTCCACTACCTAAATATTATTTGTTTGGCAAAAACAATATATGCTAAATCGGAAGTTCCTTTATGAAGGAATATATACCCCTTGAAGAATTTACTGGATAGGTTGAATAGATTTGCGGTTACCTTGAAGGAAGCAGCTGAAAGTGATGGCCATATCGAGCGTTCAGTCAGGGAACATTCAGCACTAATGTCAATTCTTGATCGCCGTTGGGTTGTTTGTCCAATAGTTTTTATTATTTATAGTTAACTTTGGTTACTATAATTATCACTTTCTTTCTTTTACCTATAAAAAATAAAAGAAAAATAAACGAGAAACTCTGGTTACTATAAGATAGTTCTTGTGGGATCCATTAGTCATTCACTTAAGCAAATAGACTATATGGAAAATTCATTAATAAGAGTTTCAAAGGCATTCCTTTATTCATTGTTTTGTCTTTTGCATTCGTAATTTTTTTGGGACAAAATTTGTAGTACTTTAGGCTGTGTTTGTTTAGTGGAAAGTTTATTTTATTTGGTAACCACATTTGAAAATGTATTTACTACTTAAGAACATGTGGTCTTCAATTTTCTACTTGTTTAGATTTGAGTTATTCTTATTAGAATGGAGAATTGGAAAGAGCCACAGACAATGAAGGTATTTATACTTCTAATTTATGAGAACTTTGCTTTCTACAATATCTCTAAAATAAACTCAGCACATGTTTAGTGTTTTTAGAAAAAATACATTCTGCAATAGAATTCTGGATGCATTTTCCTACCATAATAGACTTTATTTTTTCAAAATTTTGAGAAGTTGTTAGGATTTTATTTACTTGTTCTTCATTTTTAGTGAAACAAATACAGCCCAAGTTTTCGTTTGCCTTTTCTCACATCAATAATAAAAGCACTCTGCAGTGCTCACTTCTAATAACTTCTTGGGATACTTAATCAGAATTCACAAACTACTGAAAAACTGTTTGATTTAGTTAGTTCATTTTGTTTTATCCTGTATTTGTCTTGTTTATATTTAGCAATATGGGTATAGCTTTTGACGCTATGGATTGGCCAGTGTTGTTTACCTTAGCAGGTTTTTAAATAATTTACTGCTGTCTATTGGTTCAACATCCTATGAAAGCCTATATATGCATTTTCTTTTGTCAGATTGAATTGACCTTCCCAACTTTGGCAAGACCCATAATTTCCCTAGATTCCAATGAAGATGCTGTCAATGTTAATTTTATTGATGACTATAGGCATAGCTCAAGAACACGGATCAAATTTTCTTCTGCTATAATTTATGAGCCAAAGATTCTTTTCCACATTTTCCCCCATATATAATGCTTGATTAAGGGCTTTTTTGTTTATCTTTCACTCCTCGCCTTGCCCTCCCCCCCCCCCCCCCCAAAAAAAAAAAGAATATAAGCTTTTTATTCCTGCTAGATGAATATTGAGGACAGGAGAGTATTATGTACATTTCATAAGGGACATATATTTTCATCCTCTCATTCGTTTGGAAAATATATTCTTGATCGGTAAAATATAGTAATGATAAAGCACGAGCCAGGTAGGGGCTGAACCTGGACATGGTATATTGGGAGCTAGAAACAGCATTTAGTTTGTATATTCTTAGGCAAAGTGTCCCAGAAAATAGCTAAATCGGTTGGCTGATTGGTTCTTCTTCTGATTCAGGCATGTTGCTTCTTTCCTTCATTTTAGTTTGTATATTCTTTTACCTTATTTTTATATATTTTTTTTCTTTTTGATTAGGTGAGATAGCATTTATATTAGATTCGGTAATGTTGTGAGTTTCTATTATTATTTTTCGTATTAATTTATATGTTCTTGCCCTATGGTGTTCCCGATCTATTGACGCTTAAGATTGTTTCCAATATTTTAGTGGTGAGTCTTGTGACTTGTTGAGGACATGAACAATTTATTGATGCTTAAGATTGTTTCCAATGCTTTTTAAGATAGACTATTTTTGTATTATCCCAATTTTATTGTTATGTACCCATCCGAAAGAATGATTTTAGTCGAATCTATCATTAACTCGCTTCTTATTTACCTTCTTGTTGTGCTAGTTTTTGTTGTAATGATGGCTTGTGCTCTAATAATCTGGTTTGGTATGGGAAAAAAAATTCTATCTTAAAAATCCTATTTAGCATGTAATTTTATATCTTTACTTTTCCCCTTCATTTATCTTGTATGAGTCCCATCTACTTGGGTTATGCTCTTTGGTTTCTTATAGGATCCTAGTACTTCATTTAATAAGTATGACCGCATAATTTATTATGCCACAGGTACTGCTGGAGTTACTCACTCTTTGGTACTTACACGTGATGGACATGTATGGACATGGGGTCAGGCATGGCCACCTGGAGACATGTATAATCCCCTTATGTTTTGTCCTGGTACATGTTAGTATTTTGAAAAATAGTATTGAAAAAATTAGTGTTCAATTTATACAAGTTTTGATAAAGTGACACTATCAAATTGACTAATTATAGAATAGGTGGTATGGATATATCATTATTCATATAAAATACACTTTTGATCCCCTTCTTCAACGTACCCATCGGCTTCATGTATATATATATATATATATATATATACACACACACATAACACTTTTGATAATCACCTAAAATATCCAATACCATTATACCCAGTAGTGAGAGATATTAAAAGAGTCTTCGTATTTTTTAGTGCAAATGAAATTCTGCTTTCATATATAAAAATGCTTAAGTGAAGGGTAGTAAAATTGATACCAATTTTTAATGAAATAACTTGCTTTCGCATTGATTGAAAAATCTGTTATAAAATAATTTTATATAGATAAAAAAAAACATGGCAGGCATGTCTTATTATGTGGACTTAGTGGAAACTGTGAAAAGAGGTGATTGGAACGCCACCAGAGATTTCCTAGACGCCCACCCCGATGCATTGAGAGCGAGAATTACAGTCGAGGGCGGGACGGTTCTTCACGTAGCTGTTAATGCTGAACAGGAAGATATAGTGGAGTTGCTGCTGGAAATGATTTCGGAAGAAGACATGGTAATATCAAATAATGACGGTGATACAGCTCTAGATGTGACTATTGATAGAGGTAATTGCAAGATGGCACATCGCCTGATTAGAAAGAACAAAAGCTTAGTCCACTTCAAAATAACTGCTGAGACCGATCAACCTTCCAGTTGTAAGGGCTATGGCCTTGGGCCATAAACAATTGGCTCGCATGCTCTATTCTCTCACTCCCTTGGAAGAACTAGAGGCAGAACATGCTGAGCAGGGTGGTAAACTTCTTACCTATGCTATTGATGCCAGAGATTTAGGTAATAAATGCTCTACTCTACTCTCGTCTAACCATTCATTTTCCGATGATTGGATATATTAATTGGGCAATGTAATTTAATTAATTCCCTTTTTTTATTTATTTGTTTTATGTACGTATGCATGCACCTACGTTACAACAACAAAAGATCTCACCTTGGATTTAATGGAGCGTTTTCCTTCTTTGGCTTTGGTTTTTGACTCCGACCGATCTCGCTTCAAAAATATCTCCCCTTGGGAAGCATTGGCTGTTGGCATGACGAACAGCGCATTAGCGACGAGAAACCGGCTCGCTCGTTGGATCTACAATCACTGTTAGTCCCATGCACTCTTTTCCTTAGCTTTTCCGTAAAAATTGTTCCTTTTTTGATAAAATGAACTTTCATTTATAATCATTGAATGTTATCACTTTTTTTTTTTTTTTGAATGTTATCACTTATCAGCTAGCTATTATAAAGGAATATGTATACAGTTAGTTTTTTCAGTTTTGGTATGTAAGTTGATATCATTATTTTAGCCTAAATAGTAATTAATTGTACTCTGTTAAAAAAGAAATTGAAGAAACATCACAAACAATCATACTTAAACACACGATCTCCTTTTATTTTCTTAAAAAAATAGCAATATATATATATATATATATCAATTGACATTTATTTTCCTCTTATTTTTGGGAAGGTGTACACATTTTATATGCTCGTGCTACCGATCAAATGTGTTTGGATATTAATCAAAATGATCAAGAGGGAAGTATTGGATCTGGTACGTATGTTAATGACTAAACTTAATTTCTTTCCCCTAAAGTTTTTTAATTGTGACAATGTCAATCATAGCTTGGGATGCTTCCTTTTTCTGTCTGAATAATGACTTTTCAACTAAGAATTTTATTGTGAAATATTTGGATTAGGCACCTATATAGTAACAAATAAAACCAAGTTTAATTCCCATGCAGTCACAATATTACCAATTTAATTACTCAAGTCAATTATCAATGGAATACCACACATACAAAAGTACTAAGACTTACTAATATGGTAGTTGTCAACCAACCAACACAGATTTTGTAACCAAGTGAAAACCTACTTCAAAAAAATCTCAAATTGTAAAAGTTTAAAACCAATTTGAGGTCAGCCAATCCAAAGGTATCCACTTCAAAATCTTTGTACCATCAGAAGATCCAACTTACAGCCACGAAATATGACCTGTTCAACTACCACTGCACAATGGCTCTAGAACCTTTGGATCTTTTCTATATGGGTCAATCAAATTCAAGAAAAACCCATTTTCGACTTCAAAATGGAGCTCTAGTGGTTGTAGGCTTTTCTCTAGTTTGGTATGAAGAAAAACTTAAACTATTGTAAAAGTGTCTTGAGACTCAATGCCCATCAATAGGTTAAGGGTTTTGCTATACAACCTCCCAACACACTCCACATTTTTTTAAATTTTTATTATTTTTTAATAATTTTTTTAAAATTTTTTTGAGTTTATTCTTTTTAAATTATTTTAAATTTTCTATTCATTATTTATATAATAAATATTTAATAAAAGAAAAAAATTAAAAAAAATATGGAGTGTGGAGTGTTGGGAGGTTGGGAAGATTTATTGAAGGTTAATTTCTTTCAAGGAAGATGATAAAGAAATGATATTTGCAATCATAGAGTGCGCACGCATTATGCACTTGATCTTTTAAAAAAAGTGAGTAAATATAGGACCAACCATAATATATAAACTCATGTTGTGATTTCTCTCAACCATGGTATTCTGTACATATCTATATATATACTTAAGAGCTTATTTAGGTCACTCCAAGACTTTAAATTCAATTAAAATTGTGATAATGTTGCTTGTTCCAATTAAAATTGAGATGTTTCACGTCCATCTAGCAAAATTGGCTTGACCATGAGGTCTCACATTGGGTTTAGCAAAATTGATTCCATAACTGTTTTGACATCATAAATATTGGAATTTAAACATCTTTGTGAAACATGAAATTGTAGAAAAAAGGTTTCCAAAGCCAGCATGGGTCCATGATTGCCTTCCCCTGATGTGAGTTTTATAAGTTAGGGTAATGATACCCTTGCATGCACATTCTTTACTATTGTTTTACTATTCAGTTTTTTTTTTTTTTTTTCCTTTTGCTCTTTAAATTTGGATTAAAATTTTCAAATATGACATTCTTGCATAATTTAAAAGAAAAGAAATTCAATTAATTAACATAATCATCTAAATTAATTCCTTTTTCCACTTAGTAAGAATTTTCTAATTGTTGTTTTTTATGAGCAAATTTTGCTTTTCAGGGCAAGTTCTTTTGCGCCAAACAGTTTCAAGTCTCTGGAACCTCTTCGGTATATATTGCATTCATTCAATTAATATAGTTTCTTGATTAATTTTAAATTTTGTTGTTTTGTTTTGTTTTGCCCCTTTCTTTTTCATTTATTGTTTCATCCAGCTAAGTCTGTATTGTTTCGTAATTGCCAAAGGACTCAAGGATTTATATGAAGCAAAGTTGGTAGATGTCCAACTTCAAGAACTTCTGTAATGCAAAGAGAAGTACGGTGGTTTAAGGTCAGCTCCATCTCTTAGTACTTTATTATTTTTCTTGATCTCTTAGCATGCATACATATATATACGCACACATACACTCTCTTTACTTGCTACACACGTTACAAATTCTCTGGTATGTTCTCTCCAATCATTATTTTAGGAATAAGATAGAATTTCCAAACAAATTAAGTTGGAGGAAATTTCATTCAAGCTCTCTATAAATATGGTGAATGTCTATTACGCATGCGACAGGTACATACTCAAAAGTCTAATTTAGAAAAACCCACACGTATCATTTCGTTAAAAAACATGTTTATGTTACATTGTCAAGATACTAAAATTGTTGGAAGATCACATCCGGATAATCTGATTAGAGATGTCCTGCAGGTTAATTGTCATGTTTCTAAAAGGACCTAGGTAATTAGCGATAAATGTGTTGAACACAAAAGAATAAGATTAAGAAGCGCATGTAATATCAGAGTTTCATCGATGCTTTTTATTTCTATTTTTCGCCTTAATTTGGCTCGTTACCCCACGAGTTGTTCACCTTCCTTAACATTATAATTGATAGAACTGTCAGGATCACGGGCTGAGAAAATCTAATGGGAATTTGGAAGACAGACTAAATTGAACAAAATTACAAACCCAATAATGAAAGTCGTCATTAAAATTAAAAACCTGAAGAATAAAAAGATGCCCTTGTAAACCAAGGAAAAGCACATGAGACAAAGGTTGGTATATTCAGTCTATCAAGTACTGATGCAGAATTCTTTCGCAATATTTTGACTACTTTTCTCTCTCTAAGATTTTGTTTAGTAAATGTAGGAGGTGGAAAGCATTTGCCCTCCCATGATTAAGGAACTAATAAACGGAGACAACTTAAGTCCTAGAGAATTGTTTACTGAGTCCCCCCGAGAATTAAGAAAAGAAGGAGAGAGATGGATGAAGGACACGGCAACTTCGTATACTGTGGTTGGCGCTCTTATAATAACCATAATGTTCGCGGCAACATTTACCATTCCTGGTGCTAACAATCAAGATACAGGCTTGCCAATCCTCCTGCATGACAAACTATTTAAACTTTTTATAGTAACTGATTCTCTGTTGCTATTTTCTTCATCCACCTCGGTATTTTAATGTTTTTAGGAATCCTCACATCACGTTATGCAATAGAAGGCTTTCTTAAGATGATAATAGGCCTTTTTGCTCTCTTCTTCTTTATTGCAACTATCATGATAGCCTTTTCTGTCGCTCTTTTATTTATGTTACGGGGAAAATATTGGATCGTCGCTCCTATCATTAGTTTGGCTGGTATTCCCATTCTTTTGTTTGTATTGATGCAATCTTGCCTTCTTGTTGACATGTTTGTTTCAACATATGGACCAAGCAACATTTACTTATAAAAAAAAAACATATGGACCAAGCATCTTTGATAAGAAAATGAAGCTTTAGTTTTAATTTTTTTTACCTTATTCGTTTTAACGTTGTATTGATATATGACAAAACTAAACAAAGTTGATTATTTTTCATTGGGACAAATAGCTGAACTTATGTCGCATATTTTGTTATTCATATTTTACACTGGTGTTCACGCAATATGATTTTATTGGAGTTTGATTTTTTGTTTTTTCTCATTTAGGTAGTTATTCTTTCAAAAGAAAAGTGATTTAAATTTCTAAAAGTTTATATTCAAATTCGAGAATTTAGAGTGGAAAAAATGAATTAGATCTTAACTTCTTTGATACAACTGCTTGTTTGCAAAAAGTTTTTATTCTAAAATTCTCATCTCACTTTCTTTTCAAATTTCACTCAAATACAAATATTTTTAAACTAATCCTTACAACTTTTCAAACAAAAAATAAAAAACAATTCAACATTTTAAAATCCCCAAACAAAAAAAAAATATTAGAAAACTATATCCTAACAATATTTTAACTTTATAATTTTTTTATTCAATTTTTTCTCTTTTTTTTTCAAAACCTAAAAATTACTTTACTCAAATTATCTCATTACTATTTACAACCATCTTACTACTATTTACAAAATTTTCATCTCATCTCATTCCTCAAATATGACTCAAGGACTAAATAAATTATCTCAATTCATATTATCTCATCTCAATATCCAAACACCACGTAAAGACAAATAATTTTAAATTTTCAAATCTTTAAATTTTTATTTAATCATTACAATTTTTTCAAACTTTTAGATAAAATATAAAAAAAAATCAACTTTTTCAAATCTCTAAACAAAAATTATATTAAAAATTTATATTTTAACAATATTGTAACTTTATAATGTTTTTATTTAACTTTTTCTTTCTCATTTTCAAAATTCTATAAAATATCTTAATTCAAATAATTTAACTACTATTCACAAATTATCTTATTATTATTCATAGATTTTTCATCTCATTTCATCTTTGTAATCAAATAAGACCTAAATTAACTCTTAAATAAGCTCAAGCTTGGGGATTAAAATACATCGTACTAGGAGGAGACTATTATGGGGTCATTTCATTGGAAGATCAATTCGGCATTGATGGATATCAGATTCTTTTTTTAAACATTTTTGACAATTGGAGTGGCAAGAAAATAAATCAATCTTAAAATCAATATACACATAATATTGCACAACTATATTCGAATGCATAACCCTTATCACCATTCCACAATGTTTGTTATCCTTTAATAGTGACAAAGATGAACCTCTATTGTCAATATTTAAGTAAACAACAATGTAACTCTTTTTAGTTAGAAAAATAATTATACAATTATTTTTACAATTCTCTACACAATTTTTTTTTTTAAATTATAGATGTTTTTATTAAATAACTTATAAAAAAATATTGTTTTACATAATGCCTCTACCTAGGGTGCAACCATGCTGGAGCGCATCAGGGTCTAGAGGGAGGTCGCGCGAGTCAAGGGCTCTTAAATGTGCCTCGAGGGCTCTTGAGTCTACTTGAGAGTTTTCCAGAATTTGGTCCCGCATTCTCTTGAGACCCTCAATGTATTTGTATGACCAAGCCTACTCACCGACAAACAGAACCAACCTCAGCTACCCCTTTAAGCAAGGAACAATCTCCTAAACTTGAGACAAATTGCTCCGCAGATCTTTAATGACCACCTTTTGGGCGGCTAACCTTTTCTCAACTCCCTTTAACTCTTCAGATGTTTGGTCCGCCATCCTCTTCTCTTGGTTGGTAGCAGCCAAGACAACCGCCAAAGAATCTTCCCATCCTTTCAAAGCTTCAGAAAGGGATTGGCGATCCTTATCCAACTGCTCAAGCCGCTGAGCCTCAGAGTTTCAACAGCCCCTCAAGTCAGCATTCTCCCCATGCAACTAGCTCAGTGATTCCTCAAGAGCCGTCACCTTTGCAATCAATTTATCAACTGACCCCTAGGCCAAGGTCCTCGCCGCCAACTCAGTCAGGACATCATTACGAGCCAACTTGGCTTGCTCTTTCACTGTGTCAAGCTTGGCTTTTAATGTCTTCCATCGACGACAAAGCTGCTTAACCTGCTCCTTGCTCTTTTTGTGAGCAAGCTGGGCTTTCATTGGCTCCACTTCCAGACGCTGCTTCTCCTCTCTCCTCCCCCCCCCCCAAGCGAATCACAGGGCTTGTTGCACAAGCGAGCAGAGGGCTTGGTTCTCACCTTTAATGACTTCCTGACCGTCCACAATGAAAGCGGTCAACTGAGATGCACCTTGTCCCCAACAAAAACAAAAATGAGAATAGTTAGTATAGGATTCCTAATCGATAAGACGGCAGAAAAGAACAAACCAGTGTGAGAGACCTTGGAAAAGAAGCTCATCAAATACTTGGTCACTCGTTTGAGAGACTCTGCTCGAGCTCCTCCACCCTTTAATCGAACGGATAGAAGAATGGCCTCCATGGGGCTCTCTTCAAGGGATGGTCAGGTAATCATCTCCACATTTTCAACTACGTCCACGGCCCTCTCTATAGGGATGATGGAGGGCTTGGAGAGAAAATAGCCCTCAGTGGCAAAACAAAGTCCCTTGCCAGGACATTAAGACTCCCCTCTCTCACTGGGGCTTCGCAGACTCTCTCCCTTGCTCTTTGCCTTCACGGCCACTTCAATTTCAGCAACTGGCGACCTTGTGATAGGCACGAGAAAAGGAGTAGTGGTCATCCTCTTAGCAGCAAGATCAGGAGCCACGACCAACTTTGGCTCCACCTCTTCCCTAGGGGTGTAACTGGTCCGGTCTGGTCCGATTTTGGACAAAATTTTTGACCGAACCGGTATGACCGGTTTTGTATTTTTCAAAACCGATTACGCACCGGTTACCCTCCTAAACCGGTACTTCCGGTTTTACCGGTTTTCGGTCCGATTTTTCTATTTTTTTAAAATGTAAATTTGACATTAGTATAATATTAGACTAATAGTATTAATATTAGACTATTAGTATAGCTATATAATACATGATCAATTACATTTTCATTTTTAAGATTAAACTTTTATTTTATAATAACATTATCTTATATATAATTATATTAATAGCATATGATCAAACAAATTACAAATATTCATATTTAAGATTAATATTTTATGTTATAATTTATAAATTATAATATGAAATTATTTCATATATGATATATAATTATATTATATATATAAATTTAACATATAATTATAAATTATATTATGAAATATTAGTTTTTATATATTTTTTTATCAACCGGTCCGATCCGGTCCGAAAAATTTCAAAATCAAAACCGAATTAGTTCCAACCGGTTTATGCATTTTAGAAATCGGTTCCGGACTGGAATGGTTCAAAACCGGTAAAATCGGTCCGGTCCGATTTGGTTCGGACTGGTTTACCGATTTTTCGGTTTAAATTTACACCCCTACTCTTCCCTTCCAAAAGTTCTCCAACAGGCTCCTCGACTGTGGCCACCGAGAGCTCGACGACGGCGGTGGCAGGAGCAGAGCCCTCTGGCGACGGCTGAGCACAGGGGGACTCAAGGGAAGACATCCTCTCGACACCTGGGTGGGAACCCATTGTGCAATCCTTAGCAGCACCCTCGAATACTTGACTTAGGTCAGGAGGAGGCTCTGCCGGTGTTGACCAATGAGGAGCTGGTTCTAGGAGGGCCCCATAGAAATGCATTGAGAGCATATTGGCCCCACTGGATAACCTACGCGGGCCCATTGGCGCACTGGTACCGCAGGGACCTCAACTGTGACAGGCTCAGTGATCAAAGCGGCAGGGGAAGGAGGAACGGTCGATGCCTCTGTGATGGCAGGACTTTTTCCCTTGGCTCCTTGGTGGATTTGATGGATGGACAGATGGGGTTGACAGTGGGGTAGACACAAATGGTGGAGGATGTCGTACCTCGATCAACATTGAGGATTGCCCCAAAGGAAATCGAGGAAGGGACACTAGGCTGCTGTCAACCCTAGCAATCTCGATGCGGATTTTCTTCCCCTTGCCTGCGGGAGAAGGGCTCGGGGAATGCTTTTGAGCTAGGGTGGCTTTGGACTGCATTGGAATTGTGCAGTCATCAAAATCGGTGTGACCAAGAGGAGGTAAGAATGCCCTTATATTTTCCTCCTCATGGAAAGCCTTCGAAATGACATCGAATGGGTGATTCTGTACCCATTCCTTGACAAGAGAAATACGACATAGCTCCTCAGGAGAGGCCTTCAGCCATATCGCTTTGTCGTCGAGAACCACCCCCCATATGGCCCGAACGAGAAACTCATGGTGATTCACATGTCCAACCGAAAATTCTTACTCTTGGTCAGATACTAAGAAAATTTGGGAGTTCAATCTTTGACCTTGTGATAACATGGTTCCAAAGAAGCGAGGACGTGCATCGCTTTGAAATTGCAAATATTTTCCTCACGTTTTACGAAGTTGTGGGTCAAGAGAAACTTATGGCTAGGTCAACGTGATCCGAGTCTGATTTCAACAAAGCTCGCTGACAAAGGATACATCAATACATCAAGATCCTCCAAGCATTTTGGTGGAGTTGAGAGGGGCCAATCCGAGACGATCTAGTAGGTCACGGACAGGACGAGGGAAGGGTAACCTTAGCCCGCAAGAGAACATGTTGGGGAAGAGGGCAACCTTCGAGGCATAACCGTCATCGTCGACAGCCCCTCAGGTGGTCTAGGAACCTCAAAAACCACCTTCTCTGAGACATGAAAGGTGGAAGCTAGTGACGACAAGAACTCAAAGATGACGTTTGAACGCTAGTTGTGACCGATATAGAATTGCTCGGCAATGTGAACCTCAGGTTGGTCCCGTTCCTTGGGAATCTTGGTTTGAATAGTCTTCTTGGGAGCCATTGGGGTTGAAGTTGAGAAAAGCGACAGGAAGAGGAGTCGAGCAAAGAGAATGACACCCTACTAGTGATTCTATCAGACGGATCGGTTTCACTTGACATGGAGGCACGGAGCCTCGCCATTCTCTCTTCCTATATCTGCCCTCTCAATTCCAGTCAACCTCAGGGTCGAACTCCCATCCCACTTTTTTAAACCCTCTCCTTTTCCGATTGAGCTTCTTATTCGGATGAGACTCGATGATTGCGTGATTCTCAGAAGAAGGATTAGCAAAACGACTGCATTTTCTGCAAGATTGTGCCGGGTCAATCACCCTCTCTCAAGGTAATTCAGCTTATTTGACCATTTTCGTTTGGATGCTGAGAAAATTCATGAAGAGTGGAAGAAAATTTAAATGCAATTTTCATAATTTTTCGTGATTTGGGTTTCGCAATTTGGAGAGCTTGCAAACAGAGAACTAAGTTGAGAAGACAATTTGGTAATTGAAATTTAATTTGTAAATATAAAACACACATATACTTAATATCTATATGTTATATGCATATATGTATTTTCCTTTTCCAACCTTTTCCTAGTTACCAAACATTTGCCTTCTTATTATTTTTGTTACTTAAGAGTCTCCTGGAAGTATCTCTAGGCATTGTAGACCCTTTTTTTAACATTCTTTTTTTCTAGTGGCCAAATTTTTTTGCCATAATCATTGGATCATCCATTTACTATCTTTGTTTATCTACGTGAAAAATTTACTATCAATTTCTTCATCGTGAAATCCTCTTACATTTTTTCTGCATTTTGAGAAAAGATTTTCTTTGAAGTTTTTTTTGTGAAGCGGGGAAGGGTTTTTGAACCCAGGAATAACACCAAACATTTGGAAAAGTTGTCAAGCTTCTTGACTTTTGATGCTACTTGAAGTACTTGTAGTGTATGTGACTCATGACCTAATCTAGACGATTATCACCTGACCCAAGTTATAGGGGTGTCTGCTTCCACCCAATACATGCCAGATTGTTTAAAATTTGGCAATTAATTACATTATTTTTTTGACATACGGTAAACATGCGAATCAATTTTAAAACTTTGAGATACAGGGCAAGGTTTTTGCCAGATGTTGGTTTAGCACATTTTGGGTTAAGTGGGGTCAGTCACAGTCTAGTTAGGTCATTGTCTTAGCAAGTGAAATAAAAATAAAATTGGCCCAACTTCTATAATGTATTTGCTCAAATGCTGCTTAATAACCTATGAAAAATGGAGCTTTCTGAATGGCTTTAGAAAAAGGCAAGGGTTCCTTCCGACCCTTTCATTGAAAAAAAACACGGATAATTACAGACCAAAATAACTAATAACCGTAAATAAAATCGGCGGTAAAATGGTCTAATAAAAATAAGTTTTTTTAGTTTTATTTTTACTAATGTAGTTAGTAAAATAAGAAGTGTTACCATGAAATAATCTATAAAATTAAATTCACAAACTAATATAATCTTTTATGATATATAATAATAATAATAATAATAATAAAAGTAATTTTATAATTTAAAGTAACATATTAAATTATAAAATTAAATCCCTCTGATGTTAAAGTATTTTTCTGATAAAATATAACCACATAACTCCTGCTATATATTATTTACCAGTTACATTAGATCAGAAAGCCCAACAACTCGCCCCTCGCTTAAAAAAAACTAGTCCAGTTTTTTTAATTAGAATTGAGATGGGATATAATTAGAATTGAAAATTAAATAAAATATTATTAAAATATAATTTTTTTAATAATATTTATTTTTTAAATTTAAAAAAATTAAATTAATTAATTTAAAATTTTTAAAAATTATAATAATTAAATAAGATAAGATAAGATAAAAATACGAATTAGATAATTATTTACTGTCAGTTTACTACTCACAAATAAAAAATACATATCAGAATTATAAAATAATTTTTATAATATTGTTTTTTCCTTCTTTTTATTTATTATTATTATTATTTATTAGTTAAGTTTTGAAGAGATTGTGCACAAATTGGACTATCATCATTCATTTTTAAATAAAAATGCTACACCTACCGAATGTTGGGTCCATTAGCCCCATAATTTTTTTTTATTTTGTGATTAAAGAAATATTTTTTAATAATATTGTAAATTTTTTTAAAAAATATTTATAAATATAAAAAGATTAATTAAAACAATTTAAAAAAAAAATTATTCTTATAAAAACGGGTCTCATGCTCCATCCTTGATGGATGTACAGGTACTGTTCTATTTTTAAAGAGAAATGTTAAAGTTAGGTTTGGAAGTTTTTTAAAATATAAAATTTTTATCTCATCTTATTTTATTATTATAATATTTTTAAATTTTTATATAAAATATAATGAATAATTTAACTTTTTTAAATATCAATTCAATTTTTTAAAATTTTAAAATAATAATAATATTAAAAAATAATATTCTATTTAATTTTTAATTTTTATCTTAAATTAAAAATTCTCATCTCAACATCTAAATTTAATCTAAATCATCCAATAAAATTTTTCGAGATTTGTCCCGATGAAAATAATAATAATAATTAAAAAAATGTTTTTTAATAATTTTCTGAATTATTTTTAAAAAATATTTAAAAATATAAATAAAATAAATAAATAAATTATTCTTTGTCGGGACCCTTTCTGATATCTATTTAATTCTGACAGATTGCTATTAAATTATTCTGATATCTATTTAATTCTGACAGATTGCTATTAAATTATTCTGATATCTATTTAATTCTGGTAGATTTGAGGAGTACTGACTCCTCTATCGAGAGTCATGGAAAACGAAAGTATGATTTTTGCCGTGAATAGCAGTAGATTGTAAAGATTTTTTTGAATGTAGGTAAATTATAGTAGGTTATGAAGATTTTTTATTTAAAAATATAAAATGATAATTCACCAGCTCGTGTAAAGTCTCTTTAAAATTTAATTAATAAATAATAATAAAAAATAAAAAGCAACGAACCAGTCGGCTCTTCATAAATAGTAATCGCTTTCAAAACGTAATGCATCTGACATTTTATTTCCACGGCAGGTTTCTGACCACAAATAACAGGAAGAAAAAAAATGTTAAAAACTACACAAAAACTCCCAGCAGTATACGTCATGATATGATGACGCAACTTAAAAACCTGCAATGACGTCTACATCATGGACATCTAACGGTGGAGTCCAAACGTATAATTCATCAAGTTGGGTATTACATAGAGTGCAATAGAATTGTTAAACTAGGGTGTAATCTGTCCGGTCTGTGGTTAACTAGCTTTATGAACATTTTCTCTCTTTTTTCTTTTTTATAGAAAAATTAATATAAAAATTAATTAAATAAAAAATTAAATGATCTCTTTAATATTTTATATATAGTTAATAAAAATTAAATAATTTAATTGTATAATATAATCAATGGTAATCTTTTAAATAAAAATTATATAATTAATTTATATAACTACTATATAACTTAAAATATTATGTATAAAATATAAATATATACACTTTCGATTGATTTTTCTGGTCGGGATTAATAATCTTACAATCCTATTGTTTAATGATTGTATCATACTGATCAAAGCATAAAAAAAAAAAAACTTAAATATTAAATCTAAAATTAAATATTTTAATGCCTCTACAAACACGGAATAAAAGAGGACCACTCACAACTTTATTACTGTGTATGGATCATATCACAACTTTATTACGCGCTGGACAACTAGTGGTTGGGAAATTAAATGCAAGGACAAAACGATAGAGTGAAAGGGAAGTTGGCCTTTGTAAGATGACAGGCAGCTTGTTCATGATACCATAAGTTAAGATCTTTATTGAGTTTTAAAAAATGATGGGTAAAAAGTTAAATAAAAATATTATTAATTTAAAAATTATTTAAATATAATTTTTTAATAGTATTTTTGTTTTAAAGTTAGAAAAAATTGTGTTAATTTTTGTGTTTTATTACAAAATTTGTAAAAGTTTTATTATTATTTTTTATTTAAAAAATGATTAAGTAATAATTAGATAAAAAAATTGAAGATCATTTAAAATTAAAAAATATTTTATATTTAAATAATATTTAAAAATAAAATTATGAAAAATTTTAAAAATTTCATGTTTTATCTTGTGTAATCACATATATGTGAGCCTCTCATGATCCCTTCCATACACGACACTTGAATTCCTTTACTCTATTATTTGAAGAGTAGATTTACCCCATGCTTAGTGCTTTTCATTATATAAATGTTTTAGTCATAATTTTTTTTTATAAAAATAAATTCATAAATTTATATAATTTAATGAAATATATTAAATTATATCGTTATTATTATTATAAAATAATATCAATTTGTAAATTTATTTTTATTAAACAATTTTTATGATTGTACACTTATCGTTGGTAAAAATGGGATTGGTATTCTGTCATGAAACTCACTTTTTTGGTGTCAAGTTGACTCCGGCTTGCCAACAATTATCTATGAGTGATTTTTAAGAGATAAAGCTGCTAAAATTCTTTATTACATTCTAGATTTTACTTTAGAAAGAAAAAAAAAAAACCATCTTTAATTTCATTATAAATTTCAAGCGTAAAACATTTTTAGGTAACCTTATATTCTTGATTTTTACGTTTAGAAATATTTCAGTGCGTGGTTAACAACGCCCTTTGATAATGATATTTAAAAAATAATGCTACACATATTTATAATTTTACATATAAGATTTAATTTGTCAATTTTTTAAAAAAATTTAAATTTAAATTTAATAATTTTATTCATATCAATAATTGATAGGTGTAGAAATAAATTTTTTGTGTTCTATTTAAAAATTATCAATCAAATAGTATTTTTAATTCTTTGAATTCCTGAGTCTTTAAATGAAAAGTTATTATCATTTAGGAAAACTCAAGAAATTAAAAGAAAAATAATTAAAAACAATTGATTTTTCATTGATAATTGTAAAGTTTGATTGTTAAATCAATTGCTTCCTAGAAAAAATATCCCGGTGGGTGGAATGTCATAGTTTGAAAGTTTTGATGACACAATTTAAAGGCTAATTACATATGAAAATAAACCGTAAACAAAGTAAAGGGTAAAATAGTCTAATAAAAAGTAAGTCTTGGTCCCTGCCAAAGCTTTCCGGCGTATACCCTCAAGAAATCTAAGAGCACTAGTATTGGACTCATCAAATGAGTCCAATCTCTATAATTTGATGAATTTCACTTAAAAAGGCCGGCATTGGATTCATCTTCCGTATGTTTGTGAAGCTATTAACTACAGTGCATTCGCATTTATCTTCAAATTTGAAGGTCGATTGTTCAACATCTATCTGATTATTTTATTACAAAAACACATGGTTTCGCATGCAATTTCGTTTATTTATTTCTCTTCCTCTTCTCTGCTTTCTTCTTCACCCCCAAATCCCGAAAATCCTTTTTTCTCTTCCTCTCCTCTCCCTTCCCGATTCCAAGCACATTTCTTCCTCTCCCTCTCTTCTTGTTCGTTTCTACCCTCCGTTTCCTCTCCTATTTTTGGACAAGCTATCCATTCCCTTTGATGTGAGAGGAGAGCAGTTCATCTTCGTCCACTAGGGTTTCAGAGGATCTCCGTCTTCGTCTCAGCTTCGATCCTTCACACAGAAACAGAGCAAAGCCACATTGGTTTCTCTCCTTCCAGGTTCGTGCTTCACTTCTTCCCCTCAAATGTACTGCAACCCTAGTTTCAAGAAGAAATGGAATTGGTCAGCCCCAATAGGGGCTTTTGCTCTCGGTGAACACATACATTTTACTGATTTTGGTTTCTTTTTTTTTTTTTTTTTGGCTGATTTTCAGGCGCACTAAGTGTTGCAGATTGTTAAACAAGTGGTACGATCCTATGCTTGTATACATTAACAGCTTTTCTAGGATAGTTTAACATTTTGTGTATACAAATACAGAATATAGAAAAAGTGGAAAGAGTAATTTATATGATGAGAAAAAGAATATGGCAATGTAAATACTTTTCTACCGTGCCACTGGACAACATATTCAATACTTTTCTGCTGTTAGATTATACTAATCTTGGAATCTGCTCTTATTTTCAGAAGTAATGCATGTTAATCTCTTTGTTAATTTCTTTCATTCTTAGGAGGCAAACAGTGGTGTTATTCTTAGCTACTTGGCTATTAATATAAATTATTTTTCTACAAATTAATATAATGCATTTGGAAGCATCTTTAACATTTTGAAATTAAATTAGTGGCTTGATTTCAGTAGTAAAGGAAAGAAAATTGGGTTCATATTATATGATTCTTTAATATGAAGAAATAGACTTGAGACTTGAGAGAGAAGAAAGAAATGCCCATCATAATCATTATTGAATAAATAATTAATAAACTATTACTTTCAGCAAGCCACTTCCATTTTTGGCCATCAGATGGAAGTTCAGAGGAAAACAACAGTATGCTCCAATGAAATTAGTATATTGTTTTAAAGTGAATATTGTTGCTGCCATTTTTTTTTATCTTGCAGTATAGCATCATATTCATAATGAAGCAACTGATAAAACTCTGTTTTTGCAAAACAATGGCAACTGTGAAATCTGAATTGTTGGTTGATAAATGGTTGATTGTATTTTGTAAAAGTTAACTTTTTTGTTGGTTGATTGTATGTTGTAACTAAGTTTTGGAAGGGAAACTTCACCTCAGTCTCTGGGTTTTCAGACTGATGGAGTACTAAATTGTGATCCCATTTTGAAAGTGGAATTAAGTTGGTGTAATTTAAAACATATTTGTTAAGTTTGACATGCTTGTGTGATGGCAGCAAGTGAATGGTAGCAAGTTAATGTTAAAGTGAATGTTAGATTAAAGTTGATGTTAAGTTTGAGATGTTTGAGATGCTTGTGTGATGGCAGCAAGTGAGTGTTAAATATTTTTTGTGATGGCAGTGAATTAGATTAAAGTGAATGTTGAGTTTAATTCTCGGTTGGCAGCCTTTTAAATTGTGTAATGGTTGTTGCCGATTGAAGTGATTGTGAGGCAGTAAATGTTAAAGTGTGAATGAATCTGAATTTATTATAGTGAATGCATTTGAGTTGATTATAGTGAATGCATCTGAGTTCATGATAGTGAAATTATTTGACTTGATTCTTGAGCTTGATTAGGCTGATGGAGCAGGTTATTCTTGATTATAATGTTAACGTGATGGCAACAAGTTTGTATCATAAATATTTTGTTAAAGTGTTGTGGATAAATATTTTGTGCTGATTTTGAGTTTGATTATAAGCCCAAGAATCTGAGTTGAACATATGTAACGCATTTGAGTTTATTCTTGATTCTAATGTTAAAGTGATGGCAACAAGTGATGGAAGGGGAGTTGATTACGTGATGGTGCCTCATGGAGTTGATTCTTGAGCTTTTTATGTGAATGAATGTGTAAACTGGCAGCTTCTACCATTGAATTAATTTTTATTTTACAATTCCTGAATTGTATATACCGTACAGATAGATTTTAATTTTCATCAATATTTCAATCTTTCACTCAACATAATTTCAATATTTAAAAACAATCAACTGCACAATATTCAGTATTATGGCAGTCTACTTCCTTAATTGAAATACAAAAATTTAAGTATCAAATTAAATTATTACTTAACATATGGTTAGTATAATTGCAAGATATGAAAGAAAAAATTAAAAATATTATTATTAAAAAAATAATATTATATTATTTTGATGAATCCAATGGCTAGTCCAATGTGAGATTATGGATGTGAAGATTTTACATTTATGAAAAATATGTACTTTTTATCAAATTTTGAAGATGAATTTGATGAATCCAATGTTATTACTCTAAGAGCATCCGCATCAGCCTCGCTAAATCTCCTAAAAAGCCAAATTATGAACTTCGTAGTCTCATTTCCTCCTGCATTGGACTCGATAAAACAGAAAATTCAAGCTTTCACTTACAGTAATTCCATCCTTTTCGCCATATATAGCAATGTACTATTCATCGCCAAACCACTATTTTATTCTAAAATCACATATTCTCCTCAACCGAAACACTATATTTTTCTCGTGAATCCGTTCTCCTAAAAAAACCTTCGATTTCTCTCCCTTCTCTCTCGTCGAAGACCCCCCTCATTTTTTTATCCCCGTTTCTCTCTTCCATTCTCTTTCTCATTGGTTGTCTCTTTGGCCCGACACACTCTCTCTCCCCTTCATTCCATTTTTTTCCAGTTCTCTTGTTTTTTTCGTTATCCCAGGACTGTCGAAGTTGGGAATCTGGTACTAGGAGAATGAGCCATCAATTTGCAAGAGAAAATCGATTTTAATCAACTGGTCAGGCCTCTATTAGGGTTCTATTGTGCTTCATAGAAGGTAATCAACACCTCTTCTCTTATTTTTTTCGATTTGTTGTTATTCATATATTTTTTGTTTGGCTCATTATATTTACCGTGATGGTTTGCGGTATGATAATCAATTATACTCTTGAAAAAATATATTCCCATTTGGTCATACACAATTTGTATCAAGATCCCAAAATTCAATAGTATCCAATTATACCCTGGACTCATATAAAAAAGAACTTATTCCCCAGGCAGAGTTGTTAAGCATGAAGTGGGGAGATTTTCAAAATGCTTAGCCAATGATTAATATCATCATCGAACATACTGGCTGTTTCTGGGAACTTTTTGGAAAATAATAAGAACCAAATCATACTTAATTTGAACAAATTTTTACTGGACAGTGGAAATTTAATGCATGTTTTTTTTATTTCTATGGAAAGATCTCCTCTTTGCACATTGCAAAATTGTCTTGTCTGCACGGACCCTTGCTAACAGAGTAGACATTATTGTGCATTTTCTAGCTTGTGTCATGACTGATGAGCAGTCGTGTTTAGGAGGATAAATTGTTGAGCATTCTCTATTAAGGTTCTCATGCCCTGATTCTTTAAGCAACTAAATTAATGAACTTGGATTATTATCTAAAATCATAAGCAAGTACCAAAATGGCATTGGTTTTTTTCTTCAACTGGAACTTGATTTGTTAATCTTAGAAGCAAAAGCAACTTTTCTCAATAATAAAAGATCAAACCTTTTCTCATGTACTGAGCTTCCTCACAGTATGATCTTTAGTGTGACTTTTACTAGTAGGATACATACTTCATGTTATGAGATTGAGATGTTGCTTGGCCTTTGTATTATAAATTGATGTTAGAAATTGTTGTTAGTTTTTGTATTTTGGGTTGCGGTTTGTGTTGGAACCATATGGGATGAGATTAATTTTTGTTGGAAGGTATTGGCTGCATGGGTATGATTGAAAATGAGATGAATCAAAACTTCCAAAAATTGATGAGCTTATGATATTCTTTTGTTTGTTTGTTTGTATCTCTTCCTTGAATGTAATTGAAGATAAGAGCTGACTTCAGTTATGATATTCTAGAGTGATCTTCAAATATCTTGGTCTCTAGCTTTGCTTAATTGGGATTATAGTTTCCTTTAAATTCCTTAGGTTTAATGTTGAAAAATCATATCTGTTTTGGAGCAGAAGTTGCATGATTTACTGGTTATCTTATTAAACTAATAATTTTTGAAATTATTGCCAGTGAGGTATTTGGATGCTCCCATGGTGGCTGAATGAGTCAAATATTTTTCATGTAAATCATTTGCAGTTTTGATAGGCTTAAAGTGATTCTATTAGTTTTCTTTGGGCCATTTCTTTGTTTTTTTCCCTCCTCCTTAAGTACTTGCTTGTTTATGATTATGACATGTTGTTTCTACATGCTATTATGAATTTTAATTAATGTGAGATATAACTCTTATGAATTTACTGTCCACATTTGATTGACATTTTAATGGTTAAATATTTGACATTTTCTCTGTCTTGTACCTCAGCTGGATGTTCAATATCTTTATTCTCATGTAGCAATTGATTCCAATATTGGACTAAACCCAACTCCTCTTGTGGAGCTTTTAGCTGCAATTGGCAATAAGGATCTCAGTTAGCTTGGGTCAAAGTTGGATTTGATACAACTTCTAGTTCCTTCCCTCATTAGTTTTATATGAAATCAATTATTTAGTCTTTCCCATACTCATTATTTTTTTGTATTTAGTCATGCAAATCGTCAAGTCAATGGCCTGGAATTTGCAACAATGCATTCTTGATCGGTAAAAGAGTATTTTCCATACTCATTGTTTTAATTCTTGGTTGGTCATCAAAACATTTGCTTCACATGGATAATGGTCATTTGTATGAAAAAAATCACAAACAGAACAAAAGGCTTTCTTGCAATCATTTAAACAAATGTGTTTGTTGGTTTCAAAAATTATATATGTAATTGTTGAGTAGAAGAAGGATTGACAAAATGTGTTTGTTAGATTATTAGGTTGAGGAAAAAAATTAGTTGAAAAATAATAATTTAAGTACAAATTAAATTATTAATTAACATATGGTTAGTGTAATTGTAAAATATGAAAAAAAAATTAAAATATTATTATTAAAAAATAAAATTATATTATTATTTTGATGAATCTAATGGCTAATCCAATACAGGATTATAGATAGGAAAATTTTAGATTTATGAAAAATATATACTTTTTATTAAATTTTAAAGATAACTTTGATGAAATCAATACTAATGCTCTAACAAGTAAAAAAAAAAAAGGTTAATCGCCAGTTTGGAACAGTATGAAGAGCAAAATCGTCCGCACAATCACATGAATAGAAGTCCACCGCTGCTGCGCATGCACTCGAGGCTGCTATTTAATTCAAGGAAAATGATTTACAATATAGTGATATACATATTGCAGCTGCTTTTGTTTTTTTATTGGCAGGTTTCCAAACAGTAAACACAAATAAAAGGAACAAAAAATGTAAAGATGCTGGGAACGAGATGAGAATGGAATTTTATGAATAATAATAAAATAATTTGTGAATGATAATGAGATAGTTTTGAATTAAGTATTTTTAAAATTTTAGGAAATGAAAGAGAAGAAGTTGAATAAAAAATATGAAAAATTTAAAATATTATTTATTAATATTATTTTTATTTTAGAATTTAAAAAAATTGAATTTTTTTTCTTTAAAAATTTGGAAAAATTATAATAATTAGTTAGAAATTTTTTTAATTAATAGTTTGAAAGTATTTGTGTTTGAGTGATATTTAGGAATGAGATAAGACGAGAATGATTTCCAATTATCTCCTAAACACTACATCATGACTCACAAGCAAACTAATAAGGGATGTTTGACAAATGAGATAAGATGAGAAAATTATAAATAGTAATGAAATAATTTATTAATATAGTGAAATAATTTGAGTTAAGAAGTTTTATTGAATTTTTAAAAATAGGAGAGAAAAAATAAATAAAAATATTATAAAATAAAAATATTATTAAAATTTAATATTAAATAATTTAATATTTTAATATTAATTTGAAAAAGTTGAATTGATTTTTATTTTTTGTTTATAAGTTTAGAAAAGTTCTAATCATTAGGTAATAACTATATGAAAAAATCGAAAACTTAAAATTTAAAAGTACATGTATTTGAGTGATGTTTGAAAAAAAAAATTATAAAAATATTTGAGATAAAATGAGATTGAATGTGATTTCCAAACAATCGGCCTTCAGGCTCCCAATTAAAAAAATGTGAGCACTGTGACCACCAAATAGTAAACCAAACAAAGACAGAATCCAAGCACTTTCCTTATCCTTTTGTATTTTGTTGTTTTTTAATAATAGCCTTATCCTTATCACTTATGTGTTTCATATTATGATGGTTCATGGCCATAAAACATTGATGTCTATGCTTTCTAGTGGGCCAAACGACGAATGAATTTTCAACAGACATGTGCTGAAGTCTATTGAGATTTGTCCCAATCATTTATCTAAGAATACACAAGTTGCTATATTATTTAAAAACAATCATAAACCAAAAGGAAAAAGACAATCATAATAGTAGTCCAAAGCATTGGGAGGTGTCTATCGTATTTGCCATCTTCCGCACACGTACGTTTTCTCTCTCCAAGGCAACGGACGCGATATTTGAAGTCCGGCTCCAGTTCCAGAAACGAAGCTGCCTCGAATCGGGAAAAAAAAAAAAAAAAGGAGATAATTACAGACCAAAATAACTAACTAATACCGTAAACAAAGTCAGGGATAAAATAGTCTAATAAAAGTTAAGCCAGGGTCCCGACCGAAGGCTTCCAACATTTGGTATTGGATTAATCAAATATCTTTTTATCTTTAAATTTAGTCAATATCATCCATATTTATTCCATATTAAATTAGTTAAATTATTTTCATCCAAACTATGAGTAATAGTAAATCTATTCTTCTTTTCAAATATGAAAAGAACTATAGAAAGTCTAAAAGTACTTTTTAAAATTATTATCTTATAAATATAATATTTTTATTCATATAAGATTTTATCATCTATATTCATATGAGATTATTATATTATAGATTGTTGGATTGTGAAAATGAAAATGAATATGATTATTGGAGGTTATTGAAGATTATGAAAATAAAATAAAAATTAATTAAAAAAATATAATTAATAAAAAATAATAATATTTTATTATTATAGAGAATAGAATGACTAATCCAATGTAGACTTCAAGTTTTGAATAATTGGCTAAAAGTAAAAAAGTTACATATTAGTTAAAATTTAAAAAATAAAATAACTAATCCAATACTATGCTATTAGTAGTGGGCCAAATGACCAATGAATTTTCAACGTCAGACGTGTTGGAAAACGGTCACCTGAGATAAAAGCAAGAATAGAAGAAGACCACTCACAACTCCCACTGTACGTGCATTGATCATCATATCACAACTTTATTATCCTGGACAAATCGATAGATAAGTTCGGCGGAGTTTATAAAATGAAATAAATAATTCAGTTTTTTTAAATTTTAAAATAAAAATAATATTAAAAAGTATATTTTTTAATAATATTTTATTTTATTTTTAATTTTAATCTAAATTCATTTCATCTTATTTTATCTATAAAAACAAACGAAACTTAAAAATGCTTTTTTGCTAAATTTGTAAAAGTTTTATTGATTTTTTATTTAAATAATGATTAAGTTAGATAAAAAAAATTAAAATTTGAAATTGATAACTGGTTTATATTTGACTAATATTTAAAAATAAAATTATGAAAAATTTTAAATAAAAAAAATGGAGCGATAGTTCAAGCCGAATCCCTAACTTTTTCCTTTAATTAATATAAAAGTGCTGCTATCAGAACTTAAAGAAAACTTAAAACGTACAGCACGTGAAGTTCAAGTCTTGATTAGTGTAAACGGACGAAAAGTAAAACAAACGGAAAACCCATCATCCCACCCAACCTATTCCGACAAAGAAAATGAAGAAAAACTCTCAACCAAGTAAAATTTTACCGAAAACATGACGAAAATAAATAAATAAAAAATTCAGCAAAATGAAATTTTAATTTTTTCTAATTTTCTAAATAATGTTAAAATAGAATTACATAACATGGCAGTTACATATTTAGTATTTTTCACTATATTACATGATCCTCATTATGTATCCAAGTATCTACCACCTTGACTTCTTAAATCATGAGGCCAACCTACAAATATTACAAAATACAAGATAAAATAAGTACCAAAATGAGTGGGCTAACTTGAAAAAAATACACGTTTTCATATTTGACTAAAGTGTTTACCAATATTAAGATTTATCTCTTCACTATATTTAAAGCACTAGCATTGGATTGGCCAAATGCATCTTTAAATTTTAACCAATATCACACTTTTTTACATTTGCATATTCTATTTAAATTCAATCTCCATATTGGATTAGTCATTTACTCTCTCTATAATAATAAAATATTATTAAATTAATAATTTTGTTATTTAATTTTTTTATATCACATTTTATAATTCTACCAATTTAATATTAATAATAATTATATTCTAATTAAATTAATATTAAAAAAAATCATATTTTTAAAAGTCATTTAATGCTAATAACAAAAAATATTTGATTAAACTCATCAAAAATTCTATCTAAATTTCTTAATTACAAATCAAATAATATTTTTATTAGAGTGAGAAATTATTATTTTAACTTTTGGTGAATCAATTTGGTTCTTCAAATTTGGCTAATCACTTCAATCCAATGTGGGGATTTTTTAGCACATATTATCTAAAATTTGGCCAATTTTTAGTTTTAGCCAAGTCAATGCTAGTGCCCTTATGTTGCTCATCATCTTGTATGGCAGAAGGTGCATCAAGATGTATACTCGCTTGACTCCAAATATAGTGGTCTTAAAAATAAAGAACAATGACATCTCTAAGTTTAGAGCTTCATTTTAACACCTCAAAATCCATCGATCTAGCATATTTTGTATAATATGATTTGATTTTATCTTTCGATAAAAATGTCATTCCAACTATTGGTTTTTTCACATTTTTATTTTGTTCTGTGTTAATATTTATATTACCACCATTACCATTTATATTTATCACTTAGTCAATGTTTAAGTTCTCTACAAGGAAAAAATACATTGCTAAATACATCTTGTAAAAGTTGAGATAAAAAAAAAAAAATCTCACACCCAAAAATCCCCTTTCAAATTTGTTATTAAAAATTAACAATGACCAACACCAACAAGAAAAACAATAACATTATCTAAATCAATTTAGATAAAGTCCACAAACAAAAACCATCTTCCAAACTTACTCGGGGTTGTTTGAATTGGGAGGAGAGTTGAGATGAGTTAAGATAGTTTGTGAATAGTAAAATTAGATATTTTATGAATATTATTTTTTAATATTATTATTATTTTAAGATTTAAAAAAGTTGATTGTTTATTATTTTTTGTGTAGGAATTTGAGAAGATTCTTTTAGAATTTAAAAAAGTTAAATTGTTTATTATATTTTGGTGTGAGAATTTGAGAAGATTTTTTTGGGATTTGAAAAAAAATATTATTATATTTTGTGTAAGAATTTAGAAAAGTTGTAGTGATGAAAATGAGATGAGTTGAGATGAATTGATAAGAGTTTTGAAAACAAACATTTCTAATTTAACAAGTTAATCTAAATAAATGTCTAGACAATGAGAGAAAAAAATTTCTTACTAACAGTTGGAGGCGCAGTTTGAAGCGGCGCAGTCTGAAGGGCCAGCTTCGATGGTTCAGAAATCCGGTTGCTTACACAATTTCGGTTTTGTTTACTTTCTTCATTTGCTTTAATAAAAAAGGTGGAGCAATGTTCCACAACTTTCAAATACTATATTTTTCTAAAATTTTAAAATATTTTTTTAAGTTTATTATTTTTAAATTAATTCAAAATTTTTATTTATTATTCATATATTAAATATTTGATAAAAAAATAAAAATAAAAAAATATAATATATAAAAATTATGTAAATAATAAGCGATTGTGTAATTTTTTTTAAAAAAGTGTGGATAGTCTTGCTTCTTGTCTTTTATAACCATGTGTGGGTGTACGTTTTTTATGCGTTTTGTTCAAGTAAAAAAAGCATTTCTCTTAATATAAAGCTGCTAAAGCTTTATGAACACTTTTTCTTCTTTTTTATTTTAGAAAAATTAATATAAAAAATTAATTAAATTAATAAAATAAAAATTAAGTGATCTCTTTAATATTTTGTATATAGTTAAAGAATATTAAACAATTTTATTGTATAATATGATTATACAATAAAATTGTATAATTACAGCATCCTAATTTTTTTTTTTGGGGGTCATGAAAAGGCTAATTACAGCATCCTCGTCGATAGTAACATCCGAGCTACTCAAATTTAAGGCTGCGTTTGGATCCTCAACCCAACTTAACTCAACTCAACTCAATTCAACTCAACTCATTATTACAATTTTTTCAAATCTCAATACAAAATATAATAAACAATTCAACTTTTTCAAATCTCAAAATAACTTTAATATTAAAAAATAATATTCTAATAATATTTTATCATCTCAACTCAACTCAACTCAACTCAACTCAACTCAACTCAACATCCAAACTCACCCTTAATTTACTTTTTTTCCGAGACTGTATGTCAATAGGTTCAATATTCTCTTTGTTCCAGTTGCCTTTTTTTTTTTGGAAGTCAACCTTTGAGAGGCAGAATTATTACCTGGATCACGTGCACTCTTCTTCCTCTCAGTTGCTTTCGGCAGTGGCCCCGGGGTGGTCATCGGGTATGAGGTACAAGATTCCTGAGCTACCATTCCTACATTGCGGACGTGAGCGCACAATTACACTCTGCCCAGGATTATGGCCCACCACGGGACCCATTTTAGTGTTCATAGCCTGCTTTCCCGCACCGAGCTTTAGGATAGGTTTGGAAAGTGAGATAAAAATTTTGTGTTTTATTTTTAAGTTTAAAATATTATTTTTTAATTTTAAAATTTAAAAAAAGTTAAATTGAGATTTGAAAAAGTTGTATTGAAATTTGAAAAGGTTGAATTGTTTATTAAATTTATATAGAAATTTAAAAAAATTATAATAATGAGATGAGATAAGATAAAAATTTTATATAAAATAGAACATCCAAACCTATCCTTAGACCATCAATAGCTGACTTCCCCCCCCCCCGTGAATTTGAAATCATTGTCCATCGTTACAATTATAAACCAATCTCTACGTACTATATTTTTTTTAAATTTTTTTGTGAAGATTTTTTGATTTAAAAACAATCATAAACCAACAATTATAATACAAAAAATTTTCACAATTTTTTATTATTTACACAATTTTTATATACTATATATTTTTTTATTTTTTTATCAAATATTTATTTTATGAGTAATGAATAAAAAATTTAAAATAGTTTAAAAAAATAAATTTAAAAAATATTAAAAAATTTAAAATTTTAAAAAAATATAAAATATAAAATGTGATAAAAATTGTGTAACAAAACTCTTCATAATACTGTCCAAAGCATTGGGACGTGTCTATCTTGTTTGCCATATTTCACACACGTACGTTTTCTTTCTCCAAGGCAACGGACGCGATATTCGAAGTCCAGCTGCAGATCCAGAAACGAAGCTGCGTCGAATCGGAAAAAAGAAGGGATAATTACAGACCAAAATAAGTAACTAATACCGTAAACAAAGCCAGGGATAAAATAGTTTAATAAAAATTAAGTAAAGGTCCCGACCGAAGGTTTCCATCATTTTCCTAACTAAATAGTAATCACTTTAAAATTAACATATTGTTGCTGCTTTTGTTTTTTTTCTTCACAGGTTTTTTTCCACAAATAAATGGAAAAAAGGGGTTAAAACTGCACAAAGATTCCCATTTAGCAGACACAGATTTCCAAACACGTGAAGTTACAGACATAGCACATGCACATAGACAAAAACTGTGAGCACTTTAACCACTAAAAACCAAACAAAGACAGAATCCAACCACTTTGAGCCACTCATGAGCCTTGTCCTTATCCCGCAGGTGTTTCCTATTACGTTGAATTATGAAGGTTCAGGGCCTTAAAACATTTGAAGTCTGGGCCAAATGACTAATGAATTTTCAAGGTTTAGGGCCCACTCACAACTCTCACTGTGCATTGATCATCATATCACAACTTTATAACGCTGGACAAAACGATAGATACGTTCCAGGCAAGTTGGTCTTTATAAAATGACAGGCTTGTTCAATATGGTACCTTAAATTGCGGTGCGTAAGTGATCAATGACCATCTAATTTGTTAATTGATCCTTCACCGGCAGTTTTGGAGGCAGCAGTTTGGAGGACAGCGTCCTGTCCATCCCTCTAGCTAGCTGGTAAGTAATTCGTTTTTGCACCACCATGTATATAATTAATTTCCATTATTTTAAGAAGATGCATGGCCGCGGTACACCTAATTATTATCGGCATATATATATACTTTTTTAAGCATTGCATAGATACAGTAAACGGTTACAAGAATACAAGATTCAGTAGGCGTGGCGGCTGGAAACCCCTGCTCGTGCGGTGGCGCATAAGGCCCATGTGCACTATAAGCCACGTGTGAGCCACATACGCCACTGATTTGGACAGATTTCTTCTTCTGTTCGACAAATCGGCGGCTGGGAAGATCATTGGAGAGGCGTGTGGCGGGCGGAAAATACCAGCAAGCAACAGATCGGAACAACTTGTTACTATCGCTGGAAAATATATAGAAAAACTGAAAATAAACCTATGAACTAGGATTGGGTGATCGGAGGGGGAGGAGACGAATTAGACTTGTTCTTATTATCGGCATATTAATTGTTGCTTGAGAACCGAATTAAAGCAAATTTTAGGAAGAACACAAATAGAATGGGAACTCGGGAAAAAGAAAAGGAACTGTATTCGTCTCTGCTCTACCTCTTTCTCTCTCTCTCTTTCTTTCTTTTTTTTCTTTCTTATTTTGTTAAGGTTGATTTGGACGTTTGGAATATCTAAGAAGTCTGTAAATAATGCTAAAATATTTTAAGTTAAGATCTTTATTGAGTTTTAGGAAATGATAGAGGAAAAGTAAATAAAAATATTATTAATTTAAAAATTATTTGAATATAATTTTTTAATAGTATTTTTGTTTTAAAATTAGAAAAAGTTGTATTGATTTTTATGCTTTGTTATGAAATTTGTAAAAGTTTTACTGATTTCTTTTGTTTGGATAATAATTAAGTAATGATTAAATGATAAAATTATTAAAAATCATTTGAAATTAAGAAGTGTTTTATATTTGAATAATATTTAAAAATAAAATTATAAAAAGTTTAGAAAATTTTGAAAATTTCATGTTTCATCTTGTCATGTCTAAACTAAGGACTTGTTTGGGAGAGACAAAATTCTCATTTGATCTCAATCGTATGAAATCATATCAGTTTATAAATTTATTTTTATGAAACAATTTTTATGATTATACACTTCTCGTTGGTAAAAATGGGATTGGTATTCTGTCATAAAACTCACTTTTTTGGTGTCAAGTTGACTAGCTCCGGCTTGCCAACAATTATATGTGAGTAATTTTTAAGAGCTAAAGCTGCTAAAATTCTTTATTACATTCTAGATTTTACTCTAGAAAAAAAAAACCATCTTTAATTTCATTATAAATTTCAACTGTAAAACATTTTTGGGTGACCTTACATTCTTGATTTTTACGTTTAGAAATATTTCAATGCGTGGTTAACAACGCGCTTTGATAATGATATTTAAAAAAGTAATGCTATATATATTTATAATTTTATTTATAAGATTTATTTTGTCAGTTTTTTTAAAAAATTAAATTTTAAATTTTAAATTTAATAATTTTATTCATATCAATAATTGATAGATCTAGAAATAAATTTTTTGTAAGTTTTTCTTCGATACATTGTTCTATTTAAAAATCATCTCAACTAATTTTAAAAAAACTTTAGACACATTGGATGTTTGCTGCCAAAAAGTAAACAACTTAATTTTCACTAATAAGGCTTTTAGTAAAGCACTGCAATTATAAAAAGCTCTACTACGCAATCCAAAACATGTTAACCCAATCCCTAACATGCATGCACTTAGTAGAAGAAATTAAAAATCATTTTTCAAAGTCAAGATCGAAAATGTATTCCTCAAAAATAACAATATTAAATTCTTGATTTCAAAAATTGAGATATATTACATTATTAGGGTCTCTTTCTATTTCGAATTTTGACTAATATATGTACTTCATAACTTGACAGGCAACATGGAAACAAACACTTTTTCCCTTGAACTTCTTACAAATGATAATTATGCAGATTGGAGTGTCAAGATGAAAAATAAGTTGTTGGCTCAAGGTCTTTGGGACATTATTGAAATAGGCTTGGAACCCCCCAAGCCAGATGATGATGAGGTTGAATATGAGGTTCGGAGAAAGATGAACGATGCGGCTTTACATGCAATCCAAAATTCGTGCGGGATGGACATACTATCTCGAATCAATAACATTAGTTCTTCCAAAACTGCTTGGAAAGTGTTGGGTAAAATACCCATGGAAAGTAATGGACATGAGAAGCTAATACAGACTGAAGATGATAATTTGATAATTGATGAAGGAAACTCTTCAAGTTTAGACAACCCAATATTGACTGAAGATGATAATTTGATAATTGATGAAGGAAACTCTTCAAGTTCAGACAACCCAGGTCTCTCTCTCTCTCTCTCTCTCAATATGTACAAACATTATTGGAAGAAAAAAATACGCTTATAATTAAAAGAAAAATTAGGAATTTTCCAGTGCCTAATCTAAAGCTAATCTTGTAAGTTAGTTGTAGTTCTTATTGTCATTGAAATTTGAATCACCATGACAACAAGTACAAATGATTTATTTTAGGTGGTTTATCTTAGACCTTATATGATTTAATTTGCAAGAAAGACTTTAGATTTAAATATTGTATATCAAATATTGTCATGTCAATAATATGGATGGTGTGTCATTCACATTAGCTTAGAAATAGAAAGAATCAACCACAAAATAATAATAATAATAATAATAATAATAATAACAAATAAATAAATAAAGATTTGGAAAACTTGAACACCCTTTTCACTCAACTCATGGACGAATCTTGATCGTATTTGTTGGAAAGCACATTTGGATATCGACCAATTAAGCACAGTATGCAAATAAGTTGAACGTAGAAGATGATGGTAAAATGAAATAATAGAGAACTTACACTTGTCATCTCCTCAAAGTATCAGGACTCATTTTACAAGGTGACCATCAAATTACTAATCCAACTTTATCTCTCAAACTTCTTCTTTTTCAATTTGCCTTCTCCCATTAAGATCCAACCTTTTAGATCATACCACTACATTACTTAATTTTTTAATTATCAATTATCTCGAAGTCAACAATATTACGTAGGATTTAAACAAGGGGTTAAATTACTTATATAATTTGGAGGTCAAGTGTTTAGTTGGTTGGTGATTAACTAACTTTATTGCCATCTTGCAAAATATGTCAATTTCAAGAATAATCTGTGATTTTTACTTAAGAGAATGATACGTTAAAAAATAATAGAGATGTGATTAAAGATCTTATTGGGCTTGAATATGTATTAGTGGTAAGTTGTACGATAATGGCTAGAACAAAGCCCACATCGAACACTAAGTTCGTTGGATTGCATCTTCAAAGAGCATAAATAAACTTATGGGCTTATCTTGTTGCTAATTATTTGAGCTATTTAATTTAGACTGACAAACAATCTATCAAATTTGATAAATAATTAGTACAAGCCTCAATAAATGAGTCACGCATAATCCTTTTGTAAAAAATAGACCACAGATTAACAAAGTGTAAAGAAAACCTATGTTTTTTGGGGGGGACTTATTTTTTTTATAGAAGGCCTATGCGAAACTTGCTATTGGGACTTATATCTAACGTTATTCACCAAATTTACTAGTTATAAAAGAAGTTGCAATAATATCATTATATATATATATATATATATATATATATTAATATAGATGCATACAAAAGATGATATCGCTATGTACGTAGTAGCTAGTTTGCTGGAAAGTAGGTAGGTGTCGGAGTTGTTTCGTTTAATTTATTTCATAATTCTATGTATAATATGAAAACTGGAGATCAAAAAGCATATCAATTATCATTATGATATATAATATATATGCATGGCAGGGCCAGAGAGCGGGGAGGATGATTGTAATATTTATGCGTCGCCCTTACTCGAGGCTGTGCAAAGTGGCAATTGGAACGCTACAAGAGAATTCCTCAAGGACCACCCAGCTGCATTAACAGCAAGTATATTGACTATGGGTGGGACAGTTCTTCACGCTGCTGTTGATGCTGAACAGGAACATATAGTGGAGGAGTTGGTCAATATGATTTCGGAAAATGATTTGAAAATGCAAAATTTTGCCGGCTTTACAGCTCTACATCGGACAACTTTTAGTGGGAATCACAGGATGGCAGAGTGCCTGATTAGAAAGAACAAGAGGTTGGTCAGCATTAGAGATCAGGATGATGAACTTCCAGTTGCTCTGGCTATGGGCTGTGGGCATAAAGAATTGGCTCGCTATCTCTATTCTCAAACTCCGTTCGACGATTTGGAGGCAGAAGAAGGCAGCCAGGGTGCTTCACTTCTTAACAGTTGTATTTATAACAGAGATTTAGGTAACAATTATTATTGCATTCTCTTCTAATCATTCATTGGCCGTAATTTCTGGTGATTGGATTAATTAATTAGATATACGTACGTATATACAACAACCCATGATGATCATGAAAGATATGGCTTTGGAATTAATGGAGCGTTGTCCTCGTTTGGCTTTTGCCGTGGACGGACGAGATGAGATGTCCCCTTTGGAGGCACTGGCTGTTTCGACTGAAGCATTCGAGAGTGGAAAAGGGTTGGTGTTTTGGAAACAATGGATCTACAATCACTGTTAGTATTACCACTCTTTTTTATCTCTCTTAGCAGCTTTTCCATTAATTGGGCTCTTTTTACGAAAAAAAAGAAATTTCTAAAAAATAATATTACTTTTATACATCTTTTATACATATATTTCTATCTCGCGTATATACGTAATTAGTTGAGTAAATAATTATATTTATACATTAATGCACAGCTCATTTTACACTCAACTAATATGATATATAGTGCAACATCATCAACAATACTACCGTATTTGATCAATTTCAGACAATTTTGACATAACTACCCGCGTCCTATTATAACAAAGTTAATGTAAAAATATTATAAAATAATTATTAATAAATAATTTACATCTAATCATTGGCATTCTTTTCTTGATTTAAAACATAAAACACAAAAATCAAGACAGGTTTTCTTAAAAAGTACTCCAAAAACTTACAAAAACTTCTCCGGCCTCTAAACAACATTTCAAAAGACCATACCGGTATCTTTTTCATACTACTCTGATAGAAACATATCTCAAAACACTTCACGATCCAAACATGCTTTATAGCCTTATCACTTTCACAAAAAGCTAGGTTGAAATTAAAGTTTTCATCTTCATATCCTAATTCAAGGTGATAACATAATATTGAACTCTCTCCCAACTAATACGTACAACTCTTATAATACTCAGCTCTACTTGTATTAATAAGTCAAATAACTTCATACAACTTATTATTTTATATTAATATTATTATTTTTACCTTTATAATGAAAAAATATATTTTTAAGTATTCAAGAATTATATATATAAGAGCAAATCATAGTAGTCTTAATAGTACTGTACATGCATGTTGCTTGAATTTAATTATTTGCTCCTTCAAGATATATAGAGATTAAAAATACTGCCTTAATATATTATTAGTACTTGACTGTTATTTGTCTTTTTTGTTTTTTGGTGGGGGAAGGTATACACATTTCATTAGATCGTGCAGCCGATCAATTCCGTTTGAACATTCAAAACCATGGTCAAGAAAAAAATATCGGATCAGGTACGTATGTGCGTTAATGCATGCCTAACTTAATTTCTTTCCCTCGAATTTTTTGACTCCTGGCATTAATTAATTAATGTTAATTATCAAAGTTTTGGCGGCTTCGTTTTTCTGTCGGAATTAATAAATTAGATGAACAAGTTTTGGTTTTAATTTGCAGTGCGAGCTGATATATGGCGCCAACTAGTTTCAAGTCTCTCGAACCTCTTGGGTATAATTTTAATTGCATCCATTTACTTTTTTGAATAATTTTTTATAAAAAATTGTTATTCTTGATCATTTATTGTTTCATCCAATGTATAAATTAACCGGCCAGCATGCATTAATGTTTCGTAATTGCCAAATTAATTATATAGGATTCAAGCGTTTATATGAAATGAAGTTG
This sequence comes from Cyclocarya paliurus, assembly GCA_029856935.1. Classification (NCBI taxonomy): domain Eukaryota; kingdom Viridiplantae; phylum Streptophyta; class Magnoliopsida; order Fagales; family Juglandaceae; genus Cyclocarya; species Cyclocarya paliurus. The sequence continues at coordinate 20,686,311 of CM056958.1, forward strand.
GTACGAGCTCAATTCCAACGACTTCTGTCCCTTATGTGTCAAGAAATCCAAAGAAATCCATATAATCATTATATTATTATGCGAGTAGTGTTCGGTGCTATCAAGAGAGGAAGCTTTGAATTTGTTTATCAAATGGTCAAAGCAAATCCAGATCTTTTGTGGATGGCTGGTGATGATCATGAAAAAATGAGCATGTTCCATAGGGCCGTCCTACATCGTCAACATAAAATCTTTAGCCTTATATACGGCTTAAAAAACAAGAATATTCCACTATCTGCGATAGATAAGTCCAGAAATACCATATTGCATATGGCAGGGATGTTAACAGAAAATACTCCTATCGATCAAATAAGAGGAGCAGCTTTGCAAATGCAAAGAGAAGTTCAATGGTTTCAGGTCAGCTCCATCCATCTCTCCCTGTTGCTGTATTATTTTGCTCTCAATCATACACTCTTTAAACTAATCTAGTGATAGATTTTCAAATAGAAAAAGGAGAACAGCAATAGTACCATGCATGTAATGTAGGCATAAAAACCTTTCAATTTTTTAGGCAAGAACTCATGACCTTGAGCCCATTTGCTGTACTTTAATATGTCTTAGAATCTGCATTTCTTACCAAATTTATTTCTAATATTTTTTTAAAATTATCCTACATAATGTAGGCCGGAATGTGGGGTGGAAAAATTTGTATCACTTAACTTCAAAAACAATGGTACTAAGAATTCTACTATGGAATAATCTTAATTAGAAACTTCAACCATTTGCAAGTATTATATTTATTATATATAAAATAGCTTTTTTTTGCATTCTATGTTTTTTGCATTATATTGCTACCAAGCAGATCTTTATTATAAGAAAGCTAAAATCCTCAAATTTTCAATATAGAAATCTAATAAACAAATTAAACTGAAAAACAAAATTACAAATTTGAAAAACAAAACTGACATATATAAAACTATTTTTACAATTCTTTACACATTCATGTTTTAAATGAATGATATTTCTATAAAATAAATTATAAAATAATATTGTTTTACAAAAATACCCTCAATTAAAAATATGATTGTATAAAAATCAAAACAACAAAATTCATTATTCAAAAAGCCAAAACATTGAAGTGATTGTGCACAGAAGTCCAGGAGAAGCAATACAGAAAAAACTTGGTGATATTCTCGGTTTGTTTAATGCTGATGGCTATTTCTTTTGCAATATTCTAGTTGCCATTTTTTCCTCATATTTTTATTTAATAAATGCAGGAGGTGGAAAGCATTTGTCCTCCCTCTCATAAGGAAAAGTTAAACAAATACGATTTGACTGCCAGACAATTATTTGCAAAACACCACCTATTAATGAGAAAAGAGGGAGAGCGATGGATGAAGGATACGGCAACTTCTTGTACTGTTGTCGGCGCTCTCATCATTACCATTATGTTCGCAGCAGCATTTACCATTCCTGGTGGTAACAATCAAGATACCGGCTTGCCAATCCTCGTGCATAACAAACTATTTAAACTTTTTATAATAACTGATTCTTTGTCGTTATTTTCTTCATCTGCTGCAGTATTGATGTTTTCAGGAATCCTCACGTCACGTTATGCAGAAGAAGATTTTCTTAGATCCTTGCCCAAAAAGATGATTATAGGCCTTTTCGCTCTCTTCTTCTCTATTGCAACTATGATGATAGCTTTTCCTACTGCTCTTTTACTTATGTTTCGTGAAAAATACCAGATCGTCGTTCCTATTATTGGTTTGGCTAGTATTCCCATTATTCTATTTGTATTGATGCAATCTCGCCTTCTGATTGACATGCTTGTTTCAACCTATGGATCGGGCATCTTTGATAGGAAAATAAAGCCTTGGTTGTAACTTTTTACCTTATTTGTTATAAAGTTGTATTGATATATGGCAAACTAAATAGAATTGATGATTATTTTTCATTGGGACAAATGGTTGAACTTATGTCACATGTTTTGTTATTATTTTGTTGTCCATATTTTGTACTGGTGTTCACCCAATATAATTTTATTGGAGTTTGATTTTTTTTTCCTGATTTAGGTAGTTATTCTTTCAAAGGAAAAATGATTTAAATCTCTAAAAGTTTATATCTAAATTTGAGAATTTAGAGTTGGAAAAATGAATTAGATCTCAACTTCTCTGTTACAATTGCTTGTTTGGAAAAAGTTTTTATCTCAAAATTCTCATATCATTTCAGATCTTTCGTTGCTCAAATATAAATACTTTCAAACTAATCATTACAATTTTCTCAAACTTTCAAACAAAAAATAAAAAATAATTTAATTTTTCAAATCCTAAAACAAAAATTATATTAAAAAATTATATTCTAACAATATTTTAACTTTACAATATTTTTTATTCAACTTTTTTTTCTTTCCTTTCCCAAAACCTAAAAAATATTTAACTCAAACTATTTCCCTACTATTTACAAACCATCTTATTACTATTCATAAAATTCTTATCTTATCTCATTCCACAAACATGTCCTAAGGACTCACTAAATGACTCAATCTATCTCATCTTATCTCAAAATTTAAACACCATTTAAATACAAATAATTTTAAATTTTTAAATTTTTTATCTAATCATTACAATTTTTCCGAATTTTTAAATAAAACATAAAAAGTAATTCAACTTTTTCGAATATCAAAATAAAAATTATATTTTAACAATATTGTAACTTTATAATATTTTTATTTAATTTTTTCTCTCTCATTTTTCAAAAATCTATAAAAACATCTTAACTAAAATAATTTCACTATTAATGATAAGCCATCTCACTACTATTTACAGATTTCTTATCTTATTTCCTAAATTAACTCTTAAATAAGCTCAAGCTTGGGGATTAAAATACATGGTACTAGGAGGAGACTCCCATGGGGCCATTCCATTGGAAGATCAATTCGGCATTGATGGATATCAAATTATTTTTTAAACATTTTTTACAATTGGAGTGACAAGAAAATAAATCATTCTCAAAATCAATATACGCATAATATTGCACAACTATATTCGAATGCATACCCCTTATCACCATTCCATAATGTTTATTACCCTTTAATAGTGACCAAGATGAACCTCTCTAGTCTACATTTAATTAAACAGCAATGTAACTCTTTTTAGTTAGATGTTTTTATAAAATAACTTATAAAAATAATATTGTTTTACATAATGCCATCAATTTAAAAGCAAAATTATATATAATTTTTTTTTTTTATATATCTCCCTTATACTTAAAAGAGCCTATCTCATTATAAACAGTAATGAACAATCATTTTGTTTGATATTTTCCTCTTCCACTTATGTGAACATTTCGATTTTTACGTACTTTTTATTGAAGAGCTTTTTAATTAAATATTTGATTTTGAGCCTTTTAATTTAATTTAACGTGTTTTCGCGAGATTATTTTACGATTTTTAAATCAGAAATTATTTTAATATGTTTTCATAATTTTAATTAGTGTTCTACAATTAAATTACTTTTTTTTTTTAAGAATGTTATTATTGAAGTTTAATATTTTACATTAACTAGTTTTGAGTTTATATTGATTTATTTAATTTACTACTTTAAAAATAGTTATTTTGAGGATCAGTTGTGACCTAAAAGTTGTGAAGATTGGACCTCATTTCTTTTCCTTCCTCTTTCTTTTTCCCTTTCTTTTCTTTTTCTTCTTTTCTTTCTTCTTTCTTCTGCTGCATTCCCTCTCTCCCCTCGCGACATCCCTCTCTCCTCTGCCCCACGCCGTTCGGCCTTCACTTCCAACCCACTACCACCGGCTGTCCGTGACCCTCATCGCCGGCACCATTCTCTTCGCCTTCGGCCGACGATCACCCACCATCAATTTCAAGTCGTCTCGTGCCACCGTCGGCCCACTCGCACAGTTTCAAGCCACGGCCTTTCTCCTCCCTTTTCGCCGCCATCCGACTACCTTTGGCCACCATTTTTTCACCATTTTTTCATCGCCCTCTTGCCGTCCTAACCCACCCAACCCCAATTTCGATCCGTCACCGATGAAGCCCCATTGTCTACATCTCCGATTTCACCCTTTTTGGCATTCCATCGCCATTTCGGTCGCCACCCACGGCCAACTGTCGCTTCCACTAGTTTCACCACCTTCCATAGGTCTTACCCTACCGTTTCCTAACTTTCGTTTGACCCCGTTTGAATTTAAATTTTCTGTGTATTTCGGCCACAGTGTTTTTACACTGTTACGTTGCCTTCTAGTCGCCTTTTGCACCTCCGTGATCCTCCTAAAATTACTTTATAGCGCTGTAAGTATTTCTCCAAAAGAGTTTTTAAGACTTAAGTATATTTTTGCACTAACCTGTTTTATAAACTGTGATTTAGTTATCTGGTTTGACTGTGTTGGTTGTTGAAAAATTACTGATAATTGTTGGTTGTTGGTAATTAGTTGATTTCATGGCATTGTGTTTTGGAAACTGTGTTTAATGTGAAAAAGGATTTTTGGGAGCGGAATATACTGAGTGTTGTCTCTTGGGGCTGTTGCCCTGGTCTTGAACGAGATGGTAGCGCTCTCGATCAGACTCCATGGCCCCTTGTGCTGGCGGGAGTCAGAGGATGCTTGGCTATGTACGCAGAGGGCGCAGAACTGGGTATCACTCGTTGTGCCTCACTCGCACGGTCGTTACCCGTGGGGTGACGAAGGGAGCCAGAGTATGTGGATGGTCCCTAGGGGAGGCCATAGTGCATACGGTTAAAATTAGAATTAATAGATTTATTCCTAAATTTTAGTTTTGTGCCAAATGGTATTTATAAAATGACAGTCAGCTTGTTCATGGTACCATCTAAGTTGTTAATTGATCCTTCACCGGCAGCATGCGCACTACCGCAGTGTGCAATATTGTAGAGGCAGCAGTATAGGAAGACAACGTCCTGTCTATCCCTCCAGCAGCTGGTAAGTAATTCGTTTTTGCACCACCATTTATATAATTAGTTTCCATCATTATATAATTCAAGGAAAATGATTTACAATATAGTAATATACATATTGCAGCTGCTTTTGTTTTTTTCTTGGCAGATTTCTAAACACTAACAAAAGGAACAAAGAATGTTAAAATGACTTGCAAGAATGCTCGGCAAATGAGATATTAAAAATGTGACCCTTGTGACTCTCATGAGCCTTATCTTCTTATTTTTTATTTTTTTAAAACATAACCTTATCCTTATTACTTATGTGTTTCATATTATGATGGTCATGGCCATAAAACATTGAATTATATGTTTTTTAGTGGGCAAATGACTAATGAATTTTCAACAGACGTGTTGAAAAAGGATATCCTGAGATAAAGCAAGAATAGAAGAAGACCACTCACAACTCCATCACTGAGGATTGATCATATAACAACTAAATTATAACGCTGGCCCAAAACGATAGATAAGTTCCAGGGAAGTTGGTCTTTATAAAATGATCACACTAGGCATGAAGCTTCTTCATGGTACCTTAAATTGCGGTGCATGGGTATGTGACCAATGACCATCTAATTATCTGTTAAGTGATTGGCCTTCACTGGCAAGGCGACCGCTGCTGCATTGTGGAATATTATAGAGGCAGCAGTTTAGGAATGTTTGGAAATATAAATATTTAAAATTGAAAAATAATTGTATTTGAATAATGTTTGGGAATGAAATTATAATTATTTTTGAGAATTTCATGTCTTCTCTCTGTTAAACATAAGGACTACGGGAATGTTAGGAAATATATATCATCTCATCACATCTCATTTTCTTCCGAAACATCATTTAAATATAAACACTTTTAAATTAATCATTACAATTTTTACAAACTAATTATTACAACTTCTCAAAATTTTTAAACAAAAAATAATTTACTTTTTTCAAATTTCAAAATAAAAATAATATTAAAAAAATTATATACTAATAATATTTTAATTTTATAATATTTTTTATTCAACTTTTTATCTTTTCTTTTCCAAAACTCAATAAATACTTAACTCAAACTATCTTATTACTTTTCACAAATCATCTTATTATTATTCACAAAATTCTCATATCATCTTATTTCCCAACTATCTCATCTTAACCAGATGTGTTGGCCTCTCTGGTTCCTTCCATGCACGACACTTACGCTCTTACTCTATTATTTGAGGTGTAGATCTTACCGCATGCTTAGTGCTTTTGAAATGTTTTAGTTAAAGATAGATTGTACAAAAATAAATTTATAAATTGACGTGGTTTGATGTGAAACGTTAGATAATAAAATTACTTTTAATGTAAAGTAAATTTAACATACCATATAAAATCATGTCAGTTTGTGAATTTTTTTTTTTTATAGAATTTATTTATAATTTTAGCACTTCCCATTCGTAAAAATGGGATTGGTCTTCTGTTCTACAACTCACTTGTGTCATTTTCACACCGGCTTGCCAACAATTATCTGCGAGTAATTTTTAAGAGCTAAAGCTGTTAAAATTCTTGATTTTACTCTAGAAAAAAACATCTTTTAATTTCATTATAAATTTCAAACCCAAAACATTGATGGGTGACTTTACACTTTTTATTTTTACGTTTAGAAATATTCGATGAGTGGTAACAACCCTTTGGTATTGATATTTAAAAGAGTAATATCATATGTACTTATAATTATATTTATAATTTTACAATATAAGATACTCATTTGTTTTTTTTTTAATTCAAATTTTATAATTTTCAGTGTATAAATAACTGAGACGTAAAGAAATTAACTTTTATAATTTTTTTTCAATATAATTAATATTTTTTCTATTTCAAAATTATCAATAAAATAAATAATCATCATAACAAATATTCCGGTGGGTGGAATGTTATAATTTGAAATTTCGATGACAAAATTTGAAAGGCCGGCGATGACGTGTACATGATTAGAGCAGAACCTGTTTGGATATAAAATTCATGTCAATTTGTTTTATTTAATTATTATAATTTTTTTTAATTTTATATAAAATATAATAAATAATTTATTTTTTTCAAATTTTAAAATAATAATAATTTGAAAAAATTATAATAATAAAATGAGATGAATTGAAATAAGTTTCTAATCCAAATAAGGAAAATTGCGGTGGGTAAGTGATCGATTCTGGTCGTTTAGATTCAGACATAAGTTGAGATGGTTTTTGAATAGTAGAAAATAATATTTTTTAATATTAATATTATTTTAAATTTTAAAAAATTGAATTATTTATTATATTTTATGTGAAAATTTAAAAAAATTATTCTAAAATAAAAAAAATATATTTTATATAAAAATTTTAAAAAATTATAATAACAAAGATGAGATAAATTGAAAAGAATTATGAATTCAAGGTTATCGGCAGCCCTGCATGTGGTGCGAATACTTTAGATGCAGCAGTTTAGGGAGACAACGCTCTGCCGATCCCTCTAGCTATAGGGTATGTAATTCGACTTTATTAGTGGGTGATAATTTTTAACATAAAATAAAATAAATAATTTAATTTTTTTAAATTTTTAAATAAAATAATATTACAAAAATATATTTTAATAAAATAATTTATAAAAATATCATCACTTTACAAAAATACTTTCACTTTTAATTGTAAAATATGTTGTGAAATTTATTATATATATATGATTGCTATTTTTTATACACGGCAGGTTTCTGACCACAAATAAAACGAAGAAAAAAAAAGGTTAAAAACTACACAAAAACTCCCAGCAGAATACGTCATGATTTGATGACGCAATTTGAAGACCCGCAATGACGTCTACATCATGGACATCTAACGGTGGAGTCCAAACATATAATTCATCAAGTTGGGTCTAACATAGAGTGCAATAGAATTGTTAACTAGGGTGTAATCACTAATCAGTCCGGTCTGTGGTTAACTAGCTTTATCAACATTTAAAAAAAAATAATAATTAAATTAATAAAATAAAAATTAAGTAAAATCTTTAATATTTTATATATAGTTAATAAATATTAAATAATCTCATTATATAATATAATCAATAGTGACCAATATGTGGGGGACGGGGCGCAAACACCCCTTCCAAGAGTAATACCCAAGTCGAACCCTCCAAGAGTAATACCCAAGTTGCTCTTAACAAACTGTTGGGTCAAGGGGTAAGAGTGTTGATCTATGTAAGGATAGAGTCATATCTTTTTTTGGAGATCAACCTGACATAAATATACAACTCCCTCTACGTGAATACGCGTGTATTATCAAAAATATATTTAAAGTAAATAACCGACAGTGTACTCGTTCACAATCGATCAAATAAATAAAAAAATCAACATTATTTTACAAATACATAATAACAGCAGATATAAAGGATAAAAATAAAAATAAAAATAAATAACTTCTTTGTTAAATCTAAAATTGAATGTTTTAATGCCTCTATAGACATGAATAGTCATGTGATATTTTGATGCAGGGAGATCCGGGACAGATGATGCTGAGCTGTCAGATTGCACCTTAATGGCGCTGAGATACCATGAGTTGGCAGATCAGCGCAAATGCAGGAATTGATTGTGACATGTTTTTCATTGAGGCCGTTTTGAGTGTGTTTCAGTCTTTTGGTCATAACTTTGGCTACGGGTGTCGGAATCGCACATAAGACCCCAATTCGGAAAGCTCCTTTCGACGCGCACGTTGTCCACATCGAGCATGGCTCCATGTGCCTTTTTTTCGACCTCAAATTCTGCTGTTTTCCCCTCCGAATCACTAGTTTTAGTTAATTTTTACTATTTATGGTAATTTTTCGCTTGTCAATTAGGAAGTCGTTTTAAATTCGATTTGGGCCGAATTTTTTGTAGATTGCTTATTTTATTTTGAATTTCAATTTAGAGTGATTTCCGAGATTTGCTATTTTTGGCAAAATTCGGATAAACACGATTTTTGGCTATAACAGTCCGGCTTGTGGACTGATTTGGATGATTTGGTTTGATTTTATAATATTCCGTTAAACCCTAGAGACTTTTCTCTCTAGTTTTGGATGAATTTTCTCCTGTGAATCATCTGTTGGAACTAGCCTGCAGGATAATCGCTATCCTGTCCAGCATCATATTTGTTGCATTCACTTTTAATTGTTAACTTGATGGCAGAATAAGCTGATTAGAGATGCAATTTAATTCAAAGAAAATGATTTACAATATTGTAATATACATATATATATATATATATATATATATATTAATGCAGCTGCTTTTGTTTTTTTCTTGGCAGGTTTCTAAACACTAATAAAAGGAACAAAGAATGCTAAAATGAGTCGTAGGAATGCTTGACAAATTAGATAAGATGAGAAAATTATGAATAATAATGAAATGATTTGTTAATAATGGTGAAATAATTTGAGTTAAGATATTTTATTTAATTTTGAAAATGAGAAAAAAAGTTCAATAAAAATATTATTAAAATCTAAGTTTTTAATACTATTTTATTTTAGGATTTGAAAATGTTGAATTACTTTTTGTGTTTTATTTAAAAGTTTGAAAAATTATAATGATTAAGTTATGATTATATGAAAAAATTAAAAATTAAAAATTAAAAAGTATGTGTATTTAACTGATGTTTAATAACGAAATATTTATAAAAAGTTTTGAGAGAAGATGAGATTCAATATGACTCCCAAACAATCCCTCATACTCCCAAACACATGCAGTTACAATCATAGCACATTACTTCACTGTGGATTAGGTTTTTGCTATTCATCCTCCCCACACTCCACACTTTTTAACATTTTTTAATATTTTTTAAAATTTTATTTTAAATTTATTTTTTTTAAACTATTTATAATTTTTTATTCACTATTCATATAAAAATATATTTGATAAAAAAATTAATAAAAAAATTTAAAAAAAAATTAAAAAAAAGATGGAGTGTGGAGTGTGGTGTGAATAGTAGGAGGTTGAGTAGAATTTTTGGTGGATTAATGATCATATCACAACTTTATTGCCCTGGACAAAACGATAGAGTAACAGGCAAGTTGGTCTTTATAATATGACAGACTTGTTCATGGCACCTTAAATAAATGACCATCTTTGTTAATTGATCCTTCACCGGCAGCAGTTGGCGATAGAGTACCATTACTGCACTGTGGATTTTAGAGGCAGCGGTTTTGGAAGACAACCTGTCCATCCATCCCTCTGGCTGGTAAGTACTACTTCGTTTGCATCATTTCATTGTTTTCTGAAGATGGACTCAGTACACCCAATTATTGACATATGTATTGTTGCTTGAGAATCGAACTAAAGCAGACACATTTCAGTAAGAACACAGATAGAATGGTAACTCAGAAAAAAAGAAAAGAAAAGAAAAAAAAACTCTGTTCGTCTCTACTCTCCCTTTTTCCTCTCTCTAATTTGTCTTCTTATTTGTTTGAGGTCTGATATCTACCAACCCACCACCATCGATCATACCCACGCTCAGGCCACCACCGCAATTTACACCTAATCGTGATCTCTAATTATATATTAAGAATCGATCTAAGCCTTAATTACACAGAGGTGTGAGCCTCTCATGTCTCCCTCATGCATGCACGGCACTTGGACTCCCTTACTGATCCATTATCTGAGGAGTAGATCTTACCTCTTGCTTAGTGCTTTTCATTAAAAAGTGGGATTTGTCTTCTGTTTTGTCTGGAACTCTCTTGTTTGGTGTCAAGTTGACTCCGGTTTGCCTCCAATCATCCGTGAGTAATTTTTTAAGAGCTAAAGGTGCTGAGATTCTTTATTACCTGCATTCTTTCTCCATTTTACTACAAATCCAGTATAGATTTAAATCACAAAACACTCATGCGGTGACTTTACATTCTTATTTTTTCATTTTTTTAATTTAAAAATATATTTCGGTGCGTGATTAACCATCCTTTCATAATGAAATTTAAAAATTATCAATAAAAATATGATATTTTTAATTCCTGAATTCTTAAATGAAAAATCATTTTCATAATTCATTTAAGAAGATTTAGGAAATTAACAAAATTAATTATTTTTTATTGATAATTGTAAAATTAATTGATTGTCAAATCGATTGCTCCTAGAAAAAATGACAGTACTATTCGGCCGCCACGTTTGTTGTTGGGTTAGTGTAAATTTTTTAAAAATAATTTTAAATATTTTGAAAAATAAATTTATTAATTATTATTTACATAATTATTAAATAATAAATAATAAAATATATAAACAGTAAAAAATGGAGAGATAAAAGTTTCCGTTTAGAACTTTAACTAAACTAAAGTTCAGTATAAATTTAAGATAAGTCTAATATTTAAACATTCTATTATTAAATTATTAGGTTTTATTTAGTTATACAGATTAGATAATATGAGATGAAATATTTTGAATAGTAAAATTTTAGAGTTAAGATAAGATGAAATAATTTGTAAAAAAAATATGTGTTTAGATAGTGAGATGAGATTAGATAGTTTTTAATTTTTGAGATTTAAAAAAGATGTGGGTCTCATTGTTGATGTTTTGAGCCTAAAAGTGTACTGTTTATGCACTGTTTACAAACTGTTCAGTGTCAATTTTTATTGATTATGTACTGTTCATTATCAGTATTCACTGTTTATTACTATTTATTTAAGTGGATAGTTTTAAAATTTAGAGATAAACTATAGTATGTTTGATATGAAAAACTAATGTATGGTATAGATGAGATGAAAACTGTATCGTGTAACCAAACCGTTTAAAATTTGTCTCAACACAAAGTCTATTTACGGATATGATCTATATTTTTTTCAATTTAATATATTTTTACATGTAATATCTATAATTTTTTTAATTTTTTATAAATATATTTAAATTTATATTAATATTCAGATATAAAATATATCTAATGTAACGTCAGTGGAGTCCAAGACACAATTCATCGAGTCATGCACAAGTTGCTCTACAGCGAATGACATGACCTTCATAAAATTATTAATAAATTAAATTTTTGAATAAAAATAATCCAATTAATAATTTCCGACACTTTCATATTTTTATATAAAATCAAAATCATTCAAAATATAATCTCATATTAAATTAGTCAAAATAATATTATAATATTATTTTTTAAATAATAATTTTTTAAATTTTTTTTTCATATTTTACAATTATACTAATCATATGTTAATTAAATAATTTAATTTTTATTTAAATTATTTATTTTCTAACTATTATTTTTTCTCAACCTATCATTTTTCATCTACAAAAAATGTGCAGGAACCTTATCTCCTGCATGTATATTAGTTTGCACAAACTAATATACAAAAAATGTATATGTACATGAAAAAATGTACATAAAAAATGTGTAGGAGGTCAGGTTCCTCCTAACCTTTGTTTGTATATTGCACAAAAATGTACATGTTCCTCCTGTACATGTACAGGAACCTTACTTCATGCTTGTATATTAATTTTAATAGTTTCTAGCTTGTGCAATATATTAGTTTTTCATATACAAAAAATGAAATAATTCTGTTGGTGTATATTTTTAGAATAAAATAATTCTTTTGAAGATGATCAGTGTATCTCCAAATTTAAAGGAATTTTGGTAGTACTATTTCTTTATATTGTCAAAATTACCTCAGAGAAAACATTTTATCAGTGATTACTGAGAGACAACCAAAGTTTCCTAACTGTCTAGCAAAGAACTCAACATGAGAAGTAAAGTTCAAATCTCATCATCCAATATAAACTACATGGTAACTCATTTAACAATTTTTGAAAATTATTAAGATGCTTTGCAATACTTTGTCAATTTCTGTGCTTTAAATTATATCAAGCTAACCATGAAATCGAATTTCACCTCAGTTGACTGAACCAACCTATTCTATTTAGGTTCACCCAAATAGTTTCAACCCCTTTTTTATATGCCTAGATGTAACTTTTTTTTTTTCAAAGGTACTCGAGAGTTCTTATATCAACTATTTCTTAGATTTAAGAAACACTAATTATTTATAAGATATGTCCAAAATGCAGTCAATAATTACCAAAAAATTAAGACGAGGCCGGTGAAATAGATTATTGTATAAGTAAGCGGAAATCTGAAATTCTTAACCCAAGTCATGTAAGATTATGCTTGTGAAAACTAGCCATGTTATAATCAGAGACCCCACACCAATAATAGCTAGCTCCTGCTAATGAAGTAGTCAAACCATTGCGCCAGGGGATTAACGTGCGTAGGATTGGAACAAGAGGAGATGATGTGGAAATAGGGATCAAGAGTGATATGGCTAAATCAAGGGGATCAAAAAACAAAGGAAGTATTAATGCAACTGCATTAATCAACTACGGGATAATTAATATTATACTATTTATGGATTGAAGAATGCTTTGTTAAATTTTTTAATTTTTAGTCATTACAAAAAATGGATATATAAGAAAAAATAGTTTCTGCAGTATTCCTAGGATCAATAAACCAATCTTAGGAATCTCATATTACTTGGAATTTCATGATCATATTCTCAATCATTTCAAAATTGAAGCTTAATCACATTTCTAACAACAACCTTAGATACACACAAAAACTTGACCATCAAAGGACTAGTATCTCTGGCCAAGCAAAAAATCTCCATCTGGATAAAATCTGGTACTATTTCGTTTTAGCACCACGATTCTAGTTTGCATCATTATTTTATGAAGATGCACTACGTTTCTGCATATTGTTGCTTGACAACTTTATCCTTGTACAGTGGGTGTCATTAGGGTGGGTTTGGATGTTGAAGTGAGTTGAGTTGAGATGATAAAATATTGTTAGGATATTATTTTTTAATATTAAAATTATTTTGAGATTTGAAAAAGTAGAATTGTTTATTATATTTCTAAAAAAATGTGTGCTGAGATAAACATGGAATAATCCACAACTCTATCAGTGGACAAAATATAATTGTCCTTAATTGGCCAAATATTATAGAAATATATACCATACTGTTTTTGTCTGTTCCAAGTTTTGTCTAACATGCATACTTCAAAACTTTGATAATGACAGACCATAATAAGCATGGAAATAAATTGTGATAACTACGCGGATTGGAGTGCTAGGATAAAAAAATTATGCGGATTAATGAAACAAGGAAAACAAGGCATTACACCTATTCGAGGAAAAGACTCAAAAGAAGGCAAGTCTATGCAAAACTCATCTCTGTATTGGTATTTCTTTCATGATGCATACAGCAGCAACAGTACAATATTTATAGGCATATTTGACCTATATTTCAGACGTAATTACATAAAGAAAATAGTAATAAAAATCCAGTATTCGATTACAAAAGTATTCGAGAATATTTCAGCATTCTAGCACATTCCATGGGTGAATGCAGTTAGGATTTTAGTGCAGAATCTTCCAGGAATTCTGAGTCATTTGTTGAGTCACTATTTGCTCCTTTATCCCCCCTCGATGCAAGCGGCATAGGCATATGGTTAAGCTTGATCGTAATAAGGAGAAGCGAGTAGTGGACAGGGGCTTAGTAAGAATATCAACTAGCTGGTCATTACTAGAAACAAAAGCCACATGCAGAGTCTTGGCAGCAACACGGTCCCTCACAAAATGAAAATCAAGATCCAGGTTCTAGAATGGAAAACAGGATTCACAGAAAGATAAGTAGCACCCATATTATCACATAGCAGAGTGGGAGGATCAGTAATGCAAATTCCTAATTCTTTAAGAAGGGACTGTAACCATAATAATTCACAGGCAGCATTGGCGACAGATTTGTATTCAGCTTCAGTTGAAGAGTGGGCAATCGTGGGTTGCTTTTTGGAACCCCAAGAAATTAAATGTGAACCAAAAAAGATACAGAAACTACCGGTGGACTTCCGGTCATCAGGGCACCCTGCCCAATCAGCATCGGAGAAGGCTAAAAGTTTAGGAGAAGAAGCTGAAGAAAAGTGAAGAGCAAAGGCAGCTGTTAAACGAAGATACCGAAGTATTCGTTTAACAGCTTGCCAATGAGAGGTGCGTGGACAATGCATAAATTGGCAAACTTTGTTGACAGTGAAAGAAATATCAGGCCGAGTAAAAGCAAGATATTGAAGGCTGCCAACGACACTACGATAAAGGTGTGGATCTATCAAGAGCACTAAGCTTGGTCGAGGTTGCCATGGGAGTAGAAACTGGCTTACAGTTTTCCATATTAGTTCGTGACAGTAAATCAGAGATATATTTGAACTGAGAGAGAAATAAACCAGTGGGGTTACGGGTCACTTGTATTCCTAGAAAATAATGTAAGGTGCCCAAGTCCTTGACAGGGAAGACAGTACGAAGAGCTGTAATGAACTCAGTGACAAGCATAGGATCGGAAGCCATCACTATGATATCATCTACGTAAATGAGTACATAGATAGTGGCAGAACCAGAATTAAAGATGAACAATGAAGAATCAGAAACAGATGTATGAAAACCCAGAGCAATTAATTTTGAACTTAGTTTAGAAAACCAAGCTCGGGGGGCTTGTTTAAGCCCATAAATAGATTTTTTGAGTTTACATACATACTAAGGAAAATCTGAGTTGACAAACCCGACTGGTTGCTGCATGAAGAAGTCCTCCTCTAAGTTGCCATGAAGAAAGACATTCTGAACATCAAGCTGATGCAAAGGCCAGTTCCGAGAAACTGCAATGGAGAGTAACAAACGGATGGTGACAGGTTTTACTACTGGACTGAAGGTCTCAGAGTAGTCAAGACCAGGCTGCTGGTGGAACCCTTTAGCAACCAGACGAGCTTTTCGACGCTCTAGGGTACCATCAGCATGTCTCTTGGTCTTGAGTACCCATTTGGAACCTAGAATATTTTGAGAGGGATGAGGAGGAACCAGACTCCACGTTTGATTGTGGAGTAGAGCCTTAAATTCACTGGCCATGGCAGAACGCCAGGTAGGGAATTTCGAGGCTTCAGTGTATGTGGAGGGCTCCTCAAGAATAGCCTTAGATTCGGTGAGATGGGAAGAAGGGTGAGAAGAAGGCCAGGATATAGTTCCATCAGTTCGTTGGATTGGTCTGGTGGTGTTTGTCTTGGATCGGGTGAGCATAGGATGGGTATTGGTTTGGAAATTTTGAGAGGGAGATAAGGAGGAAGCTGAGGATGGTAGGAGTTGGGTCCGAGAATCGATAGACGAGGGTAGAGACTCGATTTGGGAAGGGGAAGAATTAGGGTTTGTGGAGATGGATGTCGGCGCTATTGTGGAAAAGGGGGAATTATGGTCTGAGGAGGGAGACGACGAGTTTAGAGGCTCAGTAGGAAAGTTGAGTGTGGAGGGATTGGGTTGGTGGGCTTGAGTTGGACCAGATGATGAGGAAATATCAGAAGGGAGATGGGATGCGTTATCGGGCCGAATGGGTAAAAGACTTAGAAAGTCAGGAAACGACTGGGCCAAAGAAGGAGACGAAGATACAGCTGCCGGGGAACCAGTGCTATGGGAAAAGGGAAAATTCGTTTCATCAAAACACACATCACGCGAGATATAAAATCTACCAATTGGAATATGAAAACAATTATATCCTTTATGGTCAGATGTATAACTAAGAAAGACACAAAATTGAGAGCGCATGTCCATTTTGTTTTTATTAAAGGGACGTAAATTAGGCCAGCAAACTGAGCCAAAAACACGTAAAAAGGAATAGTCAGGAGATTGAGTAAAAATAATTTGAAAAGGTGACTGATTTTACAAAATTGGAGTGGGCATGCGATTAATAAGAAAAACAGCAGTTTGAAAAGCATCAATCCAAAATTTAGTAGGAACAGAGGACTGCTCAAGTAAGGCAGCCCAGTTTTTACAATATGACGGTGACGCCGTTCAACGCTACCATTTTGAGGATGTGAATATGGACATGTTATGCGATAAGAAATACCAAAATGTTGTAAAATTTTTGGAAGAGGGAGGAATTCATCGCCCCAAACCATTTGTATTGCAATGATTTTTGAAGAAAAGGTATTAGTTATATATTTAATAAATGCCAGGAAAATAATAGTTACATCAGATTTAGCATGAAGCGGAAAAAACCATATGTATTTACTAAAATTATCGACAATAGACAAATAATAACGAAAACCATTAGAGGAGAGCACAGACGCTGGTCCCCAAACATCTAAAAATAAAAGTTGAAAAGTTTGAGAAGATTGGGATGGTGAGGGTGGATGTGGGATAGCATGGGCTTTTGCTTGGAGACAGGCAGCACATGGTGTCACATTATTTTTTGCAGAAGTAACAGGAAGCTGAAAGTGTTGAATGGTAAAAGCAATAGTACGTGAGGACGGAGGACCAAGATGGGAGTGCCAAATTTGAGGAGAGGTGCGTTCACCAATAAGAGCATGTTTGGAAGCAGTGGAGTCGGCCTGAGCATCAGCTGGAAGCACATATAAGCCATCCTTAATGGGTCCTTGAAGAAGAACCGCCTGCGTGTGCAAATCCTTCACGAGAAAACCAGATGAATTAAACTCAAAGAAGACATTATTATCAAGACAGAACTGATGAACAGATAATAAATTGCGCGAAATGGACCGAACATGTAAGAAATGACGAAGGAGAAATTTGCCATTTGGAGTGGAAAGAATTCCAGTGCCAGAGTGCTGAATTGGGAGAGATGAACCACCTCCGATGGATACTTGGTCAGGGCCTTGATACTGATGGGAGTCCAAATTTAAGTTAGAGAAATGTGCTGTAAAATGATTTGTAGCCGCTGTATCAGGGAACCAGCTGTTCGGATAAGTGGGTGTTTGAGTATAGGTAGTGGTGTTGGCCGAAAAGGATTGTGGAGGTGGTGATTGATGGGCATGGTCAAAGCGATAGTGACAGACCATAGCAGTGTGACCAATTTTATAACAAACCTGACAGACAGGGCGATTAGAGGTAGCAGTAGAGAAATAGTTTGAAGATGGAGGGACTCGACCTCCTCCTCGTCCACGCCGAAAGCCACGACCATGGCCTCGGTTTGGTGAGAAGGGTGGTCGAACAGAAGTGGAGTTAGTGGAAAGAGAGGTACCAGAGAGCACGGATTGAGTTTGATGAGCAAGCCGTGACTCATGGTTAAGAAGGTAGCTGAAGATTTGAGAGGAAGATAAGGAATCAGGTCTGGTAGAAATGGACGTGACCAGGGATTCATAGTCCGATCCAAGGCCAGCCAAGAGATAGACATTAAATTCTCTAGAAGAAATGGGACAACCAGCAGCAGAGAGGGAAGAAGAGAGAGCTTTGACTTTATTAAAATACTCAGTAACGGAGTCACTTCCCTTTTTAAGGATTGTTAATTGAAGATGTGTTTGCATAAGATGAGCATCGGAGTGGGCAATGAAGAGGCCTTGAAGAGTTGTCCAAACCTCATGAGAGGAGGAACAATCCGTGACCTATGCGAGAACGCCATCAGTAAGGGTGGCAGAAAGAGCATAAATAAGTAATTGATCATGATGGATCCACTTATCATGCTTAGGGTTAGGGGCATCATCGATAGTGGGGGGGGGGGGGTTTGACAGGAACCATCAGCAAAGGCAAATAGTTGATTACCTTTGAGAAATGGTATAATCTGGGATTTCCAGAGAATAAGATTTGTGGAAGAAAGTTTGATAGTGATGGTGTGAGCAGCGGAGGCAGTGAGATTGGGGTTGGGAGGAGGGAGTTTTGCTATGGAGGATCAAGAGAAAAAAAAAATTAGAAAGGGACGGAGGTCCAAAGAGCTCTAGATACCATAATGAAACAACAAAAACAAGGCATTACACCTATTCGAGGAAAAGACTCAAAGAAGGCAAGTCTGTGCAAAACTCATCTCTGTATTGGTATTTCTTTCATGATGCATACAACAGCAACAGTACAATATTTATAGGCATATTTGACCTATATTTCAGACGTAATTACATAAAGAAAATAGTAATAAAAATCCAGTATTCGGTTACAAAAGTATTCGAGAATATTCCTGCATTCCAGCACGTTCCATGGGTGAATGCAGTTAGGATTTTAGTGCAGAATCTTCCAGGAATGCTGAGTCATTTGTTGAGTCACTATTTGCTCCTTTACGGATTGGAATGCTAGGATAAAAAAGTCTCTGTTGGCTCAAGGTATTTGGGAAATTATCGAAACCACCATAGAACCTCCTAAACCGGAGGATGACGTAGTTGAATTCGAGGCTTGGAGGAAGAGGAATAATGATGCTTTACTTGCAATTCAAAGTTCATGTGGGATAGACATACTATCTCAGATCTATAATATAAGTTCTGCCAAAATCGTTTGGGACAAGTTGGATGAAATGTTCAAGCAACCGTGGCAAGGAATTCACCCACACATGCCACAACGGAGTACGAGATCAGCTAATCAGATGGTTGAGGAAGAAAAGTCTCCAAGCAACCCAGGTCTCTCTCTCTCTCTCAGTATGCACAAACATTATTGGATGACATAAAGAAATGTAGGCTTACATATAATTATAGGGAAGCAGCCGAGAATATCTCATGCAGTACCTGATTTGAAGCTCTTGTAATCTAGTTGTAGTTCCCTTTGTCATTCAAACTTGAGAATTGAAGTTATTTTCATCTTGACAAGAAGTAATAATATTTGGTTTGGGCGGGATGTTATTATGATAATATTAGGAAAATAATATTTGAGAAGGAGATAAAAATAAATATATATGGCAGGGAGAGGGATGGATGCTGAGCGTGTGGCCTCATTCAAGACAGCTGTGCGAAGGGGTGATTGGGACGCTACAAGAGACATCCTTAATCTCCACCCTGATGCATTGACAGCGAGAATCACGTTGACTGGCGGGAC
The DNA here is from genome assembly GCA_029856935.1 of Cyclocarya paliurus. Taxonomy (NCBI): domain Eukaryota; kingdom Viridiplantae; phylum Streptophyta; class Magnoliopsida; order Fagales; family Juglandaceae; genus Cyclocarya; species Cyclocarya paliurus. Next base: position 20,706,031 of record CM056958.1, read on the forward strand.
GGTTCTTCACGCTGCTGTTGCTGCTCAAAAGGAAAATATAGTGAAGGAGTTAGTGAATATGATGTCGGAACATGACTTGGCAATACAAGATTATAAAGGTTATACAGCTCTACATGAGACAACTTATCGAGATAATTCCCTGATGGCAGAGTTCCTCATTACAAAGAACAATAGCTTGATTAGAATCAGAACCGTTTCCAAAGATCTTCCAGTTGTTATGGCTATGCGCTGTGGGCATAAGAAATTGGCTAGCTATCTCTATTCTCTCACTCCGTTGGGTGATCTAGAGGCAGAACAAGGCCACCAGGGCTCAGTGCTTCTTACCTACGCTATCTATGCCAGACATTTTGGTAAAAAGTGTTCTTGTCTAAAAATTCATTAGCCGTACGTAATTTCCTGTGATTTGAGATATTAATTCTCTTTTTTTGGTTCATTAATTGTTTTATCCTCTATATATGTACGCATGCATGCACGTACCTATGTACGGTACCAACAACACAATATATCGCTATGTATTTAATGGGCCATTGTCCTAGTTCGGCTTTTCCCAGCTTGGACCAAGAAGATTCTCTCTCCCCTTGGAACGCATTGGCGACATTCCAGATGACTGAAAATCGGCTCATACTTTGGGAAGTAACGATCAATAGCCTCAGTTAGTACCACCACTATTTTCCTCTTAGCTTTTTCATTAGATTCGGTCTTCTTAATTTCTTTGGTAATAAAAAGACATATATTTGTTTCCATTTATTTAGTAATAATTTTGTAATTGATTTTTTTATGATCGAATTTCGCTTTTACTTTGCAGTACTGAAATATATTCCAATATTGGCATTGTGGCGACGATCAGCTTTGCGTTATCTCTCAAGAACTGGTATATTAATGCAATATCCACTCAATTAATATATATATATATATATATAATTTCTTGATTGGTTTTTTAGTTTTTTATTTTCCTTCTGTTCTATCTGTCCGTTGGCTTTCATTTATTGTTTAATCCAGCTAAATTCGCATTGTTTCGTAATTGCCAAATGATGGCCGGAATATGCATGGACAACTTTCCATATTTGAATAATAAACACATGAAATTTTTTGTTTCCATTTAGTACTAATTTTCTAATTGATTTTTTTATGATCAAATTTCGCTTTTACTTTCATGCACTAGTGCGAGCTGATCATCATCCACCAGGCCGTCCGGGATACCATTCATTCATCACCGCATTTCTTACAGTTCTTTTAGAGCGTTCACTTGGAAGAGAGTTGAAAATAACCCCTTCCAAGAATTTCTATCTCATATATGCACAGAGATACGGACCTATACTCCAAGCCAGGTTGACAGTACTATTCCGCCAGCAATCTTCTGTGCTATCAGCAGAGGAAGCTTTGAGTTTGTTTCTAGCATGTTGAAAGCAAATCCAGAATTTTTGTGGATCCGTAACAGTGAAGGAATGAGCATATTCCATTGTGCTGTCCTCCATCGTCAGGCTAAAATTTGTAGCCTTATATACGAGCTAGAAGGGGTGGAAGCTCTACTAGCTGAGCGAGACAAATCCGGCAATACTATATTGCATCTGGCAGGAATGTTAACAGAACACACTCCTATTTATGATCAGATAGCAGGGGCAGCTTTGCAAATGCGAAGAGAAGTACAATGGTTTAAGGTTAGCTCTCTCTCACCTTATGTTTCTGGCTATACTTTTCTTGCACATTGCACTTTTTTTTTTTTTTTAAAAAGAGGACGGTACCTCAAGTTTATTGATAACCCTCATTTTTGATAGAGGAAAACCATGATTACAACCAGACACCTGGAGGCTATAAAGAATCAAAAAGGCCCAAACCTAGAGTCAAAATCACTAAAAGATATGATACCACAATACAACAATAAACTAAAAATAAAAACAAAACATAGGAAAAAAAGACCACACAACCTGCAAAAACAATGTTAGCACCTGCAAAAAAGAAAATCAACAATAAAACCAAACATGACAAATAAGCAGAACACATCAAAATAAAAAATCAACAACAAATCGAAGGAATGTCCAGCTTATCCAATCTGATGATGCCTCTGAGCATTCTCGGCACTTTCCCAAAACCTTGCAATTCCATTTGTTGACCTATCGCACCATACTTAGCAAGCCAATCAACAGCTTTATTTCCCTCTCTGAAAATATGTAGAACTGAGCAAACCATAGCATCCAAAAGACCAATAATTTCCTCCCAGAAGTCTTCCAGATACCAAACTCCACATCTTCTATTCTTCCACCACGACACCACCACTTGAGAATCCAACTCAATATCCACATAATCAATCCCCATATTATTACAAACTTTAAGACCATAAAGAAGGGCTAATAATTCAGCTCTATTGTTCGAGCCAATGTCAATAGGAGAAGCAAACGCATGAACCAAATTACTTTGATCATCTCTAATAATACCGCCCACTCCTAAAGGCCCAAGATTACCAAAGCTGCTGCCATCTGTATTTAACTTGAACCAACCTTGACTAGGTTTTTTTCAGGCCACCAATTGAGGACTACGCCTGGGCGAAACTAAGGGCGGGATACACAAAGACTGTAAAATCTAATAATCATGTCTGGAACAATTTGAAACCTTATGAATGTCTTGACATATCTCCCTGATCCAAATTTGAATGGATTTCCAGAGACACATCTGCGACGCCAAAGACGCCAAGAAAGAAAAGAGGGAAGGAGCCCCACAAGAACCCCCACCTGAGAAGTAGAATTAGCGCGTCTAAACCAAGCATCCACAGTCTCTTTCCAATTGCCATTGACAGGTAACACAAAAATAGCCCCACAATAATGCCGCACCCTATTAGCAAAATTCCCTTGGACCAATACATGATTCTGATCTTCATAATTACTGTCATCACAACAATCACACTTAGACACAATCGGGACACCAATACAACGAATGCGATCATCAACACTAAGAGCATTATTCCAAGCCTTCCACATGGAGACTGAAACCTTCAGAGGAAGCATCTTGTGCCACACCCAAGTATGCCCCACCATAATAGAATCCCTAATATGGATACAATCCCAATCTAATTTGGTAGAGAAACAACCAATGTCATTCCTAGTCCAGATCAGCACATCAGGTCCCCTTTACAAACAGAGAAAGCATCAATAATATCCTCCACATGGTCATACCCCACCAACTGAACTTACAAATCAATATCCCATGAGTAAGACATTTTACACTCAATAACTTTAAGCATAGGACTACCCATGACCAGAAGTTCATTAAATAAAGGACCCTGATCCCTCCATTTATCATACCAAAAATAAATATTACCCTCCCTAATACGTCACTTCAAATTATCCAGGACTAAAGAAATACTTTTAACAATCATCTTCCAAAATCTCGTACCCTTGTTCATATCAATAAGAGACCAAGGTTTGGAACCCACTTATTTACCTTTAAAGAATTGAGCCCAAAGAGAATTACCTTAGAGAAGTTCCAAGCGAACTTCATGTGCAAAGTCCTTTGCATATCATCAAGGTTACATAACCCCAAACCACCTTCTTCCACTAGTTTAGACATTTTGTGCCAAGCCACCCATTTTTTTTAACTTTCCCCTTAGCCTCACCCTAGAAAAAAGTACTCATCAATCATTGCAGCTCTTTGATAATGGATTGAGGAACCTGAAAAACAGCAAACAAATGCAAAGACATACTAGAGAGCACATGCCGAAGTAAAATAAGACGACCTCCTGAAGAAAGAAGCTTCATCTTCCAACCACTAATTTTGTTCTAGACTTTGGTAATCATCTCCTCCAAATGAATATGCTTAAGCCTCCCCAAAATTATAGGAACCCCTAAATATTTGAAAGGAAATAAACCTTCAGAAAAACCAGTCATACTCATAAGCGCTCTTTTATGACCCAGAGAAATTTTAGTAGAAAAGAACATGGATGTTTTTTCTTTATTAATCTTCTGACCAGACCACTTCTCATAAGTGTCGAAGATAGATAAAAGCTCCTAAAGATAGAAAAAAACATTGTGCTACCATTGGTAAAAATCACCACGTTAGCAGCATACATGAGATGAGAGATTTGAATGGTACCTCTAGCTTGAGAAAATTGACCAAATTTATTATTCACCACACTGTTCTTAAGGAGTCTAGAGAGAACCTCTTGAAGAATAATAAACAGATAAGGGGAGAGAGGATCCCTCTGCCGCAAACCACGACCGCTTTGGAAAAAGCCTTTAGAAATGCCATTCATCATAACAGAATACCAAGGAGAAGAAAAGCAAGCTCAAAGTAAGTCACATACCTGAGAGGAAAAACCAAAGCGACGAAGAACCTCCAACAAGAAATGCCAGTCAACCCGATCATACGCTTTAACCATATCCACTATAAGAATGATATTACCACCATGAGACTTCTTTTTAATAGAACGAACCATTTCATGAGTAAGAGAGATATTCTAATTAACAACGTTATATAAAGTCGACATAAGATTACTTGTAAGTTCATAACCAAAATCCATGGAATGACATTAGAAATGTCCTGCAGTTTAATTATCTTCATTCCAAAACAAACTCTAGCAGCTAGAAATGCGATTACTAAAGTCAATTAATTAACCAATGTACTCTAAATGCATGATGTCCCATGCATATCAGAATAAATATAATAAAAAATAGTGTGAAATCATGACTTGTCTCAAAAGCTTAAACTAATAGAAAAATGTAGATTTTATTATTTATTTTATATCTTAATACTCTCCCCTCTTGAGTGGGCCAGACTCTCTCTCAATGAGTGAGTCCAATATATGTAATATTTAATTAAATGAGGTAGAGCGTAAAATTAGGGTTCGAATTCAAGACCTATGCTCTGATACTATATGAAATCACCACTTATTCCAAAAGTTTAAGTGGATAGGACGACATAGATTTTATCATTTATTTTATATCTTAATAAACAATGCATTAAAACTGTTTAAATTAATTTAGGTTCATCGAAGTCCATCTCGATTATACATGTATAACAAAAAACGAAAGAAAAGTCTGTCTTATATATAGAACAGAAATATTTTACAAAATTCGTAAGTGCCGCATATATAAGTGTTTAATTTAATTGATATATAAGTGCGTAATTGAAGAAAATGCTTGCAAAGCTTATTATTTATATTCACATAGAACTTGGTAAGATTCTAATTCATAAGTACCGCATATATTTAAGTGTTTTTAATTGATATATAAGTGCGTATAAATTGAAGAAAATGCTTGCAAAACTTATTATTTATATTCACATAGAACTTGGCAAGATTCTAATTTCTTTTCTATTTTTCTTATATTCTTTCAATTTATAAAATCCAAAACAATTTAGAAAGTTTAAATGATGATTTTTTTTTTCTCAACTTGATTTAAGTAAAATTCGTATAAGCTCTACTTGACTCATTTGAGCTTTTATTTTAAAGTTCGTAATATTTTGTTATATATTTATGTGTTATATTTATTATATGTTAGCTACATTTTCTATATTTAATCTTATACTATCAATTTATTTATAGTTTACCTTATTTAATATATTTATCTATGTTCCCAATTATAATATGGATTATGTGTTTAAAAATAGATTATATATTTTTCAATTATATATATAGTACATATTTACTTATGTAGCTGACATTATCATAATCAAAAGTCACATTTGCGTATTGATATAAATGTAAATGAAGGGCTAAATGCAAGTTTGCTTGAAATGGTTACAAAATTAACTTTAACAAAATAACTTTATAATTAAGTTGTATATACATGGCATGTCATAACTTTAAAACCTTATATGCAATATGGTTTATATTATAATATATATATGATAACGCATATGTAATTTATAAATATTACTTTTAAATTATAGTTGCATATTATTACATTTTATGCTATAATTAATATACAATAACTTATAACATAATAAAGTCATAAGTAAAAAAAAATGATCTTATGTATTTAAAAACCGTAAGTTAATCTTATATATAAATATATATATATATATATATATATATATATATATATATTTATATAGTATATATATCATAAGAGCTTTTATAATCTAAACTTCTAGGTCGAATAGTTTAATGGTCAGAATCTATTGTAAAATTTAAACTTTTCACATTAATTATAAAGAAATATATATATATATTTTTTAAATAAACATGTGAATTGAGGTGGAGCACCCTTATTCGAATGCTCGACTCTATCTAATACAGCACTACTCATTAATATTGGCATTGGGTGGAGATCAAACATGCCACATGCTAATAGTGTCAAATCTTCTATATATTGCGTGATGGAAGAGATTTCCCGACATGCTAATAGTGTCAAATCTTCATTTTACTAGCAGTTCATGATAATATAAAAAATGATATTATCTTTAAAATTATATTTATATAAAATTTAACATAAAAGAAATCACTATAAAATTTTGAAATTAATTACATAAAATCAATTTATGAATTTATAAATATTTTAACTCGCCGCAAATTATAATATTTAATATATACACATATATGTACTTTCAAAATGATAACAAATTAATGGAAAAAATATTTATTACTTTAATGGAAAAAATATATGTACAAATTAATGATGATAAACAAATTAATGGAAAAAATGTCCGTTCGAACAAATAAATTTAAGTTTGAACGGTTATTAACTTTTCCCTGAAAAAATAAATTAATTTCCCACCAATATTATTATTCGAACAGATAATATACTGTTCGAACAAACATTAATTGATTGTTTGAATATATTTGTTTCGTTCGAATGGTTTTTCTTTTTGGAGATGATTTTATTCGTCACAAAATATCATGTTCGAATGGATATTTTTTCGTTCGAACGAATTTTCTAGCTGAGGCAATTTTGGAAAATTTCATCTCCAAAAATGACTTTTAGAGATGAAATTTATTTCGTCCCTAAAAGTCAAAATTCTTGTAGTGTCTCTTTGCATATCGGAGCTAGGTTTCCTTCCCAACCTTGCTTGCATGTCAATTAAGGGTTGATTCGATTTCACAAATCATCTCAAATCATCTAATTATTATAAATTTTTTATATATACAAATAAAATATAATAAATAATTTTAAAATAAAAATAATATTTTATTTAATTTTTAATTTTTAATTTATCTCATCTCATCTATATAACCAAACGAGACTTAAAAATCTCTTGAAGAATCACAAAAAAAGTTCAATGATATTCTCAATACAAAAATATAAAGTTATGTATCTTATTTATATACAATTTTAACATTTACAAATGACTTTTTTTTTTCCTCATGTTGAACTGTTGAACGCCACATATATGAGATGATGATCAGTATAATATGAGATGATATCATCCCTCGTTATTATAATATACGTTACGAAGAAATTGTAAGCGCATTATTGTTCTTAATAAATGCATTACTAAGGAACTTTTAAACAATCAAGGTTTGACTCCTAGACAAGTGTTTAGAATGACGCATCACAGTTTGAAGGAAAATGCAAAGTGATGGATGAAAGAAACAACAAATTCTGGTTTAGTGGCAGCTAACTGTTACCCTTATGTTTACAACAACATTTACTATTCCAGGTGGTAATAGTGAAGAGACAGGCTTGCCAGTTCTCATAAATGACACACAATTTAAGATCTTTATGGTAACTGTTTCAGTGTCACTCTTTTCTTCTTCGGCTTCATTATTGATGTTCTTGAGACTCTTCACGTCACGTTACGAAGAAGAAGACTTTCTTATATCATTGCCCAAAAAAATGACGATAGGATTTTTTGCTCTTTACATCTCCATTGGAACTATGATTGCGGGCTTTTGCCTTGCCATTACACTTTTGTTATGGGGACAAAGATCGATTCTCATTCCTACCATTCTTTTGGTTGTTTTTCCCCTTATATTTTGGTGAACGTTCATTCCACTTCTTGATGCCGTTGTGGGTAAAACAAAAGGAGATTTACTGGGTTGTGCTCTCTACCTTTAATGGCTGGCGAGAGATTGTATATATATAAGAAACTGTTTACAAGATAAAATCAGTTACAAGATTTGATATTCTAAATATGATAAATGTTAGCTCCTATAAACTTGGGCTTGAGACGATAGTATCTGAATACGTTGGGATAACGTTGGACTGGGAGATGATGTCTTTTGAATTGGCTTTGAACTTATCCTGAAGTTGAACTTGTTTTTGAATCTGTTTTGACCGTATCCTTATCACACCCCTGCAAGTTCAACGGGAAAGATTTCACATTGAGCTTGTCGCATAGGTGGGAGAAACGAATAGAAACTAGTGGTTTAGTGAGCACATTGGCGATTTGATCCTTACTAGATAAGAACCGAACATCCAATGATTTATTATGAACTTTTTCACGGACAAAATGATAGTCTATTTCCACGTGCTTTGTACGAGCATGGAACACTGGATTAGCCGCCAAATAGGTTGCTCCTATGTTGTCACACCATAAGATCAGATGAGAAGAAATAAATATCTGAAGTTCACGAAGCAAGGATAACAGCCATAAAGTATCAGCAGTAGCGTGAGCAACAGCACGATATTCGGCCTCGGTGCTTGATCGAGCCACAGTGGGCTGCTTTTTGGAGCTCCATGAAATAAGATTGTGACCATAGTAAATGCAGTAGCCAGAAGTGGATTTACGATCATCAGGTGAGCCGGCCCAGTCCACATCGGAATAAACTGAGAGCTGTGTAGAGAGACTAGGTTTGATGAATAGGCCGAGATTGATAGAAAATTTAAGGTACCTCAGTATCCGTTTAACGGCAGTCCAATGGATGTCTGTTGGCTTGTGCATGAATTGACACACTTTGTTCACTGTGAAGGAGATATCTGGGCGAGTGAGAGATAGGTACTGAAGAGCTCCCACCACGCTACGAAATAAATTTTCATCTGGACACGGGTTGCCATAAAAAAGTGATAACTGTTGAGAGGAGGACATGGGAGAGGAAACTGGCTTAGCCTCTAACATGTTGGTGCGTTTCAGGAGTTTAAGAATATACTGTCTCTGAGAAAGGAGAAGACCACCTGAAACTGAGATGACCTCCACGCCTAAAAAATAATTTAAAGGCCCCAAATCTTTTACGGCAAAGTCACAGTTGAGCTGAGCAAGAAGATAAGTGATAGCACCTGCGTTGGATCCTGTGATTAAAATATCATCTACATACACCAGTACATACATTATAAGAGAGTCCGAGACATAGATAAATAAAGAATTGTCTGACTGAGAGTTAATAAAACCGAGAGTCATCAGTTTGTCACTGAGGCGTGAGAACCAAGCCCGCGGGGCTTGTTTCAATCCGTATAACGCCTTGTTCAACTTACAAACGTGGGTAGGAAACTGAGGATGAACATAACCCACTGGTTGTTGCATGTACACAACTTCAGAGAGAAAGCCATGAAGGAAGGCGTTACTGATGTCTATCTGATGTACAGGCCAATTGTGAGAGACTGCGTGACTGAGAACAAGACGAATAGTTGTAGGCTTGATGACGGGACTGAAAGTATCATCATAGTCCAACCCTTGCTGTTGATGATAGCCCTTTGCAACTAGACGGGCTTTCTGTCGTTTGGGAGTGCCATCAGAGTTAATTTTTGTTTTGTAGACCCATTTGTTGCCAACCAGGTTCATGCCAGGTTTATAGGGGACTAAGGACCACGTACCTTGCTTCTTAAGAGCAGAAAATTCTGCATCCATGGCCTGACGCCAGTCAGAGAATTTGTGAGCTTCAGAGTAACATGTGGGATCAGTAGGAATGGTGGAAATGGTGAGGAGAGCAGTGGGCAGAGGATACCTGGTAGTGCCGTCAGAAAATTGTTTGGGCTTCACAATATTGTTCTGTGAGCGGGTGGTCATCGGGTGAGAACGAGATGGAAGTGATTCAGTCGGCAAGGCAGTAGCAGATGGAGTAGGAACCAGAGACATCGTGGACGATGAAGGAACTGAAAACAGGGGAGAAGACTCAGTCGTTGCAGCAGAGGAAGAAGGTAAGTGGGACGATGATGTTTCAGGAGGATCCATATGCGACGTTGTAACAGGAGATGATGATGGAGAAACAAAAATGACTGGATCAGATTGGTCGTTTGGAGACACTGAAATAGGTAGCAGAGTGGTCGACACTATAGGAGTAATTTGGGCATGAACAGATGGCAGTGTAGTTGATGTGAACGGAAATAAAGTTTCATCAAAAATTACATGCCGAGATACGAATACTTTTCCAGAATCAGGATCAAGGCATTTGTAGCCTTTGTGGAGGTTACTAATGCCAATGAATACACATTTTTTGGACCTAAAATCTAACTTGTGCTTGTTAAAAGGTTGGAGATAGGAATAGCAAGCACAACCGAAAATCTTAATGGTAGAAAAATTGGGTGCTTTGTGAAATAATTTTTCAAACGGAGATATGCCGAGAGGAGCAATTGGAAGACGATTAATGAGATAGGTTGCCATTAGGAAAGTATCATCCCAAAAACAATGAGGAGTAGAACTTTGAGATAATAAGGATAAACCCATTTCAACAACATGGCGATGTTTTCTTTCAACAGAGCCATTTTATTGAGAGGTGTAAGGACAAGAAATACGATGTTGAATGCCCACTTTGTGAAAATACCGATTAAGTGTTTGAAATTCACCACCCCGATCTGTTTGGACACATTTTATTTGACGATTAAATTGACGTTCAACCATTTTTTGAAATTGAGTAAAAATAATCAAGACGTCAGATTTATTTGTAAGAGGATAGAGCCAAACAAATTTGCTGAAATGATCAATAAATGAAACATAATATTTATTGCCTTTGGTAGATAAAATAGGGGATGGACCCCATACATCAGAAAAAATTAAATCTAGAGGATGATCTGAAATAGATTGAGAAACTGGGAAGGGAAGACGATGGCTCTTTCCTTGCTGACAGGCTGAACAAACACCGGTATTTTGTTTGAACAGACTGGGAGAGAGAATTTAGACACAAGATGCTTTACTGTTTGATAAGTGGGATGTCCCAAACGGCGATGCCATACTTCCAAAGGAACACATTGACAAAAAAAGGATTGAGACGTCCAGGTGTATAAGGGGAAGGGATAGAGTCCATCTTTAGGTGTGCCTTGCAAAAGAACCTTCTTCGTGACCTCGTCCTTCACAAAAAGATGAGAGTGAAATTCAATAAAGACATTATTGTCTTTGGTAAATTGACTCACAGAAATAAGGTTCTTTTTAATTTGAGGAACATGTAAAATATTGTGAAGGTTAAAAGTAGATTTTTAGGAGTTAATTGTAGATGAACCAATGTGAGTGATAGTCAAACCTCCCCCATCTCCAACTTGAATTTTATCCACACCATTGTAGGTCTCAGCATGGAGATTCAAGTTCTGAAGCTCATTAGTAAGATGGTTGGTGGAGCCGGTGTCGGGATACCAATTGGTATCAGCTGGAGCTTGTGGCGCTGTAAAAAATGCAGACATTTTGTTCGGCATGTTTTGATAGGCCTGATCAAACCAATGAAAGCATTTAATGGCGAGGTGACTAGCTTTGCCACAGATCTGGCACATTGGGCGAGTACCACCAGAAGACCCATGACGACTACCTCGGCCCCTACTATGATCACGCGATCCTGAGTGTGATGGAGCATGATTTGAATAGTGTGTCTTACCAGAAGGACCACGGGGTTGGTTAGAGCAAGTAGCGACATTGGCAGAACCAATTGTGGCTTCAACAACTTGATTATGTTGCTGTAGTCGTAACTCAAAGTTGAGAAGATGACCAAAGATATCTTCAAGCTCCATGGGATTATCCGTTGTTTGAATGGACGTAACAATAGGATCATAAGAGGAATCAAGTCCACCAAGCAGGTATGAGATAATATCACTGTCTGGAAGCGGGTGTCCGATGGCTGCAAGGGTGTCAACCAGGGACTTAACATTCTGGAAATAATCTGAAATGAACAAGCCCCCCTTTGTGACAGTAGATAATTGACGCCGGGTTGTCGAGAGACGAGCTCGAGAATGAGAGGAATACATGTTTTCGAGTGCAGACCAGACCTCTCTAGACGTGGTAACACCAACCACTTTGGCAAGAATGCTCTCCGATAAAGAGGACATGAGAAGACTCAGGATAATCTGGTCTTGGTCAAACCAGTGTGTAAATTCTGGATTGAGAATCAGAGGAGGGGCTGTAGTGGACGTAGCAGCCGCTGGGTTTGGAATATGTTGGACAGGTTGAGAACAACTCCCATCGATGTAGCCAAAAAGATGTTGGCCTCTGAGATATGGAGTGATTTGAGCTCTCCATAACAAGTAGTTATCACTACTCAGTTTGATTGTAACCAAGTTTTGGATGCTAGGAGGAGTAACGGGTGTGTTTGAGAGAGATGAAGCGGAAGAGGATGCCATTGACGTTAGTCACTTTGGCTCTTGATACCATAAAACAAAAGGAGATTTACTGGGTTGTGCTCTCTACCTTTAATGGCTGGCGAGAGATTGTATATATATAAGAAACTGTTTACAAGATAAAATCAATTACAAGATTTGATATTCTAAATATGATAAATATTAGCTCCTATAAACTTGGGCTTGAGACGATAGTATCTGAATACGTTGGGATAGCGTTGGACTGGGAGATGATGTCTTTTGAATTGGCTTTGAACTTATCTTGAAGTTGAACTTGTTTTTGAATCTGTTTTGACCGTATCCTTATCAGTGGGTTCAAGCTTTCGACCAAGCATCTTCGATAGAAAATGAAGGTTCTTTTTCCTTGTTCGTTATATTAATGTTCCATTAATATTGTGCATACAAACTAGAGCTGATCGATCACGAGTTCTTTTCTAATGGGACTGATGACTAATGAGTTTTCAGCCAACTTATGTTGCATTTATATTTTGTAATTATTTTTCATATTTAGATGGACGTTCATTTGGGTTATAATATTATTTTATCGTTCTTTTGGGTTTATTTTTTTGTTATAGTATTTTATCGTTATATTATTTTGTTTTTTGTTTTTCATATTAATTTGTTCATTTGCATATATATATTTATATATATATTTTGTCATTTTGCAAAATTTTGTTTATCTAATTTATGTCCCGTTTGGATTTAAAGATGAGATGAGATAAGTCAAGATTGTTTGTGAATAGTTGTGAGATTGGTAAGTTAAAATTTGTGAATAATAGTAAATAGAAGTGAGATGAGTCGAGATGCTCAATCCAAAGATAGTTCCTTTGGCAAAGTGCAGTTTAGATAGTAAATTGAAATGAAAGTTGAATGAGTTAAGATGATTTGTGAGTTAAAATTTGTGAATTGAGATTCTCTCAATTCACAAATTGAATTGAGTGCGGTTTAGTAGTAAATAGTAGTGAGATTCTCTCAATCCAAAGATAGTTCCTTTGGTAGAGTGCGGTTTAGATAGTGAATTGAGATGAAAGTTGAAAGTTACATAAAATATTATTAGAATATTATTTTTTAATATTATTATTATTTTAAATTTTGAAAAAGGTGAATTATTTATTATATTATTATAACAACAAATGCATAATTGCACAAGTACACTATTTTCACAGCAAGCCACTTTGAAGCATAAGTTGAGATATATTACTCCACCTTAAGGTCACGTGTGTCTTAATAAAAAAGGAAAAACAAATCATATCATGTCAAAATATAGACAATTATGTTCTTTAACACTAACTGGGCTATCATTATAATATATAATATAATTTCACTTATATACTGTTGGTATTCTCTAGTTTATATAAATATAGGTTTTCACTTGGAAAAAAAAAATCATTAGAATATGTGATCTTCTCATTCGGGATGCATCATAAGAACATTATTCTAATTCCCCAATCTTTAAATTACGAATTTTAATAGTAAGAACTGACTGGACTTCTATTATATACAAGAAGTCAAAAGGAAGCATGCAGTAGAAAGATGTCTTAATATTTACTCCTAAGAGCAAACTTTGAGAAGCAAAGTCAAACCTAGACAGGATGATCACTAGCATGAACATACCTGAGCACCAAAACTGCGTGTCTCTTGATGAGTGAGAATAAAAATATCCAAGTCTGAAGGAGCACAAGGAATAGTTTGGGAGTATATTTTCTGATCGGTAGTGGCTGCATCCTCAAACTTTGTTATTCTAGTAAAAATCGCCTCGCACAAAGGGCAAGTTGAAATCTTCCTCCTTGAAGCCTACATACATGATCGCCAACTTATGAGCACTTAAACTGAAAAGACATTAAGAGCACAAAGTAGTACGTTTGTCTAATCCATTTTGAATCTCACATTCCAACACTTACTATATGTTGATGGCTGATAAGGCAGGTGCCTTGGGGATGAAATATTTGTTTGCTGAGAGTCGGGCTCCCGAGTATGGTAATGCAGTCTTATCAAAATGGCCAATTATGAGGTGGAAAGTCCAGAAAATTGCTAATGATGATGATTTTAGGTGCTTTGTATTTTCCTTCTACTGCAAGCATAAGTAGCCTATTTTTTTTTAACTTTATAGTATTCTGCTGTAGAATTATAATATGCCATTCTTGTTTTTCCTAGAACAGAAAGCCATAAGAATATGAGTTTAGCTTGTCCTAGAACTTTCCACATTTTGAGAGATAAAGTTGGTGCTAAGATATTCGTGTAATATCAAAATATGACAGGCTATTTACACTAAATTCCATGTGAATCTAGTTGGCATCTGATATGCAAAACCCAACTGCTCATTAAGTACCAGAGTGAGTAGTTTGTAACTGGAAAGATGTTGGAAAAATGGCTATGTATCCTGTAATATGTTTAATCTTAAATTCAGGAACTTGATAAAGGTCACAATTGAAGTGCCATGGATTGGAGAAGTTGACTTCTACTGCACCCAACTTGATCATTTAGATGAAAACTGGAGAATGAAGCAGATAAACTCAATTATGCAATCAACTGATCGTCCCCACATATTGGCAGGGGGTAATAATTCTTTCAATGTATCTGATTATTCATCAGAGAGATTGACAGACATCGTCAAGGTAAAATTGCTGCATAAAGGGTCTCTATTTAAATGGTTACTAACTACAAAGGTGCCAACATTCGCAGAAAATATCGTTATCCCTTTGATGTTAAGACTATATATGTATTTAATCTGATGCTAACCCAATATTTGGCCAATATATATATATATATATATGAGTTGCAGTATTATGAGAAGATTGGAAAGCCTACTCCAAAGGTAGAGGTGAGGAAGTTTTTGAAGGGGAAAGGCTACAACGATGCAAAGGACTTTGCTGGAGAATGCGAGCCAGTGGTCATCGTTGGCAAAGGCAAAAGTACTTGACCTTGACATCTTAGCTCAATCTGGCTGAATTTCTAAATTTAATCATTTTCTCTTTCCTAAAAAAAATCTGATCTGATTGTGAACTTTTGCCTGAGCAGATGTGCAGGGGACATGCAAATGTGGAACCCAAGTGGATTACATTTTGGCATCGCCAAATTCACCATACAAATTTGTTCTGGGTTCTTACTCGGTCGTATCATCCAAGGGTACTTCCGATCACCACATTGTAAAGGTCGACATAAAGAAAGTAGTGGAGGGTGTTCCAGAGAATGCCATTAGACAAGGGAGGAAGATAAGACAGAAGGTTGTAAGAGTTTCAAACCAGTGCTCTTCAACAGCTATTTGGAGGCTATAGGCTTGGTCACTCTAAGTGTGGTTGGTAGGAGTCCTCTAAATACTAAATTTTCCATCACAACAAAAGTTATTTATTTGTAGCATGAATAAAAGTAAGTTTGTGGTATGAATAATCATGCTAACTCTACCTTGGATATGAGTGAAAGCAAATCTGTAGGGGGGTTAACCTGTAACCCTTTTCAGTACCTATGGTCTTGTTCAATTATTTGATTAATTAAGTCATTAAGTATTCATTTTGTGTTGTATTTTTGCTAAGGTTACACAGTAGACTAGACTATGCATAATAAACGTTTAGGAAACATGAACTAGATAATGCAAATAACGTCACCCGAATCAAACAGACTGGACTTGATTAAACAAAGACTCCAATTCGAAACAGAGCATAGAACAAGTAACCCCAAATGATGAAAGACTCCAAAACAGAACAGAACACTACAAATTATGGATTTCTAAATTTATCGGTTGACCTAATCCGCATCACATATTAGGGATACAGCACATATGATATGACTTAGCAATATATAGAGAGACCCACATAATTCAAGTCATGTGAAGATCAATTACTTGCTATTTAATTGGTTAGTAAACATCTCCTAGATAGCTACTAGAAATATTAATGCAAATAAGCATCCATCTATATTCATCAGCAAGTGTGACAACTTTTTCCTTTTTTTTTTTTGTTAGTCCTGAAAATAATTTTTGAGGGAAATCATTACTTTCCCATTTGATTGAAACCCTAAAAATGATGTTCGATATATCTTGCAACCCTAAAAATCACTTCCCTCCACACCAAAACAACCAGAATTAAAAACCCACTAGAAACCTCTGCATATTTTTGCCACCACCGTACTCAACACATAGTCTAAACCAAACAATTTCTGTCATGAACTCCTGGCAGAACAATTTCTGATTTTCTTTTTCATTTCATGGTAAAAGCAATTTACAACTTGCTCATACAACTCAACTCATTTTCTGTCTATTCACACATTAATACAATGAAAACACCCAATAAGCATTCGGGAAATAAACATATGGAAGGGATATCCACATACAGTGCATGGCATAAATAATTTCCGAGTCGTGCTTTACAAAAGCTCCACACTCTGCACACCACTTAAAAATATGTGATTTTACTCATTTACCCTCATATTATGAAATATGAGGGTAAATGAGTAAAATCACATGTTTTTAAGCGGTGTACAGTAGTGTGGGGCTTATGTCTAGAATTTTTCATAAGTACACACACACACACACACATATATATATATATATATATATATATATATATATATATATATATATATATATATATACAAGTTATACAATAAATAAGTACTTATCACAATGACTAGTGTCTCATGACAGAAAAAAAAAAATAAATCATCTCAATGGTAAAGATAGAGATAAGCGAGCGAATATTGGATGGATGAGAAAGAAGACAAAGCAATATAAACCAAAAGCCTACCTTGATTTTCCTGAGCAAATCATAGCTTGTCATGCCACAACCCCACCCCAAGTTTTTATGAATAATATTATCATGACTTGTAACATGAGAAGCAGTACCCCAAAAAAGTCACTAGATACATATATGAAGGCTGAAGGAAACCCACCCTGAAGGCTGAGAAGGATATTAACCACAAATGAGAGTGAAAATGGAGAAAGGAATATGCAGACAAAATGGGTCCAACAAAAGACCTATTTGAAAACTAAAAAAAACAGATCCTGATATACAGACAAAAAGTTAATGATGGCAGAAAGTTAAGATCATAAAAAGGAGACTCGAGCTCTATGATTATCTGGTATGTGAAGTTGTGAACAGTCATTTGTGTTGACAAATACTCATAAAAGTAGTATTTTCATTATTCACATGAATAAATATTGTTTCTGTAAATATCTGTGTGTATGAATAAATACTTTATGAGTATTAGTACACACGGATGACCTTGTGTGAAGCAGAACTTGCATATTACTTGTTAACCTTTGGAGCTAGTGGCATAAATATGGAAGTGTTTGAAATACATTCCAAGAGTACTAAACCCATAATAAATGCTATAAGGTTTCTTTCTAGTATTTAAAGTTCTCAAGAATTTAAACCCATAATATGATATTAAATCAGCTTGTCATTCAAATATAAACCATTGATTGCATTCATATGTTTATATATTATCAATTACATTCATATATTCAATTTGACAGAAACTTTTAGACAAAGAAAGGCCAAAAAGATGGAATCCGAGACTGAATATTGTGTCATGAATGCTAAAAAAAATATTTTTTTCAAATATTTTAAACATGGTTTAAATTCCAATAAAATCTATGAAACGTAGCGAATATAAACTTTTTCCCTAATTTTCTGTTCATGCATATGGTGTGCGGTTACGAGTGAGTTCTTTTGGCATCAATGCCAAGGGCAAACCAGTGACTTCACAATGAATATGGAAAACCCAATCACTGGTACCAGACTTGATATTGAGTCCTTCAATCCCCCAAATTTCGATTGGTCCTTTCTTTCTTTGTTTAAATATGGTTTTGGTAAAAAACAAATGAAAAACACATGAATACTGTAAGGCGACTACAAGCAAAAAACACACATCGATCCCATCATACTCACAAATCCAGATCTAATTCAAATCGAAGTGGACATTCAGATTTTATGGTATTTTGTATTAAATAGATTTATAATCTGATAAATCGCATTAAATCATGCTAATGTGTAAATCTTTTAAATAGAATTGGTGTGAAAATCAAGCATTTCTTTTTTATTGAATTATGCCAACCTAATACCCTTAGGAGCATTATTGAGACATAATACATTATCAAGCAGCAGTAGTCGACCCGGATGCCCTATATATTAGGTAAAAAAAAAATTGTGTAATGCACTGCAAACATATAATTTTTTTGTAAAAATAAAAATGGAAAAATATGGTCAGAGAGAGGGATCGTGAGGTGCCACGAGAAAATGCATTGCCTTTTCTTCCTTTTCGGTTTTTGCTTAATGAAAAACCAAAGGACCACCATACTGACCTCGGTCAGGGGATTGTTGCTTGGACCGGATCGTACCAAGGTGCCAGTTCCAACTAGTCAACATTGATCTCGGCCCCTCCCTCAAGATGGGCCGATTTGATTGGTTTGGATTAGACTTTAGGTCTTGATTATCTATTGGGCCCAATTACGTCCCAAAAAGCCCAGAAGGCCCCAATGACAATTGCTAAAGGAAACCGGTGAAACATGAGACACAGAACTGCCAGTATGCCTAGATGACTCATGAGATTCTTGGACGTGGAGAAAGTCGGAGCTTCCAGTTTATGAAATAGGTTTACCATTTGGTCCCCAATGGTATCCAATGTCCATTTGAAGAAGAGAGGGTGCAAAATATTAGAGAATGTAGAGTTTTCCTTTGCACTGGATGTAAATAGGGTGTCTATAACACCTCAACCTCTCATTATTGGATATTATATAGAGTAATATTATGTAGCTATGAATTGTGCTGCATACTCATTTTTTAATATTATGCACTGATTGGAGCCCACGGTGCATGGTGCACCGTGGGGGCACCCAGTGGTGTTGCGCGCACTAGAGGGGTGCTGCGCGCACCACCCAGGTGCTGCAAGGACCTCCCTAGGTGCTACGGCAGCACCCAGCCTCCTCCGGAGGTTGTTTCCGACGAAAAACAACACTGGTAAGCCCTCAAAACGGTGGCCGGAGTGATCTGTTTTTTTTTCGGTTACTGTTCACGTGAACAGTAACCCGCTGGAGGTAGAAGATGACTTCTACGTCATCTGTTTTTTGGGTATGGGCCTGTTTTTTTTCGGCCCAAAGCTTTTTTTCCAAACAAATGGGCTGGGCCGAATGGCCCTTGTTTTTTCTGCTTAAAAAAATTAATTGGGCCATTTTCGGCCCAGTTTTTTTTAATTAAGCCCATTTTTTTTTTAAAGAAAATAAAATTATAAAATGGCACAATGGGGTTTTGAACCCAAGACCACCTACTAAACTAAGGAGATAAGCACACCACTGGGCTGCGAATATTCTTTGGTTTAGGTGGGTTTTATTTATTTATTTATTTTTTATAAATAAAAAATAATAAGAAATAAATAAAATTGCATGAATTAATATATGCTTAGATATATTGATATATTACATGTGATCTTTTGTTTAATGTTTTAGATTAAATATGATAACATGTGAATATTTGGTTATATTCATGCTATTGTTTTTCCCATAATGTTATATTACATGTGATTTTTTATTTAATTTTTATTAAATGTGATAACATGTATGTGTGAATTGAACATGTGAAAATGTGATTATTTTATCAACGTTGAATGTTAGACTTGAATGTTTAGACATTAGTCTTCATTTCTTTTAGTGATAAAAATATAGAAAATCTCACTAAGTAGTCTTAGTTAGAATTGTCAGTGTGAATGATAGACTGAAAGAATTGCAGTGACCCCAGTAAGAACTTTAAATGCATTGTATAGCCAAAAAGACTACAGTGGCCCCAGTAAGAACTGTAAATGCACTGATGGAACAAGAAAAATAGACTGTAATGGTCTCATATAAACCATTTTTGTAGATTGGCCCAACAGGTCACTGTAGTCTGGCTGTCTTTGTAGACTGGCCTAACAGGTTGCTATGGTCTGGGTAGCTGTCCTTGTAGACTGGCCCAAAAGGTTACTGCGGTTTTAGTAGGTTATGTCTTTACATATGACTAGGATTAAGAGACTACTTAAGATAGTGAGAGTATGGTTGAGATTTATGATGATAAATTCTCCCATATTTTTTTAAAAATAATTTGCGCGGGAATTACGATAGAAATTTAATAATTGGATATTGTGGCGCAAGAAATGATTATGAAACCTAGCGATTTTTCGATCTTGCGACATGTCTAAATTATTCTTTTTCTATCTTGAAAGGACGCGGCAGATTTCTTAGGTGTGTTTATAATATCCATTCTTTACGTATTGTAGTGATATGGCATCCAAGACTATAGTTGCCGATTTAAACAAGAGGGAGAAATTAGATGGAAAAAACTATGACATATGCCATTGCAAGATTCAAAATGTCTTAGATGAGTAAGAAGTCTTGGAGGCCTTGTCTCACACCCTTACTGTGCCCGCGGAAGGGACCTCGGAACAACATAAAATAGATCAACAAGCCTATACTCAATGGGCTAAGAAAAATCGGTGCGCGCGCATAATAATGTTAAGCAGCATGCACAATGATCTAATGTGTGAGTTCGAGGTCTATGACACTGCCCAAAGCATGTGGGAGGCTTTAAAATTGAAGTTTGGTGGAACTTCAGCCACTAGGTTGCGTGGATTAACCATGAGGTTCGACTCCTATAAGATGCGCTCTGACCACACGATGAAGCAGCATCTTAGGGCTATGATCCGCGAACTTAGGTCAGCAGGAAACAACCTGACAAATGAACAGCAAGTCCAGGCAGTGATTAGGTCACTACCAAATTCTTGGGAGAATATGAGCCAGAACCTGACGCATAACGAGAACATCAAAGACTTTGATGATGTCTCGCGTCACTTGGAATTGGAGGCTGAGCGCCTAGAGGCTGCTAAGCCCAATCATACAGCCTATGTGGCTAATGCTGGATCGCGCAAGGCATCAAGGCCTAAGCGCAAGAAGTCCAAGATTGGGGTAGCTGCTGGACAAATTAAAAAAGTGTCAGGAACTTCTCAGCGCACCAAGAGGGGCAAGCGCGGGAAGAACAAGTCAAAACTAGAGTGCTTCAACTGCGAAAAGACTGGCCACTTCGCTCGTGACTGCACTGAGCCGAAGAAGGTACACTCTGACTTTTCTCACATTGTTTTTATAACTAGCCATGTGATGGTTGCTCACTCCTATCCTTTGTGGACTGTTGATTCAAGAGAGACCGAGCACATAGCGCGAGACAGAGTCGGATTTATGGAGTATCGCCGGATTCTAACTGGGAGCCGTGATATCAAGGTGGGGAATGGAGTTAGCGTGGAGGTACTAGGACTTGGTACCTACAAGCTGGACTTGCGGGGTGGCCGCACTCTTTTCCTCCACAATGTGTTATACGCTCCCGAGATCCGACGAAACTTACTTTCAGTTGTTACTCTATTAAAACTTGGTTTTCGAATTGTTTTTGAAAACAATAATGTTTCCTTTTATTTGGGCCATGTGTTTTATGGCAATGCTTTTCTGCAAGACGGTTTTATGATATTAGATTTGGTTTATTCTAATATAAATGAATCTATTGCTTTTCTTTCTTCATCTATTGATAATTTGGATTCACATACATGGCATGCTAGGCTTGGCCATATACGACAAGATAGAATGACTCGGTTAGCTAGAGAAGGCCTGATAGACAATCTCGCTAGGGTCATCTTGCCCACATGTGAACATTGTCTAATGGGAAAAGCTAAGAGAAAACCGTTTGGAAAAGCCACTAAGGCATCTTTTCCACTGCAATTAGTCCACTCAGACATCTGTGGTCCAATGAGTGTGAGGGCAAGACACGGAGGTGTCTACTTCATCACTTTCATAGATAATTTTTCACGTTACGGTCATGTCTACTTAATCTCCCATAAATCTGAAGCATTGGAATGCTTTAGACGATATCTAAGAATGGTTGAGAATCAGTTAGACAAGAGTTTAAAAACTCTAAGAACTGACCGAGGACGAGAATATCTCTCTGAGCAATTTAAAAGGCTCTGTGATGAAAAATGAATCAAAAGACAGTTAACGATGCCGAGTACGCCACAGCAAAATGGCGTGGCGGAAAGGAAAAATCGAACACTACTTGAGATGGTTAGGTCAATGATGGCGCAAGCAAACCTACCAATTTCTTTTTGGGGGATGCACTTTTGACTGCTGCCTACATTCTTAACAGAGTACCCTCTAAATCAGTAACTTCCACCCCATATGAACTATGGACCGGCGAGAAACCCAATTTGAGTAACTTGCGGCCATGGGGTTCAACAGGTTTTGTTCATGATCTTTCTTATAAGTATGGGAAATTAGGCCCTAGAAGGAAGAAGTGTATCTTTATAAGGTACTCAGAACACTCTAAAGGGTATGTGTTAATAGGTGAACAAACTGATAGAAGTGTGACTGAAATTGAATCACGAGATGTGGACTTCATTGAAAATGAATTTCCAAGTAGAGGTGAGGTTGATAGGAGTTTAGAACTTCATGAGATTATGAACAAGAGGAAAATGCTCCAAGGAATTTAGTTGAGAATGAGGAAGAAATTCTTCAAACTCTTACAAATAAGGACTTAAATCTGAGTGAGAGCACACCACTTGTCAATCAATCACAACAACCTCGGCCGCATAGAAGCACACGTGAAAGTATTCCCCATCGTCGTTTTGAGATTGAAGGGGAAGTTTTTATGGTAGCTCTGCATGATGATGATGAGTCTAGGACAATTCATGAGGCTCTCTCATCTTCTACTAAAGATGAGTGGATGAAAGCTCTTAATGATGAAATTGAGTCTATGAAAACTAACCAGGTCTGAGATCTGGTTGATCTACCGACAGGGCGTAAGATTATTGGGAACAAATGGGTTCTTAAAGTCAAACGCAAGTCGGATGGATCGATAGATAAGTACAAAACTCGCTTAGTGGCGAAAGGATATATCCAACAGGAGGGTATAGACTATGAAGAAACTTTTTCACCAGTCGTGAGGTTTGCTTCAATTCGCCTGATTCTAGCTATAGTAGCAAACATGGATTTGGAACTCTACCAAATGGATGTTAAGACAGCATTTTTCAATGGAGAACTAGATGAGGAGATCTATATGGATCAACCAACGGGTTTTGTGGTCAAAGGTCAAGAGTGCAAAGTGTGCAAGCTCAAACGATCTATATATGACCTAAAACAATCATCTAGGCAATTGTACCTCAGATTCCATCGAGCCGTTCTTTCGAATGGGTTTACGATGATCATAGAGGACCATTGTGTCTATGTCAAAAGATCCAAGAAGAGTTTCATTATGTTGTCATTATATGTTGACGACATACTACTAGCTGGAAATGATAAAGGGTTGATAGTCGCCACAAAAGAGTGGTTATCCTTCAATTTTGAGATGAAGGATATGGGTGAGGCAGAATACATTCTGGGAGTTAAGATCTACAGAGATCGCTCAAAGAGAATATTGTATTTGTCCCAACAGACTTACATAAAGAAAGTTCTCAAATGCTTCCTAATGAGTGAATGTAAACTCATTGACACCCCTGTTACAAAAAGCGAGAACTTATCTAAAGAGTTGTGTCCTAAGACTCAAAGAGAAAAGGAAAAGATAGCCCGTGTC
Organism: Cyclocarya paliurus; assembly: GCA_029856935.1. NCBI lineage: Eukaryota > Viridiplantae > Streptophyta > Magnoliopsida > Fagales > Juglandaceae > Cyclocarya > Cyclocarya paliurus. The sequence continues at coordinate 20,729,999 of CM056958.1, forward strand.
CCTTATGCTAATGCTGTGGGTAGTCTGATGTACGCAATGATGTGTACTCGGCCTGACATATGCTATGCAGTTAGATTAATAAGTAGATTCCAATCTAACCCCGGACTGGCTCACTGAAAAGCAGTCAAAAGGATTATGCGATATCTGAAGGGAACTGCAGACTATGTGCTGTGCTATCAAGGTTTAGATTTGCAGCTAAGAGGTTACAGCGATGCCGACTGGGACAGTGACCTAAATGAGAGTTAATCAACCACTGGGTATGTCTTTCTGCTCAACAATAGCGCCATTACATGGAGCAGCAAGAAACAACCCTGTATAGCTTTATCCACCATGGAGGCAGAATACATAGCTTGTTCTGCAGCAGTTAAAAAAGTTGTTTGGTTATGGAGGTTCCTCAAGCATTTAGATATTGGCACGGATACTTCAGATTCAGTGACAATATTCTGCGATAGCACGGCTGCTCTTGCATATGCTAAGGACTCTAAGTACCACGGAAGGACCAAACACATAGATATTAGATATCACTACATCAGAGACATGATAGCGCAAAAGGAAGTGGTTCTGAAACACCTCTCTACAAGTCGCATGGTTGCTGATCCCTTAACAAAGCCCATAGCAAAAGATGTCTTTGAGGCTCATGTTAGGAATCTAGGACTGCGAAGACTGTAAATGTAATTTGTGTTTCAAATGACATTGAGATGTAACATTTCCTTTGGAATATTAATACAATATGATTCAGTTATTGTCTTTAACGTATTGTTTTTTCTAATACATACACAAGATAAGTCAAAAGGCTTAGATCGACTCACTCACACAAGCGATCGCCTCTAGCGCTTGAGAAACGAGTAGAGATGAGGCATTGTGTTCTTAGATACTTATCCAAATTGATAAGTTAGTTGACACAAAGATATGTCGTTTTAGTGGGAGCTAAAATGAGGTCCAATAAAAGGACTATGCATGGGTTACCCCACAACCTATGTAGCCTGTGGTTAGCCAGATGTGAGATCCTCTTTGACGCCTTGGAGGCGAGCAAATGGAGGAACTTGGGTTAGATGCTTAAAGAGCGACTAGACTAAGATCTGTACGGTGTCGATATAGACATATGCTCTTTGAGAATGAGAAATCCACCGTAGCATGTATTTCATACTACATGTGCTTATTCGACCAAATGAGTAAGTGAGTAAAAGGTTTCCCTCTTTATCACTGTGTGAGTCTCATTTTTTAAGTATCCTTTACTTTTGACTATATCACGAGATGGAGGTTGTGATGTCTGCTATTTTGGCATGTTGTCTATGGCTATGATTAATACGGTCTAAAGAGGCATTGCTGGGAAAGCGGTTCGACCAAAGTTGAATGATATGAGTGCAAAGGGAAGATTCTTCGATATCGCATCTTCGATAGTGTTTGCTGACGTCAAACTATGACGCTACATACTGGTAGCGTCTAAGGTTGTGAACATATTGAAATGATTTGGAGGTAGTTAATCATTGTTCTGAGTTTTATGAACTCAAGAGGGTTTCGAAAATGCTAGATTTGATGCGATCAAATGAGTCTAGGACATGACCAGACACTTTAGGGATGTTACTATGCTAGTCTTCTCTGGGAGAGATTTAGTGTATGTACTCCCACATTTCTACAAATGTGCTTGGTGGTCGCACGACCTATTTGCTATGTGTGAACAAGATTGAGAACATTAGAGAGATACAGACCTAGGGTCATGCCCACTGTATGTGAGTGGGAGATGTTAAACGGAGGGGGGCACCCACATGGGCAGACCCCCCATCTGGTGCACATGCAGTAACGCATGGCTTAAAAGCCATGCGTTACAACGGCCTGTAAACACATGGCTTTAAGCCATGCGTTACTGAATAATAAAGGTTGGCCTTTAAGGCCAGCCGTGTAGGGGAGGCTATATATAGCCCCCCTCATTTTGGTTCCGGTGAATTAATCGACTTAGAAAAAAATCTCTCTCATTTGTTCTCTCTTGAAATAGTTTTTAGGCTGTGGATTTGTTAAGTGTTACTCTAGTTTTTTAACTACGTAGTACACTTTACCACTAAGAGGAAAAGTTTGTTTTTTGTCGATCTGGAGAAACTCGTGGAGCAATTTTATAAGCTAAGCTTGAGGTACTTTCCGCTGCAATTTTTTCTAACATTATGTTTAATATAATATCTCAACCCGAATAGTAGCCAAAACTGAATTCAAGACTTTAATTTTGACTCAAAAGTAGTTCTTTCGTTATTTAAACGTGAGATTTTAATTTCTAAATTCTAATCAAACAAGTAATAATGATTCTTAATTTGTTAGGCGGGCTGTCATCACATGTACAGCTATTAATCTTTGTCCTAATTTCTTTGGCAATGAAATTTATCAGTAAAATAATATGTCAATTTTTTTATCAATTCCTCAATTTCCAAACAATGAAATTCTTCTTGTTTTTTGTATTTTTTATTTATTTTTAATCCAACACCAAGTAGAAGGCGAACTTTAGTCGAGGCAGCCAATGAAGACACATTTTCTAGTTAAATCTGTTTCCTTCTTTGTTTTAATCTACAAAATAAGAAAACATAAATTAGTTGGCCGGCAAAGTTTGGAAAACCCACGTGAAAATGTTGACAAGCCGAATCTCTCTCTCCATGTGCATCAGTAAATTTATGTATTTAACTTATTTTATAAAATCAGTTCAATAAGATCAAATGATTATTTATTCTTTATAAATATGTCTAAAATTTTATCCACAGATAATGTTAGATTATTCCTTAATACCCTTCCTCATGTACAGAGCAGTATTTTTTTAACCTTGTCGCGGAGTAAGTAGTGTGTGCTCCCCGTTTGTCCTGTGACAGGTTCTAATACTATGAAAAAATTCATAGGTCTAATTCATCTCATAAAACCGGTTCAACAATAGAGAATTGTTCATTCCTTAATTATAAACATACCCAACACTTTAGCTACAGACAATGTGAAATTATTCCATATGCTCTTCTAGTTAAGTCAAGGATTTTTTTTAATCTAACAACAAAATGAATTTACAAGATTGATGTAAAACTCCACTTATTTTTTTACTGAAAGCAATTAATGTAGTTTATTCATTTTTCAACATGATGTATCCAATGAAATTTTAACAAAATGTAAGTCAAATTAAACCAATTTTTTTTAATTTGGCTTAGAAAAATAAAATTTTAATAAATAATTCTTTCATACTTACAAGAATTTCCTACCTCGCGTATATACGTAATTAGTTGAGTAAATAATTATATTTATACATTAATTCACAGCTCAGTCAACTTATAATATGATAGTAGTGCAACATCATCAACATGAATACTAGCTAGCTAGCTTACGTATTTGAATTTCAAATTTGTCATAAACATTGTAATAATATTATAAAATAATCGTAAATGTGTCATCACTCTTAAATAATTTCTATCTAATCATGATTTGCATTAATTGTTTTCGTGGTTGAAAACAAAAACACAAAAATTAAGACAAGCTTTCTCAAAAACTTGTCCCTCCAAACACATCTCAAAACACTTATCTATCTAAACATACTGTTTCACACTATATATCATAGAAACATATCTCAAAACACTTATCGATCCAAACATACTTTTTATGAGCCCTTTCGCTTTCACAGAAACCTAGCTTTAAAAGTTTTCATCTTGATTATAATTTTTTTTTAAAATAAAATTCATATTGTAATTATGAAGCCTTTTAGGTATAACAAGATTTTATGATCTTAATAGTTTCAAAGGATGGCATCTAATTCATGGAGATAACATAATATTGAACTCTCTCCCAACTAAGCCTGCGAGTAAACAACTCTATTCGACAAGCCGTTAGAAATCAGTTTAATCAAACCCAAGTTCTACTTGATTCATTAATTATTAAATGAATTATTTGTGAAAACAAATTTATGATTGATTATTAAATGATACAATCAGTATAAATCTCAATTGTACTCGTATTAACTCAAATAACTTTCATATTTATTATTTTATGTTATTATTTTTTCCTTTATAATAAAAATACTTTTAAAGTATTTAACAATATTATAAGAGGAAATCACATTCTTAATACTTTGAAGATATCTACAAAAACTCAAAGTTTAATTGTTAAAATTTGTACATTACAGTTATAATATAAATAAAAATTCTAGACATGATAAGCCTCACATTCCTGCATATTACTTAAAAATATATGATTTTATTTTTTTACCCTCATATTTCTTAACATGTGAAATATAAAATATGAAGTATATATGAGGGTAAAAAAATAACATCACATATTTTTAAGTGGTGTGTAGGCCGAGTGTGTGACTTCTGTATAGTAGTCTCTAATATAAAATAATATATATCCAGCCGCGAGAAAATGCTAACTTTTGTGTATCAGATACTTATTTATTAATTCTCTTGTTTCAACTCAACCCAATAATAGCTTTTTTTCTTTTTTTTTTGTTGGTGGGGGAAGGTATACACATTTATTCAAGTGCTGGTGCTACCGATCAAGTCCGTTTGAACATTAATCAAAATGGTCAAGTAAAAACTATCGGATCAGGTACGTACGTACGTACGTTAATGCCTAAACTTCTTTGCCTCGAATATTTTTACTCGATCCTAACGGTGTCAACGAAGAAAAAAATTAGATTAGTTTTTTATTCTCCATTTAGTTATAATAAATATTTTGATCTAATTGATGAGCAAGTTTTGGTTTTTTATTCTCCGTTTGAACATAATTTGCAGTGGGAGGTGATCTATGGCGCCAACTAGTTTCAAGTCTCTTGAACCTAGTACCCTCTTGGGTAGAATATTAATTGCATCCATATAATTTTTTGAATAATGTTTTTTAAAATTTTTATTCTTGATCATCATTTATTGTTTCATCCAACTTATAAATTAACCCGCATGCATTAATGTTTCGTAATTTCCAAATTAATTATATAGGATTCAAGCGTTTATATGAAATGAAGTTGGTGCGTCTCCAATTCCAACAACTTCTGTCTCGTATGTGTGAAGTGATTCCAACTTATAAAAGTCCAAACAATCGATATGAGATTATTGGGCCAATAATCTTCCGTGCTATCTGCAGAGGGAACTTTGAATTTATTTATCATATATAACTGATCAAAGCAAATTCAGATCTTTTGCTGATCGATGATGTCACTAATCATAGAAGGAGCATATTCCAATGTGCCATCCTATATTGTCAACATAGGATCTTCAGACTTATATACATCTTAAAATAGAAGAATAATGTTCTACTAAATGTGGAAGATGTCTCAAGAAATACCATATTGCATACAGTTCCTCTTTGAAACGGCAAGGCCGTTTTCAGCCATTTAACAGCAGCCAATACAAACATGACACCTCAGCCACACACAAATTAAAATCATGAGGCTCACTGCATGGATGAAAGGCACAACAACTTCTTCTACAGTGGTTGGCGCTCTAGTTATTACCATTACGTTTGTGGCGGCATTTACTATTCCCAGTGGTAACAACCAAAATACTGGCTTGCCAATCCTTATGGATAACAAATTGTTTAAGATCTTTATGGTAACTAATACCATGTCACTCTTTTCTTCCTCAACTTTAGTATTGACATTTTTGGGAATTCTCACTACACGATATGTGGAAGAAGATTTTCTTACATCCTTACCTAAAAGGATGATAATAGGCATTTTCACCATATTCTTCTCTATTATAACTATGATGATAACCTTTTCTGCTGCTCTTTTACTTATACTGCATGGACAAATATGGTTTGTTGCTCCTATCATTGGTTTGGCAGGTGTTCCCATAATCCTATTTGTATTGATGCAATCTTGCCTTCTTGTTGACATGGTTGTTTCGACCTATGGATCAGGCATCTTCAATAGAAAAATGAAGGCATGGCTTTAACTTTTAAATTTTCAACCAACTTATGTTGTGTATTTTGTTATTTTTCTTATTTTAGACTGAAGTTCACTCAATATAATTTTACGTTCTTCAATTTTTTATAATTTAGTTAGCTATTTTGACAATGGAAAAAGATTCAAGCCTCTTAATTATGCTTGGTAGGTGAAATAAGATTAGAATTTTTAAAAATTTTGTGAATAGTGTTAAGATAAAAGTTTAAAATATTAATTTAAAATATTAAAATTTGAAAAAGTTGTATTGGGATTTGAAAAAGTTGAATTGTTTATTAAATTTTATATGAAAATTTGAAAAAGTTGTAATGATGAGATAAGATAGAGATAGAGATGAGAAATCTCATCTTTGCCCCAAACATATCCTAAAGTTTCTACTCAAACTCAAAAATTTAGAGTGGCCGAACAAATAAAAGAAGTGTGTCCCAATCTTTGTTGGAAAGCACATTTGGATATCAGCCGATTAAGCACAGTATCCAAATAATTAAGTTGAACGTAGAAGATGATAGTAAAATGAAATAATAGAGAAATTACACTTGATCATCTCCTCAAACTACCAGTACTCATTTGACAAGGTGACCATCAAATTACTAATCCAACTTTATTTCTCAAACTTCTCCTCTTTGCAATTTTCCTTCTCCCATTAAGATCCAACGGCCTTTTAGATCATACCATGAGTACATTACTTATTTTTTAATTATCAATTATCTCAAAGTCAACAATATTATATAGGATTTAAACATGGGATTAAATTACTTATATAATTTGGAGGTGAATTGATTAGTTGGTTGGAGATTAACTTTATGAGTAATGTTAGATACAGTCATAAATTGTGTAAGCGTGACTCACTTTTTTTGAAATTGAAAAAGAATGAGGTTTACTATTAAAAAACTTGATTTTTTTATGTGGATCCCATATTAACTCCTCTGTTTTTTTAAAATGAGTGCATGACGTTTATGCCCTCTATAACTGCAAATATCATTTCTCTAACTTTATTATCATTTTATAAAATAAGTGATAATTTCAAGAATAATCTGTGATTTTTCCTCAAAATAATGATAAGTTAAAAATCAATAGGAATTTGATTAAAGATCTTACTGGGCTTGAATATTTGTGAGTGATAAGATGTACAAAATGGCCGAAACAAAAGCTAACATCGAACACTCAGTTTGTTGGGTTGCATCTTCAAAGAACATAAACAAACTTATGGGCTTTGCCTGTGGCTAATTATTTGGGCTATTTTAGACTGACAAACAATCTATTAAAGCCTAAGCCATGAAAAGAAGTGATATTATAAATTTGAGAAATCATTAGTACAAATGCCAATAGATTATTTTTTTTTAAGAGAAATGCCAATAGATAATTCACAACATAATACTTTTGTAAAAATTGACCACACATTAAAAAAAAAAAGGGTAAAGAAAGCCTTTTTTGTTTTTAGTGAGACCTATTTTTTTATAAAAGGCCTATGCGATACTTGCTATCTAGGACTTAACCTAACATTATTTACCAAATCTACTAGTTATAATATAAGTTGCATTAATATCATTATATATATAAATATAAATATATTAATATACAATACGGTACAAAACCGTAATGACCTCATAAAAAAAACGTTGGTAATCATCAAAGTTATTAGTAAATACTATTTATTAAAAAATACCAACATGAATTCTGTAAATAATAGTTAAATAATTTGTGAATAGTAATAATTTGAGTTAAAAATATTTTATTTTCTCAAAATAATATTATATAAATGACTTATATTATTTTCTCAAAAAAAAAAAGTATTTTATTTGATTTTGAGATAGGAGAGAAAAAAGTTGAATAAATATATTATAAAGTTAAAAAAATATTGAATATGATTTTTAAATCTTTTTTATTAAATTTAAAAAATTTGTATTGTATTTTGTGTTTTTTGGTGTTTAGGAAAATTCTAATGATTAGATAATGATTAGATAAAAAATTTAAATATTTAAAATTAAAAAAAAATTTAAAAATTATTTTATGTCTGAGTGTTATTTGAAAGAAAAAATTATAAAAGATAATGGACGTAGATAATGGACGTAGATAAACACCGAATAAAAGATGACTAATCACAACTTTTTTATTGTGCATTGACCTTCGTTTGATCTTCTTTTGCTTTTTGAGTAATTTTTATAAAATTAAATCTATTTTTAATTAAATTATATAATTATGTTAGTTTATTAAATTTATTTTATTTTAAATTAGGCAAGAAGTTTATGTTTTGGCATTGTTAATTTAAATTTAAATTATAAAACAAAAAAAAATAGGAATATGAAACAAGTAGTAGAAGAAATGTAAAGTATCGTTACCCATCTCTTTTTCGTTTACATGATTGAGTGGACCTTTATTTTGGCGTGTCGGCCACTCGGACGAATAAGAGTGACGCTGGACGAATAATTGACAGACTTGTCAAATTGCGGTGGGCAATGTGACCAATGAGCAATATCTTTGGTAATGAATAATGCTAGAGCCGGCAAGTGTTTTTTTGTGTGTATTTTTTTAGTTCTTTTTTGTGCTGCATCTATGGCCTAGAATCTATTCACCTGATAATTTTAACGAGGAAAAAATCAAGGCCGGTCGAGTGGGTTATTAGCTTTTACACCAGCCAATACGAATTCGCCACATAGCAGGTGCAGGAAAGACACATGCACCCGCACGCAGACCATTCTTCTTCCCCACCATCTCTCCCTGTAATTATTTTCATCCTTCGTATCTTTCCCTCCCTCTCTCCCACGAATTCTTCAAGCGTGTCCTCACCCTGCCAATTTCACCGGCCGCTTTTGGCCTTCCCCACCCCCTCCCTTGCACGCAGTACCGATTGCAGCGACGATCTTCCCCCTCCCTTCCTTCCTACATGAATATGCAACAATAAATCGTTCAGTTTTTTTAAATGATAGAGAAGCGTTATTAGTTATCAATCCCATATTTCTCACGACCGAATAGTCAAATATCATTTTGTTTTGTTAAAAAAAATTAAAAAAGAAAATAGCCAACTGTCTTTCTTCTTCTTCTTCTTCTTTTTTTTTTTTTTTTTTTCTCTAGATAAGTATGTCGAAAAACCTCATCGGTCGACCCAAACTGTGCTTATGATTGATCCAATGTGAAGATGAGTACAAGCTTAATCTAAGCTTGTTATCCCAAGTTTAAAGTTATTAACTTTTTATCCAGAAGCTGATCTTCGAGAAGGATCCGATCAACCATGCATGTGACCAGACGATCTGACCCCAATGGAAGCTGGTAATTTTTACCCATAATAAACCATCGTCTCGCAATTGGCCCTCCAAAGCTATTGTGATGCATATATGCATGCATGCATCTATAAAATGCATAACTGCTGACCCAAAAGTTGTAACAAGATGAATTTTTTTTTTCTTTTTACTTCATCTGAAAGAGATGGACAATATTGGAGAGAGAGATCAGAGAGAGACGAGAGCAAGAAACTGGGACGTGGGTGGGGAAGAAAGGAGAGGTAGAGAAATAACTTCTATCACCTATATGTAGGTGTAAATTGGATTTTCATGAGATCCCTATGTGGCAGCTGCTGATTGGCTGGTGTAAAAGCTAATAACCCACCCGACCGGTTGGGAGCGCTAACCTTTTAACAAATTAGAATTATATTTGCTAGCCTTTTTGTTGATGCATCTTTTTTTATTTTGCATAATATTGTTAGTTTAATTTACCAATTTTCCGTAAATAATTTAGGGGATGTTTGAAAAATAAGATGAGATGAAAAATCTATTAATAGTATTAGTTAATTGATTTGTGAATAGTGGTGAAATAGTTTAAATTAAAATGTTTGATTGTGTTTTTGGAAAATGAGTAAAAAAAAGTTGAATAAAAATATTATAAAGTTAAAATATTTTTAAAATGTAATTTTTAATATTATTATTTTTTTAAATTAAAAAAATTTATATTGCCTTTTGTGTTTTGTTTAGAAGTTTGGTAAATTTGTGTTGATTAACTCACTAAGTAATAATTAGATGAAAAAATTGAAAATTTGAAATTGAAAAATATTTGTGTTTAAATGATTTTTGACAAAGAAATTATTAGAAATTTTGAAATAAGAAGATATAAGATGATTTGTGTTTCCAAACAATCCCTTAATGTTTATTAGTTCTACCTATAAAAAAAATTAATGTTTATTATGCTTTCGGGTTGCCATTTTGAAGAGGTGATCGTTATTTTAAATTAGCAAAAGATCTCAATCTTTTCTGAGGTAGTTGCCATTCTGGAATGATTTTATTTATTTATTTTTGTTTGAATGAGCAAAGAAAACATTACAAATGGTAGTTGAGATTGTTTGCATTCTTTTAAATTGGCTGTTTGCTTCAATTTTAATCTACTTCTGGTTTTGTTTGCACACGACTTCTTGATATTTTTATGTTTGATTTGACTTGGGCATTAGTACCGGCATTATGAAGTTGTTTCAACTTTTTAATCAAACCTAACCCCTAACTATATACTTTTCCCCTCTATCTATGTTAATTACTTGGTTGATCAGTCATTTAATCTTCTTAATTTTCTTGAATAAAATTGTATCTTGATATAGAAGGCATACCCATGGAATCATGGATTGAGAAGTATATATTATTGTCTTTTAGATGAAGATAAATGATTTTTTTTAACAAATTGAAGTTTTCATGTGTGTGTGTATATATATATATATGTTTTTGAAACTTGTATTGAGAAGTATTATTGATTTTTTCAAGTATGTATGTATGTTTTTAAAATTATATTTTTATTATTTTAAAATACAATTTTTTTATATATAATTATTTATATATATAATATAATTTATATATATAACGATTATTTCGAAATTGGTATATATATTAAAACATAGTGATATATTTTGATGCCAATATCTCGAATAGTCGCCGAAGCCCGAAACTGAATTCAAAACTTTAATTTTGACTCAAAAGTAGTTCTTTCGTTGTTCAAACGTGAGATTTCAATTTCTAATCAGCATGGCAAGAAGTAGTAATACTGATTCTTAAATTTGTTAGGTGGGCTAGCTGTCATCACATGTACAGGCTACAGCTAATCTTTGTCCTATTAATTTATTTGGCAATGAAATTTTAAAGTTATCAATAAAATAATATTTTAACTTTTTGAATTCCTGAATTTTCAAATGAAAGTATATGCCTTATAAGTATATAACTAGCTACCTAACACGTTCATATTTTTTTTGGTTTAAAAAAACGTGTACATCTACTATATATATATAAGTGCAAATCGCTTAAGAACAATATTTCGTCTAACATTTTTTTTCCATTTTACCCCTACTTTTATCTTCAAATTTCAGTTTGCCTCTTGTCTTCTTCCCATTTTGCCCTAACTTCTATTTCCAATTTACTGTTCTGCCATTTCCTCTCCCCCAGCCGACAGCTCCTCTCCCTTGCGTTTCTCTCGACTCCTCCCAGCCATTGCAACCCGCCGCCGCTCATCGCCGGCAACAACCACACGAGCTACCCTTTCCACCGGCGACCACCTCTGACGGACCCAGCCACTACGAGTCTCTCTCCCCCACCCGAAATAGCTTGCCTCTCTCATGGATTCGCCCTCCTCAACCCCGCCCCGCCGTGCACCACCAACGACCTCATCGGCCACCACGACAGCTCTCCCTCACGCCGGCAAGCACCATCCCACCAAACCCAGCCCCTCATGGCAGTCCCTCTTCCCCCACGAGATCCCCCCTTTCCTCTCGGGTTCCTCGCTTCGCAAGGCCGTGGCACCGCCGTCGTCAGCCTCCAGCTCCACTGAGCACCACCACGGTCTCCCCTGACCTCCCCCTTTCTCCTCCCCTTGACCCGGAGCCCGAAGCTCCTCCCTAGGCCACACACTAAACCCACGGTCGAAACTCCTCCCTTCCGTTTCGTCCAATGATGTGAATATGAGATGAACAGTAATTTTCCCTTTTATTCTTTTAGAAATGCTTTTGCAGATGTAGGGACAAATCGAAATTCACATATCACATTTTTATTTTATTTTTTAACTTTTATTTTATTTTTTTCTTTTTAAACTTATTAAATTATTCTACTCAATATCCTCATATCACATATTTAATAAGAGAAAAAAAAATATGATGTTTGATTTGTAAAAGTGATGAATAAAATTTTACCTATTAAAATGTTCGATTAAAGTCTATAAAAATAATGAAATGTTATTTCTAATTTTTCAGTAGCCAGACATTGAAGAGAGAAGGAGGGACAAAAAAATTAGTAGCAATTCATTTCTTTATTGAATTCTCTCATTTTTAAGTGATAACGATAATTTCTTTTGAGTAACGAGCAGGATAGTGATAATTGATAAATTTACTTATGTAAGTAAATAAATGAATAAAGTAAGCAACATTCAAGAGGGGTGAAGCTTTGATATAAAAGAAATAACTCACAGGACCACCCGCATATGAAATTTACGATACACAGTGAGCCATCGATGCACACAATCAATCTCAAGGGACGCTAGAGGCCTTCCACAGCCCAAATCGGAAACATCTCCTTCACCTTGAAGTTTCACTACATATCCTATGCAAATTGTAATAAAGCAATTGGATATGACTGCAACGAAAAGTTTATGTTCTATAATTGCAAAAATATGAGTATCTCATAGCCACGGTAAATCATTTTATCTCATCATTTTAAATGATCATTTTTTACATGATAACTATAACATAGTAATTGTTAAAATTAAGCAATTACTAATATTCTCATTAATTTTAACTGATGAATCTATCTAGAAGTAGAGGAAGATATTGGATGTGTAGTGGTTGTTATTTTCAGACTGATAGCAATAGCAAAAGAAATATTGAATTGTACAACTGTCAATCTCTTCGAACAAACAGGTGAGGTAGAATGTTTAATGCATTATATCTTTATATTTTTTCATTAGAGGTTTGCTACACAACTTCTACCACACTCCACACTCCATTTTTTTAAAATTTTTTAATATTTTTTAAATTTTTTTAGTTTATTTTTTTAAAATTATTTCAAATTTTCTATTCATTATTCATATAATAAATATTTGATAAAAGAAAAAGATTAAAAAAATTGAAAAAGTGTGGAGTGTGGTGTGAATAGTAGGAGATTGTGAAGATTTTTTGTTTTTATTATTACATGAGCACCTACCATATTTAGCAAATATTGCAACTATAGTTTCAGAAAATGAATGAATTATGTACTTGCGCACAGAAATAAATTAACATGAACAATTGCGCTAAAATAAACTTAACGTACTCTCCTCCCATCCTATCAATCAAACCTGCAAGTCATAAGCCCTCAAAATCTCTTATTCTTAAACTTCTCACTATTGTAATTATATACTTAAATAATTAAGACACTAAATTATATGTAAAGTTTATACTTCTTTCCTCATTTTATATATTTTGTTCAATTTTTATTTAAATTTCTTTTTCCATTTTCTTATTTACTATTTTGTATTTTTTTAATTTTTTTCTTTATATTTATCAACTGGGCACACGTGCAGCGCACGTTGCCCTTACTAGTATATATATATATATATATATATATTACAGTACGTTTGTTTCTATCTTATTTTTTTCAACAACTTGGTGCAAAAACTAATGTTTGTGGAAATATAAATAATACCCAAGTTGCTCTTAATTAATATTCAATGACAGACCTTAATATTAATGCATGTTCTTCGGTTGATCTATGAGCGCCATGAAGAGTAGGTGGACGTGTATATGTATATACCCGTCTCTCTATGTTCGTCTTCCAATACCCGTGATCGCTAGTTTTACTCGCTCTGGGATTTACAAGCGGTTGAATTTGGAAAAGCCCCTCATCCTGTCCTTGTGAGTATGATCGATCTACTTCTTCTTTTTCATCAGATTCTTGTACTTTGCATTCTTTTTTTTTTTTTTTTTAAGCAAGATAATTTCATTAGACATAAACAGAAAAAGTGATACATACGGAGGGGGTGGGGTTCCCCAACAATCACCCCAAAGCAAAAGAAAACAGTGCAAAGTGATACAAGTGGAGAGGGTTGAGTTTATTTGAGACCAATTTCTTGATCTCTACCCGTGTCCTATAAAAAGACGAAAAAGTGTTCGCAATAAAGCGAATAAGAGAACTATAGTTGGAGGCGGCAGTTCCTCCGCTGGAAGCGGAGAAGATGACGGATGCACTATCACATAATGTCTGGGGTAGATTTTTGGAGAGGTTCCTTATCCCTCTTATAAGATCACCGATTAGGAAAATCAGGAACATAGAATCGGCAGCCGGATTCCAGGCCGAAGCTATTGAACTTTTTATTTCATTACTAGCGTACGTAAAGCAACGGATAATTCCAAAAAGTAAACAACTTAATTTTCACTAGTAAACCTCTACAATTAAAAACTCTACTATAAAAAACTCTATTTACTATCGCAGTCCAAAACATGATAAAGCATTCCCTAACACACACTTAGTCGGAGAAATTAATTACCATTTTTCGAAGTCAAGATCCAAAATATATTTCATAGAATAACATTAAATTATTTCTTGATTTAAAAAAATGAGATATATCACATTATTAGTCTCTTTCTAATGTGAGTCTCGACTAATATATGCACTTGATCATAACTTGACAAGCAACATGGAAACAAATATTTTTTCCCTTGAACTTCTTACAAATGATAATTATGCAGATTAGAGCGTCAAGATGAAAAACAACTTGGTGGCTCAAGGTCTTTGGGATATTGTTAAAACAGGCTCGAAAGCTCCCAAACCAGATGATGATGTGGTTGAATTCAAGGCTTGGAGAAAGATGAATGATGCGGCTCTACATGCAATCCAAAGTTCTTGTGGTATTGACATACTCTCTCGAATCAATAAAATTAGTTCTTCCAAAATTGCTTGAAAAATGTTGGGTAAAATGTGCATGGAAAGTAATGGAGAAGACAAGCTAATACAGACTAAAGATGATGGTTCGACAATTGATGAAGGAAACTCTTCAAGTTCAGACAACCCAAATTTCTCTCTCTCTCTCTCTCTCTCACTCACAATATGCACAAACATTATTGGAAGAAAAAAATAGGCTTATAATTAAATGGAAAATTAAGAATTTCTCAGTACCTAATCTAAAGCTCTTGTAACTTAGTTGTAGTTCTTTTTGTCATTGAGGTGAAATTTGAATAGTGAGTTGAAATGTGATGAGTTGAGATAAAAGTTGAAAGTTGAATAAAATATTGTTAAAATATTATTTTTGTTAATATTCTTATTATTTTGATATTAGAAAAAATTGAATTATTTATTATATTTTGTGTGAGAATATGAAAAAATTATAATGATTAGATGAGATCATGAGATCATGAGATGAGCTAAGATCAACTCTGAATACAAACGGGGCCTGAAACTTGAGGATTGAAATTCGAATCACCATGACTAGAAGTACAAATGATTTATTTTAGGTGATTTATCTTAAAGTACCTATCATGATTTAATTTGTAAAAGAGATTTTAGATTTAAATATTGTATATCAAATCATCCCATGTTAATGATGTGTGTAGATGGTGTGTCCTTGACACTAGCTTGAAAATAAAAAGAATCAACCACAATAAATAAATAATAAAAATAAAAAATTTGGAGACTAGGTTACAAGATTTCAATAAAGATAAAAATTTGGAGACTTGGTTACAAGATTTGGAAAACTTGAACATCCTTCTTACTTATTTTTTAGATCATGTCAGAAGATTACTTATTTTTTAATTATCAATTATCTCAAAGTCAACAATAGAATTTTAACAAGGGGTTAAATTTTCTTAAAAAAAAAAAAAACACAAGGTTAAATTACTTATATAATTTGGAGGTGAAAATGAAAATATACCCTAATTTTTAATCATAATCTTATAAATATAGAAAATGACCACCCCAAAAAAATTTATAATTCCCATATGTTCTATAAAATTTTTATAAAATTTCAAACTTATTAATATGGATTCCAAAGTTTTTTGTTATAAAATACTAGGCTTCTTAATATGGAGTCCAAAGTAAAAATATAAGAAAAATCATTTAAGGTTGGTGATCTATATGGAAAATAGTTGAGAGGTTTTATCTTCTAGACTTTATTGAGTAAGAAAAAACTTATTTAAGGTCTATATTATAAACTATTGTATGGTTAATGTGACACAAAAATATCTAGAATTTACTTGAAACTTAATAGACTAGCTTAGATGCTAGAATGAAAAATGACATTCTAAAAGATCACTTGATAGTTTCTATGAAGCAAATAAATTCTAAATATTTCATTACAAAAATAATGATGGATGAATATTATTTCATGAAACTTTAACATAAAAAATCAGAAGTTGTATTTTTAGAATTTTTTTTTTCTACATGTATATTGCAAATTATCGAGATCTTATTTTATATATAGTTATGTTTTTATTATATATTTTTGAATTTCAATGTGTCACACGCTAGAAAATTTGGCCCCCCTTGGGAAAGTTGTTGGTTCTGCCACTGGGTGAAGTGATAACGTTGGTTGGTGATTAACTTTATTGCCATTTTGCAAAATAAGTGACAATTTCAAGGATAATCTGTGATTTTTTCTCAAAATAATTATGATACGTTAAAAACTAACAAGGATTGATTAAACATTTTATTGGGTTTGAAAATTTGTGAGTGGTAACTTTATTAGTTAGACGAGAATGGCCGGAACAAAGCCCATGCACATCGAACACTCAGCTCGTTGGGTTGCATCTTCATATATAGAACATAAATAAACTTATGGACTTTGCCTGTGGCTAATCAATTGAGCTATTTTAGACTGACAAAAGTTAGACTATAGCCTGATCCATGAAAAGAAGTGACACTATCAAATTTACTAGTTATAACATAAGTTGCATTAATATCATTATATATATATATATATGATAAATCCTATATATATACGTACTGAAATTTAAAATCAACACATGCATACAAAAGATGATATGATTATGTAGGAGTAGTTTGTTTGAAAGTACGTACGTGTCGAAGACATTGTTTCGTTTAATTTATTTCATAATTCTATGTATAATATGCATGGCAGGGCCAGAGAGGGATGAATATGCAGCCTTACTCAAGGCTGTGTTGATGGGCGATTGGAAAACTACAAGAGAATTCCTTGAGCTCCACCCGGCCATGCAATGACGGCAAGAATGACTACATTTACGGGTGGGACGGTTCTTCACGCTGCTGTTGATGCTGAACAGGAACATATAGTGGAGGAGTTGGTCAATATGATTTCAGAACAAGACTTGGCAACAATGCAAGACGGTTTCGGGGATACAGCTTTACATCAAACAGCTATGAATAGTGGTAATTCCGGGTGGCAGAGTGCCTGATTAGAAAAAACAAGAGGTTGGTCAGCATTAGAGGTAATGACAACTTTCTTCCAGTTGCTCTGGCTATGGCCAGTGGGCATAAAGAGTTGGCTCTCTATCTCTATTCTCAAACTCCGTTCGAAGATTTGGTGGCAGAAGAAGGCTACCATGGTGCTTCACTTCTTAGCGCCTCTATCGATAACAGAGATTTAGGTAACAACTACTGTTTCGTTTTCTCTTCTAACCATTTATTGGATCAAAGAAAACATGAAAATGCAATAAATAAGAAAAAGAGTGATTTCAAAAGACACTCAAGGACAATGCAAATATTTGGCTTTAAAAATTTGGCAATAGGGATACCTTTGAATCCAGGTACCTAGGAATTGCAGAAACTTCAACATACCTTTCATATACTAATCCCAATAGAGTGTGCCATATCACACTTCATTTTTGCTGTCTTTTATATATATATATATATATATATAGAGGAAATAGACGTCATTTCAACTAAATTAACTTATGTTGTAAGCTTTCTCGTACACAAATATTTTGTGACGGGCATTGTCTAAACTTCATAAAAACACTCAAAAGAGAGTATCAGTCTCTGTATAAAATAGAGATAAAAAAAAAACCCCCGCATCCAAACTCCATCATCCAAAAGAGGAGAAGTGAACAAAACATCCATCCTTCGGACCGAAAGAGGGAGGAACCCATACTGCTATGGACATAAGTCCAATAGCCTATTTCACTTTATTTTTCCAACAACCAAAACCCAACAAACAAGTACCAAAACAAAACATACCGACATTAAGTCAGGAATACAGTAACAGAAACACTAAACAACCACCAACAAACAGAACTGGAAAAAGACTAGGTGGTGGCGTGTGAAAGACATGCGCCACTCTGGGGAGGAGCCGATCGGTCGGTCCAGACAATGCCGGTGTACTGGGCCCTAAGCTGCTGTGCATGACACTGATGGAAATGATATGTAGTGGCTCGAAGTACCCAGATGCGTTCTCTGTAATACCCTCGTGGGTGCAACGCGCCACTCCGAATGGCACACAACTCAGACGATAGCAAGATCGGCCGGTGAGGAGTCTCCTGGTGATGCGCATGTAGGAAAATGGTCATCGGAGAAGCTCGGATCAACAACCCCGCTTTATTCGGCTGAAAAAACTGAAATAAAAACAAAAAAATAAAAATAAACTGTCGGAGACACAGGACCAGCGTTACAGAGGGAGGAGAGGAAAGGAAAGGGGCAGCCGAAACTCCACCTCCTCCCAGCTACGATCGGACGAGAGAGTTTCTAGAGAGAGAGGGTCTGGTTTCTAGAGAGAGGGTCTGGTTTCTCAAAACTAGATAGATTATTGATCAGCTTTGTAGAGGGCATAATTTTTATTTTTTGGCAATCAATACTTAGCGTCCTTTTCCCACAATTTCAAGTGGGTATCCTCCACCATTATATTTCCCATTTCTCGAGTGAAAACTTGTGTTGTCATCTCTTTTGAGTTTAAGATGAGGTTATATACTTATATGATGCTAGGTTTGTCCAAAGTTTCTAGTAGCAACCAAAAAAATCTGAGAACTAAATAAAATGTTACATTTGATAAGGTATCCAACAAAATTTTTGAGACCAAATAAGCATCTTAAACTTGCAACCATACCAAGTGGGTCTTTATGTACTTAACAATATAAAAGGGTCAATTTTCAGCAATCTAGAGGTTGGTGCTCCTAATAATCTAGTTAGTTCTAAAGCTCTACTTTAATCTGCAGATAGAAATATTAGTAGATATTATAATTATGTACTTTGCATTATGGTATATTTACTTTTAGAAGTTCAGATTTTTCCTTAGAAAAAGAAATAAAGGCCAATGGGCATATGAGTTAAACAATAAAATGTAGTTATCTCCCATCTTTCTAAGCCACGATCCTTTTTATGTTTATGTATTTTATTTTTTGTTTTTTATTTTTACAACAAGGAACCTTGGAGACTGTACAAACACATCATGTCTTTTGCCTGGTTAAATCCAGGACCAACGTAACGCACCCAAATCACACGGATTAGATAAATCATTGACTTTTCACTAATAGGACATGGCCCCTAGAAATTTCTTACATTACTTGTAAAAAGAAAAAAGAAATTACCTACACCAAAGGAACCGAGCCTAAAACCTCGATCCTAGTTATAACAGCAAAAACTTTTACTGGCTAAGCCAACTGAAACCTTCTTATAATTACACTTTTCCAAAAACAAGTTTCTTTTGGACCTAGAAAAAAAGTTTTTTTTTTTGTGCTCCGTAATTCTCAGAGTTTCCCTTCTACATATCATTTTCGCTTTCAGTGCCTAGGGCACGCCCATGATGACGCCCCAACCCCCTCCGGTGTCCTTGACACCGTCGGGGGCCTCTGCTGGTGGAGTGTTTGGTACCAAATCATTTGTGCATGTGGTTATGAGACAGGAACCATCCTCTTTCAAACTCCCTCTGAGGTATCCAATAGACATCAATGGCTAACCAGGATTTGCTTTTATGGAGTCTGAGATGACAAAAGCCGTTGATGATTTCTGTTTTGCGCTAGTGTTAAAGTTTTCTCGTTCAAGGCCTTCCATTGATAAGATACGCATGCATGTGATGAAATCCTGGGGTCTTATGGAGATTCCTACAATTAGTTTTATGGATGCATACCATGTTCTCATTCAAATGCAATCCGAGAAGGACTTTGTGCATGCTTGGGCTCGTGAGGGCAGAGTTATTGACGGTTACGTATGCAGACTCTTTCGACAAACAAAAGATTTCGACCTTCATATGGAATCTTTTTTGGGCGCCACAATGGATATTTCTACCAGGTCTACCGATGCATATGTATCGAACCGATTTCTTACAAATCCTAGCTACTCGATTTGGTTGGTACTTGGGCATAGACAATGCTACGTTGCACAAAACAAGGGCTTGGAGAGCACGTATATGTGTTGAGGTGGATCTAAAGGAGGAACCAGTCCAAGGTTTTTCGATTGTTGTGTCAGCTAACAGGACAATCTAGCAGGAGGTTCGATACAAAAAAACTTGGATTTTATCATTCCAAATGCTGTAGGCAAGGCCACACGGAGGTGGTTTGTCTGATGGGAAAGCCGTGGCATAATGTAGGTGGAGTAGGGCATCATGTGAATCCGAAGAAAATTTGGAAAGGAAAGACTATTGATAAGAAGGGGGAGAAGGTGCATGACATGGATGGAGATGGTCCGTCACAGCCGGTATCTTCAGACGTTCTGCCGGTTCAAGATGATGCGGCAACAAAGCTTTTGGTTTTGCCAATTGCAGTTGGGAGTTTGAAGTATGGAGGATTCGGCTAATGTGCAAAATGTGAGTAATAGTAATGACGTTGTGATGAGGCCTATGGAAGAGGAGCCTAGAAATATTGTGACTCATGATGCACCTATTATGCGTCCAGATGATCATGTGCTCTTGCAGGAGAGTTTGGTCACACCTGATATGGAAGGTGGAGGGAGTGTAGACCATGGCATTATGGGGAGCCCTATGGTTGAATTGTTACCATTGGTCAACGTAATTACCAGTGATGATTTTGAGGGGGGGCAAAATGCTCTGATATCTGAGATATTCGAGTTGGAATGCAGGTCCACGATGGTGGTTGATGACTCACACACTACTAGGGATGATAATGAAGTATCTTATTCGGATACTGAGGATGAAGGCAGACCTTTAATGCTCGCTCGGGAAAAGAATTATGAGTCTGATCCAGGAAACCATGAAACGAGAGCTACGACATCTGAGACAAAGAAACACGCGGTGAGACAATCACAAAGGGTTTTATCCCGTCCCTCTAAACTGAATTTATGATTGATAACATTTTGGTGTGGAACTTGCGTGGGCTTGGTCGTTCAAGAGGTCATTTAAAACGGTTATTTAAGAAGTATGGTGTAAATATTATGGGGATTTCGGAACCTTTTGCTGATGTTGGTAAAATGCCTCGCTTGGCTTGCTCGTTGGGGCTTCCTAATTATTGTAACAATGATGCAATGGAAGACAAATTGTGGATTTTCCGGAGTGATATTTGTGAATGGGAGGGGTTGTCCATGACTAATCAGGTGATCACTAGGTGGTTTCGAATTGGTGAGGAAAAGATCCTTCTTACTTTTATTTATGCTAAATGTAGCCCACTTGAGCATCGGGATCTTTGGCATAGTCTTGATGGAGCTGACCCCAATGAGTCGACTTAGCTTGTTGTCGAGGACTTTAATATTATCAGGGCAGATGGTGAAACAATTGGTGGGAATCCATGGTCTCTGTCTTCTATGGAGGATTTCAATGCTTGCATTGATCACTACAGTTTACTGGACCTTCAGGTTGTGGGCCGTAGATTCTCGTGGTGTAATGGCCATGAGGGTCATGCTCGAAGTTGGGCTCGTCTTGATAGAGCTCTCATTAATATTCCGTTCACTTCCAACTTTCCTCGTGCTTTCTTTGAATATCTTGATAGGAAGTCTTCAGATCACTGTCCAATGCTTATTCATTTACAGAATAAAGTGGTAAGATACGACCTTCCTCCTTTTCGTTTTCAAAATATTTGATGTTCTTATGCATATTTTAAATGTTGTGTGTAAGATGCTTGGAAGGTTCCTTCTCAAGCTTCAGGTCTATTATGGTTGGCGGATAAAGAGAACTAAATTGGCTCTCCGAGCGTAGAATAAACAGATTTTCGGGCATGTAGGCCAGACTATTAAGGAGTTGGAAGAGAGACTGGAGGTCTTAGAAAGTCTTTTGCAAGAGAGTTATGATCCTGAGGTTGAATGTGATTTTTTAGTCACTAAAATTGAGATGGACACCTGGGAACAATGAGAAGAAACCATACTTGCTCAACTGGCGAAAAAGAAATGGCTTATGGAAGGGGATCAGAATATCAAATTCTTTCTTGCCGTTGTTAATCAACGGAGGAAAAATAAAGTTATCTCTAACATGCAGCTAGAGGATGGCATGCTATTGGAATCTCCAGAATAGGTCCACCAGGGAGCGCTCAATTACTTTTAGAATTTTCTTTCAGCTCCATCTTTTGCTGAACAGGTTAATATTTCACATCTTATATAGAGTTCTATCTCTGAGGCGGATAATTTGTTGCTCGGTATTGATCCTACTGCGAAAGAGATTTTTACTGCCTTAAAATCGATTCCGAAAGAGAGTTTGCCTGGGCCAGATGGGTTTGGCTCGGGTTTCTTTTTAAGTTGCTAGGATATCATTAAAGATGATGTGATAGAGGCAGCTAAGGATTTTTTCTTTGGCTCTCCTTTGCCTCGCTTTTATATGGCCTCTTATATTGTCTTGATCCTAAAGGTGGAGGACCCTAAGAGTTTTGCCAAATTTAAACCTATCAGTCTTTGTTTCGTTACTTATAAAAAATTTCTAAGACGCTGGTGCAACGCATGACCCAGCTTTTGCCTCAGTTGATTTCTCAGGAGCAGGGTGCTTTTATTCCAGGTCATAGTATTTTTGAAAATATTACTTTAGTATAGGAGTTAGTTCATTCGCTGAATAAGAAGACGAAGGGAGGCAATATTATGGTAAAAATTGATATGGCCAAAGCCTATGATCACATGGATTGGTCATTCTTGTTAACAGTGCTAGAGTGTTTTGGATTTTCGTCTCGATTTTGTAACTTAGTGCGGGAATGTGTTTAGTGTCCTTGGTTCTCCATTATGATGAACGAGACTGTTAAAGGTTTTTTCCAACCTTCTCGGAGACTTCAGCAAGGTGATCCACTCTCATCCTATTTGTTTATTATTATGGAGGAGGTTTTGTCTCGACTTCTTTGTAAGAATTTTGAGGAGGGTTGTATTGGGTGTTTCTCTCATCTTGTGGGCGTGCCGTTAGTCTCACACTTACTTTCTGTTGATGATCTATTAGTTTTTGTGAATGGGGGAAAGCGCTCGGTACATAGACTGATTAAAACTCTAAAGGTTTTATGAAAGGTTGTCTGGCCAATTGATTAACAAGGATAAATCAACTTTGCTTTTTTCCAAGTCCATCACCTCGTCTAAGTGCCGAAACCTGATGCGTTTAACTAATTTTGTTGAAAGAAAGTTCCCGGTTGCATATTTGGGTGTTCCCCTTGTTTCAGGTCGGCTCACCGCGCGAGACTTAGGACCTCTTCTTGCAAAAGTTCAAAACAAAATGGCAGGGTGGAAATTGAAGCTGCTTTCCCAAGGTGGGAAACTCACGTTGATCAAGCATGTTCTCTCATGTATGGCTATACATCTCTTGGCACTTTTGAAGGTGCCGTTAAAGGTTTTTTAAAAAATCAACTCTATTCTGTCAACATTTTTTTTGGGTGAGATTAATGGGAAATCGAGAATGAAATGGTGTGATTGGGATAAAATGTGCAAACCAGTCAAGGAGGGGGGTATTGGCCTGAGGAATTTTCATGAGGTTCAAAAGTCTTTACACATGAAATTTGCATGGAAATTACTTTCAATTGACAATCTGTGGACTCAATTTTTTCGAGCTAAATATGTGAAGAAGGGTAACATTCTACAAGCTGAAGCTCGACACTTTGCCTCTCAGTTTTGGCGATCGATTATGTTTGTGCTCCCTGATGTGGCTAACAACATCAAAGTGCAGGTAAGAGAAGGGGGATCTTCATTTTGGTTTGATCGTTGGTTGGAGAGTGGGCCTCTTTGTGTTCATAGGAATGATGAGCCCGCTGATTTTAGTATTCAAGACGTCTGGGTTGATGGCTTTTCGGATGAGAATCATCTTGTTCAGCTGGTTGGCACCGATAAGGCTAGAGAGATCATGCATGAAATTGTGCCAGACAGAGAAGGAAAGGATATTCCCATCTGGAAACCAACAGGGGATGGCCTCTTTACGTCTGCCACTGCTTGGGATATCATTCGTACAAGAGGGATTGAACTAAGGGGGATGGACTGGATTTGGCATCATCTTTTACCGAAAAAGGTGGTTGTTTGTATGTGGAAAGCACGTTTTAATGGCCTGGCTATAAATTCTTGGTGCAGTCTACGGGAAGACACTTTAAAAATAAGTGTGATTGATGTGCACAGGGTCAAGCGGAAACATTAGATTATGTGTTACGGTGTGGGAGTGTTGCTTCTGAGTTCTGGAAGGTGGCTGCTTGTGCGTTGGGCATTCCGCAAATTGCAGGTCTTTCTTGGTGGATGATGGTGCTGCATTGGTTCAATCTGGCCAAAAAGTCAAGCCACAAAGGTCTTTTAATTGGGCTCCTTGCTTCTATCATCACTTGGCGCCTCTAGCTGTGCCGTTTCAAGGCATGCATGGAGAATCACACGGAATAGGCAGTAGGTGTGTGGTTAGCAGTTAAGGTTTGGATTAGGAAGCTCTCCTCACTTATGGTTAAACACTGGTATCTCTCTGCATGTGATGAGGATCGTGCACTAGACGTCTCATATGTCTCGCACACTAGGAATCAACCGAAGCTTATTGCCTGGGGGAAACCTGGAGAGGGGTGGATCAAGCTGAATGTAGATGGGAGTTGTCGGGGAAACCTAGGCTCTTGTGGTGGCAGAGGTGTCATTCGGGACCATCAGAGAAATTTTAAAGGTGTGTTCTCTTCCTATTTTGGTCGCGGTATGAATAATGAGGCCGAATTTGTATTGAAAGTGATTCCAAGTTGGTCGTTACGTGGTTGTCTAGTCGAAAGTGTACGATATGGTATTTATGAGATTTTTGGGAGGATCTTTTGCGCCTTCTAAGGGATGTGAACTTCACTATTGAGCATCAATTTAGAGAGGGGAACAATGCAGTGGATTACCTTGCCCGAAGAGGAGAGGAAGGACAAAATAGCAGATTTGTTGATTTTGATTTTTTGCATCATCAATTGAAGGGTATTCTTTGATGGATAAGGCTGGCCTTCCACATGTTCGAGTTTAATGGTTTTGTCAACTTCAATAGGCTTGTTTAGTTTGGTCTTGACTTATAGTTTATTGTTTATTTGTGCTTTCTAGTTTTGGTTTTTTGGCTAGCGCTTGTGTTGGCTTGTTTGTTTGGGATGGTGTACTTGTAAATCCCAAGTGTCCTGTTTTGTTATTACGGTTTTCTTCCGCCATAAGTGAAGGTTTTTTAATAAAATTTGAGAAGAGGTCACTCTTGAATATGTGACTTTCAACTCTTTTCTAAAAAGAAAAAGAAAAAAAAGAAAGAAGTTTCTTTTGGACTTGTTCCATAGAGTTCCTTAGGTGCTAGAGATTTTCTAAAGCCATTCAGACAATGACCCCACTTAACCTATACATATTGAACAAATCAAACAAGGTAGGTGACTTCCCGCGTTTACCTAGATATATATTTTATATATATATATATATATATATATATATATATATGACGTAACTTCACACGTATCCATCTCTGCTCTGTCTCTCTCTCTTCCTCTACCTCTTTCTTTCTTATTTTTCTTCTTATTTTGTTTGAAGCTGTCTGATATCTACCCACCACCGTCATACACACGCTCCAAACTTTATTTATTAAATCTAAAATTGAATATTTTAATGCAAGGACAAAACGATAGAGTAACAGGGAAGTTGGTCTTTATAAAATGGCAGGCAGCTTGTTCATGATACCATGGCAGGCAGCTTGTTCATTGCGGTGGGTAAGTGACCAATGACCATCTTAGGTTCTTAATTGCGGTGGGAAACCTAGGCTCTTGTGGTGGCAGAGGTGGGTAAGCGATACTACTGCAGTGTGGAATATTTTAGAGGCAGCAGTTTTGGAAGACAGCGTCCGGTCCATCCCTCTAGCAGCTGGTACGTAATTCGTTCTTTCAACACCATTTATATAATTAGTTTGCATTTTTATTTGCTGAAGATGCATGGACGCGGTACACGTAATTATTATCGGCATATTAATTGAGAACCGAATTAAAACACATACATTTCAGGAAGAACGCAGATAGAATGGGAACTCGGGAAAAAGAAGAAGGAATTGTATTCGTCTCTGCTCTCCCTCTGTTTCTCTCTCTTTCTTTCTTACTTATTTTTCTTCTTATTTTGTTAAGGTTGATTTGGACACTTGAAATATCTAATAACTTTGATAATAGTAAAATAATTTAAGTTAAGATGTCTATTGAGTTTTAGGAAATAATAGAAAAAAAAATTGAATAAAAATATTATCAATTTAAAAATCATTTGAATATAATTTTTAAATAGTATTCTTGTTTAGAAAAAAAGTTGTATCGATTTTTGTGCTTTATTACAAAATTTGTAAAAATTTTATTGATTTTTTTGTTTAGATAATGATTAGATAAAAAAGTTAAAAATCATTTGAAATTAAAAAGTGTTTTATATTTGAATAATATTTAAAAATAAAATTATAAAAAGTTTTTAAAATTTTGAGAATTTCATATTTTATCTTGTGTCTAAACCTCCCTTACTCTAAGCCTTTAATCAGATATATGTGAGCCTCTCATGGTTCCTTCCATGCACGACACTTGGACTCCCTTCCTCTATTATTTGAGGAGTAGATCTTACCCCATGTTTAGTGCTTTACATTATACAAATGTTTTAGTTTTTATAAAAGTAAATTCATAAATTCATGTAATTTGATGTAATACATTAAATTATACAGTTATTATTATTGTAAAGTAGATTTAACGTATTGTATAAATGATATCAATTTATGAATTTATTTTTATGAAAAATATTTTATGATTGTACACTTCTTGTTGGTAAAAATGGGATTGGTATTCTGTCATGGAACTCACTTTTTTGGTGTCAAGTTGACTCCGGCTTGCCAACAATTATCTGTGAGTAATTTTTAAGAGCTAAAGCTGCTAAAATTATTTATTACATTCTAGACTTTATTCTAGAAAAAAAAACCATCTTCAATTTCATTATAAATTTCAACCGTAAAACATTTCTGGGTGACTTTATAACATTTTTGATTTTTACGTTCAGAAATATTTCGGTGCGTGGTTAACAACGCCCTTTGATAATGATATTTAAAATAGCTACACATATTAATTATAATTTTACATATAGGATTTATTTTGTTAGTATTTTAGAAAAATTAAATTTTAAATTTAATAATTTTATTCATATCAATAATTGATAGGTGTAGAAATAGATTTTTTGTAAGTTTTTCTTCGATACATAACTCTGTTTAAAAATTATCAATCAAATAGTATTTTTTAATTTTTTGAATTGCCGAGTCTTTAAATGAAAAGTTATTATCATTTAGGAAAAGTCAAGAAATTAAAAGAAAAATAATTAAAAACAATTGATTTTTTTTATTGATAATTGTAAAATTTGATTGTTAAATCAATTGCTCCCTAGAAAAAATATCCCGGTGGGTGGAATCCAACCACTTTTGAGTCTTTGAGCCACTCTTGAGCCTTGTCCTCATCCCTATGGTGTTTCCTTTACGATGAATTATGAAGGTTCATGGCCTTAAAACATTTGAAGTCTGGGCCAAATGACTAATGAATTTTCAACAGACGTAATTATTATAGGCATATTAATTGTTGCTTTAGAACCGAATTAAAGCACATATTAGGAGTGAAAACCGACGTCATCGACACGGTTTTTGAGCAAAAATGACGCCAACCGACGTCTGAAAAAATGGGAGAGCCACCGACCGTAACCGATCGATGGGGAGGAAGAAACTGATCAAAGTGATTCTTTGATTGTTCTCGGTCGGCGTCGGTTCTCCTAACAGCGATAACCTACAGAGAGAACAATGAGAGATACTGTGAGAGAGAGAGAGAGAGAGAGAGAGTTGCATAGGAGAGAGAGAGAGTTATAGAGGAGAGAGAGAGAGTTGCAGAAATCGGGAAGAAGACGAGTCGTGAGGAAGAAGGCATATCTCAAAACAACGCCGTTCTACTTAAAACGAGATTAAATGAAACGGTGTCGTTTCAAACTTTTTTTTTCTTACATTCTTAATAAAACGACGTCGTATGGTTTAATGTTAGACGGTGTCGTTTCCATTATCTGTTGTAATATATATAGTTATAAAACGATGTCGTTCCACTTAAACTTAAGTGGAACGACGCTGTTTTGATAAAGGGTATATTAAAAAAAAAAAGGTTTGATTATATCAGTCGGTTCAGCGGTCTGGTCCAGCTTCAAACCGGGACTAAACCGCTGAACTTCGATTTCTTCAAATTTCCACAGCACGCCAACAGGTTTCGGCAGGTTCCTGACGCGGCCGATTGGTTCGTGTTGGCGATAGCCGGTGACGTCGGTTTCTATTCAGCCCTAGCACATACACTTCAGGAAGAACATAGATAGAATGAGAACTCAGGAAAAAAAAAATAAGGAACTGTATTCGTCTCTTCTCTCCCTCTTTTTCTCTTTCTTTCTTTCTTATTTTTCTTCTTATTTTGTTCAGATTCATTTGGACACTGGAATATCTAAGAAGTTTGTAAATAATAATAAAATAGTTTTAAGTTAAGATATTTATTGAGTTTTAAGAAATGATAGAGAAAAAGTTGAATAAAAATATTATCGATTTAAAAATTATTTGAATATAATTTTTTAATAGTATTTTTGTTTTAAAGTTAGAAAAAATTATATTGATTTTTGTGCTTTATTAAAAAATTTGTAAAAGTTTTATTGATTTTTTTTTTTTGGAAAATGGTTAGGTAATAATTAGATGAAAAAGTTGAAGATCATTTAAAATTGAAAAGAGTTTTATATTTGAGTAATATTTAAAAATAAAAATTATGAAAATTTTTGAAAATTTTGAGAATTTCATGTTTCATCTTGTGTCTAAACTAAAGGCTTATTTGGGGCCTCAGATAAGACACAAAATTTTCATTTGATTTCATTTTATTCCCAAATATAAATCAAATACAAAATTTTTAAATTAATCATTACAACTTTTTCAAACTTTCAAATAAAAAATAATTTCAAATTTTTCAAATTTTCAAACAAAAACAATATTATAAAACTATAATCTTATAATATTTTAATTTTATAATATTTTTTATTCAACTTTTTCTTTTCCCTTTTCCAAAATCTAAAAAATACTCAACTCAAACTATCTTATTACTATTTACAAAATTTTCATCTCATATCATCTCACTCCCCAAACCAACATAGACTACTCTAAGCCTTAATCACATATATGTGAGGCTCTCGTGGTTCCTTCCATGCACCACACTTGGACTCCCTTATTCTATTATTTGAGGAGTAGATCTTTTCCTATGTTTAGTGCTTTTCATTATACAAATGTTTTAGTCACAAAAGTTTTTTATAAAAGTAAATTCACGTAATTTGATGTAATATATTAAATTGTACAGTTATTATTATTGTAAAGTAGATTTAACATATTGTATGAAATCATATCAGTTTGTAAATTTATTTTTATGAAAAATATTTTATGATTGTTCACTTCTCGTTGGTAAAAATGGGATTGGCATGCTGTCATGAAACTCACTTTTTTGGTGTCAAGTTGACTCTGGCTTGCCAACAATTATCTGTGAGTAATTTTTAAGAGGTAAAGCTGCTAAAATTCTTTATTACATTCTAGATTTTACTCTAGAAAAAAAAAAAACCATCTTTAATTTCATTATAAATTTCAACCGTAAAACATTTCTGGGTGACCTTAAATCCTTGATTTTTATGTTTAGAAATATTTCGGTGCGTGGTTAACAACGCCCTTTGATAAATGATATTTAAAAAAGTAATGCTGCACATATTAATTATAATTTTACATATAAGATTTATTTTTTCAGTTTTTAAAATAAAATAAATTTTAAATTTAATAATTTTATTCGTATCAATAATTTATAGGTGTAGAAATAAATTTTTTTAAAGGTTTTGCTCGATGCATTGTTCTATTTAAAAATTATCAATCAAATAATATTTTTAATTTTTTGAATCCCTGAGTCTTTAATTAAATGAAAAGTTATTATCATTTAGGAAGAGTCAAGAAATTAAAAAAAAAATAATTAAAAACAATTGATCTTTTTTATTGATAATTATAAAATTTGATTGTTAAATCAATTGCTCCCTAGAAAAAATATCCCGGTAGGTGGAATGCCATAATTTGAAATTTTTTATGACATAATTTAAAGGCGCGATGACATGTACATGATTAGAGCAGAGCCGCGACGTGGACATCCATCATTGCAGTCCAGGAAATAATTAAGGGAAATGATACGTACAGGTACTTTAGTGCACCCATTCCGCGGACGAAGCACACATAGCATCAGCTTTAATTTTTTTATATTAAAAAAAATACAAAAGAAGACGAAAAACTTTTTTTTTACTGTAGAAGAAGAAAAATTTGGTATCGCGAAACACCGCACACTTTTATTACTTTGACAAATCGGAAGAAAAGACCATAAACTAGATTTGCCCGTGTTCTCTTCCCCTTGCCCCCCTCTCCTCTCATTCTTCCATGGCTGGTTGTGCTTTGCTGGTAATCAATGAAATCGAATCTGCAGTTTTGAAAAAAAAAAAAAAAGGAAGCAAAAGATCATATGGGTTTTTGGAAAAAAAAAATTGAATCTAGTAAATCTTGGGGAAGGTGAAGCTGAATCTCCCGTTTTGGAAAAAAATCAAAATGGGGTGTAAGTTAATCTTATAAGTTCTCAGCTTAGAATCTCAGGTATATGGTTCAAGTTTTGTTTTGTTCGCTTTCAAGGATTAGTAAGTTATTGCTGTAAAGATCATTTCAATTTCTATAATTTCTACAAGTGTGAGCATCTTGTTGCCTAAACTTAATATTTAGATGATATTTTTACAAAAGCATTCATGGTTCTAGAATCTAAATTTTGTTGTTGCTGGAGACCCAGATCAAACAACCAATGAACCAACAATTAAACAAAGCATTTCATAGAGAGAGAGAGAGAGAGAGAGAGAGAGATTTGAGCATTTTTTTTGTTTTTGCGGAGGAGATTTTACAGGAGCTTCATCTTCCTCTTTAATGGGGAGATTTTGCAAGAGAAATTTGTGGTTTTAGCAGGAGCTTCGTCTTCCTCTTTAATGGGAAAGAAAATGACTTTTTGGTTCATAACATCCGAGAGGAGAGAGGGGTAGATAGGGAAAAAGAAAAGGATGAACAGTAACTATCAGTAATGATTAAATCCAGCCGCATTCCAAGTCATCGTCGGTGCGCAGGGGTGCGCGATTTCGCCTGCAACAAGAATTTTCCAATAATTAATCAAGTTGGCCGTAATTTGTGGTGATTTGATTAATTAATTAATTGGATATATGCACTTACGTACGTACGGTACAACAACACACGATGATCTTGCAAGATATGGCCGTAATGTCTCTTTCTATTTCAAGTTTCGACTAACATATATACTTATTTCATAACTTGACAGGCAACATACATGAAAACAAACACTTTATCTCTCGAAATGTCATTAGGGATTGGAGCTGATCAGAGAGTTGAGAGTGGAAACTCTTCTGACAACCAAGATCGTTCTTATAACTCATCAAACATCTCATGTAATGGACAAGACAAGCTAATTCAGACTAAATATAATAATTCGATAATTGATGAAGGAAACCCTTCAAGTTCAAACAACCCAATATAGACTGAAGGTGATAATTTGATAATTGATGAAGAAAACTCTTCAAGTTCACATAACCTAAGTCTCTCTCTCTCTCTCTCTCTCTCTCAATATGCACAAACATTATTGGATCTCTCTCTCTCTATCAATATGCATAAACATTATTGGAAGAAAAAAATAGGCTTATAATTAAATGAAAAATTAAGAATTTCTCAGTGCCTAATCTAAAACTGATCTTGTAAATTAGTTGTAGTTCTTCTTGTCATTGAAACTTGAGTTGTCATTGAAACTTGGGAATTGAAATTTGAATCACCATGACAATAAGTGCAAATGATTTATTTTAAGTGGTTTATCTTCCACCTGATATGATTTAATTTGCAAGAAAGATTCTAGATTTAAATATTGTATGTCAAATCTTGTCATGTTAATAGTGTGGATGGTGTGTCATGTCAATATTATATATAGTGATAATATATTATTATATATATTCACCATATATGTATATATATATATATATCTATATATAACTATATAGTTATAATATAGTTATTCACCATATATTCACCAATATATATTAATATACATGCACATATGCATACAAAAGATGCATACAAAAGATGATATCGTTATGTAAGTAGTAGTTTGCTGGAAAGTAGGTAGGTGTCGGAGTTGTTTCGTTTAATTTATTTCATAATTCTAAGTATAATATGAAAACTGGAGATCAAAAAGCATATCAATTATCATCATGTATAATATATATGCATGGCAGGGCCAGAGAGGGTTGATTATGGGGAATTACTCGAGGCTGTGCAAAGAGGTGATTGGAACGCTATAAGAGAATTCCTTGAGCGCCACCCCCAGGCATTGACAGCAAGAAATACTAAATTTAACGGCTGTGGTACGGTTCTTCACGCTGCTGCTGATGCTGAACAGGACATTATAGTGGAGAAGTTGGTCAATATGATTCCAGAACATAATTTGGCAATTCAAGACAATTTCGGCTATACAGCTCTACATATTTGTGGGAATCGCAGGGTGGCAGAGTGCTTGATTAGAAAAAACAAGAGATTGGTCAGCATCAGAAATAAGGGCAACATTCTTCCAGTTGCTCTGGCTATGTCCGATGGGCGTAAAGAATTGGCTCGCTATCTCTATTCTAAAACTCCGCTTGAAGATTTGGTGGCAAATCAAAGCTTCAATGGTGCTTCACTTCTTAACAGTTGTTTTTATCGAGGAGATTTAGGTAACAAATTATTACTGCATTCTCTTCTAACCATTCATTGGCCGTAATTTCTGGTGATTGGATTAATTAATTGGATATATGCACTTACGTACGTACGGTACAACAACACATGATGATCATGCAAGATATGGCTTTGGATTTAATGGAGCGTTGTCCTCGTTTGGCTTTTGCCTTGGACGGACGAGATTAATATGTTAATCAAAGTTTGGGCGGCTTCGTTTTTCGGTCGGAATTAATATGTTGATCATGAGCAATTTAATTTGGTTTTACTTAATTTGCAGTGCGAGCTGATCTATGGCGCCAACTAGTTTCAACTCTCTTGAACCTCTTGGGTATGATATTAATTGCATCCATATAATTTTTTGAATAATGTATGTTTTTAAAATTTGCTATTCTTTATCATCATTTATTATTGTTTCATCGAACTTACAAATTAATTAAGCAGCATGCATGCATGCATGCATTAATGTTTCGTAATTGCCAAGTTAATTATATAGGATTCAAGCGTTTATATGAAATGAAGTTGGTACGAGCTCAATTCCAACAACTTCTGCATGGTATATATGTGCCAAGAAATCCAAGGAGATCGACATGATCGTAATCTTGCTATGGGAGCAGTGTTCGGTGCTATCAAGAGAGGGAACTTTGAATTTGTTTATCAAGTAGTCAAAGCAAATCGATATCTTTTATGGACGTGTGAGTGTGATGGAAGAGACATATTCCATTCGGCCGTCCTGCATCGTCAGCATAGGATCTTTAGCCTTCTATACAACTTAAGTAAGGTCGGGGATGTTCTACTAGGGTGGACAGATAAGTACGGAAATACCAAATTGAATATGGCAGGGAAGTTAATAGAAAATACTGCTATCGATCACATAAGAGGAGCAGCTTTGCAAATGCAAAGAGAACTTCAATGGTTTAAGGTCAGCTCCATCCATCTCTCCCTACTGCTTTATTATTTTGCTGATCTCGACCTGCATACACTCTTTAAACTAATCTAGGGATAGATTTCCAGAAGAGAGAAAGGAGAACAACAATAGTATCATGTAATGTAGGTATAAAAATCCTTTCAATTTTTTAGGCAACACATGAACAGCTTGAGCCCAAATCTGTATTTCTTACCAAATTTACTTCTAATATTAATTTTTAGTTCCCCTACATTAATGTGGGGAATGACGGGTGCAAAAATCTGTATCACCTAACTTCAAAACAGTGGTACTTATGATTTTAAGAACTCTACTATGGAATAATCTTAATTAGAAACTTCAACCACTCAGCAAGTATTATATTTATTATATATAGAATAACTTTGTTTTGCATTGCATGTTTGTTGGCGTGTCACAATATTGCTACTAAGCAGGTTTTTATTATATGAAAGCTAAAATTCTTGCTGTCAAATTTTCAATACGGAAATCTAATAAACAGATTAAACTGAAGAAACTGACATGTATACAACTATTTTTACAATTCTTTGCACATTCATATTTTAATGAATGCCATTTTTATAAAATAAATTATACAATAATATTCTTTTATAGAAATAACCCTCAAATAAAAATAAGGTCGTACAAAAATCAAAACAACAAAATTCATTATTCAAAAAGCCAAAAGATTGATGATGGTCTCGGTTTGTTGAATGGTTGTTGGTTAATTCTTTTGCAATAGTCTACTTGCAATTTTTTCCTCATATTTTTATTTAATAAACGCAGGAGGTGGAATGCATTAGCCCTCTCTCTGATAAGGAAAAATTAAACGAAGAAGATTTGACTCCCAGACAATTGTTTACAAGAGACCACAAAGAAATGAGAAAAGAGGGAGAGAAATGGATGAAGGACACGACAACTTCTTGTACTGTGGTCGGCGCTCTCATCATTACCGTTATGTTCGCGGCAGCATTTACCATTCCTGGCGGTAACGATCAAACTACAGGCTTCCCAATCCTTGTGCATTACAAACTATTTAAACTTTTTATGATAGCTGATTCTCTGGCGCTATTTTCTTCATCGACTTCAGTATTGATGTTTTTAGGAATCCTCACATCACGTTATGCAGAAGAAGACTTTCTTACATCGTTGCCCAGAAAGATGATTATTGGCCTTTTCACTCTCTTCTTCTCTATTGCAATTATGATGATAGCATTTTCTGCTGCTCTTTTACTTATGTTACATGGAAAATACCAGATCGTCGTTTCTATTATTGGTTTGGCTAGTGTTCCCATTATTCTATTTGTATTCGTGCAATTTTGCCTTCTTGTTGACATGTTTGTTTCAACCTATAGACCGGGCATCTTTGATAGAAAAATGAAGCCTTGGTTTTAACTTTTTACCTTATTTGTTGTAATGTTGTATTGATATATGGCAGACTAAGCAGAATTGATGATTATTTTTCATTGGAACAAATAACTGAACTTATGTCGCATATTTTGTTATTCCTATTGTACATTGATGTTCACCCACTATAATTTTATTGCAGTTTGATATTTTTTTTTCCTGATTTAGGTAGTTATTCTTTCAAAGGAAAAATGATTTAAATCTCTAAAATTTTATATTCAAATTTGAGAATTTAGAGTAAGAAAAATGAATTAGATCTCAACTTCTTTGATACAACTACTTGTTTGAAAAAAGTTTCTATCTCAAAATTTTTATCTTATGTCATCTCTTTCCCAAACATTACTCAAATATAAATACTTTCAAATTAATACTCAACAGCTTTTTAATCATTACAACATTTTCTCTCATTTTCCAAAATCTAAAAAATACTTAACTCAAACTATCTCACTACTATTTACAAATTATCTTACTACTATTTATAAAATTCTCATCTTATCTCATTCTCCTAATAGACTCAATAAATGATCTCAATCTATCTCATCTAATTTCATTCCATCTCATATCAACATCCAAACACTATTTAAATACAAATAATTTTAAATTTTCAGCTTTTTTATCTAATCATTAATACTTTTCCAAACTTTCAAATAAAACATAAAAAATAATTCAACATTTTCAAATCTCAAAACAAAAATTATATTAAACAATTATATTTTAACAATATTGTAACTTTATAATATTTTTATTTAACTTTTTCTATATCATTTTTCAAAACTCTATAAAACATCTTAATTCAAATAATTTTACTATTATTTATAAATTATCTCATTATTATTTACAAATTTCTCACATCATTTCATCTTTGTGATCAAACAAGGCCTAAATTAACTCTTAAATAAGCTCAAGCTTGGGGATTAAGATGCATCGTACTAGGAGGAGACTCCCATGGGGTCATTTCATTGGAAGATCAATTCAGCATTGATGGATGTTAGATTATTTTTTAAACATTTTTTACAATTTGGAGTGACAAGAAAATAAATCAATCTCAAAATCAATATACGCACAATATTGCAAAACTATATTCGAATGCATAACCCTCATCACCATTCCACAATGTTTATTACCCTTTAATAGTGACAAAGATGAACCTCTCTACTCTATATTTAATTAAACAGAAATGTAACTCTTTTTAATTATAAAAATAATTGTAGAAAAATG
This sequence comes from Cyclocarya paliurus, assembly GCA_029856935.1. Lineage (NCBI taxonomy): Eukaryota > Viridiplantae > Streptophyta > Magnoliopsida > Fagales > Juglandaceae > Cyclocarya > Cyclocarya paliurus. The sequence goes on from CM056958.1 coordinate 20,766,541, forward strand.
ATGATACAATTATTTTTATAATTCTCTACACAATTTTATTTTAAATTACAGATGTTTTATAAAATAACTTAGGAGCTGAAGCCACTAGCTGTTCAAGAGGAATCCCTTTTCAGTAGCCTGATAGTGATGGGTGCAATCTAAAAAGTAAGAGCAATAAGATTCTAGATACTGATAAAAAAATTAACGGGAAATCGTGGATGAATAATTCTCTTCAAGTTTCTTGTCATCAGGCATGCATCCTAGAAAGTTTCATCAATCAAACCTCTGGAACACAGAAGACATGTATAGCTGAAAGATTGAACAATCTTTACGTGTATAATATCCTAGAGAAATCAAGCTGTTATACACAATCCAAACAAAAGTTTGGAAGAGAAAGTTATATCACAAATCAGGAAGAGAAGGATATTACAAAATCAGTATCTGCCATGAGAGAACGGCACCAAATGTATTTGAACCTAAATGAGCAACTAATGTCTGCCTTCTCCTTTGTTGAATCCATCTAGGGCTTGGTGGAATTGCTGAATTTCCTCTTCAAGACTACAATCCATGTAATCGCTTCCAACAAGAAGGCAATCGCACCCAATACAATGATCAAAATTATGTAAGCTGATTTCCATTTCTTTGCAGGTTGCAAGATGCCAAAACCTTTAAAAATATTGAGAATGCAAAGGACAAGTAAGGCGTATCCAACGGCATGGTGGAAGATATTCCAATACAAGCGGTACTTGTGATCCTTCTTTGGCCTCAAGAATAAAGCAAAGATCTGTAAAAGCCAAACAAGGATGTTCCATCAGTAGAAAATTAGGCATGCCATCACAGCATGTTGCCAAATTATACAAATTCCACCATTTGAAGCCAACAAGATGTATAAACAAACAAGAATAAAATACAGCAACATTACTCAACACAACCTCAAACGTGGAGCTCTAACATTCCACAGTTTCTTTCACTTACAAATTAATATCTTTGAGGCAAAAAAAAAAAAAAAACAGCCGAAAACTCTTTGAACTCCAACATTAATTAAGAAAAATGAAAGTGGGGGTTGACCAAAAGGTTCAAGTCCCAGTGGCAAATATAGCATACCTAATTCCTCTTCAATATGTTGAGCATCTATCAACTTCAATATCCAAAAGCTCGACTAAGGCTTTGAATACTAATATCAAACATTTGGATAAGAAACTCAGTTTAATACAAAAAGAAACAAAAATCACCAATAAGTCACTGACAAATTTTTTATGCAGCTTACGACAACATACAAAACTAGCTAATCACCAGAGAGCAAAAGATACCACGTTTGCACATTCTGTGAAATGACATAACCTGCACTGTGGCGAGGCAAAAGAGGGCTATCCCGATATTGCGGTGATTAGTGAATTGGATCCCCTCTGACTCACTTCCAAGCTTAAGACCAATCCCCCAGCCAGTCACCCCGATTGCATAAGCAGTTACTTGGCACAAAACATGGATAGAACCATGCCGGATCCGCAGACTCAAAAGTCCTCATGTACCTCGCAACGATAGCCCCAATAGGAAACAGAATGCCCCAACTGACGACATTCAGTATTCCATGTATCTGAACAGCAATTTGTTAACAATCCACAAAATCGATTAACAAAAATAAAGGATAAAGCAAGCGTGCCGATACAAAAGGGTTACAGCAAGCTTTGTATGTTCTCAAAATTGCAGCAAAAAACTATACGAGATATCAACAAGAATAATAAATATTGCACTTGTTTTAGATTTAATTGACGTGAGACTTCCCAATGATTATATCCCTGATAAACAATAAATATTTGAAACTGAAATATTCTCTAGAACCATATGCAAATTAAAGATACTTTCCTCTTAACTTTGAAGTTTTTCCTAAGGGAGAAAAGTAAGAGAGAAAATAACAACTATTAGACATCCAATCTAAAATGTAATCCCAACAATCCCGAAAAGTTTGCAGCTCCTGGGCACCCAGAACCCCCTTACCATGAATTTAAAGTTTCCCAAAACACTAAAAAAAGAGAATCCGTTCCAATAATCAAAGAAATGGAAAAAGAAAATGGGAAAGAAATGAAATAAGAGGGAAAACAAAACCCACATTTTTCATCTTGGTCCTGGAGTCCCCTCCGGAGGGAGAGGCCATCTGTTCCCCAACCAGACTTAGCGTGGAGTTGGCGTTCAAATTGGCCACTCAGGTCCCAAACCTCGAAGGAGATCTTAGATTCTGTGATGGGGCCGATTTCCTCTATGTTGTAGGTCATGACGGTCATGACGTCGCCGTCGGACTTGGAGGCAAGAAGGGTCTAGGCGCCCTTCATGCCCGTCCCAGTTGGGTTGATGGCCCACGCGATTCAGCCATCAGACTTGGGCGGAGGAGCGATGAAAGCGATGGAGAGGGAAGAGTTGGACTGGTCGTAGGTCCAGTGGAGGTAGGAAGAAAGCACGGGGAGGTCAAGGCACTGTTTGTAGACGGCATTGTTGGTGAAGCTCTGGGAAGTACATGTGAGTGAGTGAACCGGAGAGATTACAAACAGAGCCGAGAGGGAAAGAAGCAGAAAAGCCGAAGCAGAGGATGGAGGAGAAGCCATTGATGAAGCTTCTGTGCGAGAACACAGGAGTAAAGAAAGAGAACAGGTGGCGAAGAGAGAGCAGAGAAAGTCGACGGAGAGGCAAGGACTACTTTATTAGTTGAGACGAAATGGCCAAAAAAGGCCCAGCGCGCCGATTTTGCAGGTGTCTTGCAGCGGCAAAAAAGTCGAATTATAGGGCGGACACGTGTCATGTTGATGGCCCCAGCTAGTACGGAAGGTACTGGGTTGCATGGTTGTACTGTTGATGGCTCGGACAGGCATCGCATGGTTGTACTGTATACATAACATATCATGTAAAATTATCGACGAAGATAATAATATCTTTATTCGAATTTTGAAATATTAAATGCATTATAAAATCTATTTTATTATCTATCATATGAAAAAATCTATTTATAATTCTTGTTTTTTATACATATAATATTGTTGATGTGGAATATTTTCATAATAATTATGTCAAAAAATTATTGATAGTTTTATTTAATTTAAAATTATAATGGTTCTTACCGTGTTAATGTGTAGCAAAAATCAAAAGCCATTGATATTTTTTTTCTTTATGCCTTTTGATTTTGTCTTTTAATTGGACGTTTTATTTTTTTTTCTTGGAATATATTTAAGAAGTTCATCACTTATCCAAAACGACAAAGATATTTATAATTGTGAATTGTATAACTGTCACGTAATTGTTTTGAAAAAAGTGAATAAAACATGAAATTTACATGAAAAAAAATTAAATTTTTAATAGTAACCCTAATCTTTTTCAAAACGATTATGTGACGTTTACGAATTTTACCGTTGTACATAGAATTATTCATTCAAAATATTTCATCTCGATCAATTAGAATCAAGCAGTTATTTGCTTTCTCTCTATAATTTCCAACAAAAATCCGATTTAACAAACTATTGCTTGAGTTGTAACAGACTTGAAACTTTCCAATTATGTAAATTTCAATTTTATTGGATAACGTGTTGATCCTCACTCCATTAGGCCCAGATTGAAATTAATGCTCATTAGAAAAACAACAGAAAACAAACTCAAACACTAGCCCGCTTCAACTCATTAGGAGAGATTAAGGGTGGGGAGGATATAAAATCCCTTGTCTGGCCAGGCCCGATTAGGAGAAATGCCCATGTCCCTCAAGCTAGACCGAGTTTATGCCAAAAAGTCCATGATGTTTAAACGGAAAACTCGATATGTGCTGAAGCCTTGGGCTTGGGCAAGAAGAAGCCCAGAGCCAGGACAATAAGGAAGTCAATACGGAATGATGAGGCGCCGACATTCTTGACATCGTCCTCCATGATCAAGCCATGTTGTTAAGGAGACTGACACATGCATGAATAGGGGTCGCAGCAGGCCCCCCTGCCCCTGGTAGTGGGTGCAACATGACCCCCACTCCCTGACAAGGACGTGCAGGGAATGGTCGCGCCCACCAATCCGCCACAAGGATGTGACCCGTGCATACTACGTCCCATCAGAGGCCACAGTGTAATGTCCCTTGTGAAAGACAGGTGCCTCCAACACGAAATATGAGGGACCACCTCAGCTAGCAGTATAAAAGCAAACTCCAAGTTAGAATTAGGGATTATGCTCTTTTGCTTGCTGAAATACTCTCTAAAGAAAAAAAAACTGGCTTAGGTATCGAACGTTACCCACAACCCCAAGCCCCTACCTTATCTGTGTTGTAGGTGTCTGGATCCGATACCCAGTGTCTGAAACATGTTGTCAACAAAGAGCTTGTTTGGGAGTGAGAAAGGGCTTGTTTGGGAGTGAGATGATCCCATCTCGTCTCAGCAAACTTTTCATTATTTTTTTCCCAAATATCATTTAAACACAAGCACTTTTCAATTACAAATATTCAACTTTTTCATCTAATTATTATTTAATCTTTACAACTTTTTTAAACTTTCAAACAAAACATAAAAAATAATATATTTTCAAATTTTAAAACAAAAATAATATTAAAATATTATATTCTAACAATATTTAACTTTATAATATTTGTATTCAATTTTTTTTATCTCATTTTCTAAAATCAAATAAAATATCTTAACTCAAATCATTTCACTACTATTTATAAAACATTTTACTACTATTTACATAATTCTCATATCATCTCACTTCTCAGACAAGCGCTAAAATGCAAGGTTGGGGTGAACAATCCACCTCATTAGTTTTCTTATGATCAAAGCTTGAAAAATGGGAATCAAATTTGAATGAGTAATGGTATTTATTATAATAATATTATTCCTTTTGGCTTTCATTATTATTCTTTCAACATCCCATTATGTGATATTTATATTCCACTTGAGGATAAATCACATTTGATGTCGCATTAAAAGATGTTAAGAGGATAATAATAAGAAAGATAGTGAATATAATTTCAAATTGAAATCGGCATATGATTGATTCAATTTGCTGATTAGAGCTATTCATGACAATTTTAAATCAAATATTTATTTAAAGCATATTAATATATATATATATATATATATATATATATATATATATATATATATAATGCGGTTCAAGCATTTAAATTAATGTATACAATAATTTTAAGTATGATTTCATTTACTGATTTCAATAAGAATATAGTATTAATTTAAATAGTTTCAATAAGCATACAATCTATGCATTTGACCTCATTTATCATCGTTTTTGCCTCAAATACTCGTGTACGAAGAAGAGAAATATTTTTAAGTTATAAGGTCATGGGAATGGTAGTATTTGGTGTAAAACCACAAATTAAATAAAATACTCATCCTCCCCTATTTTATTTATTTATTTCTATATTCAATAAAGTAAAAAAAAAAAAAAAAAACTCCGTGTTTTTATCTTTCGAATTTGCTACCTCTTTTTATTGAATACAAGGATTAATAAAGTAATATATGTTTAGTTCACTTGTATTTATGTACAAGAATTATAAAAAGGAACTCATTTCTCAAACAAAATAATAATAAAAAAGAGCTTTAAATTAGTTGAAATTTGTTCAAATGGGCTTGTAATGAGTTAGAATCTGATTGAATAGGCCCATTGGACCAGTTCTATGAGCGATTATTAAAATGTACTAAAATATACTCGGTTTTCAAGTGATTCAAAATTTAATTAGACATTGAATTAATGCCCAATACTATTTATTTTTAGACATGATATTCATATAATGCCATCTTAAACTATGCATGATATGCAGCACATAAGGATGAACCTAAGTCAAACACCTTCACAGATAAACACAATATGTTGCAACATCTTTAATCTGCATTTTAAGCTGGATATTACGATCCCACATCGACTAAGTATGGAATTGGTTGATGGTTTATAAGTCTCTAGGCACCCTTTTCTTATAAGCTAATTTTTAAGGGTAAGTTCTACCTAGTAGATTCATAACAAGTGGTATCTTGAGCTGATGATCCATGGCGGATGAACTATTTTTCGAGCAGCAACAAGAGGCCTTACATCGGCGGGTAGACACTAATGAAAAGAGTCTTCAGGGGTTTAATAACAGCTTTAACAACTTGATAGATATGATGTTGCATTGGGTGGTAAAGCAGAACAATATTCCTAATCGTTATGCTATTATGGAGAAATTAGTGAGATTAAAGGTTAGGAAAAAATATACGGTAGTTGTTGAAGACCAAACAGTGTTGGAAGAAGTCGAAAGTGTAGTAGAAGTGGAAGAGACAGTGGCAGGTTTCACGGAAAACTGCTTGGTCTGGGAAGACCAAGCTGCGGAGGAGGGCGTAAATCCTATTGAAGCCGAAATGCATGATACGATTAGTGAAATTGATGCTGGTCAAAATGGCACCATTGATTTCGTTGAGTTTCTAACATTGATGGCACGAGAAAAGAAAGGTACTTATTATGAGGAAGAACTCAAAGAGGCTTTCGAGGGGTTTGATAAGGATCGAAATGGCTATATTTCGACTGCAGAGCTTCAACATATAATGAAAAATCTCGGAGAAACACTGACTGATAAAAAAGTAGATGAGATGATACGTGAAGCAAATACAAACGACGATGGTCAAGGTCAGGTGAGCTATGAGGAATTTAAAGAGGGTTATTCCGTGATTTTCCATGACGACTCATTCTCACTGAATACAATGGGGCCATTTTTTAGAAGAGAGTTACAGATCTCACTATTGCTGAATTTCCTTCTTATGGACCTCATAAAGAACCTAGAAATTTGGGTAAGCCTTTGTTTCAAAAAACAAAAGAGGGGAGAATCTTTGAGTGGAAGGTCGAAAAAGATGGGTAAGAAATTTTTTGCTCCTCACTTGCTTGATGTTTTGCCCTTTAAAGCTTTTCTTGCACCCTTTGATAGAGGAAGACCATGGGATGATGGATGGGTCTTTATTGAAGAAGTTTCTTACATTCTTGTTGTTGAAATCATTCTTGAAAAGCTAACAGCTCATGCACAAGAGGAGGCTAGTCCTTCTCAAGGTAAGGTCGGAGTTGCAGTTGATACTAAAGCACTAGCTGTTAAACCTACAAATGGAGTTACTTGCCCCAATTCAGAGGCTGTGGAGGCTGTTTTGCAAACTAATCAGCCTGCCTGGCAAACTAATGAGGCTTTAGATACTGCACCAGTGACTCATGAATTTCAGGGTATGCATTGTCAAGAGAGAAACAGGCAGAAGGTGAGGTGCTTGCATTTGAAGAGTACCAAGGGAAGAGACTTCCAGTTTTATGAGTTGGATGTATTCACGGAAAAAGGCGGAACGTCAAGAGACCATCTGCCCGCTGAGTATGCCGCGATCCAAGTGACAGATAATTTTTTAGATTCAAATAAGTTGGGAATTGGAAGATTTGGCACTGAGTACAAGGGTGTACTTCTAGATGGTAAAACAGTAGCAGTTAAAAGGTTTTCGAGGAAGTAATGGCAAGGCTTGGAAGAATTTAAAAATGGGATCATAGTTATTGCAAAGTGTCGGCACAAAAACTTGGTGAAGCTCTTGGGATGTGCAATACCAAGCCATGAAAAGCTGCTTGTTTATGAATTCATGCCCAATAGAAGGCTTGATATATTTATGTTCAATTCGAAAAATTGTAGCCAGCTTGAATGAAAGACATTCTACGATATTCTTGTTGGTATTGCTAGCTGACTTCTTTATCTTCACAAGGACTCTAGGCTCTATGGGTTTTATAAACCTCCTTCCCTAGATTTGGCTTACGCAAAGGGTGATGAGGGTATGCAGAGGGTGATGGGTAAGAAACTTCTTGCTCACTATTTGCTTGATATATTGCAACTCGAGGCTGTGTTTGAGTGGTATGGGATAAAACTATTAAAAATTGATGGATTTCATTTGATAAAGGAACATGGCTTGAGGCCATTTGATAGGGGAAAGGGAAAATAAATTGTGAAGAATCATTGGGTGAACAAAAATTTGGATTAGAAATCGTTGTGGGTGGAGAAGGTCTGCACAGAGAATCAAGTTTACTGAATGAAAAAAAAAAATCAGTGCAGTTTCAGAACTTTTTGAAGATGAAGCTGAGGATAAGTTGCAAGATGCTATTCAAGAGAATCATGAATTCCTTTCCAGGTGTATTAATGAAAACATGGGTTTTAAGGGTGGTAAACCACCTACAGCATGCATCAATGTTAAAGGCCTTATTCACTGGCATGCCCTTGAGTTTGAACAAACTCAAATGTTTGACTTCATAATAGAAGGGTTCTCAACGTGGGTCAGCTATTTAGCAACTGATCATAGCTCATTTCCAAGCTTATCTTTTGAGTGGAATATATGGACTCCGTTTATTGATGAATCTACAGCAGACAGGATTGGCAATGGATTTTCCCAATAACATAGTGTTGTGGCTCATATGATGTGAAAAGGAGTTTTTTACTTCAATAAAAAATATGAGACTCTTGATATCAAGAAATTAGTTGTCGGGTCGGTCCTCATATTTCCTTGGCTCTACTAGCTGCCTCTCTTGAAGACCATTACAAGGTTAATGCTCCAACCTTGAGGACAAGGTTGATTAAAGGGAGAGAATTTGTTATGAACCCAATTAATTTGGGTTGGGCTTGATAGGCCTCCTACTTGTTATCTTTTATTTTAATTGATTGTTAGACTTGTTAGTGGCCCATTGCCTTTTGCTGTTAGTTGTTGAATGAAGGGACGCTTTTCTAGTATAATTACAGGGGAGGGGGTGGTGCTGAAGGCATCTGAAATGGAGAAGAATCTAAGTTTATTATTTGTCTGGAGGAAGAATTTCCTCAAAGAATTCCAGCGTGACTATCTAATACTATTTCCATATTTTCATCATTTTCTTCCCTGTGTTCATCTCTTTTCCATTTTATCAAACACACGCATGCATTACTGTACTTCCAACGCAGTAACCTTCTATCCCCATTTCCATCACTTTTTTCTTGATACAAGCAACCACCCCCTTAGGTCCCTAACAAGTGGTATTAGAGCCACCCTATGTCTAAGACCATGTTGCGACGGTTGTAATTTTGCAGCACGGGGGGTGATGTCGGCTGCGAAGCGTGGTGGTTGTTACGATCCCACATCGACTAAATATGTGATTGGTTGATGGTTTATAAGCCCCTAGGCACCATTTTCTTGTAAGCTAGTTTTCAAATGTGAGTTCTACCTAGTGGGTTCATAACACTGGATATAGACTGATGTCTAGGGTCACGCTCAGGGACCGGGGTTAAGGATAACAGTAATAATAGAGACAACATTTTTCACAATTATGTTTTACAATAAAAGTATTTTATAAAATGAAATACTTTAACTACAAAGAGATCACCCAAAAATAAATTTACAAGCAGATATAATTTGATGTAGTACATTAGATCGTAAAGTTACGTTTATTGTAAAATAAATCTAACGTATTTTACGAAACCATTTCAGTTTGTGGATTTATGTTATTTTACAAAAATACATTTTATTTAAAATGCAAAAAATATTGTGAGTGCATCATTGTCTAACAAAATTAGGGGTTAGCATTTCAAATTAAGGAGATTATCTTATGTGATGCGCGCACTATTGGAATTAAATGAGAGTCTACATGGCAAGTAAATATTGATGCTTTAAATCTGACTGGTTTGAAGATTTTTTCTAAACATAAATGTTGTTTTCCATGCGTAGTTTTGCCTAGGCTTGCCACATGCCATATGCAGGCAGGCAAGCAGCCATTCCGCTACCGGATTGTAGGTGTGATACTTCATATGATAAGAATAATAATAGGTGGTGTATGAGATCCCACATTATTTGGAAAGGAAAAATTATTGCTTTTTATAAGGTTTTAATAGGGCTCCAATTATATCATTGATTAGTTTTTTTAGAATATAGACCATGTGGTTTGGTCTTTCTATTGAGATGTTATAAATAGTATTAAAGTCTATCCCAATCAGAAATGTGGAATTTTAACATTTGTATAGCCAGGGGCTACAACCCCATTCGTGGGCCTAGTTTTGAACATAGAAATCTTGCACATGATTACTTTTCTCCTTTAACTTTTTTTAGCCTTAGCAAATCCCAGTCCTCCTATCATTCTCCTATTATGGTCTTCAATTTATGTAATTAATGTGTTATTTAGGTTTCTTCATTTCTTTGCTATTATTTTGATGATGTTGAGTTGGTAAGCATGTTAGGACAATTTAACATGTTTTTCTAAAATTATAATATAATTGTAAGTTTGGATTTCCAGGGTTGGTATACTTATATTTATGCTTACATCTCGGGCTCATTCTCATTTTCTTTGTTTTACAATTATATACATATATTGAATTTTTTTAGTAGTTGTGGTGAATATTACTCATAGAAAATATTTTTTTGGCCACAAGTGACTATTTGCGATGAGAAGAGTTATTCGCAAAATAGACATTTGTGAGCTGGAGATAGTTATTTTTTCATTGGAAATGACTATTTCTGATATGGTTTTTGTGATCAATATTTAACTTCTTTGTGGTGGAAAATATTTGCTGGAAAATTGAACATTTGTGACAATGACAACATTTCGTTGCAAAAGGCTTTTTATTGTTAGTTATTTTCGACAATATTGTAACGATAAGTTGTTGTCAAAAAAGTGTTTTGCAAAAGAAAGTTGATTATTTGCTATGAAAATATGTCGCCCCCAAAAGTTATAGTTCTTATCGCATCTCTTTATAAATTATTTTATATAAATATCCATAATTTAAAATATAATAGCGTAAAAAAAATTGTGAAAAAAAGATACGTGTCTATCATTTTCCTTTCTTCTCTTATGCGCACACTACTGAAATTAAATGAAAGTCTACCTGGCAAGTAAGCATTAGGGGTGGTGCAAAGATGGGTTTTACAGCCGGCCGGTCTGGGGGTTTTGTTCAAAAATAAATGTTGTTTTCCATGGTTCTGCCAGTAACTTGCACCTTTGTTTGCTTTCTTCCTTTAAATGGTACTTAAAGCACTGGTAGTGAATTAGGCATGGTTAACTTTACCAAGTTTGCTTAAAAAATAGCTATATCAAACTAGCTAAATCTACAGTAAATTTGTCTATTATCTTCTTGGTTGGCTAGATTTAGTTAGCCCAAATTGCTGGCCAAATTATTTTTTAGCCTTAAAATAATATTTTAGCCTTGTGGGAGAAACGAACTCAGTAACTCATAAGTTTTGCTATTCCAGAATAAAAGGAAGTCTTAGATGGTATATGTTTGGCTATTCCAGAGTTTAGAATTTCGGTTTCATAGTAACAAAATAAAAAATCTAAAATACCTTTTTCCCATTTGTAAAATTCTCTAATCTTCAAAAAGACCGTTAAAAAATTATATCAGTTGGAAGTAGGGATGTAAATTGGCTGGTTCGGTCCGGTCTGAGTGATGACCATTTTTTTTGGACCAAATTGGGCCTAACATCCATAGGGACTAGACCAGACCGATAGTTATCAGTCTGGTCAGGTCTTGTCCGGTCGGTCCGATCCAATTATTTTATTTATTTTTTTCAACTTTTTTTTCAAATAAATTAATAAAATTTTTTATTTAAATTACTAAATTAAATTTAAGTACATTATTAATGTGGATTATATAACTAACTCATTAAAAAAATATTTTATTTGTTCAATGGTAATAAATTAGATGAAAATTACATAATTAATTATACAATTCTTATATATAATATATTTAAAAATTAAAAAAATATATTTTCCCAATTTGATCGGTTTGGTTCGGTCCAAGGAAACCCCACCCTGGAACCAGACCGAAGATTGAAAGTTGAGAAATCCTTGGATCGAGATCGATCAGTCCAAGCTTCGATCCTGTCCGGTCCGGACTGAAATGATCGGTCAGGTCAATTTCTTTGGTCCAGACCGACCGGCTTTCACCCTCTAGTTGGAATAATATGAACATTAGAAAATTAATATATACTTTTTGAATAATGAATAAATATATCAATATTTTAATATAATAGTGATAGATTTGGAGAGTTTGTTATTTGGTGTTGTTGAAAAGTGACTAGCTACATTTATAAAAATGAATTTCCTAATCAAAATTTGTCCAAACTTTAACTAGGCCACTACTTGTGCTCACTTTTTTTTCTCTGATATTTTTAACTAGTTGAAACTTAAAATCCTAATGTTACCTTTCTTTTATTGTTTTTAAAAACACAAATTGTTAGTAGATAAGACTTTTGATCAAAATTTTAAATTTTGTACCATATTGGCCGGTACGACTGAAATATACATTTTCTATGGTGTAGCCAGTACAGAAAAGGATATATTTTCGTACTGGTTAGAATTTCGGCCGTTTCGGCCTTTACTTTTTTTTTTCTTCTTTTTTTCATTTCTTCAAACTGCAAATTTATTTTTTGACCTCCCAATTCAGATCATACTATTTATAATTTATATATATACATTGAATATAATTTATTCATATATAGACTATTCCAAAACGGTATCCGAAAAGGTACCGGTATTGAAATATCTTGTTTCAATGTCTCAACCAAAAACCAAAACGGTATTCAAAACATTGCTTTTGATTTCCAAGGAAAATTTTGAGAGAAAAAATTATTCATATATTTTAAAGTTTCTCAAAAAACACAAAAAGATATATTAAGTATTAAATATTTTTTACCAACTTTTTATATATCCAAAATATTGGGATAGATTTTTCAGTATTTGTCATTGTTTTTTTAAATATATACATTTACTCAAATTGATACACTAGTTAATTAAAAAATTCCCTGAGTTTCTGGTATTCTACCTCTAAATCTCAAAAAATGTAATTTTTCCTTAGTCCTGATTTTTTTTGTTATAATTTTTCAACGCAAAATGATATTCTTTAATTAATAGTTGTATTAAAAACATTGAATCAACGACATATTAGCCCCCAGAAAATTGTATCATTAAAAAAATAAAAAAACACATATACCATTCAAAAGTAAAAAATCAATGATCCTTAATGGTCCGTACTGATTTGAACAAAATACTTTTTTGTGGAAGAAGTAAGAACATCACGAGAGATAAGAGCTAGTAAGGAATAAGGGAACCAAACGTAATACCTTCCTTTCATTTTCTGACACCCAAAAGTTTTGGGAACCAACATCCAACTTTCTAATAGGGGTGTACAGTAATCGAGTAAACCGATCAGATTGGTTTCCAGAGCACGGAATCGGCCGAAACAGATAGGGAATCGGTTGGCCAACAGTGGAAAATAAGCAGAAGCGATGTCGGCCATTTCGGTCTCGGTTCGATTAAGTGAAAAACCATTGAACTAGCCAACCGGTTGTACCATATTGTTTTTCATTTTATACCTATATAAAGTTTCTATTACCTTACTTTTATTTACCAGCTTTCAAAAGTTGCGAGAATCAACTCTCCAATACCTTGCTTTCATTCAGCAACATCCAAAGCAAAGGCAATAAAGTGACCCCCTTTGAAATCCCCCCTAGCTTGCCTTCATTCAGCAATACCTTGCTTTCATTCAGCAAAATCTCTAATATATCTTGCTTTCATGATTTGACAACGTAAAAAAATGAAGGAATAATTTATTAATTAGTGTTTGCAGATCTATTAATTAGTTTGTCTAGAAGATCATGTCAAAAGATCAAGTACTTTTTATATGTTTACTAATAAATATGTCCACCAAATATACTCACTCATATATTTTTATTTTTATTTATTTATTCTTAATGATTTATAAGAAAGTGATCATTATTAGTGAATTTATATTTATATTTATTTTTTCTTAATGATTAAGGATGTTAAAAAAATGATTAAAGAAAAAAAAAACTCATTTGTACTAGTGTACACATTAATGTGTGCATTTGATAGTCACTCTAGCATTGTCCTTTTTTCACTAACTTAGTGCAAAAACTAATGTTGTGTCGATAAAATAATACGTACGCAAGTTGCTCTTAATTTATAGCTCATTTGGATAGTAAGATGATATAGTTTGAGATGGATTGAATAAAATATTATTAGAATATTATTTTTTAATATTATTATGTCTCTCAATCCAAATAGATTCTTTATATAGTGATAGACCTTGTTCTTCGGTTCCTTATGCGCTGTGGGTATAATATATCTAACCATCTAGCCTCTAGGTTCGTTGACTACGGGTGTGCAGTGGGATAATTTGTAGTGGCGGCTTTGGAACAACACACGTCATCCATTGACGATCCTAATTATGAGTATGATCATTGATCTACTTCGATCGTTATTTGCATCAGGTTAATTTTTCATATCCATGCATCAATGTAGAGGCGAAGTTCAACTTTTAATTTGATCACCTAGCATTAGGCAACTTTTCTCATCACACGCGTTGGATCACCAGAATCATCACATCAAATCTTTCATATTTGACTTTGTGGTTGAAAAGAGATAAGTGTGGTCCCTTCACACGCCGTCACAGATTTCGAAATCTATCAGAGTTGGTCCAAGACTTCAAATTGTAATCTGTCCATTTTCGTATCTATCTTACTGTTTTCCTTATTGTTTTCAAAGTCAAGATTGAAAATGTATTCCTGAGAAATAACAATATTAAATTCTTGATTTAAAAAAATGAGATATCACATTATTAGTGTCTCTTTCTATTCCAAGTTTCGACTAATATATGTACGCACTTCATAACTTAACAGACAACATGGAAACAAACACTTTATCCCTCGAACTGCCAATAGGGACTGGAGCTAATCAGAGAGTTGAGAGTGGAAACTCTTTAGACAACTAAGGTCGTTCTAATTCATCAAACATCTCAGATAATGGACAGGACAAGCTAATACAGACTAAATATGATAACGAACACGCCAAGATTTATCCCGTGAGAAATTAACTATGACAGGGAGAAGGAAAAAGCTGAATGCAAGCAAGTTGCGTAAGCCGTTTGCGCACCAATCTTACGTGTCAAATGAAATGGTGCGGGTCGCCCATCACACCTTCTCCTCCATTATTGCATCCCACCTTCTCCTCCATTCTCGCTCATCACAGAAACCTGAAGGCCTCCATTCTCGCCGAAACGGTAAGGCTCTCTCTTTTCTTTCTTTCCATTCTCTATTTCGCTCTTAGAATTTTTGTCGATTCTCGGTCTCTCCTCCATCAAATTCCATTTTTTTCTTTGTGATTGTTATGAACCCTAACCCTAACCAGATGTCCTCTTCCCCCTTTGGTTCCAAACCCTAATCCTAATCAAATTCCATTTTTGGTTCCGAGCCCTAATCCCTACAAATCCCTCTTCTCCGTCGACACAATTCAACGTACAGGTATCTCTCTCTCTCTCTCTCTGCTTCTTTCTCTTTGCTTTTCGTATTTTTAGCTTGATCTGAGGAAATGTGGGAGCTGTTTAGTGATGGAGTTCAGTCTACGAGGATGAACTACTATCCTCCATGCCCTGAACCAGATCCAAGTATGCACTGCAATTTGTATGCGGACTGTAATTTGTATGAACTAGAAATAAGTATGCACTGTAATTTGATGCTCATTCGTTTATACAAAATACAATATACAATACCATAATGATCTCTCTTCACGTGACAAATATATCTATATATATATACACATATTATATGAATGATCATGACCTGGAATCAAGTATTCTGAAATTTCAGTCAATCTTAGAATTATGAGGTCTCTTCGTATGGTTAAAATAAAAAAAAATGGGCAAACAAGAACACCTGATGGTAGTAACTACACACATAGATCATATTATATATATATATATATATATCAATGTAATCAATTTGTCAAGGACTCCTGCACAAATGGAGGCCATTATTGGTTGGGAAATAAAAAAGATATTATCCCCAAATTCTGTTTGGAACACATCTAATTAATTAATTAGCTGATGATCTCTTGGCTTTCCTTCTTTGATATTATTGGATATAGCCCTGAGTTTTCTATATATTTGGTTTGACTCTTTGTGCATGCTGCTATTTTATCTCGGGTTGAGTTCCTGTAGATTGAGTCACTAATAAATGCATTATTTTGATGTTGATTAGAATCTCTTAATGGTTTGTTCAGCTGAATGGTTGTTGGTGGTGCTTAAAACAATCCATACTCGTTTGGAGCATCAAAAAGGAATCTTTTCTTTAATCTTCTATATGCTGAAGGGAGTAGCTCAATGTTGCAATTATCATGAGGATGTGCAACATAGATCAATGGATGCACCAATAAGAAGTGATTTGATTCAAGTTTGAAGCACTATATGGACAAGGGAAGGTAAACCAGAAGCCTATGATAAAATGCAAGCTGAGCTCATAGCAGCAAAAGAAAGTCTAACCAAAATCTTGTCATCAAAGGATGTAAAAGCAACTGTATGTGCGACTCTTTTCGCTCATTAGCCACATAGGAATATTCTGAGAAAGCAAATGTTCATCCACCTCAAATCATAGTCGACAATATTCTCTATCTCAAGTGTATGGAGTAGATCATTTTTGAACGTATCAAGTGTAATGGTACTTCTCAAGTGTTTTGGTTATGATGTACAAAAAGGGTATCTGTGGTTCATTAAATTAGCATTTGTAATGAAAAGTTGTGTAATGAAAACAGGCACATGGTTTTGGAGAGATTCCATTGAAATGAGAAATAGTAGTTCTTGAATTGAGTTCATAACTGGCAAATATTACAGCAAATGAAATACAAAGTAAAAAAAATATTACAACAAATATTACAGGTCTCAAAAAGCGTACTATGACTTTTTCTCTAACAAAAAAACAGCTTCCTTCCTTCTGACCCCAAGATTGTGGATTTGGGTGATTGTTGACGAGGTTGAACTTGCTCAAAAATAAAACCTTCAATACGCATCATGTGCAACCTTGTCCAAGGAAAAGCCAGCCATACCAATAATTGCATGCAGTGGGGCACTATAATTGTTGTGATCAGGTCCTCTCATAATTATGAACATGGCCAAAGAGAAATAGATCAACCTTTTTTAAAGCAACCAAAAGTGGCCAAATTCATACTTTGTAAAGCTAGAGAAGAATATATTTCGTATCGAAGATGGGATAACCAGTTAGTTTAGAAGCAACTTACTTTGTTTTGTAACGGTAATGGTTCTACCTTCTTGATAAATTCTGGATCAACGCTAAGTATAATGTTTGAGGAAGAATAAATGGGTCTATGCCTGCAATATACAGATCTTACAGTTTAATGTAATTTCAGAAATTTGGAGCATATGCATATAAACATAGATATTATGTACATATTTCAAGAAAAGAATGCAACAGCTAAAGTATAAACTATATGTATTAAATAAGCACATGCCTGCACAGAACATGCAGACAACCACAATCTATTAATCTAAAGAATCTCATAACTCTTAATATATGTAAGATTCAGTACTTTCATCATTTATTCACAAAGTTCAGTTTCTCGTAATATATAAAGTTATGCTATATACTATATAATAAGCCTTTGCATGTATACCCCAACTCATGGTAAGGTAGCCACATTGAGTGTCCTCTGTTCTGTACCAGTCACGATAGGAAGATAAATAGGAAGGCTTGGTTGGTGGTTCCCATTCGTATTTCAGACTAAGAAAAGGTTTTTTTGGTTCCTATGGTTAGTTTCTCTCTCTCTCTGGAGCCAATCTCAGCTCCTTTCCTTCTGGCTCCTAGCAGTTTGAATCTTTCTGATTGTCTCAACTCTCAAACTACAAATGGCAGGGCGTGGATTACTACTGGTTGCAGGCTCACTCCCAAACGTAGCCAGTTCAATTTACCTTAATTCATCAGAATTAAGTGTAGCTTTAATACCCCCACCCCACACGACACAATAAAATTGAAAGGCCATGAAAATAACTAAACCCGAAAAGTGAAACGTTGAAGATACATGTGTTTAACTTACCGTTGGCGGATCCATTAGAGAGGCAGAGAGGGGCAGAGCAACGACTGTGAGATAGAGGCTTATCCAGATGGAGAGGGAGACGCCGTGAAGGGGGCAGTGTGAATCTGAGAGACTAAGATTTGGAGAACGATAGACAACTTGTTAACAGAGGCTTGTGAGAAAGGGGGATGACGGAAACAACCATGAGAGGCTTGCTTAAGAGGTGGGTCGCAGAGGAGATCGGCCAATCTGCAGCGTAGATGAAAATGGCGAAAATAGGGTGGAATTTGGGGAAGGGGAGAGGGAGGGAAGCAGCTGAGTTCTTTTTTTACTTTAAATAATTATGTAAATGCCCCTGCTGCCCTGCCATGTCACCTTTTGGTACGCAATCGGTATACAGTTTCGCTTGTATGTAGAAGAATTGCAGGGAGAATATGTGCCACGCAATCTTGAGGTTCCAACAACGTACTTTCCAAGTGCTGCACAACCTTCAACGGCCAGTAACCGAACAGAATGTTGATCATCATGAGTCAAATCCTCAAATATAGACATAATGTCGGTTTTCAAATATGCAGCTTCAACACTAGCAGCAAATTTTCCCAGGTTTGTTGCAGCAGATCTCCTAACCATAGGCATGTCATCTTGACAAAGCTGACTGTAAATTGTTCGTAGCTCAATCTTTAACGTCTCTGGGGCACTCGGATAAGCAATATGGAACAAGCGACATGAGGAGACTCGAGCAGTAAACCACTCACCAGCAGCCAGTCTCTTAACCAGACGAATGAAGTACTCAACCAAGTCCTGTTCCCTCATTTGCGCCCCAATTCTACACAAGGACTCCACTGCTTTGTCCCTCACACACGTTTCTTCTACTGTGCAGAGAGTTTCTAATGGTGGAAGTAGCACATTCGCAAACTCAACACCTCCAACATAGGGAATGAACACCCCCAATTCCTCGACCATTGCAAGAAGAACTTCATCATCGTCATCATTGTTCTCGCTGAGAGAAGGAATAAGTTCCTTCCTGGTCCTCTCGTCCCCAAGGGCGCGATCAATTGTGGAGAGCCGGCGGATCAAGTTTAATCGGAGCTGAATATCTTCATTTTGAAGAACTAGAGGCAGAACATGCTAAGTAGGGTGGTAAACTTCTTACCTACGCTATCGATGCAAGAGATTTAGGTAATAAGTGCTCTATCCTTTTCTACTCTGGTCTAACCATTCATTTTCCGATAATTGGATATACTAATTATTGGGCAATGTGATTTAATTAATTCCTTTTTTTAATTTTTTTTGTTTTATGTACGTACGCATGCACCTACGTTACAACAACAAAAGATCTCGCCTTGGATTTAATGGAGCATTGTCCCTCTTCGGCTTTGGTTTTTGACTCCGACCGATATTCTCGATCCAAAAATATCTCAATAGGCATTTATTTTCCTCTTATTTGTGGGAAGGTGTACACATTTCATATGCTCGTGCTACCCATCAGTTACGTTTGGATATTAATCAAAATGATCAAGAAAGAAGTATCGGATCAGGTACGTACGTTAATGCCTAAACTTAATTTCTTTCCCCTAAAGTTTTTTTTTTTAACTGTGACAATGTCAATCATAGCGTGGGACGCTTTCTTTTTCTGTCTGAATAATGATCTTTTCAACAAAGAATTTTATTGTGATGTATTTGGATTAGGCACCTATATAGTAACAAATAAAACCAAGTTTAATTCCCATGCAGTCACAATATTACCAATTTAATTACTCAAGTCAATTATCAATGGAATACCACACATACAAAAGTACTAAGACTTAATAATATAGTAGTAGTCCACCAAGTGAAAACCTACTTCAAAAAAATCTCAAATTGTAAAACCAATTTGAGGTCATCCAATCCAAAGGTGTCCACTTCAAAATCTTTGTACTCTCAGAAGATCCAACTTACAACCACGAAAAATAACATGTTCACCTACCACTGCAATGGCTCTGGTACCTTTGGACCTTTTCTTCATGGGTCGATCACATTCAAGAAAAACCCATTTTCGACTACAAAATGGAGCTCTACTGGTTGTAGGCTTTTTCTCTAGTTTGGTACGAAGAAAAACTTAAACTATACGTTGTAGAAGTGTCTTGAGGCTCAAATTACCATTTTAGATGATTGGAATGCAGTTGACTAATTTCTAAATTAGCTAATTCTACAAAGAAGGTTTTTTTTTTTTTTATAGAAACAAACATCTTCCATTGAGATAAAACAATTACAGACATTTATCAAACCACAAGGTTTGAGAAAGAAAGTCTGGGCTGCCCTATTACCCTCTCTATACACATGAGTGAAAGAACAACTAATAAAGCAACTGCACAACCTCTTCACTTCAGTAAACAGATTACAGAGCAACAGGTTTTAGTAATGGGAATATGCACAAACACCTCAAATGTATATTTCAATATTAATAACCACAATTTTTTTTTTCCATTTTGTAATAATTTTCTAATTGTTGTTTTTTATGAGCAAATTTTGCTTTTCAGGGCAAACTCTTTTGCGCAAAACAGTTTCAAGTCTCTTGCATTTTAAATTAATATAGTTTCTTGATTAATTTTAAATTTTGTTGTTTTGTTTTGTTTTGCCCCATTCTTTTCCATTTATTGTTTCATCCAGCTAAATCCGTATTGTTTCGTAATTGCCAAAGGACTCAAGTATTTATATGAAGCAACGTTGGTAGATGTCCAACTTCAAGAACTTCTTTCTCGCATGTGCAAAGTGATACGAACTTCAAATATAAGTTCAGAGAATAGTATTGCTGACGCAATCTTCGGTGCTATCAGCAGAGGGAACTTCGTTTTTGTTTATAAAATACTCAAAGCAAATTCAGGATTGTCATTGATCCGTGACTCTAGGGATGTGAGCATATTCCATTATGCCATCCAGTATCGTCAACATCGAATCTTTAGCCTTATATACGGCTTAAAAGAGAAGGATGACCTACTGCATTATCGAGATTATGACGGCAATAACATATTACATAAGGCAGGGGAGTTAACCAAATACAATCCTATTGATCACATCACAGGTTCAGTTTTTCAAATGCAAAGAGAACTACAATGGTTTAAGGTCAGCTCCATCTCTCACTTTATTATTTTTCTTGATCTGATCTTGGCATACATATATATAATACACACACTCTCTCTCTTTACTTGCTACACACGTTACAAATTCTCGGGTATGCTCTCTCCAACCATTATTTTAGGACTAAGATAGAATTTCCAAACAAATTAAGTTGGAGGAAATTTCATTCAAGCTCTCTATAAATATGGTGAATTTCTATTACGCATGCGACAAGTACATACTTTTTTAAAAGTCTAATTTAACAAAACCCACACGTATCATTTCGTTAAAAAACATGTTTATGTTACATTGTCAAGATACACATGATGCCTAACTTTTAAATGGGTTGGCTTGGAGTAAAGTTATGTCCGCGCGCAGGAGACTACTATTAATCGTGCAAGCTCTTATTTACAATATTAGATATGGAATTATTACCGTTGTAGGGGTACTTTTATTTGGTTGTAACAGATACCCGGTGTGCCAAAAAAAAATATTTTTTTTTTACTGCTTTTATTTCTTTCTAAGATTTTGTTTGGTAAATGTAGGAGGTGGAAAGCATTTGCCTTGCTCCCATGATTAAGGTACAAAGAAACAGGGACAAGTTAAGTCCTAAAGAATTGTTTACGAAGTCCCATAGGAATTGAGGAAAGAGGGAGAGAAATGGATGAAGGACACTGCAACTTCTTGTACTGTGGTCGGCGCTCTCATTGTTACTATAATGTTCACAGTAGCATTTACTATTCCAAGTGGTAGCAACCAAAATACAGGCTTGCCAATCCTTGTGCATGACAAACTGTTCAAGATCTTTATAGCAACTGATTTGTTGTAGCTATTTTCTTCATCCTCTTCAGTATTGATGTTTTTGGGAATCCTCACATCGCGTTATGCAGAAGACGACTTTCTTAAATCCTTGCCTACAAAGATGATTATAGGCCTTTTTGCTCTCTTCTTCTCTATTACAACCATGATGATAGAATTTTCTACTGCTCTTTTACTTATGTTACAATATTGGACCGTCACTCCTATCATTGGTATGGCTGGCATTCCCATTACTCTATTTGTATTGATGCAATTTCGCCTTCTTTTTGACATGCTTGTTTCAACATATGGACCAAGCATCTTTGATAGGAAAATAAAGCTTTAGTTTTAACTTCTTACCTTGTTTGTTTTAATGTTGTACTGATATATGGCAAACTAAACAGAGTTGATGAGTATTTTTCATTGGGACAGATACCTGAATTTATGTAGCTTATTTTGTTATTTCTATTTTACACTGATGTTGACCCAATATAATTTTATTGGTGTTTGATTTTTTTTCTGATTTAGGTAGTTATTTTTTCAAAGGTAGATCTCTAAAAGTTTCTTTCAAATTTAAAAACTCAATAAATATTGTAAGATCTATTTTATATGTTTATTCCTCTCCCATTCACTTCCAGTCCCTTGCTTTTGATGTGGCAGTTAGAAATTCCATATGTATAGCAACTGCAATGCATAGATTGTCCACACGTACGAGAACTTATCTTTGTTATGACTGAACAAATTGATAGCACAAATCCTACATCGTACAAGTAGGAGACTCCTAGGTGGTCATTTTAGCCATCAACAAGCCATTGTTAACCGCAATTTGGAAGATTAATTTGATAACGACGTCAAATTCTTTTTTAACATTTTTGACGATTAGAGTGTAGAAAAATCAATCTATCTCAAAATTATGTTGCGCAGTGGGCCGTAAACCAACAATATATTCGGATGTATACCGTTAATGTCATTCCACAATGTTTAATTATTAGACTTTTATAGTGACAAAGATCCACCTCTCTAGTCTATATTTTATTAAACTACAATGTAGCTCTTTTTAATTAGGAAAATGATACAGATACAATCTTTTTCACAACTTTTTATATAATCATATTTTAAATGATTGATATTTTTATAAAATAACTTACAAAATTAATATTGCTTTATAAAAATGCTCTCAAATTAAAATATAATTATATAACAAGTTTATAAAAAAAATTGTACACTTATCATTTAGTTAGGCAATTATTAATTGCGAAAAAAAAACAAAGAGGAAAATTTGATAATTAAAGCATTAACATTGGTTTCATCAAAGCCATATTCAAAATTTGATGAAAAGTATATGTTTTCTATAAATCTAAAACCTTTCTATCCATAACTACACATTGAATTAGTCAAAATAATAATATAATATTATTTTTTTAATAATAATATTTTTATTTTATTTTTATATTTTGCAATTACACTAACTATATATTAATTAATAATAATATTTCTTCCTTCACATATTTCAAAACTAACTATATATTAATTAATAATATCTTTTTAATTAATAAAAGTGAAAAGAAGTTCGAGTGAAGTGAAAATCGTGAGAAATGAAAACTAAAAACCAAAATAATTGAGATAATTTTTATAATAAAATATTACTTTTAAAGATAAATAGTATATATTTAAATTTAAAGATATACTTAAAATTACTGTAGTTCATAATTTAAATTTTGACTTTGTGAAAAAGTCAATTCATATTTTTTTTTTTTTAACATTTCTTCAAGATGCATTGAATTTTGAAGAAGCCAATGCAAGTGATCTAACCCAAGTCTTGCAACTTGCAAGATTATGCTTATCAAAACTCCATCCCCTCAATAAATTACTTAATACTCGAACAGAAAGGAGGAAAAACCCACGGTTTTGGTTTGTTTCTCTGCCTTCTCAGATGAAAATCTCACTTTAGAAAGCTCTGGAAATCATGGGCATAGCGACATCCACAGCCAATGATTTTGTCAGAAGGTTCGGTTTTGCTTGACATGGAGGCACAGAGGCTCGCCATTCTCACTTCCCATATCAGCCCTCTCGGTTCCAGTCAGCCTTGGGGTTAGACTCCCATCCCACTTTTTTCAACCCTCGCCTTTTCTGATTGCTCTTCTGATTTGGATGAGACTAAGAAGTTGCTTGATATTGAGAAGAAGTATTAGCAAAAAGACTGCATTTTCTGCAAGATTGTGCGCGGTGAATCACCAACTCTCAAGGTAATTCGGCTTATTTGATCATTTCCATTTGCATGCTGAAAAAAATTCAAGAAGAGTGGAAGAAAATTGAAATGCAATTTTCACGGTTTTTTCGTGATTTTGGTTTCTAAATTTGGAGAGCTTGCATGCAAAGAACTAAGTTGAGAAGACAATTTGGTAATTGAAATTTAATATGTAAATTGTAACATCCCGGATTTTAGTGTATTTTTAATGGATGTTTTATTTAATTTATTTTGTGATTATTTATTTTGTTTTAAATTTTGGGAGTTTTAAAAATATTATTTCTTAATATTTTATGTGGTAATAATTATTTTATGTGATTTTTAGATTTTATTTACTGTTTTAGCTTTTAAGATGAATTTTAATTTTAATTGATTTGTTTTTGGGTTTTTAATTTTTATTGTTGCATTTAAATTGTTTCACTGTGTTTGGAATATTTTAATTAGTTTCCGGTTTTAATTTCATCTTCGTTGGATTTTTCGGGACCCAGCTGGAAAGACTGGATCTTCCTTTTTCTCCTCTTCTTTTCATTTTCTTCCTTTTTCTTCTTTCTTTTTTTTTCTTTTTTCCCCTGCTTCCCCCGCGTGCCCGACCCCTCTCTCCCTTCTCTCTCTTCTCTCTCCTCTCTCCATCGTCGCTCACGGGTTCACTCTCGCCGCGCCGCCTCCCGGCCGCCGTGTGCGACACCGCCGGCACCGTTCCCTTCCCCGTGCGCCGGCGACCTCACCCCTAAAATCTCAGACCGCCCCGAGCAACCGTTAGCCGCCACGGACCGGTTGAACCCGCGGTGGGTTTTTCCTCCTTCCGCCGCTGTCCGGTCGCCATTGGCCACCAAATTTCTACCACATCATTACCGGCCCAATACCAAGCATTTCCACCCAAACCCGGCCCCGATCCGTCGCCGGAGCCGGTCAAACGAGCACCAAACCCGATTCGGGTATTCCGGCCTAAAACCGTCCAATTCCGCCACTATTCTCAGCCAACCACCACCACCATTAGATTCCCCACCTTCCATAGGCCCTACCCTATAAATTTCGAGTCTCCGTTTGAAACCGTGAAAAATTTCCATTTCACTGCATTTCGGCCAGTGTTTTTACACTGTGTGGTTTTGCTGTTTTGGCGTTTTCCAGTGCCTCAGAACCTTCGTAAGATTGTTTTAAAGCGCTGTAAGTATTTCCTAAACAACTCTTTGAGATTTAATTATATTTTTACAATTAACTGCTATATTTTATATATATGTATCCTGGTTGGTTCCGGACTGAGTCCGAAGAGTTCGGAGGTGGATGGATTGATCGGAGTATATTGTTGTGTGATTTTTGGGAGATTGGATTTATTGTTGGATTTGATTATGTTGTGAATTGGAGTTGGTTATTGGATATTCTGGCTGTGATCTGGTTAATTGTTGGAATTGTGTGTGAATGTTGTGATCTGGTTTGGTTGTGATATTGAGGTTATTTTTTGTTCATGGCATATGCACGCATGACATGTTTGTAAACTGAAAAACTGGGTTTTTCGTGTGTTGCATGCATGATCATGTGATTATTTTGAAAACTGGGTTTTCATGAGAATTTGATTTATGGGTGCGTGTGTATCACGACCCCAAGCCGAGATGGGGCATTATCTCGGTGGAGCTCCTCTGGTCACTCGGGAGCGTAAGATACTGAGTGACGTCCCCTGGGTTGTTGCCGGGCGACAACGGGATCGGACGTTGGACGTGCCGACTCCGTAGCCCTTCTTCTGCTGGCGGGGGCTAGAGGATGACCTGGCCACGAACGCACCGGGTGCGGAACTGGGCACCTCTCGTAAAGTAGCCAGGACGTGCGGATGGTCCATAGGGGAGGCCATGGTGCATATGATTAATTGGATAAATGGAAATTGGCTGTTTTCTGGGAAAATAGCGTGAGTTGTTTTTGTGTATCATTTTCTGGGAAAATGATGGATAAATGTTTTTGTGTGCCATTTTCTGGGAAAATAGTGGAAATTGTTTTACTGGAAATGATTTTTGAGCCAAAGAGATTTTTGGCGTGCGTCGCATTATTTCATTTGCATCATGGGCATGCATGGTTAATTGTTTAGGTATGATTTTATCTCTGGACTTGGTTAGGTTATAACTTACCTGCGGTACCATTTCATAGTACTGCAGACTTTGTTGATGATGCAGATGCCGAGCCTGAGGATCTGGCTCCGCCGGAGGAGTGATCTGGGATCACTCATGCTGTAGACTTTATTTTCAGATTTGTATTTTATTTTCTGGGACTTGGCTTTATTTTTAAGGTATTTGTATTTTGGATTTCTGTATTAATTAAAATTCTGGTACTAGTAGACTTTATTACCTTCCGCTGTGTTTTTATTTGTGCACTGTTTATTTGTTGCACACACTGACACTTGTCGTTGGGATGCGTGACCGGTTGTCATCATCCCGGGTGTCTCGATTTTCGTGTTGGTCCGTACATGGAAGTCGGGGGCGCCACAGGTGGTATCAGAGCGGTTTGGCTCTGGGTAAAGCCACATGTCCCTTAGGTGCAGTACCAGAAATTTTTAAAAGTTGTGATTTAAAATTATTTTGGTTTGAAATATGTTATTTTAATGGTTTTTAATTTATTGTTGATGGTTTTGATTGATTTTATTTTATTTTATATTGTTTTATTCTATTTTATTTGGATGTTGCTATTACCCTTAATTAAATTTTGTTCGGGACTAAAGTGGGGTTGAGAATTGTGTTTTGACAGAATATGGTGAGGCCAAGGAGGCAGGATAAGGAACCTATGGGGGAATCTTCCAACAATGAGGTGGATAATGCCATTGCTAGGGCATTAAATAGGATGGCTGATCTCTTCCATCAAAATATCAGGCCGCCTCAAGTTGACCAAAATATTGTGGTTCAAGTGGGGTGTTCTTACGAGAGATTTCTTAAATACCGGACCCCGATGTTCTTTGGAGTTGAGGATCCACTTCAAGCTGAAGGGTGGATCAATGGAATAGAGAGGACTTTTGAGATTTGTGGCTGTACAGAAGAGCAACAAGTGTTGTATGCTAGCTATTTGCTGCAGGGTGAAGCAGCCAATTGGTGGAGGATGAAGAGGAATCTTTTGGAAAGGGAGTTTGGAACTCTAGCTGCCGTGTCATGGCATCGTTTCAAGAAGGAGTTTGATGACAGGTTCTTCCCACCTGCTGTGAGGAGGCAGAAGGCTCGAGAATTTAGTAACCTGGTTCAGGGTGGTATGACTGTGGAGCAGTATTCCCGTGCTTTCATGGAGCTTGGGCGCTTTGCGCCCCATCTTATTGCTACTGAGGATCTTCAGGTGGAGCGTTTCAGGGAGGGTCTGCGTCCTGAGATACGCAAATTCGTAATATGCCATAGGGTTTCCTCTTTTAGTGAGTTAATTGATTTGGCTACCATGGTTGAGAGGGAAAACAGTTTGGCAGTAAGATCCCCTCCAGGTCAAAAAAGAAGAAGTTTTGCTGGCGAAGGCAGTAGTTCTGGGTCGCCTCAGAAATTTGTGCAAAGGATTGGAGCCCGTCCACAAGCATCGTCTGGAGTGCGCATTGGAGGTCGAGCCCCAGTTTGTAGTCGATGCAATAGAGCTCACGAGGGTGAGTGTCGTCAGAGTGGGGTCACTCATTGCTTTAGATGTGGTCAGACGGGGCACTTTGCACGAGATTGTCCCAATCATCCTCAAGCAAGTCGTGGAGGTCGTCGTGGAGGAAGGAATAATCAGAGACAAGTCACGCAGGCTCGAGTGTATGCGGTGACTCCTGGAGACATCGACTATGACACGCCAGAGACCCAGGATGCTGGAGTGATTACTGGTAAGTTTTTAATTATGTGGATTTGATGTTTGTGGGGTTTGATGTTTCTTTTGGATTTCATTGGTGTGTGTGTTTGGTTCAGGGAGAGTCCGTTTGTATGATTTTTATGCTTGCACCTTGTTTGATTCTGGAGCGTCCAAATCTTTTGTGTCTACCACTTTTGCACGGATGTGCAACTTGGTCACGGAAGCCTTATCGCAACCATTGGTGGTAAGTCTTCCCAATGGAGAGATGGTGTGGTGTTCTAAAGTCGCGATGGGGTGTCCTTTGGATTTTAGTGGGAGGACACTAGATGCGGATTTGATTGTATTCAAGTTGCTTGGATTTGATATTATTCTTGGAATGGACTGGCTATACCGGTATTCGGCGTGCATTAATTGTAGAAGTCGAGTTATTGGATTCCAGCTTGCAGAAGGTGATTATTTGGAATATGTGGGGAGTAAGTTGAAGGCGAAGCCTATAGTTATATCTGCAGTTCAAGCAAAGAAAGATATAGCTTGTGGAGCCGATGCATTTTTGGTTCAAGTGGTGTCTTCGCCATCCGAGAAGAAGTCTATAGCGGATATTCCAGTTGTAGAAGAATTTCCAGATGTTTTTGTTGATGATTTGCCAGGGTTGCCTCCAGTTCGGGAATTGGAGTTTACAATTGATTTGGAACCTGGAGCCGCTCCTGTGCATAGAGCTCCTTATCGTATGGCGCCGGCTGAATTGAAGGAATTAAAGATCCAGTTGCAAGAGCTAGTTGACAAGGATTTTATTCAACCTAGCACTTCACCATGGGGAGCACCGGTGTTGTTTGTTAAGAAGAAGGATGGCACTCTAAGAATGTGTATTGATTATCGGGAACTTAATAAAGTGACCATCAAGAATAAGTACCCGCTTCCCCGTATAGATGATTTGTTTGATCAACTACAAGGAGCAGCTGTTTTCTCCAAGATTGATCTGAGGTCAGGATATTATCAGCTGAGAATAAGAGATAAAGATATTCCTAAGACTGCTTTCAGATCTCGGTATGGTCATTATGAATTTAAGGTGATGCATTTTGGATTGACCAACGCTCCTGCAGCTTTTATGGATTTGATGAACCGAGTCTTTCAGCCTTTTCTGGATTCTTTTGTGGTGGTCTTCATTGATGATATCATGGTCTATTCTCGAGACGTGGAAGAGCATGTAGATCATCTTCGCTTGGTACTTGGTAAATTGAGAGAGCATCAGTTATATGCCAAGCTTAGCAAGTATGACTTTTGGCTGGAGGAAGTCAGATTTCTTGGTCATGTGATCTCCCGAGATGGAGTGGCTGTTGATCCTAGTAAGATAGAAGCTGTTTTATCATGGCCACGTCCTTCTACTGTGTGCAAGATTCGGAGTTTCTTGGGACTTGCCGGATATTACCGGAGATTTGTTGAAGGTTTTTCCAGATTATCCGGACCTCTCACAGCGTTGACTAGAAAGAATGTTGAGTTTGTGTGGTCAGATCGTTGCGAGAGAAGCTTCCAAGAATTGAAGAAGAGATTGACGACAGCTCCTGTGTTGGCACTTCCGGAGCCGCATAAGCCTTTTGTGGTTTTCAGTGATGCATCTAAGTTTGGGTTGGGATGTGTTCTTATGCAGGAAGGACGAGTTGTTGCCTATGCATCTCGTCAGTTGAAAGAGCATGAGAAGAATTATCCTACCCATGATTTAGAGTTGGCTGCCGTGGTGTTTGCTCTCAAGATTTGGCATCATTATCTGTATGGTGAAGTTTGTGAAGTCTTCACGGATAATAAGAGTTTGAAGCATCTGTTTTCTCAGAAGAATCTTAATATGAGACAGAGGCGTTGGTTGGAGTTAATCAGCGACTACCAGTGTGAGATCAAGTATCATCCAGGAAAAGCTAATTTAGTTGCTGATGCCTTGAGTAGGAAATCTCAGTTAGTGGATGAAGCAGAGTCGTCAGGTATGGACTCTCTCCTTTATGGAATGAGAAGATTGCTTATTGAGAGTTCGCAGCAGGAAGAATTGATCTCTTCAGTTTTGGATATGCGGGTTGTGGATTTTGAAGAATTGAAGACTCTCCAGAGAAAGGATCCTAAGTTGTTAAATATCAGGAAAAGAGTCAGGAAGTCTAAAGGACCCGTGCACTATAGTTTGGACAATGATGGAGTGCTTCGTTTTCGGGATCGAAGAGTGATACCTCGAGATTCTGAATTTAAAGAGCGAATCTTGGCAGAAGCTCATACAGCTCCGTACTCAGTTCATCCTGGAAGTACGAAGATGTATCGGGACTTGAAGAAGAATTTTTGGTGGGAAGGTATGAAGCTGGATATCGCCTCGTTTGTTGAGAAATGTGATACTTGTCGTCAAGTTAAGGCTGAGTATCAGAGACCTGCTGGTAATCTTCAACCTCTCCCTATTCCTGAGTGGAAATGGGATGACATCGCTATGGATTTTGTAGTAGGCCTTCCAAGATCTCCCAGTGGAAAGAATTCAGTTTGGGTGATTGTGGATCGTTTGACTAAGAGTGCCCACTTCTTGCCTGTGAATAATGCTGACTCCTTGGGTAAGTTAGCTCGGTTGTACGTTAAAGAGATTGTGAGACTGCATGGTGTACCCAAGAGTGTTGTGTCAGACAGGGACCCGCGGTTTACGTCGCATTTTTGGAGGAGTTTGCAGGTAGCTTTAGGCACTAATTTGAAATTCAGTACAGCTTATCATCCCCAGACTGATGGCCAATCTGAGCGTACAATTCAGATTTTGGAAGATATGCTGAGGGCTTGTGTTATGGAATTTCAAGGAAGTTGGGAAAATCATTTGCCGCTCATAGAATTCTCCTACAATAACAGTTTTCATGCTTCTATCCAGATGGCTCCTTATGAAGCTTTGTATGGAAGGAAGTGTAGATCGCCATTATGTTGGGATGAAGTTGGCGAGAGGAAAATTGTTGGGCCTGAATTGATTGAAGAAATGCAAGGGTAGATTCGGGTTATAAGAGCTAAGATGGCGGAAGCGCAAAGTCGCCAGAAAAGTTATGCGGACATGAGGAGAAGAGACTTATCTTTTGAGGAAGGCAATTGGGTTTATCTTAAAGTCTCTCCGATGAAGGGTGTTAAGCGCTTCGGTAAGAAAGGTAAACTCAGCCCGAGGTATGTTGGTCCTTTTCAGATTGTGGAGAAGGTTGGGCTTGTTACTTATAGAGTTGCTTTGCCGGATTATTTCGGGGATGTGCATGATGTG
The DNA here is from genome assembly GCA_029856935.1 of Cyclocarya paliurus. Taxonomy (NCBI): domain Eukaryota; kingdom Viridiplantae; phylum Streptophyta; class Magnoliopsida; order Fagales; family Juglandaceae; genus Cyclocarya; species Cyclocarya paliurus. Next base: position 20,797,524 of record CM056958.1, read on the forward strand.
TTCCATGTTTCGTCGTTGAAGAAGAGTTTTGGTCAACAAGAGCCGCGTTTTGTTGACCTGGAGCACATTCAACTTCAGCCTAATCTTACTTATGAAGTTGTTCCGACTCAGATTGTGGATTGGAAAGTGCAGAAGCTGAGATCCAAGACGATACCTTTGGTGAAAGTGTCATGGGGTGATCCTGTAGCTCAAGATTTCTCTTGGGAGCGTGAGGCCGATATGAGGGAGCAGTATCCGTATTTGTTTGGTTGACTCTCCTAGTATGCTTCTTAAGCCTACTCTTAGTTGAACCTTATCTTTGTCTTAGTCTTAATGATTGACCTTACCAATTTCGAGGACGAAATTTTATTTAAGGGGGGGAGATTGTAACATCCCGGATTTTAGTGTATTTTTAATGGATGTTTTATTTAATTTATTTTGTGATTATTTATTTTGTTTTAAATTTTGGGAGTTTTAAAAATATTATTTCTTAATATTTTATGTGGTGATAATTATTTTATGTAATTTTTAGATTTTATTTACTGTTTTAGCTTTTAAGATGAATTTTAATTTTAATTGATTTGTTTTTGGGTTTTTAATTTTTATTGTTGCATTTAAATTGTTTCACTGTGTTTGGAATATTTTAATTAGTTTCCGGTTTTAATTTCATCTTCGTTGGATTTTTTGGGACCCAGCTGGAAAGACTGGATCTTCCTTTTTCTCCTCTTCTTTTCCTTTTCTTCCTTTTTCTTCTTTCTTTTTTTTTTCCCCTGCTTCCCCCGCGTGCCCGACCCCTCTCTCCCTTCTCTCTCTTCTCTCTCCTCTCTCCACCGTCGCTCACGGGTTCACTCTCGCCGCGCCACCTCCCGGCCGCCGTGTGCCACACCACCGGCACCGTTCCCTTCCCCGTGCGCCGGCGACCTCACCCCTAAAATCTCAGACCGCCCCGAGCAACCGTTAGCCGCCACGGACCGGTTGAACCCGCGGTGGGTTTTTCCTCCTTCCGCCACCATTGGCCACCAAATTTCTACCACATCATCACCGGCCCAATACCAAGCATTTCCACCCAAACCCGGCCCTGATCCGTCGCCGGAGCCGGTCAAACGAGCACCAAACCCGATTCGGGTATTCCGGCCTAAAACCGTCCAATTCCGCCACTATTCTCAGCCAACCACCACCACCATTAGATTCCCCACCTTCCATAGGCCCTACCCTATAAATTTCGAGTCTCCGTTTGAAACCGTGAAAAATTTCCATTTCACTGCATTTCGGCCAGTGTTTTTACACTGTGTGGTTTTGCTGTTTTGGCGTTTTCCAGTGCCTCGGAACCTTCATAAGATTGTTTTAAAGCGCTGTAAATATTTCCTAAACAACTCTTTGAGATTTAATTATATTTTTGCAATTAACTGCTATATTTTATATATATGTATCCTGGTTGGTTCCGGACTGAGTCTGAGGAGTTCTGGGGTGGATGGATTGATCGGAGTATATTGTTGTGTGATTTATTATGTTGTGAATTGGAGTTGGTTATTGGATATTCTGGCTGTGATCTGGTTAATTGTTGGAATTGTGTGTGAATGTTGTGATCTGGTTTGGTTGTGATATTGAGGTTATTTTTGGTTCATGGCATATGCACGCATGACATGTTTGTAAACTGAAAAACTGGGTTTTTCGTGTGTTGCATGCATGATCATGTGATTATTTTGAAAACTGGGTTTTCATGATAATTTGATTTATGGGTGCGTGTGTATCACGACCCCAAGCCGAGATGGGGCATTATCTCGGTGGAGCTCCTCTGGTCACTCGGGAGCGTAAGATACTGAGTGACGTCCCCTGGGTTGTCGCCGGGCGACAACGGGATCGGACGTTGGACGTGCCGACTCCGTGGCCCTTCTGCTGGCGGAGGCTAGAGGATGACCTGGCCACGAACGCACCGGGTGCGGAACTGGGCATCTCTCGTAAAGTAGCCAGGACGTGCGGATGGTCCATAGGGGAGGCCATGGTGCATATGGTTAATTGGATAAATGGAAATTGGCTGTTTTCTGGGAAAATAGCGTGAGTTGTTTTTGTGTATCATTTTCTGGGAAAATGATGGATAAATATTTTTGTGTGCCATTTTCTGGGAAAATGGTGGAAATTGTTTTACTGGAAATGATTTTTGAGCCAAAGAGATTTTTGGCGTGCGTCGCATTATTTCATTTGCATCATGGGCATACATGGTTAATTGTTTAGGTATGATTTTATCTCTGGACTTGGTTAGGTTATAACTTACTTGCGGTACCATTTCATGGTACTGCAGACTTTGTTGATGATGCAGATGCCGAGCCTGAGGATCTGGCTCCGCCGGAGGAGTGATCTGGGATCACTCATGCTGTAGACTTTATTTTCAGACTTGTATTTTATTTTCTGGGACTTGGCTTTATTTTTAAGGTATTTGTATTTTAGATTTCTGTATTAATTAAAATTCTGGTACTAGTAGACTTTATTACCTTCCGCTGTGTTTTTATTTGTGCACTGTTTATTTGTTGCACACACTGACACTTGTCGTTGGGATGCGTGACCGGTTGTCATCATCCCGGATGTCTCGATTTCCGTGTTGGTCCGTACATGAAAGTCGGGGGCGCCACATAAATAGAAAACACACATATACTAAATATATGTATGTTGCGTGTATATATGCATTTTCCTTTTCCAACATTTTCCTCGCTAAGAAACATTTGCTTACTGATTATTTTTGGTACTTAAGAGTCTCCTGGAAGTATCTCATGGCATTGTGGACCATTTTTTATACATTTTCTTCTAGTGGTCAGATTTTTTGCCATAATCACTAGATCATTAATTTTCTATCTTTTTTTATCTGCATAAAAAATTCACAGTGAATCTTGTCATCGAGAAATGCTCTTACCGTTTTCTGCATTTTAAGAAAATATTGTTAATTATTTGCTGGCAAACCGCTAACTATTATTACTTAGAAGTTTTTGTTGTGAAGTGGGGAATAAGACTTGATTTAATTTGAACCCAAAGCCCCCTACGGGCCTACAATGATTTTAATATGCTTGATCAAAGTTTTCTATAGAACACCAAACGTTTGGCAAATTTGCCAAATTTCTTGACTTTTGATATATGCTTCAAGCACTTGTAGTTGCTAAAACTGTATGTGACTCAAGACCTAATCTTATGCCTAGTATGATCAATGATGTGAATATTATACATGATTCTCTATTCACTTTGTTTCCACTTTGTGTTACTCTATTGAATTTTATTCTCACAGCTCTATGAAGATGATGCGTGCCTATGTATATTAGATACAAATCCTGTGTAATGGGTAAGGTATCACTACAAAAAGATGTGGTTTTTGAGCCACAATATAGTGTGGCGACTCAAATTTTGCCGCAGAAAGGGTTTTTTTTTTATATTTTAAAATTACTGTAGCAGCCGTTTCGTTGCAGCAACACTATATTTGTAATTTGCGGTGACTTTGTGTCATGGCAAATAAATCTGCCGGAGAAAGACCCTAACTCACAACACTATTAGATTTTACAGCAACAAACAATCACCGCAAATAGCTAGCTATAAAAGTATAGCTTTTCCGCCTCTTTCTTTCTTCCCTAGCCTGATACTCTCTCTCTCTTTCCATTCTCTCGAGTTCTCTGATCCCCCTTCCCAAGCCATGCCAGTCTTATGATCCCAATTAAACAACCCTAAAAGCAAGCAGTGTAAAGGACTCTTGTGCAGATGAGTGAGGATGATGCTAAGGGAGTTGCTCCGCCTGAAGGTTAAGGCTAAAGTGTAAATGGAAAAGCAGCGTTCAGAATCCATCTCAGGTGCACCGTTTAGACAATTGGGGACGCACCATTTTTAAAGGCCAATAAAGGGAGCTGAACTACTAGTCGTCTACAACTTGCCGTTTAGATCAATAGTGTGTCGTTATGTTGCAATCTGTTATTTCTATTCTGTTTTACTTTTCATGTGTTGCATTTTTATTAATTCTGTTAGTCATGGGCAAGGTCTATATGTAAGTCAAAAATGGCACAGTGAAGGGATATGGAAAAATTATTGCTGAAACTTATATTTTCATTTGGAGGAATTGGGGATCTTGAATACTCCAAGGTGTAGCCATTATCTTTATCTTCTTTGTTCTTGATTCTCTTGTATTGTCTATATTACTATTCATTCCACTGGGTTCATAACAATTGGTATCTAGAGACAGCGATCTTGTCATGGAATTGAGTAATGAAGAACTTTATGAATGTTTTCAAAATTATCACCGTGTACTTTATGATGAACTGTATAGAGATCCTAGAAAATTGGTTCTTATAGTGAAATTTTCAAAAGAAAAAAATTTAAAAATCTTAGTTGAACATTCATTTACAATTTATTGTGTGAAGTTGAACATTGAATACGCACATGGAAGACATATCTATCAATTGGAACAACAAATATTGAAGGATGGAGATGTTGTTCTGGAAGATGAGGTTGAGTTAACAGATACGAAAATACTGAGAAATATTGGGTATGCTCTTTTGGATATAAGGGAAGAATACGGCTCAAAAAATTTAGAAGAGGAGGAAGAAACTATGGATTCAACCAAAGAAAGACTAAAATCAGTATTGCAGATGACAAATGAACCGAAAGATAAAGATCTTGTAGAGCAAGGAAAAGAGATGGTAGACGAAATAGAGAAGGTAATAGAGTCAACAGAAGATTCCGTTGCTGTCAACCTAGGAGAGAAATCCTTGGGGGAGTCTCACGACCAACCGGTGGAGGAAGAAATATTAAAAGCAGCGAAGATGGTGGAGAAAATGGCGTTGCCCATAAAAGTGGAAACCAAAGAAATTTCCAACGAAAGTCGTGTTCTTCGAAACCCATATCCGCACTTGCTCACTCAAAATATCACCTATGTGCTCATCAAGATGAACTATTGTGGCCCCATCTCCATCTCCATCACCCTCAATGCAATCGTAATGACAATCTACTTTGCTGCGATCTAGAAGCTTCTGAACACGAACGCTTACATGGGTCAATGCGATGTCGTCGACCACTCCATCATCGACTCCAACAAAACCCTCTTCGGCGACGCCTTCCCTGGGTTCGAGATGTGGACCAAGCTCACTGCTGACCTGCAACATCCTTAAATATCTAAGGGGTAAGAATTTTTTGGCTCATCTTTTGCTTGATGTATTGCTGCTAAGGGGTTTGTTAGAGCCTTTTGATAGAGGAAGGGAGACCTTTGATGTATCACTTGCTTCAACTTGTTCAAAGATTCGAAGTGGGTGTAGAACTGTGATTGAGAAAATGGCCCGTAGGTATGTGGGATCTTGGGATGCTCTTCATGGTCTGATTAAACCAGAGGGGAGTGGTACCGGTGATACAAACCAGAGAAATTTCTAGAATTGTGAGTTGGGTGTACTCACGGGAAAGGGTGGAACGATAGTGGACCATGTGGTTAATGCAGTGGATGATACTCCAATTCACAAGAAAAAATATCGGTTTCTCAATCTGTGGGAGTTACGAGAGTATCTGCAATATGATATGGAGATTTCCAACCCTCCATTTGAGATCAACTTTGAACGGGCTGTAGATGATTTTATCTTTCTGTGCTTTTTTGTTGGCAATGACTTTCTTCCACATGTGCCAACATTGGGGATCCGGGAGGGTGCCATAAATTTATTGATGCATCTTTATAGAAGTGAGTTTGATGCTATGGGTGGTTTATCTTATTGATGTGGGTGAGGTTTTGTTAGAAAAGGTAGAACATTTTATCCAGTTTGTTGCTGGTTATGAAGATCAAATCTTTTAGAAGAGGGCTCAGATTCAGCAGGCTTTTTAGAATAATATTCTATTCGGTGAGCGTTGGATGTCAAAGTTGAGTGACTATGGGACTAACATAGACATGTTGTGTGTGTGAGGTCAACATATGTGAATCGGGAGGAAGACTTCTTCCTTATTTTACATAACATCCTAGCAGAAATGGAAGAAGTCACAGAACTGCAACCAGTTCCAAATGCTCATGTCCTAGTAATGAAATTCAGGTTTGATGGAATACCCATTGACCTTTCCTCCCAGCTCAGAATTGTAATGGATGAAAATTTACTATCAGTGCATGTGCAAACGGAGATGGAAAACGGATTTTATTTTGTTGCATCTAGACATAAGCTAAGTGCTTCATTCTCTCTTAAATTTCATTTTTCTTCTTGTCATCACCCTTTACTAGCATTTGCACTAGCAAAGATAATGCAAAACCAAGAAAATCGGGAAGTTTCTAGTAAAGATGAGAATGCAAGTGCATTGTCTTCTTTTGAATTTGTGAAGAAGAAGAGAGAATGGAGCCCATGGATGAATTTTGGGTTAAATCGAGTATTTGGATGTTTAGCTGATGCTAGAAAAGTGTTTAAGAAAAGGCCTCATAGATATGTGGGGTTTTGGAATGTAGTAATTCTACTTTACGTACAAGGAAGGGACGCTAGAAAGATCTTGTCAGTTTTGTTTTATATAAATAATTGGGAAGAAGTAAAACAAGAGAATGACACCCTTCCAAGTGCTCTTGAATATTTTACCAAGGTGGAAACTGAATATTTAGGGGCAATACTTGTATGCAACGACTGGACAGGTGCAAAGTTATGTAACAGGCAGAGTTTGCATCACATTGGAGATGGACCTTGGAATATGATGAAGAAAATTGAAGACAATATGCTAGTGAAAATGAACCTTGAGCACAAGGTTCTTTAAAGGGGGAGAATTTGTTATGATCCCAATTAAACAACCCTGAAAGCAAGTAGTGTAGAGGACTCTTGTGGAGAGAGTGAGGAAGATGCTGAAGGGAGCTGCTCTGTTTGAAGGTTAAGGCTAAAGTGTAAATGGAAAAGGAGTGTTCGGAGTCCATCTCGAGTGCAGTGTTTAGACAAATGGGAACACACCATTTTTAAAGGCCAATAAAGGGAGCTGAACTACTAGTTGTCTACAACTTCTTGTTTAGATCAATAGTGTGTCGTTATGTTGCAATCTGTTATTTCTATTATGTTTTTACTTTCCACGTGTTGCATTTTTATTAATTCTGTTAGTCATGGGCAAGGTCTATATGTAAGCCAGAAATGGCACTGTGAAGGGATCTAGAAAAATTATTGTTGAAACTTGTATTTTTCATTTGGGAGGAATTGGTGATCTCGAATACTCCAAAGTGTAGCCATTATCTTTATCTTCTTTGTTCTTGATTCTCTTGTATTGTCTATATTACTATTCATTCCACTGGGTTCATAACATCTCACCGCCATGCCGTCACCACAGAAGGAAGTCAGTGAGTCTCTTAATCGTCCATCTCTCTTTCTCTCTTCTTCTGTCTCTCTCTCTGTTCTCCCACTCTTGATTTTGCCCTAATTCTCTCTTGCAGGAATCATTTTCCTATTTGATTCCCGCAAGAAACCAACCAACCTCGAATCGGAAAAGGCGAGGGCTCCAACCCCTCATGAAAAGGCTAATTACAGACGAAAATAAACAACAAAGTCAGGGGTAAAATAGTCTAATAAAAATTAAGTCTAGGTCCCTGCCAAAGCTTTCCAGCATATAATCGCCAGTTTGGAACAGTATGAGGAGCAAAATTGTCCGCACAATCACATGAATAGAAGTCCACCACTGCACTCGAGGCTGCTATTAATTCAAGGAAAATGATTTACAATATAGAAATATACATATTGCAACTGCTTTTGTTTTTTTCTTGGCAGGTTTTTAAACACTGATAAAAGGAACAAAGAATGGAACGATATTTGAGAACGAGATGAGATGAGAATTTTATGAACAGTAATAAAATAATTTATAAATAATAATGAGATAATTTGAATTAAGTATTTTTAATATTTTAGAAAATGAATGAGAAGAAGTTGAATAAAAAATATGAGAAAATTAAAATATTATTAGAATGTTATTTATTAATATTATTTTTATTTTAAAATTTTAAAAAGTTGAATTGTTTTTTCTTTTTCTTTGAATGTTTAGAAAAGCTGTAATGATTATTTTGAAAATTTTTAATTATTAGTTTGAAAATTTTTAATTATTAGTTTGAAAGTATTTGTATTTAAGTAATATTTAGAAATGAAATGAGAATAATTTCCTAACATCTCCTAAACTACATCATGACTCATAAACAAACTCAAGGGAATGCTTGGCAAATAAGATAAGATGAGATATTATGAATAGTAATGATTCTTTTCTCATTGAATTTGTAGTAGTCAACCTGATGGACTCTCAAACCTTTGAGAAATGATTGGGACAAATCTCAATAGTCTTCAGCACATGTCTGTTGAATAGTACTTTGGCCCATCAGGTTAATTGTCTATTGAAAGAATACACACACTGCTATATTATTTAAAAACAAGGAAAACTTTAAACCCAGGCATAGCTCGGGCCTGTCCGCGGACGACATCCTATGTGGAGAGAAGCGCACCGTTTCGGTGTAAATAAACGGTGCGTTTAGCTGGGTTTGAAATTGAGTAAAGCTACTTTCAAAATGGTGAATTTCATATTTTCACTGAAATTGTTCTCTCGCCCTGCTCTCTCTCCCCTGCCCTCCTCTATGCGACTCCTGTTCCCAACCCTAACCCTAACGCGACATACCCGCTACGTTATACTGGAGGATTTTGCTCAAAGTTCGACTTCATCCTAGGTAACTCAAAGTTCAGTTTCTGATTTTCTTTTCCCCTTTTTAGTTTCGTCTGTTTAAGGTTTATGCATGGTGCTGTCATGAAAATATTGATGAAAAATATTGAAATCGGGTTTAAAGAAACTGGAAACTGGCCGGCTTGAAGAGGTTTTTATTTATTTATTTTGTATGGGTTTCTGATTGTTATTTAGGGAAGTTCTGTTTCGCACTTTATGGGTTTTCCTCGTTTGGCTTTTTCTGAATTTTTTTTCTTGGTCTTCTTAAAGTAGAGAAATATGTTATGTTTGTAATTCATTATGGGTTAGGAGCTGGAATTTTATGTACTCAACTTTGCCTTTTTTCTTTCCTTTCTATGGTAGAACACAAATCAACCAATCAATTTTATTCTATTGCTTAGTCATGAGATTCATTGCAAAACATATCTTGAATGAATTTATGTAAGTACACTAGTGCCGAGTTACTAATCTGAGTTACTAATCTAGGTAGTTCATTTGGCGAGTATAAAATAGAAACAAGGGGTGCTGAGTGAGGCCATGGATTCAATCCAGTATGAGTGAATTAGTGAGGTTTATCAGTGTGGTAAGATAAATACATGAAATTAGTCCTATCAAATTTATACATGAATGGGTTTCTTTTGGAAATGGTTGAATTTTGATTGAGATTATATAATTTGTTTATTCTCGTTTGCAGCTACTTGGTTGTTAATATATAGGATTTTTGTTTTTAATTATCCTAATATCCCATCAACCCTGACTAAAAGCATGATTCTGTGTTCCATAGAGTTTCATGGAAAGATGTTTAAGATGCAACTGCAGTTGTTCTTCCCTTATTTACTCATTAAAAGAAGGAAACAAAAGGCTATAAATCAAAGAGAAAATCCATGAGAAGTGAGAACCTCTTTGTTTTTTTTGTCTGGACATGAGTTTAGCTTGGACCTCATTTCATCACTCCACTTAATAATTTTGAATAGTTGCAGATAAAGAGAGTACTTGTAAATAGAAGCTGAATTGTAAAGAATGAAGAAGAGTTTCAAAAGAGAGAGAGATTTGAAAGAGGTAGCTGGGATTCCACAACAATCAAGTGGAGCTTGAAGAAGCAGACATGCGGCGTTTCAGGTGTATTGATATCAAAGTGAAGCCCCAACTACTTGGGATACATCGACCAACCAGTTGATGACTTTGTTATTAGGGACTTAGTGTTTGTAACAGAGACAAATTATTGGAAAATCTGTTGCTAGTGACTTTATATTGTTGTTTGAAGGAATCATCGAATGCAGTACTTTAGTGACTTTATTTTTTAAAAAAATTTTCATGTTAATTAAATTGGATTCATTTCCACCAAAATCATGTCCAAGTATTTTTCTGCAGTCAACCCGACAAGTAGTCAAATACATAACTCAATTCATTGATCATAATGAATACGGTGGTGCTATCCTATTCAGAAAATATCTACAATATTCATGCATTTGATCCCTATCCCCAACAAACTTTGGAGCTGGTATGAAGATAAAAAGCATTAAAATGACCCCGCTTGTCTATATTCCAGATGTGCTTGCTCTATTTTTGAATGTATATATAATACATGTAGTAATAGTACACCACAACACCACCACAACACTAGCCATTGTGCAGATCTTTTTTCATAAAATATATAAAGATATTTTTCTGAACAAGACTGATAGAGTTCATGAGTTCAACAAGTTTTTTTAGTCAACCCACTCCCAAATACATAAAAGAAATGCAACTTCAGGCTTCAGCTTCCTACAATCACTCTCAAATACAAAAAAAAATGCATTTTCAGCTTATACAAAATCACCCCAACAGAACATCATTTTTAGATTCCCAGCTCTACTTTACGTTGTTGTTGCACCATCTCAACTAGCATTCTTTTTTGCTTTACCTGATACAATCAAACTCAATTAATTAATAGTTTGCATAAAAGTTTGCAATACAATCAAAGTAGTTTCAAATACTCAATATGTCAAAATCCAACACTAGACCAGCAAGTAATCCCACTTCCTAAAGTAAGCAGATACCATATGTCTGATATGCCAAAATGATATAGAAGTAGAACAATATTCTAATCCAAACAAGTAAACCAAAGTCGGGACAAATTTGCAACACAATAATGGTTGAGAAATTTTTTTTTTTTTTTTTATGCAAGTTGATACTTGAGTTTAGGTATTCAAGATAAGCTTAAACACTTTCTCATCTTATTTGTGTTCTTTTTCCCTTCATTTCTAAAGGTTTAGGTTTCCATATTCACTTATTGCCAAATCCATAACTTCAATAACCAACAACTAAAACCCCAAGTCATACAACATAACTCATGTTATAATATCTTTAGTTCACAAGTGGGCAGTGGAAAGGTGAGGTTGGAGAGCTCGTACTTATATCTGTGCACAAGCTTGTCTAGAGGTTTGCATGCATCTTTGGCAAGGTTGCTAATCTCATAATGTAGCTAAAAGAACTGAGGCCACTCAGAACAAAAGAGAATAAAAAACTGAGACAACAACTTGAGATCCAAGTATCTTAATTAGCATATACCGCATAAACCAAGAATGAAATTATGTCAAAGAGCATTAATTGAAACTAGATCCCATCCCTAGGGTGTGAACTCTGCACATTTAATCTGAAAATACAATTACAAAGCATATGCTTATGCTTTTAAGCTCAGAAGAGGTAGTCGGCAGAGGTAGGGACACTTGAAACCAAAATTTATGCCAAAATTTACAACCAAACCAGGACACTTGAAAAAGCTATATTCTCATCCCATTTCACCAAAATGGACAAATTACACATGTATAACCATACAAATGCCACCCAGCTGCAGAAAAATGGAACCAAATTTCGTTTTTCCTTCCAGGAAATTTCACAAACATCATGAGAGCACATCCATAGATCCCACAGTCCCAAAGTCATAGACAAGATAAATAGAAATGTGGGCCAAGAAATGATGGGGAAGCTAATTTATGCATTCAGCCAAAAAAAAAAAATCTCATTTATCCTAGAACTCGGAAAAAAACAAAAAATTTATGCATTAGTCAAAAAAAAAAAAAAAGACTCTAAACAATGAAACTCAGACGAAACACAAAGAGCTTTTCAACCTTCACTAGCAACTAACAAAGAACCTAACATTAGGAAAATCAAAATTTGGCTACAAAACGACCCAACCAACTGTACCTTATGTTCTGGAGCCAAACCTTGATCTATTTTGGCTTGAATCGCACCAGACCTTCACTAGCAACTAACAAAGAGCCCAACCACGAATCGCACCTGCCGTTTTCTCCTCCCGCTTGAAAATTGAACTGGGCTGCATTTTCACTCTTTCCGCTCGGTTCTTCATTCTTCTTCTATTTTTATTTTTTAATATAATTGCTGACGTGGCATTTTGCCACGTCAATGGAGTTCGCGGATAGGCACAGATTTGTGCCTGTCCGTAGCACTACTCATAAACCAAAAGGAAAAAACAACCATAATAATAGTCCAAAGTATTGGGACGTGTCTATCTTGTTTGCCATATTTCAGACACGTACGTACGTTTTCTCTCTCCAAGGCAACGGACGCGATATTTGAAGTCTGGCTGCAGTTCCAGAAACGAAGCTGCCTCGGATCGGAAAAAAAAAAGGTATAATTACAGCCGAAAATAACTAACTAATACCGTAAACAAAGTCGGAGATAAAATAGCCTAACAAAAATTAAGTCTAAGGTCCCGACCGAAGGTTCCCATCATTTTCCTAACTAAATAGTAATCACTTTGAAATTAACATATTGTTGCTGCTTTTGTTTTTTTCTTCTTCACGGGTTTCTGACCACAAATAAATGGAATAAACTGCACAAAGACTTGAAGTCTATGTTTTTTAGTGTATGGGCCAAATGATTAATGACTAATGAATTTTCAACAGACGTGCATTGACCATCATATCACAACTTTATTACGTACCCTGGACGAAACGATATAGATAAGTTCCAGGCAAGTTGGTCTTAATAAAATGACAGGCTTGTTCAATATGGTACCTTAAATTGCGGTGTGTCAGTGACCAATGACCATCTAATTTGTTAATTGATCCTTCGCCGGCAGTTTTGGAGGCAGCAGTTTGGAAGACAGCGTCCTGTCCATCCCTCTAGCTAGCAGGTAAGTAATTCATTTTTGCACCACCATTTATATAATTAGTTTCCATCACTATTTTCTGAATTAGATGCATGGACGTCGCGGTACACGTAATTATTATCGGCATATTAATTGTTGCTTTAGAACCGAATTAAAGCACATACATTTAGGAAGAACGCAGATATAATGGGAACTCGGGAAAAAGAAGAAGATGGAACTGTATTCGTCTCTGCTCTCCCTCTTTTTCTCTTTTTCTCTTTCTTTCTTATTTTTCTTCTTATTTTGTTAAGGTTAATTTGGACACTTGGAATATCTAAAAACTCTATAAATAATAATAAAATAGTTTAAGTTAAATTTTTTATTGAATTTTAAGAAATGATAAAGAAAAAATTGAATAAAATATTATCAATTTAAAAATTGTTTGAATATAATTTTTTAATAGTATTTTTGTTTTAAAGTTAAAAAAAAGTTGTATTATTTTAGTGCTTTATTACGAAATTTGTAAAAGTTTTATTGATTTTTTTTATTTAAATAATGATTGGATAATGATTAAATGAAAAAGTTGAATTTCATTTGAAATTAAAAAATATTTTATATTTGAATAATATTTAAAACTAAAATTAAGAAAAGTTTTGAGAATTGCAGGTTTCATCTTGTGTCTAAACTAAGGGCTTGTTTGGGGCTTGATCAGATGAGACATAAAATTTTCATCTGATCTCATTTCATCTGGTCTCATCTTATTCTCAAATATAATTTAAATACAAAATTTTCAAACTACTTATTACAACTTTTCAAATAAAAAATAAAAAATAATTCCAATATTTTCAAATTCTCAAATAAAAATAATATTATAAAACTATATTCTTACAATATTTTAATTTTATAATATTTTTTATTTAACTTTTTCTTTTCTCAAAACCTAAAAAATACTTAACTTACAACTATTTTATTATTATTCACAAAATTTTCATTTTACCTTACTCTCCAAACCAGCCCAAACTCCCTTACTCTAAGCCTTATGGTTCCTTCCATGCACGACACTTGGACTCCGATCCCTTACTCTATTATTTGAAGAGTAGATCTTACCCCATGCTTAGTGATTTTCATTATACAAATGTTCGATTCACAAAAATAAATTTATAAAAATAAATTCATAAATTTACATAACTAGATGTAATATATTAAATTATAAAATTATTTTTATTGTAAAATAGATTTAACGTATAGTATGAAATCATATTAGTTTATGAATTTATTTTTATAAAAAATTTTTATGATTGTACAGTACTTCTCGTTGGTAAAAATGGGATTGGTATACTGTCATGGAACTCAACTTTTTGGTGTCAAGTTGACTCCGACTTGCCAACAATTATCTGCGAGTAATTTTTAAGAGCTAAAGCTGCTAAAATTCCTTATTACATTCTACCTAGATTTTACTCTAGAAAAAAAATCATCTTTAATTGCATTATAAATTTCAACCATGAAACATTTCTGGATGACTTTATAACATTCTTGATTTTTACGTTTAGAAATATTTCGGTGCGTGGTTAACAACGCCCTTTGATAATGATATTTAAAAATGTAATGCTACACATATTAATTATAATTTTACATATAAGATTTATTTTGTGAGTTTTTTTCTAAATTAAATTTTAAATTTAATAATTTTATTCATATCAATAATTGATAGGTGTAAAAATAAGTTTTTAATAAGTTTTTCTTCGATACTTTGTTCTATTTAAAAATTATCAATCAAATAGTATTTTAAATTCTTTGAATTCCTGAGTCTTTAAATGAAAAGTTATTATCATTTAGGAAAAGTCAAGAAATTAAAAGAAAAATAATTAAAAACAATTGATTTTTTATTGATAATTGTAAAATTTGATTGTTAAATCAATTGCTCCCTAGAAAAAATATCCCGGTGGGTGGAATGTCATAATTTGAAATTTTTGGTGACACAATTTAAAGGCTCGATGACATTTACATGATTAGAGCAGAGCCGTGACATGGACATCTAATGTCATGAATAATTAATTATATATGATTATTAGACAAGAAGATTAATTAATATATATAGCAGCATCACTACTCTTCATCGCTGATTTTATTATCATCAACTGATCTCAAGGGATATGAGATAATGATATACTCTTCATTGTGTTTTGAATGATCCTTGTCTTTCTATATATACAATGGTAGCTAGCTATATCTATTGACATAAATGTTTTGAATACCGTACTGGATGTCGTATCGGTCAAGACACTGGAACGAAATATTTAGATACTGGTACCGTTTCAGAATAGTCGATATATGAATAAATTATATATATATATATAAATTATATTTCAAAATAATAATCTATATATGAATAAATTATATATAAATACATAGATATATAAATTATAAATAGTCCAGTCTGAATTATAAGTTAAAAAATGAGTTTTGAAAAAATAAAAAAAAAATTAAGGGTCGAAATATCGGCCGACACGACCGGTACGAAACATATAGTATACCTGAACCGGTCCAGTGGCCGGTACAGAAAATACCGGTCGTACTGGCCAGTATGATATAAAATTAAAAACACTGATTGAGATCCTTAGAATTCTTGTAGATAATCTGACACCTAAATTAATTTGGAAAAGAATATAATTTGTGAAATCTACGTTAATTATTGCTGAGTACCATTGGGCATTGAGTCTAATACGGTAACACCCCCCTCTTTGATGTACAATATATTGACATGCATCCATCGTATTGATCTCTGAGCTAAGATAATTTTAAAAATCATCTCAACTAATTTTAAAGTTAATTTTAAAAAAAACTTTAGACACATCATGTTTGCTGCCAAAAAGTAAACAACTTAATTTTCACTAATAAGGCTTTTAGTAAAGCTCTGCAATTATAAAAAGTTCTACCACGCAATCCAAAACATGTTAACCCAATCTATAACATGCATGCACTTGGTAGAAGAAATTAAAAATCATTTTTCAAAGTCAAGCTCGAAAATGAATTCCTGAGAAATAACAATATTAAATTCTTGATTTCAAAAACTGAGATAGATCACATTATTAGTATCTCTTTCTATTCCAAGTTTCGACTAATCTATGTACTTCATGAATCATAACTTGACAGGCAACATGGAAATAAACAATTTTCCCCTCGAACTTCTTACAAATGATAATTATGCAGATTGGAGTGTCAAGATGAAAAATAATTTGTTGGCTCAAGGTCTTTGGGACATTGTTGAAACAGGCTTGGAACCCCTCCAGCCAGATGATGATATGGTTGAATATGAGGTTTGGACAAAGAAGAATGATGATGCTTTACATGCAATCCAAAGTTGGTGTGGGATGGACATACTATCTCAAATCAATAAAATTAATTCTGCCAAAATTGCTTGGGAAACGTTGGCTGAAATGTTCAAGAAATTGCCGCGGGTTTTATACAATACGGTTGAGCAAGGACACTATTGCTCATCAAATATCTCAGGTAGTGGACAGGACATGCCAACAGGGACCAGAGATAATCAGAGAGTTGAGAGTGGAAACTCTTTAGACAACCAAGGTCATTCTAACTCATCAAACATCTTAGGTAATGGACAGGACAAGCTAATACGGGTGAAAGTTGTTGATCCAATAATTAATGAAGGAAACTCTTCAAGTTCACACAAACCAGGTCTCTCTCTCTCTCTCTCTCTCTGAATATTATTGGAAGAAAAAAAAAAGGTTTATAATTGCTAGAAAACTAGGAATTTCTCATGAGACCTAATCTAAAACTAATCTAAAGCTCTTGTAACTTAGTTGTAGTACCTCTTGTCATTTAAACTTGAGAATTGAAATTCAAATCACCATGTCAAGAAGTACAAATGATTTATTTTAGGTGGGTTATTTTAGACATTGATATGATTTAATTTGTAATAAAATTTTAGATTTAAATATTGAAAATTAAATTTTGTCACCTCAATTACGTATACTCCACACTAGTTTACAAATAGAAAGAATCAAGTACAAAATAAATAAATAGATAAAGATAAAGAATTTGGAGACTAGGTTTAACATCCTTTCCACTTAACTCATTGACGGATCTCGATCGTATTTGTTGGAAAGCACATTTGGATATCGACCAATTAAGCACAGTACGCAAATAAGTTGAATGTAGAAGATGATAGTAAAATGAAATAATAGAGAAATTACACTTTGATCATCTCCTCAAACTACTAGCACTCATTTTACAAGGTGACCATCAAATTACTAATCCAACTTTATCTCAAACTTGTCCTTTTTGCAATTTTCCTTCTCTCATTAACATCCAATGTCCTTTTAGATCATACCAGTACATTACTTATTTTTTAATTATCAATTATCTCGAAGTCAATAATATTATATAGAATTAAAACAAGGGGTTAAATTACTTATATGATTTGGAGGTGAAGTGATAAGTTGGTTGGTGATTAACTAACTTTATTGCCATTTTGTAAAATGTGTCAATTTCAGGAGTAATTTGTGATTTTTACTCAAGAGAATGATACGTTAAAAATCAATAGGGATTTGATTAAAGATTTTATTGGACTTGACTATTTGTGAGTGGTAAGTTGTACGAGAATGGCTAGAACAAAGCCCACATCTAACACTCAGTTCATTGGGTTGCATCTTCACATAATATAAATAAACTTATGGGCTTTGCTTGTTGCTAATTATTTGGGCTATTTAATTTAGACCGACAAACAATCGATTAAAGCCTAATTCATGAAAAGAAGTGCCACTATCAAATTTCAGAAATTATTGGTACAACTTTGAATGATTAGCCACCCATAATCCGTTTGTAAAAAATAGACCACATATTAACAAAGTGTAAAGAAAATCTTTTTTTTTTTTTTGGAAAACACTACTATATTCACTTATTTTGACACCTTCATTTGACTGCTAGTCAAATTTTTTTTTTTACTTAGTGATTAAGAAAGTGATTTTAAATATATTAGTATATTTTTTTTACTTTTTAAATATATTTAAATATGTTAAAAAATGTGAAAAAACTTTTACGCTGGGCGGTTTGCCCAGCGGTCAAATTGGGGCGACATAATAGCCGTACCCATAATATATAGAGTTTTGCTACACAACCTTCATCACACTCTATACTCCACATTCTTTTAAATTTTAAAATTTTTTTTAAGTTTCTTTTTTAAAATTATTTCAAATTTTCTATTCATTATTCATCTAATAAAAAGTTGATAAAAGAAAAAAATTAAAAAAATATGATCCAGAAAAATTGTATACATAGTAAGAAGTTATGGAAATTTTTTCTAATATATACGTATGGTAGGGCTAGGAAGGGATGAGTGTGCGGCCTTACTCAAGGCTGTGCGAGAAGGTGATTGGAACGCTACAAGAGATTTCCTTGAGCTCTACCCAGCTGCATTGACAGCAAGAGTCAGTACGGGTACATTTCCGGATGGGACTATTCTTCAAGCTGCTATTGATGCTGAACAGGTACATATAGTGGAGGAGTTGGTCAAAAAGATGTCAGAACATAATTTGGCAATACAAGATGATGGCGGCCATACAGCTCTACATACGACAACTATTAGTGGGAATCAGAGGATGGCAGAGTGTCTGATTACAAAGAACAGGAGCTTGGTCAGCATTAGAGATCAGGATGATGAACTTCCAGTTGCTATGGCTATGGGCTATGGGCATAAAGAATTGGCTCGCTATCTCTATTCTAAAACTCCGCTTGAAGATTTGGTGGCAAATCAAGGCTTCAATGGTGCTTCATTTCTTAACAGTTGTTTATATCAAGGAGATTTAGGTAACAAATTATTACTGTATTCTCTTCTAACCATTCATTGGCCGTAATTTCTGGTGATTGGATTAATTAATTGGATATATGCACTTACGTAATACGTACGGTACAATATTAACACATGATGATCGTGCAAGATATGGCTTTGGATTTAATGAAGCGTTGTCCTCGTTTGGCTTTTGCCTTGGACATACAACGTATCTCCCCTTTGGAGGCACTGGCTATTTCGACTGAAGCATTCGAGAGTGGAAATTATGGGATGGTGTTTTGGAAACAATGGATCTACAATAACTGTTAGTACCACTCTTTTTTATCTCTTAGCAGCTTTTCCATTAATTATTGGGGTCTTTTACGTAAAAAATAAATTTCTAAATAAATAATTCTCACTTTTATACATCTTTTATAATTATATTTCCTATCTCTCGTACGTAATTGGTTGAGTAAATAATTATATTTATACATTAATAATTCACAGCTCAGTCAACTAATATGACAGTGCAACATCATCAACAATACTAACCGCGCATTTGATCAATTTCAGATAATTTTGACATAACTACCGTCCTATTTACGTCTAACCATTGGCATTCTCTTCGTGATTTAAAACAAAAAACACAAAAATCAAGACAAGCTTTCTTTAAAAGCTTTTTTAACTTACAAAAACTTCTCAGGCCTCCGAACAACATTTCAAAAGACCTTTCAAAAGATCTTTTTCATACTACTTGATAGAAACATATCTCAAAGCACTTCACTTTCACAAAACCCTAGGTTGAAAAGTTTTCATCTTGATTATACAAATTTTAAAAAAAAGTTTCATAACATGCCTTTTATAGGTAATAACAAAATTTTTCTTAATAGGATGGAAACTAATTCGAGGTGATAACATTAATATTGAACTCTCTCCAAACTAAGGTTGCATATATATACTTGAAAAGTCGTTAGAAATCAGTTTGATCAAGCTCAAGTTTGACTTTATTTGTTTATTAAATGAATTTTTTATAAACACAAAATTATGATCTATGATTAAATAATACAACTCGGATAATACTTAGCTAGCTAGAATCTTTACTGAATGTGACATTGGATATATAAATTTTTAAACATCATAAATTTTTGATCTAGTAAACTTGTAGATGAATTATACATATATTTAGACACCAGATGAAATATCAATGATTTACCAGAATTTTTCTTATCAATCTGCTTCGAGATCAACTCCTACGAGAGGTCCAAGATACTTTCCTTTCTTCCATTTTTTGTAAACACGATCAATACATTTTGTATCATTCATGTTAATTTGACTTGATAAATATTAGAATTTTATTAAGTCAAATAACTTCATACTGCTTATTATTTTATAATGAAAATATTTTTAGGAATATAAGAGGAAATCATAGTCTTAATAGTACTGTGCATGCATGTTGCTTGAATTTTACTCCTTCAAGATATAGATGAAAAATTATACTGCATGCCATATTATTACTTGCAATTGCATGGCTTTTATCTGCCTTTTTTGTTTTTCGGTGGGGGAAGGTATACATGACATTTCAGTAGAAGATTTAGCTCTTGCTGCCGATCAATTCCGTTTGAACATTCAAAATGGTCAAGAAAATACAAACGGATCAGGTACGTATGTGCGTTAATGCATGCCTAAACTTAATTTCTTTCCCTCGAATTTTTTTACTCCTGACATTAATTAATGTTAATCAAAGTTTTGGCGGCTTCGTTTTTCTGTCGGAATTAATAAAGATGAACAAGTTTTGGTTTTTCTTAATTTGCAGTGCGAGCTGATCTACGGCGCCGACTAGCTTCAAGTCTCTTGAACCTCTTGGGTACGTATGATTTTATTGCATCCATAATACTTTTTTGAAATTTGTTATTCTTGATCATCATTTATTGTTTCATCCAACTTATAATTAATTAACCAGCATGCATGCATTAATGTTTCGTAATTGCCAAATTAATTATATAGGATTCAAGCGCTTATATGAAATGAAGTTGGTACGAGCTCAATTCCAACAACTTCTATCTCGTATGTGTGAAGCGGTAACAACTTTAAATAGAAGCTCAAGAAATCAAGATATTATGACTAGGATTATTGAGTCAGCTATCAAAAGAGGGAACTTCGAATTTGTTCATCGTATGGTCAAAGAAAATTCAGACATTTTTTGGATGTGTGATGACGATGAAAGGACCATATTCGATTGGGCCATCCTGCATCGTCAACATAGGATCTTTAGCCTTATATACAGCTTAAAACAGAAGAATGTTGTACTAAATAAGGTAGATAAGTCTAGAAATACCATATTGCATATGGCAGGGATGGTAACAGAAAATATTGCTATCGATTCCATAAGAGGAGCAGCTTTGCAAATGCAAAGAGAAGTTCAATGGTTTAAGGTCAGCTCCATCCATCTCTATCTGCTGCTTTATTATTTTGCTAATCTAGAGATAGATTTTCAAAGAGAGAAAGGAGAACAACAATAGTACTTCCATGTAATGTAGGTATAAAAACCTTTCAATTTTTTAGGCAAGAACTCATGACCTTGAGCCCATTTGTTGTACGTTAATATGTCTTAAAATCTGCATTTCTTAGGAAAATTATTTCTAATATTGTTTTTTAATTCCCCTACATTAATGTAGGGAATGTGGGGTGGAAAAATCTGTATCACTTAACTTCAAAACAGTGGTACTTATGATTTTAAGAACTCTACTATGAAATAATCTTAATTAGAAACCTCAACCACTCTGCAAGTATTATATTTATTATATATATAATAACTTTGTTTTGCATTCCATGTTTGTTGGTGTCACAAGATTGCTACTAAGCAGGTCTTTATTATAAGAAAGCTAAAATTTTTGCAGTCAAATTTTCAATACTAAAATCTAATAAACAGATTAAACTTAAAAAAAAAACAAATTTGAAAAAAGAAACTGACATGTATACAACTATTTTTACAATTCTTTGCACATTCATATTTTAATGAATGACATTTTTATAAAATAAATTATACAATAATATTCTTTTGTAGAAATACCCTCAAATAAAAATAAGGTCGTATAAAAATCAAAACAACAAAATTCATTATTCAAAAAGCCAAAAGATTGATGATGGTCTCGGTTTGTTGAATATAGATGGCTAATTCTTTTGCAATAGCCTACTTGCAATTTTTTCCTCATATTTTTATTTAATAAATGCAGGAGGTGGAACGCATTTGCCCTCTCTCTCATAAGGAACTTTTAAACAGAGACGGTTTTACTGCGAGACAATTGTTTACAAAAGACCACAAAGAAATGAGAAAAGAGGGAGAGAAATGGATGAAGGGCACGGCAAC
Organism: Cyclocarya paliurus; assembly: GCA_029856935.1. NCBI lineage: Eukaryota > Viridiplantae > Streptophyta > Magnoliopsida > Fagales > Juglandaceae > Cyclocarya > Cyclocarya paliurus. Next base: position 20,819,400 of record CM056958.1, read on the forward strand.
TTCTTGTACTGTGGTCGGTGCTCTCATCATTACCATTATGTTCGCGGCAGCATTTACCATTCCTGGTGGTAACAATCAAGACACAGGCTTGCCAATCCTCGTGCATGACAAACTATTTAAACTTTTTATAGTAACTAATTCTCTGTCGCTATTTTCTTCATCGACTTCAGTATTGATGTTTTTAGGAATCCTCACATCACGTTATGCAGAAAAAGACTTTCTTAGATCCTTGCCCAGAAAGATGATTATAGGCCTTTTCACTCTCTTCTTCTCTATTGCAACCATGATGATAGCCTTTTCTGCTGCTCTTTTACTTATGTTACGTGGAAAATACCGGATCGTCGTTCCTATTATTGGTTTGGCTGGTATTCCCGTTATTCTATTTGTATTGATGCAATCTCGCCTTCTTGCTGACATGTTTAATTCAACCTATAGACCAGGCATCTTTGATAGAAAAAAGAAGCCTTGGTTTTAACTTTTTACCTTATTTGTTGTAATGTTGTATTAATATATGGCAGACTAAGCAGAATTGATGATTATTTTTCATTGGAACAAATAACTGAACTTATGTGGCATATTTTGTTATTGTTTGGTTTTTCATATTTTATACTGGTGTTCACCCAAATATAATTTTATTGGAGTTTGAATTTTTTTTTCCTAATTTAGGTAGTTATTCTTTCAAAGGAAAAATGATTTAAATCTCTACAAGTTTATATTTAAATTTGAGAATTTAGAGTTGGAAAAATGAATTAGATCTCAACTTCTTTGATACAATTGCTTGTTTGGAAAAAGTTTTTATTCCAAAATTCTCATCTCATATCTTTCGTCGCTCAAACACAAATACTTTCAAACTAATCATTACAGTTTTCCCAAACGTTTAAATAAAAAATAAAAAATAATTTAATTTTTTCAAATCTCAAAACAAACATTATATTAAAAAATTATATTCTAATAATATTTTAACTTTATAATCTTTTTTATTCAACTTTTTTTCTCTCCTTTTCCACTATTCATAAAATTCTCATCTTATCTCATTCCCCAAGCATGTTATAAGGACTCAGTAAATGACTCAATATATCTCATCTTATCTCAAAATCCAAACATCATTTAAATACAAATAATTTTAAAGTTTTAACTTTTTTATCTAATCATTACAATTTTTCCAAACTTCCAAATAAAATATAAAAAATAATTCAACTTTTTCGAATCTAAAAAAAATTATATTTTAACAATATTGTAACTTTATAGTATTTTTATTTGACTTTTTCTTTCATTTTTTAAAACTCTATAAAACATTTTAACTCAAATAATTTCACTATTATTCATAAACCATCTCACTACTATTTACCGATTTATTATCTTATTTCATCTTTATAACCAAACGAGACCTAAATTAACTCTTAAATAAGCTCAAGCTTGGGGATTAAAATACATGGTACTAGGAGGAGACTCCGATGGGGTCATTTCATTTCCAGATCAATTCGACATTGATGGATATCACATTCTTTTTTAAACATTTTTTACAATTGGAGTGACAAGAAAATAAATCCATCTCAAAATCAATATACGCATAATATTACACAACTATATTCGAATGCATACCCCTTATCACCATTCCATAATGTTTATTACCCTTTAATAGTGACAAAGATGAACCTTTCTAGTCTATATTTAATTAACAGCAATGTAACTCTTTTTAGTTAGATGTTTTTATAAAATAACTTATAAAAAAATATCGTTTTACATAATGCCATCAACTTAAAAGCATAATTATATATAAAAAAAATTATATATATATATATATATATATATATATATATATTACTTGTCTAATCATGCAATGCTTGCTTATCAAAACTCTATTGGACTTTGGAACTCTGGACCGGCTAGCGAAACCCGTCGGTCAATGATCGAAAGAGAACACAAAACTCTCTTCGCTTTAAAAACAAACGGCTGACACATGTCGTATAAATAAAGCAAAGCAGAACAAACAAATCTTTGCATGGATAATAGACCTTTCAAACCGTTATGGTGTAAAGTTATAATTTACACCTTTCAATAGAAAAATGACACATAAGAAATTCACATTATCTACAGTGGGTGCGAGTTTAGAATATTACCCCCTGTTTTTGTCTCTCATCCTCATGAAGGAAGGCTTCGGCCGATCTCCTCTCCCTTTAGGATTTCTAGGGTTTCCTCTCTCTCTCTCTCTCTCTCACTCATTTCGTGAAGGTTCATTCTCTCTCAAATCCATCTGGTCGTCAATTTCCCTCCTCTCTACTAGTTGTGATTTCGAATCCATTTCCTTCAGCTAGAGCAAGAAATTGATTTGAAACTCATCTCCCTAATCTTGGTGAGTGGTTAATACTTGATTATGGTTAATGTTAAACTTTAACGTTGTTAGTTTCTAAGACAAGATGAGTGAAGTAATCAGTCTTGAGTAATGGTTGGCAATCATCCATTCATCTAAAAACTTGATATTTTCAATTTTCTAAATATTTATAAAACCAGTACTCACTCCTATCAAATTTGCTACTTCATATTTAACTGATCAACATCATCGGGTTTTGTAAAATTAATTTTAATTTCATAATGCACTACATTATTTTTATAAAATTAAAAGAGCATCCTGTTGAATTTTCATAAGCTCCATTATTATGTTTTACAAGCCTATAATCCGTTCAATGCCCGGACCGTTATTTATGCTGGATTTTATAGATATATATTTAGATATTCGTCTATTGTACTATCTCTGCTTTGTTTACCGTCAACACACATTCTTGTTGCACTTCCTATATCATCTATTATCGTTCGTCTTCTACGTCGCACAATTCACATGCTTGACAAATACAAAAGAATGAAAATTGAGACGGTGGCCAAGCTACCAAAAATTATGGCATGTATTTTTTTTTTAAAAAAATCATGGGATGGAAAAATAAAATCACACCAACTTTTCATTAAATGTCTTCACTTACACTATACATTTCAACCATGCGTAGTAAAGTCCTTGCAAGTAATTATAATAAAATGGTAAGACATTGATACATTACATATTCATCAAATAAATTATTATCAGAAAATTGCTAACAAACATAAAATTAAAAAATACATAGTTTTAGTCGAAAAATAAATATCATATGCCTTCACTAATCTACTAATCACGATTCCATTCCTCAAAATCATTCCAAGCCTTAAAATCATCTTGTGTATTGTTAACTAACCTGGATCAGTAGCTTGGACCAGGATCAACTATTTCTTTTATTTTTGGAGTTGGACTGTCATCATTGGGTATGTCAAAGTCAAAACGTTGAGTAGGTGGTATAACACTCATTCTTGCTTTGTTCTTGATGCACGAATTAAACCATGTAGAGTGAGGAGCGGTGCTATATTGAGGATTCCTTGATGATGGAAATGCAGTACCACTTTGATGGTTATTTAAAGGCATTAGAAAAACAGAACGTCATTTAATGTCGCACCCATCTTAGTCAACGTAATGTTTTGTGTAGATGCCACCATTTTGACCACCTTTTTTAGTATGACCAACTTCTTCGATCCTCGGTAGAGGGGTGTGCTTTGGTTGTCTATGTCATTACTGCCTTCATCTGAATTTTCCTCTGAGATTGCATAGCATGAACAATTTTGTCTCTTAGAATACTTTCTCCAGTATCTTTCTTCATGTTCAAAATTTTTTATCAGACTTTTCACATTTTCAGTATAGTGGATTTCACCTACAGTAGCTGTCAATGGTTTATCATTGAGATGTTGAAGGGATCGGTGATAATTATATAGTGCAACCGTTGTTGATAAACTTAGAATCTGTCTCCTTAAAGTTTTCTCAATGTTTTCTAGATTGGATTTGTTTTTTTGCTTTCCCATATCCTGAGAAGAACACATATACAAATTATATCTTAAAATTCAAATGCATATATAAGAAACATAGTGAATTGCCCCACAATAATCAATAGTTTAACTTAACAAAAGCAAATTAATTATATCACAAATAAATGCATGAGAATTGTTACCATGAAACAAATGATCTAAGATAAACAACAAAGTAATTAAAGATCAAAATTGAAAATAAATGCATAAGATAAAACTAAAAAATGAACATAAATGCATCAGATAACAATCAATCTTTTAACTTAATATAAGCAAATTAATCTAAAGATTAGAAGTGAACATAAATGCATCAAATAAAGATAATTAATTTAACTTAATATAAGCAAATTAATCAAATCGCAAATAAACTAAATAGATAAAACTGAGCTCATCTTCTAACAATAAATAAAACCATTAGCCATTATTATTAATCACATTTTAATATATATAATAGATAAAAAAAAATTGCCAATTACGTATAATTACTTCTTTATCATTTAATATATTACTTCATTAGTCATGTCGAAAACTGATTTAGGGTTTATATTTTTTAATTTTGGAGTGTTTAATAAATCTGATTTTAAATTTATTGTGTTTTAACAATTGTTTTATGAGTTTATTACGTAATTATTTTATTATCATTTAATATTTTAATTCATTAGCCATGTCTCCTCCACTTGTAGCGGTCCACTTCTTTATTCTCTTCTGGGCCACTTAAGCCCATATGCCTAGGGTTCTATTCGATCTCCAACTTCCCCAAATCACTTCATCCATTACCCCTCTCTTTCTCTCTCTCTCTCTCTCGCCGCACACTGTAGACCCTTTCTCTCTTTTCTTCACTCCCTTCTCTCCCTCACGACCCTTCATTCTCTTCCTCACGCCGACACCATCTTACAACCCCTCTCTCTCTTCTCACCCCTCCCTTCTCTAGGTAGCATAGCAAAAAACCTCACAGCCACCATAGATGAAGCTCCTTGGGAAGACAATCCCTGTGACTTGGACTACGACTGACAGATCCACAAAATATTTCGAAGCTTATGGTGGGAAAAATTAGTATGTTTGGCCTTATTACAGTTTCATTCTCATTCCAAAGCATCATAGCTTTGGTATGTTTGGCTTCTCTCATACTTTTATTTGGATGGATCTTATATTTTCGTCTACTAATTATGGCGTTCGAGAAATAAGTATATTACTATATTAGTTAGCTCACTTCTCAGGAAACGTTGTTTAAGAAAACTATCATAAGTGTTTCATTTTTTAATGGTTGACCTAGCTTGGTTGCATTGGGGTTTTTCTGTTTCATTGCAAGCTACCACATTTACAGCAATTCTTGGTGAAGGTTTTGAGATCTAGAATGCTTTATAAATATGAAATTTTAATTTTTACCTTCAGTAAAATTAACATTTACCGTTCAAAAAGGATGAAATTTTAGTTAGATTCCAAAGGATTGTGATACTTGAATTAAAATTGCCCCCATTATTGCTTTATTATTCCTTTCCGTATACCACTCTAGGTTTCATAGTTTATGCTATTAGATGAGAGTTGTGCTACTGGAAAGAGGCGAAGGATTTGTTTATTGATTTTAGCAAAGATTTAAGAATCAGAATGTTGTATACCACGGTTTGATGTTTCAAAATTCATTGCATGAGGCTCCTTTACTGGATGTATAATTTTCTTTTGTAAATATGTACGGAAAGTTGGACATGGGCTTTTAGCCAAGAGAGATGCATTACCTTGATTTGTCTTAAGGCCTATTTTTAACCTCTAAGTTGTGATATTTTGGGATTTTTACCAGAGTAGTTAATTATTACTGATTTATTTGGCTACTTTTTTTCTTTTTTCTACCCCTTCTTGAAAGAAGGGTCTTTTATGCTTCTTTCTTTTTGTTGTGTGAGTTTTTTTAGGGTTGGAAATCTGATTTAGGGTTTATATTTTATAGTTTTGGAGTGTTTGATAAATATGTTTGTGTTTTATTGTGTTTTAATAAATCTGATTTAGAATTATTACTTGGCATGTTATATGTTCTGTTGATTATGAGGCATGTCATGCATTTTATTGTGTTTATTGCTCTATTTTATTTTGTTTTTTGGGCTACTATTGTTTTAGGGTTTATAATTTTATTGTGTTTTAATAAATCGGATTTAGGATTTTTTACAGATTTAGAAATCTGATTTAGGGTTTACTAAAGTGTTGGTTGTACTAACACAGTTTCAAAAATGGTACAGTGGTGCTTTTGCTCTGTTTCCTATATGTAGTTTGTGAAAGATAACCATAACCATTGTAGTTAGATATGGTCCTTTATATATGGATATTTAATTGGTTCATGATTAAACATATTCTGCACCTTTTAGGTTACTGTGTTTGAGGCTACTGTGCATGACATGTTGGAATTTTTGGGCTAGTATGACTGTGTGGGATCTGTGATTGTGTAGAAAGAAATCTATAGGAAGAAGAAATGAACCAATCTAAAGTAATCACAATAGCCAATGCAGAGAAAGCCTTTGGTAGATTTTAGAGACCTTAATTTATTTCCTCCAGGTTTACTCTCTCTCTCTCTCTCACACACACACACACTGCTATAAAGTATGTCTATATGTTTGTAAACATGTATGTTTTGATGTGGACTTATATGTTTGTGCACACTGCTATAAAGTATGTCTATATGTTTGTGCACATGGATTCCAAAGGATCGTGATACTTGAATTAAAATTGCTCCCATTATTGCTTTATTATTCCTTTTCGTATACTACTCTGGGTTTCATAGTTTATGCTATTAGATGAGAGTTGTGCTACTGGAAAGACGCGAAAGATTTTTTTATTGATTCTAGCAAAGCTTTAAGAATCAGAATGTTGTATATCATGGTCTGATGTTTCGAAATTCATTGCATGAGGCTCCTTTACTGGATGTATAATTTTCTTTGGTAAATAGGTACGGAAAGTTGGGCATGGGCTTTTAGCCAAGAGAGATGCGTTACGTCTTTAAGTTTTATGATTTTTCAGGTAAAAATTAATGCATGTAAGAGATTGATGAGAATGTATTGAATTTCTTTGGGTTAGTCATTGTTGTTTCTTAATTAGCTTGTCTGCAATTAGCCAAGTAATTTTCTCCTATCTGTTGTAGGATCATGAATATTATCTTCTTAAAGAAGATGCCTCCCCATGCATTTTTGGTTCTATTGAGAAACAGAGATGGTCCTATGCATTTTGGGACTTTTAAGTTTTATTTCTAACCCTTAACTTTTATGAATGTTTAGTTTTACGTCTTTAAGTTTTATGATTCATCTTTTCTTAGAACTATAAACAAACATGTGTGATACACAGATAGACTATATATATCATAAACACACAAAAGGCAGTTAGACTGACCTGTTTAATTTTCTTTTCTATACTGTTACACACACCCTAAGCTACTCATATACCAACAAGGTTCCTCAAGTGTGGAGACAGTAGATACGGACCTGAAAACCCGCGACCAGATTTCACAGCTTTTAAAAGAAAACCTGTAAAAAGCCCAACAACGTATGAAGAAGTATGCGGATTTAAGGAGAAAATAGAGAATTTTTAATGTCAGTGAGTGGGTGTATGTACGATTACAGCCTTATAGCAGCAATCAGTGGCTCAAAGAAGAAATGTGAAACTATCCCCTCGTTTTTATGGGCCATTCCAGATACTGGGAAGAATTGGAGAAGTAGCTTACCGGTTGCAGTTACCGGAAGTAGCCCGAGTCCATCTGGTCTTCCACGTCAGTTTGTTGAAGAAAAAGGTGGGACTTTTGGTTCAGCCCATCCCAACCTTACCGCCAGTGGACTCCTCCGGAGTATTTAAGCCAGAACCAGATCATCGACCGAAGGATGCGTAAGAAGGGGACCTTGCCGATCGTGGAGGTCCTAGTCTGTTGGCAAGGGCAGGCGCTAGAGGATGCTACATGAGAAGAGTTCCACCAGTTGAAGAGATCCTACCCACACCTTGTGGGCAAGGTGTTGTGAATGAGGGAGGCTCCGTAATGCGCGAAGGGGAATCTAGGGTTGCAAAGGGGGAAGATTGGGAGAAATATTCTATTGGGTACGAATGGAGATCAAAGAATGCTGGAGGATTCTGAAGTGATGAGTTGGGCCATGGGCCGTCGAGAGAGGGGCTTGAGTGAAGTATGAAGAGCTGTAGGTTGGAAGAAACATCTTTGGGCCATAATTCCATGGGCCTGTCCTAGCCTTTCTATTAAGCCTTGTTCAATTCCTTCGTATTTGTCTGTCATGTTCTAGCTTGAATTACTTGGGTTATTTTAATATTGTCGTTAATTTGTTACGCAGGATCCTTATAAGGACCGCCACAACTGTATTTCGTTTTTTTTATGCTTAATTCCAGAAGGTTCACTTTTCTCTTCTTTTCTATTCTATCGGAGGTCCTCCCCTCGAAGAGACTATTTTTCTCTTTTACTAGTTATTTGTTACAGAGAGAGAGGGGCAAAGAAACCAAAGAGGGAGATGGAAGAGCTCAATAATGACAAAAGGTGGTGAGATGTGGATGGTGACAACGATATAGCAAGGGATGGATGACGGAAACGTGGTGTTTGGGTTGGCGGCCGAGACCCACAGAGGCAAAAAGAGGGGGGATGAAGCGGAGGAGCTAACGACAAGGAAGAGCTATAGTGGTCAGACAGTGGTAGAGGCAGCGACGGCAAGGTCACATTGGTAGGAAGAAGAAAATGTGAGAGAAGGGGGTTTGGGGGTGGTGCGGCGTAGGAGAAGGGAGGGGGAAAAAGAAGAAGGAAGAGGAAAAGGAAGTTGGGGTTTTCTATACTTAGGCCAAAACGACGTAATTTTGGTGGGAGGGCTTGACTTTTCTCATTAGCTAATAGGCTCACACATGGGTTGGGCCATAATCTTGCCTCCACTCACACTAAAAAGAACCCACTAAAACCACATATTTAGGCCCCGCCTCACTAAAAAGACATGCATTTCAGATTTAGGCTTCACACATCACCCGTCTGGATCTCTCATATGCCATCAGAAAAGTCTGCCAATTCATGAAATTTCCAGCAACAGAATACTGGAGCACTGTATAAAGAATACTCCGATACTTGAGAAAAACACCACACCATGGTCTTCTTGTCATGGATGACTCAAATACACAATTAAATGTATTCTCAAATGCCAACTAGGCTGGCTACCCCGACGACCGGCGATCGGTAAGTGGCTACTCTGTCTACCTCGACTCTAACCTTATCTCATGGAGCTCACAAAAACAACATATTGTCTCTCAGTCAAGTACCGAAACTGAATATAGAGTTGTTGCCAACACTGCTGCTGAACTCATTTGGTTAAAATCATTGCTCCAAGAGTTGGGTATTCAACCATCTAACCCATGGATCTTATGGTGTGACAACATTGGAACAACATATCTAACTGCCAATCCGGTATACCACGCCCACACCTAACACATTGAACTGGATTTGCACTTTGTTCGTGAGCAAGTATCATAATGACTGCTAGCGGTTCGGTTCATTTCCAGCAAGTATCAAGTTGTTGATACATTCAACAAGGCCTTACCAACTAATCATTTTTGCACAATTAGAGACACTCTCGACGTTCATGAATTACTATTGAGATTGAGGAGGCATAATGGATTAGATGCTCATACAAATATTGTATACGTGAGTTTCTATAGAAACAACCATAATAATAGTCATTCTTAATAGAGTTTTGCTAGCTGTTCATCACACCACACTTGTTTCTATGGTTTATTTATTCTTTTTTCTAATTAAGTTTTTTCTACTCATTATCGCTACACCACATACTTGCTAAGAGAAAAAATAAAAATAAAAAATCATTTATAGTGTGGTGTAGAGATAATAAGTATAATTTTTCTTCTTAAATAATAGTCCAAGTATTGGTATATGTCTTACATGCTCGCCTTATATTACACACGTACGTTTTCTCTCTCCAAGGCAGCTGATGCGATATTTGTATAACCTATAAGCATTTTTTAGTTCTTATAACCTATAAGTATTTAAATGTTCATTAATTTATAATCAATAAATTAATATAATCATGTCAATTTATTAAAAAAATATATATATATATATATATATATAAAAGTACTCTCAATTTTAAGTAAATTATAAAATAGACGTAGAATAGTTCTAGGGAATATTTTCCAATTTGAAGTCCTGCAAGAAACGAAGCAGCCTTGATCGGAAAAGGTAAGCGTTCTAACCTGTCATGAGAGCATTCTCATTTGAATAGCTTAAGGTAAATAAAATCCTTCAAATAACTATTAGATGAAAAATCAGCTGCATTGAATTAGGAAAATTTATCTTAACCAAATTTTAGCTACAATATATCCAAAATAACTATTAGATGGAGCCAAAACGAACTGGCCGCACCCGTGGGAAAATCAGAAGCAAAGTGACGAAACGCCCTCTCTCAAAGAAAAACTCAAAACTTCAATTTTCCCTTTAGAGGGAGGGGCTTCGGCTCCTCCCTCCCCTCCTCTCTTTATTGTTTCCTTTCCTCCTCTCTCTCCTCTTCCGGTTATTAGTTTTGTAGTGTTTTTCGATTTTATTTTGTGTGTTTTCCAGGCCAAAAACGGGTGGACCGCCGTTCGCGTCTTTCCCGCCGTCGCACTTCCACACGCGCACCTCCGGGATGAAACCCAACTGCCGATCTTCAAGACCACCTAATCCGGCGTCCATCGGAGTGGCGCGTAGCCCGCACGCGCGGGTCGAAATTTCTGGACCCTGTTGGCGTGTGGTCATCACGCGCCACTGAGGAGCTCTCTATCGGCGCCATGCTCAGTTTCTTTGGACTCCTTGTCTCCGAGACTTCCAGGATCGACCGTCGGCTGTCCCCCAACATGAACAGTACCTCTTAGAACCTTTACCATCGATTTCTACACTGTTCTTCCTTTTGTGTTTTTTGGCCTACGTTTCCGTTCTCTTTTTCTGTTTGTTTGGTTTGGTTTTTCTGCTTCTTGTGTACTGTTGACCCGTGTGAGGTGATTTTGATTTTTGTGACGAACGCTACTGGAGCCAAAGCATTTTGAGACTGGTTTTTGATGTTACGGCCGGTAGCTGTACGGCCAGTGCTTGCTAGTAGGCGTTGCCTGCTCAGTGGAGGCTGTGTTGTCCGTGCGAAAACTGGGTGCTCGTGCCAGGCTTGAGATGCCGATGTCTGCAATGGGCGAGAAACCCAGGGTGACACCGAACTAGTGGATCAGCAGTTTGGTAGATGTTTTCGCTTGTAATTTTTTAGGTTGTTTTTCAGTCTCTTTTAATTTGTTTTAGCTGTGTCCCAAACTCTTTCTCCTCGTGAGATTAGAGGGGATGGAAATTTCTGATTTACAGATTTTTTCCTGCTTGATGTGAACTCAGTGCGAAGTTAAGACAATGACTACCATAAAGAAATTTATGTGTGGGTGAGCCTTATAGCTGATGTATAGTTGGCTTATTATTTGAAATTTGTAAGCCTTTCTACAAATTGTAATATGTCACATTTGTAACTTCGGTTCTTTAATGGAATGAGTTCGTTTGTTTCAAAAAAAAAAAAAAACTATTAGATGGAGCAAATGTTTAGTTTATTATTTCTTTGGAACACTCTCTCTCTTGATATTGATATTTTCTCACAAAACTACCGTTAGTTTCTTTCCCTCCGAATTTTTTCTTCTGCTTCTCTTTTTTCTTCCGCCCTTGTGAAATTGTAGAAATCCGGAGACATCACAGATTCGGACTGCACCGCCTGCAAACAGTTGAAATTCTGGTCGTCGACGCCACCCTCTCCTCTCTCTCTCTCTCTCTCGTGATCCCTCGTGTTCTCTTCCTTTCCCAGTTCGACCAGGTATTTCGTCTTCCTCACACAAACAGTTCTCTACCCATCCGCTTCTCTCTCCCTTAAAATTTGTTGTAGATAACCCTCATCTTGTTGATTAATTTATCATTTGTAACCCTCCAGTACTGGTTGCTTTCTCGCTCTGTGATTGTGACCCGTTGTCTAATCCAATAATCATCATCCCTTGTGATTTTCATTTGGTAGTGCTCCATCTTCCTTTTCTTTTTCTTTTTTGCTTCTAATTTTTTGGATTTTTGAGCTGTAGATCCTCGATGACCATTTGCAAATTGCAGAAGCAAATCGTAGAATATGTGTCGTGAAGATTCTCATGTGCGTATGTCGGCAGAAGAGGAAAGCGCCACCGAAGAGAACCTCTCTATTTACTGCAAGCCCGTAGAGCTCTACAACATTCTTCAGCACGATGCCATCAGAAACGTAGTCGCCCTACAATTTATTTTTCCCTTTTTTTTTTATGTTGCTTTTGTCTCCAATTACGTCTGTGCGTTTCTAACTGGTACACCTTTTTTTTTTTTTTGCTTGTGTAACCTTCTTTTCTTCAGATCAGATGTTTGTGCTACAAGATATAGGCAATGCATGAAAAGAGGTATATGGTTTTCTAGTCCAAATTTCATTTTACATTGGTGCACATATGCTACATTTTCTCTCAGTTGTGTATTTTCTGCTATTGTTGTTGTTTTCTCCCGCAAATGTTTTTAAGCTTCCATTGAGTAGTTGTTGGATCTTGGTTCTTAAGTAATGCCGTCATGTGGACGTCATAATGAAGAAGTTAAACTTCCAATCAAAAATAAATAATAAATAAAAAAAAATGGAGGAGTTAAACTGAGCATTGGATTAGCGTCTTTGAAATAAATAATTTCGATACTGCTCTTTTTGGGCGAAATGATTTAAATATCTTTGATATAATCCTTCCATCAAGTATATGATGATCAGTACAAACGGTAGCACCAAGCTTTTCTATTTAAGAATACTTGAATATTTTTCTTCATATGGTTAGTTGAATTTCATTATTCTTCATGACCCTGGAGTAATCAGTTGAATAAGGGCACTAGAACTAACAATTCGAGACTCTTACTTGGTTCTTGTTGTTTGATCATGTAGAATACAAATGAAAAATTCTTGTACCCAGAACTGTGAATGAAAGTTTACAAACTCAAAATCCGTTTCCTTTGTTCATTTTTTTGGCAAGACTAGTTTCCGATGTTGCAGATGCTGAGGTAAGAATGCATGCTCTTCCTAAGCTAAGTTAATTAATCAATTTATGTCTAATTGAAATTATTCTCACTTCGCCAGAATTTGTCGACAATAATCTATTGTTTATATCCTCACTTCATATCTGTTGTTCAGTACATATTTGTTGGCATTAATCAATAATCTGTTTGCTGAGGTAAGAATGCAGATGCATGTGTTGTTGAAGGGGTTCTCCTCACTTCATGCATGGCTTCCTGAAATCTGGTTATCTTGCATACTGCATGTTGCTGTGGATGTTTTTTGTTGGAAGTGAGGCAACACTTTTGAAAAGAAATGATGTTTATGTGAATCGATGTGGGCTGCCATAGTTTAGTATGTTGGCGTAATGGGACAGTCATTCTCATTGGGCTGTACGTTGACGCTAAACATACAGCCCAATGGTACACTTCTTTGGGCTGCTTGTTATAAATTCACATTAATTTGGGCAGTTTTTCTAACAACCATGAGAATAGTCCAAGGCATTGGGACATGGCTAATATCGTGTTCGTCATATCTCACACACGTACATTTTCTCTCTCCAAGTCAACAGCGCGATATTTGTCATTTGAAGTCCGCCAGCAGTTCCACGAAACTGCCTCGAATCGAAAAAAAAAAAAGGAATAATTAAAGACCAAAACAACTAACTGATACCGTAAAGAAAGTCAGGGATAAAATAATCTAATAAAAATGAAGTAAAGGACCCGACCAAAGGTGTCCAGCATTTTCCTAACTAAAGCCTCGTTTACTTTTAGAGATAAAATAACATGAGATAAATTGAAATAAATTTAGATTAAAGTTAAAAAATTAAATAAAAAATTATTAAAATATATTTTTTAATATTATTTTTATTTTGAGACTTGAAAAAGTTAAATTGTTTATTTTATTTTGTATTGAAATTTAAGAAAGTGATAATGATTAGATGAGATAAGATGAGATGGATTTAAAAAAGTTGAATTGTTTATTTTATTTTATATTAAAATTTAAAAAAATTATAATGATAAAATTAAAATGAGATGAAATATTTTCTGAAACAAAGGAGGCTAAATAGAAACCACTTTGAAATTAACATATTTTTTCTACTTTTGTTTCTTTCCTTCACAGGATTCTGACCACAAATAAATGGTAAAAAAAAAGGGGGGGGTTAAAACTGCACAGAGACTTGAAGTCTATGTTTTTTAGTGGGCCAAATGACTAAGAATTTTAAACCGACGTGTTGAAAAAGGATATCCTGAGATAAAGAAAAAATAAAAGAGGACCTGCACTCACAACTCTGACACTGTGCATTGATCATATCACAACTTTATTACCCTGGACAATAGGATAGATCAGTAACAGCCGACAGGAATATGAATATTTGAAAAGAATGGTCCTCTCCTTCCTAAAGGCTCGAGGTTTTCGCTTTGTCTTTTGGCTAGAGGTTTCCATAACAATGGAGGAGGAGCTCACATAAAGATGGAAAACGTTGAACCTTATAGAGGAAGGACAACAGGAACTGATTCTACCAGAGGAAGATGTTCTTTCTACCAAGTTGAGAGGTAGCCACTGCCTTCTTGCCTGTATCCTAAATGATAGAAATGCTAACCGGGAGGCTTTCAAATCAACTATGGTGAAGGTGTGAAACCTAGCAGATTGGTTAACCTTTAAAGATCTTGGTCCAAACAAATTTCTTCTAGAATTCCAATTGTTTTCAGACAAGAAAAAAGTTCTCCAGGGGAGACCTTGGTCCTTCGATCGACACATAATCTACCTGAAAGAATTTGAAGGAGAACTATCCCCAAACGAGTTCATTTTCATGACAGAACCTTTTTGAGTTCAAGTGCACAATCTCCCTTTTGCGGGAATGAACGAGCATTTGGGGAAGAAGATAGGTGCAGCCATCAGAAGGGTACTCACAGTGGAAGTTGACGAACAAGGTTGTGGTTGGGGGAGTTTTCTGAGGATTAGAGTGGAAGTGAACGTAAACAAACCTTTGTTATGAGGCAAGATGATAAACCTGGGTAGGAAACAGTTTTGGACATATTTTAAATATGAACGACTCAAAACTTTCTGCTTCAAGTGTGGCCTTCTGAAACATGTAAATGGAAAGTGCCCAAATTTTAACTTAGCAGGCCAGTCTCAAGAACAATACGTGCACTGGCTGAAAGCAGCTTCTGGCCTCCCTCAACCTGCCTCAGGTAGGGCTGAGCACCGACCTGTTCGGAGTCGGAGGGCCCAACCTCCGACTCCGACTCCGACTTTGTCGGAGGTCGAATCCGACCTCCGACTCCGACTCCGAGGACTATAGACTCCGCTCCTACTCCGACTCCGACTTGTCGGAGCGGAGCGGGAGCGGATTCGGATTTTGGCGTTGTGTGGCTGCATGCGATGGTGCGATTTGCGAGAGGGGTTGTGTGGCTGCTTGAGCGTGCGACGGTGCGAGAAGGGCTGAGCATGCGACGGTGCGAGAGGGCCTGTGTGGCTGCGTGAGCGTGCGACGGTGCGAGAGGGGCTGTGTGGCTGGAAGCTGCGTGAGCGTGCGACGATGCGAGAGCCGAGAGGGGCTGTTTGGTCGAGCGTGGCTGCGTGAGAGACGAGACTGAGAAGAAAGGACCCGAGATTCGGTGTGGTCTGTCGTGAGCCACTGAGCGTGAGAAGAAATGACCCAAAGATTCGGACTCGGAGAAGAAGAAACGGTGCAGTGGGCACACTGCGTGACTGCAGAGTGCAGAGGAGAAATGCCGGGGGGAAGAAGGGGGGGCGATTGGGACTCCGGACAATGGGAAACCCTAAAAAGTAAAGATTAAAGTAAAGAGTAAAAGATTAAGAGTAAAGATTAAAGTATATTATACTATTAGATTAGAGATTTAACTTATATATTATATATAATATATTATTCTATGATATTTATATAGTATACTATTAACTATGGATCTATGATATATATTAATATGAATATTATTAATACTATTAGTAATCCACATGGCCTATTTTATATATATATTAATTCTCTAATTTCTTATACTTTATATTTATTAATCTAAATAAATATAAATATTATTATATTAGTAATACACTAATAGTATTAGTATATAGTAATACTAATGTAGTCTATATTAGTATTAGTAACTATGGATCTATGATATATATTAATATATATGAATATTATTAATACTATTAGTAATCCACACCATTAGGCATTATGGCCTATTTTATATATATATATTAATTTTCTAATCTCTTATACTTTATATATATTAATCTAAATAAATATAAATATTATTATATTAGTAATACACTAATAGTATTAGTATATAGTAATACTAATATAGTCTATATTAGTATTAGTTATACTAATAGTGATATTAGTTATACTAATAGTTATATTAGTTGTTATATTAGTTATACTATATTATAGTGATTTATTATAACTATATTATATATTAGTATAAGACTATAAGTTATAGTGATTAGTATAACTATATAGTCTATATTAGTATTAGTTATAATAATAGTGATGTTAGTTATACTAATAGTTATAGTATTAGTTATATTAGTTATACTAATAGTTATATTAGTTGTTATATGTTATATTAGTTATACTATATTATAGTGATTTAGTATAGATATAAGTTATAGTGATTAAGTATAACTATATAATATACTATATCACTATAGTTAATAGTCTCATATAGTGATATAGACTATATTATTAGAGTGAGTATTAGTATAACTAATACTATAGTGATTTATATAGTAATTTATATATAGACTTAAAGTGGATTACTAATAGTATTAGTATTGGGCCATTAGGCCATAAATGTAATTAGTTATACTAATACTCACTCTAATACTATAGTCTATATCACTATATAGACTGAAGAATCTGAAAAAATGAAGATAACGAAATGGGGAGAGAGGGGAACTTGGGAACTCTAAA
Organism: Cyclocarya paliurus; assembly: GCA_029856935.1. NCBI lineage: Eukaryota > Viridiplantae > Streptophyta > Magnoliopsida > Fagales > Juglandaceae > Cyclocarya > Cyclocarya paliurus. The sequence goes on from CM056958.1 coordinate 20,836,266, forward strand.
GGGCCTAATTCCTAAACAATTAAGTTATTAACAAATAGAAACGGCACCGTGTAGTAGTATACTAATTACTATGAATCTATATATATATATATATATATATTTATATATATATATATATATATGATATATCTACTTTAGTTATTATACATTAGTATTATATGTTATTATAAATTTATAGATTAGTGTTTATCCATTAGTATTACATGTTATTATATTTATACATTAGTACTTTAGAATTTTAGTGTTACATGGTAGTAATATTGTAAATTTGAAATAGTATGATGTTTACATATAGTCATATACTAAACTATTATTAGTTTTAATCTATATATATTATAGTATAAATATATTATTTAACTAGTATATTATTGATTTTAACTAATTATATAAGATATAGTTGTATAAAATGTAAATGATTAATATATAGAAAAATACATATATTTTTATAAAATATGTATAAAATCGGAGGCGGAGGCGGAGTCGGAGTCGGAGGGCCAAGTCGGAGGCGGAGTCGGAGGCGGAGTCGGAGTCGGAGGCGGAGTGTCGGAGTCGGATCGGAGCGGAGCCGGAGTCGGTTCATCAACAACTCCGACTCCGACTCCGACTCCGACTTCTAAGCGAAAAAAAACTCCGACTCCGACTCCGACTTATCGGAGTCGGAGCGGAACCGGAGCGGAGCCGGAGCGGAGTCGGATTCGGAGTCGGATTTTCGGATTTTTGCTCAGCCCTAGTCTCAGGGAAGAAGTATGGTGGTTCTCCAGCTTTCTCATCTGAAACCTGATGCTTTTAACTAATTTTGTTGAAGGAAAGTTCCCAGTTGTGTATTTGGGTGTTCCCCTTGTTTCAGGTCGGCTCACCGCGCGAGACTTAGAACCTCTTCTTGCAAAAGTTCAGAACAAAGTGGCAAGGTGGAATGGGAGACTCATGTTGATCAAGCATGTTCTCTCATGTATGGCTATACATCTCTTGGTAGTTTTGAAGGTGTCGTTAAAGGTTTTTAAAAAAATCAACTCTATTCTGTCAACATTTTTTTGGGGTGAGATTAATGGGAAATCGAGAATGAAATGGTGTGCTTGGGATAAAATGTGCAAACCAGTCAAGGAGGATTTGTATTGGCTTGAGGAATTTCATGAGGTTCAAAAGTCTTTACACATGAAATTTGAATGGAAATTACTTTCAGTTGATAATCTGTGGACTCAATTTTTTTGAGCTAAATATGTGAAGAAGGGTAACATTCTACAAGCTGAAGTTCGACGCTCTGCCTCTCGATTTTGGCGATCGATTATGTTTGTGCTCCCTGATGTGGCTAACAACATTAAAGTGCAGGTAAGAGAATGGGGATCTTCATTTTGGTTGGAGAATGGGCCTCTTTGTGTTGATGGGAATGATGAGCCCGTTGATTTTAGTATTCAAGACGTCTAGGTTGATGGCTCTTGGGATGAAAATCATCTTGTTCAGCTGGTTGGCATCGATAAGGCTAGAGAGATCATGCATGAAATTGTGCCAGACAGAGAAGGAAAGGATATTCCCATATGGAAACCAGCAGGGGATGGCCTCTTTATGTCTGCCACTGCTTGGGATATCATTCCTACAAGAGGGACTGAACTAATGGGGATGGACTGGATTTGGCATCATCTTTTACCGAAAAAGATAGTTGTTTGTATGTGGAAAGCACGTTTTAATGGCCTGGCTGTAAATTCTTAGGTGCAATCTATGGGAATACACTTTAAAAATAAGTGTGATTGATGTGCACGGGGTCAAGAGGAAACATTAGATCATGTGTTACGGTGTGGGAGTGTTGCTTCTGAAGTCTGGAAGGTGGCTGCTTGTGCGCTGGGCATTCCGCAAATTGCAGGTCTCTCTTGGTGGATGACGGTGCTACATTGGTTCAATCTGGCCAAAAAGTCAAGCCACAAAGGTCTTTTCATTTGGCTCCTTCCTTCTATCATCACTTGGCGCCTCTGGCTGCACCGTTGCAAGGCACGCATGGAGAATCACATGGAATCGGTAGTAGGTGTGTGGTTAGCAGTTAAGGTTTGGATTAGGAAGCTCTCCTCACTTATGGTTAGACACTGGTATCTCTCTGCACGTGATGAGGAGGTTCTTCGTGCACTAGACGTCTCGTATGTCTCGCGCACTAGGAATCAACCGAAGCTTATTGCCTGGGGGAAACCTGCAGAGGAGTGGATCAAGCTGAATGTAGATGTGAGTTGTCGGGAAAACCTAGGCTCTTGTGGTGGCGGACGTGTTATTCGGGACTATCGGAGAAATTTTAAAGGTGTGTTCTCTTCCTATTTTGGTTGCGGTATGAATAATGAGGCCGAATTTGTATCAAAAGTGATTCCAAGTTGGTTGTTACTTGGTTGACTAGTCGGAAGTGTACGGCATGATATTTATGAAATTTTTGGGAGGATCTTTTGTGCCTTCTAAGGGATGTGAACTTCACTATTGAGCATCAATTTAGAGAGGGGAACAATGCAGCGGATTACCTTGCCCGAAGAGGAGAGGAAGGACAAAATAGCAGATTTGTTGATTTTGATTTTTTGCCTCGTCAATTGAAGGGTATTCTTCGATTGGATAAGGTTGGCCTTCTACGTGTTCAAGTTTAATGGTTTTGTCAACTTCAATAGGCTTGTTTAGTTTGGTCTTGAGTTATAGTTTATTGTTTATTTGTGCTTTCTGATTTTGGTTTTTTGGCTCACTACAAAAAATCTCGTTTTTTTTCGGGAGGAGCCGTGGTCGAAAAAAGTGTAGAATTCATGGGAAAAGATATATTTCCCACTAATTTGTGTTGTGGGAGACCCGTGGCATAAAACTGGTGGGGAAAAATTCTTTGTCCACCAGCTCTTGGTTTCATGGGAAAAACCATCCTTTTTGCCAAAAGATAACGGTGGATAACGCATTTTAATTTCGTAGCAAATAAGTTCACTAACAGCAACTCATGGTCAGTAATAACGTTGTTATCCATGGAAGTAGTTCGTGGAAAAAATACTATATCCATAAATTTACTTCGTGGCAAAAGTCATGTCTTTTAAGTTTTACGCATCAATTTGTTCATGACCAAAAATTACTCCGGATGGTGACATCTGGTGGAAATAAGTTATTCTCAACACAATCAATTGGTCAGAAAAGAGCACTTGCTATGAACTCAAGTGATTGTAAATAGTTTTTTCCGATGAAGCTCATTTTGCAGCAAAAGCGATTTGGACTATATCCCATGGGTATTAATTCATGGCAAAAGAGGTTTTAATCCATGATTGCATAAAAAAATTGTATGTTTATCCTTTCTATGTTGGTGTTGACCGCATTTAAAACATGATGGTATGTTTATCTGTCTGATCTTAGTTGAATGGGCATCCAGCTTGGACTAAGTCAATATAAAGTTAAGCGATGATGAGTTTGTTGTATTCTTGACTACGAGAGTCTGAAGGAATAATTAATGTTGAAGCCAGCCAATGGAGACTGTACAGACAGCTTTCCTATTTTTTACTATACTCGTCATCTCACATATTATATATTATATTTATATTTATTTATATGTTATTTTATTTTATTTTATTTATATTAATTGAGTTGTTCTAGTCATGTTCCATACATTTGATAAAGAAAAAAAATAAAAAATTATGTGTAGTGTATGGTGTGAAAATGATGAGTAAATTTTTTTTATTATTATTTCTATTTATATAATTGTTTAGAAGCATGGTATATATAGTTTCTGAGAAGAGTTAGGTTATGCTTGGTAGGTGAGATAAGATGAGAATTTTTTAAAATTTTATGAATAGTATTAAGATAAAAGTTTAAAATATTAATTTAAAATATTGAAATTTGAAAAAGTTGTATTGGGATTTAAAAAAGTTGTAATGATGAGATAAGATAGAGATAGAGATGAGAAATCTCATTTTTGCCCCAAACATATATTTAGTTTCATGTACCAGCCAAAGTCCTCTAGAAATATAAGTCAAGCGGCAAAATCTACGGAGATGCAAGCATATATGCATTCATTTATATATGAGAGAATACGTTTCAATCAGAAATGTGTAGAAACAGAGCATTACAAAACTGACAATACTATGAGACTCAGTCCTTCCATAGTATATAACCTTTCAATCAGGAACAAAGGCAGGATTTCAGTGTTCGAAATTTATTGAAATATGTAATAGACAACCATATATCATCCTCTTCATAGATAGATTTTACACAATCATATGATGGCAAATTACACTATATGTTAAACAATCATATACACAAATTCATATTACACAGATTCACAAATTACACAAATTACATATTACACAATAGAATCAACACAAATTTCATAGATTCACATTACACATATATACAAATTACACTATTAATTCATCACAACTTACATAGAGAGAAGAGGAAGGGAGAAGAGAGAGAGGTTCACCGTATCGACCTAGTGCGTCTACAAGACTGTGGCAAACGGAGGTGGTTGGGGAAGGGCAGCAAACCGGGTGAGGTTGCGATTGGGGGGGAGGGTGGCTCTAGGTGACTAGGTGAGGTCTCACAGCAAGGGGAGGCTCGTAGTCGCAGGGAGAGAGAGGTGAGGTCGAGGATCTGCAATTGCCGAGAGAGAGAGAGAGAGAGAGAGACGAGAGACGAGAGCGACGCAAGGTGGGGGAGATTGGGGGAAGAAAGGGAAAAGGCCAAAACGCGGGTATAAATATTGTTATCTTTTGCGGCAGCATTTACTCGCCGCAAAAAAAGATAATATCGCCGTGAAAACCAAATAGCCCATATTTGCATAATTAATTCAGGTAAGTTTATTTGCGGCGACATTTGGTCCATAAATTTGTCGTAGCAAGATAATAACCCACGAATGGCTAAAATTTCTGACCACACTATTTGCAGCGATAATAATTCGCCGCAGAAAGATGTTTGTCGCTGTAAAAACATCTCTTCCCCACAAAGTGTTACCTGCCGAGGTCATTTTGCGGGACATGGCTTGTTTTAATTTCCACAAACGGTTTTTGTGTGATTTGGTAATTATTTGCTACGACGGTATGTCTTGGGCAAAAAATTCATGGCAAAAAGTCATAATTCTTGTAGTGGCGCTTGTGTTGGCTAGTTTGTTTGGGATGGCTTACTTGTAAATCCCAAGTGTCATGTTTTGTTATTACGGTTTTCCTCCGCTGTAAATGAGGACTTTTTAATAAAATTTAGAAAGAGGTCACTCTTAAACATATGACCTTCGGCTCTTTTCTTATAAAAAAAAAAAAAAGTTTCTTTTGGACTTGTTGTGCTAGAGATTTTCTAAAGCCATTCAGACAATGACCCCACTTAACCTATACATATTGAACAAATCAAGCAAGGTAGCAACTTCCCACGTTTACCTAGATATAAATATATAAATATATATATTTATATATATGACGTAACTTCACGCGTATCCGTCTCTGCTCTCACTTCCTCTTCCTCTTCCTCTTTCTTTCTTATTTTTCTTCTTATTGTGTTTGAAGCTGTCTGATATCTACCCGCCACCGTCAAACACACGCTCCAAACTTTATTTATTAAATCTAAAGTTGAATATTTCAATGCAAGGACAAAACGATAGAGTAACAGGGAAGTTGGTCTTTATAAAATGGCAGGCAGCTTGTTCATGATACCATAAATTGCGGTGGGTAAGTGACCAATGACCATCTTAGTTTGTTAATTGATCCTTCACCGGCAGCGCTACTACTACAGTGTGGAATATTTTAGAGGCAGCAGTTTTGGAAGACAGCGTCCTGTCCATCCCTCTAGCAGCAGGTACGTAATTCGTTTTTGCAACACCATTTATATAATTAGTTTGCATCTTTATTTGCTGAAGATGCATGGACGCGGTACACGTAATTACTATCGGCATATTAATTGTTGCTTTAGAACCGAATTGAAACACATACATTTCAGGAAGAACGCAGATAGAATGGGAACTCGGGAAAAAGAAGAAGGAACTGTATTCGTCTCTGCTCTCCCTCTGTTTCTCTTTCTTTCTTTCTTTCTTACTTATTTTTCTTCTTATTTTGTTAAGGTTGATTTGGGAAATGATAGAAATAAAAATGAATAAAAATATTATTAATTTAAAAATTACTTGAATATAATTTTTTAATAGCATTTTTGTTTTAAAGTTAGAAAAAATTGTATTAATTTTTGTGCTTTATTACAAAATTTATAAAAGTTTTATTAATTTTTTTATTTGGATAATGATTAGATAATGATTATATAAAAAAGTTGAATATCATTTGAAATTAAAAAGGGTTTTATATTTGAATAATATTTACAAATAAAATTATGAAAAACTTTGAAAATTTTGAGAATTTAATGTTTCATCTTATGTGGTTTGGCAACCAAGATGAGACATAAAATTTTCATCTCATCTCATCATTACAATTTTTTCAAATTTTAATATAAAATATAATAAACAATTCAAATTTTTAAATCTCAATTCAACTTTTTCAAATTTCAAAACAATAATAATATTAAAAAATAATATTTTAAACTTTCATCTAAAATAAAAAAATTCTCATCTCAGTATCCAAACCTGAATGCTCCCTTACTCTAAGCCTTAATCACACAGATGTGAGCCTCTCGTGGTTCCTTCCATGCACGACACTTGGACTCCCTTACACTATTATTTGAGGTGTAGATCTTACCCCATGCTTAGTGCTTTTCATTATACAAATGTTTTTGCCACAAAATTTTTTTATAAAAGTAAATTTACAAATTTACGTAACTTGATGTAATACATTAAATTATACAATTATTATTATTGTAAAGTAGATTTAATGTATTAATTTATAAATTTATTTTTATCAAACAATTTTTATGATTGTACACGGGTAAAAATGGGATTGGTATTCTGTCCTGAAACTCACTTTTTTGATGTCAAGTTGACTCCGGCTTGCCAACAATTATCTGTGAGTAATTTTTAAGAACTAAAGCTGCTAAATTCTTTATTACATTCTAGCTAGATTTTTACTCTAGAAAAAAAACCATCTTTAATTTCATTATAAATTTCAACCGTAAAACATTTATGGGTGACTTTATAACATTCTTGATTTTTACGTTTAGAAATATTTCGGTGCGTGGTTAACAAAGCCCTTTGATAATGATATTTAAAAAAGTAATGCTACACATATTTATAATTTTACATATCAATAATTGATTTTGTCAGTTTTTTTTTTAATTAAATTTTCAATTTTCAATTTAATAATTTATTCATATCAATAATTGATAGGTGTAGATATAATTTTTTTGTAAGTTTTTCTTCTATACATTGTTCTATTTAAAAATTATCAGTCAAGTAGTATTTTTAATTTTTTGAATTCCTGAGTCTTTAAATGAAAAGTTATTATCATTTAGGAAATGTCAAGAAATTAAAAGAAAAAGAATTAAAAAGAATTGATTTTTTATTGATAATTGTAAAATTTGATTGTTAAATCAATTGCTCCCTAGAAAAAATATCCCGGTGGGTGGAATGTCATAATTTGAAATTAATTTTGGTGACACAATTTAAAGGCTCGACGACGTGTACATGATTAGAGCTGAGCCGCGACATTGACATTTAATGTAGTGTCGTTGGAGTCCAATAAATAATTAATCAAGTTGGTGCGACATGAATAATTAATTATATATGCTTATTTAGAAAAGAAGATTAATTAATATATATAGCAGCATCAGTACTACTCTTCATCGATGATTTTATTATCATCAAATGATCTCAAGGGATATGAGATAGTGATATACTCTTCATTGTGTTTCGAATGATCCTTGTCTTTAAATATATACAATGGTAGCTAGCTATATCTATTGAGATCCTTAGAATTCCTGTACATAATCTGACACCTAAATTAGAACATAATTTGTGAAATCTACGTCAATTATTGCTGAGTATCATTGAGCATTGGGTCTAATACGGTAACACGCCCCTCTTTTATATACAATATATTGACATGCATCCATTGTTTGAAAGTATTCTCTCACCTGCATATAATTTTAAAAATCATTTTTCAAAGTCAAGATCGGAAATGTATTCCAGAGAAATAACAATATTAAATTCTTGATTTCATAAAATGAGATATATCACACATTATTAGTGTCGCTTTCTATTCCAAGTTTCTACTAATATATGTACTTCATAACTTGACAGGCAACATGGAAAGAAACACTTTACCTCTCGTACTGCTAATAAGGACTAGAGCTAATCAGAGAGTTGAGAGTAGAGACTCTTCAAACAACCAAGGTCATTCTAACTCATCAAACATCTCAACCACTAACAATGATAATTCGACAATTGAAGAAGGTAACTTTTCAAGTTCAAACAATCCAAGTCTCTCTCTCTCTCTCTCTCTCTCAATATGCACAAATATTATTGGAAAAAAAAATAGGCTTCTAATTGCAGGGAAAATTGGGAATTACTTAGTACCTTAGCTAAAGCTCTTGTAATTTAGTTGTAGCTATTCTTGTCATTGAAATTTGAATCACCATGACAACAAGTACAAATGATTTATTTTAGGTGGTTTATCTTAGATTGACTTGATTTAATTTGCAAGAGAGATTTTAGATTTAAATATTGTATATCAAATCTTGTCATGTCAATAATATAGATGGTGTGTCATTCACATTAGCTTACAAAAAGATTTGGAAAACTAGAACATCCTTCTCACTCAACTCATGGACGGATCTTCAAAAAGCATATTTGGATGTCGACCAATTAAGCACAGTAGGCAAATAAGTTGAACGTAGAATATTATAGTAAAATGAAATAATAGAGAAATTACACTTTGATCATATCCTCAAACTACCAGTACTCATTTTACAAGATGACCATTAAATTACTAATTCAACTTTATCTCTCAAACTTGTCTTTTTTGCAATTTTCCTTCTCCCATTAAGATCCAACGGCCTTTTAGATTATACCAGTACATAACTTATTTTTTAATTATCAGCTATCTCCAAGTCAACAATATTATATAGGATTTAAACATGGGATTAAATTACTTATATAATTTGGAGGTGAAGTGATAACGTTGGTTGGTGGTTTACTTTATTGCCATTTTGCAAAATAAGTGACAATTTCTAAGATAATATGTGATTTTTTCTCAAAATAATTATGATACGTTAAAAATTAACCGGGATTGATTAAAGTTTTTATTGGGTTTGAAATGTTTGGTAAGTTTATTCGTTATATGAGAATGGCCGGAACAAAGCCCAATCGAACACTCAGTTCGTACGGTTGCATCTTCATATATAGAACATAAATAAACTTATGGGCTTTGCCTGTGGCTAATTAATTGGGCTATCTGAGACTGCAAAGAAGTGACACTATCAACACATGCATACAAAAGATGATATCATTATGAAATAGTAGTTTGTTTGAAAGTACGTACGTGTCGAAGAAATTGTTTCGTTTAATTTATTACATAATTCTATGTATAATATGGCAAATATTGGAGATAAAAAAAAAGAAAAAAAAAAAGAGAAGGAGCTTATATATTTGCATGGCAGGGCCAGAGAGGGTTGATTATGGGGACTTACTCAAGGGTGTGCGAGATGATGATTGGAACGCTACAAGAGAATTCCTTCAGCTCCACCCCGAGGCATTGACAGCAAGAAATAGTATATTTTACGGTAATGGGACGGTTCTTCACGCTGCTGTTGATGCTCAGAAGGACTCTATAGTGGAGCAGTTGGTCATTATGATTCCAGTACATGATTTGGAAATGCAAGACAATTTCGGCTATACAGCTCTACATATTTGTGGGAATATCAGGGTGGCAGAGTGCTTGATTAGAAAAAACAAGAGATTGGTCAGCATCAGAAATAATGGCAACATTCTTCCAGTTGCTCTGGCTATGTCCGATGGGCATAAAGAATTGGCTCGCTATCTCTATTTTCAAACTCCGTTCGAAGATTTGGAGGCAGATCAAGACTTCAATGGTGCTTCACTTCTTAACAGTTGTATTTATAGCAGAGATTTAGGTAACAAATTATTACTGCATTCTCTTCTAACCATTCATTGGCCGTAATTTCTGGTGATTGGATTAATTAATTGGATATTATATGCACTTACATACGTACGTACGGTACAACAACACATGATGATCATGCAAGGTATGGCTTTGGATTTAATGGAGCGTTGTCCTCGTTTGGCTCTTGCCTTGGATGGACAAAGTATGTCCCCTTTGGAGGTATTGGCTGAAGTTTCGACTGACGCATTCGAGCTGAGTGGAAATTATGGGATGGTGTTTTGGAAACAATGGATTTACAATCACTGTTAGTACTACCACTCTTTTTTATCTGATCTTAGCGGCTTTTCCATTAATTGGGCTCTTTTTACGAAAAAAAGAAATTTCTAAAACTAATCTTACTTTTATACATCTTTTTTAATTATATTTCCTATGTCTCGTGGTACGTAATTAGTTGAGTAAATAATTATATTTATACATTAATGCACAGCTCATTTTCACTCAACTAGTATTATAGAACATCATCATCAAGTACAATACTAACATATTTGAATTTCAGAAAATTTTGACATAATTAACATCTAATCATTGGCATTCTTTTCGTGATTTAAAACATAAAACACAAAAATCAAGACAAGTTTTCTTAAAAAGTACTCAAAAAACATACAAAAACTTTTCCGGCCTCTAAACAACATATTTCAAAAGACCTTACCAGTATCTAATTTTTCATACTACTCTGATAGAAACATATCTCACAACACTTCACGATCCAAACATACTTTTTATCACTTTCACAAAAACCTATATAGGTTGAACTCAAGGTGATAACATAATATTTAACTCTCTCCCAACTAAGGTTGCTTGTATATAAACAAATATAATTGACAAGTCGTTAGAAATCAGTTTGATCAAGCTCAAGTTTGACTTTATTTGTTTATTAAATTAAACGAATTGAACTCTTATAATACTCAACTCTACTTGTATTAATAAGTCAAATGACTTCCTACAACTTATTATTTTATATTAATATTATTATTTTTACCTTTATAATGAAAATATTTTTTTTAAGTATTCAAGAATTATATATATAAGAGAAAATCATGCATGTTGCTTGAATTTAATTATTTGCTCCTTCAAGATAGAGATTAAAAATACTGCCTTAATATATTAATATATTACTTGACTTTTATTTGCCTTTTTTGTTTTTGGGTGGGGGAAGGTATACATGACATTTCATTAGCTGATTTAGCTCTTGCTGCCGATCAATTCCGATTGAACATTCAAAATCATGGTCAAGAAAATACAAACGGATCAGGTACGTACGTGCGTTAATTAATGCCTAAACTTAATTTCTTTCCCTCAAATTTTTTGACTCCTGACATTAATTGTTAATCAAAGTTTGGGCGGCTTCATTTTTCGGTCGGAATTATATAATAAAGATCATGAGCAAGTTTTGGTTTTACTCAATTTGCAGTGCGAGCTAATCTATGGCGCCAACTAGTTTCAACTCTCTCGAACCTCTTGGGTATGATATTAATTGCATCCATATACTTTTTTGAATAACGTATGTTTTTAAAATTTGCTATTCTTGATCATCATTAATTATTGTTTCATCGAACTTATAAATAAATTAAGCAGCATGCATGCATGCATTAATGTTTCATATTTGCCAAATTAATTATATAGGATTCAAGTGTTTATATGAAATGAAGTTGGTACGAGCTCAATTCCAACAACTTCTGTTCCTTATGTGTCAAGAAATAGAAAGAAATCGACATGATCATAATATTATTATGCGAGCAGTGTTCGGAGCTATCAGGAGAGGAAACTTTAAATTTGTTTATGATATAGTCAAAGCAGATCCATATCTTTTGTGGATGTGTGATGCTAATGAAAGAGGCATATTCCATTGGGCCGTCCTGCATTGTCGGCATAGGATCTTTAACCTTTTATACAGATTAAGAAAGAGGAATGTACTACTAACGTGGACGGATAGTTCCAAAAATACCATATTGCATATGGCAGGGATGGTAATAGAAAATACTGCTATCGATTCCATAAGAGGAGCAGCTTTGCAAATGCAAAGAGAAGTTCAATGGTTTAAGGTCAGCTCCATCCATCTCTCCCTACTGCTTTATTATTTTGCTCTCGACCATACACTCTAAAAACTAATCTAGAGACAGATTTTCAAAAGAGAGAAAGGAGAACAACAATAGTTCCATGTAATCTAGGTATAAAAAAACTTTTCAATTTTTTAGGCAAGAACTCATGAACAGCTTGAGCCCATTTATTTTACTTTAATATGTCTTAAAATCTGCATCTCTTACCAAATTTATTTCTAATATTAATTTTTAATTACCCTACATTAATGTAGGAAATGTGGGGTGGAAAAATCTGTATCACTTAACTTCAAAACAGTGGTAGTTATGATTTTAAGAACTCTACTATATATGGAATAGTCTTAATTAAAAACTTCAACCACTCTGCGAGTATTATATTTATTATATATAGAATAACTTTATTTTGCATTCCATGTTTGTTGGTGTCACAAGATTGCTACTAAGCAGGTCTTTATTATAAGAAAGCTAAAAATTCTTGCTGTCAAATTTTCAATACGGAAATCTAATACATAGATTAAACTGAAGAAATAAAATACAAATTTGAAAAAAGAAATTATACAACTATTTTTACAATTCCTTGCACATTCATATTTTAATGAATGACATTTTTATAAAATAAATTATACAATAATATTCTTTTATAGAAATACCCTCAAATTAAAATAAGGTTGTATAAAAATCAAAGCAACAAAATTCATTATTCAAAAAGCCAAAAGATTGATGATGGTCTCGGTTTGTTGAATATAGATGGCTAATTCTTTTGCAATAGTCTACTTGCAATTTTTTCCTCATATTTTTATTTAATAAATGCAGGAGGTGGAACGCATTAGCCCTCTCTCTCATAAGGAATTTTTAAACAAAGACAGTTTGACTGTGAGACAATTGTTTACGAAAGACCACAAAGAAATGAGAAAAAAGGGAGAGATGTGGATGAAGGGCACAGCAACTTCTTGTACTGTTGTCGGTGCTCTCATCATTACCATTATGTTCGCGGCAGCATTTACCATTCCTGGTGGTAACAATCAAGATACAGGCTTGCCAATCCTTGTGCATGACAAACTATTTAAACTTTTTATAGTAACTGATTCTCTGTCGCTATTTTCTTCATCGACTTCAGTATTGATGTTTTTAGGAATCCTCACATCACGTTATGCAGAAGAAGACTTTCTTAGATCCTTGCCCCAAAAGATGATTATAGGCCTTTTCGCTCTCTTCTTCTCTATTGCAACCATGATGATAGCTTTTTCTACTGCTCTTTTACTTATGTTACATGGAAAATACCGGATCGTTGTTCCTATTATTGGTTTGGCTGGTATTCCCGTTATTCTATTTGTATTGATGCAATCTCGCCTTCTTGTTGACATGTTTAATTCAACCTATAGACCAGGCATCTTTGATAGAAAAAAAAAGCCTTGGTTTTAACTTTTTACCTTATTTGTTGTAATGTTGTATTAATATATGGCAGACTAAGCAGAATTGATGATTATTTTTCATTGGAATAGATAGCTGAACTTATGTGGCATATTTTGTTATTATTTTGTTATTCATATTTTATACTAGTGTTCACCCAATATAATTTTATTGGAGTTTGAATTTTTTTTCCTGATTTAGGTAGTTATTCTTTCAAATGAAAAATGATTTAAATCTCTAAAAGGTTATATTTAAATTTGAGAATTTAGAGTTGGAAAAATGAATTAGATATCAACTTCTTTGATACAATTGCTTGTTTGGAAAAAGTTTTTATTCCAAAATTCTCATCTCATAGCTTTCATCGCTCAAACACAAATACTTTCAAACTAATCATTACAACTTTTTCAAACTAATTATTACAACTTTTCCAAACTTTCAAACAAAAAATAAAAAATAATTCAACTTTTTCAAATCTCAAAATAAAAATTATATTAAAAAATTATATTCTAACAATATTTTAACTTTATAATCTTTTTTATTTAACTTTTTTTTCTCTCCTTTCCCAAAACCTAAAAAATATTTAGCTCAAACTATTTCACTACTATTTACAAACCATCTTATTACTATTAATAAAATTCTCATTTTATCTCATTCTCTAAGCATGTCCTAAGGACTCAGTAAATAACTCAATCTATCTCATCTTATCTCAAAATATAAATACCAATTAAATACAAATAATTTTAAATTTTAAACTTTTAACCTTTTTTATTGAATCATTACAATTTTTCAAACTTCCAAATAAAACATAAAAAACAATTCAACTTTTTCGTATCTAAAAAAAATTATATATTTTAACAATATTGTAACTTTGTAATATTTTTATTTGACTTTTTCTCTCTCATTTTTTAAAACTCTATAAAATATTTTAACTTAAATAATTTTACTATTATTTATAAGTTATCTCACTACTATTTATCGATTTCTTATCTTATTTCATCTTTATAACCAAACGAGACCTAAATTAACTCTTAAATAAGCTCAAGCTTGGGGATTAAAATACCTGGTACTAGAAGGAGACGCCCATGGGGTCATTTCATTGGAAGATCTATTCGGCATTGATGGATATAAATTCTTTTTTAAACAATTTTTACATTTGGAGTGACAAGAAAATAAATCAATTTCAAAATCAATATAGGCATAATATTGCACAACTATATTCAAATGCGTACCCCTTGTCACCATTCCACAATGTTTATTACCCTTTAGAAGTGACAAAGATGAACCTCTCTAGTCTATATTTAATTAAACAGCAATGTAACTCTTTTTAGTTAGAAAAATGATTATACAATTATTTTTATAATTCTCTACACAATTTTATTTTATAGTATAGATTTTTTTATAAAATAACTTATAAAAAAAACATCATTTTACATAATGCCATCAACTTAACAGCATAACTATATAAAAAAGAGTAATGTTATACATCATATTAGAAAATACACAATAATAAAATCAAAAATTACAATAAAATGAAAAATTTAAACGAAACTAAGAAACAGACAGATTGCTAACTAATACTATTTTATTAAAAAATAGCAACACATCACACTACCATATCACTTTCATTGTATTATGGAAGATGTGACATATTTATTGTCATTGAATAATAAAAAAGCATCTCATAAAAGATCATCCAATGTCATAAATGTATTACATCTTGTACAGTGAGATAAAAGTGAAATAGTAATGTGGTTTATAGAATTTTCTAATAAAAGATTTATATAAATCATTACTCATCTAATCGTGTAATACTTGCTTATCAAAACTATATTGGACACTAGAACTCCCGATAATCGAAAGACAACACAAAACTCTCTTCGTTTTAAAATAAGCAAAATTAAGTACTACTACGTATAGGCACAGACTTGTGCCTGTATGCGAACATCACTGACGTGGCGTCAACGATTATATTTAAAAAAAAAAAAAAAGGGAAGAAGAATAATCCACATCTGCAAATAAACTTTTTCATCCTTCCATCCATTCAAGCTTCAAAGAAGAAGAAAATGCAACAGCAAGAAGAAACCATCGTTCATTTGAGCTTCATCTGAAGCAGAAGAAAATGCGGCGTCAGATCTCGTGCATCCTCTCTCTCAAATCTCATAAATATCTTCTCAGTTCTCTTCGTTGGTGTAGCATCTTTCCTCTCAGATTCCAAAACTTATTTCTCTTCTCAACCATAACAAGAAACTGTAAATATTATAAAAGGATGACAACTAACATTCAAGAAAAAATTAAAATATATTAAAATAAAAGTGCAAAAGAATATTTAAAAAAAAAATCTTCTACACAGACAACCAAGACATGGTCCAACTGAGAATTTAAGTAGATAAGTCAGTTCTTTAGGCAAACATGTTGAATCCACAGATCTTCCAAAGTAGAATCCACAAATTTGTCGAGATTCCAAATGTTTCGAAATTATCAAACCAGAAACACCTCCAAGAATGATGAGAAAATAAATCAAGATCAAGTAGAACAAACGTTCAAAATACCCAAAAAATTTAATAAATAACTATAAAAATTTGAGAAATTCAAGAAACTTCATAAATCTGCAAGTTAATATTAACTGAGAATAATTTAAAAACCAAAGCCATTATCACGAACCAAATACTAAAAACAGGTAATATGGAAGCTGGAACAAAGCTACATTGGTATGATTAATGACCCAGGATTGCACCTCTAGAAGCACAAGATTTCATTATCGAAGGAGAAAATTGTAGAAGTAATATGAGTACTCAAGCAAAATCCTCTAGCATATAGGAGAAATGGTTTGTTGCGTCAGGGTTAGGGTTGGGAATGGGAGTCGCACAGAGAGGGTAGGGGAGAGAGAGAGAGCAAGGGGAGAGAAACCAATTTTAGTGAAAATGTGAAACGCACCCTTTCGTTAAGTATTTACACAATGTCAGCTTCAAGTAAATGCACCGTTTTATTTACTTTAAAACGGTGCGTTTGACTCCATATAGGATGCCATTCGCGGGGCCTTCCTCCCGTATGCCTGGGTTTAGAGTTTTTCAAGTGAAAAAGTGCCTATCTCATCCCCTTCCTCAGCCTAAGTCACTATCTCCTTCTCAAATCAAGTTTCCCTTCCTCAAATAGGGCTGAGGACTCTCTCTCTCTCTCTGTTCTCTGGTATTGTAGGAGCAGGCCGAGATAGGAAAAATGTAGTAGATATGGCCGTAACGAGCCTTGGCATCTGCGCTCGCACTTCATCGGCTTCTCTAAGCTTTCTAAGCTCACCGCCATAGATATGGCCGTAGTGGATATTCCCTCTTTCTTTTATTCAATTGACGTTCTTGTCTTTCTTATGAATTAATAAATTCTTGCTTCCACTTAAGCTTCAAAGTTGATCAGAATGATCCGAAAAGGTGAATTGGCTGCATTTATTATGGGTAGTATAGAAGAACTTACCTACTTAGGATATGTTTTGAAGTTTCATCTCACACAAAATTCTTATCTCATCTCATCTCATTATTATAACATTTTCAAATTCATATACAAAATATAATAAACAATTCAACTTTTTCAAATTCCAATACAACTTTTTCAAATCCTAATTTAACTTTTTCAAATCTCAAAACTAAAACATAATATTTTAAACTTTAAAACAAAATACAAAATTCTCATCTCACCCTCAAACCTATCCTTAGACTGCATATTTCCTAATATGTGAATTGCAGTTGCTTTATTCTCGCCATTACCTACTTAGACCCACTTAGGTGCTCTGTCGATGGGCAGTGGAGGAGGCTGGAGATGTTAGACTTACAAATTCCTTACGTGCTCTGTCAATGGTGGAGCAGTGGAGTATGCAACTCCGTCAATAGTGGAGGAGGCTGTCGATGGGCAGCGGACAGAGATTGACGAGAGGGCTTTCGATTTTCTGTTTCTGAAATATGAACTAGGGGCAGTTTAGTCATTTATACACTACACACGTGCACACAGACGTAGGCTTGCAAAGGAGTCCTCCGAATAGGACTGTACGTAGGAGCACCCTTGCTTTATTATCCATGCGACACAGGATAATAAAGCAAAGCAGGCCTAACCAAACGCCCACTGTCTCGACCACAGCGCCACCACGGCCACGCCATACCTCCATCCTCTCAAGAAATTACTGAATACTCGAACAGAAAGGAGGAAAAACCCGCGGTTTTGGTTTGTTTCTATGCCTTCTCAGATCAGAATCTCACTATAGAAAGCTCTGGAAATCATGGGCATAGCCACATCCACAGCCAGTGATTCTGTCAGAAGGTTCGGTTTCGCTTGACATGGAGGCACGGAGGCTCGCCATTCTCTCTTCCCATATCTTCCCTCTCGGTTCCAGTCAGCCTCGGGGTCGGACTCCCATCCCACTTTTTTCAACCCTCTCCTTTTCCGATTGCGCTTCTGATTCGGATGAGACTAAGCGGTTGCGTGATTCTCAGAAGAAGGTTCAGCAAAACGACTGCATTTTCTGCAAGATTGTGTGCGGTGAATCACCAGCTCTCAAGGTAATTCGGCTTATTTGATCATTTTCGTTTGGATGCTGAGAAAATTTATGAAGAGTGGAAGAAAATTGAAATGCTATTTTCACGGTTTTTCGTGATTTGGGTTTCGCAATTTGGAGAGCTTGCATGCAGAGAGCTAAGTTGAGAAGACAATTTGGTAATTGAAATTTAATGTGTAAATATAAAACACACACATACTGAATATCTGTTTGTCGTGTGCATATATGTATTTTCCTTTTCCAACGTTTTCCTAGTTACATTTGACTACTATTATTTTTGTTACTTAAGAGTCTCCTGGTAGTATCTCTAAGCATAGTGGACCATTTTTACATTTTTTTCAACTGGTCGAGTTTTTTTGCCATAATCATTGGATCATTAATTTACTATCTTTGTTTATCTGCGTGAAAAATTCACTGTGATCTCGTCATCGTGAAATCCTCTTACGTTTTTCTGCATTTTGGGAAAATATTGTTGATTATTTGCTGGCAAACCGCTAACTATTATTACTTAGAAGTTTTTCTTGTGAAGCGGGGAAGAATAAGATTTTGAACCCTAAGTTCCCCTACAGGAATTTTAATATGCTTGATCAGAGTTTTCTAAAGAACACCAAACGTTTGGAAAAGTTGGCAAGTTTCTTGACTTTTGATGCTTCAAGCACTTGTAGTTGCTAAAACTAGTATATCCTGCGTACGTGACTCTAAGACCTAATCTTATGCTCAGCATGAACTGAAGGGGCCTCTTCATAACATGTTATGATGTGAAAATACATTCTCTATTCACTTTGATTCCACTTTTTGTTACTTTGTTGAATTTGATTCTCACAGCTCTATGAAGATGATGCGTGCCTATGCATATTGGATACAAATCCTCTGAGTCATGGGTAAGGTATCATGCATCCGAGGTTCAATTAATCATTCTATTGCTAGGTGTGTTTCGTGCTACTCTGTGGTTCACTGTGGTTTAATCTATACCTCTCAACTTAGTCCACATACTTTTATGAGCATACATACCAATGCCATACTGTTTTAATCATGAAGTAACTCTTAGGGATATTGCTTGTAGAGTTTCACTTTTTCCCTATGCGCTACCTAATGGAGATCTTAAAGTTAATCTCTAAGTATACTCAGTTTGTATACCATGCTGGCACTTATGCTGTCCCTTCACTCCTGATTGTTTTAATATTCAATGCAAAGTAACTTTTGTTCCTACAGATAGCTTGGAGAAGGTTTTCTATGATTATACGTTTTGATTTAAACCATGATAATTGTTTTTTAATCTCAACGATTATCACTTGACCCAAGTTATAGAGTTTCCTGCTTCCACCCAATATATGCCACATTATTTAAAATTTGGTAATTAACTAATCCATTTGAGACGCTTCTTGTGTAAGTGATGCTAGCTGACATTATTTTTTGACATAAGGTGAACATGTGAATCAATTTTAAAACTTTAGATACAGGGCAAGGTTTTTTCCAGATGCTTATGCTGGGTTAGTTAAGTGGGGTCATTGTCTTAGCAAGTGGAATAAAAATAAAATTGGTCCAACTTCTATAATACATTTGCTCAAATACTGCTTAATAACTATGTAAAATGGGGCTTTCTGAATGGATTTAGAAAATCTCTAGCCTCTAAGGAACTCTATGGACCAAAGTCCAAAAGAAACTTGTTTTTGGAAAAGTGTAATTATAAGAAGGTTTCAGCTAGCTTAGCCAGTAAAAGTTTTTGGTGTTATAACTAGGATTGAGGTTTTAGGTTCGATTCCTTCAGTGTAAGTAATTTTTTTTTATAAGTAATGTGAGAAATTTCTAGGGCCACGTCCTATTAGTGAAAAGTCAATGATTTACCTAATCGGTGTGATTTGCGTGCGTTACGTTGGTCCTGGATTTAACTGGGCAAAAGACATGATGTGTTTGCAGTCTCCAAGGTTCCCTGTCCTAAAAATAAAAAACAAAAATAAAATACATAAAAAGGATCGAGGCTTAGAAAGATGGGAGATAACTGCATTTTATTGTTTAACTCATATGCCCACAGGCCTTTATTTTTTTTTTCTAAGGAAAAATCTAAACTTAAGTTAATATACCATAATGCAAAGCACATAATTATAATGTCTACTAATATTTCTATCTGGAGATTAAAGTAGAGCTTTAGAACTAACTAGATTATTAGGAGAATCAATCTCTAGATTGCTGAAAATTGACCCTTTTACATTGTTAAGTACATAAAGACCCACTTGGTATGGTTGCAAGTTTAAGATGCTTATTTGGTCTCAAAAATTTTGTTGGATACCTTATAAAATGTAACATTTTATTTAGTTCTCAGATTTTTTAGGTTGCTACTAGAAACTCTGTAGACAAACCTGGCATCATATAAGCTTATAGCCTCTTCTTAAGCTTGCAAGAGTTGACAACACTAGTTTTCCCTTGAGAAATGGGAAATATAATGGTGGAGGATACCCACTTGAAATTGTGGGAAAAGGATGCTAAGTATTGATTGTCAAAAAATAAAAATTATGCCCAAAACAGTGTGCCATATCACACTTTATTTTTGCTGTCTTTTTTTTTTTTTTTTTGACATATCCATATCAGATACATAATAATATCATTATATGAAAGGTATGTTGAAGTTTCTGCAATTCCTAGGTACCTGGATTCAAAAGTATCCCTATTGCCAAATTTTTAAAGCCGAAGATTTGCATTGTCGTTGAGTTTTGACATCATTCTCTCTCTTATTTATTGCATTTTCATGTTTTCTTTGTTCCCCAGGCATTCTCTTATCATTCCAAAATCTCATTTCTGCTCCTTAAAAGCTACTCCACCACATGTAAGTAATTCTCAATGAAAACTTTCGGTTTGTATTAAGCCAATGTGCTGTTAATCATGTTATAATAAGCATATATGGATACAATCTGTCTGCATTATGTATATAGTGTTGTCATGAATGGTCTAGAGTTTTTATTAAGTACATGGATACAACCAGTTTGCATTATGTATATAACACCTTCCCGAATTGTGTATAGTAGATATTCATAACACACGAATGTTTCCACTGTGCCTTCCTACAGAACATTTTCACATTTGATAGTGTACATGGCTAATCTTTCTGACATATATTCCAAAACACAGTATTTGTAATCATGGTTGCAAAATCAAGGGTTAAAAATCCCCCAAAAAATTGAAGCCAAAGTTACAAGTTTGGTGAACCTTATTTGACCAACAATTAGTGCAGTTTGGTTGTGAGACATGAGCATGTGGAAACTCGATTTAGGATTGTGTAGTTAGTAGGAAAAAATGTGAATAATAACAGGAGGTTATCATATATCAGCTTCTGCTTACTACACAACCTTAATGTAACTACATTAAGGAACAAAAGATATAAAAAAAAAGGCCCTTCACTGCCAGTTTATATAAGAAGCATCAAAATGCAGCTGGCCTCCGAGTTTGTTTCACGGCATTTCTTATTTATGATGCTTTTCACCTACTTTACCTTTACCTTTTCAGAGTTGGAGAGATTATATAATTCATGGTTCCTCTAAGAAATTTATAATAGTAATAATGATAATTAAAGTTATGGCAAACCAAAATCAGATATGCTGGATTTCTTGTCACAACGATACAGGAGGTGATGAGCTGAGTCTGTAACAGAACTTTCAAAGTTTCTAATCTGCCTTTTGTACCAAAATCACTGTGAAGATATGCATACTTCACCTCCAGTTCCATGGTTAGATAGTTGCTAAAGAAAGAAGCTCGTACATAGATTATATTTTTACTATAGTCTCAACAAAGTTCTAATATGATCCACATCGCCCTTGTTCTCACCTCTCTCCCCTTTTGGGTAGGTACTTGTTGATGATCAATCACTCAGTTCTTTGAATACACTGAAATGTGTGGGGATTTTTACTATGATGCATGTCTGCTTACCTGTGTAAAGTTAATTAAGAACCATACTTTTGTTGAGAGGTGGCTGACAATTGTTAGTTTGGAGCTTGACCCTCTTGGTAGGTTTCAACTCTCAATTTTTGTACATTTACTTGCTGAAGTTGCTTGAGAAATCTATTAATGCGTTATACAAACAGTAAAGCTCTACCCAAATTTGTCTCATAGATAGACATAAATATATCTCCCTGTGCGTGTATTTGGGGTGGGGGGAGTCCAAGTTGAAATTCTTCTTGTATGTCTCCTGCTTAACTTATGTGCAGGTGATAGCTGCAATGTGTTCGAAAGTGCCATTTATCAGCAGTGCAATAATGAAAGCTACTGGTTGTGGTGTGTATTTATATTTCACTGCTATTACTATTATGTATTCTTTTTTTCATTGATCAAAAGATGAACTGTCACCTACATGATTACTTTTCTATAATGTTTTCTATAATGCTTTTGCTGCTTGGAGTACCCCCAGCCTATGTGAATTTGATTGTTCATTAGAAATGGTTGGTGGTTGCTATGTTTTGGCCCATCAGGTTGACTGTCTATAAATATTTTAGGTCCATGACCTAACTCTAAATATGACCCATCTATTTTGGTTTGGAAAGATTTATTATCAACTGAAGCCATGAAGAAATCCATATATATGATCTCTGTTAATCATGTACTCATATTTTAAGCTGTTCACTTAAAAACAATAGAACTTTCATGTTCTTCTCTTGATAAGTCAAACATAAAGAACTTTAAAATAGAATCACACTAGTAAAGAATGATTTTAATCACTAGTATAACTTTTCCACTGATTGGTTTGCTTGTAAAAAAAATGCTAAAAACTTGCATGACGCAAAAAGGGAAATACTATGATTAAATTCCTTGAGTGCCATGTGTTGGAATAAAATTTCTCTTATTAACTATAAAAAAAAAAAAAAAAAAACTCCTTGAGTGCCATGTGTTGTTCACTCATGTTAGATTCAACAATTCTGTTAGTTTCCTTAATGTTTGCTCCTGTGAGAGGGCATTACTATGATACATGAGAAACAACATTATTGGAATAAAGTATACCTATAAGGATTTACTAGTCTTATTGGCTTCTCAACCGATGATATAGGTCTCTGGCCCCTTCAATTAGCCATTTTTCATCTGTAGGGGGGAAAAGAAAAAGGAATGCAGATGTGAGGTATAACAGCTGTACGCTTGTGTGGATGGTTGCCCAAACTCTTATACCATTAAAAGAAATTTTACAAATCAGAAGATCATATGTAATAAAAAAGTATAGATAGAAACCTGTTAAAAAGCCTGGTACAAGAGAAGCATAAAATTTAAACAGAAAAAGCTAAATGCTAAAATTATAAAGATCCAAACACTCGATATGTCCTACGCCATAGGGTGCTCCATTCAATTTGACACCAGATGTAGTTCGTATATCTATCTCTTGGGTTTTATGTATGTGTATTATATCCCCCATAAGATGCTTTTAGTTTATTTTTTTGTTGCTTTTTGTAATTGTTGCAAAAATCCTACTCCAAAGGATGGTTCCCCTGCCCAAACCTGGCCCTTCCCTATTGAAAGGGGAGAGCTAACAATTCACTTCGATGGCCTGAATGATATAATCCATGAAGTTATATGTAACACCACCTATAGGAAGTAGTCTCTAAAGCATTGTTTGTGCAATTTTACACCTTGGTACTGATTACATTGACTGACACAAACGTTGGAAAAGTGGTCCTCTACTTTGGATTTACCTCTCTAAAACGACGTAATTATGGTGGGAACTCAATAAAGCAACTGAATAACTATTCAAAGTGAGTGTAGACATCATGTACAATGCTCATTGATGGAGAGTTTGTGCTAAAAATTGAGTTGGCTATCCAAGATCTATTGAATATTTCTCTAGCACTCTTTAAAGTTCATGGCAATATATTAGACAATAGAGAGCCAATCTATAATTTCATTGAATGTTGACAAGTATAAAGTTTTAAACCACTTACTAACATTCAAGCAACTTGCTTCCTCAAAAAAAAAAAAAAAATTGACTTTCTGGGTTTGGTGGGAGGGGACACCTTTGCCCTTCCTCTGGATTCAAAAAGTCAAACTGTAAATGATGCTGGATCACTCCAATGCACTGCAAATGTAACTGTAAGACATTAAGAGGAATATTGTATCACTAAGAAACTTTTCTGTAATTTTTTCATGCAGATTCATTCAACTTGTTAGTAAACAATGGCGCTGAAGCATAATTTCAATAATTAACTGTTTATAGTATTTGTATGAATATTGTAACCCTGTGAAAACTTAACTGGGAGTTTTTGCATACAGATTCGTTCAACTTGTTGGTTAACAATGGTGCAGAAGCTGGCCAAGTAATATTTCACGTAAGTACTGTTTTTTTTTTTTTTTAATATATAGTCAAGTAATGATTTATCATCAGTTAAAGGTTGAAGTTTTATGTATCTCTTCGCAACTGAATGCGACAGGATCGCTGTTGTGCCTATCACTGGGGATGCTGATGTTTTTACCATTTAAAGCGATACTTTTTCTTTAAAGTACACCTAGGAAAATGGTCATGCTAATATTTCTATATGATATGGAAATTTCAGACTCATATTCATATCATTCCTCGTAAAGCACGAGACTGCTTGTGGCCTTCTGAGGTATTCATCGCTTGTTCATATATGTTGATCCTGGAAGAGACAAAACTTCCATTAGAGATATGTTAACGTTAAAGATTTGCAGAGTTTGCGGAGGCATCCCCTAAAGTTGGACCAGAATACTTTTAAACTTGTCAATTGTGTTCAAGAAGAGCTATCATCAGCGGGAAACACTGAAGATGTCGACGATTGAAGATCTACTCTTGCTAAAAATTAGTGTCATCCTGATATGCGGTTGTAATTTATGCTATGATGGTATGTGCCTTTTTGCATATATACAGATCTTGACTTGCAGCAATAGGGCCCTAGTACTGTGTCTCTGTTTCCTTTTCAGTTTTGTAAATTTTGTGATAAATCGTGTTAAGTTTTACACATGTACACAGTCAAAATAGACACAGAGACGCACAGACAGGTAGACAATATGAGATCTTTTGGATTGAAATTGCGTGGCTTTCGCTTTAATAGCCATTACTTGAAACTGCTCACTGCTATTGATATTGCCATTGCTATGAATTTTTCATTGTCTTATTTGTGTTTTATGTTCCCAAAATTTAATCATAGAGTTTAAGAAACTAATCAATGAAAGCGAAATGTAGTCTCTTCTGCTGCATTTTTTGGGTTCGATGTGCCCTGTTTGTTAGAACCTCTTGTCAATGTGATTCAGTTGGTGATTTTGGACAAACCAACAACATTGATTTAGAGAGAAAATTTGCATCAGAAATGAGGGAATCGACTAATGAGCAACCCAGCCTACGTGACATGCAAAAGACATTCTGTTTTCCTAGGCGGAAAATGATGATATATTACTACTTGATTTATATGCTAATGTGCTAAAAAATTGGCTGATAACG
The DNA here is from genome assembly GCA_029856935.1 of Cyclocarya paliurus. Classification (NCBI taxonomy): domain Eukaryota; kingdom Viridiplantae; phylum Streptophyta; class Magnoliopsida; order Fagales; family Juglandaceae; genus Cyclocarya; species Cyclocarya paliurus. The sequence goes on from CM056958.1 coordinate 20,861,721, forward strand.
TAGAGGCTGAAAATACAGATTATTGTAGAGAAGAAAAATTAAAAATAAATGTAGAGGAGATCGTTTGTTGCCCGATGCTTTTAATTTTCTTCTCCTTTTCTTGGCAAAATCAGATCATTTATATATAGACACTAAACAATATAAATATATGGGATATGATCTTATACAAAGTGATGGGACCAAAGGATGGAGTAACACTAATTATATTTCGTAAGAAAATTTTTGATAGTTTGAGAAGAAATTGCCAAGATTAATAGTTGAAAGATGATTGTAAGTTGGGTGGTGGTTCAAAGGAAACTTGTATTGAGTTCTATTAGTTATAGGTCCATAGGTAAACATATAATTTATTCTAGAGTAATGTTAGGTAAAAGTCTAAAATGTGCGAGTTTTGTGCAGTTCTTTCTAAAAAAAATAATCAATAATTCTAAGAGCAGCCCCTAAATTAATGAAATGGGCTCGTTCATTTCTTAAGAAGGTGAGAGCGTTCAATGAAGCTTTGGGTAGGGGTTAATGTTTTACATTCAACTCGTTGGGCGGGAACCCATGAAACTGGGTGACAGAGGACCAACACAACGTGACAGATTCCCCCTTTCTTTTTCATATTGATTGAATCACCAGACTTACTTAACGAGGCATTCTCCATTTTCAAATTTGTTTTCCATTTTTAGATCCGTATTCAACTTAGACCGGTTAAAGAAAACGGAGCAACAACGTCTATGTCTTAGAAGACTGCAAATAGCAAGTCTTCGAGCTCTTCAATGGAGGACTAGATGATTGGCTGATCAAACGACCAACAATGCAGCACTCAAGATTAGTCACCCACTCCGATAGCGAACTAGGGTTGGAAGAACAAAATTGTATATTTCAGCGTGAAAACATCAGACAATACCTTCTCGATTTATTTTTTATTTTATTTTTATAATTGCAAAGAGTATAAAAGCCGATTGTTGTTTACTTCGAAGATCATAAAGGCATCCCTTGTTAGGGAGAAAAATCTAAAAGAAGAATCCATTAATATTTTCCAATGATTGTTTCTCAAACAAATATCAATGAAGCTTTGTTCACTACACCCTGCATATTTTCATGTCATTCAGATTCCCTCCCCCTTCTCCTAATCTAGCTAGCTTGTCGCCCAAAAAGTCCATGAAACTTCCTAAAAGACATTGATCTAACGTGTTGAGCCTGAGCTTCCTTTTCAGGCAGGCGAGGCGATCTAGAACTAGGTCGTGTTGTGGGTGATCGTTCACAATTTTGCTTTTCCTCGCCGTGGAGTCATCGTTTTGCTTGTCGTGGAGTCGAAGTGATCTGGAACTGCAAAAATGCACAATGAGATTCTTGAAGTGGTACTTCTATGTTTTCTCCTTTTGTTAATTTTATGACGTGAAATCCCGCCACGTTAGGATGGTGACTTTGCGGGTGTTTGAACATAGTAGGACTAAAAAATAAATCCACTAAGGCACTAAAAAAATAATTTTTTTTTATACTTTTTATGATGGGGTAACAAAAAGACTACACGAGACTTGTATATTTAGTTTTATATGACGAGACTTGTATATTTGGATATTGTATAAATCTATACTCTTTATTATAAGACCTATAACAATATTTTTAAAAAATCTGATGACATAATTTTTTTCATGTTAATTATATTAATAGTGTGTTTGATATGCTTTTTATTTTTATTTTTGATAAACGGAATTCTTTCATAGATCAAATAATAGAAGAAATACATATCCTGTCCCATAAACCAAATAAAAAACTGCTAATTACATCAATTCAAAGTCTATAAGCACCCTATTAGAAATAAAATCCGGATAAGAATGCCACCATTGACATGTATCTTCTATCCATTTAGCATGTTGAGCTAGTAGGTGTGCTGCCTCATTCCCTTACCTTCCCACTTGAATGACATCAACCATCTGAAAATAGTGTAACAATTGCTCAATCTCCATTATCAAAGATCCCTGAGATGTAAAATTTCTACCTTGAGAATTTATGGCTTCAACAATCATCAAAGAGTCCCTATCCAATTGTAACTTTGTAAATCCCATGTGTAAAATCATATGTAACCCTCTTAATGCTGCTAAAGCTTCAATATTATTCACTGAAAAAATTCCCAACCTTCCTACTTGAAGCAAAAAAAAAAAAAAACAAGTCTCTTTATCATCTCTAAGGATTATCCCCACTCCAGCGGCTCCCATCTCCCTAAAGAGAGCTCCATCAAAATTGAGTTTTACATAGTTGACTGGTGGCGATTTCCATGACAAAACCCTTTCTTTTCTCACCACTTCTCTAGACTGCTTGATAAAATTAAAGCTAGCTGCATACTCAATACAATGATCAATACATACTTCAATGGAGCCATTTATTGTCTCAAATAAGCTCTGATTTATAAACTTCCACACACCTCAATCAATTGTAATAAATAATGGAACCAAAGACATTATTTTCCATAAGATTCCCCATTAATCCATCAAAGCATGTAGCAGTAGAGAATAAATAAAACCATTGGCTACAACGAGATAACCAAATTTGAGTTACCTTTGAGCATAAACACGAGGCATGAAGCTGATTCTCTATTTCAACATTGCAAATTCCACACACACCTTCTGTCAAAACACCCCGCTTCAACAGGTTTAACTTTGGGGGTAGACTATTTCGACTAGCCCATGCAAAATTCTTGACCTTTGGAGGAAGATCCAAATGCCACATTTTTTTCCAAAAAGTTGAACACCTTCTAGAATCCAAACTTTCCATCTGATCTGATTCTGAATGAAGGCCCAACCCAAAATGATAATCAGATTTGACAACATATTGTCCCCAAACAAACTTATCCGTAGCCCAAAAATGCAAGGGAGTTTGTAAAATGGAAACTGCCATGTTAGGGGAAAAACTTTTTGTATCAAATCACCATGCCACTGCTTAGCTTGTGCATCAAATAACAAACTTACTGAAGCGTTGAAGGGAGTCAATTAGAGCATGGAAACCCAAGAGGTTCCGCCCTAGCAGAAAGCCATTGATCAGACCACACATTGATGCTTTCCCCACTCATGTCTCCAATAACACCCTTTTTTTAAGATATCCTTTGTTGTACATAAACTCCTCCAAACATAAGAGGAGTTAGCAAGAAAATCAAATTGTAAAAAAGAAGTATTTGGGAAATACCTTACTTTCAACACCTTAGTCACCAATGAATATGGATTTGTCATGATTCCCATCCTTATTTTGCAAGAAGTGCATCATTAAATAGTTCCAAAACTCGAAATCTCATATCTCCCTGCAATTTAGAAGTATACAATTTATTCCAACTAAGCCAAAGCATTTTACATTTTGATTCTCTTTGACTCCAAAAACGAGCAAACATATATTCTAATTCTTTACACAACACTTTGGGCAGCTTGAAACAACTCATAGTAAAAGTAGGAAGAGCTTGGACCATAGCTTTAATCAATGCCTCCCTACCCGCTTGCGATAACAATTTTTCTTTCCACCCCTATAATTTATTCCATATACTCCTTTTAAGTTTTGAAAAGTTGTTTTGGAGCACCCAATAAAAGATGGTAATCCCAAATAACGATCATGTGCTTGAATAGAGACCATATGCCATATATCCTTTATAGCTTCCACTTCTGCAAGATTCACATTTCTGCTTAGTAATAGTTCAGTTTTTTCAAGGTTTAATTACTATCCAGAAGCCCTTTTATAAATCTGTAACAATCTCAAAAGAGCTTCATTTTCAGCCACATTAGTTTTGCAAAACAATAAACTATCATCAGGGAAGAACAAATGGCTAATAAATAGTGCAACATTACATATTTTTATCTCCGTTATAACCCTCCACTGCATGACATCCTGAATAAGATTAGATGATCTTCCACACACAAGACAAACAAGTAGGATGATAAAGGATCTCTATGTCATATATCCCATGAGAGAACAAATGATGAGGAAGGCACATCATTTATTAAAATCTGATAAGAAACTGAAAAGATACACGACAAACAAAATGTTAATAAATAGATTTAAAATATTTTTTTTATAATTTTATTGAAGAATAAGCAAAAAACTATTAGATATGTCACAATACGTATGAATGCAAATAATCCAATATTACGACAAAAATCTTTCAAAAAAAATTTACAACAAAAACACATATCCATGAATTACCTAATATAATTAGTTAGAGAAGATGCATAGTTTCAAATTTCAATGGAAAATGCTAGATCCTCCGCTTGGGCTTCCGTTGGGGTCTGGCACATATTTTTTTATGTGTTTTTTTTAAGTTTTTTTTTATATAATTTTTTTAACAATTTTAAATATTTTAAAAAAATAAAAAAAATCACAATATGATTAAAAAATATTTCCTTAATTATGAAGTAAAATAAAAAATTATAAAAAAATATTTTTTATTTTACTTAATGATTAAAAAAATATTTTTTAATGATTTTTTTTTACTTTCTGATTAAGAAAGTGTTTTTTAATAATTTTTTAAATTTATTTATTTTTTAAATATTAAAAAATTTATATAAAAAATAACTTTAAAAAAAATACATGAAAAAATAATATTACACCCCAAGCCCCCAGCAGCTGATGTAGCGTTGGATGAGTAATTCTACACGATCTCCTCAATTTCTACAAATCATATTTTTTTAAAATTTTAATATTTTTTAAAATTATTTTTTAAGTTTATTCTTTTTAAACTAATTTAATTTTTTTATTTATTATCTATATATTAAATATTTAATAAAAAAAATATAATGTGTTGAAATTGTGTGAATAGTAAGAAGTTAAATAAATTTTTTGACGTAGGATTGTCCAATTTCAATTGTTGTTTGTTTTGAGAGAGAGAGAGAGGTCAATCCGTGTATTCCAACTCCAAGGGTCTTCTCCATCTTTAAAAAAGAAAAAAGAAAAAGAAAAAGCAGGGTCTTCTACAAAGGTCGCTTTGTGCCCTTTCGCGTTACTTCTCCCGAACTCTCTGTAACCTTCGGAACGAGTTCCGTCTGTCTCTCTTCCTACCCATTTATATACGTTTATATACACGAGTTTTGCTACATAACTTCCTACTATTAATTCACGCTCTACACTTCACATTTTATATTTTTTAATATTTTTTAAATATTTTTTAAATTTATTTTTTTTAAATTATTTTAAATTTTTTATTCACTATTTATATAAAAATTATTTAATAAAAAAAATTTAAAAAAGATAGAGTGTGGAGTGTTGGGATGTTAGAAAGATTTAGGTTATGCTTGGGAGGTGAGATGAGAATTTTGTGTTTTGTTTTAAAATTTAAAATATTATTTTTTAGTTTTGAGATTTGAAAAAGTTAAATTGGAATTTGAAAAAGTTATATTGAGATTTGAAAAAGTTGAATTATTTATTATATTTTGTATGGGGATTTGAAAAAGTGTAAAGATGAGATGAGATGAAGATGAAAATTTTTAATGAAACATGTTTTCCAAACATAACCTTATTGTTATATACACTTTATACAGTGTTCGGAAATCTCTGGAAACCGAGATTGCTGAGAGAGAGAGAGACAGAGAGAAGAATGAGGGCGAGTGTGGCCTTCTCATCGGCCAAACAAGCGGAGCAGTGTAGGCAAGATGGCAACTTGTGCTTCAAGAAAGATCGTTTTGGAGCGGCCATCGATGCTTATACCGAGGTATATTTCAAATGATGTGCGACTATTACCCATGGGTTTGGTTTCTTTATTCAATTCTTGGATTGGTGATCAATTATGGAGTTTCTATGCATTTCCATCTTTTTTCTTCATCTTATTTGTTTTCATTTTTTTTTTTCTGGGTGGTTGGGTCGGATTTGAAGGCGATTACGCTATGCCCTAAGGTTTCTGTGTATTGGACGAATCGTGCTTTGTGCCATCGCAAGCGGAAGTATGTACGGTCATTAACACTCTTCATGTTCTCCCTCTATCTGTGTGTTCTTTTTTTTTTTGGCTAATTTTTTGTTTCTTTTTCTTTTTCTATTGGGTTATGTCTTTTAATTTGATTTTGGTCTGGATTCCACTGGGTGCTTGGTTTATTTCTGTAGTGATTGGCCAAAAGTCGAGGAGGACTGTCGGAGAGCTATTGAGCTTGACAACAATTCTCTCAAGGTTTGGAATTGTTTTCCTTTAACGACTTCATAACTTGTATTTTAACTTGTCACATTGTTTCTTCTCTTTTGATAGATGTCAATCATAATTGACTGTTGACAATGAAAAATCAAATGTAAAGAGGAAAGTGTTATAGCCAACTGGGTCAATCGCCCATTCATGATATTTTCTCTATAGGTGCTTTGGTTATGTTTGTTGATAGTTGAATGTGCTGCCAATGTAGACTTATATTTAGAAAGAGCGGTTTAAGTTGTGTTGAGAAATTCATTTGGAGCTTAGAATATGCATCAATTATCGTCCAGTGTACTTTTTACTTATAAAAAAAAGATTGTGCGTCAATTAGTCTGAGATGTTTTAAGTAGTTATATATGATTCACGATAAAGTTTAGAACTTTTAGTTTTGAGAGGATGCCTTCCAAATTATCTCTTAGTAGGTTTTTAAAAAGGTTAATCAACAATTTTTCCAAAATTTTAAGCTGATTGAAAGATGTGAGTTTAAGCATTTAATTAATATTCTAGGGAGCTCCTGACATATGGATTCATTTCACCCTATATATTTGGGCCCACTTGTGGATTAGGATCAATAGATCAGATTTTTTTTTTCCCAACACTAACAGTTATTCATATGATGAGTACCACATAGTCATCTACATTCTTCGGCACCTTATATTTTTCTGTTGGATTTTCAAATGTTAGGTTTATATAAACATATATGATGTCTATCATGGCTTCATCTAGCAGTTCTTTTATTTATTATGATCATCCATGTGGGTAAATGGGGGCCTTGGTTTTCAAACATTCGACAGTGCTGTATCCATGCTTGGTTTGCTACTTCGCTTCCTCTTGTTTATTTCTCATGCTCTTTCAACTTCAGAAACCCGAGTTATATCTCATATATACAAATGGGAGCTTCCTTCTCATCTTGTAAAAGCATGTGTGTGTGCTTGCGTGCATGTTTCAGCATGTGTGCAAGGATGATAGGGTCATGTTCTTTGTCTGTGATCCAGGAGTTGCTTTTCCCTTCTTGTTACAATTGATAGTATCAAGATGCAGAGGCATTTCGAGGATCTGTGCGCACACAAATTCATGCGTGTGTTTTTGGAGATCATTTGCCCTATCAAAAGGATGATAAGATCATGTGTAATTGTGTCTCTTTGCGTGTCTGACAATGCAGAACGATGTTGTGGATGATTTTCATGGCTTGCTCACCTTCCCTCCCCCATGGGCAATTGCGTGCTTGCATAAAGGATGATGCACTTTATTTCATGAAAAGATGTTAGCATCACGATATGGAGTATTGGGATGGGTTTTGCATGTGGAGGTTTTGCAATTTTTCTTTTCCTGTTGTAAATAACAATAGGATCATGCTGGAGGATGATCATATCATCCTATGGAGGAGGCCTCATGGCTAATATGTGAGTGAGCGTGTTTGTTTGTGTTTGTGTCTCTATGCATGAATGAACTTAATTTTAAGATCTCGTAAAAGAATTGTAGCATCATGCTATGTGGTATGGGACTGTAGCTTTTACACACATGTAACATTTCTGGACTTTTGGGGTCATTTTACCTTATGTAACGGAGTTAGGATCATTCTGTGGAAGAGGACACTTACGGGTTTTATGTGCAAATGCATGTGTGAGTAGGTATTTTTCCCTCTCTTTGAGAATGTTAAGATCATAATAGGGGGGGAGAGTTTGTCTTGAACTTTTTGTAATGCCTTAATTATGGAATTACACTATTTGCAGGCTCAATTTCCGTTCTCTTTTTGGCCTTTTTAGACATGGGTGTAGACTAGATGTTCTGATTGGGGTTACTTTTTGCATCATTAGAAACAAGGGGTTCTTAATAGTATAAGCATATTATGGTGGAGAAAGAATCTGACATGTAAAGTTATTTCTTGTTTCTGATGAAGAATCTAGGCATCTCATTGTCTTCTTATGACTCTCCTAAGAAACAGCAAAGGGCTCTCTATATAGCTTGAACATAGTGAGTTGGAAAAGAATCAATTCAAACCATTGTGCTGGTGGAGAATCTCTTCAACTTTTTTAACCTTGAGGGGTAGCTCAGCTGGTCCGGCCTTGGGTTTGCTCCCCAATGGTCACTAGTTCGAGTCTCCTTAGAGCCACTGGAAGTTTACATGATCATTAACTTCAGGGCCCCATAGGATTAGTCGAGGTATGTGCAAGCTGGCCCAAACATCCTCGGTTATAAAAATAAAAATAAAAAATAAAAAACGAATCTCTTCAACTTTTCTCCTTTTTAGGATAGAAGCAATAAAGTATTTTAACATGAAGAATATAAGAAATTCCTTATTTTCTACTGATGATGATTGCCTGATTGGTATGAGAGACAAGAAGGGGCTGTTACTGACTAAGGATCTAGGCATCTCATAAGCTTTTTCTTTTTATGATTCTCATAAGAGACGAGGGCTCTCTTTATAGTGTGAAGGTATTGAGTTAGGGAGAGAACAAATTGAAAACATTTTGATGGTGGAGATTCTCTGCAACTCTTATTCTTTTGCAAGGTGTGGAAAGTTGTTGGTAGCAGTGTAATCCTGATGATAAGATTGTAAATATATTACCACAAGCATTGGCTGCACAGACCATCTAATGTCATTGCTATATGCTTTTTTAGTTTATTGTTAGTATTAAGATATTTGTTCTCGATTGAGGGCTTGTTTGGACACTTTGAATATATCGGAATATCTGTGAATAGTAGTGAAATGATTTGTAAATAGTATAAAAGTTGAATAAAAATTTGTTTTATTTTGGGAAAGGATAGACAAAAAGTTGAATAAAAATATTATAAAGTTAAAATATTATTTGAATATAATTTTTTAATATTATTTTTGTTTTGAAATTCGAAAAAGTTGTATTATTTTTTGTGTTTTGTATGGAAGTTTGGGAAAATTGTAATGATTAGGTAATGATTAGAAAAAAAAGTTGAAGATTTGAAATTGAAAAGTGTTTTGTGTTTGAGTGATGTTTTGCAAGGAAATTTCTGGGAATACCTTGTTACACAAACAAGGCCCAAGTCTTTATGATCTCAGAGAGGTCATTGACAATTTGCTAAATCACAGGCTCATTATATGTTGGGACTTGCATTACTACAGAGACAAGAATTTGTTGAAGGAATCAAAGAGTTGCAGAAGGTATGAAGTACTTTGTGTCCTTTATTTTTTTTTTATAAGTAAACGATTATATTGATATGAATAGGCATAGCCCAAGTACACAAGATGGTATACAAAAGGTAACACCTATACAAAACGATTACTTTGTGTCCTTTTTTGCTCTTGAATATTTGTTTTCACAGTTGCCATTGGCCTGACAATTTTTCTCTATTGGTAAGCATTGGGTGAACTTTTTTACCATGTTTTTATGCAAACATTTTACTTCTCGTTTAACTGTGGATTCATAGACCAGATACATCTTGTTCCCCAATTCTATGCTTGTTACCATTCTTGTTTAAGCTTGTTGCATTTGAAGTTGTTACTGCAACTAATGTGCCTGATGAATTGGAGGTCGATCATTTGTTTCCTCTTCTTCCTAACTAGGTGTCTTCTCTTGTATACCTCATTTGTACTTGGACCTTGCCTAGATTGCTATTAATAAAATTCTTACTCGTCAAGGGAAAAAAAAAAAGAATTGGAGGTTGGCTGTATTATTGGATGTATGTACTAGTTGGGTTTGTTGCCCGCAAAGCAGGTGACAGACGACGGTATGGGTGAGTGTAACACCCTGTTCCCGTAGGATAGAGATGATACTAACATTCATAACATGATGCCCGGTAAAGAGATTCATATCCTGAAATACTTCATTTATTGAAATATCACTAAAATGAACATGACTATTTTTGAAACATGAAACTGAAAATATAAAGTTTTTTTTTATAAGTAAAAAACTGAAAATATAAAGTAAAAACATAAACTACACTAATTCTTGTGTAAATAACACTTATTCCTTTCTAAGTCTTTACACTAGATCTATTCTTGGCCCTCAAGCTCTGCGTCCTCATACTCATCATCTGTGACAGTTAAACATAGAAGAAAATAGAGAAAAAAACAAAAAATGAGTTGAATACTCAGTAAATAGCACATCATACCGTAAAATACATCTTAGCCTAGCATAGACTTAATTTTTGAAACTCCTCATACCATACATATATTGTCACTGATTCACATAGCATATCTATTCATCATTAACATGAGCGGAATCATACATAATAATGGCAAACATGTAACCTGAATGCATAAATGACTAGCTTGATGCATTTTCTAACAATCATAGCTTGTTTATCTTGTCTTTCACTTATTATATGGTGACCCACACTTGAGTCCGTGGCACCGCATAACTTAACTGGTGGTGAACACGCTTATGTCTATGTCACCCTTATCATAACCTTTGGCGAACACGCTTAGGTCCGTGTCACCCTTAACGGAACTTGCGATGAACACGTTTAGGTCCATGTCATCCGTAAACATAACTTGTGATGAACACGCTTAGGTCTGTGCCATCCATAACTTGTGATTAACACGCTTAGGTCCGTGTTGTCCTTAACATAACTTGGAGTGAAATACGCTTAGGTCTGTGTTTCACTTAACATGTGGTGAACCACACTTAGGTCCATGATCCTGTCTTAACATAATTGGTGGTAAACATGCTTAGGTCCATGTCACCCTTATCATAACCTTTGGTGAACACGCTTAGGTCCGTGTCACCCTTAACATCTTATCTTTCTTAATGCATGGACTTCATGAACTTTTCTAGCATGACATATACTTGTACATAGCATAACTTAACATGACATGACATAATGTGATTTGAACATAACATTCCATGGCATACATGATCTGAGAACTACATGAACATTACATGACTTATATGATTTAAAGACTTCATGACATTACCTTGCATGGCATACATGTGATTTTCAGGACATATCATCCATCAAATCGCAGTCCATAATAGCATAACATACATAAGCTCACTTACATGCATATCATTATAATTCATCGAAGATCATGAAAGGGATCTAACCTTGACTTAGCTCATAGCGTAGCGTAGACAAACATCACATTTTCATAACAATTAGAAAATTTACAATACGCATGCAATTATATGATCATACTAATTACCTCTTAGTGCCGCTTCCTGATTCCCACTTTGTAGCATGCTACCTATACGAGGCACTAATTGTTACTAACTTTCCTAGAAAGACGTGTCGTAATACTCTACGTATAATAGAATTTAACTAAAATAATAGGCTCCATAGTATACTTTAAAAATATACTTTAAAATCCCTTAAATACTTTTTATAAAAATTGTGTCTTTGGGTTCATAATTATTCATATAAAACTTTGGGCTAGCTTAAATTCCAGCCCAGCTCCTATTAAAGGAAATGGCCGAATTAAAATCATTAAGACGTTTTTTTTTGTAAAACACCACCAGCCCACTTTAAAACAATAAAACAGTTTCTGTTAACCCACAATTAACCCACTTAAATGATTTTAGTTTCTGAAATAAGCCCAACAAGTTCATTTAAAAACAACTAGGCCCAATACCAACTCAAGGAAGCACTAGCCGAATGGGCTTAAGGCCCAAGGCCCACTCTAAATATCAAAAGCAGAATACACAAGTCTGAGAGACATTTGTGAGGGGGAAGGTGTCGTGCGATACTCTCAAAGGAGGGGGATCAGCTGCGACGACGGCTCTAGGTGGCTGAGAGTTTCCGGCCGCGCTATTGGGAGGTCTGTTAGGGACCTCGGTCAAGTCCCTAAACACTAGGATCTCCACGCCAAGGGCAACTTGGTGATGACCGAATCTCCGTTCCTCTCTTGCTTGATTCTCGAATAATGGTGGCTATGGTGGCACTGTGGACAAGGTGAGGCTAAGTGTTTAGGCTAGGATGAGTGTATGGAATGTGGAAAAATGGCTAAATGTTTGGGTGGCTAGGCTTGCATGGAGTGCACGGCAATAGTGGCTTGCATGGATGGCGCCATTTTGGTTATTAGGGTTAGGTTTGGATGATGTGGCTAGGGTTATGGGTTGGAGGCAACTAGGGTTGCCGTGGACTATGGTAGGATTAGGTTTGACGTGGTCTTTGAAGATTGGCTTAGGATTATGGGTGTTTGATGCAAGGTGGATGGCTTGAGGGTTGCCCTTGATGTTTGGGCCACTTGGATCGTGATTAGGATTGTTATGGTGAAGTGTAGCTAGGGTTTTGTGAGGTGGCTATGGTGGATTTCGAGATTTTGAAGAATTGGCTTAGGGTTGGAGTTTAGGATGATGCTAGGGTTTGGGAGCTAAGGTGGACGGATTGGGATTGACTTGGTCTTTGGAAGATTGGCTAGATTTGGTTGGTTTAGGAATGGATATGGAAAGTTTGTAAGATGGAGGGAATCTTTGAGGGAAGAGGGGAATTTGAATTTGAACTAAGATGACAAGTCAATAGTTGACTAGAGAGATTGTAGGAAGAGTGATTTAAGGAATTGAAGGTGATTGTCAATTCCTTAAATTAAGGGATTTGAAATGGGAGGAAGTCAAGACTCTTGAAAGGAAAGAATTACCTTATGGAGTCTTGAGGTGGACGGCTAGGGCTTATGTGGATGATGGGGCTAATTATGGTAAGTGACAAAGATGGGAAGATGGGAGATATGGCTAGGGTTATATGGAGGGGGCGGCAAGGTAATTTATGGTAAGTGGACTAAGGCAAACACTATAGGGGGCGAGACTTAGTGTTTGGGTGGATCAAATGAGGCAATGCGTGGATGAAGGCAATGAACAATGGATGAACAAGATGATGAACAATATGAGCATTCAAGATCAATGAATGAACACAATAGAAAAGTATGAACACTCAAGAACTTGAATGAACACAAGGATAAAAATAATTTTGATTCACGAATTTCACAAAGTTGCAAACAAATCAAGATAGATTGGATCACACCTATTCACGAATTGCAAGGTGATGATCCTCTACTAGGGATTCACGAATTTCACCCAAGTAGCCCAAGTGCTAAGCACCGAAAAGTGATTTCAAGAACAATAGTCTACCCACTTAGGGAATTTGCCAAAAGATGTGAAAGAAATGACTAAGGGTCCTATTTATAAAGGTTACAACTTGGAAACCCTCAAAAGGTCCCTTTGCAATAAAAGAAATAAAATAAATAAATAACATAAATAAGATAGTGGCATGGACCACATAGCCATGGCATGCATGAGCCAATGGTTCGGCTAAGGGGTGCATGAGGGTCGAATTCTGGCTTGTTCTCATGCTGAAAATGCAATTTTTGAGGTCTGGCTTGACTGTGGCTCGACCCTGGCTCGAGCCAAGTTTCGCTCGACACTCCGCTTGACTCCGCTCGAGCGAATACAACCAGAGAGCTCCGCTTGAAACTCGCTCGACTGTCCGCTCGAGCTAGTGTTCGCTCGACACTCCGCTCGACTCAACTCGAGCGCAAACAACCAGAGAGCTCCGCTCGACACTCTGCTCAAGCGATATGTGTGCGTATGGCCAAGGTGCAACTTTAGAGGCGATTTTACTTAGGGTCCTAACAAGGTCCCTATGGTGGTGCGACACCGAGAGAGAGAGAGAGAGAGAGCTTAGAGAGGAACTACTAAGACGAGAACTGAAGATCACGGGGAGAGAGAGATCCTGTCAAGGACTTACCGGAAGGGAGTGGGTTCACCTGGGTTGGGCTGGTCGGCGATTTCTAGCTCCAAGAGTGGTACTCCGAAGTCCCTTGAGGTAGTTGGCAACGACAGCACAAGCACACAGCCAAAGAGTCACTGCCGATAAAGAGGGAGAGAGAAATTGACGTTGGGCTCAAACGGCAACAGCGTACGTCGAGGTGGGGGAAAAGCTCACTGTTGGATGCTTCTGTGGTAGTTTCCGGCGAGGTGGCTGACTTGGTTGAGGGAGGTGGGTTCTCGGTTTGTAGAAGCTGCTACGGTGGCTATGTGTATAAGGTTTCTTGTGTTTATTTCTGGAGGTCTCGGGGTGGGTTTTATAGGTAAGGTGAAGGGGTATCGTGGATCATAAGGAGATTGAATAGAGTTGGGAGTTGGGAGTTTGGTTTCCATTAGGAAACTTATCCAACTAAGAGATAAACACTGATGCTTACAGGTGAAGATAGTGAAAGAAACTCACCCATTCTAATAAAATCACTATTTTAAAACAGATCTTAAATTTAGTAATAGTAATAATAATTAAAATTACTCTTTTGGGGTCTGGATGTTACAGTGAGATTAAAAAATGTTGAGACTTTGTGGAAGGAGAGAAAATAAAAGGAGAAAAAAAAAACTTGTCATTGAGTTTTGAAGTCATTTAATGCTGGTCCAGGAAATTGCATAGTTTGTGGACATATCCTCGTCCCCCTCTACTGGCGGGAAATTTCATAATATGTGTAAAGCTGTTCTTCTCTTTTTTGGAATCAATATGTACATGAAATTTGCAAACATCATAATTTATTGGGATCTGATAAATTCACCTGTATAGGCTTTGGATCTTGGAAGAGCCAACCCTGAGAGCTACATGGTGGAGGTGATCTGGCAGGAAGTAGCCAAAGCAAAATACGTGGAGTGGGAGAATGCATCTTCAAAGCGTTCGTGGGAATTGCAAAACTTAAAGTATGTTGTCCCAGTGAGTTTCACCTATGAAGTTGGAAAGTTACCTATAAAAAAAATTGAAGTTGGAAAGGGTGGTTCTTTTTTTTTTTCTTTTTTTTTTTTTTTTGCTGTTTTTAATACACAAAATTGCTGTTTTGGTCTCAGAGAAGCTTGTGAAGCTGCACTTAAAGAAAAACATTTTCTTGATGATTCTCAAACAGAAGGTTTCGTGGATGAATTTGACACTTCTCACTTGGAACAATTAGAGGTTTTAAGAAGAGTGTTTAGAGAGGCTGCAGAAGATGACACGCCGACAGAGGTGAGGACTTGGGAGCCCTCTCTAATAGTATTTCATTTTTTTCTGATTATTTGTTACTTAATTATGTGGTGGGAACCTTTTTTTTTGCCCTTCTCTCTCTCTCTCTCTCTCTCTCTCTCGGCTTTGTGGTGGGAACTCTGATTGCGTACATAAGGTGCCAGACTATCTATGTTGTAAAATAACGCTTGATATTCTGCGTGATCCTGTCATCACTCCAAGTGGGGTTACATACGAGAAAGCAGTGATTCTTGAACATCTTGAGAAGGTGATTTTTGCTTTTAGCAGTATTGTGCCAGTATAGAGTTCTTGGATATACTTTCCTCTATCCGCGCTGATATCGTACTCATACTCAATTCAGGTGGGCAAGTTTGATCCAATCACTCGTGAACCACTTAATCAAACCCAGCTGATACCAAACTTGGCCATAAAGGAAGCAGTGCAGGCATTTCTAGATAAACACGGATGGGCCTACAAGATGGACTGAAAATTGAACTTAATCCGAGAAGTCATAGAATTGATAGTTGTTCACATTAGGTGGGGACCCTGATGGGTTCTTGCTGCAGGCGGTATCAGTATGTGATGGGTGGAGTTTGATCTTAGGCGTTTTGTATGCATAATTTTTATTTATTTTTTGACAAGTAAATGATTATATTGATATGAATAGGCATCGCCCAAATACACAAGATTACAAAAGGTAACACCTATTTAGGAAGAGGAAATAGAAATTAGAAAATCATGAAAATTGAGATCATGTAAACTCACAGCTGTGGCCCATAGAGAAAGAGTGCTAACAAAAAATAATCTAAGTTCTTTCAAAGAATGCTCCTTGTCTTCAAAGGTCTGGTCCTTTCGCTCCTTCCATAGGCACTACAGAATACACATCAGAACCATTTTCCACACCATTGAGATTTGTGGAAGACCCCATAAATTGGTCCAACTTGCCATGAGCTCATTCAATCACCCAAGCAAGATCTAACTTGTTGAACATTTCATTCCATAATGTTCTAGCGACCTCATAATGCAACATGTGATCCACAGTTTTATTATTTTTTCTACATATGCAATACTAATCTACTATAATCATCGTAAGTTGTCCAAAGTCAAGATCTTACCCAATGTTGTTGCCATACAAAAAATGCCGCATTAGGAGGTGTTTTATTTTGTCAATTTCTTCTCCATGGAAACTCAATATTCTGTGGTTGTGTGAGGGTCTTATAAAAAGAGCGAACTAAGAATATACCTCTACTGGTGGGTATCCACCATATTGTGTCAGCGCCTTGTGTTCTTGATATCATTGTGTATAGAAGACCAAAAAACTCTTCAATGTTGCAAACTTTCCAATCTTGAGCCATCCTGGTAAAATTCACGTTCCATTGGATTAGGTCCTCAGAGAACTCCATACAATTAGCTACTGATGCATTTTTCTCACGTGTAATTCTAAAAATTGAAGGGAAAGAATCCTTTAGAGCATGATATCCACACCACTAGTCAGTCTAAAATTTTACTCTAGACCCACTACCCAACACCAGTTGAGTGTGCCTAACAAAAATCCACCACCCTCCTCTAATATGTTTCCAAATTCTAACTCCATAAGCCCCATGAACTTCTCTAGTGCACCACCCCCCGACATACCTCCATATTTAAAATTAATCATTGACTTCTATAAAGCCTCCAGTTCCATGAAGTATCTCCACATCCACTTCCCAAGTAAGGTTCGATTGAAAGTCTTCAACTTTATGATACCCAACCCACCGGAGGAGACTAGAGAGCAAACCTTATCCCACTTGACTAGGTGAAACTTGAATTCATCTCCACTTATCATTATCTCTATCCCTCTGCATTTTCTTGATTGTATGAATCATGATGCCCTGATTCTTCAGTCATTTGAGGTCCCCCTCCTCTCTTCGAATTGTATACTGTCATAACCACCTGGTCATTAGCTTGTACAGATTGTTTACCAGACCCTAGTGATAATAGAAAAAGAAAAATGGAACACTAGCTCGGCTTATTTGATTGCTTCCAAGGCTTTGAGTGTTTTTGGAAAAAGGACACTTCGAATAAATGCTAGAAATTAGAATGCCAACCGCACCAAGCTCAGGCAGCAGAAGCTCTGTTTATGGAGGAAAGCCACAATGTAGCAGTGCATATAAGAATCAGATCATATTCATATTCCGGACCTCTTTTTTTTTTTTTTTTACTTTTCAAAGAGTTTTGGTTTTTCCATTTGTATTCCTGCTATTTGATTTTTAAGTGAATATTTTAGATCCTATCCTTTCTTATATGTGAGCCACCAAACACTATTTTACCAACAAAAATAAAAAAGGTTTGATCAATTTTTAAAATATAATCCACTTGAAAACTCAAACCAACCTAATTATTATTTGTTGTACTCAAACACTGAATACATTATAATGATGCTGGATTTGTTTCGCTAATGCCACATACTTTTTATGTAAAATCAATATAATTGTAAAGGATATATCAATAAGTTTGAGGTTTTTTTTTTTTAATTTCAAAAGTTTTAGAATAAATTTTCACTTTTAATAACGCTTTCTTTTATTTTCTTTATATCTAATTTAGAATAAAGTGGATAACACTTTATTTTTCGCATCCCCCCCATTAGGAATATTATATCATGAAAGTTTCACATCTCTTGCATCTTTTCCATGATTGTCTGGTCTTCCCCCCTCCCCCCCTTCACCCGGGCGTTAATGGGGCTGTCAATTTGCATTAACTATTATTTTATTTGAGAGTTTCAATAAAAATAAAATAAAATCACATAACCCTTTTAGCTCCATGAAACATGAGTTGCTGCACTTGTGAAATCTTTAGCTCTCCCACCGACTTGACCATGTTTGACTCTTTCGGTTAGAAAATGGAACCCAATCCAAATAAGATTACTTGTCACGTAATTGATTCCCTCTCCCTTTCATCCTCTTTTTTTTTTTTTTTTTTTGGTCTCTCATCTCAAACCACCTTTATTTTTTTATCTTAATCTTTACCGACAATTTGGTCACACCCCATTATATCAAATCATCAATCAACACTTAGTCTTTAAAAAAAAAGTTTTGAAGTACAAAAACGGGGTGGATTATTATTTTAATCCCACTATTATTACTTTTGCACCTCTCTATAATCAAATCTATGCCACAGAAATGGAACTTCATCACATGTATGGGGGTCTCAATCTGTCTGTGTGAGAGAGAGAAAGGGACTGAAGACGCAACAATGGAGAAGGGGGGGAAGGAATCTCTTCTCTAACATCAATTATTTTGATAAAGGGTGAATGAAGGAAAAAGACTCCTCCCCAAGTGATGAATCAAACGTTTATTCTTGGACAATCTTGTTAATTATTATTCACTTTTTCTGTGGCGGGGATGGGGATTCAAACATCTATCAAATGAACCATTTGCATTCACCAGAAAAAGGCAAGGCAAGGCAAGACAAGACAAACACTACAAAACAAAAGAAAAGACGACCTTAAAAATAAAACTTCTTTTGTATTGATTCACAGAAATGACAGACTCACAGTAACTATCTCATGAACTTGAAATCTGAAACTCCAGAGAAAACGAGAATGTACAGAAGGGTAATAGAGAATGACCACACATGAAGCCTGGGGGCTGCATCAGAGACCATGAGCTCTGGAAATAGATGCAGAATTTACAGAGTATTGTATTCTGCGATGCTGCACTGGCTAACTCATCACGAAGTATGCACGACATTGACAATCCTATTCAGTCTCTCAAGAATGCCGCAAGCCTTCCTCTTGGCTCTTGAAGTTCCATTCTCAGCAAGCTCGGATATTGTTCCGTGGGCATTCTCCTCTTCCCTCATTTCTTTCCACTTCGTTCGATCATTCAAACAGATGCTGTGGAGGATGGCAATGCAATTCTCCTTGTTTCGTCCACAAGTGCTCTCTCTAATTATGCTAAGCAAGCAAGGAACAGCTCCAAGTTCCCCCATTTCTTCAATGGCCTTCTGATGGCTTGAGAGCATTGCAAGGATAGCCAACAACTCATCTACATGCATACGGTCCGTGATCTTCTTCAGAATCACTCTCACTGCACCATCCCGCACAGCTTTTGCCTTGTTCTCGTTGATCATGCATAGGGTAAAGATTGCTGAAGCAACATCTTTCATAGCAAGTGGATGCCCTTCTTCTAATAGGTCAATGAGTGGCTTCAGGGCACCTGATTTACCAATAAGTGCCTTGTTTGAATCAAGGGCGGACAACGTGAAAAGGGCAGCAGCAGCATTGGTCCTTGTGTCAATGGTTCCTGACCTCAACGCTTCCATAAGTAGAGGAATTACCATTGGGGTTTCGGCAACAAGCTTTTTGTTGCTTTCATGGATTGAGAGATTCAAGAGTGTTGTGATCACGTCTTCTTGGAGATCTGGGTGAATACCATTTTGAGGCCTGCTCTCAGAAAGTGGGCTGAGCAATTGGGGAATGGCATCTAAAGACTCACCAAAGAGTGCCCGGAAGGAGGGCATCCTCTTTGTCAACAGCCGAAGCTCCCTGGCTGATTGTTTTTGTTCAGATAGTGTCAATGACATCTTCTCCAGCAAAGAAAGAAAATGTTCACGATCTGCTTCTGTCATTCCTTCTTCATTAATTTGGTAAACAGGATCCGACAATTCAATCCCCCGGCTCTTGCACCATTGTGATATCATTCCTCGTACCAAGTGATTCGGAGTAAGTATTGTGTGTGAGAGAATTTGTTGGGTAACAGGGCATGTCTGATTGCCAGCTTTTAGCCATTTCTGAATGAAGGGCCTATCATATGTCTGCACAATGCATACAATGTCAGATAACCAAAATTATAACACATTGCATCGTGATAAAGACTCCTCGAATAATATCACTAATATTGAGTTTGTACCGATATCGGCACCTTCAGTTTCTTAGTCAGATTCATCATTCTGAGATGTTTCTTTTAAAAAAAATAAAAAAATCAAAAATTAAACATAGGAGGATAACAATACAGATAGGGTTCCGGAAGTTAAAGTTCTTTTAGGGATCAAACCAGTACTATTTCGTGGTCCAAGTTTTTCGGCGAAAGTACATACAACAAAAGTACTTCCATTGCTGTAATCCCAACAACCACTTGAAAAAGAAATTTCTAGGAGTACTTTCTCGGCCACCAAACACAGAAAAACTGAAGAATAAGTCAACACAAGAAATCCAAAATGAGAAACCTATAAAAAAGTGTGCCGACTGAAAAAAAAAAATGAAAAACAGAGGAAAAGAAAAGAATACTGGTTGTTAAATTTATCTCTTTGTTTCAATTTGGCTTGCCAATAATTCAAGACCCAAAATAAATTTGAAAATAAAATCAAACGCTGGAAGTTTATTTAATTTTCTCACATTTTTTCTCATAAAACAAACAGAGCAAATAAAATCCCATCCAAATTCTGAAGCATACCCACCTGACCGGTGGCCACAATAACAGGATCTGTCATAAACTCCTTGGACAAGGGGCACCGAAACTCATCGGGACAGGCCAGCGTCTCGAGGAGCTTAAGCGAGGGCGACCGCTTCCCCGTCAGCTTCAATTCCTTCAAAGCACAAAGCTTCTCCTTAGCCCGATCAATGGTTTCGTTGCTGTAATCCTCAACGTCTAGAATTTCCCGCACCAGTCTCTTCAGCTCTTTCTTCAACTCAGTGGCCTTCGCCATCACCGACGGATCAGATTCAAAAACACCCGTCTTAGCCATCCGATCACCAGAACCCAGAGCCGCCGGACGAAAGTCAATAACCCTCACATTGAAAGCTTTCCCGGAAAGGCTATGCGAAACAGAGAATGAGTATGGAAACGGAAATGCTCTGTTCCATTCTCTCCTGTTCTGAACGTTTCGTCTCTCTCTCTCTTTCTCTAAGGGGTCTCCAGTTTGTGTGCTTCTATTCTCAGTAATTTGTTCCCTACGATCCTAAAACGGGTTTTTGAGGTTTCCTTTCCCCCACACAGTTCCTTTCCTATCTATCCTTCCATTTCCACTTTGACATTTATTTTCTTGGTATAACTTTGCCACGTCAGACATGCATGAACAAACTTTAATTAATACCATATTTTAATTATTATTTTACACCCACCCATTAATTACCTTTTGATTTGCTTTGCGTCCCAAAAAGGTTTTTTCCTAATCTTTCCATTTTTTTTAATTAAAATCTGATAGTTTACTTGAATAGAAATTTTTTAGGTTTTTTTTTTTTTAACTTTAAATTCTAATATCACAGAGAAGTACATATTTTATTATAATAATTTATTAAATAATTAATATTAATTGATAAACTCATACAAATAATAATAAATAATATATTATATTTGTACCAATTTAAAGTGCATGAGACTCCCGTAAATTTTTTTATAAAAAAATGAGTTTTATTATTAAAAAAAAAGTATAAAAAAATATCTTTTAGTAGAACCTACTTTCTTTTAACGGATCTGTGTGAAACTTACGTACTTAAGATTTGTACTTAACACTATTCTTAATTCAATATATATCTATATATATATATATATATATATATTTTTTTTTTTAAATATAGGCTTTCTATGAGAACAACTAATCATTTTAAAAGTTAATGACGACATACATTCAATTTAAATCCGTGAATGATTTATAAGGTTTTTTTTATTGAAAATAAATCCTAATGATTTACTGGATATGATGAGATGGCGTGGAACTAAACAAATGTTAAAATAATAAATATGAATATGATGATAAATTGGACAAAACCATAGACTCACGAACATGATGATTATGGTGGGGATCTAATCTTTACAATGGATTTTGCTAGTTACCAAGTAGGTGTAAATGCATCATTAGTTATAAAAAGATTTAAAAATATATGTTTTTGAGTTTGGCTTTTTCAATGAATATATCATATTATTAAAAAGAAAAATTATATTATCGAACTGGTACATAGATTTCACTTAATAAAATTTAAGATATAAATTTTAAAATTTAAATCTTACAAATTAAGTCTTCCTGTTTAAGTTATGTAGATAATACGTTCTACAAACTGACTTAAGAATAAAATAATTCTATTAAAAATAAACAGATGAAATTGACTGATTAAAATGAAACGTTCATTTTCTTTGTAAAATACATTTAGTGAAAAATAACGGGATAGAAGTATAAATGATATTATTTTATATCAGTTGATATGGTTGCCTCGTATCAAATAAGCAAGTTTCTAAATAAATATTTTCTTTAAAATTTATTTCGAATCTAAAAATTCAGAAATAAAGACATAGAGTAAGTAATAAATTAATACTTATTAAAACTTTTTAAATAAATATAAGCAAATTATAATAATCTCTTAGAACATTCTATTTTTTAAGAGTTTGGTGAAAAAAAACATGCTAGTGCGCCATGAAAGAGGAGTATTTAAAAAGTATTGCAGCTACAAAGAGATTTTATAAAAAAAAATTTATAAATTGATATAATTTAATGTGGTATGTTAGATTGTAAAACTACTAAATCTAACGTATCATATAAAATCATATCAGTTTATAAATTTATTATTGTGAAATCTGTTTGTGGCTAAAACATTTGGAGTGTTGCTACTATGCCGCCCAGGTTTGATCTGGGGCATGCCTCTTACTGCAAATTACACTTTTGTTTCTTTTTCTTTCAAGCATTTTTAAATATTTTAAAAAATATATCAATAAATTAATAGTCATTTTTTTGGCGGGTTTTGCTACACAACCTCTTACTATTCATCCACACTCCACACTCTACATTTTTTAATATTTTTTAATATTTTTTAAAATTTTTTTTTGAATTTATTTTTTTTAAACTATTTCAAATTTTTTATTTACTATTCATATAAAATTATTTAATAAAAAAATTAAAAAAAATTTTTAAAAAAGATGGAGTATGGAGTGTTAAAAAGTTGAGAAGATTTATTGTTATCATTTTGTAAACATTTTTGTTAGTATTTATAGGCTCAACAGAATCACGGAATCTAATGGCCGAAACAGCTGGCATAACGCGTGGGAAAAACTTTGTTACTTACTCACACAGTTGTGTGAGACAGAGAGAGTTGAGTTTCCCAACTTATTTATTATAAATAAATAAATATATGTGCATATTAAATGAAATCACACAATCTAAGAGGTGGCATTAAAATGTAGGACATGTGTCGTTTGGGAAACTTTAGAAAAGTCATTATCTAGATCTGTTGGATGCGTTACATCTCATAAAGCCATGCATGCAGATGCACGCAAATAATTAGACTCCATGTTTTATAACCATTTTCATCATCCATTGTTATTATTATTGACAATTATATTTTATTATATTTAATAAATAAATTTTTTTATTTTTTATTTTTGCTTTTATAACAAAGTTTTGGAAAACGTTGATAGAGAAATTTGATTGGTTTCCTAAAATATTATTCTCAATGTATTCATGCTAAGTATTTTTTTTAAAAAAATTTAAGCACTATTTTAATAAAGAAAAATTATATTCCCGAGTCTATATAACACGCCTAATAAAGTGTTTACATTATATAATTTAATTTTAAAAAAAAATCTTAAAATTTGAATCTTACAAATAAAATCTTATTATTTAAGTGATGTAGATAGTTTGCTCTGTGCACTGATTTGAAGACCTAAAAACTCTTCAACAAAACTAGGGACTTGGAATATATATTTCTATATAGATATATATAGATACACACATGTATATTAAGTGATGAGTGAACTCACTAGTATAATTAAGAAATTCCTGTCTAAAAACTCACGAGCTAGGATTTTTTTTTTTTTGGATTTTTGTTGAAAGTTGTTATAATTTCTTTTAAAAAAAAGATAATAAAATGATAAGATAAAGGTTTTTCACTTGGCATAGAAAAATTGTTATATGATTAAAATATTTTGGGATTGAAAAAAACTATGGAAAAAAAAAATGTCGCAAACGTTTCATGCAAGAGAGGAAGTCCCACCAAACGTTACATGAAGTCAAAGCAGCTACTGTTAAATGATAGCAGTTCTACACCCACCTAAACACCTTTTTTTCCAACTTATCTCTGGTTGCTGAGTACTGTACATGAGTATATAGGCAGTGTGGTGCACTGGCCATTGCCCAAAAGTGCCATGTTACCGAACATGTTTATGTGGAATTAAGACAAATAAGTGAAAAATAATTAAGATTTAAACATAGGAAGGAGAAACTCCTCGTTTGTTTCTATAAAACTTCTCATTTCATCTTATGTAATTATTATAATTTTTTTAAATTTGTATACAAAATAAAATAAATAATTTAATATTTTCAAATTTTAAAATAAAAATAATATTAAAAAAATATATTCTAACAATATTTTATTCAATTTTAACTATAATCTCAACTCATCTCATCTCATCTGCGAAAACAAACGAGAAATTTACTAATGTTGTTCTTATATTTAAAAGTACTGAGTTCTGCCTTCCAAAGACAAAAGATTAGGCCTTGTTTGGATATTGAGATTAAATAAAAAATCTGTGAATAGTAGTGAAAAAATTTATAAATAGTAGTGAAATGATTTGAGCTAAAATTTTTATAGAATTTTGAGAAAAGAGAAAAGAAAAAGTTAAATAAAAATATTATAAAATTAAAATATTGTTAGAATATAATTTTTAATATTATATTTGTTTTGAGATTTGAAAATTTTGAATTATTTTTTATGTTTTATTTAGAAATTTGAAAAAGTTGTAATGATTAATAAAAAAAAGTTAAAGATTTGAAATTGAAAATAGTTTATTTTGTGATGTTTGGATGTTGAGATAAGATTGGATGAGATCATATCATATAAGATGAAATGAGATTATTTTGCAATCCAAACATAAGCTTAATTTTTATACTTGCTAAACGAATAATACAAGCATATTATGAAGTCATGATTATGTCGTTATGATCAGTTATATAACTGCTGATGTGATACGCTTTAAGTGGCTTTATATGTTAAATACGTACAAATTTATCACATCAATAAAAATAATTGGGATAACAAAATTAGGATGAGAGGGCGCAACTAGCATTAGGATCATGAAAGGCCTTTCTATTATTGGATGTTATAACTAAGTGCATGATATATGTGGGGGATAATGCATGCCTATTATCTCGATCCATGTGCATGGAGAGAGAAAAAAATGTCTATCTTCGGTCCCCCAACAAATTGAGATCGTCCAAAGTATCCCATTTTAATTGTATGCAAAACAACAAATGCATAGGAATCACTCTATAAAATAACAAAAAAAAAAAAAAACCTTATGAAATCATATATATATTAATCATTTTTATTTGTGCCCCAGCACATTTAATCATTAGAAGACCTCGTTGTGATCATGAACAATCTAGAATCTATTTGGTTGTCTTTTTTAAATATATAAGTGTTTTTTTTTTTTGGGAAAATATAAATAAATTTGTTATTTTTAATAAATATTTTTTAATTAAAGTAATAGAAATAGAAGCAAGAAGGCTTGATCGCAGGCATGTGTCCTCCTCGTCCATATCACACACTTGCTGTAGAAGTGTAAGGTAGAGATTAGGTGGCTAATTAGTAGTGAGATGATATGAGATGATTTTAAATAAAAATTAAAAATTAAATAAAATATTATTAAAATATTATTTTTTAATATTATGACATTTTATATAAAAATTTAAAAAAATAATAAAATAAAATAAAACTATTTCTATATTCTGTAAATCTTATCCCAGCCAAATGGCATGGCAACAGGGTATTTCCCGACCCATATCATGTGAGTAGCTAGGAATTATGTGGCATTTAGAGTTACGTGTCTTTCTCTGGGTGCCCCCACCCACCACCAACAGTGCACCACCGTCTCCAAAGGTCCCTACTACGTACCCTAGCTTGTTCGTTGTTTTCATCAAAAAAAAAAAAAGCTTGTTCGTTGTTTTGGGTGACCCGCAATATCATAGGAGGGCTGTTAGTGTGCGGTCCAGTTTTAAGTGTTAGGTGTGTTTATTTGTACAAATTGTATATTTTATTTTATTTTTTATATTTTTTAAACATCTTTAAATATTTTTAAAACATAAAAAAATAATACAATAAAAATCACTTCTTTAACCATTAAATAAAAAAACAAAAAAGTTAAATATTGAAATTTAACCTAGACAATAGGGAGTAATTGGTGCAATCCTCAAGGGTTAACCTCACATCAACGTCCAAGAGGAAATTAAAATGAAAACAGAATCTCTTTGTTAATAAAATCTCTTCATTCAAATTCAATGTCAAAAAAGAAATTAGCAACTGCCTTCTTTATTCCATCATTCCCATATTTAAAGGATTACATAAGTTGCTATAAGTTAGGAAATAAACTAGGAAATAATTGCAAACATAGTAATAGAATCTTACAGAAATAAAATATGAAAGAACTAAACAACAGAATTTTGAAAATAAAGATAAGAGTTGACGCAAATTGTAGCAGTTGGATAAGTTCCCGTCCTCCATGATTCAAAGAGCAGTTTTCACTTGGGAACCGTGCTTTCCATTTGCATCAATTGCCGGCCACTCAGAAGAACTTGACTCCGGCAAGTTTTGATGAACATAGGCAGCAAATAAGTCTGGGTGAAGTCGGTTGAACTCTGAAGCTTGTAACCAAACGAAATCAGATGGAGGACGATTTTTCCATCGTATTAAAAACTTGTAATAACCTCCCCATCGAGTAGTAACAAATTGGTGATCGAGTATCACAGCAATCTCATCTCTTGGGGCTGTATTCTTAGGAACACGAATAATTGCACCTTGTTGTGTAGTTAGATCCGTGGCTGCTAATATTGATTCCTCCAGACCATGAAACTGAGTGAGGTCTTCAATGTTAAAGACAGGGCTGATTCCGTAGTCAGCAGGTAACTCAATGACATAGGCGTTAGGACCCAACTTCTTGGCCACCTTAAAAGGTCCTGCACGTCGAGCATGCAGCTTGGTGAAACTCCTAGGAGGAAAATGTTCAAGCCTTAAGTGGATAAGTACCATATCGCCAACTTGAAATTGCCTGTCTTTCTGCTGAGTATTTGCAGAGGTGGAATATGCTTCCATGCTGAGGGTCAGATGCCTCTTGACTTCTTCATGTATGTCCTTCATGTAACTAGAGAAATCCAACGCAGCTTCGCTGGGTCTAGAAGGCATGGTTAGAGAGTAGAGGTCCAGCGGGGTGTGGGGGTGAAAACCATATACCACTTCAAAGGGTGTGCAACCAGTGGAATGATTAACAGAGTTATTGAAAGCAAACTCTGCCTGTGGTAACACGAAATCCCAGCTTGCTGCATGGTCTGCTACTAAACACCTCAATAAGTTTCCCAAGCTCTAGTTGGTCACTTCGGTTTGGCCATCGGTTTGGGGGTGGAATGCACTAGAAAACAGTAGCTTCATTCTCATTTTTGCCCACAAAGTTTTCCAAAAATAACTCATGAATTTAACATCACGGTCGGATACTATGGTGGCTGGAACACCATGTAGTCGAATCACTTCCTGTAAAAATAATGCTGCTGTTTTAGAAGCATCATAAGCTTTGTGACAAGGAATAAAATGAGCCATTTTCGAAAAACGATCCACAACCACCATTATGGAATCATGCTGCCGTAATGTCTTGGGCAATCCAAGCACAAAATCCATACTAATGTGCTGCCAAGTTTTATTTGGAATTGGAAGGGGGGTATAAAGACCTACTTGCTGCTTGGTGCCTTTGTTTATTTGACAGATCCGACAACGGGCTACTACTTTATGCATGTCGCGACGTAGTCGAGGCCAAAAGAATCGATCGGAGACTATAGCAAATGTCTTATCAGCACCGAAATGCCTCTCTAAGCCCCCTCCATGAAGCTCCGAAATCACAAACTCCCTGAAAGAACCACACGGAATGCATAGTCGACTGCCGTTGAACAAAAAGCCATCTTTGATTAAGAATTCACTCTTCGCTGTGTCCCCGTCATTCATGAGTTTACTCCACATACTACCAAAGTCTTCATCTGTGGAATATTGTTGTTTAAGACTGTCAAATTCTATAGTGTTGATTGACGATACTACTAGCAACTGTGGCCGTCTGCTTAAGGCGTCGGCTACTTTGTTTTCAGTTCCAAACTTATGCTTGATTACGAAGTCAAATTGCTGTAAATAATCCATCCATCGAGCATGCCGTGCGCTTACTTTGGGCATTCAAATGTTTTAATGAGTCATGGTCGGTATAGAGAACGAATTCTCTGTGAATCAAATAAGGGCGCCAGTGTTTAAGAGTTTGGACCAAAGCGTAGAACTCCATGTCATACGTTGAATACTGTTGACGGGCCTCATTGAGTTTTTTCACTATAGAAGGCGATAGGATGACTTTCTTGGTTGAGTACTCCTCCCACACCTACATGTGAGGCATCACATGCAACTTCAAATATTTTGGAAAAGTCTGGGAGCTTCAGAACGAGTGCTTCTCCCATTTTTGTCTTGATCTCAGTTAATGCCTTATCGGTAGCTGCTGTCCACTTAAAAGTCTTGGACTTCAAACACTTGGTGATGGGGGCCATGATGGTACTAAAATTCCGAATGAAACGCCGATAAAATGTGGCTAACCCATAGAAGCTGCGCACTTCAAAAAAATTGCGAGGGGCAGGCCAACTTTTAATTGCTTGAACCTTGGTGGGATCGGCTTCAACTCCCTGATCTGAGATAATGAACCCCAGAAAATACACTCGCTTCTTCATAGAGGAACACTTGTCTCGGTTCACATAAAGATGCTCTCTTTTTAGTGTCTCTTGGACCTGCTGCACATGGTCTAAATGGTCCTGCAAACATTGGCTAAAAATCAAAATGTCATCAAAATAGACAACTATGAATTTTCCCAAGAAAGGTTTGAGTGCTTGCGTCATGACACACATAAATGTGCTTGGCGCATTGGTTAGTTCGAAGGGCATGACCAACCATTCAAATAAGCCATCTTTTATTTTGAATGCCGTCTTTCACTCATCTCCGGGACGGATTCGAATTTGATGGTACCCGCTACGAAGATCAATTTTTGTAAAGATGGATGCTCCACTCAATAAGTCTAGCATGTCATCAAGCCGGGGAATAGGGAAACGATACTTCACCGTTATTTTGTTAATCGCTTAGCTATCGACGCACATCCTCCAAGTATTGTCCTTCTTGGGTGTAAGTAGAACCGGTACAGCGCAAGGGCTAAGACTTTCTCGGATGAATCCCCTGTCAAGCAACTGTTGAATCTGTCGGTTAAGTTCTTCATTTTCCGTGAGGCTCATACGGTAATGTGGTAGGTTCGGTAGAGAAGATCCTGGGATCAGATCAATTGCATGTTGCACCTCTCGCATAGGTGGTAGCTGTTTCGGCATCTCTTCTGGCATGATTTCCTAGAATTTCTTTAGCATCTCCGTAAATTCATTGGGTATAATACCATCATCTTCCTTTGCCTCTCGATTCACCACAACAGCACTAGTTGTTCTTCCTTTAGTGCTTGAGTAAACTGTCAAATGGTTAGCACTGGAACAACCTCTTTTTTGTTGTTGTTTTGGTTGTGCTTCAAACTCAGAAATCTGCAAAGGATCTAAAACAAATTTCTTGCCATTAAGTTTAAAAGAATAAGAATTGGCATATCCATCATACAACACCTTTCTGTCATAGAGCCAAGGCCGACCCAACAACAGATGACAAACGGTCATAGGGACCAAATCGCACCAGGCCTCATTCGTATAACTTCTTCCCAATGCAAACTTCACCAAGCAATGATGCCTGACTAAAATGGGGTTGTCTTCATTAACCCAGCTTACTCGATAAGGGGTGGGATGTTTTTCAACTATCAACCCCAAACGTTCCACCGCATCACTAGAGATCACGTTCATTCCACTCCCATTGTCAGTGATCACATTCAATGCTCGATCACCATGCTCCATACAAGTATGGAAAATGTTGGCGCGCCTCCAATCAAAATCACCTTGGATCTTTTTCTTAGTGCCAGTCAAAACTCGATGGATCACACAACTAGGAAGGTCGGTTGCTCCCAAGTGTTCTATATCTTCGCTGTCACTTCCTTCATATTCCTCTTCCTCAACCCCTTCATCTGCATCACACATTCTAATTTCTTTTTCACACACAAAAGCTATTTTTTTTTATCTCTTGTGGGACAAATAACAGCAAAGTGACCAAACCCCTTGCACTTGTAACACTGGGGCCCTTCACCTGTCACCTTGGCCTTGCCTTTTTGGTCGCCCACCACAAAATTCTTGGATTGATTATTCGGTAATGGGGGTTTCTGAAATGAGGATGTTGGCAAACGTTCTTGCCTGAAATTTGTTGAAGCCACTCGCCTACCACTTGAGGATCCCAACTGCTTCTCAATGCGCAGTGCTAATTGGTATGCTTCGTTGACATTAATCAATCGTGCTGTTAACATTTCTTTGCTTACATCACTACGTAACCCAGTAGGATACCGAGCTAATGTCTGTTGATCATTTTCCACAATCTTACTACAGACAATAAGCTCATGAAAACAGTCCGTATATTGATCGATAGTTAACTGTCCTTGTCTCAATTGCAACATCTCTTCAAACATCATTTGCTCGTAATCAATAGGCAAGTATTTTTCCTTCAGTCTTTCCTTCATCTCTTCCCAATTAGCTATTGGTGCACGATGAGTACGACGTAATTGTTCCTCTACACTTCCCCACCAAGCTCGCGCATGCCCCTTTAATTTCATTGAAATATAGCGAACTTTTCGATCTTCCGACACATCAAACCAATCGAAATAATCTTCAATGGCCGTTAACCAATCTTCGAATGCATTGGGTTCTATCTTCCCAAAAAAAATCTGGCACATCAACCCTCATTCTCTTGGTCAATTCATCAAGAGGTTGGTAACCTACCCCATGTCTAGCATGTCCTTGGTGAAAGTTTTGCCTATGACGTCGGATTCGAGGCCCATGATCCTCAAACTCCTGGTCTTCTTCTTCTTCATCAGCGTCGCCGTCACTTTCGTTCACTCCCCCGCCAGGAACTACTCTGCGCCCTCCCCGATTGACAGGTCCATTCTCCTCTCGAACATAACCCTCATCCATGACATCTAGTCGATGAGTGAGTTGCTCCAATACCGCGGCAATTTGGTTGATTTGTTGCTGTAACTGGGGCTGGTTTGTGTTTTGGTTATTTGTGTTTGGGTTGTTTGCCATAGCGTATGAGGTACCGCTGCGGGTTACAGGCATGGAACGTGAAATGCCGTAACGAAAGAACCTTTCTCTGATGCCAAAATTGGTGCAATCCTCAAAGGTCAACCTCACATCAATGTCCAAGAGGGAATTAAAATGAAAACAGAATCTCTCTGTTAATGAAATCTCTTCATTCAAATTCAATGTCGAATAAGAAATCAGCAACTGCCTTCTTTGTTCCATCATTCCCATATTTAAAGGATTACATAGGTTGCTATAAGTTAGGAAATAAACTAGGAAAGGATTACATAGGTTGCTATAAGTTAGGAAATAAACTAGGAAAGGATTGCAAACATAGCAATAGAATCTTACGGAAATAAAATAGAAAAGAACTAGACAACAGAATTTTGAAAATAAAGATAAGAGTTGACACAAATTGTAGCAGCTGGATAAGTTCCCGTCCTCCATGATTCAAGGAGCAGTTTCCACCTGAGAACCGTGCTTTCCATTTGCATCAGTAATTCTTTACCATATTGAAATTTAAATTCAATGTTTTAAATATATAAATAAGTATTTGTAACGAATTATTTGTGACGAGAATAGACTCAATTTTATAAAAATAAAAAAATATATTATTTTTGTAATAAATAACTGATCATAAATAAATATTTTATTCTTAAAGCAAATGCATGGTAGATATTGAAATAGTAGAGATTATGAATCCTACACCTTTTTTTTTCTGTTTAATTAGTGTTTTACCAATGGTACGAAGAATTAATATTCCAACAAGACTCCACCAAACAAAGAAGGCATTGCTTCAAAGCAATTACCTCGTAATTGCCATTCCTTCAAAGTTTGAAGATATATCAAGATTCCGGTCAACATCCTTTTTTTAATTCTAATATCAAGGCGAATTTGACGTGGAGGAGTTGTTTTCATATGATGTATGGCATACATTTATATAATATATATGTATGAAAATTGAAATCAAAGGAGAAAAACAAAAAAGAGATGTGAAATGCAAGACAAATTCATGTGATTTGTTCGTAAAGGACAGTAAACCATACCTTTCTTGGACAAAACCGGAATTTAATGTAGAGGGGTCGGAATTTGTTTTGGGGAGAAAGTTGAGACGAGGTTGGAAGGTTATGAGAAAAAAAAAAAAAAAAAGGTAAAACCCGTGACTTGACATTAGGGCTAAGCATGACTTTGTGGGAGTCGCTATCAAAATCCATCTCCAAACTCTGATTTACCCATAATTCGATCCGACTCTAACTCCGTTAAAATGGATTGAAGTCGGTATAGAGTCGGATTTAACTTTTTTTTATGCCACTGATTTTTAAGTCCCATTTTAACCTGTGCTGGACTCTTTATTTAGCCCAATTTTAAACAAGACTTTACGTGTTACGAGAACATTTTTGTGGGCTTTTATGTTTCAATTTTACTAAGAATATTACAAAAAAAAAAAAAAAATAGATTTTATATTTGCAATATATATATATACCTAAAAGTATATTTCATATGCTATGCAAATCTGAAAAATAGAAAAAGAGATTTATATACAATAGGCCCTTTTGGCTATCCTTGATATACTATCATTTGTATTAAAGTATAAGACTCCCTAATAAACTGAAAACAATAAAAAGATTGTCCAGCCACCTAATTACATGTTATTATACTATAATATTGCATGTTATTAACATATTATATTAGACTATTGCATGTTATTATACTAGACTATTACCCAATTTTTCCTAATTACATGTTTTTATACCAAACTATTACATATTACTCACTATTAGCTAGTCGAATATATTATTTCTATACTTGACTGTGTATGATAGTAATATTATGATATTTATATATAATAGACTATTAGTCTATTTATATTATAATATATAAGTATATTTTTCTATAATAATTAACATACTAATATAGTATTAAATTTAACTTTAAAAGTTCTATATTTTTTTATAACCTATGTATAATAATATTGAAGTCAGAGGCAAATCATATTGGTGTAGAATTGGAAGCTAAAGTTGAAGTCGGAAGTCGGAAGTCGGAATCATAATCAAAGTTGGTCAGAAAACGGCTTCAATTCTGACTCTGACTCTAACGATGTAGAGTCAGTTCCAGAATCAAATTTTTGAATTTTTGCACATCCTAATTGGTGTACATGTTTTTCTGTATTCTCGAGCACAAGCAGTTCATACATGTCGACTAAGAGAGGACCTAACTTAAGCTAAGAACAGATTATACATATGACTACTAAGAAGTTCCTCAATCTAACGGTTGTAAAGAGACGACCTGCATGCACAATATTGTAAAATGAGAGAGAGAGAGAGAACCGTTCATCAGTCACGGCTCGTGATTATCCTTGCTAGCAGTAATTTTTTGGAAACTATTATACCTCTCCCAATCATAATATCATCGATGTCAAATAATTATTTGTTCTAAAATTTTAAATAGATGAGAAAGATGTAGATTTTATTATTTATATCTTAAATGCATGTGTGGGCCAATTTTCTCTTCAATAAATGTGCTTAATACGTAGAATATTTAATCAATTTGATAAAATGTAGAGCCAGATTTGAGCTTAGAACTACTGTTTTGATATCATGTAAAAATATAAATAATAAAATCTATATTTTTTCATTAGTTATAACTTTTGAGACAAGTAATAATTTTACAAAATAAAAATTATGTGTTTGAATCATCACTTCTACACTTCATGTGTTAAGCTATGTTTGGGTAGTAAAAGTGTTTGAGAATATTTGTGAATAGTATTGAAAAAATAATAATAAAATATTAAATAATAATAAAAAGTAAGTGAAAAGTAATGAATATTCCACAAATGGAGATGATAAATTGACACGTCAATATCTATATCTAACTCCTCACTGTGCGACCTTCGCAGCTAACCTCAGACGTTGGAATCTCGCATGGATAATGAGTGACTTGACTACATACAAGCCCCCATTCTCCAAAGCCATCATTTTGTTCCATTTTGGGTTTGATTGCAGTAGGGCAAGAGCTCGAGTATATGGCAAACATCGACCAGAAGTTGGTTCATGATTTCTACGGGCTTGCAGCCAACAAAATGACTATCTCAATTTAATATAATAAAATAGAATCATTTTCTTCCGAAAGTTGGCATAGATTACATACTATTGGTGACATTAAATTATTTAATTTGCTAGAAAAATCTAAGAAACGAAACACAAATATATATTATGAAAAATCTTCTCCTTATCCCCACACCATACACCACACATGATTTTTTATTTTTTTTCGTTATCAAATATTTGATGTATAGATGATGAATAGAAGAACTCAATTAGTTTAAAAGGAATAAAAAAAAATAATAATAATAATCTATGATATATGGAATGATGAGTAGGAAAGCTCATATATTATATATAATGCACATTAAAAATTTCCACCGTATCTCCTGAAGCAAAAGTTGCGTTAACAAAGAAAAAGAAGAAGATCCAAGAAGAAGCAAGAACTTGCTCCCACCAATATAAGACAGTATATATCAAAGGAAAAGGAAATGCAACCGCAAAACCATCGAAAGACTACTCCAGACTTATGACCTACTCGAAAGCTAGAAGCTAGTCCAGTCATAAACAGTGATACATTAAACAGACCACAATTCCAAAGAGCCACAAATTCACGAGGCTACAGCAGCTCCACCCAGAACAGGAAATTGGTTCGGGTCCTCAAAGCTAGGTGCAGGGCCAGCCTCCACCTGACGTCGCCGGCCCAAAAATTCTCCCCTAGAATCACCTCGTCCCCCACGTCCACGGCCTCGACCACCACGACCACGAGCAGCAACATGTAATTCACCTTCAGCTGGTTTCAGAAATTCATTAATGCTCATCGACTGCGAGAAAACCAGAGGGGATGTATCAAGAACAGCAGAGGTAAAACCAACAAGGACTTCTGGTGTATTAGTAGAAATTCAAAAATAGAAGAACCTAGCACCAGGATCCACCACATTCTTTCCGCCCCTTAAATCAAAAGCCGACCAAAAAATTAGCGCAAATGCATATAACATGAATGTGTCACTATAAGTAGCACTGCCAAACATACCCCCTTAAGCTATCCACAAGTATCACAAGGTGCAAAAGTAAGGCATAGCTCTCAACCGTGACATAGGGCAACTCAAAAGCAAACGCGTGGAAAATACAAGTTAGGTGAAATATTTAACATGGATTACTGTGGATCAATTATGAAAAGTTACAAACATAGAAGATAAACAATTCATCTCATCTCATCATTACAACTTTCTCAAATTCTCACACAAAATATAATAAACAATTTAACTTTTACAAATCCCAAAACAATAATAATATTAAAAAAATATTCTAACAATATTTTATTCAACTTTCAACTTTCATTTATAACTATCTCATCTCATCTCACTATTCAAACTACACCTAAATTAACAATGCAATTACACATTTATACAGTTTAGAAGAGAAGAAAGAAATCTAACAAAAACTTTTTTTTTCGACTTTAACTTATGTTGCAAACGAAAATATTACTGAGTGGAGATTTTCCCAAAAATAAGCAAAGAATAAATTGCATGCAAGAGCGTGTCAAAAGTTACCTTCCGAACTTTGTCATCCTTTTCAAGGCTACCTTTCTTCTTAAGCTTCTCCTTCTCAGACTTCTGAAATAATAACAGAAAAAGAACATGAACTACATACATAATACGCAGTCAATGAAATGAAAAGATGACAAACAAGATTACACACCACCTTGATGAAAAGGCTATCATCTTTCTTTCTCTCGACGAGTTGCATAGACTCCAAATCCTTATCTAGTGTGACTTTTCTCCCCTCAGACTTTCCTAATGCTTCCAAAGCCTTCCTCTTTTCGAGAAGCACCTTCTCATATTCTTCTAGTGTCATTTCCTATAAGAAAACCAAAAGATTCATTAAATTGTTTTTCAATTGAGAGGTGTTCTCAAAAGATTTGATGACAAATTATCATTACTTTATCCTCCTCATTCTCGTCAGTATCTTTGGCCTTCTTTTCAGAATCATCTTGAGCTTCAAGCTTCTCCTGTTCACGCACTGCATCAGTTGTTCCTTCAGTAGTCACAGGAACATCCCTGTTAAAAGCCAACAGATAAAAATTTAAATGTCTCAATAGAATTCAACTGGACCCTGTCCATGGACGCAACCTCCAGCCTCAGAAAACGTCAGCCAAGCACAATCCTACAATATGTTCTATAGAACTTTGGTTTCTAGGACAGCTTACCTCTCTATGCTAGAATCTTATCATGCCACCACCCTCAAATACGTTACAATAAGTTTTCAGTGATATTAAGCATTTGTGACACAATATGCATGTCACTGAACATTATTCAGAATCCACGAGAACTGTGTTCATATTTCATACAAGGAAAATTCTCTGAGAAAAGGAATGGGAGAAAAAGGAACTTCCACAATATATGTTCCAAGCAGAAAATAAGATCTCAAATAAATGCTAATTAGCACAATAAGATATAAATACAATAACAAGTGCACAGATCATAAAAAATTTTTGTAGAAAGCATATACCATTCAGTTCCACCACTGTTGTCATCAACTTTCACTGCATTCTCAATATCACCAGTAGTGTTTTCCTTTGATTCAGATTCATTTGATACTTCGCCCCTTCTACTATCGCCACCCCTTCTATTATTCCTTCCATCTTGCCTATCATAGAAGCGGCCTTCTTGTCCACCAAAACCGCGGTTACCCCCACCATATCCTCTTCCATCACCGCCACGGCCCCGATTCACATTTCTTGGCCTCCCATCATAGTTAGTCTCATTTCCACTTACTTTGCCTTGAAACTCATTCTGTTCCCAACCATCATTATCATTCCCATCATGTCCCTGCTTCTCAGTCTGAGAATTGTTCACATCAAGTTGGCTTTCACTTCCAAACTCCTTACTTTGATTGAATCCCCTGCCTCCACCACCACGGCCTCTCCCTCTCCCTCTCCCTCTACCTCCACCACCACGCCCCCGCCCCTGCTCCTGCCAATCATCCCCAACTGCATTTCCTGATTCAGCTCCCACGTTCCTCTGGAAATCATTCTCACCCCCATTATTCCCATGAAAACCACTTCCCCCTCCATTATCGTCCTGATAACCATCCAAACCCCCATTTTTCCGTTGATTACCACTCCTTCCTCCGTTGTTACGCTTATAGCCATCAGATCCTCCAAAATTCCGTTGATAACCTTTCCCACCTGGCTCAGACCTTTCAGAGCCACGACCCTGGCGGCGCTCCCGCCCCTCTGGCTCATTCTTTCTAACTACAATATCTCTTCTTGTAACTGCCAATAGAAAAAGAAGAGTATCAATGAAACCGTTGCGGTACAAACATGGAAAATAAACAATGCGAATGATGCACGTACAATCGTAATTGAACAAACAGTTACAAAATTTAAACAAACAAAGGGGCTGTCAAAGTAACTCCCAATCTATATATTTTCAATTTAGCACAAAAAATCCAGCCTTTTCTATGCATTTCCCATCTTCTCAACTAATTTTTCAGCAGCCAAAAAGAAAAGACAACGAGATGACGAGAACCCCAATCAAAACCAATGACAAACAAGATAACAGCAGACGAACAATATAATAAAATGAACAAAAAAAAAAAAGGATTGCAAACAATCACCGTAATCGGGGAGCACAATAGGCTTTGCTTTCATCGACACAGCGTCGTCAAGACCCCAGTCTGACTCTACCTTCTCCACGGGCTGCTTTTGCTGCTGTTGCTGCTTATCTTTCTTCTTCTTCTCCAGCGGCGGAGGCTCCGCCTTCACAGCAGCAACGCGCTCGAGGAGCGCCGAAACGTCTTCGTCTCCGTCTCCATCCCCCAAAAGAGCAAAGACGTTTTCCACTCGAGCCATGAGAAATGCAAAAGCTAGGCCAAAACTAGGGGGATTTTTGGTAGATCAAACGCAAACCCTAACCCTAAACCTAACCCCAGATTGATGGAGGTGATCCATAGTCTTCAGCACTGGAATCGTTTGCGTTTCGCTTTCGGCGATGCTTATGCTGAATAGTTCAGTAGCTATATATAGGTAGTGCGATACTGAGGGGGGTTTGCTTGGAAGGTAAGGAAACGTGGAATCGGTGCTCGGCCGCTGGCCCACTGCCAGAAAAAAAAAATGAGTCAAATTTCCAATTTCAACCCCCTTTCCGCTCCAATCCAAATGGTAAAACTTTTTTCTTTTTTAATTTAGCCCAAATGGTAATTAAATTCATACAAATTAAATTCATTCAACTGGTTTTTCCTTCATTTTATTTATATTTACTTAAAATTATAGCCTTCTTTTTTACTTTCTATCCATTTCAACTTAAAGAGCGGTGCTACTATATCGTTTGGGCATGACCACTTTATATGTCGCCCAATGTAATTTGAATTTTGTTTTTTTTCCTTTTAATTTCATATATTTTTTCAACATATTAAAACATTTTAAGAAGAAATATCAATACACTAATATTTATTTTCTTAATTATTAAATTTTTTTTAAAAGATAATTAAATATATGAAAGGTCAAAATGAGAGGACAGATTGAGGAGGCATACTAGCATTTCTCTTCAACTTAAACGGGATTGATAATACCCGATTCATATATTTTCTTAAGAGTAATACTATATATAATTATAAAATGTGTAAGTCTCACGTATTTCCTTTTAAAAAAAGAGTTGTCTATTATTAAAAATATATATATATTTTTATCTAGATCTTATTTTTATTCATTTTTATCAAAGATAGTGTGCAAGGGAAAAATTTACACATTCTAAAACTATAAATATCATTTATATTTTCATAATAGCAAATGCGTAATAATTATGGGATTTTTTCTGATATGTTTTTAAGAGATGGAGATTCTGCATACTTGCATTACTATTATTGTCTAGAGATGGTATGGGTCTCAATATTTAAATGTTATAAGATGGATACAATGTGTCCAGTTCCGACTCTTTATAATTTGTAAAAAAAAATATGAAGACAAGAAAAAATTAGAGAGAATCCCATCAATTGTAAAATATTATTGTTGGATGTGGCTATTCCATCTTAAGTTTGAGGATTTTTAAATATAGAAAATGATAGGAATTCCACTAGAGCTCCTGCTCCATTTTATTTTTTATTTTTTTTACTTAATGATTAAGAAAATATTATTTAATAATATTGTGACTTTTTTTCTATTTTTAAAAAAATTTAAAAGTGTTAAAAAATGATGTGCCAAAAAAAAACTTAAGTTTTTTTCACAAATTTTTTTAACACTTTTAAATATTCTTAAAAAAAAAAAAAAAAAAGGAAGGAAGCAAGGGCTGGGGCCGGATCCCTAACATTGTCCTTTAAATATTGGTTAGCTAAAAAAAGAAAGTTTTATTAAAATTATATTGTTTTCTCTCTATTAGTTCACTAATAACGTTTCAGGCTCGTATCTGGGTATGTTCCTTACTTTTGGTAGCAAAAACAGCAAGCATTTCTGTATATATAAATGATATTTATTATTCACATGTGCGCATCGTATAATTCTTTTAAAAAAAATAAAAAAAATAAAAAAAATAAAAGATTTATATAAAAAAAATAATAGAAGTCATATTTTTTTAAAACGATTACATCGTACTTACGTAGATTTTACATAACATTACTCATATTTTAATTTTGGCATTTTTTTAAAATTGTTTTTAATTGTTACAAGAACCACCCATAGTCAGACAGGTTGGCCAACTGGATCGACCCCGCAAATGGAGGGATCCGACACCCAAGAAAATAACTTAGGATGATATATATTATATGGTGGACCACTTTGATTTTGGGCCGAGTGCTTGCGTTTTAGACAACATTTGTGCTTGACTTGGCCCAACTAGACCAACCCGATTGATATTCCTTCCTATTAGGTATTGTTTCTTTGGGCCACTGTTACTTGGGCCTACTAAATGGTCATAACTCTTAACCCAAGGTGCATTTCCAAATCGATTTCTAATGTAATGTTGACAAATGAAGGCAAGATGATCCTTAGCATGATAACAACACCTCCGTCTGTTTGTGATTATGCTGGATTTCTTGGGTTAATGCCCTTAACCCCAGCAGCGTAAAAAAAAAAATAACTAAAAATAAGTAAATAAATTTGACAATTGAGAAGTGACAAATATTTATCTCCTTTTCCGATTTAGAATGATAGAGAGATAGACATATGAACTGTTAGTTTCATTTATTTTCGCAGATGTGATGAGATGAGATGAGATAAAAATTGAATGTTGAATAAAATATTATTAGAATATATTTTTTTAATATTATTTTTATTTTGAGATTTGAAAAAGTTGAATCGTTTAGTTTATTTTGTATGAAAAAAAAAATTATAATAATTAGATTAGAAGAGATAAAAAAATTTTACGAAAATGAAAAAGACTAATCTTGTTATTTCGGACCATTTCTTAAAGTAGAAAATTAGTATACTCGCTTTGTATTTTATTTACTGTCACGATATCCCATGATTCTCACAATTTAGGGAAGTTGGTCTATGGGTATTAACGGCATTTATAATTGTTACAAGTAAATTCAAGAGATCAATAAAAACTCTGATGATGGATTTGGCATTGGGTCTAAACTGAGGAAAATACAAAAGAGAGATATCACAATTAAAAGATAAAACTTTGGAATCATGTAATCAATGCTCAAACGATAAGAGCTTTGATCTTGATGATTTGTTCGTTTCAGGTCTAAGTTTTGAATCCTCCCAGTGCAAATAATTTTTATGGGCAAAATTCATTCTTTGAGTTACCTGAAGCATATTTGGATAAACTCATTGTCATTTGTCAAGAGTCTATCCATTCCTGAAATTAATCAGTAATTTGTTCTGAATACCCAGTGCCAATAAAAAAACCTATAGCACTAACACTAAATGGCATTGTGTTTTATTGATAAGAAGTTCTACAGCCACAAAAATATCCATTAAAAGTTATGTTTGGATATTGAGATGAGTTAAGTTGAGTTGTGAATAATAGTATTTTATAGATCCCGTTGAGATGAATTTAATTTTTTATGTTGAAATGTATGAAGTAGATTAAGATGTGTTTAACTTTTTTATGAAAAATTGAAAAGTAATGGTCTCACTAATGATTAGTTTGAGATGAATTGAATTTGGTTTAACAACCAAACATAGCATTAAGTAAACTCTAAAACTAGAACAACTTCATATAATACGTTAGATCTATATTTACAATAAAAATAATTTTATAATCTAACATATTCCATTAAATTATGTCAAACTTGTTTTAATGACAAGAACAACTCTAAGGGTGCGTTTGGATCCCCAACTCATCTCAGCTCATCATTACACATTTTTCAAATCTCAATACAAAATATAATAAACAATTCAACTTTTTCAAATCTCAAAACAACTTTAATATTAAAAAATAATATTTTAACAATATTTTATCATCTCAATTCAACTCAACTCAACTCAACTCAACTCATTTCAACATCCAAACTCATCCTAAGTATATGTCATATTCAGTAACAGTGACTTTGTGGTGAGCCCCCAAACACACAACGTTTTGTTTATAAATTGAGCGGTTTAACGCCGCTGGTTTTAAGGAACTCTGTGTTTGGACAACGCACCCACCGACCAATATTTGAATATAATCTCCAATTGAATAACAAATAGCGACAAAGCAAAGCAAAGCAATGAGAGATATATTAGAAAATTGAGATAATTAATATATAATAAAGAAAGTGCAAAATAAAAAGGAAAGCTTAATACTCCACCGTTGCTTTTTAAAAACCACTTGTCTTATTCGTTAATTCACACTTCAATTGCTATGTTATCGTTTTGTAATAACAATTCGAGAGAAGATGATTTGAGTTCCAATTCCCATGGATAAGTTTTATCTTTTTCCAATAATAAATAAGAGTGAAAAATTATGTATTTAATTATCATATGTGACGTAATATTGTGTTCTAGATTAGACAAATTGACGTAATATTATGTCCTCCCCACCAGTTTATAAATAGAAAAACTTAAATGCAATTCGCCAAGTTAAAAAGAAATTACAATTGTCTTAAGATGACAATGTACAATTATATTCGTGTTACGTCATAAGCTTAGTTGTATATTCTCCCGTCCATCTTAATATATGGAATTATACAACTTTAGATTAAGACCAATAGAAGAAAATTCTATCAATTAGTGTAATGTGTTTTCATGTACATACAAGATAGCTTAAGTAGCAAACTATTTCTTGTTTACTTTGCTAATTATTGATATTCCCAATTTAATTGTATTTATGCTCCGTTTGGATAGTAAGATGAGACGAGATGATTTTAGATAAAAATTGAAAGTTGAATAAAATATTATTAGAATATTACTTTTTAATATTATTATTATTTTGAGACTTAAAAAAGTTAAATTATTTATTATATTTTATATAATAATTTTAAAAAATTATAATAATAAAACTGTTTTTATATCCAAACTGGCCTTAGAGTTTCCATTACCAGACAAATCTTTAAATATTATGTCCTTCACACTTTATCATTTTCTCTTCCAGTATATAAAAAAAAAAATAGTTTTTTTTTTTATAATGTATTTATTTTTGGATCAGTCTGAAAATGGACATTTCCCAAACTACAGACAAATAACTTTCCAAACAATTAACAACATGATGAAGTATGATTGAAAGATAAGATTTTGCAGCTAAGGCCAACTTCAATATGATTGTACACAATCACGGGATGCGTTTATGAATAATAAAATATTATATCGAGCAATGCTACTTTTCACTTTAGATTTTATTGGTTCATACGTGTCATCACCTTAGATTTTATTGGTTCGTACATGGCATCAATATTCACGTCAGTATATCGAAAGTTTACATGTGATATACTAATATCACGTGACAAGCTTCTAGTTAATAATAATGTTACTATACGCTTAATTTATATAATTTATTGAAAAAATTTATGAATTTAACTTAATCTCATTAAACCTGTTCAATAAGAAATAATTGTTTATTTTTTATAAATATACTTATGACTTTATCCACAGACAATATTAGAATATTCTTCAACACCTTCTCTTATTTGTAGGTAAGTATTTTTTTCGATCATTTTCATGGAGTAAGTAATGTGAGCTCTCATTTATCTTCTGACAGACTCTGATACTATGAAAAAAATTCATGAACCTAACTTATCTCATAAAACCGATTCTATAAGAGATGATTGTTCATTCCTTATAAACATATCTAAGACATTGTCCATAGGTAATACGAGATTATTTCTCAATACCCTACCTCACGTGCAGACCAATATTTTTTCTGGCCCTTGTCACTGGGTAAGTAGTGTGAATTCTCATTCGTCCTGTAATAGGTTTTGATACTATGAAAAAATTTATGAACTTAACTCATTTCATAAAACCGATTCAACAATATATAATTGCTTATTTCTTATGAACATGTCCAAGATTTTATCTACAGGCAATGTGAGATTATTTCTCAATATTTATTTTGTTATATTTAATGTGGCATCACAATATAGCGTCACTTGGCTTATTTAAAAAATTAAAAACACAAACATAAAAAGTGAATTTAGGGTTTTAATCTTTTTTTTTTTTGTATTTTTGGGCACCAAATTGTTTTGAATATATATTTTTTAAATTTGTTTAATAAATCACGTTGTACCACACATTGTGATGTCACATCAATTGAACAAAATGGGTGATATAAATTAAGAAGCATACACTCAACCCTCTTGATGATGGAGATTTCCAATTGTAAAAATGTGAAAATTCATATATCAGTTTTTCAAATACCAAAATATGAAGTCTCGAATTGTAAAAACGTAAAAACTCATGAACTAAGTTTGGCAATTAACCCTTGATGATAGTTGGTAGGTTGAATGTGAATAGGGAGAATATAAAGTTGTTGGGATAAACATTTAGTAAGATGTATTATTTGGGAGGCGAGTGAGTGTCGTCAACATCAAGGTTACAAAGTTAAAGAGAGAAATTTGTTTGTGCTGACTCTTTGCATTTGGACGGAAATTGTAGGGACAAAATTATTGTCACGTACTCTTCTTGAAGCCGATAGCGGTTATAATATTTTGATAACTTTTTGAAGTTGTGTTGATGTCAAGTGCAAGACAAGACAAGGAACAGACAACCTAATTCAAAACTGGTTCGGTATGAATATT
The DNA here is from genome assembly GCA_029856935.1 of Cyclocarya paliurus. NCBI lineage: Eukaryota > Viridiplantae > Streptophyta > Magnoliopsida > Fagales > Juglandaceae > Cyclocarya > Cyclocarya paliurus. The sequence goes on from CM056958.1 coordinate 20,906,130, forward strand.
ATTTGCATGGGTCGTGTACAACACAACGTATTGATAATAAGAAGAAAAAAAAAACGACAAAAAATATATAATGCATTAACCTGAACTCCTCTTTATTTTTTCCCCCAAAAAATATTAATTTTAAGTTTTTTTATTTTTATTTTTTATTCCTTTTTGGCCAGAACCTGCACACCTCTCTCTCTCTCTCTCTCTCATGTTTTTTTCTCCCTTTTGTTCCCTTGTCAAACAAGCATTTATGTGTTGATACGATTACAACCATTCTGGTTGGGTTTTGAGTCCTGAAAGTAATGTCATCTGACTTGGTGTACTCTAAATAGGTGTAGTTTTTTTTTCCCCTTTTTGGGCCATTTCATTAAGCCACCCAACAACTATTATAATTAGTACGACACTCGGAGTAAATGGTGCTACTCAATTTGCTTACTTTGCCCCAAAAAGGGGGGGGAAAATCTACACTATTTAGAGTACACAAAGTCAGATGACATTACTTTCAATCCACCCAACCTTTACTTCACTCTCAATCCAAACGAGCATAAATGATGCTACACCAATATGTGATTTATTATTTTTATTTATATATATTTAAATAAAATAATAAAAATAATAAATCACATATTGATGATGGTGTAGGAAAAGATAAGCAGAATTTTTCTAAAAACTACAAGGTGCTGCATTTCGCTTCACTAGATTGGCTGATGAAGTAGCCCACATTCTCTTCTTCATAATAGTTAAAGAAAGCGGTAACATAAATGGAAAGATAACTCAAATGGCCAACTTGAAAAGTGTTACAGTTAAATTTTATAAAATTAAATCTACAAAATGATATAATTTCATATAAAACGTTAGATAAAATTTATAATAAAAATAATTTCACAACTTGACTACCAACTCAACTCTTAAAAAAAAAAGATTTATCAGCATTTATCAGCCAAGTTTATAGTAATAAAAGAACACTCATCAAGTTTACCGATGCGTGAGATCTATGTGTCAGAAATTGGTCAATAGAGAACTAAACATTGATAGTAGCAGCCAGAAATAAATAAGCAATCTTGATGGCAGGGAGGACGGTGGAGTTGCCAAAGAAACAAATGATGAAGCAGAACAAGTTGGGAAGTCAGATTTTGACCAGATTTCAGAGCTATGCAATAAATATATGCTCTATAACTACCACAATTATCAACGGAATTTTGAATATAAATTCCCAACGTGAAAATCCCATGTGAAATTCCACTATCATTAGTGAGTGTTGATCATAAATTAGAAGCTAATAACATGATGTTTTTGTAGATGTCGGCCCGCGTAGGCTTAGGATCATCAATATCATCATGGTAATGACCATGATTAATTAAGTGTTTCTATGATCATTGCTATTATGACCCTCATATATCATGAATGTGTCCCACGAGGGTTGGTAAAGAAAATTAAAAAAAATATATAAATATATATTCATTAAAAATTGTATATTGTAGGGGCTATACCCTAGCTAGGGATCATATATAGTTCATAGATATTGGACTATCAAAGTCCAAAAGATGAGAACTTGCCGCATAACATAAATGCTACACGTAATGGATAATGTTTCTCTTTTGTTCAACTTGAAAGGTACATGATGACAAGATCAAATTGATGTCGACTCTCTTTATGATAAGTGTGGATAAACAGTTCAGATGAAATGAAATGAGATAAATAGTAATTAAATAAAATATTATTAAAATATATTTTTAGTATTATTTTTATTTTAGAATTTAAAAAAATTAAATTATTTATTATATTCTTGTATTAAAATTTAAAAAAATTGTAATAATTGAGATGAAAGTATTGTGTATTCAAACTGAGCCAATTTACATTGGACTTTCTTATTTTGTACCTAACATGAATAGGATACATCATACATTAATTCAATTTGATTCTTGTTTTTCTTGTTTCCTACTTTAATATAGATAGATACATTCAATAAATTCAATGGGGATTTCAAGTTGCCCCTAAAGCGTAAGCTGATTATAAGGAATGAACCCGTCACCAAATTGGCCCGGGGGGGGGGGGGGGAGGAATGAGTTCGTCTTTGATCCTGACTTGTTAAAAAAAAGTGACACATCATTGCTTTTCATATGTTGAGTACCCAATTCGATCGAACATATGAGTCTGTCTCTCTCCATCGCCACTTATAGTTGAGCTTCGCTATCCTATTCGCCAACCACAACAAAATTGGCCGCCTTCTCTGCCTAACAAAAATCTCTAAAAAGAACAAAAACCAAACACATGCATAGCACACTCAAGAATAGAATAATATGCTACTTTGATGTCTTATTTTGATACCTCATGTATTTTAATTTTTTTCTTTACTTAATAATTAAAAAAGTGGCTATTAATGTATTGATATATTTTTATATTTTTTAAAAATATTTTAAAATGATAAAAAAAATATGAATAAAAAAATTAAAAAAAAATTGAAAAGTTGATTTTGGCCTAGCGGTAACTTGTAGCAGGCAGATATGAGCGGCAGAGTAACACCGCTCCTCAAGAATAATTGAACGATAAATGATATTTGAACTTCAAGACTTATCATCTAGGATTAGTTTTGAACTTGCACTTAATCATTTTCTTTCAAACTTGTGCTCATCTTATAGAGAACTTAATTTACATAGATATTCTACCATAACCCTTGAATTAAGTTTTATTTTTTCAAGAAAAATTAATGATAATACATAATGCCACATCAACAATCAAAATAATAAGACCTAAGTGTAGCATAAAATATTACTCAAATACCATAACTCCGGCCTCGTTTGTTCTTAAAAAATATTTTATTTTATCTTATCTAATCATTACAATTTTTTTAAATTTTAATATAAAATAAAATAAACAATTTAACTTTTTCAAATCTATCTCATCTAATCATTATAACTTTTTCAAATTCTAATATAAAAGAAAATAAATAATTCAATTTTTTTAAATCTTAAAATAAAAATAATATTAAAAAATATATTTTAACTTTATTTTATTTAATTTTTTAACTTTAATATCAGTTTATTTCATCTTATCTTATTAAACGAGAGAAGTCCTACATATAAGGTAGTACCAAAAGATGGTTATCTTCTTGAACAAACCCACTTTATAATATCATCTTTTTCCCACCAATAAGATTCATATGCCTTCGATCTTAATTACCTTCCAAGACTTTTCCGAAGACTTGTCGGTGGCTTAAAATTTGGTCTGACAATAGACCATAGACATCAATGATTAATATGTAAAAGTAATGTTACGTATATAATTATAGAGGGTAAATGTTGCATAATTATTTTAAAAAATAACAAAATTTATTATTAAAAAATTAATTTTTTTTTATATAATCTCATATATACTCAATTTTTTTAAAAAGATTACATGATGCTTACACACTTTATTATTGTAAATATCATTTTGTAATTATATCCGATTCGCTATCCTTACGTCTAAGACAGTAACCTATCGTTTATTCCATAGCGTACAATCTTAATATATATTTTTATTTATCTAAAAGATCAAGAAAAGTGATATTTACAATTTTTTATATAATTATGAGGGTCATTTTTATAAAATAACTTATAAAAGTAATATTATTTTCATAAATATCTTAATTTAAAACATAGTACTTGTATAAAGAGTTGTCCGTGCATGTATGTATCAATACTCTTTTTTAATCTAATTTAAATCTCAAATTTCTACAAAATTATAAAAAAAAATTTATAAAAAATTATTTTTAGAAATCATCAAAAAATAATACTGGGAGTGTATCATTAATCCTTTATTTCTTAATCGGATTTAGCAAAGAAAAAGGGTTATAATTATCATGAGCCCTCCAAAATGCAATCTAATTATAATCAGTAGCTTTCCAAATTAATTGGTTAATATTCCAGTACTAGAGATAATTAGTCAGTGATGGATTGACGACAATATGCTGGACATGATCTAATAAGATATCAAGCTCTATAATTGATTGCATAGAACTAATTAATAGAGATCTAATTTCATGTTAGTTTCATCATCATTGATCGATGTAGCCCTTCTTGTTTTGACTCAGGAAGTCCATTCTCCCAGCAATCTCTTAGCCAGGACCCAATTTATTGTGGCCATACATTCTTTTGCATAGGCTTGGATTGGGAATTAGCTTATAAAATTGGAAAAAGATGTGGCTATTCGTCACTAATGGTTCATGATGATGCATGGGGAGTGCTCCAATGCCAAATTAAAATAAGCACAAGACTAATATATAATAGCGTTGAAACCCGTCGTATGTGAGCAAGGAGAAGGACATAGCCACATATATTTCGTGAGATGAATTGGAATATAATTTAAATAATTAAATTTATCTCTTTATATCAATTTAAATTTTTTAGATAAACTGTGATTTAACATGATATTAGAGCATATATGTTATAATGATCAATCTATTATGTTGTAGTACAAGGATGTAGGACTTTGATGGGAAGTATCGACAAGCATTGCTCTATATCGAAACAAATTTGGTTCAATGCTCAATGTTTCCTCTTTTAAGGTTACGATTTTGTAGAGGCTATGTTCCAAGGTTCTAAGATGGTTGGTTCGGTTTGGATGTACAAAGCACTTGAGTGTACTTTACTTTTAAGCTGCTTTGGACATCCAAACATACAAATAAGTGTAGTTCAACTTGAACTCGTTGACTGGACCCCACGTAAATAGCACCGGCAACTACCGAAAAGGAATTTATGGTTCCCTAGACATGAGCAGACAATTGACATTGGCTGTATAGTGTATTTCAAGTGCATTACTCATTGACATGTGTTGTTGTGTCCCACAACTCAAACTCACAGTATGACATTTGTTCCTTAATCCTTGCGCCATAATGAAGTGTAGAAAACTTTTTTTTTTTGCAAGTTCAATGCACTGTGGGGAGACAATAATGTCTATAAACAGTAGATATTGATGGCGGATCTCAATCATTTTACAACTTCTCATAAATATATCTAAACTCATCCTAACATCATAACACATTGTAAACTCATTTTAAGTGAGTTCTACAAAACTCACTCAACTATCTCAACTCACTACTATTCATAAAGAATTCAGATTAACTTAACTCAACTTAAAATCCAAACGCAAACTCAAGTGGGTTTGATCTATTTTTCTTGAACATGGCATCTTAGTGAATGGGGAGGTTTCAGGCATGGTTATTTATTCCCTATCAATTATATGCAACTTTTCTCAAAAACTTCTAATTTTCATCTCAATGACTTTTAACGTGCTGTTGTTTTTGTTAAATGTTCGCAATTATAAATTGAGAAACTAAAAGAAAAAACTCTCACAGAAGACCAAAATGGACTTCCTTGGGAAATAAATTACTGACTCACTTTATCAATCATAAAATAGACCAAATATTTTTAATTTCAACCCATAAACGGATTTAGTTATATATTTTTTTTAATCGACAATGTATTAATCTCAGTCAATACAGTGCATGAAAGTTTTTTTTTTGTTAAAAAAAAAAACAAAAAAGGCAATAAACCTAGAAAGGATGGATCACTTATTGGATATTTATTTAGTAAATATTAGGCTTTATATATGATTTTAGAAGGAAAAAAACTTGAATCACATATTGACTATGGCTGGTTCGAACACTTGAAGTATTTCAAATTTTGTGAATAGTAATGAAATCATATGTACTAAAACTTGAAATGTTTTATTGGTTTTGAGAATTGAGAAAGAATTGAATAAAAATATTATAAAGTTAAAAAATTATTTGAATATAACTTTTATTTTGAATTTTGAAAAAGTTAGATTGATTTTTGTATTTTGTTTTAAAATTTGTAAAAGTTGTGATGATTATGTAATTATTAGATTAAGAAGGTGAAGATTTGGAATTGATAAGTATGTTGTGTTTGAGACTTTGAGTGATGAGTGATGAATGGGAAGGAAATTATGAAAAATTTTGAGAAATTTTCATTTCATCTTATTACGCAAACGTACGTTATAGTTCTTCGATTACAAGCCGAAGTGGGAGACATACCTTTCCTAAGAAGTAAGTAGTTTGTTTTCATAATTTTTTTCAACTCATCTCATCTAGTTATTACAATTTTTTTTAATTTTTACATAAAATAAAATAAATAATTCAACTTTTTTAAATTTTAAAATAAAAATAATATTAAAAATATATATTTTAATAATAATTTATTCAACTTTTAAATTTTAATCTCAACTCATCTTATCATATTTTCGAAAAGAAAGGTGGTAATTTTAAAACTACTCTTCTTTCTACACGTCGCAAATAAAATTTTTGTTTGACTAATCTTCTCAAGCCCACATCATGAACATGTAAATGCACCGCCCAAAGCATCTATGGTCATCAATATCACCTTGGTCATGGCACAAAACCAAAGATTGTAGGGTACCACATTCACCTCATGAAGTTGCCAAATTGTGCACGCTGCAGGCAAATCTGATTGGCGTAATAAAACCTTCAGAAAACTTGTTCTTCCTTGCCTTTAGATTGGGAAACAAGTACCATCAATAACATCCACAGCCACAGGTAGGGGACTGGTGTTCTTTGCTTGTAGTTCTAAAGAAACTGAGCTCTGCTCATCACATTAAAACCAGTCGGCTTCTTATGTGAAGTCGACACATTCATTTACTTCCGAAAATATCTCATTTTCAAGCTTGTTTGTTGTCGCGTATCATTGATATATAAGTTTATCGGAACAATTACCATAAAAACTGATAAATGATATTTGTAATTTTAGAATATGTAAATTTTGCGTATTGAGGAATAATCTCACATTATCTGTAGATAAAGTCTTGGATATGTTTATAAAGAATGAATAATCTTTTTTTGTAGAATCAATTTTATGAGATAAGTTAGGTCCATGAATTTTTTTATAGTATCAGAGTCTGCTACAAGACGAATGAGACCTACATTACTTATCCCGTGACAAAGATCAAAGACGAATGAGACCTACATTACTTATCCCGTGACAAAGATCAGGAAAAATACTGATTTGCATATAAGAGAGTGTTGATAAATAATATCACATTATCTGTAGATAAGGTCTTCAGTAGATTTATAATAAATGAACAATCATATTTTGTAGAACCAATTTTATGATATGAGTTAGACTTATAAATTTTTTTATTACATACTTCTTTTAAAAAAAGAAAGTGCGTAAAGTTTATTTATTTTAAGATTGTATCTAAAATTATTCTAAATAATTTTTTTTTTCTTTTTAATGACTGAGGCGATCCTAGAAGGAGCACGTCTGTTCTGCGCCTCTCCTATAGCAATCGGTAGAATTGTAGCTTAGTTGGACCTATTCAATGTTCATGGCCACTTTTTCCTTTTATCTTCTTTCCTTGGCTTAGATATTGTGGACCTCAAGAATTGACTCTCAACCCCCAATTCATGCTTTTTGTAATGCTCGCCAATTCACATCCCCGGTGTTCTGCATAATTCTTCTGTACAGGATTTTGTCTGGCATTTTTTTCTGCTACGTGTTGCAAAAATGCTTTCAAGCTCCATTGACTTTTACATACCATTCTCTCTTACCTATGGATGGCTCTTCTAATCCATTTGCTTAGATAAAGAACAAAGAACAAGAAAAAGAAAGAAAACAGAAACGATTCTCAGACCTTTCTTTGAAGAGTTTCATGAATTATGGCCAACGTACTGATCATCTACCTCTGCAGGAGAGTTGGGCAGGACATTAGGTACTTACTGTTGTGACGTCCAAGGCCCGGAAGCACCTGCTTTTAGTCCTTCCACCTTTTGCGGAGGGAGAGAAAGAAATAAGAATTTACCATTATGAAAGAAATATGAAAACAGAACTTTTAAAAAAAAAGGTCAAATACAGACTTTTCTTTCATGGTTATTATTTTTTTCTGGTTATTGTTTTGTTTTTTCTGTTCTTTCTTGGCTATTTATCTTCATCCCCACACTACCCATCCCCTTCCCCCCTCCCCTCCCCTCCCCTCCCCACCTCTGTCTCTCTCTCTCTCTGAGCTTTTGCTTAACTTTTCGTGACCAAACTTATTCTCCTTCTCTCTCACCCAACTCTTCCTAATTAGCTCAAATGCTAAATGCAATCATTTTGAGCCCACATTCAATCATTCTCCAACCTCTCTTGTGTTTGCCACAAAACCTTGCTTTATATTAACACCAAAATAAAGCAGGATCCCCCCAGGCCTTTCAACAAGTTTAGACCTTTAACTGCTGAACCATCAGTTTTAAGCCCTCAACTTTTGTTGGATTTTAGCCTCTTTTATTTATTTATTATTTGTTTGTTTGTTTCTCCATGGAGAACGAGTTCTTTCAAAATGCAGGAATGCATTTTGAATCCTCAGCTTCAATGTCATCCATTTGGCATTCTCTTTCATCATCGGCCATGGAAACTCGAGGGACCGAGCTGAATTGCGTGTCCAACCAATCCCCAGATTGCCTTCGGAATCCCAGCTGGGAAAAGTCCACGGATCATGGCATCCACTTTGATTCAGCCCTGAGTTCAATTGTGTCCTCCCCTGCAGCGTCGAATACCAACTTGTCCCATGACAGCTTTGTGATCAGGGAGTTGATTGGAAAGCTGGGAAACATTGGCAACTCCGGTGACATCTCGCCGCATTCTCGGCCATTATTGGCTTCTTTCATTGGTGGAAATAACAGTGCCAACACTTCTTGTTATAGTACACCTATGAATTCTCCTCCTAAGCCAAACGTGCCTAGGATGGATCACCTGATAAAAGAAAACTTACCCAGTTTGGGAAAATCAATGCCTTTGAGTTCCAGTGTGGCAGAATTCTCTGCTGATCCTGGGTTTGCAGAGAGGGCGGCCAAGTTCTCCCGCTTTGCCAGCCGGAGTTTCAATGATCGGACGAGCCAATTCGGGCTAAACAACGCTGAAGCACTTTATAGATCGAATCTATTAGTGGAAACTGAGAGCCTCTCCCGAGTTTCAAGTAGTCCTTCTCTGAAAGCGGTCGGATCTCAAATGCGTGGCCAGGAAAACTACAGTTCTCCATTGCAGGATCGAACTGAACTGGCGAGTTCTCAAGAGGAATCCACAATCTCTGAACAAATTACAGACGTGGAGACGGGGTTGAAAGGTTCCAATGATTTGAATCCCAGGAAAAGAAAATGGGCTTCCAAGGGGAAAGCAAAGGAGCCGAAATCATCCCCATTTGCCAATAGTACAAAGGTATGGACTAGAGAAGTCAAATCTCATCCAGTTTGATTTCAATTTGGTCGAGCATCTAATAAATCTGGGATTGCTTTGATTTCAGGTGGGTGAAGCAAATGGTAATTCGAATGCGAAGCGATGCAAGCCGAATGAGGCTAATGGAAAGGAAAATGGCCCTGTTAAAGCAGAGGAGGAAGCCAAAGGCAGTACTAGCAGTTCAGGGGATGAGAAACAGAGCAAAACTAACACAAAGCCTCCTGAGCCTCCCAAGGACTACATTCATGTCAGAGCAAGAAGGGGTCAGGCTACTGACAGCCATAGTCTTGCCGAAAGGGTAGGAATTGTGAATCAAATTCTCTCCAGATCTTCATATTATGTCACGCCAAGCTTCCCATTTACATTGCTCTGTTTTCGACAGGTCCGAAGAGAGAAGATTAGCGAAAGGATGAAGTTTCTGCAAGATCTTGTACCTGGTTGCAATAAGGTTTTGAGAAAATCCCCAACTTTGAATACAGAGGATTGATTACTTGAATTTTTCCTTTATTAATATTGGCGATGATTCCCCCATTTTAGGTAACAGGAAAAGCACTTATGCTTGACGAAATTATAAACTACGTCCAGTCGTTGCAACGTCAAGTCGAGGTTAGTTAAAATTTGGTCAATCAACAGTTCGTGAAAGGTGTTTGAAAATTGAAGTTTTCTTGCTAATTGGGTTTTGTACTCTGTATGTGTTGATGCAGTTCCTCTCCATGAAATTGTCTACTGTCAATACCACGCTGGATTTGAACATGGATACTCTGATATCTAAAGATGTAAGTTTATTCTTTTTTACGCAAGAGATTTCCTTTCTCTCTACATTCCGATTTTCCTGAACTGGAATCTCTCTTCATCTTTTGGTTTTTAGATATTTCAATCAAGCAACCCTTTGCCACACGCAATATTCCGATTAGATTCCAGAGCATCTGCTTTTTATGCTCACCAGGCCCAGCAAGATCCGGCACTGCATAGCAACATATCTAATGGGACAGCGACCCAATGCTCAGTGGACCCCTTAGATACTGCACTATGCCAAAGTCTCAGCGTGCAATTACCTCCACTCAATGGATATAGGGAGAGCGTTTCTCAAGTAAGTAATTTTCCACAGTATTCAGGGAAAAGAACAAAGTCATTTTCGACTCTTTCCTCTAGCCTGCAAAAATTTATTACGCTATCTCACTCTCCCTTTGTTTGATCATTTCCAGTTTCCAATGTTTGGTGAAGATGACCTGCAAACCATTGTACAGATGGGTTTTGGTCAAAATCCTAGCCAGGAAAGAGCAATGCAGCCACAAAGCTTCCATGGTCAGGAAAAAATAATGGGGAAAGCAAGTTTTGCTTGGAAATGACTTTAATAACAGCTAAGTTGTGATCCAAGATAAGTATTGATATCATCCAAGCTCAGATCAAGCATCATATGTCTAAGCTGAGCTCTGATTGCACCACTCATCAATTCAAGGCCCCGAGATTCAGAGAGGCTGCTGTATATACAAAGATATTTATTTCAGACCATTACATGAACTACTGAACCATTCATCTTTAGGTCAAATGAAGTGAACTTTTTTTTTTCTCCTTGTTTTCTTTTCGATTTTCATGTCAATGTGATTTTGTTGTCTTATTTTCCTGGATAAGTTTTTTTTCTTTAGAAGTATCCAGTGTAAAATCCCATAACCAATTATGTCTTTTGGTGCAAAAGTCACACGGCACCATATGTAAGATATTAATTACAATGCTAATTAGAGGAAAGGTTTTCTACCAGCTTTCATTTTCAATCCTGTTTGGCATCTTGTCGTTTATATCAGAAGTATTATACCACTTGGACAAGAAATTTGACGATTGTTTTCATAAATTGCATCTGGGTCATGTCGATTGCACAGTGTTAACAGTTAAATCATATAAATCTGGTAGATTTGATTCTGATTTGGTTGTAACCAGCTGTGTAAGTGGGACTTTGCCCTCAGAAAAGTCTAATTTGAATGATTAGGACATTTGGTTATCTTCAGATGGGGTCAACCATAATTTCTGCCTGATTTTGGGCTCCTGTAATTTTCATACTTAACCAAAGGCAGAAGCTTCTGTTCCCTTTTCACAGTCCAGAATTAAAAAAAAAAAATTAAAAATTAAAAAATAAATCAAGGAAAGGTTAGAAGGTAGAACCACTCCTTTAACAAAAGTTTAGAATATTAAAGAGCATAAAAAAGAATCCCAGGTTGGCAGTGGTGAGATTCTGACTAGGCCCATTGAATCAAACAACTTTCATTACCTCACCTACTTTTAAAATATACTGTGAATATAGAAAAAGGGTTGGTAGTGGAATTCAGGTTTGTCAAGATACCCATAAAAAACTTGGCTAATATTTTTATAAGAGGCTGTTAGTTGAAAATCCAGTTTCTGGGGTTCAGCAAAAGATTTATGCATTGCAGCCTTAACCATTATTATACTGAGGTTCCATTATTGGCCTGCAAATTAGTGTAATATATTAATTACCTGAAAGATGCTCTGAATGTGGAGCTGTGTATAAAATATTTACATACCAATTTATTTAATAATAAATACATAGCTAGTACACCCAAAACAAAAACTAAAATATATACAGAAGTAATGATGATAAGAGAAATTTTAAAGATAGTTGTAGTAATGGATGCTCATCTGACAGTTTTGTCTCAGAAAAAGTTTAGAAATGCCCAATCATGATGCTACCTCTCTAGGGATTGGTATTTTGTAATATAATATTACCCCTAATTTAATATTCTTTGGCTGTTTTATTCATGCTCTGGAGTCTGGAGTCTGGAGGCCTAAGCTGGATTGATATTTCTTGAGATTTTGCAGGAAAAAACTGGTGAGTGGTTGGAAAAATTAATAAAGCCTTCATAAGCCACAAGTCAATTAGGCTTGGCTGGCACCATTTTTCCACCCCTCATCTTTAAAACTTGAATTCCCTAATCATCTGCTAGCAAAACTTGTCTAGTTTTACACGTCTGCATTGGCGTACAACTCATTCATTTGTAACCTAGTGAATTTGAATTTTGTTTAAATGCAAAATGAGCAATAGCAGCTTTGTCCTCTTAATTTGCACCTTTTCTCTCTTTGAACTTTACTGCAAAATGATCATGAATCTAGCCAAAGATCAGTAGCCTGATTGACATAACTCTCAGCCTCCAAAATGAAGGTTGAAGTTCGAAACCCTCATCTCCAAATGTTTCAAAAAAAAAAAAAAATCCCGAATCCAAGAATTAGGGTGCCGAAACTTGAGAAGAGTGACACATATGAAATGTAGACTTTTTTAAAAAAAAACTCCTATCTGGTTCACCCTTTCTTTTCAAAAAACTAAACCGATCGAGTGAAAGTCTAGCTCAGTTAATATCATCTAAACCTATGAGTTAGACATGATGTTTCTAGCAAGCGTCTTAGAGCAGGGAATTTTCAGGTCAATTGTCACAATCAAGTCCTGAAATCCACGTTCTTGATTGAACGTATACGTAAAAGCTTCGACTCTCCGCGAATCATATCATAATATATATATTTTCCACCTAACGATGAGAATATAAGACCCTACCATTAAAGGATGTTTGGGCAGATTTAAAGGACAGTGGTTTTTTTGTTTAGAAGGCACTATTCTATATGATGATCATTGAGATATATATAGGCATCTGATTAACCAATCTGTCACTGTTCTATCCCTCCTTTTGCATCAGGTTCTGTTTCTTTTGCCTCAGGAAGAAGCTTTGTCTATCTCCCAGCTTTTCATTTGGGTCGTTTTCTTTTTTCTTTTTTTTTCTCAGAGGAATTAAACCTTTTTTTGGGATGGTTTCAACTTTGTTGGTGCTTTCCTTTTGTAGAGGATCAGGAAAAAAAAGAACACACAGGCTGTGCTGAGAGAACCCATCATTTGTTTCAACTACCATACGCATTATTAATTTCTTTCATGCTCTCCAACTGTAAGCGTGTGTTTTGTTTTTCTGCATTTCAAAGGCTCTCTCACAATCACAAGCCAAAATCCATCCATCTATATGTTTATAGCTGAATGCATCGATCGCCATCACTCCTGTCTGTTTTCCTCTGATCTATATCGCATTGAGATATTGGTGGAAAATCAAAAACTTATTGATGAGGTAGACAATCAAAGAGACATGAGAATGCTCGCTGTCCAAGAAATAAAGAAAAAAACAGAGAAAATGATGTTTTTTCTGAGGTGAGCTTCAACATGTGAGACGCGTTCTCTGGGTCCCGCACATAGCAAGATCAGGAACTTGATCCGAATCCTTAGATCAAAACTCCGAGAGCGACTTTTTTCCCTCATCGATCGTCATGAAGGTTAAAAAACTAAAAGCCCCCGCGGTCAAACAAGCATGGCGCAGTACTGGCGCTGCAATATGAACTTCACAAGAAAAGGACATGCACTTATTTATAATTATGGAACAAAGGAAAACTTGACGATCGAAACTCCTTTTTTCTTTATTCTAAATAATACGTCTTGTTGATCTTCTCCTTGCTAGCTGTTTCGCATGAGTTACACCGAATGCATGCATTAATCCCTGGTTAAAATATACATACGATCGATCGAGCTTGGTCGCTTCTGTCGGGAGAAAATACAAAAAGTTTTCTTTGCACGATACAACATTTGATTGGTTCATCGTACGACGTACGTACTGCATTGTCTACCAAAAACTACGTAAAATATATTGCCACTAATTACGTGCATAAAAAAAGTTGTATAATTTGGACGGTGCATGTTAACTTCGTTACGTACTACACAAAGCTTTTGTGTCATGCCTATGTAATTGACTGAAAGTAAGTCGGACTCGTTGCTTCAGGTTTATTTTGAGTCTATGGATTACTGCATGAAACATATTTATCGGAAAAGAAATGCGGTGACTGATTTTCATGCTAATAGTGGAGTTGGGGGTTTAGATTTAGATTGGACAGGTGATAGAGATAGATTGTCCAGAAATTTAAGAGGGCTTCTTCCTATGGATAAAGTTGGTCTTCTTTATTTACGGATCTGGTAGATTTTTCTTGGTAAGCTGCTTTTGTTTTAATTTTTTTTTTTCTAACTTAATTCTATATGTTTGCGGCTTCGTTGTGTTTGTTTTCTTCCAAGTTTTTAGATTGATTTTTTTTATATATAATTGGTTAAGTATTTTCCTTAATTTGTTCATTTTGTATTCTGGTAGGGAGTTTTTAGGTTATTTTGATACTTAGGTTTGGATTTCTTTAATTACTTGTACCCCCAGGTATCTATGGATGTAACCACGATTTTCCTTCGTCATAAGTGAGGGCTATTAATAAAATTGGGGTACCATCTTCTTCTTAAAAAAAAAAAGTTGGACTCGTTTGGATAGTGAGATAAGATGAGATGAAATAGTTTTAGATAAGTTGAATAAAATATTATTAGAATATTATTTTTTAATATTATTATTATTTTAAGATTTGAAAAAATTGAATTGTTTATTATATTTTGTATGAAAATTTGAGAAAGTTGTAATGATGAGATGAAATGGGTTGAGAGTTTTTCTGTATCCGATACCTTATTTTTTGCACACCCAACATATAATTGGCATTTTGATTTTTTTAAAATTATAATGAGTTTCATTATAAGTGGTGACTTATATGTAGCAAAACTCATAAATAGTAGCTAAATATAAGTAAGAATTGCATGCATTAATGACAGTGAAATTAAACTAGCATTAACTTGAAAGAAACAGCTAACCATGCATGATAGATAGGCACTGTCGATCTGGGGATTCCTCACAAAAGTGTTTGGAACCTTAATTTTGAAAATATTCCAGAGTAATTTAATTATTCATATCATTTCTCAACGCTATTTATCAGGGAAAAATATTTTCTGGTCTGGCCTGTAACTTTTACATGATGATCCATATATTTCTAAGTGATCTATATATACATTTTAATATTGCATTTTAGAATATAATTTATCTAATTAAATCCACCTCTTTTCCTAAGTTTCAGCTTTGAAGATATGCTTAACATGATATCAAAGTTTAAATCTTGACTTCAGATTTTATCTTAATTTTAATTAAATATTCTATATATTAATTAGTTTATTTATCAAAATTTATCTCATAACACCGACTTTTATTGATATGACATTTTAAAACAATTCCACCAAAAAAAAGTTCTTGCCAAGTAGACTGCAATTGGGCTGATCTCACAGCAAGCACATGACTATCTTAATTATTACCAAAGTGAAAGACATAGGCCCAAGGTCTCTTTCTAGCATTACTAGCTTAACTAGGTCAAAGTTGATATGAACATTAAAACATGTTACAATACGTTCATAGATAAAGCTGCCAGCTTGATATTTCTTTAATTTCTTCCTTCTTCGGATGTTTGTCCTCGTGCCATTTTATTCATTCACTCTCTTTTGCGTCCTTCTTCCCCTGACCATGCATGTTCCTGCCAGAAGCTCAGCTTCCAGCTTGGGTTGTTTGCGATATGTTCCTGGAATCATGTCTATCACGAGTATCCTTCCAGCACCACCATTCACCCGTCATTCCCATTTATAGTTCCTGATCACCTTCTTTTTGAGAACACCATTTCTGTGACCAACTTTAATGCCATCATGATATCTGGATTGTTTTCTGTTTGGAAGTTCTTGAGAGTGAGAGTTTGCAAATAAGTTGGGAAGATGTTTTGAGAATGGAATCTGATCCACTCATGGAAAATAGTTTTCACAGGTCGTCCTCAGATTCAGGTCTTGAAGAGCTGAGCAAAGTAGCAAACTAGCTAGAAATTTCCAAGAAAACTGGAAGCTCGAAACCGTTTATATAGGGAAGGAACTCGTTTTTGCACTCAGTTTGTTTACTGCCTCATGAGTGAGGGAAGCTTGTTGTCTGCCCTAGGATTTCAAGGGGTCAGTTTCTTATTTGTCGGTCAGGAATTCATAGACGAGCAGGTGAGTTGACTTTTAGGACACTTTTGAGTAATGTTGGAAACTATTTCCCAGGTTTTCGATTGGGAATCAGCTCACTCTGAGCGGAGACACGGGACATTATGTTTTGAGAGATGTTGGAAACCATTTCCCAGGATTTTGACTGGGATTCTGCATGCTTACCTTGGGCGGATGCTGCGGATCGAGGAGATCATTAGAATTTTTTTTCAAGAGTGCTAGAAATATTGAATCATGCACGTCGGGTTGTGCGTTTATTAATTCTATTTTTTATATAAAAAAATGAATGATACCTCAAATTTAATTAATAATCCTCATTTTTAGCCGAAGAGAAATATCTTTTAGGGTTACAAAAATCCAATAACCAAGGCCTTCTAAAAATATAACCATGCAACCTATAGGAAATCATACTTGCTTTTTTGGGAATATATGTTTTGAAAAATTATTTTAACGATTTTATAAAAGTGAACCCACATACTAATGTAGTTTGATATGTATACTAAATTGAAAAGCTATTTTTATTATAAAGTAGATCTAACGTATAAGTCGTGTTAATTTATAAATTTACTTTTATAAATCTCTTTATGATTGTAATACTCTTCATATGTTTTATCTTTTTGAATAAAGGGTTAATTTATCATTGTTGTCTCAAAGTTGCATTTATTAAAATTGTCTCAGGATGGCCAAGTCAAATGATCTTCAAAAAATAGCGAAGAGGAAGTAATTATCATATTCAGCCTCTTTGTTAGGTACAGTACCAAGTAACTTGCTCGCCTGAGCCAAGCCAAGCCAAACGAGGCAGGAATTGATAGATTATTACATTCATTAGAGAAGAGAATAGAGTTCTCCATCCAAACTGGCCAATTTTTAAAGCATGGAGAATATGAAGCATAGGAGACCACCACAATAGAGAAGGTTTTTGCATCATCTACTTGATATGCAAAACCCAACTTACCACATGATATCCCAGAAGACTAGCTTGTAATCACAAAACTGATACAAATAAGACCCAAGGGGATATAGAGAGTTGATAATCTTCCTCTTCACCTATAAGAATGTCACTAGAACATAGTTAGTCATATGAGAGGGACAGAGTGAAGGTTAAGTTATGTTTTCAGTTTTTCTACCTCCAAGAAGGGAGAGGGCCATACATAAAGAAACAGAAATGACCAGTGTGTTGGTGTTTTTTCTTTTGTAACATTGCAAGGGTTGTCTCTATCATAATGGACCTTGGGGTTATTTTATTTTTAGCACCAAAGCATTCCCCGGCCTGACATGTCTATTATAGACTAGAAAGATGGATCTGAATCCCTTAAGAGGTCATGCCTCTAGATGGGGAAAAAGATAGATACATAGTTCAACAGTATTTACAACATCCCAAAAGATTGACATGGGCAACATTAGATGTGTTGAATACAAGGTTTCAAGTTTCTGAAACCTTGTGGCCCTCACGTGCCGCCAAGGAACCTTCTGCCGCTGACAAGTATGGCTGTTCCTGAATCGGCGTCTCTGAATCTATAAGGCCCGACCGTCGGTTTTCTCTCCTCCAGCCCTTTTGTGCACTGTTTTCTCTTTTTACAGTGTTTATATTATGTAGTTTGTTATGCTATGTATTTACTTCCAAGAAAAAAAAACCTCATTTTGTTGTGCCTTTGGACCTTAGTCTGAAGGTTTTCTCCCCCTTCCGCTTAGGCGGTGATGTTCGGGGTTTGGTTTTTCTCCAAATTCCAATTAATCGAATATGGAGTTTGGTTAATTGGTTACTGGCAACTCTGTCTGTGACAGAGTTGGACTATCTCTTAGACTTAGGTCTATAGAGATTGCCGTCTGGACTAGACTATGTCAGACACGAAGGTGTTCTGGGGTACTACCAACGATTGTAATTGACTTAATTTTTTAAGTCAACTTTGTATGTCCATTTCTAATTAATGGAAAGTGATCCTTTATTTTAAAAAAAAGTTTTATATAATTATATGTCTACATATGGATTTTGATGATAACAAATGAATTCAAATATAAAGGAATCTCAAACTTACGTTGTCTACATAATGAAATCAAGTACATCAATGAACTAAGCATGAACAAGAAATGGAACAAGCTCGTAACTGAAGCTCTAAGAGTAATTTTGTACATCTCTTTATAAAATTAGAAATAGAATTAAGGTTCAAAATTAATATTTTCTCATAAAACATCAAATTGAATTTTTCACATATGCATGACATTTTTGAATATAAAAAGTTTGAAATTTGAATATTTGTAAGATGGTTGATTATCATCTTTCACATGGCATGACATGATTAAAATTTTAAATTTTGAAACTTTAAAAGATGATTGATTGTCATCTTTCACATGTGCATGTTTTGTTTGAAAATCTTGAAAAGTGAATGATGTAATCTTTAACAATTGTGAAAACACTGAAAAGTACAATTTTGATTTGAAAATTTTGAAAAGTAAATGATATTATATTTGACAATTTTAAGAAAGTAAAACTTTGATTTGAAATTTTTGAAAAGTGAATGATATTGTCTTGACAATTACGAAAAGTAAAATTTTGATTTGAAAATTTTGAAAAGTGAATAATATTGTTTTTAACATGTGAATCTTTTTAAATTTAAAAATGAAGTCTCATATGCCTATAAATAGCTCATTTGAGATCTTCAAAAAATACAACAACAAGAGCACATACACATCAATTGCAAGTTTTACAACATCCATTCAAAACTTTCAATCTCTCTTCTTTAAGTATTGAGTCTTAACCCTTATTCATTTTGAGAGAGATATAGTTTTGCTCTTTATTGTTCTTATTCTACTTATTGATGAGTGTTTTCTGATAACCTACCTACTATCAGTTCTTGTATAATAAAATAGTGTGTATAACTCTTGTGTGTGCAGAATATATTCTACACAGGGAATAGGCGTTGAATCATCACGTGTAAGGTGATTGCAAGTGTAGAGGTCGTTTTACAAAGATTTTTTGTAGTGATACTGCTCAAATATGTAATAGATTTCTATTTTCACCTGAAGGAGATTGGATAGTGAATTTGAAAATCCTCAAGGAGTAGCATGAGGCGAGGACGTACGCAGTAGGGTTGAATCTCTTCAAAATATTAAGTTTGCTTCTCTCTTACCCTTACTCTTTATATTTACTGTTACTTCGTATTTTTTTTTTATATTTTATATTGGGTATTTAATTTATAATTGCGGATTTTTAAATACAATCCAATTCACCCTCCCTTTTGTATTAGTCATTTGGGCAACAAAATGCTATCATTACCCTATGTGTATCTCTTTCTCCCTTTGGATTCTAAAATTTAGACCATAACTCTTAAAGGAATTAGTCCAAAAAAGAGATGGGTAGATGAGATGAGGTAATTTATCAACCAAACACTAACCATTAAAGATAGACACAAGATACATATGACCCAATCGTTAGCAGAACCACAATTGGTAAAAACACTTATTTGTTACAAATGTCTTCTATTAATACTAGGTTCGTAAATAAGATTGTAATGTTTTTTAACTTCTCAAAGCCAATATCAAGAAGTCCCACATTAAAGGAAAACCAAGAGTAGTCGAACCCTGAAAACTAAGCAATTAATCTAATATTCACATAAGGAAGTTAGAAGTCTATGTTGTAGCTCGCTTATGCCTTGCTCTCTATATTCACAAGCTCGCTTCTTTTTTCTGCATATTAGAACCAAGCCAAGGTTAAGCAACGCAGTCAGTCCCAAAATACTCAACACAGCCAGTTTAAAGAATGTTAGAATTTACTTACTCTTGATCCATGAGACTCCAACTTTATTCAACTTGGCAAACATGTTGTGATCAAACTTAGCCTCTTTCTTATTATATTCCTTTATCTTCTCTTTCAAGGTCTTGTGCTCAATATCCCTATTTTGACACAACAAAATCAACAAATTAGCCAGATATATAGACTTGTGTTGATTTTAGTTTGGTATGTGTGAGACATAACAAAAGTAGCCTGTAGATTTTCACCAATTTTTGTGCTTTTTGGGGAATGGAGAACAAAATTGACTACATAAACTATCTGAAGATGGCACATACCTATTGTCAGGGTCAATTTTAAAAGCTTTCTTAATATTAAACCCAGCCAGATCCAAGTTTGCCAGCTGAATATATGCATGAGCCCTTCTGTAAAGAGCCTTAACATTTTTACTTTCAAGCTCTAACACCTGCAATTCACAAACAATTAAGTCATAAAATGATATGGCCTAGAAGATAATACACAAGCAAACATAAAACTTTAGACCAGCCACTATTAACCTTGGTGCATAATTTTTCAGCCTCCTTGTATTCTTTCAACTTCAACTTGCCAGCCGCATTGTTCAGATTGCAAGCAACCTTCACTATCTTGGCTTGCTTCGTATCCTTCTCTCCAAATGAAGACTTGTATTCAATGTACTTCATAGCCTGCACAAACAATAGACAATACTATTTAAAGGCATAAAGCACCCAACAACAATAAAGATAATAAAATTGGTTGTTGTCTTCTAACAGAGTTCTCAATGTATTTATCTTTTCATATTTTTTGGAAGCCTTTATGTATTTACCAACCTTGAACAATACATTTCCTTCTCCCTTCTTATTACAGCAGTTTTAATTTTTTTCTCAGTGTTCATAACCCATGATTCATTCTCCTGAAAAAATCCATTATAATATACTTAAATTCAACGGCCAGATAAATTTACAACCAAAAGTAAATGCATTACAAAATCTACAACCAAGGCCAAATCGATGAACTAACCTTAACAAAAGATACCAACTCAACCTCATAGTAAACAATATAGTTGGGAGGAACCACAGTCAACTCCTTCTGGGAATTAGAGCCACTAAATGCATATTTCAGCACAATAGTCAATAGACAATCTCACATTTCTTCATTGTCATCACAGTTCTATCAAGCCCATCAATGACTTGCTCTGCCGAACAAGTCACTAATCAATATATTGAAAAATCAAACAAAATCACTAATCAACAAAAGGCTTACTCCAATATTTACCATCATTTGTCTTGAATTCAAATAGCCGAACTCCATCATCATGGCCTCTCTTTAAAAATATTGTACCATCTTACAGTTTACTAATTAATTTCACTATCAAATACAAGATGATGAAATTTTTCAGGCCCTGTATAGATTCCAACATGTAAAAAACGTTTATTTCTAAAATTTCTCACTAACATTGTACAATAGCTCCATCGTTTGGTTGCTCATATCCCTCTCCTTTCTTCAAGATCTTCTTAATACCGTTATTGTCATCTGTAACTTCAGTTATAGCCTTCCATGATATCAACTCAAGAGTTATATGTAGTGTAGGATTTGATGGTACTACATCCTCACCACCAGAAGCTAACTCACCCTTTTCCCCAAATGTATATGAAACCAACAGCCAACAAATAAGAAAATCATACTTAAATAACAGTCATCTATATAACCAGCTTCAATGCGATAACTTACATTGTGGTTTCACTGTGAGAAGCACCCTTTCCCCTTCTTTCATTGTTTTAATAGCTCGGGACAATGCAAGGCAGAAATGACTTGTTCACAAGTGGAAGTTGGATTATGTTAAGCAAACTTATAGTTTGGTACCATGGTTTTCCTCCGCCATAAGTGATGGTCTTTTAATAAACTGTGAGGGGGTCATTATTGGACATGTGACTTCTTCTCTTTGAAAAAAAAAAACTTATAGTAATTATCGTTGTTTCATAAAAGTGCGGAGAAAATACCTTCTTTAACAGTGAATTCCACTGCATCTGATTTTGCAATGAGGGTTCCATCTTCAAGGCAAGCTTCATACTTAACTGCAACAATAACAAAGAATGGATCAAAGAATTGTTAGCTATTATCAATGCCATTATAAAATAGCACAACAAAGGAAAAACTTACTAAAAACATATAAATAAACACTTAAAACATATAACATACCTAACACTTCAAGGTCCTTGGGGTTCTCCCATTTCTCTCATTCCGTCAGAATCTTCTTAAATATCTCACCATCCTTACATATGTCCTTGATACTACTCCAAGATAGCAACTCAACATCAAATTGCAGAGTGCCATTTGGAGGAGTGGGAAGAGCCTGACTCACCATAAGTAAGCTCATGAGGAATGGTGAAAATGAAATTTTCACCTTTCTTCATGGTTTTAATACTCTGGTCCCATTATTTAATTACTTGTCCTGCAACCACAACAAAAACTATGTCAGACAAGTAGTACTTCACATCAAACCTCTTCTTATAAAAAGAATTGACATTATTGTATCTTGTAATAATTGCAAGGAGACCTATTATAAAAGCCAAACTTCCTAGTTGGAAGCCAAGTATTCTATAGAATGAGATTTAAAACATTCTGGCAATACTTTTCTTCAACATTTGGAGAGAAATACCAAAACGAAAAACAATAAAGGACAAAATACCAGATATGTTCATTTACAAAGTAAAAATCATTATAGTAACCAAAAACTAAGCAACACTAGCTTTTTCAGGTACTGATATAGGATAACTAAATTATTGAGACGTGAAAGGGGGAATGTAAAGCAAATGTTCTTGATTGCAATTATTAAGAGAATATTATGCGAACCAAATAAAAGGTTGGACATTATGAAAGCACGATAAGAGAACACCTCCAAGAAGTTACATGTCATCTTAAACTTTATCGACTCCATAGGTTGAACATTACTCTTGATTGATCACTTACAGTTACATTGGGCATTACTTGCAGATATTCAGACAAAAGTTCCTAATTGGTACAATCTAATTCCTTAGTAACATGTCATTAATTAAAAGAACATAGGACCTTCAGCTTCGCCTAAAGGTACGCAAACCAGAAAGTATCATAAACCAAACCAAATAAATTCATAATATATTATCAAAAATATACCAACACCTAAATTCCAAATAAACATCCAAATAAAAAATGGCTCACCTTGTTGGAAACTGAACTTGAACGGTGTCCCTCTGTCACGGCTCGAATCAAACCGAGTCCCATCGAGGAGAGTCCCCATATAATGCACAAATCAACAACAATAATAAAGAAAAAGATAATTTTTTTAAGTAAAAAAATAAAACAAAATACTCCCAGAGATTATGGGAAGAGCATAAGAGTACTTTCAACCTTGTCACTGATATTAGGAGTGTCCCAGCCTTGACCTTCCTTAAGAAGCCTTTTCTTCAACCCTTGATTGCCAATCTCCTTCTCCTCACTGACCTTGAGAATAGGGCTCTCGTCGGGAAGATTTAGGTCATTGTTCATCATATCCCCCGCCGATGGCATGTCAAAATCCGCACCCATATCTTCGAAGCAAGACCAAAAACAATCGATGGTTCTAGAGAGAGAGAGAGAGAGGAAAGAGCGAATGAGATAATTCTAGAGACTAGGGAGTGAAAGAGAGTAGTAGTATGAGCTGAGGAGGTTGGGAAAGATTTGAGATTTTATGGATGGCGTGGAAAAAGAGGAAGGAGTGTTTTGGGGTTCTAGAACGTTCCAAATTAGGGGGTTTGCTGCCTTGAGTGTCTACATCCCCTTTCCTAACATATTGTCACAACCCTGGAGGATCATCACGTCAAAGGATGTAACAAGGGATGTGTTGCTATATAATTTTTAGATGCCTTCTTCCAAACAATAAAATCACAGAGAGGTTCACAAATGTCGTGCAGCTTTGCAGACTTTGTTCATGTGGTTTTGAAACACTAGAATGAGCAGGCCATGATGTTCTATTTTTGTCATTCACTGTTTCATTCACAGCATTACCAGAGTCCATCGAGAGTGCTATGTAAACTATGAAGGTGAATTGTATAACAAAATGATATGCATGCACTTCCTTTATTATCTGTACAATCTAGCTTGGAATGATGAACATCTTTCTAAAATAACTTATAAAAAAAAGGAAATTTCTATTTAACATCTCTACATAACATACATGCTAAAAGAAAAGAGAAAAATACTCTAGCCATAAATGGATTACACAAAGTAATCCTATAAATTGATGTGGTATGATATGGTTCGTCAGATTGTAAAGTTACTTTTATTGTAAAGTAGATATAATGAACTACATGAAGTCACGTCAGTTTGTAAGATTACTTTTGTACAATATCTTTATAGTTGTAGCAGTACTCAAGGAAAAAAGAATAAAAGAGTTCTTTTACTCAATAAGTGTGCATTGTAAGGCTCTTGGGTAGAATATCTCCTAAAATAATATTGCTTTATACAAAAAATCTCAATTTAGAACATGATTATAAAAAAAAAATAAAAAAATTATACGTATATCATTAGTCATTGCAAAATAAAGATTACTATCTATACCCGAAACACTTTATATCCAAAACTTAGTTTTGATAGCAAAATCCTTCATCCATCTCACTTGCCCACCTCTTAGCTTAGATCCATGCAATCAACCCATCTCCACCATAGATCTCGCCCTACGTTCCATAAGTCTCCCATCTGGTTCATGCTCTTGAATGTGAACAACAAACCTCGATTCCTATTTTGAGCCCCCAAACCTTTCTTTTCATAGGAGTTGAGAATTGAAGTTTGGATTTGATATCAAGTTTAGCTAGCCAGATTTTGAAGATATGAACTCTAACTCCTTGAGATGTTTAACATAATCATCAATTTGGAATATCGTAAGTTATGATTAAGATAACTGATTCATTCTCCTAGTTTTAAAAAGCAACATCAACCTCTGACTAACAGCTATGTTATGGGGAAGTAGTCGTTCCTGCCTTTGTCCGGTAACCATTTTGAGTGGGATATAGGGTTTTTTTGAAGACCTTATCCTAATAGATGCTAGACAAAAAGAAAGTATTGGAAAGGTAACGCATCCTAAGGAGAACTCGCGGTACATTTCTTTTATGTAATCCAAATGGAGGAAAGCAATTATGTGTTTTGGCAACAAGAAGACAGTCATCTAACTCACTTAAATACATTGGCTTAAGATCCTTCATGTTTTCATTATGACACTCAAGTGGGTTCTTATTATAATTTGTCTGTTGAAAGGGTGCCAAAGTGTAATAAGATGCTATACTATACTGCGACGATAGTTCTATACGGTATCCAAAGCTCGAGCGTTGGAGTTTCAACTAAAAATAGAAGGAAAAAATGGCATGTTTTTATTTTAAAATTTAATTATTAAAAGATTTAATAAAATTTATGATGTATAATAATACAAATACCTTATAGATAAATTTGTTTTAGCATATTTTAATTATTTAATGGCGTATAATTCCCTAATAGTTATTCTTTACAAATATAAACATTTAATAGTGTAATTAAAATGACGTCTATAAGTTTTTTAAAAAAATAATAAAAAATGAGTGATGTTAGGGTGCGGGTCAACCGTGACTACTGGGTATATCCCTAGGCAAAATTTATTTTTAAAATTTTTCTAAGTCATATTTTTTTAACATTTCTAAACTCTTTTAAAAAATATGAAAAATATTAATACACTTATAGTTATTTTTTTAATCAATAAATAAAAAAAATTAAAAAGATTAGTTTCGTTTGGTTCCCAAACCAAACTCATCTCATCTCACTCATTATTACAATTTTTTCAAATTCCAACATAAAATATAATAAACAATTCAATTTTTTCAAATTTCAAAATAATAATAATATTAAAAAATAATATTCTAATAATATTTTATCATCTAAATTCAACTCAACTTAACTCATTTCAACATCTAAACGCACCCTAAATATTAGAGCCATCAAAATGAGAAGAAAATGGAGAGACATAGTAGGGGTAAGACTTTTGGATGCTTTTGTAATTTTGTTGTTGATTCCGTACCGATGTTTTTTACTCGCTCGACTTCTTCTTTGTATGTGCTTGACCGCCGTTTAGCAGTGGTACATTCAGTAAATATATCTTTCAGGATTCACGCTTCTTGTGCTTGAACTCTTACAGGTCCAGTCAAATTTTCTCCAACCGTAAAATATAGGGAGGGAGAGGATCTTTTGATCATCAATATTATTAGCAGTGGATTATCGACATGCATTGATAAAGCGGCAGATTCAGACCCATAATCCTATTGGGCGGAGTTTCAGTAACATGAATGAAACCAGGGATTCTAATGCTCTTGAGGATGATCTTTCTCTTCAAGAATCATCCTTTTCTTCCAAATGCTATGAACCCAGAAGGTTTCTGTTTTTCTTTTCCTTTAATTTTTTGGGTGAATAAAAAAAACTCGGACCCATAATTTTGAGGACCGCATATGTTTTGTAGTTACCAATCGAAAATTTTTGAAGTTGCAATGAGGAGGAACACAATAGCAGTGCTGGAGACAGGCGCTGGCAAGACCATGATAGCCGTGATGCTTATCAAAGACATTGCTCAAGCCATCAAGTCTAGTGGCAATAAAAAGTTGATTATTTTCTTGGCTCCCACCGTTCATCTTGTTAATCAGGCATGCTATTTTAATCTAGTTCCCTTTGGTTTGTTTCTCCAGGGATATTTCATATTTTCATATGATGGAGATTTATTAATTACTCTCTCTCTCTCGTGTAAAAATTAAAGAAAGAATTTTATTGCTAACCTAGGGAGTCCACATGCAATCTGGCTGATTGCATCATTCACATCTGAAAAATGTGGGTTTTGCGTCTGCAGCAATTTGAGTATATTAAAATACATACAAATTTGGAAGTGGGAGACTACTATGGAGCCAAGGGGGTTGACGAATGGAGTTTAAAGTCCTGGGAGGAGGAAATCATTAAGCAGGATGTAAGTTTGCTTCTTGAACAGCTCACAGTATAATATTGATTACCTGTAAATTGAAATACTAACTTTCGTTTCTCTTCGGGTAGTTATTATCTCTGCGC
Organism: Cyclocarya paliurus; assembly: GCA_029856935.1. Lineage (NCBI taxonomy): Eukaryota > Viridiplantae > Streptophyta > Magnoliopsida > Fagales > Juglandaceae > Cyclocarya > Cyclocarya paliurus. The sequence goes on from CM056958.1 coordinate 20,933,080, forward strand.
CTTAAGTTGAAATCTCAGTTTGAGCTTCTCGGTTTTAATTTTTTTTAATTGTTCTTTCTTTTTGGGCTTAAGATGCTCTGCCATTTATCACAAGTTCTTCAATATTTACCATTTACTCATGAGAAATCAGTAAATTGAATGTCTTGTGAACTTTGGTTTTTCTGTTTGCCAAAATATATTTAGCAAGCCAAAGTTCTTGAAAAACTCGATCTTACTTGAATCATGCTACACGTCTGTAAATTTTATTTAACTCCTAGATTTACACTTTTATTCTCAATTAAATATTTACCGTGTCATGTTTATGCATATCCTTTGTTTATCTTATAGGCACTAGTTATGACACCCCAGGTTTTTCTGGATGTCTTAAGAAAGGCATTCTTGAGTCTAGAAGCGGTGTGCTTGATGATCATTGATGAATGTCATCGTGCTACTGGTAACCATCCTTATACAAAAATAATGAAGGTCAATATCTTTTATTATCCGGTTTGTTGTTGTGAACTATCTTAAGCATATTTTTCATTTTTATTTTATTATTAAGAAACATCTCAATGAATCTTTTGTTTTGCTGAAGGAATTTTACCACAAATCTAATGGAAAGCCAAAGATTTTTGGTATGACGGCATCCCCTGTAGTTAGAAAAGGTAAAATATTATGATCTTGTCTACTTCTATGTCATTTGACAGTGTAGGTAGGTGCAGTTTCTCTATATTATTCGACTTGTTTGATACTGTGCATCTCTTTGACGTTATTGTCACTGGAAAGCTAATTAGCTTAACAATTTCTCAGTTTCTCTGCATCGCTTTCTATTCATTGTATATATCTTTTGGCAGCAGTTAAATAGTTTGCATATTTTAGATCTTTCACATCTGTTGTGAGTTTAATAATATGTTAATTTCTTATATCTATGCTGGTGTGTAAGAAATACAATCCAAAAGCTTTGTTGGTTCATTGCTAAGTGTTCACCATTTAGTGTCTGGTCATGAGATCAGTTATTGTATTATTGCATATCAGGTGTCTCTTCTACAGCGGACTGTGAGGGTCAAATATCAGAACTTGAAATGGTCTTGGATTCCCAGGTACTTACATTCTCAATAGTGATTGTTCTGCACTTATCATGGGGTAAACTTAGAATACTGATGCTTTCTGGTCTAGATTTATACTGTTGAAGACAGGACAGAAATGGAAGTATATGTGCCATCTGCAAAAGAAACTTGTAGATTTTATGATAAAGCACTGATGCCCTGTCCAGGTTTAAAAGCGAAAATAGAAGCCTTGTGGTCCAAGGTATTTTTGCATTTATATGCATGCATGTTCACCCACAGAAAAACATCTCATTCATTCTTAGCTTTTAGCTTTTAGGCACTAAACTTGTCAGGATACTAATAAAAGAGTATATTTGTTGACAGCATGATGCTTCCTTGTCAGAGTTGCAACAGTCCTTGCAAAGTAAATACAAAGACACGGATGAAAAATTTAAGATGCTGCAAAAGCGGTTGTCCAATGCGCATTCAAAGATTTTGTATTGTCTTGATGATCTCGGACTCCTTTGTGCTTATGAGGTATGATAAGACTCTAAAAATGTGTTAATGAGCAAAGAGGGTTGGAAAAGAAATGTACATGATCTTTTGGAATACCCTTGCACTTAGGTTTCCTCCAACTTTTTGAAACTCAATCTCTCCTAGTTGGCAGACATGCTAGCATTAATGAATTATTACTGTCATTGTATGGGGTTACTGTACTTTTTTGTCATGTCATTTGGTTCTAGTTTTATTCTTTCTATACTATGGTCAAATGTTGGTTCTTTGTATATTATATTATTTCAACTTTCTATAGGAGTGCAGGCAAAAGGTCTCTTAGGCTTCGTTTGGTTACCAAATCAAACTCATCTCATCTCACTTATCATTACAACTTTTTTAAATTCCAACACAAAATATAATAAACAATTCAACTTTTTCAAATTTTAAAATAATAATAATATTAAAAAATAATATTTTAACAATATTTTATCATCTAAACTCAACTCAACTCAACTCATTTCAACATCCAAACGCAACCTTAGAGTTCAAGATGGTTATTGTTCATGGAACTATCTTTTGCTTCAAATTTATGTTTTATATATTATCTTATTTGTTATGTAGGCTGTCAAAGTCTGTCTAGAGAAAGTCCCCAACACCAAAGAAGAGTGTGGGGTTCATGGAGAAAGTTCTTTGCAGTACAGATATTTTCTTGAGGCAGTCTTGTGTATAATTGGAGAATATTTCCCACAAGGTATTCCATCTAGGAGCTTTCTTCTTTTTATTTTTTATTTATCCTCAATCCAGGGTTAAAGAGTACCATAAGCTTTATCTGGTTTTCTTACAACCCTGCTGCTAAAAACTTTTGTTTCTTTGTTGTGTACTTCTGGTTGTGATATATCATGTCGATATCACATTTTGCCTACATTCAATATTTCTGATGTTATCTATAAAAAAAAATATTTCTGATGTTGCTGCTCTGTCACAAATATACTTGTTTTCATAAGTTCCACGACCCATAAGTTTTAACAGTTTATTGTTATGTGATATAAATTGATAGCATTCTGTAGTAGGATTTCCTTACTCAAATTGTTGCAGTAAAAGCTGGTGAGTTATGGATTATTAGACTACCTATATAAAAAGGTTATGGTTTATTTTTTATTGGTATCTGGTGTCCGAAACAGCGTCCCGACTAATCCCGGGGGTGCGCAGGCCCTCGGCAAGGAGTTTCCCGCGAGTGCACCTCGGGTAATTCAACGGGAAAATCCCCCAGTCCGATGGCCCCTAGAGATTGTTTACACCCAAGGGGACTTGAACCTTAGACCTAGGGGGAGCATACCCCTAAGCCCAAGGCCTTTACCACTTGAGCCAACCCCTAGGGGTAAGTAATGGTTTATTAAACCTCATTGGAGTATTAAGATATTGTACACCATCATTGGCTTTTATATACACTATACGTTATTTCCTTGCTTTCCTAAAAGAGAACCTCCTTTTCAATAATGATTAGATAGACCTAGTTTGGTATCTATGGAGTCACTTACACGTTGTATTATGTCATTATTTTCTTGTTTATTTGTTTTTTTCCCTTAGCACTTATGTTTTTTATATCAAAAGATTGATTTTTGTTCGTTGTTTTGAATAAGATATTTGACATTAGTTCTTTCTCTTCAGGTGATGAAAATCTTCTGGGTTCAGGCTCTAATTATTTGAAGGCAGTAGATTTGGGCTATGTATCTCCTAAATTATATGAACTTATTCTAATTTTCCAATCACTTAGGTAATATAACTACTTAACCTGCCATTCTTGTTTATAGCATTGTGTAATTTACCATCACATTTTCTGGTTGCAGAGGAGCTGGTCAAGTGCTTTGCCTGATTTTTGTAGAAAGAATTGTTACAGCTAAGGTAATTGAGAGATTTGTGAAGAAAGTTAGCTCTTTATCTCATTTCACGGTTTCATATTTGACTGGGAGTAGTACATCGGCCGACTCACTGCCGCCAAAAATGCAAAAGGAGACATTGGAATCATTTCGTTCCGGAAAGGTGTCTAAACTTTTACATCATAGGATTTGACTTTTTTTAGGGTTATTCAATCACCCAATTTTAAATGAGCTAACCCTTCTATGTAGGTCAATTTTTTATTTGCTACTGACGTAGTCGAGGAGGGAATTCATGTACCAAATTGCTCCTGTGTGATACGTTTTGACCTGCCCAAGACAGTTCGTAGTTATGTTCAATCTCGGGGACGAGCTCGACAGAATAACTCTCAATTTATTGTGATGCTGGAGAGGTGAGGCCTTCTCTGCTTTACATATTTTCTTCAAACTTTGAAGATTTCGTCTTTTTTATTTTGTTTTCTTAAATATATTATTGTGCTAACTACTTGTATGTGTAAAGGGGAAATGTGAAACAAAGAGATCAACTGTTTGACATAATCAGGAGTGAGCGTTCAATGACAGATGCAGCCATAAATAGAGACCCGGATGCATTCATTCTGAAAGCATGTAATATCAAGGACACAAATGCTTATTATGTGGATGCGACTAGGGCCTCAGTTACTGCAGATTCTAGTGTCAATCTCATTCATCGATATTGTGAAAAGCTTCCTGGTGACAAGTATGGAAATGTTTTTAACACTTTAAATATAATTCTTTCATTTTAATTCTCTAATGAAGTAATTGATATTTAAAAGAATTTAATGCACTGATTCATTTGATCATTTTATTTCACATTCAGTCAGTAATTGGTTACTGTATTGCCTAGGTACTTTGTCCCAAAGCCAACTTTTCAGTTTTCCTATCTCGGAGGGTCTTATGAGTGTAAAATGATATTACCTCCTAATGCGGCTTTCCAAACCATAGTTGGTCCCGTAAGTCGGAATTCTCATTTAGCAAAGCAGCTTGTATGCTTGGAAGCATGTAAGAAGCTGCATCAAATGGGTGCTTTGGATGATCATCTTCTCCCATCCATTGAACTACCTTCAGAACGAGATATAATTGTAAAAAGCAAAGAATCAGCCTCAGGTGCAGGTATGTGCATGAAACTATTGACCAATTATTTTTTGGTTGTTAGGTGTATTGGTCACAAAGATTCTGTTATTCCATGGTTTCAAGGGTACCCTGGGGTAGTTTATATTCTTGAAAGACATGTATTTGTGTTTGAATCCACTCAAACTAGAATGCATAGAGAACAGTAAAGTAGACCCTTGGTAAAACACTTTTGTTTACAGGTTTAAACTTGTTGATGAAATTGTTTGCCATATTTGCCCTTGGATGTAGCATCTAATGGGTTGAAAATATACATTTGGTTGATGTTTTGGATTCAAGTTAATGTTTTGGAAAAAATATTTTTTATTAGAGACACTAATGCCCCTGCGTGTCTGCTATTTTGTTGTGAACTTTGTTTTTCTGTCAAAATATACCAAGTCATTTTGTTTTTCTCATTTTATTTTCCTTTTTTCTTTGTTTTTGGTGTTTGAAGGAACAACAAAGAGAAAGGAGTTACATGGAACAACTTTCATTCATGCACTATCTGGAACTTGGGGAGAAAAAGATGAAGCCATTTTTCAGGTCTATAAATTTGACTTTTGCTGTAATATTCCTTGGGAGCTGTATTCTGGATTTGTTCTTTTGATTGAGACAAAGCTTGATGATGATGTGGGAAATATCGAGTTGGAACTTTACTTGGTCTCAAAGATGGTAAAGTCTTCTGTATCTTTCTGTGGGCAAATGCGTTTGGAACCAGAACAGGTGCAGGCATTAGCTTGATAATCTATGCATTGTTTTCTTCTTTTTCTGGGAAATACTTCTAACGCTGTTTCCCTTTTTTCCGTCCCAGATGATGAAAGCAAAGCTCTTTCAAGAATTTTTCTTTAATGGTTTGTTTGGAAGGCTTTTTTTTAGATCAAAATCAGCTGGAGCACAGGGAGAATTTTTACTTCAGAAAGAAACAAACTCACTATGGAACACATCAAATATGTATTTACTTTTACCTCTGGAAAATACTTCAAGCCCTGAGCCTTACCGAATAAATTGGATGGGGATAAACTCTTGTGTTTCTGCAGTTGAAATTTTGAAGAAAAGTGCATTGTTAGGTGCTGAGCGTTTTAATGGCGAGACAGGAAATTTAGCACCTAGTATAAACGGTTTTCTTGAGACAAAATGCGACAGTGCTGATTTTATACACTTGGCTAACAATTTGGTTGACATAAACAATCTTAAAGATATGGTAGTTCTGGCAATTCACACCGGAAAAATCTACTCTGTTGTTAAGATTATGCGTAATACATCTGCTGAGAGTCCGTTTGATGGAAGCACTGACACTGCCCCATCAGAATATACAAGTTTTGCTGCGTACTTCAACAAAAAGTAGGTTATTCACCACCCTGGAGGATGTTCTGTAACACTTTTTCTCCACTGTATATAGTTTTCATAGATAACACTTGTCCTGATCAGGTATGGGATCACATTGATGTACCCAGGACAGCCTTTGTTGCAGTTAAAGCAAAGTCATAACCCACACAACCTTCTTGTGAACTTTGGTGATGAAGGTCTGCTACTTTGCTTGCTTGAGATTTGATAATCCAATAGCTTGTATCAGCATACCTAAATTACACACAAGTTACTACCTTTTTTTTTTTTGGTAAAGGGGGTGGGGGCTTTCGAACCCAAGTTTTCCATTGGGAGAACCGGGTCATATGCCATCAGGGGTTTTTTCCCCTGGTTGGGTAAGTTAGACAAGTTGGCATAGTAGAAAGATCACATGGATTTCTGTTTGAACTTGCTTCAATAGATCTGTTGCATCCGATCTAGCAATGCTGTGGCACTTTTTGTATGGTCAGTTTCTGATATTTTCTTGCAACTGAGCAGGCACTAATGGCAATACATTGGAAGCTGGTGTGCTTATCAAAAAGCCATACATACATGTTCATATGCCACCAGAGCTTTTGATCAGAATTAATCTTTCCAGAGAAGTTTTGAGATCATTTTACTTACTACCATCTGTGATGTACCGTCTAGAATCCCTGATGTTAGCCAGCCAGCTTAGAGGAGAGATTGATAGTTGTTCTAGCAACTTTCATATTTCAAGCACATTGGTCTGCCCCATTAGTTGGTTATTCCGTAATTTATCTATTTACTTTGAATCCTATGGTATGTTTAATCTAATTAACATTTTTGTAATTAGATTCTAGAAGCTCTAACAACACTAAGATGTTGTGAGAACTTTTCAATGGAGCGTTTAGAGTTGCTTGGGGATTCAGTTCTGAAGTATGCTGTGAGCTGTCACCTCTTTCTTAATTATCCTGAGAAACATGAGGGACAATTAACTGCTCGACGCTCATGGGCTGTTTGTAATGCAACCCTCCATAAATTGGGAACAGCTCACAAGTTGCAGGTATTTGAACGTATAACTGCATCTATGCTTTATGTCTGTTTAACGTGTTTCTATAACACTTAGTAGTACAAATGAACTTAACTTCTGACGTCTCTTTAATTACACAATGTGTGCAGTATCGGTTTTATATGCTTGTATCAGAAGATTTTTTAGACAACCTTTTCTTTTCCATTTTTACAAGTGACCAACTTGAAATCGCACATTATGGCAAAGTCCTATATAATATCTCATTATTTTATATGTTAAAAATGGTTATGTTTTAGTGAAAGACTATATAGATGTGTCAATTAGTTTTGGGTTTGATAATTAAAAAAAAAAAATAGTTTTGGGTTTGAGGTCACCCCCCCCCCCCCCCCCAAAAAAAAAAAAACTGATATAATTATCAAACCCAAAACTAATTTACACATCTTACTTGATTCAAGGGAACCCTTTTTTTTACCCTGTGAGTTTTTTTTGTTTTTAACTGGTTTGCCATTTCTATCTGAGGCTTTTGCTGACTTCAAACTGGCTTACACACCATGATGAGTTAATGAGTGACAATGCTTCACATTTTCTGAGTAACAGGGATATATACGTGACAGTGCATTTGATCCTCGCCGTTGGGTTGCTCCAGGACAGCGTTCTCTACGGCCTGTTCCTTGTAAGTGCGGGGTGGATACTTTAGAAGTGCCTTTGGATGGAAAATTCCAAACCAAAGACCCAAAGATTGTGGTTGGAAAGTGCTGTGATAGGGGTCATAGATGGATGGGTTCGAAAACCATTGCTGATTGTGTTGAAGCCCTTATTGGAGCATACTACTATGGCGGTGGATTAGTTGCTGCAGTTCATATAATGAAATGGCTTGGAATTGATGCTGAACTTGATCCCTCATTGGTTGCTCAAGCAATTACTACTGCATCTCTGCGATCATATGTCCCAAAGACCAATGAGATTGCAACCCTAGAGTCAAAGCTTCAGTATAAATTTTCTGTCAAGGGTCTTTTACAAGAGGCTATAACACATGCAACTGAGCAAGAACAGGGAGTTAGCTACTGTTACCAGGTACCAATGGAAATTCCCAGCAGAATTGATTGTATTTATTCATTTTCTTTTGCCATCCTCTTAAATTATCTTCTCGAAAACCCCTTTTATGCCTTCTTAAAATATCCTTTCAAATGTCTGTAGAAAAGTGTATTTGTAAATTTCGAAGTCAGCAATTCACTAATAGTTTTGGAACCCATTTTCCTGGCACACTAATATATCTGAAAGCATTTTCTGATTGTAGTGGATTTCAAAATACATTTGTATGAAAAGATATATTGAACATGAAATAAGCAAGAGTTCTATGTATATTCTGTCTTTTTAACTCAAGTTTTTGACAGAGGCTTGAATTTCTTGGTGACTCGGTGTTGGATCTGCTCATTACATGGCATCTCTTTCAGAGCCACCCAGATATTGATCCGGGAGAGTTGACTGACTTGCGTTCAGCTTCAGTTAATAACGAAAATTTTGCTCAAGTTGCTGTCAGACGAAACCTTCAACAGCATCTTCAACACCACTCAGGTTCACTTCTAAGTCAGATAACAGAATATGTAAAGTTTATTTCTGAACCTCATACCAGTAGATCACTCCAAGGCACAAAAGGTCCTAAGGTTAGTTCTTATGTTTATTATATTAGCCTTTCTTTCTTTTAAATGTCAATTCAGATAAGTACAATTTGTATACTTTATATCCTGTCACATCCTTTTGTTTTGTAATGCTGCGATACTATATAGAAACACACTGCAAAATGCACAGGAGGGCCATTATTTTTATACCTGCGAATAGTTTCTTCATAATCATCTTTTTCTGTGACAGGCTCTTGGAGATATGGTGGAAAGCATTGCAGGGGCAATACTAATTGACACGAAGCTTAATATTGATGAAGTGTGGAGAATATATGAGCCACTGTTATCTCCAATTGTGACCCCCGATAAACTTGAACTTCCTCCACTACGTAAACTGAATGAACTATGTGATTCTCTTGGGTATTTTATAAAAGAAAAGTGCATAAAGAAGGGAGATACGGTGCATGCTGAGCTTAGTTTACAGCTGAAAGATGCCCTTTTGATTGGACGGGGTTGTGAGCGGAGCCGAAAAGCTGCTAAAGGAGAAGCAGCATGTCAATTATTGAAGGAACTGGAGGTTTGTTGGTGCTTCTTTAAATGGCTTTTTAGGCTTTTCCAAAAACCGAACCAAATTAGTACTTATATTTTTTGTGGGTGGGTCGACCTTCTTTCATTTTTTAATAATTAAGATACATTTATCGGATGAAAGTCCTAGAAACTATAAATAGAAAAGGTGACACTATTGTGGACCACCATCCTGTACAAGGCAGGTTCAAACTTCCATAGTAGTGATAGAATTTTTTATCTGAATGCTTTTGTAAGTCTGGAATAATAAGCGCACATAAATCTAGTTTATCATAAACTCAACCTAGTGCTCCAGTATTTAATTCGTTAGACTTGGTGTGTCAAGTGTACTGGTCACAAATACATTTTCTGAAGTGCTATATATCTCAGAATCTCACTACTTTCTTCATCATCCAACATTTCTAATGCAATACTTGTGAATGCAACAGAATGGAGGAATTTCTTGCTCCCGAAGTGCTTCCCAGAAGAGAAAACTGGATTCTGAACGCCATAGTGATTCCTCAGCTTTAGACATGGTCATTGATGTGGACAATCAAATAAGTGACAAAAATTCTTCAGAACCCAATAAAAAGCACAAAATAAATGAAGTTCAATTGCCTGTAGAGTCAAATAGAGTTTCTTCCCCCGCCAACAATTGTTCTGAAAAAGCCTGCATACCCAATAATGGCACCCCAGGTTTGCACTATCAATATGTTCTTTGTCTCAATTTGATTGTAAGAGCATTCTATATTCATGTTTAGGTTGGCGCGCATGTGCATGGCATTACAGCTTTTGCATTACAATTTTTTCGCACCTGAACTATGATTTTAGTCCCCAAATTGTGTTAGATTCCTATTTCATCCTTGAATTATCGGTTATTTTGAATTAGTCTTTATAATTGTAAAAGTACCTTGATTTACTCTTTCATTACCATATTCCCATCATGTGAATGGCCATTGCTGATAGGGAAAACGTGCTATACATATTTTTGATCAATTTAATGTTTATGTTTAGACTAAAACAGACAAGAAAACGTGCTATACATATATCCTTATCATATTGGCAAAATGCATTGTCACATTTTGGTCTCACAAAATCAAAATATATTAACACGATTCAACTTCGTATTTAACAATAGTAAAATGCATAAAATCAATATGGATCCCCAATCTGTGTCACATGTCCCCATACATTTATTATTATAAGACTCGTATCGTGAAACATGCCAGGTCAGCATTGTTAAGGCATGGGCACCAAATATGTTATTGCATTAACAGTCGTCTTTCACATCGTGACAGTCAGATGCTAACGTAGAGGCATTTTTAAAACTGTTAAAGGACTGAATTGAAACAATTCTTTGTTTCAGGAAAAATTTGGGATCTGACACCAAAAAAAAACATTGTGATCTCTAATGTCCATGTAATGTATCTCAATAGGTTATGATTTGTGACCGGTTTGTGCTCAAACGAATCATACCCGGCTTATAAGGGTATGTTTACACAACATTGTGACCTCATTGCTCACACTGTAACTGTAAGATGAGGTAAGGATAATATGAAGGCATCTTTAGTACTCTAGCGACACAACCGAAGAAGAAAATGATAGTTTATGAATGAAATTAGAGTAAACCAACTTAGAATCTGACACATAGTTCAGCAAAAAAGTCATTTTTTAAATATTTCTCTTCTCATTCCCTTTTTTCTGCCCATAAGCTACGTTGCCCCCCTTCTTCTATTTAAACTGTTATGTGATCGAGTTTATAATTGTTCACATCACTGCCTGTGCTGATATTGAACTTGCAGACATTAGGTTGTTCCTTCTTTAGTTTACCAAACTGGAATTCAGAGGATTTATAACTTTGCAAAAAAGAACGAGATGTGCTTACAATTGAAGTGTAGTGCTATATTTATGAATTTAGTTCATAATAAAGTTTCAAATTGTCGTCAAACTCGGGAACCACAGATTGCCCTTAATACAAGATGTGATTCCAATATCTAAAATTTAAATGTGGAAAATTTCCATTGTTGACTATACAGTTGTTGAACCACATTAGCATTTCATTATTCTTGTTGGGCACTGATATTTCTTCTTTTTCGTCTTATGAGACGATTGTGGAGTTGCTATCTTAGCTCACATACTTGCACCTATACCTTTATTATTACTTAGATCAAGAATTATTGTTTAATGCTTTGTGTTCTTGTTTGCAGTCATTGCTTCGATCAAAATGAAGAAAGGAGGACCCCGGACCTCTCTTTATGAATTATGTAAGAAAGTACAGTGGCCAATGCCTACATTTGAAACGACTGAAAGTAAATCAAGGTTAGCCAAGCCAATAGAATCCAATCCTTGCAAGAAAGATTTCTCTTTCTTCTTTGTGTTGTTAAATTATGCTTGGCCTTTTAGCTCAACTATTTTGCCTGCTGCTGCTGCTGCTGCAGAACTCCAATGGAACTCGGCGAAGGCTCCGAAAAAAGGACGGGGTTTAGCAGTTTTGTATCAAGAATAACCTTGCACATACCTGGATTTGGCAGCATCGAATGCACAGGAGATGCTAGAGCTGATAAAAAGAGTTCACTTGACTCTGTGGCGCTTGTCATGCTTTATGAGCTTCAACGACGTGGAAAAGTCATCATAGGTGGCTCCTAATTTGTCTAATACCTCAAATCTAAAGAATAATATCATCTTCTTAAATTAGAGCAATTTCCGGACGGAAACCTGGATGAACAGTCCTAACTGACAGCAGGCTAGCTAATTAGGCAACCTCATTATATATAATCTCTTTCATATGATATTAATTTCATTTACAACTTTTTAGAGTTACGGCACTCTTCATCTTAGTTTTCTTTTATCCTCAATCGCACTTGTCGACACATTTTAAATAGATTTTGACATAACAAACTTATTTACAAGCCTACTTATTCATACTCATAACATAACTTTGATGTAGAAGCTCCACCGTTCTAATAAACCAGTCCGTGCACAATTCATTTTCGAAAAAAAAAACTGCCAATTGTAACCATGGTAAAGAAAATTTTAAATAGATAAAGAAGTTAAATCTATAAAGAAATTTTATAAAAATGAATTAATTAATTGGCATGATGAAAAATGGTTAGATAGAGAATTGTGGTGTAAAGGCTTACTTGTAGCATTTTTCTTGATGTAAAACATTAAAATTATTTTATGATAAAAATAATTTTATAATTTGATATTTTAAATTAAGTAATGATACCCACACATATTTTACAATACATTCCAAAATTATATTTTAAAATAAGAGTATTTTTATAAAAATAATATTACTTTTATAAAGTATTTTATAAATATATATCTTATTTTAAAATTGTGTAAAGTACTTTCTGTTTATCCTTTTCCTTTCAAATTAAGGCACCCATTTATAAGTTTATTTTTAATTCTATTAAAAAAGACAAATTAAAAGAAACAAAAATTCTACTCAACCTCCTACTATTCACACAACCTCCACACACCACATTTTTTTAAATTTTTTAATATTTTTTTTTATTTTTTTTTTGAGTTTATTCTTTTTAAATTAATTTAATTTTTCTATTCATTATTTATATATTAAATATTTGATAAAAAAAAAAATGTGGTGTGTGGAGGTTGTGTGAATAGTAAGAGGTTGAGTAGAATTTTTGTTTTGACTATTAGCAATGCTCTTGGGAACTTTTCAAAGACATTCCTGACAAAATGCTTTTCTACATCCAAACATTATGCAAACATACACTTTTTAATTTCAAATTATCAACTTTTTCATCTAATCATTTTCAAATTATTATAATTTTTTCAAACTTTCAAACAAAACACAAAAAATAATTTAACTTTTTCAAATCTCAAAACAAAAATTATATTAAAAAAATTATATTCTAACAATATTTTAACTTTAATAGAACTTTTTCTCTCTCCTTTCCCAAAATTCCATAAAATATCTTAAATCAAATTATTTCACTCCTATTCACAAACCATTTCAATATTCACATATTTTTCATCTCATCTTAACATCCAAACGAGGCCTTACATTATAATTAAACAGCAAAAGTCTTGAAAACCATAGCTTTTTGAATATCAAAACAATAAGGTTAACCAAGCAGAGCCTAGGATTTCCAAATGCCTGTGTGTTTGAGCATCTTAAATATAACTAGATCAAGCTCTGTCACTGATTTTTTCATTCTCAATGAGGAATTTGAAAAACAAAACTTATATTCTTGCTTGTTTTGCTTTTTCCAAGTCAGTTGATTTGGTAACTGTGACATCCATAATTGTTGAACTGAAAGTGGTCCAATGCTGTATGGCTGGTTGCAGTTTCACCACTATGCAAAATCCATTGAGGTCTTGCTGCCAACAATAGAAGCGGAATCAAATTTTGATTGAGTTGGTATGATTAACCTTCAACCATTATTGCATCTATTTTTCTATTTTCGGTTTTACTGCAAAATGCATCTTGTATTGCCATGCAAAGTTGAATTCTTGTATCCTGTGTTAAAATAGTACAAGTCATCCTTCTCCCATTCTAAAGCTAGCATGGGCTTTTAATTGGGGGCTTTACTGATTGGATGTCAACACATAGATTGACAATATTATTACATATTTATTTTACCAAGTGCATGCCAACGTGCACATGGACAGTAATCTAAAGCATTGCATTTACTCTGCTCACGATATTTCATCACAAAGACACAATAATAAAGACGTTCACATGGTATGTAGCAGCGATTATGGTGATGCAACTTGAAGTCCTAACCCAGTAAACCTGTTTAATTATATATAAACTTTTTTCATTTTCTCGAAAAAGGGTCTGGTTAGAATAGAAAGATTGAAAGAAACTTGAATATACGCTGAAACAAATAAAATGAAAACAACATCAGTACAGAGATTCATGTAGGATATACTTGATAGTTTTGCAGTTGAATAGCAAGATCGGACTACAAGTTGTGTTTTGAACGAGCACTTGATATGACAAGCATCTTAGGATATACTTTTTTTTAATAAATAGCAGCATCTTTGGATATACTAAAAATCAAGGTCTCATTTGTTTTCACAGATAAGATGAGATGAAATGAGATGAGTTGAGATTAAAGTTAAAAGTTGAATAAAATATTATTATAACATATATTTTTAATATTATTTTTATTTTAGGATTTGAAAAAGTTGAACTGTTTATTTTATTTTGTGGGGGAATTTGGAAAAGTTGTAATAATTAGATGAGAGGAGACGAGAGAAGTTATGAAAACAAATGAGGCCTAAAGAGCTCTTCTGATCATGCACTGTAGATAACACCATCGTTTGGACTTTCCATCTTTTAATTGACAATGACAATAATATTAGTACAACTTTATTTTAATCTCCAAACAAATCTCGACATATATAACTGTTGACAATATTTATACAGCAAACTCATTTTATAACCAACTGTCAACACAAGCTAGCGTTGACAGTAATATAACACATTTAATTACTTTGCTGACGAAATGTCTGCTAATTAAAAAACATCAATACATTTAGTACATAATAGGAATTGATGATAACAATAATGTAACTTAAAGACTTAAAATTTCAATCCAGTGCCATGAAATTTTTCTTCAATAATATGGTCTAGTCTCTCTGCCGTCTGAGGTGTCAAGTAATTCACCCAATCCCCACTATTGCCTCGGCGAAAAAATGCTGAGTTGTCTATGCCTTTGCTAAATAGTTTCGTGTGATGATCTGGGATGCACCACCTTCCGCTTTTATTCACATCGAAGTTGCTCATGTTATTAAAACTATACAACTTTGAAATATCATTCACTGTACCTTTTGCTTCTTCTGGAGAAAATGGACACCCCAAGAACTCAGCTATCCTCTTCAAATGAATGGTGGTTAGCTCTTTCATTTCCTCATACTTCAAGAAAAGTATCTGTTGAGCTGGTTTTACTATACTTTCCTTCCAACAGCACAAAACATGATCCCAATAGGGACCATTTAGACTCACTCCCCTACAGAACTTACCAAAATCTTCTTCAAGTGAGTCGGTGGTTGAATGAACCCTATTCATGAAGTGCCAAAGTGACACAAAATTATCTTTAGTCCTACATACATACACAATCTTACATGCTGAGTCCTTCACAGATGTTGGTAGCAAAGCATAAGGTAAATGAGTTGAAATGAGTCTTGGAGATGCAAAAGAGTCGAGATCTGGAACCTCTTTTTTATTGTAGATATGTAAATCTGGTATGGGCACAAGAGCATGAGAGTTGTTTGTGAGCAAAGGATGTTCTTGAAGGTCTGAATAATGCATCCAGTTCACTAGGGCGAACAAGATGGCCTTTAACCAAGTAGTACCAGCTTTGGGAGGGGTCACCAATAGGATATTGGTGTTGTGAGCTTGAAAGTGTTTTTGGAATGCTATAACTCCTGACATAGACCAAGTTGGGATCCATCCAGAATCCATGGTACCATTTCTTCTTGACTTGGTCCATCTTCTTCCAGGTGCTTAAGAACATTAGTAGAAGAAGGTGATTGAAGTGTGGACATAATTTTAATAGAAATGATAATACTATTGGGTTTAGCTTTGTTTTGTGTCTATATATAGAGGTAAAAAGACCAAGGCATGCCAAACTTACCAAAAAAGTAATTAGAAAAAGGTCACGTGGCATTATATTTATCAGGGCGATGGAGATTTTTTGGTATTTTGATCATTTTGTTGTTATGATGTATTTAGATGAAAAAAATCAGCGGGATAATTGCTCTTTGGATGATGCTTGAAGTTTCTTTTTCAATACCATGTTTCTTTGGAGCTATAATCCTAGACTTCAATCTATCTCTTGCTCCTAGCTTCTTTTGTATTTATCTTT
Organism: Cyclocarya paliurus; assembly: GCA_029856935.1. NCBI lineage: Eukaryota > Viridiplantae > Streptophyta > Magnoliopsida > Fagales > Juglandaceae > Cyclocarya > Cyclocarya paliurus. Next base: position 20,948,983 of record CM056958.1, read on the forward strand.
TCTTCGTGGCTATCCCTATTTCAATTATTAATACAAATCTGTTCAATTTATAAAAACAAGTTATGCATGAGCTATTTAGTCGTCTATACATTTTTAGTTTTCCTCACCTGCTTGATAAAATGCCAGGCTGTTAAATTACCACTTATCTCAAAAGTTTAAACTGATGAGAATAGGTATATTTTATTATTTATTTTATATCACAGGCTGAGATGGAGGGATGCAATTAAAATGAAAATGCCAGGCTGAGACTTCCACTCAAACAAGCAGTAGACGATCCTGGGCATAAAATACACTTGCACGGCAATTTTGGGCATAAAATACACTTGCACTCAAACAAGCAGAGAAGGAAGTCGATCCTGTGCAGAGAGGGAGGCTTCGCTCTGGAGAAGTCGTTGGGGGGGGGGGGGGGGGGGGGGGCGAGCAATCTCACTGGAGAAGAAGATGCTCTGGAGGAGGCAGTGCGTTGGTCTGGAGAAGAGATGCTCTGGAAGAAATTTCTTTCCGTGTGAGGGGGGCGAATTGATTTGAGAATTTCGAATCTCCTATGCGTGGTTACATGAGGACTAATCTAGAATATCTACGTGTCACTCATATATTAGGTGCTTTTATTTGGGATATAATGAACTGACCGATTATAATATTCTCTCATTAAGTAATAATAGATATGCAATCTTTCTCACAACTCTTTGACCAATTATGTTGTAAAATAAAATTAATTATATAAAATAATAATAATTTTTATAAGTTATTTTATAAAAATAACCTTTTATTTAAAATATGATCATGAAAAAAGGCATTCCAAGACACCGTTCCATCTAATATGTTCAACTAGTTTTGAGCCCACTGCTACAAAGAAAAAACCTTGTACTCTTTCTTATATAATACATGTATATGTATTACATATTACAAATGCATGTTATATATAAAAAAAAAATGATATTTGTAATTGTGAAGTACACAATCGTTGCATAATTTCTTTAAAAAAAAGTGAATAAATACAAAATTCATATAAAAAAAAAATTAAATTTTTAATAATAAATTTTATTATTTTTCAAAACGATTGTGCGACACTTACACACTCCATGACTGTATATAACATTACTCATAATAAATCAACTCTATCACTTGTATCATCAATCTGAAAGTCTATAACTTTAAACGAAACCAATTCACATAAAATCTAGTACATGTTAGCATAGAGAGACCGACTGATAAACAAGCTTTTTCACGTGAGCTTCGTTACATTAATCATCTCTTACAAACACCGTGGAGATCTATTGGAGCATGTCTCCTCTACAAAATGTAATCCAACTCCTTCCCCTTGGTTTTGACTAGTGCAGCAAGCTAACCCCCCTACACTTGGCTAAAAAACAAGTTGTTAGCTTTCCAATATCACAGAGTAGGATCATCTACTTCTTTTGTGATGGACCGGAAACTTGATCTTGGTCATAAGACTCATAACAAAGATAAACAGCATTATTTTCCTGCAGGAAGCAGAGTTACCAAACTATTTAGGGCTTCAAATTTAGCTTGCTGAGAGCGGCAATGATTCTCTCGTCTGTAATCATTCGGTGGTTTTCATAGAAGTCTAGTATCTCCATAGAGATATTTTTTACCTGTAAAAAACATGCACATCATTAATGGTTTTACTTTTTTCAAGCTGCAAACCAAAACAATGACCTCAATGAAAATTTTATGTGGTTTGTTAAATACATGGTCATACCTGCAAGTCACATGGTCAAGAGGCACAGGATTTATCAGTGGGGTAAGAGACCATTTAGAGATTTTGAAATCCTTTTTTTTTTATAAGTAATCACATTATTGTATTCATAAAATAGGCAGAGCCCAGGTACACAGGAAGTATACATGAAAAAACACCTATCTAGAGGTTACAATAGAAAGAAGAAGATCATGGACCCTAAGTCCGTTACAAACTAAAGCCCCCGCCCATAAGAACAAAGACTTAAAAAAGAAAGCTTTAATCTCCTCCACATTTCTCTATTGACCGTCAAAACATCTGGCATTTCTTTCACTCCAAATACACCAACACACGCATATTGGTAGCAATCTCCAAATTGCTGCTACCTAAGAATCTCCATATAGTCCTCTCCAACTCGAGAGGAAATCCACTAGTCTACCAAACATGACCCAAGATAGACCGACTCTTGAGAAAAGATCATCCCATATAGCCCTAGCCACCTCGCAGTGTAAAAGCAAATGATCTACTGACTCCCCATGCTTCTTACACATACAACACCAATCTAGGACAATCACCCGTCGTTTCCTCAAATTGTCTGTGGTAAGGATCTTGCCCAACGCTGCTGTCCATACAAAAAAAGCTGTTTTTGACGAAACTTTTGTCTTCCATATGCTCTTCCACGGGAACTTAGACATTCTAGAGTTCAATAACTTATGGTAAAAGGAACTGACAGAGAAGATACATTTCTTGGAATGATTCCAGTACATCTTGTCACAGGCACCCCCAGGAATAGTTGTGGCATATAACATCGCGAAGAATTCCGTAATGGACTCCAACTCCCAATCATGAACTGCCCTAATGAAATTAATATTCCATTGAGAGGTACCATTAGAAAAGACCAATAGATCAGCAATCAATGCCTCATTTACTCTAGCAAGCGCAAAAATTGCTGGGAATGTATCTTGAAGGCACATGCTGCCACACCATATATCAAACCAGAAACGAACTCGCGACCATTGCCTACAACTAAATGTTCATGACCCCGAAAGGATCCCCAAATGCTCCTAATGTGTTTCCACAAACCCACCCCATGAGTGCCACGTACCTCATTCGAGCACCATCCTCCCCAAGCTTCCCCAAACTGAGAATCTATGACAGACTTCCATAAGGCCTCCCTTTCCTTTGGTATCTCCACAACCACTTACCCAACAGAACTTGGTTGAATTTCATCAATTGTCGAATCCCCAAGCCTCCCCCAGATATTGGAGTACAAATAGTTGACCAATTAACCAAATGGAATTTAAACTCTTCCCCCAATTCACTCCATAAGAAATCCCTTTGTAGCTTCTCAATGCGATTAGCCACCTTTAGTGGAAGTGGAAACAAAGACAAAAAATAGGTGGGTAAGTTAGAAAGAGTGCTTTTAATCAAAGTCAACCTACCACCTTTCAATAAGTATAGCCTCTTCCACGCAGCCAATCTGCACTCTACCCTTTCTATTACCTCATCCCAAATTCTTTCAGATTTAAAAGCAGCACCTAACGGTAGACCAAGATACTTCATGGGAAGCGAAGATATCTTGCATCCCAGTGTAGTAGCTAAAAGCTCTATATCGGGGGCATCCCCCACAGGCACTATTTCCAACTTTGCGAGATTGATGTTCAATCCTGATACCACCATAAAGCAAAGGAGAAGCGCCCTCAAATCTTGGACTTGTCTAAGGTGTGGCCCACAAAAAATAAGCGTGTCATCAGCAAATAACAAGTGAAAGATATGGGAATTACCATTCTCCACCGAAAAACCATGGAGTAACCCACCCACCACCAGACCCTCAATCATCTTGTTGAGAGATTCCATAACAAATAAGAAGAGTAAAGGCGAAAGTGGATCTCCCTGTCTCAAGCCACCAGAGGAATTAAAGAAACCTACCGGAGAACCATTACCAAGATCAAAAAACGAGCTGAAGAGATACAAAATTCTATCCATTTCTGCCACTTCCCCCCAAAACCGCATCTCCCAAGTAAGTAGAGAAGGAACTTCCAGTTGACATGGTCATATGCTTTCTCCATGTCTAGCTTGCAAAGTAGCCCAGGTTCTCTAGATTTCAAACGACCATCCAAGATTTCATTAGCAATAAGAACTGAATCAAGAATTTGTCTACCTTTAACAAACGCATTCTGCAGCTTCGAAATTAATTTTTCCACCACTGAGCTTAGTCTATTTGCTAACACTTTAGACAAAATCTTGTACATCCCATTCACTAGACTAATGGGACAATAATCTCTTATATCCCAAGACCCTACCTTTTTAGGAATGAGGGTTAAAAAGGTGGCATTGAGGCTCTTTTCAAAGCAAGCATTAGAGTGAAATTCATGAAAAACTTTCATAATATCTTCCTTGACCACCTCCCAGCAAACTTGAAAGAAGCCCAAAGTAAAGCCATCCGGGCCGGGAGCCTTGTCACTAGCCATACATCTAATAACATCGCCCATTTCCTCTTCTGTGAATGGCCTTTCTAGCCCCCCTGCACTCTGTTGGTCTAATGTGGAAAACGACAAACCATCTACTCTCGGTCTCCAATTATGTTCTTCAGATAAAAGTTGTTGATAGTAGTGTTCGATGTGATTCTGATAACCGACTGATCCGAAGAAGCTTCCCCATCCACCATTAGGGTATCTATAGTATTGTACCTTTTGTGCGAATTAGCCATCCTATGGAAGAATTTCGTACATTTGTCTCCCTCCTTAAGCCAGAGAACCCTTGATTTCTGTCTCCAAGAAATCTCCTCCATCAAAATAACCCTTTCAAGATCAGTCACTACTTGGCTCTTGCGGCTTTTCTCAGATTCAGAAAGTGTTCTAACCTCCTCCTTATTTTCCAAATCTTGTAGTTCCTCCGTAAGGAATCGCTTCTGTTGAGACACATTGCCAAAAACTTGCTCATTCCATTGTTTCAAATCATGTTTCAACGCTTTCAAATTTTTAGCCATAATGAAACTAGGAGTGCCTTGGAAACTATATGAGGACCACCATTGTCTGACCCTGTCTACAAAACCCTCAGATTTAAGCCACATATGCTCAAATTTGAAATGCCTCCTACCCCCTTGAATGCCTCCACAATCTAAAATGATGGGAAAATTATCGGAGCATAAACAGGGTAATCTTCTTTGAACTACCTCCGGGAATTGAGACTCCCAGTTGGAGGTTAACAAAACTCTATCTATCCTCGACCAAGCTGGAAAATCTCGGTTATTAGACCATGTAAATGTGCCTCCTGATAGTGGAATATCCATGAATTCCTGTTCGAAAATGAGATCAGAGAAATCTCTCATCGCAGGAGTGATGCGAGGAGATCCCGACCTTTCGCTCGGAAATCGAGATATATTAAAGTCCCCCCCAATACAACTTGGTAGCTCCCACAAACTAATAATACCCGCCAATTCTTCCCACAAAAATCTTCTCTCTGAATCAATATTTGGGCCATAAACACCAATGAAAGCCCATTTGAAGCCATCTTCTAGACTAACAAAAGAGCAAGCAATCGATAAATCACCCACACACTCCTCAACCCTTTCTACCACCCTTGTGTCAAACATAATGAGAACTCCCCCAGAAGCACCTTTTGACGGTAGATAAGACCACCCAACATGTTGTCCGCTCCATAAGCTGTGAACTAGTTGTCTTATAATCACTTCCAACTTAGTCTCTTGTAAGCATATGATGTCCCCTTTCCATTGGCGAAGTAAGTTTCTAACTTGGAGTCGCTTATTAAAATCATGTAACCCCCTCACATTCCAAGATATTATTTTTGGCTTCATTGGACCACCATTTTACCCCTGCCCTTACTACGGTCACGAGTAGAGCTTTTCTCACCTCCATCCTCTATCATTGCCCAATCTAATCTTCTGAGTTCTCTTTCCCTCTTTTTGGCCAACGCCAAGGATTGGTCGGAAATGGATTGGACATTCACAGCCTCTACAGCTGTAAGAAAGGCCATAAATTCAGTTTCAAAATCCCCATAAGTAATACCTACCATCTGCTTAATGTCCATCGCTCTCTGAATGACCCAATCTGACACATTGGGATGAAAGGAGTAATTTTGAAATCCTAGATAGGTACTTTACTCCTTTAAACTCAAACCTAACCAAAACTACATTCAATTTCTACTCTCAGTATTTGCATTGTCACCTTATAGCCAAGGAAATAAGAGAAAAATAAAACTAAAAATAATTCTAAAAATTATATATTACAAGGTATTTTTAAATTTTACCATGATACTCTTCTAATCCAGAAAAAAAGGGCATAATAATGAATTTTAGAGCTTAAAAAAGGTACAGACTACTTGAAAATGCTCCAAGACAAGAAAGTCGGCCTCTGAATTCGAGGCAAATCAACTAGAAGTTCAAAATATTGGTTGGCAGTTAAGAAATATCACCTGAAATATGATCATGTATTGCTATAATTTTAACTAGAATGGGCTCCACTTTTTCACATCCTTTCCCAGTTTCCCTCGGTTTTTCTCTAGGCAACTAAACAATCTGACATTGAAAATTGGATGCTGATACCATGATTGGTTTTTTTTAACGACTGATGTAAAATGACTTGCACACTTCCTAGAGAGTAATGATGAGGCTTCCAAAAGAGGCTGCCAGTTCATTGTTTTACTTTAGATTTAATTGGAATGAGAGGTATAACAGACAAACCATGACAAAAATAAGATTTAGCTGGGAAAATCTACCGCATTCATATCAACACGAAGCTCTTCGAACCATGCAGTGGTATCTTTTTCCCTGAGTATGCTAGCAATGTAAATGCAAGCTAAAGCAATCAGATATGGAGCATATATGAGAACAAGGTCCATCTTGTAGGTGTCATTCACAAGTCCCCTGCATGTTTCAAAGCATTAGGGCTACATCATGTCTATCATGGCGGGAAGGAAATGATAGAAGCTTCGAAAACTGCGAGAAGACAATGGAGGAGCTGAAAATCTTTTTCTTTAAAACATTGTTCTCACGGGTGGGGGCCATTGTTTGTAACGGGCCAAGTGTCTATGACTTTTTACTATCAGTTGTAAACTCTAGTTCGGTATTTCTCATGTATAATCCCTATATAGTTGGGTTTTGCCTACTTTTATGAATAAAATACTTTGATTACCAATAAAAAAAAAATGTCTATGTTCTTTTCTTTTTTAACTCTCTTCTTTTTGAAAAGAACATCATGTTTACGTTGTAGTAAATTAATCAATCTTTTTATTTTGTCTCCAACTTAAACAAGGTTATCCTTGTTTCATTTTCTTCCCCCAAGGATTCTTTTTCTCGATGGCATCTTCTCACTCTTTTTGCATAAGAAAGAAAGAACCCTATCTAATTTCAAACTTGATATATTTAAAATTTTAAACAGGTTTGCTGTGATTTTAGTGAAAAGAAGCCATCTCAACTACGCGCGCGCGTGTGTGTGTATTTCTACAATGCATACAGTGAAAGATTAGTAAGATAAAATCAATAATTGGAACAAATCTATCACAAGAATATTAAAACTATATTTATCCTGAAAAATTAAAGGGAAAAAAAGAATAGATAAGCATGTTGACATGCAGCCACCTCAGAAAAATGACTATGCTGGGAATTGGACTCTTACCAAGTTAATTGAGTCATACTTATATCATTCAGGCCTGCATCCTGAAGCAACCTGCCAAAGCAAGGAAAAAAGGACAGACGTCATTGACTGGTCATAAAAAATAAAAATCGGAGGAAGATATCTTTCTGAGAAGATAGCTAGAAGATCAGCTATCTTTCAGAAATGAGCAAACTATAAAAAACATGCAAAAAGATCAACATTGGCATCATTGGAACCAACAGATATCATGTATAATATGTGGACACAGTCATCAGGCATGGCACCTAATTTAGAATAGTGCTATCTCAAAGTTGGATATTAATTAGCAGTGACTAAGAATATGAAGACAAACTGCATTTACATTTCAGCCAAAATGTTTAGTATCAGATATGCAGCTATGCTTGTAATCTAATCACAGTTCAACCATAAGCACAGACATACTATTTGACACTATGATAAAAAACTTAATCACCCAATCAAATGAGGCCTGAGAGAGAGAAAAGGACAGGGATTCGGTGGATTAAATAAGGGGAGGTACCGAGTCAAAATAGAAAATGACCACAACTAAAATTGAACACAATGAATTTTACAAGATGTTTTTTTTTTTGTAAGTAAAATTTTACAAGATGTTATCTTAGCAATCAAGTCATTCATCAAGTTGATGGAGCTTATCTCTAACCAATTAAAGTTCACAGTAAAGGATTGATTCACAGAAGATAAAAACCAAATATCTTATAGCCAATCTGAAGTTGCTAAAGATACATGATAAAGAGGATCAAATACTTACTGAGACAATGCTCGGTAAGGATGGAATACAACTAAATAATAGTTGAGTGCTTCTAAAATCTTCATTTCCATTTCAAGGATGTCTTTGATCTCATACCTATCGTACCTATACTTTTCATCAGAATCTGTGAAACAAGAATAGGTGGGCTCTTAGAAATTTCAACAGTAAGTAAAATGTCAATGATTGAGTTTGGTGGGAATTGAAATGATTTAATCTATATAAGTTCAGTATCAAGTAGTTACATAATTTCTTGAGGTAAAATACAAGAAGCCTGGCCTGCACTGTGCTTTCTTCTGCTTTTGATGCCAGGTACAAGCAGGTTGGAGCCACGAGGCGCGGATCATATTCAGTCATACTCTTTCTGAGAAAACAAAAAGCAGTCAAGCTTAGCCAGTGATCGCAAATCTGGTCTTAAATGTGCCTAAATGTATTTTCTTATGAGATGATACTGAAATGACAACATATACAGCAATCTCAGGTGCTTGTAAGCAAAACAGATTCTACAAATTGATGAGAAACGGGAACTACTAAGAAAAGGATGTCCTTATAAATATTCAAGAGTTACTTATCAAAAAAAAAATCAAGAGTAATATAACAGAGAAAAATAAATATTAAACCGCCACCAAGTTAACATTGCAGCAAAATAAAAATAAGAAAATCTATGTTTTTCTTATAAAGCTCTCTCCCAAATTTGGTCAAACAAAACCACATAAAACAGGCTGTCAATCTCAGTTCATTTTTTTGTTTTTTGCATGAATCAACATGAACATTGTAAGGTTGCTCTTGTAAATGAAATTCAATGGAATCCATAAAGACTCTATTCATCCATGGGATACACAAGGATGAGATATTCACATCTTCATATGAGTGCAACTATTGCTATACACACTTAGGGATATGTACAAGTAGCATGACTAGCATTATAACTTTGCCCCATTAATTAATGTTTTGCTGAGTAAAAAGATACTGATGGAGCAAAACTACAGAAGCTTTGTAATGACATGATATGAATAATATAGGAAGTAGAATATGATTGTAGGGGGAAAAAAAACTAAAAATGAAAAGTGCTTCATATACATAATACAATGAACTAGCATTAATCAATTACCAAGTGATTTCTAAAAGTTAAAATGAACTTCATAGTTGTTACTCATATCAAAAGCAAAGATTAGGCATAAGCTTGTGGTCACAGACCAAACTTATTTTTCCATCATCGGTTAATTACTTCAAATACCTGGTGTAAACACGTCTCATATATGCCACAGCAGTAGCAACCACCCTGAAACATTTGACCAGTATAATAAAGATTAAGTAGTGAAACTAGTCTGATAAAACTTTTATGTACCAATTTTATGAAGTTAAGGGAACACAATTTACCAAATTAATTGTTATTATGTGGTCCTGGAGTATGCCAAAAAAAGAATTTAGTACCTAGTGCTCAAAATTCTTAGAAACAAATCAATTATGTTCCACTTGTATCCATAGAAGTAGAAAAACTATAAGCATCTCACTTACAAGCCAATAAAGTTGAGACCGTACCCATTATTTTCCAACCAGTCCACTTATCAGAAAACAAATTCCAACCAGTCAAATCTAGCTTTGAGAAATTTTGAACATCCTATTCTTTTCTATCTCAAGTTGAAATTGGGGTTCAATCAATTTAGCCATCAGGTGTGGCCATATGTGATATTTTATCCTGGAATAAGTGACTTCTATTATTCCCAATAAACATTGCTCATCCTTCCATTAAAATTAATCTTTCTTTTAGCAAGGCCGGACATTGCAAAGTACAAAGTATTTAGTAAGGACGACATATCCAGTTATATCCTCCCAGAACATCAACATCCTTCAAGACCATGCATTTTGGTGTTGGTTAGAAGAAATTCATTAACATATGAAATTCTGAAATTTTATTGTGATATAACCTTTCAGCATAAAAGACACTAGTAATCGTTAAAGATACATGCTATGGAATAACAACACATCACACCAACTAAAATACAAACATTTTAATTTTCACGACGCATTAAAGGAACTTGCTTGAAAACTCTCAAAACCTGTGTCAGACAGGAATATCAGAAAACATTATTTCTTGCTCTAACAAAAAGGTAGAACAGTCTAAGAATCTAATTCTCTAATAAATATGATTATAACTGAAAACATTTATTGTGGTTACACTTATATAAAAAATGATTTATTGCAGTGACAGACTGATGATCTGCCTAAATCTTAAATATCTCCAGGGAAAACTTTACGAGTTATACGTGAACTAAAACTATGAACACCATCTAAGCAGGGGCATAACAAAAAAAAAAAAAAAGCAGTTCTACTTGTAAAATGAAAAGAGAATATGAAAGCATAAATTAGGAAATCATACGTGATAGTATCAGTAGCATTAGGAGCATAAGTTCAAACCTTTGCCTCACTTTTACATGTTGAGCCAATTTCCATATATCTGTAATGAAATTAAGGAAAAAAAATAATTTTGAAATGATGTAGATCTGGGAAGCAAAATTATTAGCAGTGTCATGTGTACACAAGTGAGTGTCAAAACACTTTGCCAAGAAATACCAAGTAATAATTCCATGATTATACAAAGTATGTGGGTGGAATCTTCAGATTACCACAAAAGGAAAATTAACGAAGGAAACCCATAGAATCAAGAACTGCAGGAGATGGTATGAAGCCAAAAAATTACATAGCAATTTCCAGAAGAAAACATAATCCTACTAAAACTCTCACATATGGGCACAGAGAGAGAGAGAGAGAGAGAGAGCATTTTCCATTCAGCTACAATTTGGCAACTAATGATACATGAATGAATAGTATCTCTAATAGCATAAGAAACCCAATGTAACAACTTGAGAACCATATTCTGAAAAAAGAGATTACACATCTTGTTTTGCAGTTTAGCCTTGTAGACACCTAGTTAGGTACTTCTCATGTATACTTTCAGTGTAATTGGGCTTTGCCTCCTTTTTATGAATAAAACTTCTTGATTACCTATAAAAAAAAGTCTTGAAGAAACCTATTATATCAAGGTGAACTGCACTAGGAAAGCAGCAAATCTCAATCAAATACAATCAAGTTACTTTCAATTCCCTTGAGAAAATCATATACCACATGCAACTTGTTATGCCTAGAAGAATAGTAGACCCCTTGCCAATTGGAGAGGAAAATATGGTCACCCACAAATTGCAACATTGTGGAAGATGGTCTCCATCTATCTAGTGTGGTGTATTTAGGGGGAAAGGAATGATATAACTTTTGGGAATAATGAAAAAACAACAAAAGATATTTAAAAGTTTCTTTTTCAATACTTCGTTCCTTTGGGCAAACTCCTATAAATTTTAGTGGACTACCATTTCGTGGTTTTCTTGTATCTCTTCCTATTTCTAATTAGGTGTCTTCTTGTATGAAAATCATTAAACAACAACTCTCTTACAACTTTTTTTTTACAACTCTATATTAAATAAATGGTAGTTTTGTTAAATTAAAATTCAACTTTAATGGAGTGGCATCATTGCATTGGTCGGTTGTGAAATGGGTTGTAAAAAAGTTGTAAGAGGGTTGATGTATAAATCTGACATTCCAAGCATGAACCATCATTATTTCTTCAATATACTTGCAAAAAAAAAAAAACTTTAAACTGTAAGCCTGAAAAAGAAAAGCACCTACAAGCACTGATACAAGCTGAAACCCACATGAAATTAACAACAAAATATTTGAATGAAATCCAACAAGCAAGTGAGACTCGGAGAGGGACAGAGATCATACAATTGGCCATATGCATCTTAATGAGCTTGAAATCCTCAAGAGCGATGCCCTTGTCTTTGTCAAGTGGGTGCACCACATCCACCTCTTCCTGGTCCAATAGCTGCTTTCTTGAAAAAAAAATACCCACAATTCAGAAACAAACGACTAAATAAACCAAGAAAAATATGAAAAACAAAATAAATAAAAAATGAAAAACAGGTTGTGTTGAAAACGTACTGGTGAGAGGATGTCCAGAAATTGGCAGCCATTTTTCGTATCAGAGACCAGGAAGATTCTGAGAGTGCTCTTATGGAACTGTCAAAAGTTGCTTCGATTGTTCAAGATTCAGTTTTTCCTGGTACAGAGTGGAAGGAAAAATCTTAGCGTTGCGTCAAGTGGAGGTCGGAATCGTCGGATACCTGGAAGGTAAGGAAGACTCCGTTACCGTTTCGGCCCATTTCTTGGTCCCGGATCGACATAAATCAGGCCGACTCAGGGCCCAAAAAAACTTTGCCTTGTGATAGCCCAAACTATGAAGTCTCGTAATCATATTTGGTAGTGTAGTTTTGCTACTTATCATTCTAAACACCACACACCACACTTATTTTTTAATTTTTAATTTTTAATTTTAATGATAAATTTAGGTTGTTTAGATTTTATATATTAATTTTTTTTTAAAACTCAAATAAGTTAAAAATTACGTTTGAAAAAAAAAATTCTACTTATTATCTTTACACCACGCATAATTTTTTATCTTTTTTTTCTCTTAGCAAGTATTTGGTATATAAATGATGAGTAGAAAAACCCAATTATTTTAACAGAAATAAAACCAAAAAAAATAAATTAAAATTAAATATAGTATGTGATGCGTAGGATGATGAGTAACAAAACTTTTTTATGAATGCTATTCTAGAGAATCTTGTCGAGAAATCATAGCCTTGTTTGGTCAAACAAATCATCTCATCTAATCATTATAATTTTCTAAACTCCGATACAAAATATAATAAATAATTTAACATTTTCAAATCTTAAAATAAAAATTATATTAAATTATTTTAATTTAAAACTTTCATATCAATTTATGTAACCGAAAGTTGTAATAAATACCTTGTTGAGAAATAATACAAAGAACACAGTGCTAAGTCCAAAATCTTCCAAGACCAATGCAAACTCTATTTAAATTAGAAAACTATAGCGATTTGACACTTTGAATAGGACATTCGATTGTTTGTTTAGTCCTTCTCTGCAAATTTTCTTCTCTTTATGTCATAATTCATAGGAATTCCTTCATTTTTCTCCCTCTTTCTATCCTTTTCCCACCAACCCACCCTTTGTCCATATCTTTTTCTTGCATTTTTGTCTCCTTTCCGGTGAGTTACATTATGTCTGATCTATTGTCTTTCTACCACCAAAATGTCACATGCAACACTACCATATTTACCATTTCAACTATACTTAAAAAGAGAAATTATTCTTACAGTCTTAGAATATATAAATTTCACATATTCATTTTAAAAATAGCAAGTAAATTTGAGATTTACGTAAATTTGAGATTCACATTAAAATATATATTTTTTAATAATATATCTCTTTTTTTAAAAAAAAAAATACGTGAAATTTGCATATGTTAAAATTATATTTAAAATTACTCATATATTTAAGATTACTTATATATATACCCCACAAATAAGCAAGCATTGGTACATATCCGATAGGGCTGCACACGGTCCGGTCCGGCAATGGATCGAAGGTTTTCGGTCCATCGATTGGACTGGACCGGACCGGACCGAACACTTAAGGGGACCGGACCGGACCGGTAGCTATCGGTCCGGTCCGGTCCGGTTCAGTCCATTCGGTCTGACCCTCTTTTTTTTTTTTTTAAATCAATTAATAAAAAAAATTATTTACATTACTAAATTAAATTAAGTGACTTATTAATATGGATTATGTAACAAACTCAATAAAAAAATATTTTATATGGTCAATGATAATAAATTAGATACAAATTACATTATTGATGATGTTAATTATTATTTTATTACTAACTTAAAGTATGTTAATGCATAATGAGCCATATACAACTTTTAACATTTTGTATATGAAGCAATAAGTATGAATAATTTAATTATCCATACATATTATATCCATAATTGAGAAAGATATATACTTAACATACTATTATAAATAAGAATAAAATATTTAATTATACATACTATTATAAATTTATAAATTATACATATATTATAATTTACACTATAACTCTTAATACTTAATAGTATTAGTAATATATTAAAGAATATATTATACATTGATACTAAATATATATAGTGATAGCCTTATAGTGATTAGTTATTATGAATCATGATTTAGAGTAAGTAAATGACTCAAATTCAATGTATTATAAATATTATAATTTATGATTCTAATACTATAATGACAATTATAGTATAATTATATAATAGTATTAGTATAAAGTATTAGACTATTAGTAATATAGTAATATAGTATAGGCTATAGCTATATATTAGTAATATTAGTATAAGTATAATTGTATAACTATAACTATAGTCTATAGTTAATAGTTATAACTATACTAAATCGTTATAACTTATACTAATATATAATATAGATATAATAAATCACTATAATATAGTATAACTAAACTAATATAACTATTAGTATAACTATATAATAGTATTAGTATAAAGTATTAGACTATTAGTAATATAGTATATGCTATAGCTATATATTAGTAATATTAATATAAATATAATTGTATAAGTATAACTATAGTCTATAGTTAATAGTTATAACTATACTAAATCGTTATAACTTATACTAATATATAATATAGTTATAATAAATCACTATAATATGGTATAACTAAACTAATATAACTATTAGTATAAGTGTATAACTATATAATAGTATTAGTATAAAATATTAGACTATTAGTAATATAGTATTATAGTATTATAGTATAGGCTATAACTATATATTAGTAATATTAGTATAAGTATAATATTAATTGTATAAGTATAACTAATAAACTATAGTATATAGACTTATAGTTAATAGTTATAACTATACTAAATCATTATAACTTATACTAATATATAAATTAGTTATAATAAATCACTATAATATGGTATAACTAAATTAATATAACTATTAGTTTAACTATATAATAGTATTAGTATAAAGTATTAGACTATTAGTAATATAGTAATATAGTATAGGCTATAGCTATATATTAGTAATATTAGTATTAGTATAATTGTATAAGTATAACTATAGTCTATAGTTAATAGTTATAACTATACTAAATCATTATAACTTATACTAATATATAATATAATTATAATAAATCACTATAATATGGTATAACTAAACTAATATAACTATTAGTATAACTATATAATAGTATTAGTATAAAGTATTAGACTATTAGTAATATAGTATATGCTATAGCTATATATTAGTAATAGTAGTATTAGTATAATTGTATAAGTATAACTATAGTCTATAGTTAATAGTTATAACTATACTAAATCATTATAACTTATACTAATATATAATATAATTATAATAAATCACTATAATATAGTATAACTAAACAAATATAACTATTAGTATAACTATATAATAGTATTAGTATAAAGTATTAGACTATTAGTAATATAGTATATGCTATAGGTTATAGCTATATATTAATAATATTAGTAATTTAGTATAAGTATAATTGTATAAGTATAACTATAGTCTATAGTCTATACTTATAACTATATTAAATCATTATAACTTATACTAATATATAATATAGTTATAATTTCTTATAAACTTATAACTTATAATAAATCACTATAATATAGTATAACTAAACTAATATAACAACTAATATAACCATTAGTATAACTATATAAAATATATAATAGTATTAATAGTCTATACTTAATTATAATATAGTATAATTATATATATAAATTAATTATATATAAAAAAAAATATAAAAAAATATAAAAATTAATTATATTCGGTCCGGTCTGGTCTGAAAATCAACCGGACCGTGGACCGGACCGAATTCATTCGGTCAAAAAAAAAATAGACCGGACCGGACCGGACCAAATTCGGTCTGATCCGGTCCGGTCCAAAATGACCGGTCCGGTCCAGTTTTTTCGGTCCGGACCGACTGATTATCAGCCCTAATATCCGATCCTCCAAATCTCACATGTGCATGTGCAACATGGATGGATTCCTCATCTCTATATATTTCAAATCTACCGTACATTGCTCCACCACCATCAAAGCATAGCCCCACATGTTAACGCTGTTGTGATTATCTCTAATACAAGACTTGAAAACACGATTCGATTCAGACTGATTCAAATTGAATCGATAAGAAACCGATCCAATTTTAGTAAATATTTTGAATCGTTCACTAAATCGCTTCAATCAACCGATTCAGATTGGTTATAATCGATTTTAGACCAATTTGAACCAATTTGAATTAATTCAAAATTGTATTTATTTTTAAGTTGTCTAACAAATGAGTTCTTTTTTATTTTTTATTTTTTTATTTCTTATATAAAAATATGATAGAACTAAGCATATATTAATTTTTTCATCATTATATGCAATGATAATCGCAAAAAAAAATTGAAAGATAAAACATGTAATTCATTATTTTTTTTATTTGAACAAAAAATTAAGGAGATAAATGAGCATTTTATATTAAATTTATAGTTATGCATAAGATACTACATTTGCCATGTGTTTATAACTTAATGGTATTTATCATTTTTGTATATAAGACAAAAAAATGTCGACAAGTAAGATTAGATACATAAATTATATATTTATTGAAACTATTTAGATTCATATAATATTTTTATTGAAACTAATCAATAAAGTTATATTTTATACTCTTTTATACATGATATAAAATGTTTGAATTGCATCAAATGATTTTTAATACTTTTTTTTTTTTTATCAAAATTGACATATCTGATTCAAAATTATTATAAATCGCCCGTACCCGATTCTGATTTCTCGAGCCTTACTCTAATGACCCATCACTAATTTAAGACATTCAATCTTAATTACCCGACTTTATTTTAACTTTGTCTCACTGTGAATTCAGAAGGAAATGATCAGGGGACCTCATGAACATCATCATAACAACAAACTCAATACTCTTCCCTTGTTATATATTGCAGCCTCAAGTTGCATCGGAATAGTCCATCAAATAGGCTATATGCAAATTGCTATTATACCGATCCTCTATTTGACTAAACGATCTCGGCCAATTAGATTTAAGGGATGTTTGGATATAGAGATTAGATATGAAATTTTCAAAATTTTTAAAATTTGTTATAATTTTATTTCTAAATATCACACAAATACATAATATTTTATAATTTCAAAATTTCAACTTTTCAATTTTTTCATTTAATAATTACTTAATAATTATAATTTTTACAAATTTTAAAATAAAAATAATATTAAAATAAATTTATAATTTTTTTTATTCAAATCTTTTCTTTCTCATCTTCTGAAACTTAATAAAATATTTGAGTTCAAATTATTTTACAAATCATCTTTTTTAATTTATATATAAGAACTGATACAGATGTAATAAGATTATACAAACAAATTTATAAGTGATATAATTTTATGAGATACTTTAAATATATTTTATAATAAAATTAATTTTATAATTAGATGTATCATACCAAGTCGGATAAATATATTTTCTGAAATATTTTTATTTATTTATTTATTTATTTTAAATAGTATTCAAAGTACGTACATGTGATCATAGCAAAGTTGGTCGGCGGTCGCGAAGTTGGTCATTGAATAATGAAAGAAAATCTGGCATGTAAGCCAAAAAGAAATAAGAAAACGACACGACCTGCGTGACACACGAAAGCCGATATTCTGTACAGGGACATTAACAACCTGGTTTCGACCAATCTTCTGGGACGGGACGGGCCTACTGATGACTACATTTTTCTCGAGTGGTGCGAAGGCTATGTCGGACCATTTAAAAGCTTGGGCCCCACAGGATATTTCAACAATGAGCAATGCTGCACAGTATTTCCAACCTCCACACACATCCCCTCTCTCTTTGTCCACGTAAAATATGGGGTGTATTAAAAAATACTATAATAAATAAAAATTTATAAATTTAAGTGATTTAATATAATATATTAAATTATAAAATAATTTTATAATAAATTAAATTAAAAATATCTTATAAAATAATGTCAATTTATAAATTTAATTATTTTTATAGTTAAATTTGAAAAAATAAAATCTACCGTAGAAATAATTTAAAAAAAAAAAAAGGTCTCACTTCTTTTTCTTTTACTCGCATGTAAAAAATTTACAAATATTAATTAATCATGCACAAATCTTTTTTTCCATTAAGCGCATAATTTCTCCATGCAAATGGGTACATTAATATCTAGTAATTAGTGCTTTTAGTTTTCTTTCCTTTTCTTTTCTTTTTTTGTTTTTATTTATTCCACAAAATTAAAGAAAAGGATAAGTGAATTTGTCATAATTTAGGATCCATTAGTTACACGTGCAAGTCTCATGTCAATAGCTAGCTTATATATAAGAGTATTATAGCTTTGTTTATTTTTTCAGATAAGATGAGATGATAATGATTGTGAAAATAAATTAGACCTGTTATTAGATTAATTAGATTAATTAATCTAATTTAATTATTATTTTAATTTAATAATTCTTTTTTGTGCATGTTTCCAAAATAAACCAATCGATAAAGTCTGAAAACATATTTTTACCTTTGTTTGGATTAATTAGAGGAGAGACGGAGACAAAAAGTAAGAAATTTAGGATAGATATCCTTAGATAAATTTTGCACAAAGAACAAAAAAATCAAGATGAGAAAAATAAAATGAACGTTGGAGGAGAGAGAAAATAAACTGAAAAAATTAGACGATAATTTACTGTTCATATATATATATATATATTGAGCTACCGTAGTTAAAAGTTCATTGCAAATCACTTTTGGGCTTGATTAGCTAAAATGTCTACCTCATTTTTAGTGCTCTTACACTGTTTTTATTTATATTAGAGCTCGTTTGGATACAAAAATTATATCATCTCATCTTATTTAATTTTTTTAATTTTTTAAAATTTTTATATAAAATATAATAAATAATTCAATTTTCTTAAATTCTCAAATAATAATAATATAAAAAATAATATTCTAACAATATTTTATTCAACTCATCTAAAATCATCTCATCTTATATCATTATCCAAACCAACCACAAGCTAGTTAGTAGATGCATTAACATCAAGCCAGTGCCTTTACTTTTTATTTTTATTCAACAAAAATAAAGTAAAGGACAAGTGAATTTCTGCTATAAATTACACATGCAAGTCTCGTTTCAATTTGCATTTCATCCGGCCAATATCTTCAGCTCATATAAGCAACATGGAGTTTTCCTTCCAAATAATCTTAGCGCTTATAGCTTTGCTACTCATCTTTAGTGTCTTGAAAAAGATTGCATCACGTACCATTTACAGGCGTGACACCAAACTCATTGTAGTCCCTGAACCATCAGGAGCGCTGCCCATCTTGGGTCACCTCCATCTTCTAGGAGGCCAAGGCCTAGCCGCCCAAACTCTTGGTGCCATGGTCGATAAATTCGGTTCACTCTTCTCTCTCAGGTTCGGTCTCCGGAGGGTCTTGGTGGTGAGTAGTTCGGAGATGGCAAAGGAATGCTTGGCTACAAAGGACAGAGTTTTTTCTACGAGGGCGAGCATAGCAGCGGGAAAATACATGGGTTACAACAATGCCGTTTTTGCCCTTGCTCCTTACAGACAGTATTGGCATGATGTGAGAAAGATGGCTATCCTTAAGCTTCTGTCAAGCCAACCGATTAAGAATCGAAAGCATGTCCGAGCATCAGAGGTGGAGTTGCTCGTTAAAGATGTGCACTCCCTGTGCGAAAACAACGGGGTGGTGGACATCAGTGCTTTGCTCGAGCACATGACGTTCAACATCATCCTCAGGGCACTAGTAGGAACGCGATTTTTCGGTAGCGAATATGGAGACAGAAATAGCGAGGGGAACTGTATCAGAGGCGGGATAAATGAGGCTTTGCGTCTCAGTGGCATTTTCGTCTTGTCGGACGCCATTCCATATCTTGAATGGATGGACTTCCAAGGGCATGTTGGTTCCATGAAGAGAACCGCAAGGGAACTTGGCTCTATGGTTGATGCTTGGTTCAATGAACATCTACAACAGAAATCGGAGAGTGAAAGTAATGGTGAAAGTGATTTCATGGATGCAATGCTATCGACCCTTCCGGCAGATGCTGTGATTGCGGGCCATACGCATGATACTATCATCAAGGCGACAACAGTGGTATTTTTAGGGACCCCGGTCTTGTCCCTAAACACTAAGTCCACGAGCTCACCTTGGTGATGATGGTGACGGAGTGTCAAGCCTTCTTGTTTGGCCTTTGCACGTATTATGGCAATGATGGGTTCCTAGGTTGATGAATGTGTGGTGTTTAGTGATGGAAATGATGATGATAGTGAGTTTGGGTGATCTAAGTGGTGTTTAGGCGTGTTTGAGGCAATGGGGAATGACTTGAGGGTTGCCCTTGATGTTAAGGCCACTTGGGTGATATTTAGGGTTAGTATAATGAAAATAGACTAGGGTTTGGATGGTGGTTAAGAGGAATTTCGAGATTGGAAGAGTTGGATTAGGGTTGGAGTGTAGGATGAGTTGCTATGGTTTGGAATGAATGTGGATGAATGAGGCTAGGACTCTTAGATTGATGGACTCTCTTTGGGAAAGATAAGAATTCGGTTAAGGTAAGAAAATGAAGATGGATAATGTTTGAATGGGTCTAGGGTTTTTCCTTGAGTTTAGAGATTGTTAAGGTAAGATGAGATTTGGATATGGCAAGATGATGATAGTCTTTGATTGACTTGAGTGATTATAGGGAATGAGATATTTGTGAGATTGGATATGGAAGATGTGATTTGGGTATGGTAAGAGGTTGGAAGTTTTTGGGTGTCTTGAGTGATTGAGTGATTTTAGGAATGGAGTGATTCTAGAGAAATTCCTAGAATCAAGAGATTGGCTAAGGTAAGATATGGAAGGTCTTTGGTGGTTTGAGTGATTCTAGGGATGGTCCTAGAATTAAGGGATTGGAAAGTGAAGATAGGATAAAAAAGATATGATTTGGAGATGGGTAGGTGGCTAGGGTTTGATCCTAAATGGTAGGATGCATAAGAGTTGTTGGGAATTGGATGTTTGACTAGGGCAATGGGTGTATTTCAAATTTTGGAGGGATTTGAAGATGAGATAAGGATTCCTAAGTGGTAGGAATTGCCTTGTGGGAGTCTAGGGTTTAGTTGGATGAATGGTGGCTATGGTTAGGATTCCTAAAGTTTAGGAGGTCCTTATGGAAGGTTAGGCTAGGGTTTCCAAATGAAGTAAGATTTGTGTATGGCAAGATGGAGGATTAGTAGATTCGGCTAAGGTTAATGAATATGATGGAGGCTAGGTTAAGTGATTTCTAAGGCAAGATATGTGTATGGAATGTATATGGCAATAGGTAAAATGATGGAATGTATATGACAATGGTGAATTTCAGCCAAGGGCTAATGTGGGTAAGGGAATGCTAATTTTGGTAAGTGGAGCTTATGGGAAATATGACCTTGAAAAGATGGAGGCTTAGGATGTGTGTGGTATGTGAGAAAATGCAAAGAAAATATATGAACGATGGATGAATAAACTCAACAAAAAAATATGAAGACTCTCTTTATGGTTTATATGGATATTTCGAGAAACCAAAGAATACTAAGATTAAGGCTTAGAATATCTTTGATATGCAAGAAAGTAAAGATGAACAAAATGAAAAATATAAGAACAACTAGAAAGGATAAGAATAATGTATTTTTAGGTTTTTGAATATAGAATGGAAAACATAGACAAGAGATTGACAAATTGAATGAAACAAAAGCAATACTCATAAGATTGATAGATAATTTACCATCGATTCACGAATTTCACGATGATGAAATAAGATAGATTGAATCATACCTATTCATGAATTTCAAGGTGATGATCTTCTACTAGGGATTCGCGAATTTCACCCAAGTAGCCCAAGTGCTAAGCACCGAAAGGTGATCTCAAGAACAATAATTCACCCACTTAGGGATTTACCAAATTGTCAAAAGATGTAAAATGAAATATTTAAGGGTCCTATTTATAGAGATTACAAAATGGAAACCCCCAATAGGTCCATTGAAATATAATTAAATAAAATAAATAAAGATAAATAAATAATATGGTCTTGCATGACCAATGTGGCTCGTGATATGTTTTGGCCCTTGATTGGCCTTGGCTAGCCTTGATCTTGGAAGTGACCCGATCTTTATTGTCCATGCATGCCTAAGATTTTGTCCTAAGGCGATTTTTGATGGGATCCCAACATGTATGTTAACGTTGTTGTAATTGGTTAACTTGTTCCTCGACCATTTTAAAGATTCCTCTTCATGGACGTGCATGATATTTTGTGTGGTTGGTAGTGGCGTAAAAAAAAACGGTGAACTGGTAAACCGGATTGGACTGAACCGGTGGATTTGGTTCGGTATAGAGTTTGGTTCGATTCGATACCAGTTTTATTTTTCTTAAAATCGGTCAAATTCGGTTTGGTTCCAGTTTTTTTTTTTAAAATTGGACTGGATTGAACCAGACTGGTTCATATATATATTATAATCGGTGTGGAATCGGTTCTTAAAAATGTAAAACTGATACATACCTGTTCGATCTCAAATTTTGTTTAAAACTGAACCAGTTACACCCTTAGTGGTTGGTATGTTTTATGGCCAGCCATGATGGTGACAGTATTTTTCTTGGGTGTAAAATCTAATTAAATTATATATAACTAGTCAATTATAACTAATGATATATGATTTAATTAATAATATATCAAATCACTTAGGATTGTGATTTATATATATATCAAGCCGCATCGATTTACAAATATTTCATTTTTCTAAGATTTTTGTATAGATTTAGCACTTCTCTTATATATATATATGTATATATATATATATTTTTTATTAACATTGGGTATTTGAGAATAGCATCCCGACTAATTCCTAGAGTTTCTCGCAAGTGCAATTCGGGTGATTCAAAGAAACAATCCTCCAGTCCGATGGTTCTTAGAGATTATTTGTACTTAAGAGAATTCAAATAATCTTGGACTTTAAAGGGAGCATATATACCACCAAGATCAAAATCATTACCACTTAAGCCAACCCCCAGTCCACGTTATTCTCTTTCATAATTATCCCCCAAAGTTAGTAGAAAAAGTTCCAAAAGTTTAAAGCACTTACGTCTTACATATAACCAAATAAATTTTACCAAAAGATTTACGTTCGTTAATTATTGAAGATGATGGAATAGCAAAAGTCTAATGATCATTTTGATTTCTTATAGAGATAAATACATATTATATATTTCATTAAATCCATAAAAATAATTTATGTACAATTTTTTTTTTTTAAAAAAAAAAATATCTTCTACTATAGTATTCATTGATTCATTTTATTAATAATTATTTGCAGGTTCTCATCCTAACAGGCGCAGGAAGCACAGCTGCTACTCTAACATGGGCACTCTCCCTACTCTTAAACCATCCGAAAGTGCTCAAGGCTGCCCAAGAAGAGCTAGACATTCATGTAGGCAAAGAAAGATGGGTGCAAGAATCTGATATCAACAACCTAAACTACCTCCAAGCCATTGTCAAGGAAACCCTACGCCTATACCCACCAGGTCCTCTCACAGGGCTGCGCGAGGCCATGCAAGATTGTAACCTCGGCGGCTTTCATGTTTCCAAGGGCACCCGTTTGATCATCAACCTATGGAAGCTGCAACGAAACCCGCAAATATGGTCGAATCCGTCCGAATTCCAACCAGAGAGGTTTCTGACAACTCACGCAGACATCAATGTCTGGGGCCAGAACTTTGAGTATATTCCGTTTAGCTCTGGCAGAAGGTCGTGCCCCGGAACTTCTTTCGGCTTGCAGGTGGTTCACTTGGCACTAGCTCGTTTGCTGCAGGGATTTGACTTCTCCACCATGGGAGGTGTGAAGGTGGACATGCGTGAACGTCTGGGAGTTGACTTACCTAAGGTAGATCCACTCGTACTTGTACCCAAGCCTCGCCTTCCAGTGGAGCTTTATTACGTGCTTTGAAGCAAAGTTCTCCTTTCAACTATGATCAGGTTTTTCTACCAGAATAATTCTATTTGAAGATGAGATGAGATGAGATGAGATTAGATTAGATTAGATGAAACACTTCCACTATCCAAATGGGCCTATCTGCTACAATATCACTTTAAATTAGTGGAAAAAATATAGATATGTAAATTAAATTTTAAAAATATTTAGATTCTCCTCTTAATATATATTGGTCTACCTTGCATGTTTTTTCTCAGTGATAGGGATTCAAATCTTTCAAGTAGGACTGGCATAGACTCATTCATTGAAGCAACAGGGGAACACCCTCATTTAACAAAGAACAAAAGGTATGGAAGATATGATATAAAATAAATTGAATACAGGGATGGAACCCCTCCAGGGATGGTGCCAATTTGCTATTGTGTGTACATGATTCATGACTCCAAACTCACCAATACACCAATTGAAGAAACTAACATGCCAGTTGCTAGCGACCGAATCAATTACAAAGTATACAGAAGCAAGCCAACATAGAAGCAGTCCCATTTATCAGGATGAAAATGATCCAGGAATCTATCAACTAAAGGGATGAAATGAGAGAAACAGTGGATAACATTCAAAACCCTTCTTCTTTAATTACAATAGAGATAGACTATACATTCGAAAATTCTTGAGTATTTGCAAAATAAAGCAAAAAGCATGCAGTGAAACTTGTATTTACAAAGAGAATTACCCGAAAGCAGCAGCTTTTTCTACTTAATAACCTCCCTGTTCTGACTAATTATTCTCCTTGAGCTTATACACAGCGTCAATGTATTCTTCTGTGTCCCGAAGGAATGAACCAAAAGCAACAGCCTCCAACGCCAACCTCTTCAGACTCGAAAATGAAGTCAAGATCGACTCATCATTCTCAACTAAATTAACTTTTTCATCCCAAAAAAGTGCACAGCAATGACTCTCAATCAAGTTAACAGCCTCCTTAGATTTAAGTTTTGCACATCTCTGCAACGTATCAGGGTCAAACTCCTTCACATAACATTTCAATGTTTGACGTTTCATTTCCTGGTTAGTTGACCCTTGAGAATATGACATAGATTGTACATTACTACCACCGCCAAAGAGGAGATTTTTCAATCCATACGGACACATCTGTTGGAACTGAAGGGGGGTCCTACGCCCAAGATTGTCCTGGTTTAGCAAAGCTAGACCTTGCTCCAAGTGGTGCCTCAATGATGCACACTTCAAAAAGTAGCCATATAAGATCGAGGCCGCATATACTTGGCTAAGCTTGAGCCGTGGAATCTTAGTTGTTGCCCAATGGTCTGTGACACTAGAATCTGCTCTCAAGCCGCTGACAGTCGTGACATGTTCCTTGACCATCTCCAAAACCTCCAAGCTGTGGATGGACTCCAGTTCCCAGTCCCTTGAAGGCCATATTTCTAGTCTGCCATTGTAAATGCATCTAGAGAGCCTTGGAACCAAGGGGACTTTGATCTCAGAAAATTTATAAAAGATTAACATGAACATGACATCTTCAACGGCTAGTTGGCACTCTTGCTCCTTTAGTAGTGCAACCCTCCTATCATTCATATATATATTTCAGGTCATTACAAAAAGATTTAAGAAATAAAATACATTTGTTCTGATAATATCTGCAAATCAATGTTACAAAATAACAGTTCGGTCAACAAAGTATTCCAATAACAGTTCATCCACTGGGCTTCTAGGCCCTCAGCATAAGCCATTAATCCCACTCAAAACACCAGAGACAATCACAATGCCATACCAACACGAAATATGGACCTCAATTTTTGAAGTTCAATCCATAAGGAACATCAGACCCAGATACTAAAACAACAGGCATCAAACTAATTGGAAGATGATGCCTCTTATTCCAGAATTAGGAGTAAAAAAAGACCACTGGGAAAGAATTTTCAGTACAACTTGGTGTTGGTTTATTTAGGCCATGCATGGGCATGAATCATGTAGGGCTTAGGATAGATGTTGATAGAATGGAACACGACGCAACATGAAAAGTCAAACCCTGATCATGTTATCTCACAATGCTGATTTTATGTCACAAGGCAGGATAGTAACTGAAAATAGAGGATGTTATCATATAATCCTGATCATGTAGGTGTCTAGCCATTTCTATCAGATCACATGACACATAAAGCAGTTATAAAGCATAGATGAGACGAAATGCAGCCCTTCATTACATAATCTTATATACACCTATTTCAACAGAATTCATTATGAATGGCTTCAAATGCTACATAGATACCATAAACATTATGTTGTCAATAGATCTTACCATCTCCAGTAAACAGGACCGGGCACATATAGAAGTCTTTTTTTGTAAACCAAGTACAATAAAGCAGCCTGATTTCTCAATTCCAACCATCTGATTCAATTCTAAACATCTCACAATCTTTTGACCACCCAAGAGATTTGAATGAAATCATTAGAAAAAAACTGATTTTTTCACAGACGATCTACAATTGTAACCCATCACATAGTTGATCACATCCTAAATCACAAAAATTCACTGAGGAGATATTCAAAGAATTCTAATCAATGGTAAGAAAGGAACTCAACCTAAGTTGACAACCCCCTCAAGAATCCAGAATAGATCATGCGTTATGCTACTGTAGTTAGTTACAACGAAATTAAAATTGTCTTTATAAGTTATGATGTAGAGCATCCATTTTAATGCCAATAGTAAAAGGCCCTTCTCATCTTTAATACATACAAAACAACCTTCCCAAGTTCCCATTGAAGCTCAAAACAAGACAACATAGAAAACAAAAGGGAAAATGAGGCAATTAGTCGTCCTGTTTTGTTTTTACATGGTTCAATAAGTTTCCAAACTTTGATCTGGAGTTTCCCAATCTAATCTGTGAAAATTTGGAAGAGACTGTAGCCATGCACAGGATGAAATTTAGCAAGTCACAGGTCATGTCAAATTACTGATAGCATTACATGAGCATATGACGCTATGACAGTTCAAAGCTACAACAGGGGACATCACCACAAGTTTAAAAAACCAACCATATTACTAAGATACTTGCCTCCGATCTCACCCTGATAATTGCTACCATGCTCTCTCAAGAAACTCACTCCAAAATATGCCAACAAAAATACTGTTTAATAGAAACAGAATAATCAATCAACTACTTAATCACCTATAACTGACTAATAATTTTTTGTCCATCGATAAAAAAACTGACTAATAATTTCACAAGCTTATTCTTTTATGTCTTTCAAAATTAAACTCGGCAATGGATCTGAAAAAAATAATAATAAAAATCTTATAAATTTTTTATGTTTATTTTTATAAGTAAATAAGTAGCTTTATTGAATAGAAGAAACTAGGCAAAGCCCAATTACACAGGAAGTATACAAAGTGAGACACCTAATTACATTCTAGTGAGCTGAAAAGAAGATAGAACCTCATGGATAAAAATCTTATAAATTATAGTACAAGCCAACAGCTTTTATGAACAAAAGGAAGCAAGGTTATTAAGTTATTACTCCTCACAGATTTCCACATATTCACAAGTTTAACTAACGAATCAAAGGTCACCCGCTTTACTCAATAAATTCCATGTGCATACATCACTATAAAAAAAAAAAAAAAAAATGAATGCAAAATTACATACACACAGACATACATACATATAGACACATAGATAGCGATACATAAGGAGAAATAAACAGACAAGAAAAGATAGATACTAAAGGAGCAGACCTGTGAAGGCAGGCTTCATCAGAGCCAGCGCTGAGCCGCATACGGGAAACGGCGCCATCGCGAACATCGGCCAAGAGCTTCAGCTCATCCGCGACGGCGATGTGGAACAACTGGCGGTGGTTCTGCAACACACTGCTCAAGAACCTCCCCGGCTGGGACCGGGGCTCGAGCGGCGAGTTCAGGCTGCTACTGGGCTCACAGTGGCTGGCCCCGGCGCTCGCGATTACCGAAAAGACCCTCCTGGGCCTGATGGAAAGACCGGATGCGGCACGCCTGGTGAGAAGGGGATTGTTGGGGAAGTCGATGACAGTTCTCGTCGAAAAAGCAAGGGGTTTTCGAAACGAGGGAGGGGGATACGGAGAAGAAACTGTGAAAGCAGTGGGGGTGGGGTTACCGTGGCGTAAGAAACAACAGTCCATTAACAGAGTGTGAGTGGAAAGGCAAAGGATTTGAGAAGTTTGTACTGCAAAGTGTGAGAGAGGGGTTGGGCGAGTTCCAATGGATACGATCGGGGTTTGACTTTACACTGGCCGAGGGAGAAGGACAGCCATGACAGAAAGAAGGGACGATCAATTGCCAATTATTTATAAAGAAAGAAAGATAAGTGTTATCCCACAAAACCACTTATCAGTTATCACACTTCAATCGTATTATATCATTTAAAAAATTCACCTTTATCTATATATTTTATTTACTTTTCCTAATAGGAATTCCTCTTTTGATTTTTTTTTTTTTCTAAAAAATATGGGTTAGTGAATCTCTCACGCCCATGGTAATATATTTTTAGGTGTTTTAAGGGGGAAAAATTACACTTTCCATCTTTAAATCATCATATTTTTACATTTTTTATATGAGTTATTTTGTTATCAAATTGTTGATTGAGGACACTATCTATATTGTTTAAATAGTAAGATTTGATTTATAAATTTAAAATTTGAAATTTAAAATTTAAAATTTATCTATTAAATCAAATTATAATATATAAATATTTTATTAAATGTGTTAGTTATATACACTGACTTAATAATATAGTTTTTCATTTTACATTTGACAAAATGATATTAATTAAAAACTAATTTATTGGTCTAATAAGCTATTTCAAGTTATTATATTAAAAGAAGTATTTTAGCTGTAAAGATATTTTATAAAAGTAAATTTATAACTTAACGTGGTTTGATATAATATATCAGATTATAAAATTATTTTTATTCTAAAACAAATCTAACGCATTACCTAAAATCATAACAAATTTTTAATTTCATGAGATTTATTTATATAGGAGTTTCCTTATAATAATATTATTAAAAAAATTAGGACTTGCCTTGTAAATTCTAGTAAAGGAAAATGACAAGTTTCCTCTTGATAAACAATATAATAAGAGAATTGTTATATACATAGAGAAATTTTATAAAATAAATTTATAAATTAATATGACTTTATGGGATTCGTTAAATATACTTTATAATAAAAATAATTTTATAATATAACGTATTACATTAAATTATATCAATTTAAAAATTTATATTTATATAATTTTTTTGTATTTAAAATATTGTTTAATATAATAAAAATGGTAATTTACAGGTCAACCATCTGTTTGAAAAGGCATTGGGAGAAGAGTCAAATCCGTGTACAATTTGGCCATCACGCACACTGAAAATTTGCCACTATGGCACCCTGAAATGGACTGCTTATCTATTTTGTCGTTACTTACCAATTTCATTATTCATTTTTATTTATTATTCTTGTTATTATTATATTTAGGCAAGAGTAGGAAATAGGATAATATTATTTATAATCTAAGCAACAGACGTGGTTTGTATCTACCAACTGTAAAATATTGAGTAAAGATAGACATATAATTTTTTATATTTTTTTTAAACTTACATATAAATGAAGAATATTAAGATACAATTTTCAATTTAAATTCAAATTAGCAAGATTTAAATATTTTTAATAAAGGAATATTATCAGATTGATTGATTATAAAATCAGTTGTAAAAATATTTTTATCCTTATTTAAAATTTTAAAATTTAAATCATAGCTGTCAATATTTGTCTATCATATCTAGAAACTTTATCATCTATGGTGTTGACAGTATAGTCATCATGTCCCAACAAATGGTCCTCGCACAAAGGCATTTTATTTGGAGATTGTTAGTTGGCTGGATAATAATAATAATAATAATAATAATAATAATAATAATAATAATAATAATAATAATAATAATAATAATAATAATAATAATAATAATAATAATAATAAACTATTGATAAATACTAAGAAAATAATTACAGTGTTATATTTTGTCGGGTCATTCTATTAAGAAGTTTGCGTGGAGAACACATCATTCATATCATTAATTAATATGATATAATATGATTTTTAAGATTTAAATTCGTAAAAATATTTCTTATAAATTAAATCATGTGGTATTAGCAGTATACAATGTGTATACTCCATACCTGCTTATCTATTGTTTTAACTTTAGTTTGTGTTAATTTCCTATAATATTATAATTGTTTGTGTTAATTTCTTTAAGAATATTAAATATTCGATAAATAATAATCACACGTGCGATGTTCAGATTATATTTTTAAGGAATCTGTAAAAAGTCTTGATGCACCCTAATATTCATAAAAAAAAAGTGCATGAAGTTTAGGTATGTTTGGACACTTATGGAGTATTTTAAAAAATTTATGAATAATAATAAAATAGTTTGAGTAAAAATGTTTGATTAGATTTAGAGAAATGAGAGGAAAAAAATTGAATAAAACTTTATAAAGTTAAAAATTTGTTTGAATATAATTTTTTCATATTATTATTTTTTTAAAATTTATAAAAGTTGTAATGATTTTTGTGTTTAGATAAGGATTAGATAATTATTAGGTGAAAAAAAGTTATTTTGTATTTGAGTGATATTTAATAATGAAATTACAATAAATTTTGAAAATTTTAAAAATTCTGATATATTTTTATCTCCTCAAAGTGAAATAATAGAGAACGAGAGCCATAACATCATAAAAAATAAAATTAGAAGAAAAAAAAAACAGTAAAAGCTCCAGTCTCCACGAAAAGGAAAAACAAAACGACTTGTAAAACCATGTAAACGACAGGTTTAAGTTCTATCTCAGCAATTTGATCTTAGTCATTATGGCATAACCCTGCAATTCTCTCCAAAATAAAAACAAGTCGTTGAAATTGTCAAAGAGCTTACTATTTTAAGCTGTTTCATCCGTCAGAACAAGTCCATACATAAAATAAATTGCCAATTTCTCAGCTGTATTACCGCAGATTAATTTTCTGTCATCCACAACCATTTCTGCACCAATTGTCCCCCTAAACAAACAGGCATTTGCATTTCTGCAATGCGTACTATTTTAGTCTTGCGCCCATCCCGGCCCCAAGACTATATAAATTCATGTGCTATTCGGAGAGGAAAATAGCATTAGAAATACTAACATATATATACAACTTTGGAGGAAGAACAATGAAGCGACGTTTACTCTTGTGCTTGGTTCTCATCATAAGCATGGTGGTGCTAAGGGGCGGCGCTGGCGCAACGAACATCGATCCTGCGGTGCTTGACCCTTGCGAGGTACCTGGAACTACAAAACCAGGTTGTAATCCTGACTCCAAGGCACCTCCTCAAGAGGCTAACAAATACAACCGTGGTTGCAGCAAGCAAGAACACTGCCGTCCTGGTTGACCTCCCTGCATGCGTACTCTGAGCTTGGCCGAACGCTAATCCCAAAACTTCAAGATAAGCAAAGCTGCAAAGGTTCAAGCGCGTCCGTGCATGTTTGTGTGTGTGTGTGTGTTGTATTGTCAAGATGCCACTGGAATAAAACATGATGATTTGGTTGGTAAAATTAGATCTTGACGCATCAAATGTGTGAATGATGTATCTGTAGCAGTTATCATGCATGCAATGAATTGTTTATTTTATTTTATATAAAATTTTTAAAAAAGTTATAATAATTAAATGAGATGAAATGATTTGAGATTTTTTTAAAAAACAAACGAAACCGTAAACAATTGAGGTAAAAAGCTAATGAGAATAAGAAAAGGATTTGAGAATCAACGACAAATAATAAGGACTTGTTTATTCATCATTATATCATATTTTGTTTCTAACAAGCTTGGATGAATGAAGTGACGTAATAAAATAAATTTTATTAATGATAATACTTTTATTATCTTGCACGAAATGATGGATTTACATAGAGCTTGCAATTTTTTTTTTAAATTCAAAATAGTCCCTAAATTTTATTCATAATTTCATGTATATAGAAATTGATCCCCCAAAAATAGTTTATAATTTCCTTATTGCCCTACGCTTTCTAAAATCTTGTAAAATTTCAATATACATAGATATGTGTCTATCTAATCTTTTCCTATAATCTCTACATTTTTTATAATTTCTATATATAATCTATTTTCAAGAATACTGTGGCCCCATTAAAATTAAATTAAAACTAAGATTAGGAGAAATAATAAACTATTAACATTGACCCTAAAGGTTTTTATTATACAATATTAAGTTTCTTAATATTGAATCCAAAGTGAAAACACAAGAAAAATCATTTAAGATTGATGATTTATATGAAAAATAGTGGAGATGATTTATCCTGATCTAAACTTCATTGAATAAGAAAAAACTTAATATTAGAATGAAAGATGACATTTTAAAATATCACTTGATAGATTCTATGAAAAAATAATTTTTAAGTATTTCATATTTACAAAAATAATAATGGATGAATAATATTCTATGAAATTTTGTCGTCAAAAATCTGAAACAGACATTATTAAAATTTTATTTCTACATTATTTGAAAAATTATCAAGATTTAATTTTATATACAGTTATGCTTTATGATTTTGTAACATTTTTTCATTTCACATAAATATCTTGTGAAGTAGAAAAGTTGGCCTCCCCTAAAAAAATTACTAGTTCTGCCACTACTTGCACGTATGTGCACATACCTACATATATACATACACACACTGACACACATTAGCTCCCTAATATCTACTTATATATAAAGAGAGAATCAGTTATCTACAGTGTTTTCGTCTAACATTTTTTTTCCCATTTTGCCCCTGCTTCTGTTTCTTAATTTCGGTTTTACCCCTGGCGTTCTTCCCATTTTGCCCCTGCTACTATTCCAAAATTTCCGTTTTGCCACTCGCCCTCCCCCGTTCGCTTCATCTCCCGCAGTGCACCGCTGGACGCCGGCGTGACCAATACCACCCCCGCGATTCTCTTCCCCTCTGTCAGGCGTCCCTCCCCTTCAAATATCAGCTCCTATCGTGCCGCCGTTAACCGCCACGAGCGAATCCAAGCCGCTGCCGGCCGATTTCTTCGTCCCCTCCAGTGCGCCGCCGCACGCCGGTGTGGCCAACACCGCCCGGTCCATTCTCTTTGCCTCCGTCCGTCGCCCCTCCCCTTCCAATCTCAGCCCCTCTCCTGCAGCCGTTAACCGCTGCGAGCCGATCTAAGCCACTGTGCGAATCGGGCATGAACAGTATTTCGTCTAATAAAATTTTTCCTATTTTGCCCCCTTTATAAAAACACTATCAATTCATCTCATTTCATTTCATTATTATAAAAAAGTATTTTTAATGTTTAAGCGTCTAAAAAATTGAATAAAAAATAAAAAAAAATAGATTTTTTTATCCTTATCGAAAGAAAGATATAGCATTGCTTTTAGGTTTTAGATGTGAAAAATGAGTAACATTACAAATCAGTTGAGCTTTACAATTAGATTATAGTATTTTTTTTTTTCAAATTGATACCAAGTCTTCATAAAATTTTAATAAAAAATCAAAATCTTAAAAATTAAATTTTAATGTTGTGCAGCATTTTATTTCCTTTAATTTTGAATTATGTAAATATCGAATTGAACTATTAAATTTTAGTATAAATCTAATTTTTTCCTTTTATTAATAATTTTTGTTTAATGATTTATTAAGAAATAAACTTAAATATATATTTTTTTCATTTCTAGATAAATTGAATAGTTTATTAATTAATCTGAAATTAATTACACTATTTGAGATAGATCTATAGTTTCTAATGTACTATAGTTTGTTTAATTTTTTTTAAAATGTAAAGGATAAGACTTTATAAAATATATGATTAAATTATTTAATACTTACCACTATAGTTTTGAATTTTAACACATTATATTTTTATTTTGAAAATAACAAATATACAACATACGCATCCAACCATAACTATTAAGAGTAATAATAGTAGGTTGCTTGGAATAATTACAAATTTTCATAAGGAAATAAATTATAACTTATTAATAATTTAAAAATATAATATATCATTATTACTATTTTATTTAGCCAAGGTTGAAAATGTTAAATAAATTAATGTTTTTCGTTGTTATTATTTCTTATAGTGCTTCTGTTTTAATAATATTAAAAAAGGTTATGAAAACTTTTTTAAAGTAAATTAAAATGATTTGGTTTACATTCTTAAACTAAAAACTAAACTGTCTTTGGAATAACGCAATGATTTAACATTATTTGTAGTGTAGAATAATATAATCTAGAATACATTTTTAATTTTTTCCTTTTCTGATAATTTATATAATGTTGGAATTTTTTTTTTACATATTTATGAATAAATGTTTCATAATTACTAACAAATTATCTTCTCATAAAGAAGATAAAATTAAAACGATTTTTTTTAATAATCTTTCAATACAATCCGTAATTTAAAAATGTTTTCTTTCATAACCAAATGAATTCACCCCATCTTTTTTTATATAGAAACTTAACAAAATTATCATTAACATTAATTTTAATTTTCAAACTGTAATAAACATCATTTTTTTGCTTGCAGCCTTGTTTCTACATTTTAAAATTTGTAATAAAATTCTAGTATTAATATTTTTATTATTAATTTAAGCTTTTATTAAAATTTTCTTATTAAACTTTTGTGTTATATAACTAAATAAAACTCAAATTTATATGGATTTATCATTTCTGTTAAGTTTATAGTAGGTTTACCTCAAGTTATGTAAACCCATGACTTGTTTTAATTTTGTTTAAAAAAATTTCTTCACTTTCTCATTTCTCATTTGCTATCAATTTTTCATTTTTATATATTTGTATCTAAGCACACGTTCAGTACACAATTGCTCATCAATTACTCTTTTTTTTTTTCTATTTTTCTCATAAAATCTGATACTCATATGCTTTTGCTCTTTTGCCGATTAGGTGAGTTAAGGTTTTTTTTCTTTTTTAAGGTTGGATATTAAATTTAGATGAGATTAGTTGAGATAAAAATTAAAAGTTAAATAAAATATTGTTAGAACATTATTTATTATTATTGTTATTATTATTTTAAAATTTTTAAAAATTGAAATGTTTATTATATTTTATATGAAAATTTAAAAACTTACTAATAATAACTTATTAAATAACTTACTAATAATTTAAAAATGTTTTCTCCCATAACCATATTACTTATAATAACTTAGTAAATCTTTAAGGGAATTAAACTCCAGTCCCGACTTTGGCTCCTCAATTGTATCATCATCATCCATTTGGACATTTTGAGATTTCTCGACACTATCATCATCAGGTTCCTGAGGAATTGGTATATCCTTAATACATTCTTCAATTTTAGGAGATTCACATGGCACTTCAGTTTCCCCACCATCAAGTCTATTATCCTCTAAACCAATTATTCTGTTTGTAGTAGAGTTTGTATTGTTAGTTAGAATCGGAGGTTCTATGATATGTTAAAATGGGTAACCAGCATTATGTAATAAACACAAATAGTCTGCAATTAAACTCTTGCAAGCAAACCAACTTAATTTTTTTTTTTTTTTTGTATACGTGCAAAGAAGCTAACTTTTTAAGAATAAATCATGATCAGTTATTATGATTTTTCGTTGTAATTTTAGACTATCTCTACTGTTCATTTATAATTAAAAATTTGAAATATAATAAAATTGGTCACAGGGCAAACGTGCAGCGCACGTTGCCATTGACTAGTATATATTAAAAGTATCAATGATGACTCATAATGAGAAACTTCACTTTGACACATCCAAAACATACATATTAACAACTTTTCATCTTTGCTAAAACCTAAGAAATTGGAAATTCTACTCAATATCTCTATACCACACATCACACATGATTTTTTATTTATCTTTTATCTTTTTCTCTCTTTTCTTATCAAATGTGTGATGTATGGGTGACGAGTAGAAGAATTAAATTAATTTAGAAGTATAAAATAAAATAAAAAAATAAATAAAAATAAGTGTGACGCGTGAAATAATGAGCAAAGTTCTAAGAAATTAAATTAGCCATAAATATTAGTGTCTCTAAATGATTTTCATTATGCACGCTAACAAATTGTCTTCAACAGCTCGATAATCATGATGTCAGAGTGTAATTTGGTGTTGCCTAATGATTTTCAATATCATCAATAAAATTAGCAAATTCATTCATTAAAGAATTTATGTTAAATTATGATGTGGGATAAATGATGATTTTACACCCTCAAACCAAAAAAGTTGTACATCAATTTTTCATCACAAGCAAAACAAACCCAATCACACACACAAAAATAAATAAATAAATAAAATAAAATGATTATGGTTGCTTCGATTGTTGGAATTCTGCCGCTACTAGCCCTTGCTAGCCTTGGATTCTTGGTTGGTAATTATTTGGGGATGAAACTTCCTATTTTAGGGCTTTAATAATAATACTATATATGTCTTCTATTTTATTTTACAAATTGTAAAATCATTATGTGGCAACCTCTTTATCATCATCAAGGTAAGTAAATATAAAACTATATATAGATAAATAAATAAACAAGGTAGTTATGTTTTACGTTATAAATCTCTATTTATAACCGAAAATTAATAATGTAGATACTTTAAGCTCCTGACTTGCTAACATGTAAATTTACTTGTTATTTCTTGGACACTCATCTTATTCTTATTTGTCATCTACATATATGCATACTAGCTATTAACCATTCTTCCAAAACTATATATATACATATATATATATATATATATATATATATTTTAAAAGGTATCTCTTGCTAGCAGCGCTGCTATTTTAAGCTATAACCCTAATTAACACCTTGTCCCAAAATCATATAAATGGAAGTGTTGCCAGAAGGGGAGTCTTGATAGGCTAAGAAGGACTTATTTTAGAGGGTTAATTGCATGAGGTCATGGTTCTGGTGTTTGGTTATCATAAGCATGGTGGTGCTAAGGGCTACTGATGCGACAAATATAAGTCGCGATATCTTTAATCCATGCAAGTGGTCCAGATTCCCACCCCCAGGTTGTCCTACTAAACAAGGTCCAGGGGGCCCTCCGAAAGAAGCAAACCCCTACAATCGAGGTTGCAGCAAGATTTTTCGCTGCCGCGGTCATGGCATCGGTACTTAATCAAGCCAACGAAATTTTACATTATGTTTGGCAATAGAAGATTGCCAATGTAAACATGTTTTAACCCAAAGATCTTTTTCCCTTTCCTTCAATAAAGTTCCCCCCTAATTGGTAGTGGCATATGAAGGAGCAATAACTTTTGTATGGTGTTTGAAAGGAGCAGTAAATTAGGTGGAACAATACACTACAAAAAAAACGGATATTTATGATATTTTTTTTACGAAAGGATCATTTTAAAACGAAAAAAGACTCATTTTAATTGAAAATAGTCATTTTATTGAAAATAACTACTCGCAAATAAGTAGCTTTTTTGTAGTGAGCAAGGTATATTGGGAAGTGTATTAGGTCCATGAGCTTTGTTTTGTTTCAGTGTTCTTCTTCCAAAAAACAAAAAGAGAGAGAGAAAAAAAAAATAGTTTGAAAGGGAATGTAAGCCATATGAAAGTTCAATAATATATCATCGTGTGTATCTATTTCTTATTCTTCTTTGGGAAAAAGCTTTACCATTATTTGTTTTCTATTTCTTCCTCAACCCCTTCTTCTTTTTAATTTTATTTTCTACTTCGTATTAAGAAAATTAAAAAGCAATCTATGCAGCTTTTCCATGCACAACCCGTTCTTTTTAATGTCTAAACACAAATATCGGCCAGCTAAAGGGACCAAGTAAAGAATATGGCTGTTGCCAGTTGCAACTTGCAGGTATTGGATGAAAATTGCCTAAAAATACAAAGTACATAACAAAGTCAAGAGATAAATTGTTCATGAATTGCCCCACTCTAATCGTCTCTGATAAAATTAGAACAGTCTAAATATAGTTATTTTATTTTTAAGCCATGTAAAACACATCATCTATATTACTTAAATGATAAGATTTTATTTGTTATATTCAAATTCTAAAATTTATATTTCAAATAAAATTATTATGTGTAAACACTTTATCCGGTGACTATACACACCGCTTTGAGAATAGAAGTTTTCGTCTAAATACAGTGAGAAGTAGAAGGTCTATAAATAAAATATACGTGCTAATTCTACAGAAATCTTAAATTACATAAATTAACGTAACTTAATGTGACATGCTATATTACAATAAAAATAGTTTTACATCTAACACATTACGCTAAACCACGCTAGAAGTAAACTTCCTTGTATACAATTTCTATATAAATGAAACATTTTTCTAAATAAAGAATTACACACTTATATATTTTTATATTGGACAATACTAGAGTGCACACCAAATGTGCACCCTATATATGCATACAAGTGCAAATGTCTTTTTTTTTTTGTTTTTATCATTTTTTAAACATCCTTAATTATTAATAAACAATTTCACTAATAATCACTTCCTTAACTATTAAGAAAAAGTTAAAAAATTTATAACAAAATTAAATATATGAGTGGACACATTTGAGAGTCATATTAGCATTTTCCTTCTGATATTATATGTCGGATCTAGTAAGATTTACTATCTAACATATTATATCAAATTTCATCAATTTATAAAATAATTTTTCCGCAAAGGAAACATTTCTCACTTGGATTTCTTGTCTATACCTTCAAAGCGTAGCACTTGAAAACTTGCAAGACTCATAACCTTAAATATTGGCACAATAATTAAATTAATAATTATTTTAATTATATTCATTTCATTTGTTATAGCATCCTAATGCTCATGTGTAATAGGTAGCCAGATTTCATATATTTAAAAAATGATTAATAATCAATGATCTTATAATTTTATGGTATTTGTTATCATCTCTCGTGAAAGACATTCAGAAATCAAATTTCCATACTTTGAACGCATATAAAAAGAAGAAAAAAAAAACACGAATGAATCGATGTGTTGGGTTTAGCCACGATAGTGCTAAACCCAAAAACCATATTATAAAATTCGAAGTTCATTTTTTTTTATGTTAATTCCCTTTATATAGTTCTTTAATAGGAAAGATTAGTATTTGCCTACATATAACAATCATCTTTAATATGCAAAAATGGAGTGTGAGTTCGTTATCATCAAGATAAGTAAATAACTATATATAGATAAATAAATAAACAAGGTAGTTATGTGTTATGTTATTATTCTCCATTTATAACCAAGAATTAATGATGGAGATTCTTTAAGTCCTGTCTTTCTATCATGTAAATTTGATTGTTATTTCTTGGACGCTTGTCTTATTCGTATTTGTCCTCTACAAATATGCATACTAATAATAGCCATTCTTCCAAAACCAATTTTTTTCCAAAAAAATGATATTTTTTGTCTCAAAATCATATAAATTGGTCAGCATAGAAAGTATTGCCTGAAAGGGAGTATTTGGAGGGTTAAGATGAGGTCATGGTTCTGGTGTTTGGTTCTCATAAGCATGGTGGTGCTAAGGGCTACTGATGCGATTAATCTAAGTCCCGGAATCTTTAATCGATGCAAGGGGTACAAAATCCCACCCCCAAATTGTCCTCAACAAGGGGGCCCTCCGCAAGAAGCAAACCACTACTCTCGCGGTTGCAGCAAGATTTTTTATTGCCGCGGTGGTGGAGATAGGGGGCGCGGACATAGCACCAGTACTTAAAATTAATATTATCTTTGGCAATAGAGTTTTAACACAAATATCTTTTTACGTGAGTCTCCATGTTTTATTCACTTTCAAAAAAGGGTATTAGGCCCATGAACTTTATGTTGTTTCAATAGTTTGGAAAGGAATGTAAGCCATGTGAAAGTTCAATAATATATCCTTCTCATTTGTGTCTATTTCTTATTCTTCTTTTTAATTTTATTTTCTACTTCTTATTAAGAAAACTTAAAAGCAGTCTATGCTTTTTCCATGTAACCTGTTCTTTTTAGTGTCTAAACACAAACAACGACTAGGCTAAAGGGACCAGAAGTCCAGAACTATGGCCGTTAATTGCCCGCCAGAAATATGGTTGTTGCCAGTTGCAACTTGCAGGCATTGGATGAAAAATGCCTAAAAATACAGAGAACATATCAAAGCTGAGAGAGAAATTGTTCAGGAATTACCCCCTTCTAATCGTCTCTAATAAAATTAGAACAGTCTAAATATAGTTATTCAATTTTTAAATCAGTGTGTAAAACATATCGTTTATATTATTTAGATGATAATATTTGATTTGTTGGATTCAAATTTTAAAATTTATATTTTAAATAAAATTATGACATGTAAGTACTTTATCCAGTATACTCTACACACTAATTTGAGAATAAAAACTTTCATCTAAATATAATGAGAAGTAGAATTTTACAAAAGTCTTATACAAGTAAGTTTACAAATTAATGCGACTTATCTTGACACACTATATATATATATATATTTTTATAATAAAAATAACTTTATATCTGAAAAATTACATTAAACTACGTCAAACTGTAAACTTACTTATATAAAATTTCTATATAAATCAAAAAAATTTCTAAACAAAGAATTTACGCACTGATATATTTTGATATTAAATGCCGAATCTAATGAGATTTACTATCTAACATATAGCATCAAATTATATCAGTTTATAAAATAATATTTTTAAAAAGAAACATTTCTCATGTGAATTTCTTGTGTATACATTCAAAGCGTAGCACTTGGAAACTTGCAAGATCCATAACCTGAAATATTGGCACAAAAATTATATTAATAATTATAATTATAGTCATTGCATTAAGGAATGATGTGTTAATAAAGAAATATTACATGAAAATAAATCTAAATTAAATTAAAGGGTAATGCTTACTAGGATCCTTGACAGCTTGAGTAGCGAGCCCATTGAAGTAGCAGGTCCCACCGGACTTTCTGAACTGTGCCCAATAAGAGCTAAACGCGTAGCTCGCGTGCCATGTCACCGAGTCGGGTTTGTGACACCTTCCCCCGGGTTGAATCGGGTCACAGGTTTTGTTCCCCTGCGAGCACGCGTAGGATAATGGCGACCCCACCTCGCTCTTATTGGCTCCCGTCGCCACCACACACCACATCTTCCCCTTGTACGGCTCGTTGTTCATCGGCTTCGGCAACGGCTTGTACTTCGACTCCGCCGTCTCTCCGGAAACGTCCAGCTCATACACTTTCGACCCGTTCGGGTACAGTAACCCGAAATTCCGCTCCGTACCCACACCCGGTTTTTGGTTCTCGTTGAACAGGGAGAAAATGAACGACGGCAAGATTCGACCTGGACGAGCCGGAGTACCGGCCGGCGGTTCGGACGTGAGTTTCTTTACTGCGTTGCGGTTGTAAGTCGCAGCGTTGTAGATATTGCATCCAATCTGATCGAAGTCGCCGCTGTTGGGCCAACCCGTTTCGGCGATCCATATGCGGATATCAGGATAACCGAGTCTCTTCATCGCGAAAATTACAGCGTCCACCATCTGGTCGAAGAGGTTGGTGTAGGTCAGGCCCGAACCCGGATCCGTGTACGTCGTGTTCTCGGCCTT
Source organism: Cyclocarya paliurus (assembly GCA_029856935.1). Lineage (NCBI taxonomy): Eukaryota > Viridiplantae > Streptophyta > Magnoliopsida > Fagales > Juglandaceae > Cyclocarya > Cyclocarya paliurus. Next base: position 20,990,712 of record CM056958.1, read on the forward strand.
GAACAGAGCGTACTCTAGTTTGATATTTACTGGGTCCGAAGACCAGGGGAAATACGGGTACACGTCAAGGAAGTAGAAGGATTTGGTCCGGTTCAAGAACTGCAACATGGGTTTTACGACCCGCACCGCAATTTCGGACCGGAACGTACCGTTGGAAGGTGGAAATGAAGATTCGAGGACGTCCATGGCGGACGGAGTCCCAACCTTGACCTTACGGATCCCTTGGGCTCTCAGGGAATTCTTGATTTTGCGCATGGCGGGGACGATGTCGTCCCAGCTTTGGGTGTCGGAATAGGAGCTGAGGATTTCGTTTCCGACGAGGAGGTACCGTATCATAGTATGCGGGTAAAACGGTACGACGTTGGATCGGACCCACTGGTCGGCGACGGTTTGGTTGGAGGAAATGTTGGAGATGAGCTGGTTGGGGACCATGATCGAGACCTTAAGGTTTGTGTTTCTGAGGGATTCGAGGATTTCTGGATTGGCGTTGTAGATTTTAACGCGCTTGGCTTTGAGGGATTTAATGAGCTCTACCGACCGTGATGGCGATGGCAGATTATTTCCCAGCTGACCATAGTTTACCCCCACCTTGCCTGAGATCTCTGCGCCTGCAAGCAAAATATGGTTTAAGAGCACAATAAACAAACCCCACAAAACCACTTCCGATAACTTTTGAGCAAAAAAGAACTTTGAACTTACTGCAAACGGAAACCAAGAGGGAGAGAATGAGCAGAGGAACAAGACCCAGACCCATCTTCATTGTACTCTGCTGCTTCTTCAACTGACTGAACTCAGAGTGAAACCATCCCAAGAGAAAAAAAAAATGGAAAAGAAAAGAAAGGAAATTGCTGTATTAGATATGAAGATAATAAGAGTGCAAAGAAGAAGATGTGGAGCACAGAGATTGTATGAGCTATGGGGTTCTAGCAGGTATGGGGAAGATTGAAGCTGGTTGGAAAGGTGAGTTGGAAAAATGATAGGGGAGTTGAACTGAACCCCACCGACCAATGGTGTTAAAAGGAGAATGAAGGGGTTTGGGGAATAACACTCTTTTTGATCTGCAGTCAGCTTTGTGGAAAGAAAAGATAAAAGAAAAGGAAAGCAGTGTGTAATCTGCAGAGACAAGAAAGCTAGGTCGGATGGAAAAAGGGACATGGCTCGTTTGTAAGGTAACGTCATTGTCAAGCTTTTTTGCTTGCCCTAAAGCTACTGTGTTAAAGCTTAAAGCTTGGTTTCCGAGAAGGAAGAAGATGGTGGATACTGGTACGAAGAAATGGAGAAAGTAGCCGTTAAGAGTCGAGAGTCGAGACTGAAAAGGGTGGCTGTGGCTGGTGATCTTTCTTCGCTCCCTTTGCGTGAGAACTGTACAGGTGTTGTTTACTTTGCGAGCCTGATGTTCATGCCTCCACATCACCTCGAGCCCTCTTTTCTTTTGGAGAAATGCTACACAACCTCCCCAACCTTCACACACCACATTTTTTAAAATTTTTAAATGTGGTGTGTGGAGGTTGGAGAGGTTGTGTAGCATTTCTCTAGTCAAAAATTAAAAACAAATCCTTCCATAGTAAGTTGAAACCTAGCATGTTTCTTTTACGAATTCGATTTAGTAAATTCCCCAAAATTCATAAAATTCCAGTTATTCCTTCGAAGGACTTCAACTCCTTAGAAAGGATTTGGAGACTGTTTATAGGATTTGGATTCCCTAGTGTTATTGACCGAACTGTGGGGCCTAGAGTGAGATAGCGATAAACACATAAAGTAAACCCCATAGCATTTATGAGCATGTAATGCTGCCCAAGAAATTCACTTGGGCAGCTATAAATACTTTAGGGTCTACATGTGTATATCTCTCACTCACTCCAGGCCAAACAGCTCCCAAACTCGGGATCTAAATCATGTTTATATGGAAGGGTACAGTGCATGTTTCAATTTCAAATCGATTGAGCATCTTTTTTGCATTGTGAGGTGGCAAGGGAATTATGGGCAGGTATTTTCAGTTGAGCCGGGTTGTCTTGGGTCATGCCCAAGAGTGTGGTGGATCTCTTAGCATGTTGGAATAGGAAGCATCATTGCCCCCAGCTAGCAGCAATGTGGAGGATGGCTCCTTTGTGTCTATTGTGGTGTATTTGGATGGAGTGCAATGAGAGGTGTTTCAACAACAAGGAGAGAACTATGGGGGAATTATGGAATTTTTTTGTATTTTCTTTAGTCCAATGGTTTGCTGCTATTGTATTAAAGGGAGGGAATGCCCATGAGTTCTTGCTTTCGTTTCAACTTTCTAGAATGTAATTAGGTATCTCTTTTGTATACTTCCTGTATACATGGGCTGTGCCTAGTTTCATTCCATCAACAAAGTTTCTTACTTATAAAAAAAAATAAAAAAATTCAATTTCACAAGAGACATACATACACACAGAGAAGGGAATCTAATAAAGTGCACCTCTTTCACAATCTCCTCAGATTTTTTAATTAACTCCTGCACTTTAGCTGCTCCAGATTCTTTTACTGAATTAGCCCTTGAATTTATAGCATCCACCTATAAATTACAGCAAAGAAGAAACTGAAATATTTGATAGCTTCATATGAAATGGCTTAGTCCACGATTAAAAGGAGATGCAAAGTACCTCAAAAACCACAGCTTCAACATTCCTTTGTCTAGCTTCTAGATCACGTCTCCTAGATTCCACCTCCAACTTAGTATTATTGAACTCTTTGGTAGCCTCCTCGCATTTTAGATCTCTTTCCTTCTCCAACTGCTTTCTTAATTCATCCAACTGTTCAACTGGGGATGAAGAAGAAAGGTTTAAGCTCACGAATGCTACTTCAGGAAACAACATAAGAGAATGTATCCGGGATAGGAAATTACCTTTGCCTTGTCGTTCCACCAATTTAGCCTCAAGTGACTTATCCAGCATTCCCTCATCACTCAGTTTAGCCTTTAAAGCCTTGAAGTCCTTTTCAATGGATTTGGCTGAGTTTACCTATTAAAGGTGCCGATGTTATCAAAAGCCTGATCAAGAACAAATTCAAGTATGATTCTATCTTAAGCATAGAAGAACTTAGAACTTTTTTCTATTTATGGACATCAAGAATTCATTCAAATCACAGAAATGCCTTTCCCATGGCCAACAAAGAACCTGTCAGCTGTTACTAATCGGCTGCAAAGCACATCTAGCTCCATCATATGCTCACCTGTTCTTGTATTGCTTGCATCTGGGTAAAATGTTTGAACATTTTCTTGAACACCTGTGAAAAAGCACACAAAGAAATCATTAATTACCCTCTATTTTTAAGCTCGTATATTTTGTGTTTTTCTTCGTGCATGCATGCATGCATGTTTACCTATATATATATATTTTGTTTGCATGTTTACCATTATGGATTCTGCTAAGTCTTGGATTAATTGGCTCCCATAAATCAGAGCAGCAATACCACTGAAGGGACTAATTTCTACATTTTAGCTATTACCAGTAAATGTGTGTTGTTACGTTTTCCTTGGGAGTAATAGATCAGATAATTTGGCCACAAATACAGCAAACTAACTCTGAGTTAGCAAAACTTTGCAAAGAAATTAGCATTCATATGAATGGAATGATTTTGGAATGACAATATAACTGTAACTAATTGAAAATTCTGAGGAATATATATGTGCAGGCATCTTTGTCCAGTGCAGGCAATTTCAGCTCCCATGAATGACTGGACTCAAGTAGCACAAGTTTGATTGACTTATAATTCATAAATGATGAAGGAGAAGCAACATATCCACATGAAACATGCAATTAATAGAAGTTAACATCATATTAGTAAAAGCCTTTTCTTCAGTGAAGGCATTAAATTTCTGAAGCTTTTCTGGAAAGATTGGACAAGCATTCTAAGTCCATGAACATATTTTAGGAATTACAGCAAATTTGTGTAAGCCTTCTTAAAATGTTAAAAGGCAAGAGTTCATTTACAAATGGATTCATGAAATAAACCAGTAGGCAAACCAATGAGAATAAATAACTAACATAGTCGTTGTGGAAGTATAGCTTTGTATAAAGCTCAACATTGGCATTCTTATCCTGATAAGATTGTATCACTATTTTTTCAGCGTTCTTTGCCACCTCCCGAGCTGATTTCTTCTCCTCTAAAGCTCTCTTTAGGCAAAGATGTGAAGAAGTTACTAACATGTTCATAAGAAGTGCAGAGAGAAAAATCTTCATGTGTGAAATATAGAAAGGAACACACCAAACAGAAAGAGAAAAACATCATGTCCTTGATAGTCCAAACCGTTTAAATTCTTTAAACTACAAGTAACATAAAAAGAATCAAAATACATCATCGGCCCATCAAATGAGAATAACATCATAGAGCCCTCTATTTAAAAAATACGACATGAGATCTAGGATCATATATAGCATCCAACTTCCAACATGAATTTGTAAGTAAAACATATGCTTGATATTCCCACAAAAGTTGTAAGATGTTTAACCCTTCATGCACAAAACTCCATATTTTTTTATAGGTAAAATAACATTTTATTGATAGAAGTAAACAGGCACTGCCCAAGCATACAGGAGGTATACAAAGAGAACACCTAGTAGCAAGTTATAGACTAGAAGTAGATACAAGATCATGAAAACTAGCCCAGTTGAGAACCTCATATTTGCAGACATGTATATACTAATGCTGATAAAATAAAGAGTGGGTAATGGAGCTTCGCTACACATCATTCCCACACACCACCCTTATTTTTTATTTATTTATTTATTTTTTTTTGAGTTTTATTCTTCTTAAACTAATTGAGTTTTTCTACTCATAATCCATATATCACACATTTGGTAAGAGAAAAAAATATTATGTGTAGTGTGTGATGTGAGGATGATGAATAGAATTTTTCTTCCCAAAAACCTCCACATTCCACTTCTTCACGTCTTGTTTTAAAGCTTTGAGTTTTCCAACCAAAACAAAACTCGGAGTACCAGAAAAATGGTACGAAGACCACCAACTCCTTACCCTATCCACAAAGCCATCATCCTCCAGCCCCATATTTTCAAATTTGAAGTACCGACGCCCTCCATTAATGCCCCCACAGTCCAAAATAATAGGACAATTATCAGAACATAACCTCAGAAGCCTCTTGATCTGACATAAATCAGGAAAATGTGCTTCCCAAGAAGAAGAAACCAAAAATCTGTCCAGCCTAGATCAAGCCCTCCCATTAGACCACGTAAAATCCCCACCCGCCATAATCCACAAATTGAAAAATATATGATATTTTTTTTGTAAGTTAAAATTCTGACTAAAAACATATTCTGTTCTTCATGCTGCAATGAGGTCAAAATTCTGATTCATAACATAAACTAGGCCTTTTTGTTTGTGTCTAGCACATGTATCGAATAACTTTGTTAAATTATATGGCTCCAAAATCTCAATATGAGCATAAATGTTAAATGTTAGCAACTCCTCTATGATATGCAATATCTTACTTCATGAGATAAAAGGCAATACCTGTAACTTTTCTGGAGATTGTACAATTTTTGAACGTAAGTTTGCATTTTCTTGAACACTTTGCACTAGAACAAACTCGGCATTGGAAATCTGAAAGAAACGGAAAAATTTGCATCAACGGTAACAATAGCAGGTAAAAAATAAGAATTCATAATTGAATAGCCAGTCTACATGATGGGCTTAACATATAAACTTTCTTTTCAAATACAGCATCATGACCTTAACTGTTAAAGTCAACTCCATAACAACAAAGGAGAACGTTTTAAATATACTGCGTATTTACTAGGACAAACTCAGACCCAGAAAAATCTGGGAAGATGTGAACAAACTCGTGAAAGCAAAAGCAAGAACAGTAATGGTTCAAAATAATTAACCTACTGCATTAGCACAAACAATCTAACAACAAGAAAATAATTATTAACTCTGGGAAAGATAGAATTGTGGTTGAAGCAGATAAGATACAAACACTGCTCAAAAAATAAGTAACCCAATTGAATGGAGTAAAACTTCACCAATTACTGCAAGTGCAGGATGTAGATACCTTACTACATATGTATCATAAACATATATGCTAGCCAATATCATTATGCAGATATAACCAATCAAAAACTAAGAGTCTTTCCAATTGATTTGTCATAAAACAAAGAAATGCTGAAATTGTTTCTTCGAGATTAACTGTTAAAAAGAAAGATACTACCAAATTTATCAGTTAAATCAAACAGCAAACAATTACCTCAGCTGACCTAGCAGACCCAAAATTTGTAAATTATTCTTATGCAATTTATTTTTTTAATCAGTAAATAATAATTTTATTAATAAGAACTAGGAGTAGCCCAATTGATTTTAACCAATATATCTGCTCATTTTCAATAAACTGACCTTCTCGTCCATTTCTCCAGTCTTCTCCTTCAGCTTGCGAAAAGAAGCTCTCAATGACATCTGGTGATTGTTAAGTCCTCCAATGGTTTGACGCAATTCTTTAACTTTTGTATCTACCTCCTGAACAAGGGGCAACTCCCTCTCTCTTGATTCATTGTAGTCCTCAATCTCTGCATTCAACTGCAATGCAAACATTTAGCATAAGTGGAAGCTTATCTTAAAGCATTTATTCATGTATATCACTTAGAGAACCTGAGATATCTTAGCCTCCCACTCTCTTTGCTACTCCTCCAGAAGGTTCACTTCATCCACAATTGGACGTAAAAAATCCAGTTTTGCCCGTCTAAGATTGAAAACAAAGTATGTATAAAAAAAAAAAAGATTGAAAACAAAGACTGAGTATTTTACAAATAAATAATTAAACTTCATTAAGCTGCACAAAAGGCACATCCAGATACACAGTGTGTATGCAAGCAAGTCACATATCTAGAAGTTGAGAAGGTTACAAAAAATGTGAAAAGTTAAACCAAATAGAGGCTCGAGGAAGAGAGCATTAAAAAATAAAATTTTAAGCTTCTCAAACGTTCATGATACTCAGTTCATGTTTGTTCCCTTCCCTCCAAATACACTATACCAAGCAAGTAGGAACCATGTGGGCTTCCTCCTAACCCTCTCCAAGAATAAAAAAGGGTTGACTATTCTTCTAGATAAGACCCAAGCCAAAGGAACCCGTCTGAAGAAGTCACTCCACAAGCACTAGATATCTTGCAATGGAGTGAATCATGCTAAAATAGAAGAAAGATGCTTCAGAGCCAACTAGCAAACTTCATTGATATATAGTTCATTTGCAAAAGCAAACTACGTTTTCATACTTAATGGCAGCAAAATTCATCTCCTAAACGTTCAAAAAGCAGAACTTTTTTAATTTGCTTGTAGAATTCCCTATCTGAATGTGCATTCTCAAATCTAGAGTAACTGATAAACAATCATATCTTTATATAAGCAAATTGGCATTGACCACAGTTTCTTAATGCCAATGTGCCAATCCTCACTGTATTCGTATAAACCTCAACAATAATCAAGACTCATCTCTACAACAATTCACAGTTTATTATGCGAGACAAACTCAGTCAAAGAACTCACAATCTTTTCTTGTGTAGGTGATCAATAACTAGGTTCCTCATAAAAGCTGAAAAACTTCAAGAACGAAAAACTTACCTGTGAAGACCAAAATTGAGAATTGCGCTGAGGAAAAATTCAGTCCTGTCAGCATCCGGTCTTATCAGGTCTTTGAGGTTAAATCTCTTGGGGCAATCTGTTGAGGCCAGCATCTCCTTTATCCTGTTATACAGCTTCATGATCTAAGCAGATTCAACATGGAAGTCCGGGTTCTCAAGCTGCTCAAGGGCTGCGAACTCCAATTGCCCATGATCTTCCCTGCCGGAATCAGAAACCCCATGAAGGAAAGAGAAATGATATTTGCAGTCCTAGGATGTGCAATTCCGTGCACTCCTTCGAAAAAATAGGTAAATTTGGAACTCCAAACTCAAAAGAAAAAATTATTCTTTTAATGGTGGACCCCACTTTTTTCAAATGGAATACGCGGAGATTGCACACCCTATAATTGTATCTAGCTACTCTTAAGGAAAAGAGCTTAGAGCTCAAAAAACAATGTTTGAAATCCAATTTCGCCAGGAAAAAACTAGAAACTCTAATTTTCAAAGATTCCCTTTCAGTTCTCAGAAGCTAAAGTAAGAAGATATATTTTTATTCTATCTGCAATTTAGGATTATTTTCCCTAATTCAGGAAGATTAGAGAACAAGGAAACAGAAATATATATAAAAATAAAAAGGATACATCAAATCATTTTTTTTTTCCACATTCCCACTTTGCCGGGACTTACATGAACAGTAAAAATCTAAGTCTAAATTTCGGTTCATTTTCTCTGGCATTTTCACAGCAACCAAACAGACTATTAGGACCCAATTCCCCTCACCACACCACTGCCAATTCACGAAAATGTTTACAGAAAAAAAAAAATACTGAGTATAAGCTAATCAAATAAAAACAGAACTTATGAAAAAAAAAAAAAATCAAACGAGTACAGAATAAATCTTCTGTGACATCTTGGAATTATCTAAAAATATGCTTAAAAAACCTAACTCAAATTGTTGCGGTTTGAGTGGAAGAGAAGCGATGGGGGAAAGGGAGGAAATTACTCATGGAGAGCGTCGATGTGGAAGAGGAGACGAGTGCAGAGCTCGGAGATGAAATCCGGATTGGGGTTAAAGAGATCGTGCTCGGATATGTTGGCGATCTGGGACTCCGACAAGATTGCCACTATCTCACCGCGCGACATGATTGGGTACTCGAACTTCGACATCTGTTAGGGGGCCGGCGGAGTGGCCAGGAATCACGGCAGCGTAAATGAAGGGGAAGCTTCGAACCCTAGAACTGAGAACTGGTGAACTGTGAGTTGAGAAGTGAAGTATGGAATCTGGAAGTGAAGTCCTAACTCAAAACGGTGCGCAGCGACTCTAAGCAAAATGGTGCGTGGTGGAATAAAATGAAACGGTGCGTGCTGACCAACGTAGGCTGCTTCTGCTGGGCTCTTCAGTCTTCACGCGACGTAGCAAGCTGTTCAACACTGCGTTTCATAGTGATGAAACGCCGCGTTTTATCTGGGATGCAGGGGTATGTCCCTGCTATCCTTTTTAGTAATTTCCTTTCTTACATCTTTTTGAGTAGCATAAATCAGTAGCAATACGCAGACTACTTTATTCTGGAACATTGAACTGTTTTAGGGTTTTGGGAGGTTTGGATTGCCTCGAACAATCCAGTGCTTTTATGAGAATCTTGTGACGCAGTTTTCTTCCATTGTTGAGGTATTTTTTAAGCTTGCTTACATTACAAATATTATTCCTAAGCTGCTGATACAGATTCAATCCCCAAGCCATTTACGTTACAATACCCAAACACAACACATTTCCTTAAGCAGCTGCTAACAACATCCCTTTAAATTGCTACGTGAGAGATTTGGTCTCAGACGAAACCATCGTCTCTCTGTCTTACTCGTTACTGGAAAGAGAATATCCCCTAGCACGCACAGAGCAAATTAGGGCACCTATTCAGTAGCTTAAGCGAGGAAGAAGATCGGGTGGGGGCGGCAAAATGAACAGAGAACTACTCCGTCGACGGCTCGAATCCTTTAAGTACAGGTCCTCAACACTTGACGAAGTCGTTGACCGTCTCCGTGCTAGCTACAGAGACTACAGCCGAATCAAGAAGCAACCTTTCACTACGTTTGTTCGAAAGACCTTGCAATCACTGTCTCAGGAATCCCAATCGTGCTCAATGCAGCAAATGAACAAGAGGAAGAAGCGGCAGTTTAAGCCTACCTCTCCTTCTACCCCAATCCGAGGCGAAGAGGAGTACGATGTCGAAGAAGAACTGGAAGCCAGTCGAAGTACTTCTTGGATGAAGAAACGGAGGATAGCTGCCGATGATCGGTTGCAGCGAATGGAAGATTTACATGTTAGAAGGATGAGGAGTGGGAACAACCATCAAACAACGTCGTCTGATGATTTGTCGAAGGAGGATTCGAGTTCGGATGATGAAGATGGGCCGGTGTCCATGTCAGAGGACGTGGTTTATGGAGAGAAGATGGAACCAGCACAGTTTGACATGACAAAATCGAATTTGCTATCGGCCTATATGGAATTAAGCAGCACGGCAACGAAGAATTCGGAAACGACCGGGCTGGTGAAGAATGTGGAATTGGAAGTTGCTAGCAAAATGATCAATAAGATTGAGTTGGCGGACGGGGGTAGAGGAGGGGAAGGGAAGGTTGGGACTGAGTTGTCTAAAGGAAAGAATGGTGGAGTTGAAGTGGTGAAGGGAGAGGGGGGGCCGAGGTTTAGGGATTTGGGAGGGATGAAAATGGTGCTCGAGGAGTTGAAGATGGATGTGATCGTGCCATTGTACCATCCCCAGTTGCCGCGGTGGCTAGGGGTACGGCCGATGGCTGGGATTTTGTTGCATGGTCCACCTGGCTGCGGGAAGACCAAGCTTGCTCATGCCATTGCCAATGAGACTGGAGTTCCGTTTTATAAGATTTCAGCTACGGAGGTCGTCTCAGGTGTCTCTGGTATATGCATCTTTTTGTCAAAATTCTTTCTTTTTGCCGCCTCTTTGAATTGTTGTTATAAGTATTAATTAGAGTACATTATATTTAAAGGAATTTTATCAGATGCGTGAATTTTAGAATTGTTCTGAAATATCTAGTTCAGATTTTTTATTGTCTGGAATTTAGAATTGATTGAATATGTTACTACTGCTTTATTTGATTGGATCACTCCTACTTCCCAAACGGTTGATTGCTGTCAAATCTTCTGCTTTTTGGGATATATTTTTTTTAAATCTCTTCTTGCCTTTGGCTTAATCTTTTGGTGGGGTAGCTATTTTTTTTAAAAGTTAAAAACTCTATAAATCTCTCATTTGATTAATATTTCAGGTGCATCAGAAGAAAATATTCGGGATATCTTTTCTAAAGCTTACAAGACTGCACCATCAATTGTATTTATTGATGAAATTGATGCAATTGCCTCTAAAAGGGAAAATTTACAACGAGAGATGGAGCGAAGAATAGTGACACAGTTGTTGACTAGCATGGATGAATCTCATAGACTTGGACATCCGGCAGATGCTAATTCAAAATCAGAAAAATCTGATCAGAGTCCTGGCTATGTTCTTGTAATTGGAGCAACCAATAGGCCTGATGCTATTGATCCTGCTTTGAGGAGGCCTGGACGATTTGATCATGAGATTAAACTAGGTGTTCCGGATGAAAATGCTAGGGCTGAAATTCTTTCTGTGCTTACACGCAATCTTAGATTGGAAGGTTCATTTGATCTTCTAAAAATAGCCAAGTTTACACCTGGTTTTGTTGGGGCAGATTTGACAGCTTTAGTTGACAAGGCGGGTAACCTTGCCATGAAAAGAATTATTGATGAAAGAAAGTCTCATCTTTCAGCAGAGTCTATAAATGAAGAATATACTGAAGACTGGTGGAGGCAATCGTGGTTGCCTGAAGAGATGGAAAAGCTTACCATCACAATGGCTGATTTTGAGGTGCTATTCACTTATTTTTATTTCCTTTGTTTATAAACACACACGCTCTCGCACACTCTTTGATTTACGCAATTGCACACATTCCTAGGGCAATTTGTACTTGTCCCTGATTTTTAGTTGTTGCCTTCTTTATCTATCATGTTTCTTGCACTCTAATTTAAGTGCAAAAGTTGAACATGTGGATGTAATAATGGAGATTATTTTGTATTGTTTTGTTGTTATTTTTTTCATTTTGTGATTTACATCCATTACCATGGTGTATTTCACCTTTTGGTAATCAAGATTGGTCCTTTTTGCTTTATTTATGTTGAATGTCTTTGAATGTGTTTTTTAGGACGCAGTTGGAATGGTCCAACCCTCGTTAAGAAGAGAAGGATTCTCTACCATTCCTAATTTAAAGTGGGACGATGTTGGTGGGCTTGATTCCTTAAGAAAGGAGTTTGATCGGTATATAGTTCAGCGTATAAGATTTCCAGAGGATTACGAGGTATTTATTATTTATATTTTCTCAATCAAATATTTATCTCTCTCTCTTTGTGTGTGTGTGGGGATATGGACATCATTGAAATTATAATTACTATCTAATTTTGATTGTTGCATTTGAAGCAACATTAACATTGTCATAAGCCCTGTAATGTTTTGGAGCTTTATATTTTGTATCCTTAAAAGTATTTTGTATACTTAAAGTGTTACTTCTTGATGATCCCTTAAATTTGGATCCCTTCTTAATTGGTTCAAGCCAAATGTCTGATCGTGTCATGAATTTATCTCCTTAAGGGATTTGGGGTGGACTTAGAGACAGGGTTTTTGCTATATGGGCCTCCAGGTTGTGGCAAAACACTAATTGCTAAGGCTGTGGCTAATGAGGCAGGAGCCAATTTCATTCACATCAAGGTCATTTTCTTTGGTTTTCCATTTCCCTTTTGTATATTTATGTTTTTTAATCTCTCTCTTATGATATTGTAGTTCAGGTATTGATGCAATGAGCATCCAATTGCATTTAATAAAAACAATAAATGTATTCCTTTATTTATAAATAAATAAATGTATTCCTCTTTTGTGTTTTTGCTGAAGTTCGAGTTCAAATCCTTACTATGGTGTTTGGATTTTTTGTTGATGGTTAGGGCCCTGAGCTTTTGAATAAATATGTTGGAGAAAGTGAACTGGCAGTTCGGACATTATTCAACCGCGCAAGGACGTGTTCACCATGCATACTTTTCTTTGATGAGGTTTGTGGTTCTCTGTGCATGCTAAATGTTTATTATTCCTGTTATGTTGATGTCATTGCCATTTTGAAACTATAAATGCTGTATCATTGTCTCAAGTTTGGATGGTAGGACCAAAGTTTTAAATACTGTACCGGAGGCTGTACTAGTCAAGGCACTGGAACGAAATATTTCGATATCGGTATCGTTTTGTGTTCCGTTTTGGAATAATTTATATATGAATAAATTATAGATATAACTATATTATAAAATTACAACAAAATAAATAAAGCATTCATTAAATAAAGTATCTCAGTACATATATCAAATATACCATTCATATATTAAATATATGAAATATATATAAACTTTATTTTTCAAAGAAACATACCATTCATTAAATAAAGCATTTCACACTTCAGTACATATATCAAATAAACAAGAAAGCAGTTAAAAGAGAGAGAGGGAGAGAAAGCAAGAGGGTATATGTTACCTTTTCCTGCAGTAAAAGTTAAACTAGAAAGCAAGAGGTACAGGACCTACAGGTTACTGTTAGAATCAGAAAAAGTACATGAAATGATCCTATTTGTACTCATTACTTGTTTTATGAAAATGACCATATAGTTTTACTTAAACTACAAAAATGCCATCAATTTGATTCAATTATTCAGCTTCAACGTATCGGACTAAATTTTCATATCGGCCGGTATCTTGGATTTTGGCCGGTACGGCCAAAATACATCGGGAAATTTTCCGATACAAAGCATGTCTCTTCTCTGTACCGGCTATTGTTTCGGTACGGCATATTTCGATCGTACCGGTCAGTACGATATGATTTTTAAAACCTTGGGTAGGACTATCCACACTCCCTCATTTCTTTCTTTCTCATCTCTTAGAATCATTTTCATCCACATTACTTGTCCATTATCAATGCTACCTCTTTAGCATACGATGTCAATTCCTTATTTCCCTTGGACCCTTCTTTTTCTCTCTCTCTCTCATTTAAGACACCCCTAGTTGCGAGTAAGTCTCATAATCCCCTCGAAAGAAAAAGCAGAATTATGATCTCGTGATCAACTTTGTTGTGTGTATTATTCAGGTGTTGGGGGGGGGGTTCTACAAGAAGGGAGAGATGAAATTATCATAATCAATTTATGATTCCTTGACAACCTATTCATTGACTTTAACATCATTGGACATAAGCGAGTATTTGTGCGACTCTTTTCCAATGATATTCAAGAATTAAAATTGATTGACCCTTGAAAGTTGTTTCTTCTACTGGCACATCAAGTTCTTCAGTAATCATGGTCTTAAGTTTCTCTAGAAAAAGAGGTTGAAGTTTCATTTGTCCAACCATCAATTTGAATCTGAGAGTTATGGTATTTTTGTCTGAAAATACTATAAACCAAAGTCATTTTTCAACACAAGTTAAGTTAGCATCATAGAAAAGCTTTGTAACGGTAACAAGACATCAAAAGGTCACAGCATCACTCATTAGTTCTATTGCTTCATAGATTGAATGTATCTTTCTAAATATATTAAGTTGACCCCAAATCATCTATGTTTTACTCTTATCATCCTTTCATATTTGAAACAAATGCAAGTCACTTTGGTTTTTCTGCAATTGGGAATTGCATGATAAGGATATTAAATGGCTATGGATATGTATGCGAAGTGGGTGCTAAGCAACTGGTTATATCACAACATCATTTTATCAACTGTTTTTTTTTTCCACATGGTATTGATAAACTCCAATGGATCAAATTAATTGCAAGCTTGTGTTTAAAAATAGCAATTGGATCTTGTTACTGAGTACACGATTTTTAACATTGGTGTCTTGATGAGGTTTCCATTCCTTCTACATTTTTGAATGGGTTATGTTGTGGTCCTTAATTTTGTCTTGACTAATTTGTTATAATCAATACAAAGAACATTCAATGGGAGAATTTAGGAATTTTTTCTTTAGTACTTTGTTTCTGTGGGCTAGAACTCTTGTAATGGATGAAGTTAACTTTCTAAATTTGTATTAGCTTTTCTTTCGTTTTTAGAGAGATGTAGGTATTTTCTTTGTTTATGTCCTGTGTACTTGAGTTTTGTCTATTTTTGAGAATAAAGTTTCTTAATAATTATATATATATTTTTTTAGAATTTTGTTTCTTCACCCATGATTTGTAGGTGGATGCTTTGACAACAAAGCGTGGTAAAGAAGGGGGATGGGTTGTCGAGAGATTACTGAACCAGGTCATAATTTCTTAAGAGCTTGAACATAATCATGCTACTCTACTCAATACGTTTTCTGTTTAGCAATTTATGTTCTAATATTGATAAAATTAACCTCATTGTGTACAACTGCAGTTACTTATAGAGTTAGACGGTGCAGAGCAACGAAAGGGTGTTTTTGTCATCGGTGCAACAAATAGGTAAATCTCATTGTTTAATATTCTTCAATGCATTCAGATGATTACCTTCTTATTAATTCCTTCCTTTGTCATTATGTTGGCAGACCAGAGGTGATGGATCATGCTGTCTTACGGCCTGGTAGATTCGGTAAACTTCTTTACGTTCCTTTACCCAGTTTGAATGAGCGTGGGCTGATATTGAAAGCGCTTGGGAGGAAGAAGCCTGTTGATACCAGTGTGGATTTGAGTGTTATTGGGCGAATGGAGGCTTGTGAGAATTTGAGTGGAGCCGATCTTGTTGCACTGGTTTGTCAATGCTGAATATATATTTTTTTATATAATGTTGAAACTAATTCTCTGTTTGTATGTTCTTGGGCGGAGTGGGGATTGGTGTAGGGGTTTTGCACCAAATATCTAAATTTCTACCTAATGACAGATGAATGAAGCTGCAATGATTTCTCTTGAAGAGAAACTAACATCAACTGAGAGCACTTCTAATGCAGCTCAATGGACCATCAAGACGACACATTTTGTTCAAGCTCTGACTAAAATCTCTCCTTCCGTGTCATACAAGGTATGATTTGGTCTTTGCTTATTAGTATCAGGCGTGACAATACTTGAGTCACTAACTAGGCCAATTCATTTTTTCGTACTCCTTTTAACATGTCTTCCATTGTTGAAGCAGCAAAAACAATACTACAAGATTTTATCCGAGAGCTTAAAGGCAGCATGAGAAGAATCTTTCTTTGGTTTTTTACAGCGACATAGTCAAAGATGAGACAATTCACTTACTATTTAATGATAGGAAAAATTGTATACAAAAAAAGCTAAGTTTTGATGTCAAAAGTGAATATTTTCTTTCAATAGGTTTTAGTTTTAGTTTTATAGTAGCATTCAAGAAAGTCTTTGAATCTCCCAGCTCCCATCATAGGGAGACTTTTTGTTTTTTATAAGTAAAAATATTATATATATATAAATAGGAGTAACTAAGGAGAAGAATTTTTGTCCTATTGGAAGCTCCAGGAATTTTTGAATAGTTGAGCCATTTTGAATGCAAGGATCAGATGACATTCTTCTGTTTGGTGTTTTTATGTTTTTGTTCTATTCCTTTTTTGTTAATCTAAACCTAGTTGCTCAGCTTACTAGCCAACCAGGCCAGCCAACCATTCAAGGAGATGCCTCAAAGATAGATCGAAGAATTGAAAGTGCGCTAAAACTTGATTGTTACAATGCACAAGCGACTGGGTTTTTCTACGTAAACCTTAGAATCAAATTATGCCAACCTCAATATTTAAAACCTTGGAAGAGGGCAAAAAAGGTATTACAACTTTGGTTTACTCGAACCAATTACATACATGCACATGCCGAGTGCACAGAAGAGATCCCAAAATTGCAGTAACATTTTCACATTGATTTCATTTTCTTATACTTACATCATCCTTTAGGACTACACTAACATTTCATAGCAAAAGAAAAATACAAATAAAATAAAAAAGAATAACAAAAAGGAAATATGACGTTTTAAAGTCAATCCCAAAATTGCCATAGGGTGTGCAGCCTCGAACTTCCGCTAAATCTAATTATCTTTACATCACTTTCCTCGCAAAGAGATCTCCCTAATCTTTTTACCTCAGCAGATAAGTTAGCCATAATTCCACATCCTCAAATCATATATATATATAAATATATATAAATAAATATATATATATATTAAAAGAATATTGTTCTCCAGGAAAAAACTACAAGTAGAGAGATGCTGCAAAGACGATATCCCTCTTGATCTTGCAAACAGCCTCTTCAAATTTTGATTCTAGCTCAGTTTCTCCAACAGACTTTGCTGCTAGCTTGTATGTGCTACTGAAGAACTTCCTCCATTCTACGAATTGCCCTGATCAAGCTGCCCTCAAAAACCTGTGTAATTTCCATGATCTCATAGAACTTGAATCCTTTTGCCCAAGAAACGAACTCACAAAGTTGTCCACATCAATTTGGACCTAAGAAAATAAAGGTCCAATCTTAGTTATTGAAACAACGTATTTGCAGACATTATAATAACATTTCCATTTTTTATGACATTTATATGGAATCATTTGGCTTGACTGATGATCTCAAAAGACCATCCTAATAGACTTAACTATGTAGCAGGACACAAATAAAATCCATTTCAAAGTCATTTGATGAAAACCATCAAACGTATAGTGTCATTATAGCTCCTTTGATCACTAGATAATCTTCGTTTCAGTTGTTGCCCCACTTCCAAAGTATTTTGAGTATGTGCTTAGCTTGTATCTAACTTGCAAACAAAGCCACAAGAATTCTCTTTGTAGGTAATTCGCCTAGTTCAATAGTTCAGTCTCAACCCAAACCCTCCCTCAACCCCAAAAAAAGACTAAAAAGAGAAAAAAGAAAAGAAAAGAAAAAAGAAAAAATAGCAAGTGCATCATATGAGGCACTTCATTCTCTTTGAACCCATAGTTTCTTTTAACCTAGCTCTTATGTTGACTCACTCAACTCTGAATTAACATCTAAATTGAGTTTCAAATTCCATCTTTGTGATAAAATTATAATAATATTCTTCTGGTACTTAAGAGTTGAGTTAAAACTTCTAATAAAAATGAACAATACCAAGGAGTTCCACTATTACCTTGCACTCAAGCTGAACTTTGGCAACCCTATGAGCTATAGCTTGTAACTGTACAAAGAGCGAGTCAAGTTCTTCCCTAGGCTTTGGAGCATTTTGAAGTTTCTCCTGCCAAACAAAGCAAGAAAGGAGAGAAACCATCTCTTCCAACATTATGTCCTTTAAAACCCCATTAAACACAAGTTTTGATAGGGTCAACTCATCCGCATTACTAATTTCACAAGCAACTCTCCCCTTCAACCCCTTAACATCTTCATTTGTGACATATCTACAATTATATCCCGATGCAGGACGTCAACGAGCAGACCAATAAATTACCAACAAGTGACCAAGAATAGTCCGTCGGATCGCACCAGCACAACTCAAATATTCTCCACGATTTCTTTCCTTTTATTTTCCATAGCAAATAAGATGAGTTGTTACTCTGTTTTATTTCCTATTATAGTTTCTTTCCTTAGCTATTACTTCCTTATGGCAACTTTCCATTACGAAATGCTTTCCTTTATTGTTAGTCTCCTCCTACAAATAATCTATGAGTGGGAAGAGGATGGATTATTATTATTCTAGACGATAAGTTGAATTTTATCAATAAAGTTGATATTAGTTTCTTTCTAAGAAGGCACAGTTCTTCTTCGTAATACTACTTCTGTCTTCTGCTACGCCAAATTGGCATTAGAGCAAGGCTTTACCTGGCTTGATGGCGAGAGATAATACTCGTGAAGAGGAACGTGGCAAGCAGGCTGTTTGGGCAGCCATTAATGCTCAAGACCAGAGGGACCAATAGCGTTTCGAAGGAATTGAGCGTATGCTGCGAGAGATCCAGATAGCCATCACAGGCGTTCATGTTGGTGAGAATGAAAATAGAGGTAGGGAAGACCCAAACCATCCAGGAGGAGATCGCAACTCTACACATCGACGGAGGAACCAAGCACCGAATGATTCCTCTAGTGATGAGGAGGTGGAGGGGTTTGTTCGTGGAAACCATGAGGCCAGGAGGGCTCCGGACAACGACCATAATTTCAGAATCAAGATTGATTTACCTTGTTTCAACGGACACCTACATGTTGAGAATTTTCTAGATTGGATACTTGAGGTAGAATTTTTTTTTGATTATATGCAGATACCCGAAGCGCAATAGGTCAAGTTAGTTGCTTATAAATTACGTGGTAGTGCTTCAGATTGGTGGGAACAAATGCAAAACAATAGGAGGTGGCAAGGCAAGCAACTAGAGAGAGTTTGGTCCAAAATGAAGCGATTGATGAGGGCTAGATTTCTTCCACCTGACTATGAGCAAATCCTATACTAGCAATACCAAAACTGCAAGCAAGGAGTGCAGACCGTGAGTGAATATACGGAAGAATTTTATCGATTGAATACTCGTAACAATTTATTCGAAACTGAGGGACAACAGATTGCAAGACATACGGGGGGCTTGCGCATGTCCATACAAGACAAGGTGGCGTTACACACTGCATGGTCTCTATCGGAGGCAGTAAATCTTGCTATGAAAATCGAAGTGCAGCTGTCCAGACCATCACCGAGGATTCAAAACCCACATCAAGCGAAGCTTGTGATGCAACCATCACAGCCCAACGATACATGTCCTCCACCATTCAGCAAGTTCCAAAAAGGGGAGAGTAGCACTCCACACACCAAAGCTCCAGTTAACAAAGAAGGAGGGAACAACAACCCTTATACATGTCCCATGACAGGAAAATGCTTCCGGTGCAATCAACCTGGACATTGATCTAATGAATGTCCCACACGGCGTTCAGTTCACGTGATCGAAGAAGGCGATAAAGAACCAAGAAGTGGAGAAGGCAGCGATGATGATGTCGACAAAGAGTTGGTTGTAGGTGATGAGGGGGATCCGATAAGCTGTGTCATCCAAAGGGTCCTGCTGTCACCAAAGGTAGAGGAGACAAACCAACGACACTCTATCTTTAAGACGCGTTGCAATGTTAAAAACAAAATGTGCAATGTAATTATAGACAGTGAAAGTTGCAAAAATATTGTGTCTAAAGCTCGTCACTGCACTTGCTTTGAAAACTGAGAAGCACCCACGACCGTATAAAATTGGTTGGATTCGAAAGGGGTCTGAGACTCGCGTGAGTAGTCTTTGTCGAGTTCCTTTTTCCATTGGAAAAATTTATAAGGGTGAGGCACTGTGTGATGTGGTGGAGATGGATGCGTGCCATATTTTACTTGGTCGGCCATGGCAGTTTGATGTGGATGCTCTTTACAAGGGGTGAGAGAACGTTTACTCATTTTTGTGGCAGGGACGCAAAATAGTATTGGTTCCTACTGAGAGCAAGGCACATGAGTCGGTCATTGCAGACAAAAAAAATTCTTTTCTCACGGTCTCTGAAGCACAATTCATGGCAGATGCTAAGGAAACAGGGGAAGTTTGGACTCTTGTGGTGAAAGGTAGTGATGAAATAGAAGTAGCTAATATTCCACAGCAAGTGCATCATCTTTTATCTGAGTTTGGAGATATTATGCTGCAGGAACTACCCGAGGGGCTACCTCTTATGAGGGATGTCCAGCACTACATCGATTTAGTCCTAGGAGCAAGCCTGCCTAATTTGTCTCATTACTGTATGAGCCCCAATGAACACCACATTCTTCAAACCCAAGTAGAAGAGCTCCTCCGAAAAGGCTTGATCAGGGAAAGCATGAGTCCATGTGTCGTGCCGGCGCTGCACACACCAAAGAAAGACGGAACTTGGAGAATGTGTGTAGACAGTCAAGCCATCAACAAGATCACGGTAAAATATCGATTTCCCATCCCTCGTTTGGCTGATATGCTCGATATGCTTGCAGGGTCTAAGGTGTTCTCAAAGATAGACCTACGGAGTGGATACCGTCAGATTAGAATTCAGCCAGGTGATGAATGGAAAACAGTGTTTAAAACCAAAGAGGGCTTATATGAATGGTTGGTGATGCCGTTCGGCTTATCTAATGCACCAAGCACTTTTATGAGGGTCATGCACCAGGTGCTCAAGCCATTCATAGGGAAATTTGTTGTCGTTTATTTCGATGACATTCTTCTCTATAGTCGAAATGATGAAGAACACATTGGGCATCTACGTGAAGTTCTATCTGTGCTGCGAGACAACAAACTGCTTATCAACCTCAAGAAATGCACTTTCATGAGCAACTGACTGTTGTTTCTTGGGTTTGTGATAAGTGCAGAGGGTATTCATGTGGATGAAGGGAAAGTTAAGTTTCCACGGGTTGGCAACCTTTTATCGAAGGTTCATTAAGAATTTCAGTTCCATTGCAATTCCTATCACCGAATGCATGAAAAAGGGACAATTTCGTTGGGAAGACGAACAAGAAGCCAGTTTCACTCTAATAAAAGAAAGGATGTCTACTGCTCCTGTGCTAACGCTACTAAGCTTTGAAAAGCTCTTCGAAGTGGAGTGTGATGCGTCTATAGTGGGCATTGGTGCAGTTCTGTCCCAAGAAGGTTGGCCTGTAGAATTTTTTAGTGAAAAACTAAATGAGTCTTGACGGAAGTGGATGGCATACGAACTGGAATTCTACGTTGTCATTCGCTCTCTTAAACATTGGAAACATTATTTGATCCAAATGGAGTTTATTTTATACAGTGATCATCATGCCTTGAAATTTATAAACACCCAGAGTAACTTAAGCTGAATGCATGCAAGATAGATCGGATTCATGCAGAAATTTACCATGGTGTTGAAACATAAATCAGGGCAACAGAACAAGGTAGCCAACGCCCTCAGCCGTCAAACAACCTTACTAGTGACCTTGAAGGCTGAACTCACAGGTTTTGAACAGCTGTAAGAATTGTATGTCGATGATCTGGATTTTGCAGAAATATGGAACAAGTGCTCGAATGGACAAGCTGTGGAAGATTTTCACGTCCACGCTGACTATCTTTTCCGGAGAAATCAGCTCTGCATTCCTTGAACCTCCTTGCATGAGCACCTGATCCAAGAGCTTCATGGAGGAGGCTTAGGAGGACATGTGGGAAGGGACAAAACCATTTCTCTAGTAGTGGAACGATACTTCTGGCCTCAACTAAAAAGGGATGTGGGCAAGTTTGTGTAGCGGTGCCCTGTGTGCCAAGTGGGGAAGGGACAGTCCCAAACACGGGTCTTTACACGCCACTACCTATACTAGAGAATATCTGGGAAGACTTGAGCATGGACTTCGTCCTCGGTCTACCGCGAACCCAACGAGGAGCTGACTCCGTCTTTGGTCGATAGATTTTCAAAAATGGCACACTTCATACCGTGTCGAAAGACGTCGGACACGTCCAATGTCGCTCACCTTTTCTTTAAAGAAGTGGTTCACTTGCATGGAGTCCCTAAAACCATCACCTCGGACTGTGACACTAAGTTCCTTAGTCATTTTTGGGTAACTTTGTGGAGGAAGTTTGGAACGTCCCTCAAGTATAGCAGCACCTGCCATTCTTAAACTGATGGCCAAACCGAAGTGACTAAGGGCTGGTTTAGGGGGTGAGACGAGATGAGAATTTTGAGATTTTTGTGAATAGTGTGAAGATAAAAATGTTGTCCTTTTAGATTGTTTTTGAGAAATTTATGTGGGTCCCATAATGAAATGTGTTTGGAAGTAAAGTTGAAATGAGAATTTTGAGATTTTGAAAGAAGAAATGTCTGTGGGTCCCACTGGTGCATTTATTACGGCTCACTGTTACCCTACACATTTCGCATCTGCTCCTGATCCCTCCCAAGGCATTTCATTCGGCAAACCCTTCACTTTTTTCCCCTTCTTGCATTTGCATCTCCTGCATCCAAATGAGCTGCATATTCCATCGCAACCCAACCCTCTGTAGCTATTTGATCTTGTCGATTTCACAAGCTTGAACTCGACCGTTTGGGGCTTCATCCCGCCGTCACAACTGCGAAGTCGAGAACTGAGGTAAGTTCCGTGATTCCTCACTCCGCGAACCCATTTCCATCTCTGGTTTCCATGCTTAGGGTTGATGATCATTGCCGATTTTGCAAATCCATTTAACTTTGTGAAATTGGGTTCCATTTCAAGGGAGAAGTCATTGCAATAACAGTGGTTTGATTACGAGTAATTACTTCCCCATTTGAATTTTTAAAGTTGCCATCGTCAACAATCGGAACCCCAACAATAGGAAAACAAGTCATTTCAGGGGGGTGGGGGTGGGGGGGGGGGGGGTTTGAACATCTAATCAGGCTGGTGATACCACTAAAATCAAAATTGTGAAGGGTTCAACGTTGACACAAATGGAGAAGAAAATACTGGGGTTTTGGAATTTTGATTCCCACCATTTCTCTTGCATGAGCTTCACCCCCTTTCTACCTAACAAACTTTCGGAAGGAAATATCAAGTTAGAGGGACCTCTATTACATATTGTCCATAAAAATGGTATACCCTGTCTGCTGGGAACAACGATTACACTCTGCTTCCAGGCCCGATTTACCTTTGTTGCTATATTTACCAATTATTAGATT
This sequence comes from Cyclocarya paliurus, assembly GCA_029856935.1. Taxonomy (NCBI): domain Eukaryota; kingdom Viridiplantae; phylum Streptophyta; class Magnoliopsida; order Fagales; family Juglandaceae; genus Cyclocarya; species Cyclocarya paliurus. The sequence continues at coordinate 21,013,937 of CM056958.1, forward strand.
CTCATTGTTACAAACATTATGGCATGTTGTGATATATATTCATTTTGGGGGTTTCTTAGATTCTCGGTCACTTGTTCTTAGTGGTGCGTGGGCTGTTTTTGGATTGTGAGATTGGGTTTGTATATACTCTTGATATATTGGTTACAAATGATCTTGTTATATAGCATAAAATGTACATGTTGCGATTATAATCTGTTTTTTAACTTTGCATTAATTGTGAGCCAGCTTACTAATCTATATTTATTTTGCACTTTTAACTCTATGTGCAAGAATTATGGAAAGTAGTAGCGGGGTCTCCATAAATTGCCTGAATCCTATTAGGGCAAGAGATGAACCGGTGTTGGGGCGAATACCTCTTTGTTACTGTGGTATTCCCTCCAAACTTCGAACGTCGGCCAAGACTAACAGTTTTGGGAGGCATTTTTTTAATTGTCGATATTATATGAGTCAAAACCAGTGTCGATTTTTCGAATGGGTTGATCTTGCGGCGTCCCTACCAGTTTGTTGTGAGCGTACCTTACAATTAGTAGAACGAATGAATGAAAGGATGGCGGCTGAACGTGCAAGAATAGAAGACCAAAAAATCCAAACTCTGAAGATGAAGTACAAATGTGTGTTGATCAGTAGTTGGGTTTTATTTTTGCCTGTATAATGTTCTCTTCAACTTTATAAAGTTAATGATAAGGCTAATCATCTAATGCTACCTTAAGTTTATATTCAAACTCAAAATCTTGTATTATTGGGTTATGGTATGTTATGTGCGTGGGCTGTGTAATCACAGTGACCACCCCAAACCATGTTCAACTTTTATTACTGCACTTGGGTTGTTCACTTTGCATTTATCAATGTGTTTGCAATGCTTGTGAGACAAAGTTTCAAAGAACAACCAATTAACTTTATTTTTTTTAATTACGCCTAATCCAATATAATTCCATAAGCATAAGTTCACGTTTGACCTTGGCCTTAATATAGAGGTTATATCGATTGACCCCCCAGTGGTTTCCAACTGCAACATATTACTTGACTGTGCGTTAATGACCGCTCAATTGCAAATTCATTTTATAGTCCGTAAAAGTTAAGCTAACGCAACTACCTTGATCCAAATAATATAAAACATAATGCTAGGTTGTAATGGTACATATACCATACAATGCAATTCTTAACAAAACATTCATAGGGAATTAGTTATATAAAATAAATACTACAACATAACAAAGGTAAATGTCTCCATAATAGCCCACGTTCATTGTCCATTCCTAGGTGCCCACATAGGAATCGCAATCCCATCTCTCTGTGCTGCCATAGCTCCGGCTGACTGATGGGACATGTCAACCACTTTAGATGGCTTGGCTACGTCATCATCCCTATCCATATTTTCTTCATTCAGCTGCAACGCCAATGCAGCCTGAATGAACTCATCATTTGGCGTTATCATTTTAATTAAGTTGTGCAGTGTACAACATGCAGTTACGAGCATCCTCTACCTCGTAGGACGATATTGTGGCATCGATTTCAAAATTTGAAATCGGTTCTTCAATAACAAGAATGTCCTTTCAATAATGTTCTGGATTGATGAATGGCGGAAGTTGAAATAATCTTTATAACTGCGGAACTGACGTCCACTGTAACAGTCAGATCGATGATATCTCTCTCGGGGATAGGGCGGCATGAACTTCTCTATGCAGGAAAATGCAGAATCGACAAGATAATAATAGCCTATACAAGTTAAAACAATGCCACATTAGTATAATTTGATTGATACGGTAATTTCAAAATTTATAATGCCTACAAATTGAAGAGACTGAATAAAGTGCATATAACATGTACCTTCCGGTGGCCATGGAAATTGATTATGATTTCGACTCAAGGCATCCAGGAATACTCGTGTATCATGGGCCGTGCCCTCCCATCCAGTATATACATACGTGAACTTCATATCAAAGTCACCTAAGCACAACACATTCTGTGCAATTTGACCTTTATGATTTCTATATGCGTTACTCAGTCTAGCTTGTGCAGCAGCATCAATCATGGTCCTGTCCATAGCACCAAGACATTTCTGCAAAACACAATTAACAATTCAACTTTCAAAAATTCCAATTCAATTTTTCCAAATCCCAAAAAAAAAAAAAGATATTTTAAACTCACATCGGTTCTAAAACCAAAAATTCTCGAAAGCATAAAATATACCATCTCATTAAATTTAATCACCATTTATTATCGAATGGTAGGAAATTCCATACCTCAAACCATGAGTAACTGCTAGGGTTTCCCGCAATGTACGGATGTATTACATCTGTGTTTGTGCGCCTAATCACAGTCCGCCTTAGCTAATGTAGGGTCTGCATCACCGTCTTCACGTGGTGATTAATAGTCTCCGTTGAATGTTGGAATTGGTCCCCAACGATGCGCTGGCCTTGTGCATGCCCAACGAGAAGGCAAAACATGCCTAGTGATTCCTCCACTGACACCCTCTCTGTACGGTCCATAATTAATGAGTCTTGTAATAGGTCACAAATATAATGGAAGGCTAGGACTTCCATTTGAAACATGGTTTTACATGTCCTGGGATTTCCATTCAAGACTGCATGAATATATTCATGACCCCTTGGCCCAATGTTGTGTTTAGGCATTCTAGCCCGACATGGAGGAAATTGTTGTGCCATCCACATCATGTTAATAATATTCACCTCCTGCAATGCAGCTTCATCGCCACTTGAAGTATATGTCGTACTAGTGTTCGGCCCTTCGATGGTATGAGACCTACTTGAGCATGTATCCTTCGAATCGCTATTTGACTCCACCGATGGTGCTTCTGCCGAACTACTCTCATTGTCCATTCTGAATAACGGAATCCTTGTGTGGAATCATTGTAAAAGAAAACAAAAATAACAAAATAATTAGGTCCCGTGTGAAGAAAATTAGAGACGCATAATGAATACAACAAATATATGGAGGTTGATGACCTGTTTAAGAATGACTGAATTTCACAGTCATCATATTTTTCACCATTATAAAAACCAAAATGCATAAAATCTCAAGTGTCACAAAGTTGAAAAAATTGCATACGTGGCGGTTAAAAATACAAACATAGATTAGCAAACTCAAATACAGTGAATCCCGAACAACAACATAATGTTTATGAAAAAAGCAAATAAAAGGAAAAGATAATAACATGCATAAAATCGAAAGGATAGATGGCTCCATTGAATAAATTGTGAGCCCCCAACCGCCCTATAACCATACTGAGTGCATCCCAAACCTCCAGGGCCATTATTATGGACCCTCAAATAACGCCTACATGCCGTGATCGATCACTGCAAACTCTAAGCCCACTGACTTCTTCGGAGATCAGAGATCAAGACAAACGACCTCTGCACTTTCGTGCTCAACAAGTGGTCGAATGCCTTGTTAAATTGCTCAGGCGATAGGGTAGGTTGTACTTCTTCAAGCAACTTCATACAATGCATTTGTAGATCGAATGCTCCATCGGACTCCATGCTAGTGTGCCATTTATTGCGCTTCAACGACCTGCTGTACTCAATCAATTCCATTGCTGCAAGCTCCCTAGCTTCGGAACTACACTTAATTGCATCAAGTGTCTCACTTATTTGCTGCTGAATGGCTAGGTCTTGGATGGGGCCTCCTCGGCGTCTACGAGATCCGCTAGCATAGAAAGCGGAGAATGGTTGCGGCATTTGTTGGGCGTCTCCTGTTACATGGCCCCCATCATGATCAGTAACGTTCGCACCACGGGTTTGCATCTCCTCGTCAAGTAGGCGCTCATCATCACTGTTTGGGGCCAGATCTGTCGATGCCCGATGCATTGTTCCAGTTGCAACAACACACCCAAATATCGCGCAAAGTTGTTCATACTTTGGGCATCCCATCGTCTTAAAATTCTTCCATGATGGTCTGGCCTATAAATTGAAGAGACTAATTAGAAACAATTATCGAAGCTGGAAACCTCAAGGACAAATAGAATCTCAGATGTACATAAAAATATCGTACCCAAAGGGCGATCGTCCAGTGCTCCTCACTAGCAACGGGGGCCTTCCTCTTTGGGTCCCACCCTAAACCGGTTTGCTTCATCAGATCGGTGAACTCGCGTTGTCTTCGTTTGAGCCGCGCAATTTTACCCTTAAGTTGATCAGAATTAAAAGTTCTTGGACCAAGGACAGACAACTTCTCAACAAGCCTAACATGATCACCGTTTGTGATCCTGCCTCCCCTCAATCTATCCATGAGGGTGTCTTCATACAACATCTCAAAAAATTGGTCCTATAACCCATCTGCCCATAAGCTTCCATCTCGGGTCAAATCGATGGTTTCATTGTCCATTTGGTTCTAATATGGGCTCAAATTAATTAACAAGACATGCATAAAGGCGATATAAAAGCCCCAATTTTTGTTCAAAATGAGCACAAATTTGCGATCAAACAAACACATATACACGGGACCAAGGTATATAACCACAACAATTTAAATTAATGTCAAATCTAGCAATAAGTAGTACGACATCTACTTAGATGGAAGAAGGTAAAAACCATAAAAACCAGCTTGAATAAAAATCAACACTACTCGCGTACCTTTTGATATGATGACCTGGATGTTAAGCGTAAGTAGTAACGCTACAACAATAAATAAGATAAGTTAGGCCTCCAACAAAGCATAAAAGGGTTACATATTTTGGGGCTTCCAAGAGTGTGCACAGGTTAGGGTGAAACAGCAGATTTTCAGAATACAAATATAAGAAAATGATTGCTTATTTATTTTAGCATCTACCTAGCTGGGAATCATTTTACATGATATATATATGTAAAGAGACAGCACTAGAAATTAATTAAGGACCCTGTATTCAAGAATTACGAGTAAAGACTTGAGCTAAAATGAACTACTCTATATATATAACTACTATCATGCAATAGTACTATCATGCAGTAGTAATATATATATAAATATATATTTATATAATTACATGATAGCATGCTCTGTTTACAGTTTTCTGAATGTACTTTGTGCTCATCTATTTATCTATGCATCTATTCATTCCCCTTGCTATCTGCCACAAACTTTCACAACCACTTGCTGCATGCTTGAAAAGCTTGGGATTATCTTACGAATCTCATATTTTTATTTATGTTGTAGTTCTGTGTGTGGAGTGTGTTTATCGCATGGTTCTTCGTTTGCAAGTAGAAGCATTTGTCGTCTAATGTGAGAAGGAAACGTGTGCTTTAGAGAGTAAAGGTGTCATCCAATAGGACCATTCTGACCATGCATGCACTGTATGGCTTGGCACATGAATTTGCTTAGATCTTAAGAAAACAGAAGACACAAAAATAAATATTGGTTGAGACTTGGCTTAACTTTGGATCATCATCCTTTTCAAGCGTTTTTCAATCATTAATGCTACATATCCTTACTTGCACACTTGACAAAAAGCTGCTATACATGCCATTTTCATTGAAGAAATCTCATTCTCTCCTGTGTCCTCTGCTTCGTTGGAAGCCATGAAAGAACAACTAGAGCAAAGTAGGAAAAAAAAACTTAAAAAAAAATAGACTCATAATAATCAAAGGAAAATGATAAAAAGATTACTACTTTTATAACTATTTTTAAAACAGAGTCGTAAGATTATCATTAATTTATAAAATTATTTTTTATAAAAAATAAAATTATAAAATAATTATAAAAAAAATAAAGGTTGTCCCTATCGTTGCTCATAATCAAAACCCAAGCCCAAAGGATTGTCAGGTAGCAATGAACCTTGCACAAAGAGAAACAAAGAGTTAAAAATGAAGGCATAAGAGGAAATAATGTATCCCAAGAAATCCTTTTGTCTAACCAAATTTGGGATTTTATTCCAACCCCAGAGTCACTCTGACCTGATTTTAATTCCAAAAGGCAAGATTGTGTAGGAAGAGGAACCGTGTTCATCAGCTTATGAGGCTGCATGTACAAATGCCCAATGCAATAATTATGAAGTTTTCGTCCCTAGCTATGATGTTGCCTACTGCAATTATAAATGAATTGTCTCTTCTATATATATATATATATATGGATGACTCACCCACCATCGGCTGAAAGTAATTATTTATGGGTGCTTGCTTTAAAGTCCATTTTCAGATGTGCAGATCATTCTCTCATCAAAGCAATGAGTTTGTTTCATTTATTATGGACTATAAATAATGGCATGCCTCCTGGAATAATGAACTGCCCCATAAACTGTTGTGAAGTTTGAGAGGGTCCTAATGCTTGAATCCCAATTTCTTTGATACAACAATGCATTAATTTCTGGTTCTTGGAAATTAAGGTGGGAATTTGTGTTCATGGTCGTGTTTATGTCAGGTGAAGTAATGACATTAGACTATTTCAATAACACAAGTTTATTGCGTTATATACTTGTATGATGTTAGGGTGTTAAATGAAAATAAATGTTAGTTTTTGGATGAAAACTAGCCAACTTGCCCACGGAAATAACAACTGCGAAACTAATCGATAAGGATTTTAGTAAATATTATATAAATACCCTACTAGTTTGTTGTAAGAAACATCTTGTATTCATTGGTTTCAATGTATTTTCTTGCATTTGTCAAAGTGTGTCTCAAGGTTTGATGATCAAACAAAGTTTAATAATCTACCACAACCATTAATATTGTATTGCAATACAGATATGTTATAATAGCTGTACTGCATTATATTTGCCTTCCATAATTTTATAATCTACCACAAGCACAAAATTCAAATCATATATCATGCATAACTAGGTTTAGATCTGAAGATAACATCATTGGACCCGAAGCATATTACTTGACTGGTTCCCTTACTTCTAACCCAATACTCGCCTAGGATGCTACTGGTCCACCCATGTTATAAATCTCATTCCTCAAGCCCTCATGATTTTTCAAAACAGATGCTAACAAAATACTAACTAATCAACTCCAAATATTATGGCATGATAACGTTACAGTTACATTCTAATCATGTGAACCCCAGACAAATACACCAACTTCATAAAAAACCCAAAAGTGCAACGTCTTATTTATAATTCATTCACTGCAATTTTCATATTTATCATTGAGAGGGATTCCCTGACTCCAGTCGAAGGATATAATCAGGTAGATACTGAATATACCTGGTAGAAGTGTGTCTTGGGACCCGTGGTGGTGGAGTTATGGACGGCCAGCCATCTATTGCTTCATTTGGAGATGGCGTTGCGGCACTTGCACCGGTTCATTGGAGTGCCTTCCGTTGGCCGAAAAACTGTCCCTTTATAGACCATTTTTACTTGCGAGCAATGACACGGCCGAACTCAACAAGGACGACAGTGCGTACCTTCTGAGTGAAAACCCACGCGAGCCCAGGGGTTGCTGTTTCGGTCACTTCTGTTCGTGGTAAGGCTGTAGAGCAGAGCCCTATGGGCTAGGCCAAAGATTCGGCTGGTCAATGCACAGCTTAAGCCAGATATTCTCTGCTTCCAGGCTGATGTGAGGTTTATTAGGGTTTGGACTACAGTCGTTTGAAGGCAACGATATCACAAGCGCTGTGAAAACAGTGGTTGCAGACGGGCGATTCAGAGGTAAGAGTTTCGGATTCTCCTTCAGTTAGGGCACCATTTTGACTAGGTTTGGGCCAAAATAACTCGACTTCCCTCGAATTTGATACGGTGATATACAAGAGAAGAAAATTTGGGGGATTTCGGAGGGATTTCATTCAGCGCAGACGATGAATGGGGCTCTCATAATAATAGACAGGGCTCACGATACAGGGCAGGGGTAGTCGAAAGAGGGAAATGTGTAATGGCTACTTCAATGTACTATAATTCTGAGGGAGAATAGCTACTATCTGTCAGATTAACGTCATGTCGATGAACAGTAACAAAAACAAATCCAAACACAGATAGCTCGGTTATGTTTCTGCTGTTGTGTGCATTTGGATATTTGATCTTGTCTCGGGGGAAAAATTTTGTGTTTGGTCTGGGCTCCCAAACCAGCCCTAACAGAACATTGGGTAACATGCTTCAATGTATTTCTGGTGAGAAACTGAAGCAATGGGATGTAAGCCTTCCACAAATAGAGTTCGCCTTTAATAGCATGTATAACTGCTCCACAAGGAAGTCACCATTTGAGATTGTCTACATGCAACCACCTAAGCATGCCCTGGATTTGGTTCCTCTCCCTAAACTACCAGGTTTCAGTGCAGCAGCTGAGAATATGGCTTCAAGAATTAAGCAAGTCCAGTCAGAAGTTCGAAGCAATCTGGAAAAGGCCAACGACAAATACAAGGCAGCAGTTGATAGGCATAAGCGAGCAAAAATATTTGCAGAAGGTGATCTGGTCATGATTCATTTGCGTAAAGGGCGTTTACCATTGGGTACTTATAGCAAATTGCAGAACAAGAAGTGTGGCCCATTTCATGTCCTTAAGAAGATCAGTGATAACGCTTATGTGATTGAACTACCGGAAGATATGGCAATTTCGTCAACCTTTAATGTGGTAGATTTATACGAGTATCATCCACCAAATGAACCACTCTATGGCAACATCTACTTGAGGTCGAGTCTTCTTCCAAAGGAGGACGAGTTGATGCAAGACGTCAACAAGCAGACCAGTAAATTACCAACGAGTGACCAAGAATAGTCCGTCGGATCGCACCAGCACAGCTCAAATATTCTCCACGATTTCTTTCCTTTTCTTTTTCATAGCAAATAAGATAAGTTGTTACTCTGTTTTATTTCCTGTTATAGTTTCTTTCCTTAGCTATTACTTCCTTATGGCAACTTTCCATTACGAAATGCTTTCCTTTATTGTTAGTCTCCTCCTACAAATAATCTATGAGTGGGAAGAGGATGGATTATTATTATTCTGGACGATAAGTTGAATTTTATCAATAAAGTTGATATTAGTTTCTTTCCGGAAAGACACAATTCTTCTTCGTAATACTGCTTTTGTCTTCCGCTACGCCATATCCACTCCAAGCATTTGAGTATAACATCTCATTAATAAGGCCCATGGAAAAGTAAATCTTTGGAACGTCAAAAAACCTTCCATAATTTTCTTTTTACCAAGAGTAACAAGAAAATTATTAAATATCGAGTTTGTGCAAAAGGTTCAGCCAGAACTATTGGTCTTGGGCTAAACTTCGTGATTCTCTTCTCACCATAGACAAATAATCTAACAAATTTCTTTGTTGCCAAAAGATTAAAATTAAAAAGCAAAAGAATATGATACTAAAAAATCAAAGCAAAAAGAGTTGGAAATCCTGCTATCAGAACTGAGATCACGTCATAGAGCTTGTGCATGAAACTACTAAAAAAGGAGAATAATGGGTGTGAGAGCAAGAAGTAAAGTGAAGTAAAGAAAAGTCTCATTACCCTAGCCTTCAAAGTGCCCGTTTTCTAGCTTTGAATTCATCTTTAAAGGTCAAGACAATGGAAGAGTGTATTGTCTTCTTAGCAACCAATTCTTGCTTCATGTGGAAAACTTTGAGCTTTGTATATATATTTATGATTTGTGGATGTGGAATTATGGCTACTTATTTGCTAAGATAAAAAGTTTAGGGAGATCTCTTTGTGAGAAAAGTGATGTAAAGGTAATTAGATTTAGTAGAGGCTCGGGGCTTCACACCCTGTGGCAATGTTGAGATTGACCTTAAAACGTCATATTTCCTTTTTGTTATTCTTTTTTGTTTTATTAGTATTTTTCTTTTGCTATGAAATTTTAGTGCAGTTCTAAAGGAAGACGTAGGGTATAAGAAAATGAAACCAATAAAAAAATGTTATTGCAATTTTGGGATCTCTTCTGTGCACTCGCCGCATGTGCATGTATGTAATTGGTTCGAGTAAACCAAAGTTGTAATACATTTTTTGCTCTCTTCCAAGGTTTTAAATATTGAGGTTGGCATAGTTTGATTCTAAGGTTTACATAGCAAAATCCAATCACTTGTGCCATGTAACAATCAAGTTTTAGCGCACTCTCAATTCTCCGATCTATCTTTGAGGCATCTCCTCGGATGATTGGCTAGTAGGCTGAGCAAGAGATATATTCGATGATGTTAACTAATTTTAGATTAACCAAAAATGCTAATAAATAGAACAAAAACATAAAAACACCAAAACAGAGGAATGTCATTCGATCCTTGCATTCAAAATGGCTCAATTATTCAAAAATTTCTAGAGCTTCCACTAGGATAAAAATTCTTCCCCTATTTGGTTACTCATATTGATATATATATATATATATATATATATATATATATTAATTTTACTTAAAAAAAAAAAAGGTCCACCCATGGTGAGAGCTGGGAGATGCGGAGACTTTCTTGGATGCTACTATAAAACTAAAACTAAAAGCTATTGGAAGAAAATATTCACTTTTGACATCAAAACTTTGCTTCTCTTGTATACAATTTTTCCTATCATTAAGTTGTAAGTGGACTGTCTCATCCTCGACTATGGTATTGTAAAAAACCAAATAATGATTCTTCTCATGCTGCCTTTAAGCTATCAGATAAAATCTAGTAGTATTGTTTTGCTGCTCCAACAATAGAAGACATGTAAAAGGAGTTCAAAAACATGAATTGGCCTAGTTAGTAACTCAATTATCCTTGCACCAGATGCTAATAAGCAGAGATCAAATCATACCTTGTCTGACATGGAAGGAGAGATTTTACTCAAAACTTGCTCAAAATGAGTCGTCTCGATGGTCCATAAAGCTGCATCAGAAGTGATCTCAGTTGATGTTAGTTTCTCTTCAAGAGCAATCATTGCAACTTCATTTAGATGTTTGGTGGAAAATCCCGACACCAATCCCCACTCCTCCTAAGAACATACAAACAAAGGATCAGTTTCAACATTATATAGAAAAAGATCTATTCAGCATCGACAAACTAGTGCAACAAGATTGGCTCCACTCATATTCTCACAAACCTCCATTCACCCAATAGCACTCAAATCCACACTGGCATCAGTCTAAGCTCATTCAAACTGGGCAAAGGAACGTAAAGAAGTTTACCGAATCTACCAGACCATAAGGCAGCGTGGTCCATCACCTTAGGTCTACCAGAAGAAATGACAACACGAAGGAATTAATAAGACAATAATCATCAGAATGCATTGAAAATATTAAACAATGAGATTTACCCAATTGTTGAACCAATGAAAAAAACACCCCTTTGGTGCTCTGCACCTTCTAACTCTATAAGTAATTGTAGTTGTACATAATGAGGCTACTTTTATCAATATTGGAAGATATATTGCTAAACAAAAAACATATGGAGTAAAGCAACAAGATTTTGTTCAGGCTCTTAAGAAATTATTTGACCTAGTTCAATAATCTCTCAATAACCCATCCCCTTTCTTTACCATACTTTGTTGTCAAAACATCCACATGCAAATCATAGGGGAAGAAACAAAATTCTAAATTTTTTTTATAGTTAATAAGAAACTTAATCCCAAGAATAAGCAAAGCCCAAGTACACAAGATGTACCCAAAAGAAAACCTACATCTCTCTAAAAACAAAAGAAAAGCTAATAGAAATCTAGGAAGTTAACATCATCCATTACAAGAGTTTTAGCCCGTAGACAAAAAATACTAAAGAACAAATCTCTATGTTCTCCCATAGAACGTTCTTTGTGTTGATCATCAAGAATTAATCACGACATAATTAAGGACCACAACATAACCTATTCAAAAATGTATAATGAATGGAAACCTCATCATGACACCCATGTTAAAAATCATACTCTCTGCAACAAGACCCAACTGTTATTTTTAAACACAAGCTTGCAATTGATTTGATCCATTGGAGTTGATCAATACTATGTGAAAAAAAAAATAGTTTGATGAAATGATGTGGTGATATATAACCAGTTGCTCAGCACCCACTCCACATACATATCCACAGCCATTTAATATCCCTTATCATGCAATTCCCAAGTACAGAACAACCTAAGTGACTTGCATTTATTTCACATATGAAAGGATGACAAGAGTAAAATATAGACCATTCGGGATCAATTTAATATATTCAAAAAGATACATTCAATCTATGAAGCTATAAAATTAATGAGGCTGTGACCTTTTGATGTCGTGTTACCATTACAAAGCTTTTATATGATGCTAACTTAACTCGTGCAGAAAAATGACTTGGGTTTACAGTATCTTCAGAAAAAATACCTTGAACTCTCTTATTTAAATTGATAGTTGGACAAATGAAACTTCAATCTCCTTTTCCAAAGAAACTTAAGACCATAATTACTGAAGAATTTGATGGGCCAGTAGAAGAAACAACTTTCAAGGGTCAATCAATTTTAATTCTTGAATATCATTGGGAAAGAGTAACACAAATACTCGCTTATGACCAATGATGTTAAAGTCAATTGATAGGTTGTTAGGACATCATAAACTGATTATGACAATTTCCTCTCCCTTTTGTAGGAACCCCCCCTCCACCCCCACCCACGAATAATACACACAACAAAGTTGATCACAAGATCATAATTATGCTTTTCCTTCCGAGGGGATTATGAGACTTTCTCGCAACTAGAGGAATGAGAGAGAAAAAGAACAGCAAGGGTCCTAGGGAAATGGGAATTGACATTATACGCTAATAAGGAAGCATTGATAATGGATAAGTAATGTGGATGAAAATGATTCTAAGAGATGAGAAAGAAAGAAATGGGGGAGTGTGGACAATCCTACCATCCAAACTTGCAGACAATACTTTAGAGAAGAGATCTCGAATATTTTCTTGTGGTGCGCTTGAAATATTCATTAAATGAGAGATTTATAGAGTTTTTAACTTTTAAGAAAAATAGTTACCTAGGGGTGTCCAATTGGGTTAACGGGTCGTGTTCATGTCATATCAAGATATATACATTATACTTAATGGGTCAACCTGAACACGACCCGTTAAAGATTTCGTCTCAAAATCTGAAATCTTAACATAACCCATTAAGATAATGGATTGACATGACATGACCCGTTATTGAATCCGAAATTGATTGACATGATACGACACCACACTACCTGACCCGTTTCAACTCGTTTACGTTAATGAATTGAACATACCCGTTTCAACCCTCTTGACTTGATTTTTTTTTTTTAAAAGAGTTTGGGCCGCCTGTTCAAGAGTGACCCCTCCCCAACTTTATTCATAAACTCTCACTTATAGCGGAGGAATACTGTGGATATAACAAGACACTTGGGGGGTTACAAGATAGGAATAAATAAACACCCAAAACCCAAGTGTCAAAAACAACCTTATACTCTAAACCAAAACCAAAAATAACAGCAAAACATATAATAAGAAAACCAACAATAAACAATAAAATTAAGCAAATCTAACATGAGGAAGACCCATTTTGTCCATCTTCAAACATTCATTTTAGTAAGTGAGGAAGTAAAGAGAAATCCTCCCATATCATACTATTACCGTCTGAACCCATCCAAGCCAAAAAATCCGCAGGAGCATTGCCTTTTCTATACACATGAGAAATAGAATAGTTCAAGGTACCAAGAATCTCAATGATTTCTTCCCAAAAATCTTCAAAATAACAAAGACCACAACGAGATTTCATCACCCACTGGAAAACAATCATATAATCAAGCTCAATATCAACATTAACTAGATTTAGGTTTTTCACAATCCGTAAACCAAAAAGGAGCCTCATCCCTTTGGCATAGTTACTAGATCCAAGGCCAATATGTTCTGCAAAACATCTAATCAATTTTTCACTATGATCTCTAATGACCCCTACAGCACCCGAACGACTCGGGTTGCCTAACGATCTACCATCCACATTAAACTTCACATGATCTTGAATAGGTTTAAGCTACTTGATAATGCGCATAGGTTTAGTTTTCAAAAGTTTAATAGGAATCTTGAGGCTTTGAAGAATAACTCATCATGAGAAAGTAGGGACGTACCTGCTTTCAATTTTTCACCCACTCATCCGATCCAATATAAAATCTCCCACCAAACTGTAATAATAGACCTATAAAGACCTTCCATACGGCATTTACATCTTCTAAACCAGAGTCGCAAGTGATAATCAAAGGAATAAAACCCTTTTGACTTGATTGATTTTATATAAATATTAAAATATAAAAAAATATCTATAAAAATAAAATACTAACTACAAGTTCAAAATTACAATCCAAATAATAAAAATACCAACATTAAAATCCCAATAGTACCAAATATGATAAACACACATTGTAAAAAATTAATGTTACAATCCCAAATATGATAAACACATAAATCTAAACAAATTTAGAACTTGAAAAAGGAAGTGTAGCGTCCTCCTTGCCCTTACTGCTCTCTAGCTCCATTACATTTTCAGTTAACTCGTCCAATTTCATTTCTTGTGTTTCCATTAAAACAATAACATCAATGAAGTTTTATATAAAATAACATTCTTGTATTGAAAAATTATAGTCATTTATTTAATAAAATAAAAATAATATTACTTTACTCCTTGCAAAAAAAAAATAGTTTTTCCTTACAACAAATAACCATGTAAATATACCTTGTGACCTAAGGAAGCCTAATTAGTTTTTTTAATTAACTCAAGGATAAAGAAATCACAAACAAAACTATAGTAATATGAATTCCATAGGAAACAAAGGTTGACAACAATTTTTTAAATGTAATCCACAATTTTAGTAAAAGTATAGTAATGCACAACAATTTTTTGTTGCCAACAATTTTTCTATTGCCAACAATTTTTTTAAAATGTAATGCACAAGTTGGTTTATATGAATACATCAGCAAAGATCGACAACAAGAAGTTTGGGATAGTTATGATGGCTCCAATCCATTAGCATTGGATCTTTCGACATAAAAGAAAACCAATAAAAATAGACGCAAAGACTGACAACGCTCCCATCCTCAATCATTTAAATGTTATAGTCTGCTGAGCAAAAAATTCTACTATTATAAAGCAACTCCCAAACATAGGAAATGCAATGTTCATGAACATGTTATATACTTACCACACATACACACACCCGTGCAGTGGGTGTGAAGTACCAAAAAACATATTGTCTTTGATTGACAAAATTGCAGGTTTAATGACTTATCATTACTAAAGACTAAAGAAGTATGAACCACTCAAAAAGTATCTCAATCGCAATGACGATGAGTTTAAAATTAATCGACTTCATATTGTTGGCTGAATGACCATATCAAATTATTGCTGGCTCAATTTGGCACATTAGAACAATCAACCAAAAATTTATATCTCAATTCGTGTGTCCTCCAGGAATTAACAATAAACTCCAATTGCAATTATGTTTTATAGAACTCAAAGGCATTCAACATAAGCAAAGCAAGAAAGACCAATATTAAATCACCAAAAGGGTCGAAATACACCATGGTAGTGGATGTAAATCGTAAAATGAAAAAAATAACAACAAAACAAAACAATACAAAAATATCTCCATTATTAAATCCACATGTTTAATTTTTACACTTAAATTAGAGTGCAAGAGATAGGATAGATAATGATAGCAACAACTAAAAATCAAGGACAAATATGAATTGCACTAAGAATGTGTGCAAGTGCGTAAATCAAAGAGTGTGCAAGAGCGTGTGTTTATAAACAAAGGAAATAAAAAGAAGTCAAGAGCACCTCAAAATCAGCCATTGTGATGATAAACTTTTCCATCTTTTCAGGCAACCACGATTTCCTCCACCAGTCTTCAATATATTCTTCATTTATAGACTCTGCTTAAGGATGAGACTTTCTTTCATCGAGAATTCTTTTCATGGCAAGGTTACCTGCCTTGTTAGCTAGGGCTGTCAGATTAGCCCAACAAAACCAGGTATAAGCCTGGCTATTTTTAAAAGATCAAAGGAACCTTCCAGTCTAAGATTGTGCGTAAGCACAGCAAGCATTTCAGCTATGGCATTTTCATCCGAAACACCTTGTACAATCTCATGATCAAATCCTCCAGGCCTCCTCAAAGTAGGATCAACAACATCAAGCCTATTGGATGCTCCAATTACAAGAACATAGCCAAGTCTCTGATCAAATTTTTCTAATTTTGAATTAGCATCTGCCGGATGTCCAAGTCTATGAGATTCATCCATGCTAGTCATCAACTATGTCACTATTTTTCGCTCCATCTCTCATTGTAGATTTTCTCTTTTAGAGACAATTAAATCAATTTCATCAATAAATACAATTAATGGTGTAGTCTTATATGCTTTAGAGAAGAGATCTCGAATATTTTCTTCTGATGCGCTTGAAATATTCATCAAATGAGAGATTTATAAAGTTTTTAACTTCTAAAAAAAATAGCTACCTAGGGGTGTCCAATCAGGTTAACGGGTCGTGTTCGTGTCGTGTTAAGATATGTACATTATACTTAATGGGTCAATTCGAACACGATCCATCAAGGATTTCGTCTCAAAATCTGAAACCCTAACATGACCCATTAAGATAACGGATTGACATAACTCGACCCGTTACTAAATACGAAATTGATTGACATGATACGACACCACACTACCCAACCCGTTTCAACTCGTTTACGTTAATGGGTTGAACATACCTGTTTCAACCTTTTTGAGTTGATTGACTTTATATAAATATTAAAATATAAAAAAATATCTATACAAAATAAAATACTAACTACAAGTCCAAAATTACAATACAATCAATAAAAATACTGATATTAAAATCTCAATAGTAACAAATTTGATAAACACACAACTACACAAATATGATAAACACACAACACACAAATATGATAAACATACATTGTAAATGATCAATGTTACAATCCCAAATATGATAAACACACAAATCTAAACAAATTTAGAACTTGAAGAATAAAGTGTAGCGTCCTCCTTGCCCTTGTTGCTCTCCAGCTCCATTACTTCTTCAGTTAATTCATCTAATTTCATTTTTTGTGTTTCTATTAAAGCAATAACATCAGTGAAGTTTTATATCAAATAACATTATTGTATTAAAAAATTACAGTCATTTATTTAATAAAATAAAAATAATATTACCTTACTCCTCGCCAAACAAAAAAATTAGTTTTCTCCTCACAACTAATAATCATGTAAATCTACCTTGTGATCAAAGGAAGCCCAGTTAGGTTTTTTAATTAACTCAAGGATTAGGGGTGTAAATTTAAACCGGTAAACCGGTCCGAACCGGACCGGACCGGACCGGTTTTATCGGTTTTGAATCGGTCCGGTCCGGAACCGGTTCTTATATTTTATAAACCGGCCGGAACCGGTCCGGTTCCGGTTTTGAGATTTTTCGGACCGGACCGAACCGGTTGATAAAATATATATAAAAAATAATATTTTATATATAAGTTTTATATAGAATTTATAATTATATGTGAAATATATATATAATATAATTATATATCATATATGAAATAATTTCATATTATAATTTATAAATTATAACATAAAATGTTAATCTTAAATATAAACATTTGTAATTTGTTTGATCATATGCTATTAATATAATTATATATAAGATAATGTTATTATAAAATAAAAATTTAATCTTAAAAATGAAAATGTAATTGATCATGTATTATATAGTTATACTAATATATAGTTTATAACTAATACTAATATATACTAATATATAGCTATCTAATAGTCTAATATTATAGTAATATCAATTTTACATTTAAAAAAAAATTGAAAAACCGGATCGGACCGGACTGGAAACCGGTAAAACCGGAAGTACCGGTTTAGGGGGGTAACCGGTCCGTAATTGGTTTTGAAAAATACAAAACCGGTCATACCGGTTCGGTCCAAGATTTTGTCCAAAACCGGACCGGACCGAACCGGTTACACCCCTATCAAGGATAAAGAAATCACAAATGAAACTATAGTAATATGGATTCTATAGGAAACAAAGACTGACAACAATTTTTTAAATGTAATGCACAAATTTAGTAAAAGTATAGTAATGCACAATAATTTTTGTTGCCAACAATTTTTCTATTGCCAACAATTTTTTTTTAAATTTAATGCACAAGTTGGTTTATATGAATACATCAACAAAGATCGACAACAAGAAGTTTGGGATAGTTATGATGGCTCCAATCCATTAGCATTGGATCTTTCGACATATAAGAACACCAACAACAACAGACACAAAGACAACAGACGCAAAGACTGACAACGTTTCCATTCTCAATCATTTAAGGGTGCGTTTGGTTACACAACTCATCTCTACTCATCATTACACCTTTTTCAAATCCCAATACAAAATATAATAAATAATTCAAAATTTTCAAATTTCAAAACAACTTTAATATTAAAAAATAATATTCTAACAATATTTTATCATCTCAACTCAACTAAATTCAACTCACTTCAACATCCAAACCCACCCTAAATCTTATAATCTGCTGAGCAAAAAATTCTACTATTATAAAGCAACTCTCAAACATAGGAAATGGAATGTTCATAAACATGTTATGTACTTACCCACACATACACACACCCGTGCAGTGGGTGTGAAGTAGCAAAAAATATAGTCTTTGATTGACAAAATTGCAGGTCTAATGACGTATCATTACAAAAGATTAAAGGTTAAAAGGAGCATGGACCACTCAGCAAGTATCTCAATCACAATGACAATGAGTTTCAAATTGATCGACTTCATATTGTTGGCTGAATGACCATATCAAAATATTACTAGCTCAACTTAGCACATTAGAACAATCAACAAAAATTTATATCTCAATCCCTATGTCCTCCAGGAATTAGCAATAAACTCCAATTGCAATTATGTTTTATAGAATTCAAAGGCATTCAACATAAGCAAAGCAAGAAGGAATAATATTAAATCACCAAAAGGGTAGAAATACACCATGGTAGTGGATGTAAATTGTAAAATTTTAAAAATAACAATGAAACAAAACAATACAAAAATATTTCTATTATTACATCCACATGTTCAACTTTTGCACTTAAATCAGAGTGCAAGAGACAGGATAGACAATGACAGCAACAACTAAAAATCAAGGACAAGTACGAATTGTCCTAAGAATGTTTGCAAGTGCGTAAATCAAAGAGTGTGCAAGAGCATGTGTGTTTATAAACAAAGAAAATAAAAAGAAGTCAAGAGCACCTCAAAATAGCCATTGTGATAGAAAACTTTTCCATCTCTTCAGGCAACCATGGTTTCCTCCATCAATTTTCAGTATATTCTTCATTTATAGATTCTGCTGAAAGATGAGATTTTCTTTGCTCTTGACTAGTCATCAACTATGTCACTATGTCCAAGTCTGCCGAATGTCCAAGTCATCAACTAATTTCCTCCATCTGCCGAATGTCCAAGTCTATGAGATTCATCCATACTAGTCATCAACTATGTCACTATTCTTTGCTCCATCTCTCGTTGTAGTTTTTCTCTTTTAGAGACAATTACATCAATTTCATTAGTAAATTCAATTGATGGTGCAGTCTTGTATGCTTTAGAGAATAGATCCCGAATATTTTCTTCCGATGCAACTGAAATATTCATCAAATGAGAGATTTATAGAGTTTTTAACTTCTAAAAAAGATAGCTACCCCATTAAAAGATTAAGCCAAAAGCAGGAAGAGATTTTTAATACAAAAATTTTCAAAGAGCAGAAAATTTGACAGCATTCAGCCTTTTGGGAAGCATGAGTGATCCAATCAAATAAACTAGTAATAATATAAATTCCAGACAATCAGAACTCTGAAGTAGATATTTCTAAACAATTCAAAAATTCATGCATCTGATAAAATTCCATTAACTATAATATAATTAATACTGACAACAACAATTCAACGAGGCAGCAAAAATAAAGAATTTTAACAAAAAGAGGCACATACCAAATATACCTGAGACGATCCATAGCCAAAATCTTATAAAACGGAAGCCTAGTCTCATTGGCAAAATCTTACATACTACAAAGACTTGCACAATATAAACTTTGTCCTAGCCAGTCCATTTAGAGCAAGTTTATCCCTATCATTTGACCTCTCTGCTGGCCTGTGATTCATAGGATGCAAAGACTTACATAGTATAAAAAACCAAGCAATAAAAGCAAGTTGGCTATTCCTACCAAGTACCAAGGACCAAAAAGCTTCCAATAATGGAATCAAATCGATTTACCTGACCAAACCGTTTAGTTTCTAACCCCGACCTGAACGATTGAAAACATCTCGATCCAACCCGATATCGGGTCAAATCGTTTTTAGTTTTTCTTTATTTTTATTTTTATTGTTTTGTGTTCTTGGCATACCCAAACAAACAAAAATAAAGATCAGACTTAAGGGAAAAAAACACACAAAAAGAAAAGGAACTTCCAGAAATTTGGATCGACAGCAGGAGGTTGTTGATGTTGTGGCTTGGATAAAGGATGAGTGAGGATTGAAGCAACATCAACAACCCAATTTTTTTTTTCTTTTTAAGCAACAGATGAGAAATAATCACATGGGACAACAAGCCAAGAAGTCTCATCAACATAGAAAACACATTCATACATGACGGAGGTACCTCATACGACCAGTTCCAGTGGTCTTTCTGTGGATAGCCTTCACACTCTAGTTATATTTTCTAACGCGGCTTGTGGGATAAGCACAAGCGGCGCAACAACTCTTTTAAAGGTATAAGCTTCTGCGTCCACATCGCATGCACAGCATGTGGGTCTTGTTCCTCCTCTTCCCAAAGCTCCTTGTTCCTTTTCCCATTTCCTTAGTCGCAGAGAGAAACTGATCTGGGTTCGGAGGTTTGCCAACCCAGAGATTCGCAACATCAACATCAACTTAGAGATTCGCAACATCAACAATCCAGAGCTTCGCAACATCAACATCAACAACCTCTTGAGTTTTCAACAAATCGACCACATATAAAGGATGAGTGAGGATCGAAGCAAAGAAGGATCGCAGGGCTTGAAGCCTTGGCCTTGACCGTCGGTTGACCTTTCTTCTGACATTTAGGAACCACAAGAACAACCTCAGTCTCACGACAAAACTATGATGGGGGCGACAACATGAAAACAAAACAAAGGAAAGATTGAATCAGAAGCTCTAGTGATCTCTTTCTTTTGGCGCCCCATGGAAATTTGCAGCAACTCTCAAATTCAAATAATAGTTGAGGGAGATGGAGCAGGATGTCGGCGGCATCAATCTCATCAGCAGCGAACTCATCAAAAAGAATGAGTTGGGAAGACAGAGGAAGAACATGTTGCTAGGGGAAAGGAAATGGAGGCAACGGGGAATGAGGAGGAGAATGGAAAGGGCTAGATAGGGTTTGATTTATTTGTTTAAAACGCAACTTTAGTAGGTTGAAAACTTGAAACTTGAAATCGGCATTTCACGGATTCGACCCGACAATATGTTTTTCTCACATTTAGTGGTCGGGTCGGATTGAGTTGGTCTATTCGGACGAACCAGATTTGCAGTTTTCAACAAGCCTAACCAAACTAGGCCTTAGTTGCGAGATGTGCGGGCAATAGCCTATACGAACGAAGTAAAATATATAATATTCCTTATTCCTCATCGTCCTTCCTCTTGGTCCCTGGCGGTGGGTTTGGGTGGACGGTACTATTCTCATCCCTACCGCTTTTCTTGGTGGTTGGGTCCCACCATAATTTGCCCTTTTCCTCTGCGTCCAAATCCAAACCGCCAACCCACATCTGAGATCAGAGCGGAACCAGAAGATAATAAAGAAAGCGAAAGTGATTTTGCGTAGTCGACCCTGGTCCTGCGCTCCCATACAAAGTAACAATACACAGCAAATGTTCTTGTGGGTGTAGGTGGGGCCGCATCTCGATGAGAGAAATCTAAGACATTCCAACGATCAACGGCAACCCTACGTTTCTCTTTCCAGTTGCATCATAACCACCCCCCCCAAATCTTTCTTAAGCTTAGGTTTTGGATATTCTTTATTAATTGGAATTATTTCATACGGGTAGCAAATTGAAGTGGTAATTGTAAGGATATCTCCGGAGAAATTAGAGATGTCTGCTACGTTTTGAATTTTTTTTATACGGATAGGCTTACATTTTGAGTATTCTTATTGGTTCTTTATTGGGTTTTGGTTTTTTTTTTTTGGCGGGTTTGATTTATATTCTTGGTGACCTACCTTTCCGTTGGTCGTCTTCTTCATCCGGGTGCCCCAAATTCAAAATTTTGATTGATTTATACGTCTCCTTTTGGTGTTTTGTGACCCTTTTTAGTTTCGCTCTTGTTCTTCATCTGGGTGCATCCGGTTTTGAATTTTCTTCCTGGTTCATTGCCGGCTATTGGTTGCTGGGAAGATTTATTTCAGTTCGTTTGTTGAAGTTTGGTATCTGGGTTTGTGTTATTTGTGGTCTATCAATGGGCGCTTTGGATCAGGGACACTTCGATGTGGAACTTGAGAATGAAGTGAAACCGGGTTGTATTGAGCTGGGATTTGAAGAAGAACCAGAGACTCTAGCCATTAAGGACGCTGTAAAAATCTTGTTGCAGGGTTTAGGGGAGGATGTTGATAGAGAAGGTATCAAGAAGACCCCTCTTCGCGTCGCCAAGGCCCTTCGAGAAGGAACTAGAGGTGCTTTTTTTCTTTTGCCTTCACCTTGTTTAACCGTGTCTATATTCACAACTGATAATTAATTAATTCCAGTTGTAAAGATAATTTATTTTCCCATGTTTTATTTCTCTTGGATCTTCTCATTTTGACGTATTTTCCCGTGCAATGAACTATATGAATAGGTTTATTTGTCAGTTTTGTTGTTGGGCTGATTTAGACCGGCTTGTCCAAGTTTAGTTTCTTCGGATTAGGGTAGTTGGGAGGCTTGTGTATAATAATCATAGATTGTCAACGATTAGCATCTTCAAGACTAATAATTTAAACTTTGCATGTTGATACCTAAATGCTTGCTGTCTTTGGCTGTTTGTTACTGAAATGTTGACTTTGGGAAATGGTGATAGGAGTCTATGCTCTTTCATGCTTTGTGCCGTCCTCAACGAATACAGGCATGCATTTTTAATTTTTTGTTTATGTTCCTTTTGGCCGTATGCCCTCGGTTTAGTCTTGTACGGATTTTTTAACCTCAAAAATCCTTTACAGATTGTCATATAGGCGACTCAATTCAACTCAACTAAACCTAATCCCAATCAAATTGGGGTCAATCCTATTTCGCTCATCCACTAATCGTGTATGATTTTTTTCCTTTATTTTTAAATAATAATTTTATTATTTATTAAAGAAGAAAGTTATACCGTATTCTACCACATTATCCCACCCAAAAATTCATATTATTTCTTGCCTCTCTATTCAGCTTTACTTCACGACTTTTTCCCAACAGAAGGGAAAATAATATCATGTTGGTATATTAACTGGATTGCTACGAGGTGCTTATTATTTCTTTGGTGCATGCCAGCCTAGAATGCTCATGCTTTATTGTTTGGGTGAGGAAATGTATAATATTTTCATTTCTAGGCCGCTTGTATTATTTATCTGGTAGATGCTATTTCCGCTTAAAAATTGTTACATGCTTGTATTTTGACTTCCCCTCAATCCTGTACCTTTCCTTAATCACCTTTCTGATGCTAGCAATGAAGGGATACTCATTCTATGAACATAAGGGCTTTTGGGGGGCTGTGGACCACTCAGGATTCATACTAGCTTTGTCCCTGTTTCATATAAAATTAAGATGAATTGCAGGGTGAGCGATTTATTTCTAATTCTATTCCTTAATATTACATCTTTGTAACTGTTTTTAGGTTATAGACAAAAGGTGAAAGAAATTGTCCAGGGTGCTTTATTCCCTGAAGCTGGTCTGGATGGTGGAGTTGGTCATGCTGGAGGTGTGGGTGGACTTGTGATTGTTCGAGATCTTGACCTCTTCTCATACTGTGAATTGTGCTTGCTTCCATTCCAGGTGAGGTGTCATGTGGGTTATGTCCCTTCTGGTCAACAAGTTGTAGGCTTAAGTAAGCTTTCCCGAGTAGCTGATGTATTTGCGAAACGACTTCAAGACCCACAGCGTCTAGCAGACGAAGTTTGTTCAGCTTTGCATCATGCTATCAAACCGGCAGGTGTCGCTGTCATTCTCCAATGTTTTCACATCCATTTCCCTAACTTGGAATCTGTTTTTCTCGATTCCAATCACCGAGGATGGGTAAAGCTTCAGGTCTGTTCAGGTTCAGGGTTATTTGAAAATGAAAATGCAGAATCTTGGGGTGATTTTTTGGGTCTTTTGAAATTTAGAGGCATAGATGTGGAGAAAGCCCATAGAAGAGAATCAAATGATCAATGTTGGTGCCCATCCCAATCTTCCTCAGGCGAGAAAACTTCCTCCAGCAATGGACCAGCCAATCCAGGTATGGTTACTGCAGTAGCTTCGATTTTGAGGTCTCTGGGTGAGGACCCATCGAGGAAAGAGCTTTTAGCAACTCCTTGTCGTTTTGTGAAGTGGCTGATGAACTTCCAAAATAGTAAAGTGGAGATGAAGCTGAATGCCTTTGTTTGTGGGAAGACAGAATTCCTAAAAACTAATGGGGAAGTCACCCTGTGCGAAAAACAGATCCATTCTGAGCTGAATTTGTCGTTCTGGTCTCAGTGTGAACATCATTTACTTCCTTTTCATGGTGTCGTGCATATAGGATACTTTGGTCCTTCAATTGGAAAATCCCTGTTACAGTCAATAGTACATTTTTATGGTTTCAAGCTCCAAGTACAGGAAAGACTCACCAGGCAGATTGCAGAGACTGTTTCATCACTGTTTGGCGGAGATGTAATGGTAGTTGTCGAGGCTAACCATACCTGTATGATCTCTAGGGGGATTGAGAAATTTGGAAGTAGTACAGCTACAATTGCCGTATTGGGTCAATTTTCGACTGATCCTGCTGCGAGGGCTATGTTTTTGCAGAGTATTCCAAACAGTTCAACTACTGAAGAATGATGATTCCAAATTCTCAAATGCCTTTTTTTTGTCTCTAGGTCCTGTCATTCATTTGCCTTTCTGGGTGGTTTTTTGCAATTGCAGCGGTGCGGGCATGACTCTGATAAGTTGTGATGGATCTTCTAAAAGACTTGAAGACAAACCGTCTTTCTTAAGTTGTGTTGGTTGAGAGAATTAACACTTGAATTTTATTGTATTTTTCCACATTGAAGTTCGTAAGCATAGACCCTTCAGAAGATAATTATCAGAAGGGCAATTCAAGTCCTTGTTCAATTATGAATATTTTGTAGAACTCCTTTCAGGAAGAACCCTGGAACGATTCACTCATTAGACAAGAAAAAATCTATTTACAAGCTTACTTATTGAGACATCAAACTCATCACTGATGTGAAAAACTATTGCTTCAGATTGCATGTAAGGCTCATTTTGAAGCATGGGAATGAAATAATGGCAGTGATTCCATTATTATATTTCTCCTCCTAAGCGATAAGCCCAAAAATGGAGGGGGCGTGAAGTGTGCGACGTTACAGTCTGTATAGCATACAGCCAGAGAAACATAATGCAGAACCAATTTCAAGCTATACTCTATTTGTCAGCAAAAGGTCGAAAATGAATAGAGCTACATCTTCAGATGGATCTGTTTCGTGGGGAAGACTTGGGTTTGTTTTTTGAGTTCATATCAACTTAATTCATATCATCTAATCAATACAATTTTTTTTAATTTTTACATAAAATAAAATAAATAATTCAACTTTTTCAAATCTCGAAATAAAAATAATATTAAAAAAAATATTCTAATAATATTTTATTGAACTTTCATTTCAACTCAACTCATCTCATAAAAAAAAATAAAACCCAATCCCTAGTGTTTGGTTAAGCAACACCATAACATGTTGGGATTTTATTTATTTTTTCCCTTTTCATTTCCTCGGTGTAATTTGTCTCCGTTACTGTGTATTGATAGTTAACTATAAATTGCCAATATTGTTCGATGCAAGAAAATTCTCAAATGACCAAAATTGCCTATTTTCTTTCACTCTATATCTTAAAGAGAAGTGTTACAATCACAAAGAAATCCCGATATAGATATGAGGGAGAGAGATAGAGAGCCATGGTAACCTTTGCAATTGGCATTTGTATTAAATTTCCAAACTCTAAGGTAACAAAACTTTCATAGAAGCATTTCATATTGACATATTCCTCTCCCCAGCACACTTGGGTGACGTCCCTTCCAAACAAATCTGAAGGCAGTTCTCGTAAGCAAGCACAAGTCCATAATGGGCCCTGAAAACATACAACAAAAACTGTTTTTAAGTGTTGAAAAAAACAGGAGACCATTACTTGATGCAATAAATATCACAACAATATGCATATATATACCAATGAACACCAGAACCCATATGCTATAACACGTCCGCAGAGAGCCTTTTGGAGTAGGAGCCTAACTAAGGGGCGATCAAAGTCCAAGTCATATTCAACCAACATCGATTAATATGGAATGACATATGGCAGAGCATAAACATCAGCAGACCCTATCTGCAAAGCTTCTGCCCACACGTGTTGTGCCTCTTCGACCTGAAGAGAGCCTGCCTTTGGTTTCTCTGATTGTAGACAATTACCGCCAAACAGCCATTCCTGGTCACCAATATCAGACCACTCTTCCATTTTCGGTATAGAAAGTATCTGAATCGGGTACTTGGAGTCCGGATGTGGTGGTTTTGTAGGTGCTCCACCATTATTATGAACTTGTACAGGAGGAGATGGACTTATTGAACATGCATTTGGTCTTTGTGTCCCAATCAAAGGTGGTTTTGTAGATGCTTCACCATTCTCATAGATTTTTAGGGTGGATGAAGACCTTGCTGAACACGCATTAGGTCTACACAGCTCTACCAAACCATTACTCTTGTGCTCCTTGATGTCCAGCAGAAGATTATTGGTACCCCCCTGCCTCTCAGATGTTACCTGACTAGTAGTTTGGCATGGTTCCAACTTCCTTCCATTTTCCAGGACAGGATGAGAGAAGCAGACAGGCCTCAGCAACTTTTGAGGCCGAATACCATTGTCTGTGAAAAACTTAAAAGAGTAAGAAACTAAAATCTAGAACCAAAAGAATTTATCTCCCAGAAAAAATCAACCGAAAAAAAAAAATTATGTGACCATGCTATCTGACCAGCGGCTCAAAAACCAAACACTTGTAACTTGGAGACCAAGTTTTAGATAAAAAGATTATCTTTTAAAGGATTAGAAACATATACCGCCAGTAGCCCACAAATAATGGGTGTTTACAGGACCATGTAAGTACTATAAAGCCTCTGTTATCATCATTGGGGGAACAAATTTGTAGTTCTAATCATCAGACAAAATAGAAGTCCTGCAGTGTGACAATTGTATGATATGGGACAGGACTCACCAAGTGTAAGCCCATTTTTGACAAGCTCCTTACGTTTTCCAAGATTTCCCTCACCAAAAGAACTCTTCCCCATCATTCCTGGAAGATCTGATGGCTTAGCATTGCATGTATCAAGGGAGTCGCTGTCTTCCAATTTAGGCAGCTGTTTACTCTGTTCACTTATCTCCTTCACTTTCTCCTCCCTTTTCTTTTCTTTTGTCCTGTTCTTATCCTTTGATCTGCTTTTCTTTTCTCGATCTTTATCCCTAGGTTTATCACCCTTACTTTTCTTCTGCTTGTTCTTCTCTTTCCCATCCTTTAACTTCTCAACATCCTTCTCCATTGGCTTTGCAATTCCTTCAACTTTCCTGTAATGCAGAACAGACAAGTTTTCATCAATTCCATTCTCCAAACTTTTTGTATCAACATGGTTTCTTTGTCCATTGGCCCTCCTGCCATTTTCTTTCTCTTCCTTAGTTTTCCCTTTTCCTTCGTCCCAATGGGCAACATTGCCCTCCACCACCCTGCTCGGAAATTCATATTTCCTTTGGCCTGTAACAGTAATCTTCTGAACCATTTGATTTTCGGTTGCTCTTTCTTCATCCTTGATTCTCCTGGCCAACTCCTGCACATGTTTAATCTCACCATTCGGCAGATTGTAAACAGGCCTCTCTCCTTTATAGCTCTCTGGTTGCCCTGCAACACTCTTCTCATCTGAAGTCAGGTTTTTCACTTTATCTCTATCCCTGTACTTGTCTTTGTGCTTTTGCTTTCGGTCTTTCTTGTCACTATGTTTTTCCTTATTTCTCTCATTGTCCTTTTCTTTACCTTCTCTCTTTCTGCTGCCATTCTTATCCTTTTTATGCTTTTTCTCCTTGCACTTCTCCTGAAATAAAAATCCAATTAGGTAAAAAAAAAACAAGTTAGAGATACCAACAAAACTAGAGCAAAAAGGAAAATTTATACAAAACCAACAAGGACAGGTAAAGAGCCATCCAAGTAGAACATAAGAATTATTAAAGCATTAAAAACAAGAATCTGATTGCAGATCAACAAAGAAAAAGTATCTATTTCTGGCACAACATGAAATTTGTCAATAATGCTTGCACTGTGGATGTCTTTCCATGAAATGTCAGTAATAGCCATTACTTTGTCTTTGCCCATTTTTGTCCTATAAAAGAAATGCACGATGCTCCCAATCACATTGCTTTCTCTACTTAATTTCATTTTATTGAAGAACAGGAAGAAGAAAAGCCTAAAAGCTGGACAAAGTTGGTTTATCTCGTGTAGGAACAACCCCAGGCACAAACATGTCTATCATGCGATCGATCAACATATGATAAGTACGGAAATGCTGACAACTGAGCTCCCAACCTAGATAATACGTATACTTCAAATTATTTTCAAAGCTTTTAAGTCTACGAAGACTATGATGAACAATGGAGACCAGTGCTATGCAGATCATCATTAATATTACTCGCAGGCATTCCCCCAAGTACTAATGTAAACCAGCTATCCTAATTAGGATGTCAAAACAGTTCTCGATATAAACACGTGTGTGTGGTGGGCCGGGAGGGGGGGGATATCTATATGTCAAGACTTCAGGCAATATTGACACAACATAATGCTCTTAGTACATAAAAAAAATATTTTGCGAATTTAATGATGTTGGTCATTGCCATCAAATTTTGAATCAACTCCAGTAGGTTCACGATAACCTAACATTAATGGAAGAATAAAAAAACAACCTGTTGAACATATTAAATATTTTCAAATCCAACTTCAGTTCTAAGATGATGCCATATGCTCAAGTACTACTTTCAGTGGTCTTTTTTTCTCCTCAAGTCAGTGGTCTATGCATGAACTATGAGGTTCCATCTTGAAATTCCACATTCCTATGTATTCTGGCAAATTTTAAGATTCATGGTATCAAAGTTAGAGTCTGTTCTGTACTTTTTAAGTCCATCTCCAGTCTGAATCTTGTTAAGTTGTTCGGATTTTCACTGACAAGAAAGCCTTGAATGAACAATTATAAAGTTTATCATTATAACTTTTTCTTCTCTCTTTAAAAAATGGACACCAGTAGAGCTGATCTCAATACTTGTGAGATAGATACCAAATGAGACTCTTCGAAGGCTGAAGTTAGGTATATTCAAAGTTCTCCTGTCTTGTCCACCTTTCCTTAAACAAGTCCTGTAAAGTCGACGAAAACTTAAGAAAATCATCAAGCAATTTTATAAGTTTCTCCTGACCTTTACTTATCAAAAAAAATTTCTCCTGCCCTTTAACCCAACCCTTTTCCCAACCATATTACAAGTGGGGTCAGGCATGGCTGTAAGGGAACTCATCACGACGTAAACATATGTTTTGGTCCACCCTATCTAGACATGAGCACTGGATGTGTGTCTAACTATACATTCTTCCTAAATAGGTGTTACCTTTTGCATACCATCTTGTGTACTTGGGCTATGCCTATTCATATTAACTATAAAGGTCCTGCACCAGCACACTTGTTTTCCTGCTTTCCGATCAAGAAGAGCACTTCAAACACTTTGAAGTTACAACATATAATGCAGTCCAGGAAGGAGGAATAGACATCAGAGAAGCCATCAGTAAGCAAGAGTTAGAAAAAAAGGTATGTATACTGATGGCCAGCAAAATATGGAATACACGAGGACCTCCAATCATTGTCTGGTGCAATGTGGTCCTAAATATGTCGCAACGGTAGCATAACTCTGAAGAAGATGGATACATTTGTAAGATCTTGAAGTTACCCTTTAGTTTATGCTTAACCAAGCAGGATTGTTCTTCCTAAACCAGTCAGATTCCAAGTTGGTCTTCAGAAATTTTTTATGTATTTCCATAATCCCCCTAAAACTTCCTCCACTATACATACTAGGAGAAGATTCAAAGTTTCCTGTGTCAAAGCGTATTGATACCATCATACAATTCAATACAGACATGAACGCATAAAAGCCATATAAGCAAGAGCCAAGGAGGAATGAACCTAACTCAAGCTAACAACGGCAGTTAATAGAAAAGATGATATATAAACCTTCGTTAGTAGGTCTGTATCATCAATTCTAGCCCTCTTTTCATATCCTGGAGGTGGAAATGGAAAGCAGCGAGACATTGCACGCGATCCTT
Source organism: Cyclocarya paliurus (assembly GCA_029856935.1). NCBI lineage: Eukaryota > Viridiplantae > Streptophyta > Magnoliopsida > Fagales > Juglandaceae > Cyclocarya > Cyclocarya paliurus. The sequence continues at coordinate 21,044,390 of CM056958.1, forward strand.
GAAACCAAAATATAGTATACTTTTGCCAGTAAAAAATGCTTCTCCTAGCTTCCAGGACTGTTTTTCAAACAAAGGAACGAAGCAGAAACTAGGCTCCTGTCCATGCAACATGACCCTGCACTCATTTCCAGCTCAAAAAACCTTCAAAATCACCGTTGCAGGCCAAAAATTCCCCTATAACAATTGAACTTCTCTGACTCCACGAAGTAATCAAACCCCCAAGAAAAAAGTAGTCGCTAGACTCAAAAGCCCAAAACTCCACTGTAATAAATACTGAATCAGCTCAACTGTCTCTGGCCAGATTATATTCGATCAAGATCCGTCCACTCGAACGGCTTTGTCGACAAATTTAGCAATTCCCAATCAGTCGACCTGTCTTTCCCACTAGGCCAATAAAATACAATCACCTGCCCATCAGCAAAAACCAGTATCAGGAGCATTTCCTAACTAAAGATTGATAACCTATATATAACAAATGCAACACTAACCACGACCTTGAAATAGAGATGAATTCCCAGTGCCTCAAAACCATGAAGAGTATATAACTCAAGGCATCTATTGGTTCGTGTTCAGACGCAATCCCCAATATCCAGTCTTGCAGATTCAATGTTCAAACTCAGAATAAAAACCACTGAACCCACACTTCCCGCTTCCAGCAACAATTGAAACTAAGCTGTACAATATAAGCCCCAAGTCCTTGTATATACAATCTCTAATCCTCCGCCGGTAGCCCTAATAATATTTTATTAAAATGAACAGAATTAGGTTTTCTCCCACTGAAGATGTAACCAAACCCTAGAAAGTCCAACCACCAAAAAATGTCAAGCACAATACCCACTTACAAGAAGAAGAGGGAAAAAAAAAAAAAAAAAACCCTAACTTCAATATCCCAAACGCAAAAAAGAAATACCAATCATTTAAAACCAGGCGTTCTAGAATAAAAAATTCAGTGCTTTTAATGTTGGAGAAGAAGAAAAACTCCCGGGAAAAAAAGGACAGAAACAAGAAAGGAAATCTGAGGGTTTCTTTTATGACAGTGGTGGGCAGGACGCAGACATTGCATAAGGAGAATGACGAAAAGATCTTATTCCCACAGATGGAAAGAAAAAACAGCAGGAAAAGAAAAGAAAATAAAGGACAAGAGAGATACAATCAAATCGAAGTGCCTGTATCTCTCTCTCTCTCTCTCTCTCTCTCTCTTTCTCTGTGTTTCTGTACGTGTGATCCTATCAGAGTACAAAGTTAATTCAGATCTTCAATTCTTGGGGGTTTGATTATGGACGAGAGGAGTCTCTCTCTCTCTCTCTCTATCTCTCTCTCCGCTTTCTTGAAGGAGTTCTCTCGGCAGAAAGACCCTACACCCCCCCAAATGTAGGAAACGAGAAACGGAGAAACAATTCGGCGGCCGAGGTTAGTATTTATAGGGGACATTGAGAGAGAGATCATTAGGTGTTTGAATTCCTTCATAAATTATGCAGTGGGTGTTACTGTTTAGCATTTTATTTTTATTTTTATTTTTTATTTTTCAAAAAAATACAGACTGGACGGATAGAATGAGGATCAGATACGGAACAATGTGCAGATAAAGTTTTGTTTTTTGAAATTTTGAATAATTTTTATTTTTAGTAATTATCAATAAAAAATTCTTCTCATTAATTATTATTTATTATTTTACATCTCACGTTTTATGAAAAATATTTTTATATTTTATAAAAAAAAATTATAAATATATAATATGAAAGTGAATAAGAATTAATGCATAGAATTTCTCATTATAGATAATAAATAAAATTAATAAGAAATTCTATAAACTGATATGATTTTATATTATACGTTTAATTGTAAAACATATTCTTTTATAAAGTAGACATGATATCACATATTAAATAATATAATTTGTAAACTTAATTTTAAATTTTTATTTATAATTATCTAATAATTATGTGAAAGTAAGGTTTCGATGACTCTTTTATCATTAAAATAGTTTGAATAGGGTTTTAATAATATAATATCTAGTAACTTAAATTACTACTTTGAAACTACTTTCTAATGAGTAATAGTTTTTTCTAGTTATAGTGAGTTACATTGTGGGAAATTTAAGTTTTAATCATGATAATACGATAAGTATTACATACATAAAAAATAAAAAATTATATAAAAGTAAATTTATAATTTGATATAAGTTTATGTGATGTGTTAAATTTACTTTATAATAAAAATAATTTTACAATCCAACGTACTGTAAATCTATTTGTAATTAAAGTATTTATCTTTACTTTATTATTTATGTATTCTGATTAAGTAGATATTAGGGAAAAAAATAGTAACGATAATCATATAACTCATTTTATTAATAATTAATGCAATCATTCCATTGTAATAAAAATGAGTTTCCATTTTATAAAACTGCCATTTATTTCATATAAAATTAAAAATAGTAAGCTGATCGTTCGAAAAAAAAGATTTGATACTCAATTTTTTTATTTATTTTTTATGTTTATATTGAAATCATTCTCTTGAGTCTTGAATCTTGACCTCACTTGTCATACTAGTTTTGAGTATTTGACGCTACCCTGAAGATTATTAGGATTTTAGAAAGCATTCTTCTATTCCAAAATTAATCAACACTATATTCTATTTGGTAGGGAAAAAAAGCTTATCATTTAGTATAGAAAAATGGTAGATACGTTCATAGGGTGTATAGGTATGTACACTCCTTTTGAAAAAATTAGATAAATATAAGACTGCATAAAAAAATTATTTTTTAATTATAGATCTCACCATTTTTCAAAGGACATGTGCAGTACTTGCACATTCTATGATTGTATTTAACACTACTTTTATCATTTTATGCAACTACTGCATAATTATTTTGAAAAAAGTGAATAAAATATGAGTTATAACTTCCACATGAAAAAATAATAATTTTTTAATAGTGGATCTCACTCTTTTTCAAATCGATTACGCAGCATTTGTGCACTTCACAATTGTATGTAAACTTACTCTTTTTCTTATAATTAATCATCACCTAACAAACAATCTCACGTGCCAAAAGAAGAGAAATGTAAGGAAGTTTTATACCATACACCTTTACATACTTAAGCATTCAGATAGAATAATAAAAATGACAAATCATATGTTAATTAAATAGAATTGTATGGTGTAATGCTCTACGTAGAATTTCTGAAATGTGTTATGGTGCACAATCCAAACCTTAAGTTAAAGAGCGGCTCCATTTAACCGCTAGGCAAAATTGATTTATTTATTTTTAAAAAAATTTTTATTCAAATTTTGTTAGCATTTTTTATTTTATTTTAAAAAAATATAAAAAAAAATATCAATACACTAATAGTCACTTTTTTAATCATTAAATAAAAAAAAAAATTAAAATACATAAAGTATCAAAATAAAGGGACAAATTGAGTGGACAAAATAATATTTTTCAAAGTTAAATTGGTAATATTACAAGCTTTAAATGCAAACAAAAATAAACCGAAACGCATAAAAAATAGAAAAAGGATACTCTTTTTTTTTTTGATAACGAAAAAGGATACTTAAAACATGTTCAATCACTCATTCTTTTAAGTATCTTACAATAAAAAAAATTATACTAATTATATTTTAAAGGAAAATGTCAGTATGAATCTTAAATAAGTCTACTAAATGTAATCACTCGTACATATATATTTTTATTTCTTAATAGTTAAGGAAATGAATTTATTTATTTTTGTTATTCTTTCTTAATGATTAAGAATGTTTAAAAATGCTTAAATGAAAAAGAAAAAAAACTTATTTGCACTAATGTGCATATTTGGAGTATATATTTAGGGCTCATTTTAATACAGAAACCATCTAATTTCATTTCATTATTATAACTTTTCTAATTTTTCACATAAATTATAATAAATAATTTAATTTTTTTAAATATTAAAATAATAATAATATTAAAAAATAATATTATAATAATATTTTATTTAACTCATTTAAACTATCTCCCCTCATCTCATCTAAAACCATAGTGTCAATATGCACCCTAACGTTATCATATCTTAAATTGTACAACTGTTATGTTATGATATACAGTCAAATAAATTCTTTTTCAATGATAAACGTAACAGAAATATCAATATATTTTAAAACTTCAATAATATTAAATAAGTTACAAGTAATAAAATCGAAATCTCATTACAGCCATTCATATATACATTAAAATTGGATTTAAACTTCTTAAAATTGTCGATAGAATTCCATGCCATAAAATGAGAGAGGTAAATGCGTGAAATGGATTTTAGATTATTTATAATTTCTGAATGTATTAAACGCTTAATAAATACTATAAAATATCATTCATGTATTTATTGATCGAGAAATACTACAATTATAAAAATATTTTATGAAAAGAAACTTACAAACTAATGTAACTCTATATAATATATTAAATCTATTTTATAATCTAACATATTTTATAAATAAAGTATTTATTTTATCGATCTTGCTCGGTTATCTAAAATGAAAAATAATATTTATAATTATAAAATATGTAAACGTCGCACAATCTTTTAAAAAAATCAATAAATACGTGAATTATATTATAAAATTAATTTTTTAATAATAAAACTTATTTTTAAAAAAAAATTATACGATATTTATACTTTATATAATTATATTTAGTATTAATCATGTAAAATTCGGTTAACTATGAAGATCTGTCCCGGAAAATCACTAACGTCTTTGGAACATCACGTCGTCCTATTGTAGTACATCGAAAGAAAGAAACAAGAGGTTGATATTGATATCATGGGATAATACATGTGGCGGGCAAATGGCACAATTTCAGACGCTCTCTCGATAATGGTTGCCATAGAGCCACACCTCCCTTGCATTTCCACACTTCTTTTCCTGGACCTCGCACCCACTCTTTAATCCTTTGAGCTGGGGACATGTCTCTTGATCCTATCAAAATGGCAGGGAAGCTTATGAAGGCAGTTCAGTATAATGCCTACGGTGGCGGACCAGATGGCTTGCAGGTTTTATTCTATATCGTTTACCTCATTTTCTACCATATTCTGCTTGATCTCCAGTACTTTCTTGGTATTCTTAGTTATTTTTCTTCAAACTCTGCTTGTAGAAACCCAAAGCTCTTGTCTTTTACCATTTACTTCTGGTTTGTTAAATGTTTCTGGGGGCTGTAAAGATTCTCCAGATTTGGAAGGGTCAGGATGTACTAAAAAAGACGAAGTTTTGATAAGATTCAAAAATAGGTTTAGGAGTAATGACCTATTTGATAGTCTTATGCAATTTTTTCTTATCCGTGTTGATTCATGTGCTATGTTGATTGTTGAAGTAGAATAACTTTAAGTTATAGGGCATTTGGATTTGCCATTGCTTGGGGAAATTTTGCTATTTTAATGGTTACGGGTTCCAGGATATATAAATTTTTTTAGAATAATATGGGCCGTGAGACAAACACTTTTTTCAATATGTAATTCAATATTTTATTAAAAAGCGCAAAAGAGTGCATACAAGAGAGAGCACCCACGTAGGGTTGAAAGGAAAAGCAATAACAGAACTCAATATAAAAAGTAGAGGAAAGAAGAAAAAAGATGGATGATTTAAGCACAAAAGTTTCGAACTTTGCACCGCCCATCCGAGAACGAAACATTAATGATTTGAACAAGCCCTTTGAAAAAACCGGGCTCCACCACCCATCCGGAAAAACTACTTTTTTTTTTTTTTTTAATTTTTTATTTATAATGGGTCAACTTTTTTCTAAAAGGCTTGCACATGCAACACCCACAAGACTCCAGCCACAGCACAATGAAGCCGAAGATGATCGGTTGATTTCTCAACTGTTTTCATGCAACACCAATCCATATGGCACACCTATTCTTCATGTTATCCTAGTTATTTTCTCTGAAGTTGTTGTCCATGCAAAAAAAACCATCCGTGAAGGAGTCATGTTTTGCCAAAGGCTTTTCCAAGAAAAAGGAGGACGGTCAAGCCTGATGGTAGGTACTAACTTCAAACATCCACCTTTTGAACCGAAGCCCCATAGTTTATCCTTACTACCTCCATTCAAACAAAAAGTTTACAAGAAGTTGTAGAACAAAGAGAACAGGTCCACTTCCCAATCATGGAGTGATCTAATAATGACTGTTGACTATCGTTGGAAAATTGCAAATGGCTGGTATGTTAAATACCTTCAAGAAGGCACTCTCGGAGGCTGATTTCACACCATGCATCACACCAAAACCCGATATTGGTCTTGTTGCCCACCTCATATAGGATAAGTAGAGAGAATCCCCCCAAACCCTTCTGATGTTCTTCCACATATGTTGGTATGTGACTATCCGGATCTTCCATTATGTAACCGTTTGATTTACTGAAATCTTCGGACAGGAGATAGAGAGGGAGCCATTAAATTCTGCTATTTATTTCTGTCTGAATTGGAAGTTTTAAATTAGGTTTAGGCTGTATAGTGATGACTGAGAGCTGTCTTTTCTCTGTGTTTTCTGTACAAAATGAAGCCACTGACATTATATTATTAGGATCCTATGGCTTCCTCAATTGACTGTTCTATTAATTTCATGCCTGTTTGCAGCATGTTGAAGTGCCAGTTCCCACTCCCAATAAAGATGAGGTCTTGTTGAGAGTAGAAGCAGCTAGTCTCAATCCATTTGATTGGAAAGTTCAGAAAGGCATGCTGCGGCCTTTTCTTCCTAGCAAGTTCCCTCACATACCAGGTAAATGAATTTTACTTTTTCCATGGAACATTCTCTTCCCCACTCCTTTGGTGGTGGGAAAAATGATTTGATGGTTGTCATGTAATAATGAACGTTTTCCTTCCTTGTTGGAACAGCTTCTGATGTGGCAGGTGAGGTTATAGAGGTTGGACCGGGAGTCAAAAACTTCAAAGTTGGTGATAAAATTGTAGCTATGACTAACCCCAGGGTAATATCTTGTATATACTCTTTTGGTTTGTTCCCGGGTTAGCTTAATTTGAAAATTTTAACACTTCTGGTCCTCTGTCTTGGGGAAGAACAACCAGAGGACTAAAAAGGAGATTCCAATGATCGATTATTTCTATCGTCATATTAAGAGAAATCTGGTGACTGCGACTTAAGATTGTTTTTAGGGTACCAGAAAACTAAAAGATATCTAGGCCTTACATATCAAAGGTACACCATTACATCGGTTTTGTTATCACTCTTGCTACTTCCAAAGTCAATATAATGGCATACACTTGATTGCCAATTGCTCATTCCAGCTGGTGAATTCTTATGGGAACTAAAGCGTGTCGTGAATGATTTTAGATATTAAGTATGTATTCACTGAAGCAGAAATTCGAGTAATTTGGAAGTTCTTTAAAAAGTCAAAGATTATCCAATGAAACTCCCCGCAGCATTAATGATGACTTGCATTTCAGTGTAAGGAGTACTATGGTTTCCTCTTTTCATTCACATCAGTAGTTTACCACTTCCCATGTTTCTTCATGGTAGCATATGCTTGAGCTCATGCATGGTTGTATACTTTCATATAAGTTTAAACATTATTATTTTGCTCTAGGAATAACCTGACCTCACAGTTTTTTGGATTCACGGACCATGAATTGTGATGTTAGGGTCAGGACTTTGCCATAAGCATGTGTGGATACACATGCATTTATGCCCTAGAAAAACACCAGTTTTGTTGTCTTGATCTTGATCTGTACTTACTTTAAAAGTTTGCACTACAAGCAATTTTATTAAGACGAGACTAGATTGACCAAATGACTAATAAGCTGGTATCCCAGCCAATTGTTGAGTTTTATATTTCTGTTGGGTTATATAATCAACCTGATCAGATGACATGACACCATTTGAACTAGCAAGGTCCATACCATTCTCTAATCCAATGCATGCCTTAAATTCATGTATTTTCTGGGGTGCAATAGTAATACAAAATGATATGATCATTCCAGTTGTCATGAATGCCATAATTTCATGCCAATTACTATTTTATGGATAAGGATGTTAGATACTCACCAGGTTGATAAGGATGTCATTATCTAGATAACCTGTATCGAACTTTTAGTATCTACCGTCTTAATAGTCCAATGTCTGTCGTGGTTCTTGCATTAATGACAGAATGGCGGTGGACTGGCGGAGTTTGCTGTGACCAAGGAAAGCTTGACAGTTGCAAGACCGCCTGGAGTTTCAGCAGCCAATGTCGTCGGTCTCCCGGTTGCAGGATTGACAGCTCACCAGGCTCTCACTCAATCTGCTGGCATCAAGCTTGATGGAAGTGACAAGAAGGCAAACATTCTGATAACTGCTGCTTCAGGTGGAGTGGGCCACTATGCGGTTCAACTGGCTAAGCTGGGAAATGCACATGTGACAGCTACTTGTGGTGCCCGCAACATTGATCTTGTCAAGAGATTAGGGGCTGATGAGGTTCTTGACTACAAGACCCCAGATGGGGCAGCTCTGAACAGCCCATCTGGTCGAAAATATGATGCAGTTATTCACTGTGCAACCGGCATTCCTTGGTCTACTTTTGAACCTAATTTGAGCCCAAGTGGGAAGGTGATTGATATTACTCCTGCACCTACTTCCCTGATCACATTTGCCCTGAAGAAACTTACTTTCTCCAAGAAGCAATTGGTGCCACTGATCTTGTTTCCAAAGGGTGAGAACCTCCTTTATCTTGTTAACCTGGTCAAGGAAGGGAAGCTCAAGACAATGATTGACTCAAAATATCCCTTGGCCAAGGCCGAAGGGGCTTGGGCTAAGAGTATTGACGGCCATGCCACTGGGAAGATTATTGTTGAAAAGTAATTATAATGGACCTGGAATTGCTGATCTTGATGTAATTAAATGAGAAGATTATTAGAGACCTGGAAGATATTATTTATATCGTATCTTATAGTTTTATCTACAAATTTTGATGAACAATCTTAAGGCTTATGTAAATAAATGCATACAAATTATATATAAATATATCAAAGTACAATATTCATAAACATTCAAACAATCCATATATGTATAAGAACATGTTTCCTCCTATCTTTACGAATACTTTAACAAAATCATCTAATTATAAAGTTACAAATAATGGCTTGGATGGCAACCCTTCCTACTCGGTTCTTGTTTTATACAAAAAGGCTTCTTCAAAGCCTACAGATTACCGAGGCATTCTGAATTCCGAATGCTTTATATTACAAACGACCATGTTTCAATCAATGCCAGCGTATTTTATATTGCAGCTGCAAACACTCAGCAATCTGCATTACATTTATGTTAGACGATATCAGGCCAAACACCCCATTGAACTACATATACATGGTTTTATTTATCGATACACAACCCTATCAAGTACATATAAGATCTAACAACTCTCAGGATATTATATCCACTCTCAAGGCTCCAAAATGATCTTCCCAGTAGCATGGCAATCAATGCACTTAGCCCACGCATCTTCAGCCTTGCTCAGGGAATGCCTTGAGTCAATTGCAGTCTTAAGTTTACCTTCCTTCACTAACTTAACAAGATCATCCAGGCTCTCGGCATTGAGTTTTGCAAATACTGGCAAAAGCTGCTTCTTGGAGAAGGTGACTTTCTTTAGAGCAAAAGTCAGTAGACCACTTGAGCTGGGAGTTAAATCAAAGACCTTTCCATTTGGACTCAGATTGGGATCAAAAGTTGACCAAGGAATGCCTGTTGCACAGTGGATCACAAAATCGTACTTTTGACCAGATGGGCTCTTCAGTGCTGCCCCATCTGGGGTCTTGTAGTCGAGAACCTCATCAGCCCCTAAGTGCTTGACAAAGTCAAGGTTGCGGGCCCCACAAGTGGCAGTTACATGTGTGTTTCCAAGCTTTGCCAGCTGAACTGCGTAGTGACCCACACCACTTGAGGCGGCAGTGACTAGAATGTTTACCTGCTGGCCACTTCTGTCAAGCTTGATCCCAGCAGATTGGGTGAGAACCTGGAGAGCTGTTATACCAGCTATAGGTAAGCCAGCACCATCAGCTGCTGAAACTTCGGGTGGCCTAGAAACTGTCAGCCTCTCCTTAGCCACAGCAAACTCAGCTAGTCCACCTCCATACTGTCGAGATATATAACACAACAACAGACAGAATGGATGAGGGTTTTAGAAATAACTCAATTCTGAGTATTATCACAGCCGGAATGGATCTGTAGTTGCTACATACAATTGTCATACCTCATCAAAAAATCATGCCGCGCCATATCTATAGCAAGGATAGAATATAAAAAAAGGATAATGATGAGCGCGGCTTGGAAAGTGCTGGATAAGCACTATATGTATCCTAAGCTCAGAAATAGTTTCTAAAATGGATATATTCGAGGAATGCCTGGGCCAACTTACATTACAAACCAGAGTCACCAGAATGTGCTACTTACCTAGTGAACTAATCAAGGATCACTTGTTTCTAAATGTGGTCAGAGTTTCATTCTGGTACACTAATTTAATAATTCACACCTGGGGTATCTCACATTAGCACCATTGATAAAAATTGCTGCTTTTTACAGCAGTAGGCATATCCAACACTTAATTTGCCATGCCACCACATCATTATTGTTTTGTTCCAATGTACCATGTCAAAGTTATGTAGAACCAAGTGGGAAATGCTCTACAATCATTAACAAAATAACAGGATGGAAGGAATTTCTAAATATCACAAAGGGCTTGATCCTTTTAGAGTTATCCAAACTTCTGGGGAGGGGAGGGGGCGGGGGAAGCTATTAAGTACATCTGATTTCCACAGAATTTGGAGAAGAGGAAGAAAAAAAACTCTGTTTTAAAATTATTCATTGTCACCAATCATACAAACAGAGAGTATGAGGAATATCCAAGTTAATAGTAGGAAAGTATAAAACTAAAGGAATAGCGATAAATACTCACAGAAAAGGAAAGCGTAGCTACGACTTTGTCCCCAGCTTTGAAACTTTTGACCCCTGCTCCAACCTCTGCGACCTCTCCTGCCACATCCAGACCTTTTCTGACAAAGAATATGATCAGCAAGAAAGGGAAAAATGACACTTCCCAAAAGTTTGCAACATGCAACCATCCACAAAAAACTCAATTCCATAGTATCATTGAACTATTTGCACGTTGATGTAGTCATATTATATATATATACATACACATTAAAATTCGTTCCTTTGGTGAAATAAGGCATCACATAAAGTTTTGTTAATAGAAGCAAAGAACAATGAAGAATTACCAGGTATGTAAGGGAACTTGCGAGGTAAGAAAGGCCGCATTATGCCTTTCTGAATTTTCCAATCCACTGCATTTAGACTAGTAGCTTCCAGTTTTAGCAAGAGCTCATCCTTTTCTGGAGTGGGAACTGGAACCTCAACATGCTACAAGAAAAATGAAAATTATGTTTCTTTATAATAATTTGTTAAGCAGATACATACAGAGTTTCTACTATAATGTCGATGACTTTTGACATTATAGCTTTGTAAAGCAAGAAGCAAATGCAAAAAGAAAATCCCAAATTATGCAATGTTAGCAACCCAAAACGCATAGGCGATTCAGATTTGCAGTACAAACAGTGTGAGAAATGAAACATTAGAAAGCATGAAGGAAAAGGAAACAACGAACAACGCTGCAAGAAATATCAATTGTATCATGGGCACTAAGTTTTCTGTGTTTTTCTCTCCAAAAGAATTTTTTTTTTCCTTCTCACCAATGTATCAACCATCACAATCTTGAATATCATAGTCGCTTCAACGATTTTGAAGAGTATTGCAATTCTAGAAAGCCTGTACCTCAAGTTTTATGTGGACAGTTCAGAAAGTAACAAGTTTTATCATATCTCAAATGGAGAGGATTTATCTGGGAGACATCCTAAAACAATTTGTGGTGAATTCTATAATTATATTAATGTTTTACAGAAACCAACAAAATCAATACAGATTAGATACATAATTTTGCAAAAGAAAGAATGAAGGCCCCTCATTATTGGGCAAAATTTTTTGACCCCTTTTTCTGCTCTTAATCCTATCCGACTCGTAATTAAGATTTCCTATATATTGTATTAAACTCTTGTAAGGCTGCCACATTATATCTTTGATTATTATTTGAATAAAATCGAATATAAGCATGTTGCCAAACTACGTAAACCTCGTGCAGTGTGTGATTGATTCCACTTTTTTTTTCACTTTTCTCTTATCGTTCCCAACACTTATCACAATATTATTTCCTTTTGTTTTAAACATACAAGTGATAAATATTATTTCCTTTTGTTTTAAAATTTTTTTTTCTCATCAGTCACTATTTACCATTCCATACCCTACACCCACACATCCTATGAAAAAGTTATAGGTGTTGGGTGTGGAAATAAATAGCAACTGATGCATAGTATTCCTCTTATTTTAAACATACAAGATAGTAGGTATAGAAGCTCCATCACTACAATAACCAAACTACCCAATTGCTTTACTTCCGAAATCATTATTTTTACCCTTGACAACCCAAATTAATTGTAAGTTTCAAATGAAACTTTCAAAACAAGAATTGTAGTTTCACTTAATTACTAATATGTTGAAGAGAAAACAAAAACTTCCTAATTCATCGCCAAAATATTTTGATCTCAAGCTCCTACTGTAGCACATGAGCGAAAAAGATTTGGAACAAAAACAGAAAAACATAGAATTGGATAGAAATGGGTCTTCAATCCAGACCGCAGGTAATATAGAGAAACAAAGACGAATATAAATATGAAAATAACCTTCAAACCAGCAGCTCCTCCCCCATAGCCAGAGTACTGAACCGCTTTCATAAGCTTTCCTGCCATACTCACGGATGAAAGCTTCGACGGTATTACGGTATTCGTGTCCCTTTGTGTGTCTCTGTACACTTAGATATTTAGTTAGCGAGAGAGGATGTAAATAGGATGACAAAACTTGGAGAGTGGGTGGAATAGAGGCATCAATTTCTCCATTTTAGTGTCCCTTCAAATTTACTTGAAAATGACATAGATTTAGGATAGGTTTGGAGGGTGAAATGAGAATTTTGTGTTTTGTTTTAAAGTTTAAAATATTATTTTTTAGTTTTGAGATTTGAAAAAATTGAATTGGTATTTGAAAAAGTTGTATTGGGATTTGAAAAAGTTGAATTGTTTATTATATTTTGTATGGAAATTTGAAAAATATATAATGATGAGATGATATGAGATGAGATGAAAATTTTGCGTTTTGTTTTGTCATCCAAACCTATCCTTAGGGTGGGTTTGGATGTTGAAGTGAGTTGAGTTGAGATGATAAAATATTGTTAAAATATTATTTTTTAATATTAAAGTTGTTTTGAGATTTGAAAAAGTTGAATTGTTTATTATATTTTGTATTAAGATTTAAAAAAGGTATAATGATGAGTTGAGATGAGTTAGGGATCCAAACGCACCCTTACTTGAAAGTTTTTACTCGTGGTCCAACCTCAATCTTGGGATAACAGAAATGATTCGGGCCGGTGACACTATATGCAGCTGTTATCGGAGACGAATAGGGAGCTGCCACGTAGGGGTTCCTTAGGAAATCGTGTAACACGCACAGCAGGGGATCACTCTGCTCTCTCCCCTTCCCGCTCGAACTCCAGACCTCTTCCTCTCCTTCCCGAGTCTCTCTCTCTCTCTCTCCTTCGACCTCTTAGCTCCTTCCCTCTCCCTCACGAAAACCCTAACCCGATCTTCAGAATCTCTCAAAACAAATACTGAGGTTTTATTAGAATGACAGACTTCTTGTGTGCTATTAATACCTGCTCTTTCACTTATACTATGTTTTTCACTTTTTTTTGTTCATTTATTGTATTAAATGCTAATTTATATGATGAAAACTGCCGATGAGGCTGAAGGCAAAGCTGTCATCGGCTCTGAAGAAGATGTTTAGCTGTTTTATCATTGGTACTCTCTCTTTAGCCTGAAAGTAAAAGAATGCATGATCTTAAAATATACATAAAAGTCGTTCTTTCTTTTTAAAAAGTTAGTAAATGCATTTTCATATATTCTCCAATATGGCCTACAACTCCTTTCTTTCAATGATACGGAACCCCAGCAGGACCCTTTGGACCCACTACTGGAGAGAAAAATCCTAGATACGGCAGGAACTGTATCTAAAGGAAACTCAAGATTTCTAATAACCCTATTTTTTCATACTATGGACTGCATCAAAGGAACTATAGGTAATGATTTATAATAAAAATGAAGACAAAACCCTTGAAAGCTCTGCAGTTTTTATTGCCTGTACATGTGATTTCAATTTTTTTAGGTGTGATCTTTCTGTTTGCGTGAGAGAGAGAGAGAGAGAGAGAGAGAAGACTGGTATTTGTATGTTATATTAGAAGAGTGTTTGCTCAAGATTGCATGATGGCATATTTAGGCAGAAGGGTATTTATTCATATCCTGAATGACCGCTGTAAAATAATTGACGTGATAAAAGTAAAGGAGAATAAGAAACAGAGGATAGTGGAATTGTTCTAGTTCTTGAATTGATCTCACTTAATCAAGTAAAACATCATACACGGATAACTCTTTATAGAGTTTACAGCAGAGTAGCTATCTTCCAGATATTAGAAAATTTAAATAACACCAAGAAGACCATTTTATGATAAAACTAATAACAGAACATCTTTTCAAAATTTAAAGAATAGCAGAAGATCGGATCGGTTGTCCTCCTAATTCTCCTCCTTATTTTCTTCCTGTTGACAGCTACGGTTTGGTTTGTCATTAAGCTCCATTATTTCTTCTACACGCCCCCTCAATCTGAAGGGTAGTGTTCGAACATTCGAATTGGCCAATATGGTTTGAAACTTGCGAGAAGACATTGGTTTTGTTAATGAATCAACAAGCTGATCTTTACTCGATTTAACTTGAACAATAAGCTGCTTTCTTTGAACCTGGTCACGCACGTAATGAAAATCAATCTTAATGTGCTTTGTACGACATGAAACAAAAGATTGGCAGCCAAGTATGTGGCTCCAATACTGTCACACCTCAACATAGGTGGGTTTGGAATTTTAAGGCCAATTTCATATAAAATAGATTGGAGCCATTGTAGTTCTGAAGCTATATTCGCAAGGGACTTATATTCAGCTTTGGTACTACTATAGGCAACTGTGAATTGTTGCTTGCACTACCAAGAAATAAGATGGTTGCCCATAAAAATGCAATATTCACCTACTGACTGACGATCATTTTGATCAGTAGCCCAATCGGAATTTGAAAACGCTTGAATTGCAAAATTAGATGACTTGCCGAGGAACAAACCCGTTGATATGGTATGTTTTAGATAACGTAGAATCTTTTTCACAGCATGCCAGTGTGGTTCAACGGGTTATGTATAAATTTACTTACTTTGTGTACTGAAAAAGCAAGATCAAGTTTGGTGAAAGCTAAATATTGTAAGCTTCCAACAACTTGTCTTTAGAGATGAGGATCTGAAAATTTAGCACCCTCAGCTACAGAAAGTTGACAGCTAGTTGACATAGGACTTGTGCACGGCTTGGCTTCTGCCATGTGAGTGTGTTTTAGAAGATCCGTCACATACTTACGTTGAGTTAAATACATACTTTCTCTTGAGCGCAAAACTTCTACTCCCAAAAAATAGCTATTATCACCAAGTTCTTTAACTGCAAAGTTAGAGTGCAAGGACCGGCATGACTGTAATTGCCTGTGATGATAATACCATCAACATAAATAAGAATCACGACTAGAGCACCATTCTTGCACCAAATAAATAGAGAAGTGTCGACCTTGCTATCATGAAATCCTATTTCTCATAACTTATCAGTTAGACGAGAGAACCAAGCTCTCGAAGCTTGTTTCAGGCCATATAATGACTTATGCAACCTACAAAGATGAGGATACTGTGGATAAACGTAGCCCTGAGGTTGTGCCATATATATTTCTTCTTCCAATTTTCCATACAGAAAAACATTTTGGACATCAATTTGCTTAATTTGCCAGTTAAAAGGGACAACCATGGACAAGATAATTTGAATTGTAGCATGCTTGACAACAGGACTAAAGGTTTCATTAAAATCAACACTTTCTTGCTGATGAAAACCTTTGGCAACCAACCTTGCTTTATAGCGTTGTATGGTACCATTGGCATGCTTTTTAATTTTGTATATTTAGTGGTAGCCAACAACGTTGGCCTTTGGAGGTGGTGCAACTAACGACCATGTTCCATTGCATAAAAGAGCATCAAACTCAATATTCATTGCTGCATGCCAGTGTGATGATTTTACTGCATCACTATAACATGATGGTTTTACATTAGCAGAATCAAGGGAGCTAAGTAATGCTTTTGGAAGAAGGTACCTCACAAAGTCATCAGAGATGGATTTTGGTTTGAAAATATTACTTTTTGATCTGGTCACCATGGCATGCGTGCTGGTGTTTTGTGGTGTAGCAGTAGGATCCGAAGTTGTTTGCGGAGGTGCAGCTTCTGGTATGCTTGAAGAGAGAGATGGATTAGCAGCTATGATGACTGGTGGAGAGGTAGAATTAGCAGGCCTGACAGGTGCTTCTTCATCGGTTCCTATAGAGTGAGATGAGGCACATTAAGATTATTTTCAGGTGGTAAGGTCGTGGATTGCATATCAGTAATTCTGGCAGGAGATGTTATTTTGAGATGTAAAGGCAAGGTTACATGTGTGAAAGAATTTGACGTTGAAGATGGTGGGGGGGAGGGAATTTTCTGATAAGGAAACAAATGTTTATCAAAGATGACATGAAGAGAGACATAAACTCGACCAGTTGATAAATCAAGACACTTGTACCCATGGGGATTAACACTATAGCCAATGAAAACACATGATTTGCTTCGGAAATCCAATTTATGTTTGTTATATGGTGTAAGATTAGGCCAACGTGCACATCTGAAGACTCAAAAAAACAAAAAATAGGGACCCGTTTATAGATCATTTGGTAAGGGGACAAATTGCGGAGAGTGGGTGTGGAAATATGATTAATTAAATAAGTTGCAGTATAAAAGGCATCTTCCCTGTAAATTAAAGATAAATTTGAATGTGATAACATACCAAGTCCTATTTCCACAATTTGTCTATGCCTTCGTTCAATGGAGCTCATTTGTTGGTGAGTGTGAGGACATGCTATATGATGGGCAATGCCATTTGCTCGAAAATAGTTATGTAGCCTACGATACTCACCACCCTAATCAAATTGTATAGCCTTTATTTTACGTTCAAAATGTTTCTCCACATAACTTTGAAATTGAAGAAAAGCACCCTCAACATCAGACTTTAATTTAATTGGAAAGAACCATAAAAATTTTGAAAAATTATCTAGAAAGCTATCATAATACCGAGCACCTGTAGTTGAGGCTACAAAAGCTAGACCCCATACATTTGTGAAAATTAAGTCTAACGGAGCATGAGAAACATAAGTAGACTTCCTAAACGGCAAAACATGGCTTTTGGCTAATTGGCAATCGGAGTACACAATGTGGCTTTTTATTTTATCAACTAGAAGCTTATTGAAGGACAAAACACGTTGAACAACTTGAGGAGCAGCATGGCCAAGTCGACAATGCCATTGATCAAAGGAAACACATTGGTGTTGGAAAAATGGTATAAACCATTATTGACTTGGCCACGATGAAGGACGTTCGCCGAGTAATTCTTCACAAGAAAATATTTATCATGAAACTCAAAATAAACATTATTATCAATATAGACTTTTTGAACTGAAAGTAAATTTTTCTGAATTTGAGGGACCAAAAGGACTTGATTTAACACAAAAGAATGAGAGGAGGTATTAAAAGTTGATTTGCCAGTTTTAGAGATACGCAAACCTTGACCATTACCAACTTGAAGTTGGTCTGTACCATCATAGTCATCACTCTTTAGGTTCAGATTGGCCATATCATGTGTGATATGGTGAGTGGCACCTGTGTCTGCATGCCAGTCATTCTCCCAACTGCCATTATTAGCTGCAACCAAGGCTTGTTTATTCTGAGATCGAGGAGGAACCTGATAGGTGAGATCGAAATGATGGTAGCACTTGCAAGCAGAGTGACCAGGCTTTCCGCAAACTTGACACATAACTGGAGAAGAATTATATGTGTCATTGCGATTATAGGAGGAAGGACCCCCCCTGAGAATGATTATAGTGGCCTTTACCACGAGAGTTACTTCGGCCCCTATTTTGGAATTGGTGTGATTGTCTTTGGACAACATTTGCTTCAACAAGTGGTGTAGGAGTAGAAAGATGATGGCGGTTTAGACGAGATTCAGTAACAATAAGCAGAGAGTATACCTCCTCAAGTGTGACATGGTCAGTGCGAGCATGGATGGAGCCTGGAGGACACAAAGCTGTCATATTCGTGCTCGAGTCCAGCAAGAACATAAGAAATGACGTCGTCACACTTGAGAGGTTGACCAGCCTTAGCAAGTTCATTAGCTAATTTTTTATGGACAGAAAATAATCATTGGCAGATTGACTGCCTTTCTTGGCATTGGCAAGTTGAGTCCGAACCTGGATGGTATGAGCTTTGGACTGTGAAAAGAAATTTGTTTCAAGTGCACTCCAAACCTCATGAGAGGTTGCATGAGAGACAACCTGGGCTAAGACACCCTCAATCATGGAAGACACGAGAATGCTTCAAATGAGATTGTCTTGTCGCACCCATTGAGAATGCGCAAGATTTGGAATTTGAGTGGTTGCATTTGTATTAGGTTGCAGAGAAGTAATAGTTTGGGGAGGAATTGTGGAAGTACCATCAAGGAAGCCATACAGATCCTGGCCAAGGAAATAGGGCACTAATTGGGCCTTCCAGATAGAATAATTTTCGGTAGTTAATTTGATTAAAACAATATTGGAGAGTGGAGTAATGGTAGTAATAAAAGAAGAATGAGTAGCAGTGCTAGTGGACGAAGAAGGAGAGGAAGACATGATGAGACGCTAGTCTTTTGGTGGCTCAAAATGATATCATGTAAAATAATTGACGTGATAGAAGTAAAAGGAGAATAAGAAATAGAGGATAGTGGAATTGTTCCAGTTCTTGAATCGATCTCACTTAATCAAGTAAAACATCATACACATATAACTCTTTATAGGGTTTACAACAGAGTAGCTATCTTCTAGATATTACAAAATTTAAATAACAACAAAAAGATCATTTCAAGATAAAACTAATAACAAAATATCTTTTCAAAATTTAAAGAATAGCAGAAGATCAGATCAGTTGTCCTCCTAATTCTCCTCCTGTTGACAACTACGATTTGTTTCGTTATTCAGCTCCATTATTTCCTCTACAACCGTGATCTAGAGCAGTGCAGTTCTTGTGGACTTCAAGGGCGGGATGGCCTAAATGAGAGTTTTTTCTTGTAAGTTTTATGGCACTTACAGGTCTCGGAGGTCACTCCCGGGTCACAAGAGGGAAGGAATCATATATGGGAGATAGAGTGAAGGATCTCGACAGGCAGCGTGAGGGAGGGTGTTCGCCCTTCGGTTCGAGAGAGAGTGAAAGAGCAAAGAGGAGAGAAAGAGTGAGAAAGGAGAGAGTAAAAATCAAAATTAGAGAGTGAGAGAGCTTTCTTTTCGCCTTTCGGGATGGAGAGAGAGAGGGAGAGAGGAATAATGATAGGGTTACTACCATACTACTACCCATCTATTACTCTTTTTGTATTTGATTTTTTTTAATTTTTTAATTTACTTAATGATTAAAGAAGTGAGTATTAGTAAAATTATATATGTATATATTTTCAAAATTTTTTCTTAGTGATTTAAGGATGTTAAAAAAATACTTAAAAGAAAATGATAAAAAGATAAAAAAAAAAAACTTGAAATGCACTTGGGTAGTAGATGGGTAGTAATAGGATAGTAACCCTATCACTACCCTTTCGTGAAAGGGAGGGTGGGTTTTCATTTAAGGTCTGATTCCCTGTTTGCTCACCACTAGTGTTCCTTCATGTACCGTACACGTGGCAAGTTGCCATTAGTCTCCGATATATGAGGGTTGTAGGAGATACCTGTAGGAAGTTTTTCTCTTGGAATAAACTGGATATCAAAGGCTAATTTGAAGTATCGCAGCGGACATAAATAAAAGAAAATAATGAAAATACACATAGAACACCAAGATTTAAGTGGTTTGGCTCAATGTGAGCCTACATCCATTGGTGGGGTCGGTTTCAATGAATTTTCCATCAACAAAGATGGAGTGTAG
This sequence comes from Cyclocarya paliurus, assembly GCA_029856935.1. Classification (NCBI taxonomy): domain Eukaryota; kingdom Viridiplantae; phylum Streptophyta; class Magnoliopsida; order Fagales; family Juglandaceae; genus Cyclocarya; species Cyclocarya paliurus. The sequence continues at coordinate 21,064,585 of CM056958.1, forward strand.
GAGATTAATCACAAAAAAAAAAATGCTTCACACAAGAATTTCTTTCTCTCGTATGCTGTTGCCTCTCAAACAAATGAAAAACTGAGTTCCTGCAAAATGTTGTTTTCAATTTATGGAAATGGGTATTTCGAATCAAACATAAGTTTGATGGAATTATAGAGAGACATAAAACTAGATAGGTGGCAAAAGGCTATACTTAACAAGAGGGATTGGATTTCTTTGATATTTTTTCTCCTGTGGCTAAGATTACATCTATTAGACTACTAATTGTTGTGGTTGCAATTAAGAACTGTCACATTCACCAACTAGATGTAAATAATACATTTTTACATGGTGACTTGCATGAGGAGGTGTATATAGAGTTACCTTCTAAATTAATTGTCAAAGAGAGTAACAAAGTTTGTAGACTTCTCAAAAGTCTTTAAGGGCTAAAGCAGGATTCTAGAAAGTGGTTTGTAAAGCTGTCTACTGCTCTCATCAGTTATGGATTTATTCAAGGAAACTCTGACTATTCATTGTTCATTAAGAAATCTACAACTTCTTTTATGGCACTACTATATGTAGATGATGTATTACTAGCTAGTGATAGTTATTAGAAATTCAATTGCTAAAAGATTTTATACATGACAAGTTTCCCATAAAAGATTTGGGGTAACTCAAGTACTTCCTTGGTTTGGAAGTAGCAAGGTAAAAAATTGGCATCTCATTATGCCAAAGAAAGTAGGCATTAGACATATTTCAAGACATTGGTGTTATGGGTTCAAAACCTGTTGCTTTTCCATTAAAGTCTAATCTTAAGCTAACTACAACTGATCCTAATTCTTATGAGGATCCATCAGTTATAGGAGCCTTGTTTGAATACTACTCTACTTGTCAATCACAAGACCAGATTTAGCCTATTTTGTACAAGTTTTAAGTCAATTTCTTGCTAAACCTGATATTAGTCATTATCAAGCAGCAATTAGAGTACTCAGATACTTGAAGGCTACACCAGAACAAGGTCTATTTTTCTCTTCCTCATCAGACTTACAGCTTAAAGCTTTCTCAGATAGTGATTGGGCAGATTGCATTGATACTCAAAAAAGCATTACATGTTTTACAATCTTTTTGGGCAAGTCATTGATTTCATGGAAGTCTAAAAATCAAGCTACTATCAGTAGATCTTCTGCAGAAACAGAATATTGAGCACTTGCATCAACCACATGTGAAATTCAATGGTTACTTTATGCTTTACAAGATCTACACATCAACCATCATCAGCCAACGTCACTCTACACTGAAAGCAAGTCAGTCTTGTCTATTGCCACAAATCCAGTCCAACATGAGAGAACAAAACATATTCAAATTGATTGTCATCTTGTTCGAGATAAGCTACGCAGAACTTTATCAAGCTTTTCTACATTCCATCAAGATTGCAATTGGCAGACATATTCTCAAAGTCTCTTGGTTCCTTATTCTTTCATCATACACTTCGCAAGATGAACATTCTTAATATACATGTTCATCTTGAAGGAGGTGTTGGAGTATAGCTTCACACATTGAGAATACGAAATTAAAGTTAAAAGAAGAAAAAGTCAAAGAATAGAAGAAGAGATAATTTCTATTATTTCTGTTAATTCAGCTATTAAGTTGATATCTTAGTATAAATACAATTGAACACTTGCGTATTATTCATTCAATACAATTCAGTCAACTACACATATTCATTTTATCTCTTCTGTTTTCTTCCTTTTCTCCTTTCATCAAGTTCTAGTCTAAAAAACTAAACTGATGGGAATCTGTAGATTAATTCTCATCCTAATTTTCTTAATTATAACTTCCATGTCAAACTGATCAAAGCCCCCTTAATTATATGATTAAATAGGCTTCATCCATGAGAAATGTCTCATGCTACAAGTCTAAATCTTGTGGATTAAATTGTCGTATGTACACTTTTATTTTGAAAATGTTTTCAAAATAATATATACTATATTTATTATTATCAATATTTTGGAGTTGATTTTAGAAGTTGTGAATTATTTTAGAAAGACAGAAATTAAGGGAAGTTTATAAGCTATTACTTATGGTTATAATAAATTGGGTTTTTATGTATAACACAAGTCATTCACTGGCTTAGTAGCGTTGATGGCTTTGGTTAACCCAAAGGACAAGGGTTCGAACCACACCCTTGACAATAAAGGAGTTTTAATTCTTTATTAAAGGATGACCCTCCACACGGGCATGTTCGCAGCCAGCTAGCCCATAGCACAGCCCCATAGGGCGTTCAACCCACAAGTCCAAGCGTTCAGGAAATTGATGTAAAGATTGGCATCGAAGGAGCGCATCTGCTGGGACTCAAACCAATACCAGCTGGTTGGTGGAGAAGCGTTGTAAGCATTGGACTGGGTCCGACTTTTGTGTCACTTGGTAACAGGGCATAATAAATATACATGTTCAGATAAGATTTCAAAAAAATGAAAAGTTACAACTTTTCATTCATATCCTTTGGTTATTTATAAATGGACCCATTGGCATACGAATTTAAACATAGAATGACATAAAGGAAAGAAGACAATTTCAAAATTCTCTCTCTCTCTCTCTCTCTCTCTCTCTCTCAAAAGTTTTCATTTCTTCAAAATGTGTTACTAGGATTTGTTCATTCTGCAGAGAACAGATTTGTAATCTTTTAGTTGAATAGTAAAATTTGAGGGTATTCGGAGTCTAATTTCGCGTGTGCATAACACAATTAGACAAACAAACTTGTTTTGAGTTTCATGGTATCTTTGAGACAAATTCGCTTGTAACCCGTGTGCATACCGTTATTGGTTGGGGTGAATATTGTCTTAAAAAAATCGACTTTTGTAACACGCCTTGAAGTAAAATTTTCTCTTACTATATTTTGTTTTGCAACCCCTTTGCACCAACAATCTTAAGACATTATCTGATTATTAATGGCGCATAGTTTGAGAGAGTTTATTTCAAATTTTATAAAACTCGAACACTTTGGTGGAGCCAATTTTCTACGTTGGCAAAAGAAAATGTACTTCCTTTTAGCCAGTCTCAAAGTGGTGTATGTTCTAACCACTTCTAAACCATCTGCAAATGAAGACGAGACAATCGCTCAAAGTTGGGTAATGGTCAATGGGAACAAGACGACTACATCTGCAAGAGACATATTTGCAATGCAATGTCTGACATATTGTTTTACGCGTACCAAAACAAAGCAACCGCCAAGGATCTATGGGATGCACTTGAGACTAAGTATCTTTTAGAAGATGTTACAAGTAAGAAATGTTTTGCTACAAAATTTTTCAATATAACATGGTAGATTCTAGGCCTGTTGTTAAACAATTTAATGAGATTATGCATATTTTCAGTCAATTCTCTCAACATGAGAGGAAAATGGATGAATCCATATTGGTTTCCTCCATTATTGATAAACTTCCTCAATTATAGAAAAACTATAAAATAAGTTTGAAATATAAAAGAGATGAGATGTCTCAGAAGAATTAGGCTAACATCTTCGTATAGAAGAAGAGATTAGGCTTAGGGATATTATTGAAGAGCATGACTCTTTGACTTCCAACATGCACATTTTAGAGGAATGAAAGACCTACAAACCCAGACAACCCAATGAATCTGGATATGAAAATTGGAAAAGAAATAATAATTTTGGAAGAAAGCAAAGTCATTTCCAAAATGAGAATCAAAATAATCTGGGAGTAAGTTGTTTCCATTGTGGCAAACAAGGACATTACACAAGAGAATGTCATTTTATTAAAAAGAAAAGATAAGACTCTAGTTGTAGAGAAAATTTTGAGGCTATGATCTTTGAGACCAACACTCTTGAAGGAGATAACTCCTGGTGGACTGACTATAAATACATGAGCCTGTTCAAGAGGTATGAGTCAATGGAAGATGACCATGTTCTGTACATGGGGAACTCGTCCACTACTGTAGTTAAGGGCAAAGGGACAATAAAAATGGAGTTTACCTCCAAAAATTTTTTTACCCTCAAAGATGTGTATCATGTACCGTAAGCTAGAAATAATCTTATATCTGGTAGTCTTTTGAATAAGTATGAGTTTAAATTGATTTTTGAGTTAGATAAATTTGTACCGACCAAAAATGGTAATTTCGTGGGGAAGGGTTATCTTAGTGAAGGCATGGTCAAACTTGATATTAATAATTGAGTTAATATTTTACTTAATTTATATTATTTGTAGCATTGTTGTTTAGAACACATTAATGCTAGAAGCTTAGAAATGATATGTTTTAACTTATGAATATGCATGCAAACAAATAAAAAACAATTGTGACTTATATATTTGATTTTTTCTATATATTGTTATGTTTATATAATGCATTCAAAGAACCAAGTTAATTGAATAGTTGTACAAAGCAGTTTATGGTATTTGAAAAATATCATGGATTATGGTATTGAGTATAACAAGTTTCCTTCGGTTATAGAAGGAGGTTTCCTTTAGTTGTAAAATGAATATAAATGCCAGTTGGAAACTCATGAGAATGATGATCAAATCAACCAGTAGATATTTACCCTTGGTGGAGGAGTAATCTCCTGAAATGAAAGAAGCAAGCATGCATAACTTACTCAACCATGACGACTAAGTTTATAGCATTGGCTTCTTGTAGCAAAGAGGTAGAGTGGCTAATAAATTACTGATAGAGATCTAGGATTTGACAAAAATCAATGCCACCAATATCTTTGCATTGTGATAGTCAGACTATATTGTCAAGGGCCTAAACCATATATATAATGGCAAGTCTAAGCATATTAAAGTAATTACTTACAGATGGAGTAATTACAATTGATTTTACGAGATATTGTTGGAATTGGCAAATCCATTAACTAAAGAACTTGTAAGAGATTTGATGCGGGACATCAAAGGGATGGGTTTAAAGCCAAAACAACAAAATCATCAATAATGAAAACTCAACTCAACTTTTGAACAAAGCACGACTTGAGTTCAATGAGTAAAATACATTATATGTTCGTGGTTTGCAAGCATTATGATTTTAAAATTAGTTTTCAAACTAATTTACCATCCCAAGATTTTAAATGTTTGGTACTGTAATGAAAATGAGAGACTGAGCAAGAAGCTCTTAATAGACTTATAACATGGTTATGTTAACGTGATTACAAGACACTTTCGATAAGTCTACATATATGAGTGTCGGGGTAGGTGCCGCCTCCTATGTGAATTAGGTTTTGTCTCTAGAGAACTAATGAAACTAGGATATAGACATAAGGTCAATCCATGTGTCGGCTTTTATGAACTACCCAAAGAGAAGAAAATTTATATGTGAGATATATCCAGCAAATTGTATAGAATCGCTACTTCAAAGCATGTCTACTATGCCATTTTGGTTAGGTTTGATGTATTTTCACCATGTGAAGGTTTAAGTCCAAAAGACACCTTCATTTATGCATAAGTTTTCCTATTCTAAGGAGGATATATTTTGAAAATGGTGGAGGATTGTTAGAAATATTTTTAAAATAATATATTATATTTATTATTAATAATATCTTGGGGTTGATTTTGGAAGTTGTGAATTATTTTGAAAATAGAGAAATTAAGGGAAGTTAATAATAAGCTATTGCTTATGGTTATAATAAATTGAGTCCTTATGTATAACATAAGTCATTCACTGGCTTAATAGTGTTGATGGTTTTGGTTAACCCAAAGACAAGGGTTCGAACCACACCCTTCACTAGCCAACTTCAAACACTAAAAAACACGCAGATCTCTGAGGTGGACACTAGGGTTAGATATTTGTACTCTATTTGCAAGAGCAACCTTGGTCGAAGCTAGGCCAAGGTGGTGATTATTGAATGGATTGAGAGCCTAACTTTGAATATAATCACTAAAGTTATTGTCGGAAAGAGATATTTTGTCAACTCCAATGGTGGAAATGATGCAGAGGCACGATGTGTGGGGAAAATTATCAAGGAATTCATGTATGTATCTGGGGTTCTTGTCATTTTAGATCTGATTCCATTTCTGGGATGGGTTGATTTGCAAGGCTAAGCGAAATCTATGAAATCTATTGCAAGGGAACTGGACTCTCTACTTGGAACTTGGGTTGAAGAACATACCACAATGAGGCAAGAGAGTGAGCCAAGCGACGAGCTGGACTTCATCGATCATGTCATGCTATCTGCAATTGAGGACATGAACTGCATGTTTGGTCATACGCGTGAAACCATTATCAAGGCAACAACAATGGTATGTTTAGGCATGTAGCTAGTAACATTTTTGCTTAATACTCTTCTTTCTTTCTTTGACATTACTTTTGACAAATATCAGATTCTTTTATTTTCTGTGTTGTTCTCTATAGCCCAATTCTTCTTCTAATCATGTCCCAATTTAATGACGTGAAATCTCATCTTAGTTAGGTCCGACACTACATCTATTAACTTGACATGGCTCATCTTGGGCAAGCTTTGAAGTGAGCCCAAGAAGAACTGGATCTCAAAGTTGGGAATGATAGATGGTTGGAAGAGTCTTAAGTAAATATAATGGACCTGGAATTGCTGATCTTGATGTAATTAAATGAGAAGATTGTTTAATGTATTAGAGACATGTTCATGTACCACTCGTTTATTTTTAAAAAAAGTTCACGAAACTATTTGATTTTAACAAAATATATTATAGATATCGTATCTTATAGTTTTATCTACAAATTTTGATGAACAATCTTTAGGCTTATGTAAATAAATGCATACAAATTATATATAAATATATCAAAGTACAATATTCATAAACATTCAAACAATCCATATTTGTATTAAGAACATGTTTCCTCCTATCTTTATGAATACTCTAACAAAATCATCTAATTATAAAGTTACAAATAATGGCTTGGATGAATTGAGTGCAAGTACTGTGACTCGGCTGGCAACCCTTCCTACTCGGTTCTTGTTTTAAACAAAAGGCTTCTTCAAAGTAGGGGTGCTACCCGCATGGTGCGGGGCGGGGGCACCCCCTCCCCGCCCCCCGCCCCGCACCATGCGGGTGGAGGGGTTTTATACCCCGTCCCCTGCCCTGCTACCGGGGGGTGCAATTGAAACCACACCCCGCCCCGCACCCCGCTCAACCCATTGTTTAAAAATTTTTTTAATCTAAAAATCTTTTTTAGACCCAAATTATAATATAATTTAAAGTATAAATTAAAATTTATATATTTAAAAAAAATATAAACTCATTAAAGTTATATTTTGGATTGCCTTGACTTCCTAAGCAATTATTATATAGGAAGCCAAGGCAATACAGTAGTGATAGTTAAGCAATGTGGGACTTAACACTAAGTCCCACATGGCAATACACTAAGTCCCACATTGCTTAACTATCACTATTGTATTACCTTAGCCTCCTATATAATGGTTGGCTAGGAAGCCAAGGCAATCCATTAACTTGAAGTTGAATTTAAGTTTTTTACAAATTGTATATATCTATATACAATATATTTATATAAATAGTAAAAATTATAATTTTTTATACTGAAAAGGGAGGGAGTGCGGAGCGGGGGGCGAGGCCCCGCTGGGGTCAATCCGCCCCTGCCCCCGCATGGGGTGCTCCATGCGGGGCGGGGGCCCCCGCCCCGGCATGGGCTGTGCGGGGTAGCCCGCCCGCCCATGCGGAGGCGGGGCAGCGGGGGCGGGTACCCGCTGCCCACCCCTACTTCAAAGCCTACAGATTACCGAGACATTCTGAATTCCGAATGCTTTATATTACAGATGACCATGTTTCAATCAATGCAGCTTATTTTATATTGTAGCTGCAAACACTCAGCAATCTGCATTACATTAATGTTAGGCCAAACACCCATTCAACTACATATACATGGTTTTATTTGCCGATACACAACCCTATCAAGTACATATAAGATCTAACAACTCTCAGGATATTATATCCACTCTCAAGGCTCCACAATTATCTTCCCAGTAGCATGGCCATCGATGCACTTAGCCCACGCATCTTCAGCCTTGCTCAGGGAATGCCTTGAGTCAATTACAGTCTTAAGTTTACCTTCCTTCACTAACTTAACAAGAACGTCCAGGTTCTCAGCATTGGGAGTTGCAAATACCGGCAAAAGCTGCTTCTTGGAGAAGGTGACTTTCTTTAGAGCGAAAGTCAGTAGACCACTTGAGCTGGGAGTTAAATCAAAGACCTTTCCATTTGGACTCAGATTGGGATCAAAAGTTGACCAAGGAATGCCTGTTGCACAGTGTATCACAAAATCGTACTTTCGACCAGATGGGCTCTTCAGAGCTGCCCCATCTGGGGTCTTGTAGTCGAGAACCTCATCAGCCCCCAAGTGCTTGACAAAGTCAAGGTTGCGGGCCCCACAAGTGGCAGTTACATGTGTGTTTCCAAGCTTTGCCAGCTGAACCGCGTAGTGACCCACACCACCTGAGGCGGCAGTGACTAGAATGCTTACCTGCTGGCCACTTCTGTCAAGCTTGATCCCAGCAGATTGGGTGAGGACCTGGAGAGCAGTTATACCAGCTATAGGTAAGCCAGCACCATCAGCTGCTGAAACTTCGGGTGGCCTAGAAACTGTCAGCCTCTCCTTAGCCACAGCAAACTCAGCTAATCCACCTCCATACTGTCGAGATATATGACACAATAACAGACAAAATGGATGAGGGTTTTAGAAATAACTCAATTCTGTATATTATCACAGCTGGAATGGAGCTGTAGTTGCTACATACAATTGTCCTACCTCATCAAAAAATTATGCCACGCCATATCTAAAGCAAGGATAGAATATAAAATAAGGACAATGATGAGCGTGGCTTGGAAAGTGCTGGATAAGCACTATATGTATCCTATGTAGAACCAAGTGGGAAATGCTCTGCAATCATTAAACAAAATAACAGGATGGAAGGAATTTCTAAATATCACAAAGGGCTTGATTCTGTTAAGAGTTATCCAAACTTCTAGAGAGGGGGCAGGGGAAGCTATTAAGCACATCTGATTTCCACAGAATTTGGAGAAGAGGAAGAAAAAAAAACTCCGTTTTAAAATTATTCGTTGTCACCAATCATACAAACAGAGAGCATGAGGAAACTATAAAACTAAAGGAATAACAATGAATACTCACAGAAAAGGAAAGCGTAGCTACGACTTTGTCCCCAGCTTTGAAACTTTTGACCCCTGCTCCAACCTCTACAACCTCTCCTGCCACATCCAGACCTTTTCTGACAAAGAATATGATCAGCAAGAAAGGGAAAAATGACACTTCCCAAAAGTTTGCAACATGCAACCATCCACAAAAAAATCAATTCAATAGTATCATTGAACTATTTGCACGTTGATGTAGTCATATTAATATATATATATATATATATATATATATATATATATATATATATATATATATATATATTACAATTCGTTCCTTAGGTGAAATAACGCATCACATAAAGTTTTTTTAATAGAAGCAAAGAACAATGAAGAAATACCAGGTATGTAAGGGAACTTGCGAGGTACGAAAGGCCGCATTATGCCTTTCTGAACTTTCCAATCCGCTGCATTTAGACTAGTTGCTTCCAGTTTTAGCAAGAGCTCATCCTTTTTTGGCGTGGGAACTGGAACCTCAACATGCTACAACAAAAATGAAAATTATGTTTCTTTATAAATAATTTGGCAAGCAGATACGTACAGAGTTTCTACTATAATGTCAATGACTTTTGACATTATAGCTTTGTAAAGCAAGAAGCAAATGCAAAAAGAAAATCCCAAATTATACAATGTTAGCAACCCAAAACGCATAGGCGATTCAGATTTGCAGTGCAAACAGTGTGAGAAATGAAACATTAGAAAGCATGAAGGAAATGGAAACAACGAACAACGCTGCAAGAAAGATCACAATCTCGAATATCAAAGCCGCTTCAACGATTTTGAAGAGTATTGCAATTCTAGAAAAAGCCTGTACCTCAAACAAGTTTTATGATATCTCAAATGGAGAGGATTTATCTGGGAGACATTCTAAAACTATTTGTGGTGAATTCTATAATCATATTAACGTTTTACAAAAACCAACAAAATAAATACAGAATAGATACATAATTTTGCAAAAGAAACGAAGGCCCCTCATTATTGGGCAAAAAATTTTGACCCCTATTTCTGCTCTTAATCCTATCCGATCCGTAATTAAGATTTCTTATATATTATATTAAACTCTTGTAAGCTGCCGCATTGTATCTTTGATTATTATTTGAATAAAATCCTCTACAGTTCCGTGAATATAAGCATGCTGCCGAGTTACATAAACCTCGTATAGTGTGTGATTGATTCCACTTTTATTTTACTTCTCTCTTATCGTTCCTACACTTATCACAATATTATTTCCTTTTGTTTCAAACATACAAGTGATAAATATTATTTCCTTTTGTTTTAAACATACAAGATAGTAGGTATAAGCTCCATCACTGCAATAACCAAACTCCTACTGTAGCACGTGAGCGAAAGAGATTTGGAACAAAATAAAATAAAATAGAATTGGATAGAAATGGGTCTTCAATCCAGACCGCAGGTAATATAGAGAAACAAAGACGAATATAAATATGAAAATAACCTTCAAACCAGCAGCTCCTCCCCCATAGCCAAAGTACTGAACCGCTTTCATAAGCTTTCCTGCCATACTCACGGATGAAAGCTTTGACGGTATTCGTGTCCCGTTGTGTCTCTGTACACTTCGATATATAGTTAGCGAGAGAGAGAGAGAGAGAGAGAGAGGACGTAAATAGGGCGAGAAAACTTGGAGAGTAGGTGGACTAGAGGCATTAATTTCTCCATTTTAGTGTCTTCAAATTTACTTGAAAATGACACAGATCTTTTGATGTTTGATATTTGATGTTGTTATATTTGTGTGAATTACTTATATTAATATATAGCTCAATTCGTAGTTGGTTTTGGTGAATATTGGATGCAAGTGGAATTGAGTAACAATTTTTCCCCCTAAATATGCTTCTATAGCTTTGTTTGGTTGCAAAATTCCTGAAGAAGCCACTCCATAACTTTAGTTTTTTAATGTCATATTGTCGGTTTATAAGCAACTATTTTAGCCCGGTTTGGATAACCAATACATCTCATCTGTTGACTTTACGGTCTCAAAATTTTGTCTATTCAAATATTGTATTTTATTTTTAATATTTGAAAATATCTACTTAAATAAATAATAAATAAATAGTATAAAACTGACAATGAACATTTTAAAATAGTAAATAAACAATACAATCTGACGTGAACGGTGTAAAATTTTAAAGATTCGAATACTCTATAAATACTACAAAATCTTTACTTTTTTTAAATCTTAAAAAATTAAAATTATCTCATTTCATTTTATTATTTAAAAATATATTTTTTTTTATAAATTATTTCATCTCATTTTAACTTAAAATATTTTATTAATATTTAAAATATCTCTTCTCATCTTACACCGGGAACTGATAAGATTTTACACACGGTCCAAACTCAACAATGTCTGCTGTCACATCCGTACCAGTTCTAACAAAGTGTGTCTGCGGCCAAGGGAAACGAGAACTATGCAGTGCGGCACTTCTGATGTTTTGCAGATTGCAACGTATATAGGACTTTAGCAAAATCTCATCTTTCAGGGCAAGAATATTCTCGGGCAAGAATATTCTCATGGCCGTGCGCATTCAGAAATAAGTCTCGTAAATTTTCTATTTATCCAAAAGCTAAAAGTTTAATTTGGATAATTACAAAAATTGAGTGATCATGTTAATTATTATAAATTGATATAGTTTTATTGTATCTATTAGATTTATTTTACAATAAAAATAATTTTACAATCTAATATACCACATTAAATCACGTCAACTCGTGGTTTTATAAATATTATTTAACTTATTTTTAGAAGTTGTAATGAATTAAATGATAAGTGGTGTGATGGGCCGATGACACACCAACTAATTATGTATAGCAAAACTATTTTTTTATTTTAATTTAAAAATCGACAATAAATTTGATAAATTCAATTTACTTTTAAGTTTTTAATAAAATAATATTAAATAAAAAAAGCTTGTCGCTTAGCACAAATCCTTTATTCAACGAATTAATTCGAGAATATAAGAATTGGATGAAACGTTTGACATTATTAGAGGCTTCTGTAAATTATTGTAATGCATAAAATGAAAATTCAAAGTAAAAAAAAAAAAGAAGAAATCATGGATCTAAGAGTTTGACACGCTCCTTTGTATAGTAGTACTGGGAACACATGAAGGATGTGCAGTCAGCCGTTGTGATAAAACTCAATGAGACTCGTTCAAACCTCCGGCACATGCCTTTCTTTCCTTTTAGTCAAAACCTTGGGCGCAAAAGTATGAAAGCGTGACGAGGAGAAACTTCAACTAGCAATAAGGAAGATGAAGGGGGAAGACATTATTGGCATTGAAAGTTCGAGGGGTAGGGAAGAATTTTCTTTGGAAAGCAGGAAATAATATTTTTTTTTTTAAAAAAATCTTTTTGAAAAACAAGTTATTGATGATCCTTTTTGCCCAATTTGTCAAAGATCATATGGAAAAACATGTTATTCATCATCATCCTTTATGTGTTTGTCAATTGTCCTGCTGCCAGTGATGTGGTTGGCTGTTGATATTAGTCCTGATCTATAAAAGTGGTCGAAGCTGATTTTCTACAGGTGTGGGAGAAAATGATCTCTAGGCTGCACCAAGATGAATTGGAATGGACTACAGTACTTGTTAGAGAATGATATGGCTTAAAAGAAATTTGTTGGTATTTGAAAACAAGTTCGGAATTAAGCCCCCAAGAGAAGGTACAAGCAGCAAGAGAAGCTCTAGATCGAGAATATCATGATGCACAGCAAATACACAAGAATAGGAGTGTAAATTTAAACCGGAAAACTGGTAAACAGGCTCGAACCGGACCGGTTTAGAACCGGTCCGGTCTGAAACCGATTTCTAAAATGCGTGAACCGGTTGGAACCGGTCCAGTTCTGGTTTTGAAATTTTTCGGACCGGATCAAACCGGACCGGACCGGTTGATAAAATAAAAATATAAAAACTAATATTTTATATCTAAGTTTTATTAAAAATTAAAATTATAGAAAATATTATATCTATTAATATATAAGTTTTATATATAATTTATAATTATATATGAAATTTATATATATATAATTATATATAATTATATATCATATATGAAATAATTTCATATTATAATTTATAAATTATAACATAAAATATTAATCTTAAATATGAACATTTGTAATTTGTTTGATCATATGCTATTAATATAATTATATATAAGATAATGTTATTATAAAATAAAAGTTTAATCTTAAAAATGAAAATGTAATTGATCATGTATTATATAGCTATACTAATAGTCTAATATTAATACTATTAATCTAATATTATACTAATGTCAAATTTACATTTTAAAAAAATCAAAAAACCGGACTGGACTGAACCGGAAACCGGTAAAATCGGAAGTACCGGTTTAGGAGGGTAACTGGTGCATAATCGGTTTTGAAAAATATAAAACCAACTATACCGGTTCGGTCCAAGATTTTGTCCAAAACCGAACCGGTTACACCCTTACACAAGAAAGAGCATAAACAAGTGGTACAGACATAAGATGCTCTTTAACCTCGTTTGATTACGCAGTTCAAATAAAGATGATATGTTTTGTTGAAAATTTAATAAAATATTGTTATAATATAATTTTTTAATATAATTTTTATTTTTAGATTTGAAAAAAATTGAATTGTTTATTATATTTTGTGTAGAAGTTTGAAAAAATTATAATGATTATATGAGATAAGATGATATAAGATAATTTGATTAGATTAGATAAGATAGATAGAGAAAACCCGATGCTAATTTTGTTAAAGTAAATTGGGATGCTGCAATTGATAATTTGAGATTTAGAAGGTGAATTACTCTCAGTACTCTGTGCACATAGAAGACACATTACTCATGCAGATATTGATGAATGTACTGCACGCATTGTGGAGGGCCATGGAAGTTTGCTTGGATATGGGGTTTTCAAATGCCATCTTTGAAGGGGATGCCCAAACCATAATCAAGGACATTAATAATGATGCAGAAAACTGGCATGGACAAGTTATGGCCAAATAATTTCTGATATAAGATGTTTAATGAAGTTGACCTTGCTGGAAAATATAATTCATTCATAGAGAAGGTAATGCCATGGTCCATAGCTCACCAGTTTGGGAAGATTGACGTCTTACAGTGGAAAATGAGCAAATCTGGATCAAGGAGCGACCTATATGATGGATTTTGATGAAATGAAATGTTATTGCTTAAAAAAATAGGAATAGTAGTGACTAAGACCCCACGGAATTTTTGCATGGGGGGCTATGTGTGTGTGTGTGTATTCTAGAATAATCAAGCAATCTCGGACACGCATTTCTCTATTGGGATTTTTGCATGGGGCTAGTATTCTAGAATATAATCAAGCAACTAATTAGGACACGCATTTTTCCATCGATTTTTCATGATAATTTGTTATGTTTTTTTTTTCCTACCAAAAACAAGTTTTGATATGGTTTTATGGACTACCAAATGGTAGATGGGGAAGTCAAATGGGCCAGAAAAACAAGTTTTGATAACTGGGTACATTTTCATAATAATCAAAATTGACATGAAACGTGCACTTGTCGTAAACAATCACGAGGCAGTGACAGGGAAAAAGCTTCACTACAAATGACAGGACAGGTTTGTCAAAAATGGAATTGTGGGAAAGAAGAGATCAGATCAACTGTCAAGAGAGAGGAGAAGATTGAGTGAAAATGAAAGATTTTATTGCAATGTATCTCATTGGTACACATGAGAGGTATTTATATACAAGACTTGAGCTTAAATCCTTTGTTAACAAACTAACTACCTCTAACTAATTTGTAACTAATAGCTAAACAGTACTCACGATTCTAATAAGGTTTTCACCACACGTCCAAGCTCTTCTGGTTCTACATATATATCATTTGAAATGGAACAAAAACAATGCTTATATATTTTGACAGGGAAAAAGGGATCATGAAGAAGAACATGACCATGCATGCATGGATACTGTTAATCATTTATCAGTAATTTACAGTAATATTTACAAAAAAAATCAAGCATTCTCGGTTACATATCCTAAAGCATCCTTGAAATTGTTCCACAAATCTGATACCATCGTCGACGTCATTTCTGAGAAGCCCTCCGTAACCTGTGGCAGTACATCTTTCAACAACTCCTCAAAAGAACTTCTGGTTTGCTCCACAAGGCCTCCAATGGCCGAGCCAGCAAAAGTAACAGACCCAGAGACACCGTTTACAAGAACATCAAACACACTGGAAATGAAAGTTTTTACTGCTTCTATCAGAAACTCTGAGAAATACTCCAAACAACCCTTGGTGACCTCCGCAACTTGATCTAGGGCAGCCTGGACGGCTTCTCCCGGCACTTTCAATGCTTGGATCGATAGCACCAAAAGGTTAGCGACAGTGGTGAAGAATAATCGAGCAACAAAGTTGGATAAAGCGTTTATCGCCAAGAAAATGAATTTCAGAAGGAAAATCACCATTATTTGTACGTACGTACTTGGAAAGGAAGAAAGGAATTAATGAAGAGACTTGATCACGAGGAAGACCAATATATATTATGTGCTGATCATGATTTTATATATGATTTCTCGAACTTTTTTAGAACATTCAAAGTCATATGCAAATTGTCAAAACGATGCTGTTGTCTGATCTAGTTAGTTTATACGCGGATTGAATGTCTAATTAATTATTTGGAATATTTTTTATTAAAATAATACATTGTAAATATATAATGGAATCTCACGATATTAACTAAATAAATACTCTTCTTTTCTTTACTTCCAAGCAAGCAAGAAATGACAAATATATATCATGTTTGGTTACAAATCTGTTTGGAAGTCCGATGTTAGCGTCAGATTATAAATCATTTCAACTCATTTCATCTCACTATTCAAACAGATCCTTAATTATCTTATTTTTCTGTAATATAATTAATTACCATGCATTTACTCTTCTTTCTTCGGACGTTTATCTAAAATAAAATTAAAAATATGAAAGCGTTCGGTTTATTTTCCACGTAATTGACTTTGACGCCAAAAGGAATATTAGTACTGACTGAGACTCCATTGGAATTTTTTGCTTTGTGGGGCTATATATTCATTCTAGAATGATCAAGCAACCTCCGACACGCATTTGATCTCCATTGGAAGTATTTTTGCATGCGGATTTTCTAGAATATTCAAGCAACCTCGGATACGCATACTCAAGATTCAAACTTATGACCTCTCTGAAACTATCATTTATCTCACACATAATCTAGATTTAATTATTTATATTTATATCCTAACAATTAGAGCCCTCTCCATTTCAAGAGAACAAGTTAGGCCTGTGTTTTATTCTCATCCCAATATTCTTAACTTCTATGTCAAACTCATCAAAGCCCCCTTACTTATATGATTATACGGGTTTCATTCATGAGAAATATCTCATGTCTAATGGCTAGTTTGAATAGAAGAGTGTTTTCAAAATACTCAACTACTATTTATTATTTTATTATTATTTTTTATTACCTACTTTCCGTCCTTTACTACTATTTATTATTATTATTTTATTACTATTCACAAAATATCTGAGATCCTAACGTAACCTAAATCTTGTGGATTAAACTATCGTATGAACCCTTTTATTTGTTCCAAAAACAGCAAAATTAAGCCCTTACATATATATCATAATCAGCCAATTTATAAGCTTCCAAAACAACACCTAGATTTCTAGATTGGCTTTGAACAAAACGAGGCATGCAGGAGCCTAAAGATAGATATGAGAACCGCGCGCGCTAGCCTGGCAAAAAGAAGATAAGTATGAGAAGCCAAGCCCAGAAATTCAACGTTAATATGATGTTCATGGGAATTACTAGTACTGTAAGCCATCTATGAACTATACTGCTTACCTATTCCCACGTTTTTTTCCTCCTTTTCTCTCATATTAAGAATCAGCCGAACTTCTTGTACATACAAGAAATTAGTTTAGACAAATAGTTTCCTTTCTCAAAGTTGGATCAAAGACATCATGGAAATATTTTCTCATCTACTTACAATTGCTGTGCTTTTGGTATTAATGGTGGTGTTGTATAATCTACGGAGGGTAAGAAATGGCCGTAGTCACACTATTAAGGGTATGTTGGCCCCAAAACTCGTAGGTGGCTGGCCAATTATTGGTCACCTTCATCAAATCCACGGCCAAAACCCAATTGCCAGAACCTTGGCAGCCAAGGTTGACAAACATGGTCCCATCTTCATGATCAAGCTTGGCACGAAACGTGCACTCATCGTAAATAATCGCGAGGCAGTGGAGGAGTGCTTCACTACAAATGACAGGGCTGTGCATGTGACCCGAGCACACGCTGGGCCCAATTAGGCTAACCCGAACCAACCCGAATTTTATCGGGTATTACTTGAGCAGGTCTCCAACCCGTCTGAGAGTATAAAAGCATACTGATTACTGATTCCTCAAACCCTAGTTTTGGGTTTGCTATGCAGAGAAGAGGAGAAGAGGAAAACGCAAAAAAGGAAAATAGCCTACATATATTGCATGCATAGAATTCTTTCATTAATTTTTCCATCACCTCTTTCTACCAAAATCATCTTGCAACAACCACCATAAATTAAATTCCTAAGCAGTTGTCCACCATTAGTATAACCACCCTCCTTTCCAAAATTAGAGTCGCATCTAAGCCCCAGAGTCGAGATGATTTGGTTTCTCTTTTCCTCTTTTTTTTTTTGGGTGTGAAATCAAACACAACATTAAAGGCACTTACGGATGAGAAAGGAAGCAGTGATTGGAAAGATCCCAGCTAAAAGGGCAGACACCGAACTAGATGACAATGAACTTCTCGACGGAGTCCTTAACCTTGAGATACCGCAGTGAAAGGAACAATACGTAAAAACATTTTTCTCATTGCATAACATTGGTTCTTTACAGTGCAATATTTAAAGGAAAAAGGGAGCTTAGAACATCTAGGCATTGTAACAACCACCTAGTGTGCGATGGCATTCTAGAACCAGCTAGGAGCAAAATCGTTACAACAACTTGTCCTTGCTACAATATAGACAAACAAAAAATTACATTTATTCAGTAATAGAATCAGATGCTGAATCATTGAGGGCAGTGACAATAGGTGGATCAGAGGTGGAAATGCCTTCATCCTTAGCCTAATAGTGTTGAGTGGCACGATGAGGAGCTGAGTTGGAGCTGATTTCTTCTTTGGTGTTGATACCCTCCCACGAGTCCATTATGGGAACCATGGTGAGACTTGTTCTCAACAACAAAAATCGAGTGGATACCAGAAGCTTTGTAAAAATGTCAGCAATATGGTCTTTGGAAGATATGAATGCAACGTGAAGTGTTTTCGATGAAACTCAGTCTCGCACAAAATGGAAGTCAATTTCCATTTTGTGCATGAATGCATTACTGGATTTATAGAAAGGTAAGTGACCCCCAAGTTATCACACCATAAGGTGAGGGGTTTGGACAGAAAAACACCAAGCTTTTTGAGTAACGACTAAAACCAGAGAAGTTCAGCAGTGGTATTGGCCAAGGCCTTGTAATAGAATGTGTAATTGTATTTTGTTTCTTGGATCCCCATGAAACTATGTTGGAGCCAAGAAAAACGCAGAAGCCTTCTGTTGAGCGCCGATCGCCTGGGCATCCAGCCCAGTCGGCGTTAATGAAAGCATTGAGAGAGTAATCAGGAGATGGTTTAATGTGAAGGCCAAGGTGAGCTGTGTGCTTGAGATACTGTAGTATTTTCTTCACAGCTGGCCAATGAGGAACCTTAGGAGTGTGCATAAATTGGCACACTTTGTTTACTACGAATGCAACATCAGGACGTGTAAGTGATAAATATTAGAGGCTGCCTACTGTGCTTCGATAGAGTGTTGGATCATAAAAGGCAGGACCATCAGAGTTAGACAACAGAGCAGAGGCAGCCATTGGCAATGACACTGGTTTGGCAAGGTCCATCTTTATTTTTTTGAGAAGATCACAGATATATTTATTTTGAGAGAGATGAAGACCATTTGCAAGAGTATTGATCTCAAGTCCAAGGAAGAATCCAAGGGGCCCGAGATCTTTGACAAGAAAAGAGAGCTTTAGAGAATTAAGAACAGAGCCAATAGCCTTAGTGTCGGAGCCAGTAAGGATGATATCATCCACGTACACCAGAAAAAATATAGTGACAGAAGCATGTTTGTAGATGAAAAGAGAAGAGTCAGAGAGGGAGGACGTGAAACCAAGCTCAAGTAGTCGGTTGCTTAACTTGGAGAACCAAGCCCGTGGGGCTTGTTTGAGGCCATAGAAGGCCTTATTCAATCGACAAACATGATGAGGAAAATTTGGATTTAAAAAACTAATTGGTTAAGTCATATAAACCTGTTCTTGAAGATCCCCATATAGGAAAGTGTTGTTGATGTCCAATTGCCAAAGTGGCATCCTTCAATGACAGAAATGAAAAGTATTCTCCGTATAGTTATGGGTCTAACCACTAGGCTGAAAGTTTTAAAGAAATCCATGCCTACTTGTTGGTGAAAAGCTTTGGCCACCAAGCGAGCCTTCCTTCGTGAGAATGTTTGAAATCCACCTTACTTACGGTGGTGAATTGTATTGCTTTATATAATTGTTTACAGACTTTATGTAGTTAATACAAATTAATGAATTTATAATAAAATGAAACAATGTACAAATAAATCTCCCATAATCACGGTAGTCAACTGTAGCATGTATGGAAAGACTTGGATTGAGAAGTGATATCCTCAACACCCCCCCGCAAGCTGAGCATCGAATTGGATCAGACGTGGAGTTTGGATCAGAAGAACTCAAAGAGTGGATGAGGAATGCTCTTGGTAAAAATATTAGCAACTTGCAAATGAGATGGGACATGTTGGGTACGGAATTTGCTAGCAACAACAAGTTCATGGAGAAAATCATAGTCCAATTCAACATGCTTAGCTCGCTTGTATGAAACTGGATTGGAGCTCAAAAAAAGTGCACTCTTGTTGTCACATAAGAGAAGAGGCTGTTGTGGGATGGAGACCTAGAGGTCATGTAAGAGATGTGTGAGCCAAATGAGTTCAGCAGCAGTGGAGGCAAGGGCACGATACTCAGATTCACAGCTGAAACAAGAGACAATTGGCTGTTTCTTAGTACTCTAGGAAACTAAATTGTCGCCAAGGTAAATAGAGTATCCAGAGGTTGAACGACGAGTATCAAGACAACCAGCCCAATTAGTATCAGAATAAGCGACGAGAGCACCAGGAGAGGAGGAGGGACAAAAAGTTAAGCCAAAATGAAGGATGCCTTTGACATAGAGGAGGATATGCTTAACAGCCAAAAAGTGATCGTCAGTTGGAGCATGCAGGAATTGACTGACAGAGTTGGCAGCATAAGCGAGGTCGGGACGTGTGATGGTTAGGTATTGTAGTGTGCCAACAAGAGATCTGTAGTGAGTGGGATCGGAAAACAGAGGACCATCGGCAGATAGATGCTGAGAAACAACCATGGGAGTATGAACAGGCTTACTGTCAAGCAACTGAGCGGGAGAAAGAATATCTCATACATATTTGAGCTGACTGATGAAGAGACCATTAGAAGTGGAGGAAGCTTTAAGACCAAGAAAGTAACTGAGGGGGCCCAAGTCCTTAGTGGCAAACTCAGAATTGAGTTTGCAAGTGAAGCTGTCAAGAAGGGACGAATTGTTGCTTGTAATAATGATGTCATCAACATAAAGAAGCAAGTAAATAATATCCGACTGCTTATGAAAGATAAAAAAAGATGGGTCAGCACGGCTGCAAGAAAAACCAAGGTGAGTGAGAAAAGAGCTAAGACATTGGAACCTGGCACGAGGGGCTTGCTTGAGGCCATAGAGAGCTTTCTTCAACTGGCAAACATGATCGGGAAAATGAGGATCAATATACCCTGGAGGCTGCTCCATATAAACTTGATCAGTGAGAGTACCATTGAGAATGCATTCTTGACGCCAGGTTGACGAAGGGGCCATTTCTGTGTCACAGCAAGAGAGAGCACAACGCAAACAGTGGTAGCCTTGATTACAGGGCTGAAAGTATCAGTGTAGACAAGACCAGGTACCTGTGTATAGCCCTTGGCAACAAGGCGAGTTTTGAGACGCTTAATGGATCCATCAGACATGTATTTGGTCCGGAAAACCCATTTGGAGCCCACAATGTTGGTGTTGATAGGTCGATGGGCCAAATCCAGGTACAATTACTCTTGAGTGCATGGATTTCTTCATCATGGCAGTAAACCAAGCATGATTCTTAGCTGCAGATTTGAAACCTTTAGGCTCAGTCAATGCAAGAAGAGCAGGAAGAAGACCAGAGGAGCCCAAGAAGCTAAGATTCGTCAGGTGGCGAGTTTTGAAAATACCAGCTTTAGTTCTCGTAAGAATAGGGTGAGAGCCAACCGGAACCACGACAACAGGAACAAGATCTGCATTGGACTCAGGTGGAGGAGCCAAGTGCGGCAAAGAGGGACCTGCAAGGACTCATTCACTGAATCAGTACACATAATACATGGGTTAGACACAGATTGAGTAATATGTGGGGAACAGGTGTTAGAGGGAGGCGGATCTGTATGGAGGAGACTGGGTTCAAGGAAATTGGAAAAGTGAAGTGAGGATATGGGTTGGGCCTAAGAGGTAGCAAGGGTAGGAAAATGAGTTTCATCAAATTGAGCATGGCGAGTGATGTAAAGCCGAGAAGTGGTGGGATCTAAGCAGTGAAACCCTTTGTAAGAAGGACTGTAACCCATAAAAATACATGGAATACTATGAGTGAAAGTTTGTTAGGCATATAATCACGTAAACAAGTATAGACACGACAACCAAAAGGATGAAAGTTTTCATAATTCGGAGAATGAACATACAAAATCTCAAAAGGTGATTTACCTTCAAGAAGCAGTGTGGGCAAACAGTTGATGATGTAAGCTGCAGTGTTGAATGCGTCAACCCAGAATGAGGAGAGAAGTGAGAATGAAAAAGAAGGGCTAATCCTGTCTCAATCACATGGCGGTGTTTTCTTTCAGCCCGACCATTTTGTGCGGGTGTGTATGGACATGAGAGCTGATGATGAATGCCAGAAGAACGAAAATGATCTTAAAAGAAATTACTAGTGAATTCAGCACCTCCGTCACTTTGAAAATTTTTGATATGAGCAGAAAATTGATTTTTCACAAATTTTTGAAATTGAATAAAAACATTATAAAAATCAGATTTCAATTTCAAAAGATAGAGCCACGTGAAGCGATAATAGTCATCAATAAATAGAACATAGTAGACAAATCCTAAATTTGATTTGACGGGGGAGGGACCCCAAATATCGCATTGGATAAGATCAAGCATATTAGACGACCTATGTTCATTTCGAGAATAAGGCAAGTGATGACTTTTTGCAATTTGACATGTGCTACACAAAGTAGGAGAAGGCAACAAAGAGGTAAGATAAAGCTGTCCTTTTTTATTTAAAATAGAAATAACAAAATGATTGATATGTCTAAGTCGTGTATGCCATAAATCATAAGACGCATGAAGCGATTTATTCTTCAGGACAAAAATAAAAGCAGGATTGCCTCGTTTAAGCACATATAAGCTGCCATCACACTTGCCGGTTGCCACCACCGTTCCTATTTTGCGATTCTGAACAGTGAACAAATTATCAGTAAAGGTAACAGATAAAGGAAAATCAGAGGTTAATTTACTAATGGAAAGCAAATTTTTGGTGAAGCGAGGAACAACTAGGACATCGAGAAGATGGAGATTCGGGGTTGGAGAAAGATTACCGATGTGGGTAATGGGAAGTGACACACCATTCCCAACAATTACGCAATCCTTACCAGTGTAAGTTGTGGACTGGGCCAGTTGGGTTGAATCCGTAGTCATATGGGCCGAAGCCACTGTGTCCACAAACTAGTCGGAGCTCATGTCTTTAGAGAGATTACAAGAGCTGGTGAAGGCTTCGGTGAGTTGAGCAGATGGCTCACTCCGAGTGTAACGCTGGCAACAACGATCGGCGTAGTGGCCATCCGTCCTACAAATTTGGCATCGTAGAGGACGACGGTGTTGACCAGAGCTAGAGTGTCCTTGTCTGCGGTTGGAAGAGTCGCTGCCATGACCATTTGTGCGACCTGGAGGATTGAGAGCAAGACCACCACAATTGGAGAAATTGTTGGTGGCTGTAAAAGCCGCATTAGAGGAGGAAGAACTCTCAAGAGATTTCTGAAAAATCTCAAAACTTTCTACCTTTAAGGTTAAATTCGAAAAATAGGGGAGAGGGGTTTGGGCCATTTGAGCGGTGGAGAAGCTCGAAAAATCAGGCCCAGGCCGCGAAGAAACCAGTGCACCTTATCGGTGCCATCAACAGGCCGGCCAATGGCATGGAGCTGGTCACAAAGTGCTTTGAAGGCATGGGCATAAGCGGCAACAGAACGAGTTTCGCGTTTCATCAACTGGAGATCATCCTTAAGGTGGAGTTCGCGGGCTTTCGAGCGGTGGCTGAAAGTATTTTCCATGGCAAGCCACACCTCGTGAGCGGTTGAGAGGCCGACAGCTTCGACCATAGCTTCCTTCGTGAGGGAGGAGAGAATGAGGCTAAGCAAGCGCTGGTCCATGCTCTTCCACACCAGGTATTTGTTGTTTGGTGTCTGAGAGGTTGGTGGGTCGAATTAGGGTGGCGGCACAATGGTGCCATCAACGTGACCGAGCAAATCTTGACTCTCAAGAAGGGAAAGAAGTTGATTCTTCCAGAGGAGTTAGTTGGATGATGATAGTTTAATGGTAACCACATGAATCATGGTGTTGAAGGGAAGGAGGGTGGGTGCGGAATCAGAGGCCATTTGGATCGAAGGAGGTTAATCCAGGTATGCTCTTGATACCATGAGAATATTTGAAATCCACCTTACTTACGGTGGTGAATTGTATTGCTTTATATAATTGTTTACAGACTGTATGTAGTTAATACAAATTGATGAATTTACAATAAAAGGAAACAATGTACAAGTAAATCTCCCATAATCACGGTAGTCAATTGTGGCATGTATGGAAAGACTTGGATTGAGGAGTGAAATCCTCAACACTTCGTTCAACAGAGCCATCCGAGAGACTCTTAGTCCTGAAAACCCAACGACAACCAACTATATTAGTGATACCAGAAGCTGGAACAAGAGTCCAAGTCTTGGTTTGAATGAGAGCTTGAAATTCACTAGACATGGTTGTGCGCCATTCCTGGTGTTTGCCAGCTTCAGTATAGCAAGTGGGTTCTTCAGGTATAGTGGTGGTAAGTGTCAAATAACTACGAGGTGGTGGCCAGAGTACCTTACATCATTAAATTGGCGAGGCTTGAGAGAGTTTGTCTTTGATCGAATATGATGGAAGGAACAATGGGAGGAGAAGACGGTGATTGTGAAGAGGAAGACGGAGATCATAAGACAGGAGAGGAAGACAAAGAAGGGACAACTGGGTTGGGAGATGAGGATAAAATAGGTGATGGACTGGATGAAGTAAATGGAGTAATGGGTTGAGAGGATGGAGAAATATTAATTGGAGAATTAAGGGGTAGTGGATCGAGACGGGATGAGAGAGATGAATAAGTGGGTTTAGGAGTGGAGGGGTCCAGTGCAAAAGGAAATTTATGCTCGTCAAATACAACATCACGCGATATGTATAGACGTCCAGTAGGAACATGAAGGCAGCGATATCCTTTGTGGGAATCACTGTAGCCAAGAAAAAGACACTAAGTGGAACAAAGGTCAAGCTTATGTTGATTGTATGGCCTAAGATGAGGCTAGCAAGCAGTGCCAAAAACCTTGAGAAAATTATAATCTGGTGGTTTGTGAAAAAGTTTTTCATAAGGGAAGATGTTGTGAAGGACGGGAGTAAGGAGGTGATTTATTAGAAAGATTGCCGTATGGAAAGTATCAACCCAGTATAATTGTGATAAGGTAGCATGAGCAAGAAGAGCGAGACCTGTTTCGACAATATGTGGATCTTTTTTTTCAATGGCCTCATTTTGTTGATGAGTGTGAGGACAAGCTATTCTATGAGAGATGCCTTGTGTTTGAAGAAAATTATGCAGTGGATAATATTCTTCACCCCAATCACTTTGTAGAGAAATGATTTTAGAATTAAAAAACAACTCAACATGTCTTTGGAATTTAATGAAAGTAGACATAACATCAGATTTTTGCACTAATGGATACCATCAAATGTATCGGGTGAAGTCATCCAAAAAAGATACCTAGTATT
This sequence comes from Cyclocarya paliurus, assembly GCA_029856935.1. Taxonomy (NCBI): domain Eukaryota; kingdom Viridiplantae; phylum Streptophyta; class Magnoliopsida; order Fagales; family Juglandaceae; genus Cyclocarya; species Cyclocarya paliurus. The sequence continues at coordinate 21,089,942 of CM056958.1, forward strand.
TAAAACCTTCTCTTGAAATAACAGGGGCTGGACCCTATACATCAGAGTATATTAACTGTAAAGGCTTAGTGGAAATCTAATGAAGAGAACGAAACCATAGTTGAGTGCTTTTGGCTTGACAGTAGGCTGGGCAAATTATTGAAGCATATTTGGAGGAAATTGGAAGTTGATGAGCAGATATGATGCAAGACACAAGTTGAAGGGAACGATGCCCAAGGTGCGAGTGCCATTATGAAGGAGTGGTGTGATCGCCAACAAGTGCTTGAGCTGGAGAAGAAGCAATCTGAGGGAAGGAATATAGCCCATTATGCGTGGGACCATGGAGAAGAGGAGACCCCGTCTTTGCATCCTTCACAATAAAATGAGTACTATGAAATTCAAAGAAGACGGAATTGTCAAAACAGAACTGTTGAACAGAAATTAAATTTTTGGTTATGGCAGGAACATGCAATAGGTTTTTAAGAAAAAAAGAATGAGAAGGAGTAGAAAACTTAGAGTCACCAGTATTTGAGATAGGTAGCTCACTACCGTCACCCACGCGTATCTGTTCATTACCACTATAAGGACCTTAAGTAAGATTGAGGTTAGCAAGGTCAAATGTTATATGGTTTGTAGCAGCTGTATCAGGATACCAGGACATGTCAGGAGAGGGAAGAGAGCTGGTACAATGAGCTGTGAGGGAACGAGGGGGGTCAATTTGATAGGCTTGATTGAAACGGTGAAAACATTTGAAGGCACTATGACCAACCTTGCCACAGACTTGGCACGTTGACTTAGAGTGAGGAAGAGATGAGGTCTGTGGAGAAGCTGAGTTGGGAGAATAGGTATTAAAGGGAGAAGGGGAGGCACGACCTCAAACACGACCATGATAACTACTACGATTATTTCCACAGTAGGAACCACAACCATGGAAGGGGGGAGCTGAGGTGAAGTTGGTTGAAAGATTGGTGGATGCAGGAAGATGGTTGGAGTGGGCCAAATGACTTTCATGAGTTAAAAGAAGGCTGTAGAGTTCTTCAGGGGTCATAGGCTCAATTCGTGTAGTCACAAAAGTGACAAATGTATCATAGTTACTGCTGAGTCCTGCGAGTAAGTAGGAAATGAATTCTGTTGAAGATAGAGATGAGCCCGCAGCACACATAGTATTAGATAAGTGTTTGAGTTTGCAAAAATAATCTGAAACCGAGTTAGCTCCTTTGGAAATGGTAGCTAGTTGATAACGCAGTTGGACAACCCGAGCATGAGACTGTGAGGTAAATAATTTTTCAAGAGTAGCCCAGACCTCTCGAGCAGTAGATTTGCCAACAACTTGAGCTATCAGAGAGTGAAGAAATAAGAGCACTCAAAATAACTTGGTCAGTCTGTGACCAAGTTAAAAAATTTGGATTGGGTATGGTGGAATTAGGAAAAAAGCGAGGAGGGGGTGGGGTAGAGCCATCGACAAAATGAAAATTGTTGACCTCATAGATAGGGTGCCATTTGAGTACGCCAGAGAAGAAAATTTTCATGGGTGAGTTTGACGGTGACAAAGTGGGAAAGGTGAGGAAAGAGTGGTGGGGAGGATGGTGGGTTTTGTTTGAGAGATTTTAGTGAGGGAGATTCTTCCGCCATAGATGTTTGTCTCTATAATAGCTCTGATGCCATGAAAGGAACAATGCGTAAAAGCAATTTTGTCATTGCATAACATTTGTTCTTTACATTGCAGTATTTAAAGGAAAAAGGGAGCCCAAAACATTCAGGCATTGTAACAACCACCTAGTGTGCACTGGCATTCTAGAACCAGCTAGGAGCAAAACCGTTACAACAACTTGTCCTTACTACTATATAGACAAACAAAAAATTACATTTATTTAGTAACAAAATCAGATGTTGAATCATTGAGGGCAGTGATAATAGGTGGAGCTGAGGTGGAAATGCCTTCATCCTTAGCCTGACGGTGTTGAGTGGCACGATGAGGAGCTGAGTTGGAACTGATTTCTTCTTTGGTGCTGATTCGTAGATACTGCACGTTAGAGTGGTCAAACTCGAAGGAATCATGCCGGAGGCATAGGTGACACCGATCATCTCGAGGTCGATGGCGACAAAGTCGGTGGATTGGACAAGGCGAAGTTGGACTTGGTGACATGCTTGAGATGGAAGGGGCGGATTGCGGAGGTTGGGCAGAGGTTGAGGTGGTGGAGAAAGGGAGGCGTAGCGCCTGTGAGAGCTCCATCCTTGTATGGTGGTGCTTGCACTTCATCTTGCGTTCAGTGTCTATAGGCGTAGTGTTTCAGCTCGAGATCTTCTCCTCTGATCCCGGATTCCCAAGACCACTTCTCTTTTCCTCTCCCAGATGATTCAAACCAAAACCCACAAATTCCTAACAACCAATTCAAGAATTTCTTTAATACCCAAATCAAGGGGCTTAAGAACCGAATGGCCTGATGAGTACCCAATACCCAAAATAGACCATATAGATGCCACTTCTCTCTTCCTCTCCCATGGTTTGTGAAATACTTACATTTCTGGAAGCATCGAAAGGAAAAGTAAAAGGAAAAAGCTGCATGTCCACCAAATTTGACCGTTTGAGAATTTTTATTTTAATTAAGATTAAGAAAGTGATTTTAAGTGTATTGGTGTATTGCAGAGTATCACCCCTTAAAGTAAAACGATGTTGATTTGGGTCATAGGGGTTCGGCTGGATTTGCTTTTGTTCGGGTCGGGTCGGGCGCAAACCTAACTGTAACACAGACTGGGTTTCAGGCCTATGCAGTAGCATTTGGATTTGGCCCTTATGGAAAATATTGGCGTGAGATGTGAAAGTTGGTTGTGCTCGAACTCCTCTCTACCCGCCGACTTTAGACGCTAAAAAACATGCATATTTCCGAGGTGGACACTATGGTTAGAGATTTGTACTCTCTCTGCAATAGCAACGTTGGTCAAAACCAGGCCAAGGTGGTGATTAATGAGTGGATTGAGCGCCTAACTTTGAATATAATCATTAAAGTTATTGCAGGAAAGAGATATTTTGTCAACTCCAATGGTAGAAATGATGCAAAGGCACGACGTGTGGGGAAAATTATCAAGGAATTCATGTATATATCTTGGGTTCCTGTCATTTCAGATCTGATTCCATTTACGGGATGGGTTGATTTGCAAGGCCGAGTGAAATCTATGAATTGTATTGCAAGGTAACCGACTCTTTACTTGGAACTTGGGTTGAAGAACATACCATGAGGTGGCAAGAGAGTGAGCCAAGCGACGAGCTGGACTTCATCGATCATGTCATGCTATTTGCAATTGAGGACATGAACTCCATGTTTGGTCATACATGTGATCATACATGTGAAACCATTATCAAGGCAACAACATTGGTATGTTTAGGCATGTAGCTAGTAACATTTTTGTTTAATCCTCTTCTGTCTTGCTTTGACGGCACTTTTGACAAATATAAGATTCTTTTATTTTCTGTGTTGTTCTCTATAGCCAAATTCTTCTTCTAATCATGTCCCAATTTAATGACGTTCTAGAATCGCATCTTAGTTGGGTCCGACACTACATCTATTAACTTGACATGGCTCATATCCTTACTATTGAACAAGAAGCATGCTTTGAAGCGAGCCCAAGAAGAACTGGATCTCAAAGTTGGGAAGGATAGATGGGTGGAAGAGTCTTTAAAGTAAATATAATGGACCTGGAATTGCTGATCTATAATTAAATTAGAAGATTGTTTAATTTATTAGAGACATGTTTCATGTACGACTCGTTTATTTTTGAAAAAAGTTCACGAAACTATATGATTTTAACAAAATATATGATTTATATCGTATCTTGTAGTTTTATCTACAAATTTTGATGAACAATCTTTAGGCTTATGTAAATAAATGCATACAAATTATATAAAAATACATTTATGTTTGACGATATCAGGCCAAACACCCCATTCAACGACATATACATGGTTTTATTTGTCGATACACAACCTTATCAAGTACATATAAGATCTAACAACTCTCAGGAATTATATCCACTCTCAAGGCTCCACAATGATCTTCCCAGTAGCATGGCAATCAATGCACTTAGCCCACACATCTTCAGCCTTGCTCAGGGAATGCCTTGAGTCAATTGCAGTCTTAAGTTTACCTTCCTTCACTAACTTAACAAGATCATCCAGGCTCCTAGTATTTATAGTTGCAAACATTGGCAAAAGCTGCTTTTTGGAGAAGGTGACTTTCTTTAGAGCAAACGTCAGTAGACCACTCGAGCTGGGAGTTAAATCAAAGACCTTTCCATTTGGACTCAGATTGGGATCAAAAGTTGACCAAGGAATGCCTGTTGCACAGTGGATCACAAAATCGTATTTTCGACCAGATGGGCTCTTCAGAGCCGCCCCCCATCTGGGGTCTTGTAGTCGAGAACCTCATCAGCCCCTAAGTGCTTGACAAAGTCAAGGTTGCGGGCCCCACAAGTGGCAGTTACATGTGTGTTTCCAAGCTTTGCCAGCTGAACCGCATAGTGACCCACACCACTTGAGGCGGCAGTGACTAGAATGTTTACCTGCTGGCCACTTCTGTCAAGCTTGATCCCAGCAGATTGGGTGAGAACCTGGAGAGCTGTTATACCAGCTATAGGTAAGCCAGCACCATCACCTGCTGAAACTTCGGGTGGCCTAGAAACTGTCAGCCTCTCCTTAGCCACAGCAAACTCAGCTAGTCCACCGCCATACTGTCGAGATATATAACACAACAACAGAAAAATTTGATGAGGGTTTTAGAGATAACTCAATTCTGAGTATTATCAAAGCTGGAATGGATCTGGAGCTACCATATACAATTATCCCACCTCGTCAAAAAATCATGCCTCGCCGTATCTAAAGCAAGGATAGAATATAAAATAAGGACAATGATGAGTGCGGCTTGGAAAGTGCTGGATAAGCACTATATGTATCCTAAGCTCCGAAGTAGTTTCTAAAATGGATATATTCGAGTAACCAGAATGTGCTACTTACCTAGTGAACTAATCAAGGATCACTTGTTTCTAAATGTGGTCAGAGTTTCATTCTAGTACACTAATTTAATAACTCACACCTGCGGTATCTCACATTAGCACCATTGATAAAAGTTGCTGTTTTTTTTTCCAGCAGTATGCATATCCAACACTTAATTTGCCATGCCACCACATCATTATTGTTTTGTTCCTATGTATCATGTCAAAGTCCTGTAGTACCAAGTGGGAAATGCTCTACAATCATTAAACACAATAACAGGATGGAAGGAATTTCTAAACATCACAAAGGGCTTGATTCTGTTAAGAGTTATCCAAACTTCTGGGGAGGGGAGGGGGCGGTGGAAGCTATTAAGTACATCTGATTTCCACAGAAGTTGGAGAAGAGGAAGAAAAAAAACTCTGTTTTAAAATTATTCGTTGTCATCAATCATACAAACAGAGAGCATGAGGAACATCCAAGTTAAAAGCAGGAAAGTATAAAACTGAAGGAATAACAATTAATACTCACAGAAAAGTAAAGCGAAGCTATGACTTTGTCCCCAGCTTTGAATCTTTTGACCGCTGCTCCAACCTCTACGACCTCTCCTGCCACATCCAGACCTATTCTGACAAAGAATATGATCAGCAAGAAAGGGAAAAATGACACTCCCAAAAGTTTGCAACAAGCAACCATCCACAAAAAACTCAATTCAATAGTATCATTGAACTATTGGCACGCTGATGTAGTCATATTAAATATATATGTGTATTAAAAATCGTTCCTTAGGTGAAATAAGGCATCACATAAAGTTTTGTTAATAGAAGCAAAGAACAACGAAGAATTACCAGGTATGTAAGGGAACTTGCGAGGTACGAAAGGCCGCATTATGCCTTTCTGAACTTTCCAATCCGCTGCATTTAGACTAGTTGCTTCCAGTTTTAGCAAGAGCTCATCCTTTTTTGGAGTGGGAACTGGAACCTCAACATGCTACAACAAAAATGAAAATTATGTTTCTTTATAATAATTTGTTAAGCAGATACGTACAGAGTTTCTACTATAATGTCAATGACTTTTGACATTATAGCTTTGTAAAGCAAGAAGCAAATGCGAAAAGAAAATCCCAAATTATACAATGTTAGCAACCCAAAACGCATAGGCGATTCAGATTTGCAGTGTAAACTGTGTGAGAAATGAAACATTAGAAAGGATGAAGGAAAAGGAAACAACGAACAAAGCTGCAAGAAAGATCAATTGTATCATGGGCAATCAGTTTTCTGTGTTGTTCTCTCCAAAAGAAGATTTTTTTTCCCTTTCACCAATGTATCAACCTGTTACGGGTGCCAAATAAGGAAGGAGATATTCTAATAAATGGGGAGCGTCCAACGTGATCAAGGCCAGCACAATAGGAAACTCCCTCTTTGGAAATATTGTTCTGTTTTGAGAATAAATCTATTAGCTATAATAACGTAATTTGCTTCATTTTGAAAAGTTGAATAACGGATTGGCTATATTATTGTATGGAAGATATGAATAAAATTATCAAAGAAATATTTCAGCAACTTGTTTGCAGAGGTGGGTTCCCTCACAAAACAAACCAACTTTTCTTCAAATATTATTCACAATAGGTAGAGCACGTCGGGTTGATCTTGCGTCTTTTCCTATTGATCCACCAGTTACTCGTTCAATCACTCGCGTTCGTAACATTTTGGCATCAGAGCAGGTCTTGGCAGACTCTCGAATTGAGCGTTTGGAACAACAAATGGCTAATTTTGGGAGCCTTATGGAATGCTTAATAAAAAAATTTAAGGAGACAAGTGCGAAGGTGGATTCTTTGGCCAACAAGAATTCGGGTGATGGAGAAGGATCGGTGTCAAGGAATAGGAATGGAATGAACTATGATGGTGGAAACAACTTTGCAATTCCCAAACTCGCCAAGTTGGACTTTCCGAGATACAATGGCATGGACGATCCGACAAGTTGGATCTACCGGGTGGAGCAGTTTTTTGACTACCAACAAACGGAGGAGATTGAAAAATTACCGTTAGCTGCTTATCACTTGGAGGGGGAGGTGCAGATGTGGTACCAATTATTTAAAGATACCGAAGAAATCACAAGCTGGGAGGCGCTAAAAAGAGGACTTCATATTCGGTATGGACGAACAATGTTCGAGGATCATTTTGGTTCGTTGAGCAAGCTGTGTCAAACTGGAACGGTTCGGGAGTACCAACTGCAATTTGAGCAATTACTGAGTCGTGTTGGGGAGTTGGCCCCAACTCATCAACTGTGATGTTTCATAAGTGGACTCAAGGAACCGGTGCGAACTGACGTACAGGCGGCTCGACCAACGTCCATCACGGACGCCATTAGCCTTGCCCGATTATTTGAAGTAAGACATGCTAAGAAACCATTGACAGTAGGGTCCAAATAATTTGAGTCCATGGAACCAACGGAACCCCCGTTGCCTTCGGCAAGTTTATCAAGAACAAAAGCACCATCCATTCGGCACCTCAATCCTGGCGAGTTACAAGAAAGGAGGAGAAAGGGACTCTGCTTTAATTGCGACGAGAACTTTGTTCCTGGCCATCATTGCAAAAAATTATTTTTGATCAAAGGAAATTTTTCTGAAGAAGTAATGAAGGACGAAGGAGTAGACTACGGGTGATCAAAGCTCAATTTCCGGAAATTTTCCTTGAGGACAAGGAAAGTTTTGAAGAGGGGAGGGATGTTACGGGTGCCAAATAAGGAAGGAGATATTCTAATAAATGGGGAGCGTCCAACGTGATCAAGGCCAGCACAATAGGAAACTTTCTCTTTGGAAATATTGTTCTGTTTTGGGAATAAATCCATTAGCTATAATAACGTAATTTGCTTCATTTTGGAAAGTTGAATAACGGATTGACTATATTATTGTATCGAAGATATGAATGAAATTATCAAAGAAATATTTCAGCAACTTGTTTGCAGAGATGGGTTCCCTCACAAAACAAACCAACTTTTCTTCAAATATTATTCACAATAGGTAGAGCACGTCGGGTTGATCCTGCGTCTTTTTCTATTGATCCACCAGTTACTCATTCAATCACTCGCGTTCGTAACACAACCATCACAATCTCGAATATCAAAGCTGCTTCAACAATTTTGAAGACTATTGCAATTCTAGAAAGCCTGTACCTCAAACAAGTTTTATGTGGACAGTTAAAAAAGTAACAAGTTTTATCATATCTCAAATGGAGAGGATTTATCTCAAAACACTTTCTTAAATACTAAGTAAAAAATAAATAAACTGTCGGGATCCCCATGTGTGGCTTTAGTATTTCTCAATTAAGATTTCCTATATGTTGTATTAAACTGATCTTGTAAAGCTGCCGCATTGTATATTTATCATTTGAATAAAATTATTTACAGTTTGCATGTTGCCGAACTACCTAAATCTCGTGTAGTGTGTTATTGATTCTACTTTTATTTTACTTCTCTCTTATAGTTCCTAACACTTATCACAATATTATTTCCTTTTGTTTTAAACATACAAGATAGTAGGTATAGAAGCTCCATCACTGCAAGAACCAAACTACCCAATTGCTTTACTTCCGAAATCATTATTTTTAACCTTGACAACCCAAATTAATTGTAAGTTTCGAATGAAAACTTTCAAAACAAGAGCTGTAGTTTCACTTGATTACTAATATGTTGAAGAGAAAACAAAAACTTCCTAATTCATCGCCAAAATATTTTGATCTCAAGCTCCTACTGTAGCACATGAGCGAAAGGGATTTGGAACGAAAACGAAAACATAGAATTGGATAGAAATGGGTCTTCAATCCAGACCGCAGGTAATATAGAGAAACAAAGACGAATATAAATATGAAAATAACCTTCAAACCAGCAACTCCTCCCCCATAGCCAGAGTACTGAACCGCTTTCATAAGCTGTCCTGCCATACTCACGGATGAAAGCTTTGACGGTATTCGTGTCCCTTTTTGTGTCTCTGTACACTTTGATATTTAGTTAGCGAGAGAGAGAGAGGATGTAAATATATAGGACGAGAAAACTTGGAGAGTGGGCGGAATAGAGGCATCATTTATCCGTTAATCCCTTCAAATTTACTTGAAGATGACAGAGATTCACTTGAAAGTTTTTACTCATGGTCCAACCTCAACGTCACAACCGTACCAGTTCTAACAAAGTGTATCTGCAGCCAAGGGAAACAGAAGCATGCAATGCAACACTTCGATGTTTTGCAGGTTGCAACATGCAACGCATATAGGACCCACAGGGCAAGAATATTCAAATGGTGCATTCATAGATAAGCATTCACAATATCTTCAATATCCTATTTTTTAAAATACATTACTTAAATTTTTTTTATTTTACATACTAACTTTTATAATACACCATATATCAACTAATCTAATTTTTCTCTATATCATTTAAATATTTATTTTTTAATATTTATTTATTCATTTCAAATATTATATTATCTATACATCATATATTTTGATATTTACAATATTTCTTCATATATAATCTAATATTTTAAATTACTTACAAAATGGACTAAAACAATAAAAAAATATCTACCTTTATTTTATTATTAACGTCAAAACTTCTACATGCATAAAAGTTGAAGATGATATAAACGGAGGGTTGGAGAGTAAATGAGAGACAAGAGAGTGGGGGTTGTGCAAAAGTGATAAAAGGACTAAAATGAAAATTAGATAAAAAGAAAGGTGGATGAAATGAGAGAGAAATAATAAAAAACTATTTAGAGAAATAAACAGTAACTGCTACATATAGCAAATCTAGTCTAGTTGAATGGAAAATAAAAATAGAATAGATGATCTATTAGAAGTGACTTTTGGCCATCTTATTTTATATTTTATGAAAAATTATATTTTACAAAATCCATTGTAAATACTCTAAGTCTAGTCAAGTTTCTATTCATCCAAAAGATAAAAGTTTTAAATTGGATAATTAAAGAAATTAGAAAGTGCAATGTTATATATATTTATACTTTTATTTATAAGACTCGTTTTGTTAAGTTTTTTTTTTAAAAAAAAAAATTAAAATTTATGATTTTTAATCTTTGATCATTTTTTTTGTAAGTTTTTTTTAAATATATTTAACATTTTCCTTATAATAATTGAATGGTCATGTTAATTATTACTCACAGTTATTGGTGTTAAACTACATCGATTTGAGTGTAATAAAACACTTTTTTTTTTAAGAAATATATTTATAAATCTTATTTTTTATATATAGAAACTTTTCATAGTTTAAAAATATTGATGTTTTAATTTTCTTTTTAAATTATAATGAATTCCACGATAAGTATTGTGATAATGCACCGACTTGTATATAATAAAACTATTCTCCTATTTTAATTTAAAATTTGATAATAATTTTGATAAATTGAACTTACTTTTAAATAAATAAAGCTTGTCGCTTAGCTCAAATCCTTTATTCCACGAATTAATTCGAGAATATAAGAATTGGATGAAACGTTTGACATTAATTTTTTCTCAGCTTCTGTAAATTGTAATGCATAAAATGAAAATTCAAAAAAAAAAAAACATGGGTCTAAGAGTTTGACACGCTCCTTTGACTTGGGACACACTTGATGGATGTGCTGTCGGCCGCAATTATAAAAGTCAATGAGACTCGTTCAAACCTTCGGGAAATGTCTTTCTTTTTAGTCAAAACCTTCGGCGCAAAAGAATAAAAGTAATTTTCTATTTTTTTTTTTTTATAAAATGGTAGGGATTTTAAATACAGATTTTTCATTTAGAAAAATAAGTCATATGATCAGGCTCTTGACAAGTATAAAATTAATTGAGTTGGATACTAAATAGGAATAGTAGTGCCAATTCCACTTTAAAAGGAGAAACTTCAACTAGTAATAAAGAAGATGAAGGATGGAAGACATTATGGGCATTGAAAGTTCTAGTAGGGTAGGGAAGAATTTTCTTTAGAAAGCAGAAATAATATTCTGCTTACAAAAAAAAAAAAAAAAATCTTTTTAAAAATTAAATGATTGATGATCCTTTTTGCCTAATTTGTCAAAGAGATAGAAAAACTGTTATTCATTATTTATGGGTTTGATCGGCTGCCAGTGATGTGTTGGTAGTTGATATTAGCCCTCTATAAAAGTGGTCGAATACGATTTTCTACAGTTGTGGAAGAAAATGATCTCTAGGCTGTACCAAGATGAATTAGAATGGACTACAGTACTGACAATGAGAATGCTATGGCTTAAAAGAAATTTGTTGGTATTTGAAAACAAGTTTGGAAGCACACAAGAGAAGGTAGAGCAGCAAGATCTAGAACCTTATGATAAAAAATAATCACGACACATTTTGTAAATTTTGCAATGATTTTAGGCGATACAAAAAGTCATTTTCTTGTAGTGTAATTTTGTTAAAGTAAACTGGGATGCTGCAATTGATAGATCCACAAAAAAGATAGGTATATGAGTGATAATTTGAGATACAGAAGGCAAATTACTGCTTTCACTTTGTGCACATAGAAGACATTACACATCCAGTTTATTGATGAATGTATTGCACTATGGAGGGCCATGGAAGTTTGCTTGGATATGGGGTTTTCAAATGCCATCTTTGAAGGGGATGCCCAAACTATAATCAAGGACATTAATAATGATGTAGAAAACTAAACAAATTATGGCCAAATAATTTCTGATATAAGATGTTTGATGAAGTTGGCCTTTCTGGAAGATTCAATTCATTCATAGAGAAGGTAATACCCTAGCTCACCAGTTTGGGAAGATTGGACGTACTCTTATAGTGGAAGATGAGTAAACCTGAATCGAGGAGGGGCCTATTTCTATTATCAGTAATGTATTGAAGGAAAAATATTGTTGAAATGAAATCTTATTCCTTAAAAAAATAGGAATAGTAGTGACTAAGACTCCATGGAATTTTTGCATGGGGGCTATTATATATTCTAGAATAGGCTCTGCTAGGGTTTTGTTTGCGACGCTATGATGGTTGACATCAAGGGTCATCAAGGCTCCTTGAAGTCGGCTGGGAGGCTCCGTTCATTCGCCGATCTTGTATTACAAATGCCTTAGGCCATCCCTGAGGTGGTGGTTCCCTTTTGACAACCTAAAATTAAGGAGGGTGAAGTTTTCGTACAGTTTTCCAAAGAAGAATTAGACAAATCTACTGAACCTTTCAGATTTGCTACAGTCATGAAGTTCTTGCGATAGAGACCTGATTATGCCCAAAACATAACGCGGTAGTTGTAGCACAGCTTTGGGGTGTCGATTCCACAGAGAGACAGATTAAAGAAAATACAACAAATAATAAAAAGAACTAAAGGAAAATATTTAATAATCGATAAGAAAGAACTGGTTTTGATGTGATTTAGAAACTAAAATTACAATGATAAAAATAAAGATCACTCAAATTATAAATAGTAAAGTATCAGGAATTCCTTACACAAATCGGGTATTTATGTTTATTCTTGATTCAGTAGGGATTCATCTCCAGAGTCCCCAATTGGAAGATATAGAATTACAAATTATTTTAATCGAAAGATAACTCTTTGATAAATCATTCACTACTTTTTAAAACTCTGTGAATTATCATCTTTATTGACAAACCCAGTGACGACAATATACCCAGGGGCAATACTGCAGCAAAAAATTAAATCAATAAAGACAATGAATTAATCCAAACATAATCAAGGATCTTAACCATTTTATAGAAAAAGCATGACTGAATCTATGAAGGGAATCAATTCCAAGATTATTTGGAGATAAGAAAATACTATTGATAATTAGAGAATGATAAATAAGAGTTTGCATTAATAAAGAACAATCACATGAATAAAAAATAAACTAAAAACACCCTCAATTGTGCAAATTCATCCCTAACTTTACTTGGACTTAGCTGTCCACAAGCACAGCAAAATTCTTTCGAATTAACTCTGTTATCCGTAATATCTTTCCCTCTCTTCCTCATTCCTTTATATAGAAATGAAAAGCCTTCAAGCTATCTTCGCTGGCCACTTCTTTCTTATTTTATTCTTCCACCGAATGGATTATTGCAATGCATGTTCAGCTAGCCGAAAGTCTCATGTGCTTATCTTTCGGTGTCCCGCAGTATTTATTTCTTTTCTTTCTTCTTTTCATTGCTTTCGACGTCACATGCATGTTGTTCCGTAGTGCGTCTTCCGTCTGTTTCTTTTCTTCATTTCTTTATTCTTCCACCCAACATGTTTCTTTCTTTTCTTTTCTGTTCTTTTTCATTCTATCTCTTGTTTGCCGCAACCAACATGCATGGGTTTTAAAAACCAAATTAATACCCAACTAGGGGTGATATCGGTCGGTCCGGTCCGGTCTTAGGCTATTTTGTGGACCGGACCGGACCTATTCGGTCCAGATATTTTCAACCCTGGACCGGACCGAGTATAGACATGTCTGGTTCGGTCCGGTCCGGTCCAGGGTGGGTCCATTCGGTCTGGACATGCTCCAAATGGGTCATTCAGCACATCTAAATTTGACTTTTGTTGGGCCCAAATTCAATTATTTTCTGCCCACTTCAAATTTTGTACAGTTTTTAGCTAAAAATACTAAAAAAAAACACAGATCTTGAAAAATGCAATGATAAAAAAAAACTAATCTATATAAAAAACTAGAAAAATAAAAAAAAAATACAAAATAATAATACAAAAGTTATTACTTACAAATTACAGATTATAAACTGAAGTGAAACAGAACTAATTAATACAAAAGTTATTACAAGTACTGGTGTCTAATTATATACCTAACTTCTAAGCAATTGAGAAACAGAACTAATTAAAATTGTAGGTTCTTGGGATTACGTAATCTTCAACCTTGAAATTTCAGCTTTCATCTTTTCTGAATTTGATCCACGTGATTAGCTTTCAATACTACTTCATTGCCAAGAAAATAAACAAACAAAACAGGTGAATAATAATAATAATAATAATATGAAGTAGAAGATAAAAAAAAAATATAAGCTTCCATTTTTGTTCAGTTAACAAGATAGAATATTGAGTACTGAAAATTAGTTTGTCTCTTTTTGTCCTCTCTCATTTTGATCATTAATTTATTAAATTAAAACTATTACATTAATTTATTTTTGATGTGGAAACATAACAGGTGTCATCAGTGTTGGACTAAGACTTATTAACCAACATCATAGACTTGGAAAGTAAACACTCACTGAAATCTCAATTCTATGAACAATGAGCACCTTCCACCTTAATTTCTTTTATCCACTATAATTGAAAATCATAGAGGATTTGAAAGTAACTAATTGTCATCCAGATAATTTTTCACTATTTTCTACTGGCAAATGACTTATATAATTATATTATGATGCATTGATGCTGCCTAATTTTTTTTTTTTTTTTTTTTTGTTTTCAATATATCTCACCATGAATGAAGGATTTTTGAGATGTGGACATGTGGTGCACTGCTTACACATTCCAGATTTTCTAAGATCAGATCAGAGTAAACCACCAAAAAAGAAAGAACAAGGAAAAGATCACCAGACAAATATTCTTTTGAGTGGGGCTGAAGAAATTCTGATTTTGGTCCAGACTAATGTATCAATAAAAATGGTTTTGTTTTTATATAGTAATTTAAACAAACTAAAAGACTAAAATGTGTTTGATAAATATCAAATCAAATTCTAATCAAGGCAGCTGCTTTTTACAAGTTCTACATGGTCGGTCTACTTTTCTTTCCTTTCCTTTTTTTCTTAAAAAAATACAATTAAATCCCAAACTGATGGTAAATACCATGGCTCTTTGTGATACATAAAAAAAAACCAGCAAAACAGGTTATTAATAAATTAGAAAGAGAATGACCAATATTAATGCATGAGTTTTTTTCAAAATAACTAAACATGATTGATGACAAATTTCGTTTCAGCCTTTCAAGTAAAGTAACAATCTTCTTACCTCTTTAGTCTTTAATCAAGATTGGGTGTAGGGCCAGTAGGCATTGAATTTGACGCCTCCACAGAATCAACAACGTTCGGGTCCCCAACAAGTTCTATCCATAAAAATTTAAAACAAAACAAGTAAAATAAAATTACATAACATAGAAAATAAAACAAAATAAAATTATAGCACATAGAACTATAGAAGATAATTTATTACATACCCATATCCAGCTGCTTCTCAAATTCCTCCACTTCATCCATTAAAGTCCTAAGGCTTATTGGAGTAGAAGAAGAACGAAGCCAGTTTTGTGCACATATGAGACCCTCAACACTCATTGGATTTAAACTACTTCGGAAAGGGTCAAGTACACGACCCGCAGTGCTAAATGTAGATTCAGAGGCGACAATAGATATCGGTATTGCAAGTACATCGCGTGCAACCTTTGAAAGCACGCGATATCTAGCTGAATTCACCTTCCACCAAATTAGAAGGTCAAAACTATCATCTTGATCCTCACATCTTTCAGCTAGATATCTAAACCTCTGACTTACTTTCTAAACTGTCTTCTGACTGTAACTGTTGCTTAAATTGGACCATCAAATTTGCTTTTCTACTCGCCATCTTGTCAGCTGAAGGAGATACATCTTCATGTGGGGAACTTGTGCGCTGAGGAGAATGCCCTTCTTCATTTTCTCTGTATGCCTCATACATGCGGATAAATGCATTTCTCACCTTCCAACTAAAATCAATTTTTTTTTGCATTATCATGTGCATACATTTGTCCCAACCCAAAATCAAGATATCGCATCTTGTAGCGAGGATCAAGAATAACACCAACATAGAGCAACATATTCTGATTTTCCAAGTTCTCCCAATATTTGTCAAATTTTCTCTTCATATTTGTGGCCATTAATCCCACAACGGGATTTCGTTCTTCACACTCCATGTTAATGACATCTTTAATAGTAACCAACTCCGAAAAAAAAGCATTACAAGTTACATATTCACCACCCGAGAAGCGTAAAGTTGCATCATGAAATAATTGAAGAAATCTCACAAACACATTTACCTTCTCCCAATCGGATGCATTGGGAGGCCCTAACTTCTTTGGCTTTCTCCTATTCGCCACATGGTCCACATCCTCATCATCGACATCGTCATCTTCGTCATCTCCAAAACTACCAATGAAGCACGGATCTTCTTCCTCCAACCGATCAAAAGCCATTCTAAATTTGGAAGCCCTCTCCAATATAAGATAGGTGGAGTTCCACCTAGTTGGTACATCTAGGCAAACTTGGCCCTTGGATTGAATATCTGCCAACCCCACACATTTTTTAAATAAACTCCACCTTTGAGGGGAGGATTTAACATACTTCACAACACCCCTCACCTTCGCAATAGACTCATCATATTCTTTCAACCCTTCACAAACAATTAAGTTCAAAATGTGGACACAACATCGAACATGCAAGAATTCATGTTCCAAGATCGTGTCTCTCCTATACTTGGTATTTTTTTCAAATAAGAAATAGCCCCATTATTAGAACTTGCATTATCAAGAGTGAGTGTAAGAAATTTTGGTCGCCCCCAATCAATCAAACACATCTCTATACCCTTACCAAGTGTATCACCCTTATGATTTTCAACCAAACAAAAGAAAAGAATCATCTTGTGTAACTTCCAGTCATCATCAATAAAATGTGCTGTGAGGCACATATAATTTAGGTTTTGCACGGATGTCCATGTATCTGTGGTGAGGGAAATTCGCTGCCCTCGAAATTCGCTGCACATACAATCATACGGGATGGAATCCCTACCCACTTAGGGCAAACCACAAGCATAAACTTCCTGAAACCCTCTCCTTCAGCATGCCTAAGGGGCAACTCATCAAGAATAATCATCGCTGCTAAGACTTGTCGACAAGCCTCAACACTAAATGCAATAGGCACAAGTCCCCCACTAACACTACCACTTCCTCCCTCCACCTTCCAACCTAGAGTCGTCTGGGATTTATCCGTTTTCTTAAACGGAGATTTCTTACATTGATTCTCAATGTGATTCTTCATGTTTTTCGTACCATTGGTCTTCGTATCACATGCATACGAAGCACCACAATAATGACATGCAGCCCTAGGTTTAGTTGGATCACCTTTTGGTATGATTGTAAAATGATCCCAAACGAAAGACCTAACTCTACCTCTTTGTGACCCACCAACTGATTGTTCACTTACATTGGATGGGGGTGGGGGTGGAGGCATGTCTTGTGTTGACTTTTGCACATCATGTGTAGAAGACTCCATCTATAAAAAGGATAAAAGGACAAGTGGACAAAAGACTTAGAAAACAAACATTAATAAATGATATAGAGCAACAAGGAAAAAAAAAAAAAAACAAATGTAACAAAAAAACAAATGTATGGGGACATTGGGGAGAACATTTCAAATAATGTCAAGATCAGAAAATGACAAAGATAGAGGCTGCTTTATTACAAACTTACAGCACAACATATATAATTAAGCGCCACATGTGCAAGCACTAGTCAACTGATAGGGTAAGTTAACTTCAATCAAGGCATGATGTTAATTAGGTCATTTACAATTTTACATCCATTAATAGAAAATTGACACATCAGTTCTTTGTGGAAAAATAGAAAGTATACCTACAATGAATAAAATTATAAATAAATAAATAATTTGGAGCTGGCTAATTCACAAATTAACCATCTCCAAATTAACATTAATAAAATTAACATTCACAAATTCGCTCGAGCGGAACATCGAGCGGGAGTCGAGCAAAGCACTCTGCCTGATTTCGCTCGAGCGCCAGTTGGGTCCGCTCGAGCCGTGTTGAGCACACTTCAGTTCTTTTCATGTGACAATGCATCAACACTAGTTACAACATAATTTTACATAGGTTTTCACACAAATATGCCAATCAACTAATTTTCCCTCAACAAACCCGTTTTGGAACCAGAAAAAAAAAAAATTGAAACTAACCAAACCCTCTCGGCTCAACTATGTTCTCCCATAAAAAGTGCTTACCATCTCAATTATGTTCTTTGTAAATACTAAAAAGTGCTGATACACTAGCTAGCAGAAGAAGCTGTTGTGCTTTGTAATGAGATAAATTATAATAGACATTGATGTTAATCCCCGTCGAGCATTTGAACAAATCAGACACAGAGAGAGAGAGAGAGAGTACCAACTACCGAGTGGCGGCGAGCCTGCTGCGACGGAGGGGACAGAGGGTTTTCACTGAAGAATCCTAGAGTTTTCGCTGGAGGAGTTGGGGGGAATTTGGGAAAAGTGAAATCGATTCCGGGGGGGGGAAGACGACTCCAGGATCGTTCCTCAAACGGCGGCGTTTGGTTCTCAATTAGACCCAAACGACGCCGTTTCAGGTAAGTAAATTGAAAAAAAAAATAACTGGGTTGCGAGAAACGACGCTATTTCACGCAACCCAGTTCTTTGTTTGGCCTGCAGTGACTAAAACGGCGCCGTTTGGGACCCATTTTGAATCAAACGGCGCCGTTCTTTGTTGAGGCAGCTCCCATGTGATTCTTTTATGATTCTTTTATCTTTTTGGCACATAGATGAACTAAAAAATTATTTAAATTAGTAAAAATAAAATTAAATAAACTATTTAATGTGGATTATTTAATTAACTCATTTAAAAAATAATTAATTATATTTATATTTATAATGTTAAATGTTAATTGCTAATTTGTTACTAACGTAGAGTATGTAAATGACTCAAATTCAATGTATTATAAATATTATAATTTATGATTCTAATACTATAATGATATAGTGTCTGTGTGTATATGTAATTATATATTATAATGATATAGTGATACTAATACTATATATTATATAATAATACATTGATATAAATTATTACTAATACTATTATTATTAAATCTCTTTAAAAAAAAATACTATTATTACTAAATCATTATAACTTATACTAATATATAATATAGTTATAATAAATCACTATAATATAGTATGACTAAACTAATATAACTATTATTATAACTACATAATAATATTAGTATAAACTATAAAGTATTAGAGTATTAGTAATATAGTATAGGCTATAGCTATATATTAGTAATATTAGTATAAGTATAACTATAGTCTATAGTTAATAGTTATAACTATACTAAATCATTATAACTTATACTAATATATAATATAGTTATAATAAATCACTATAATATAGTATAACTAAACTAATATAACTATTAATATAACTATATACTAGTATTAATATAAAGTATTAGACTATTAGTCTATACTTAATTATAATATAGTATAGGCTAATAGCTATAGCTATATATTAGTAATATTAGTATAAGTATAATTATATAAGTATAATTATAGTCTATAGTCTATAATTATAACTATACGAAATCATTATAACTTATACTAATATATAATATAGTTATAATAAATCACTATAATATAGTATGACTAAACTAATATAACTATTATTATAACTACATAATAGTATTAGTATAAACTATAAAGTATTAGAGTATTAGTAATAATGTAATATAGTATAGGCTATAGCTATATATTAGTAATATTAGTATAAGTATAATTGTATAACTATAGTCTATAGTTAATAGTTATAACTTATTAACTATATTAAATCATTATAACTTATACGAATATATAATATAGTTATAATAAATCACTATAAATTAGTATAGACTATAAAGTATTAGACTAATATAACTATTAGTATAACTACATAATAATATTAGTATAAACTATAAAGTATTAGAGTATTAGTAATATAGTATAGGTTATAGCTATATATTAGTAATATTAGTATAAGTATAACTATAGTCTATAGTTAATAGTTATAACTATACTAAATCATTATAACTTATACTAATATATAATATAGTTAATAAGTTATAATAAATCACTATAATATAGTTTAATTAAACTAATATAACTATTAGTATAACTATATAATAGTATTAATATAAAGTATTAGACTATTAGTCTATACTTAATTATAATATAGTATAATTATATATATAATTAATTATATATAAAAGATATATAGAAATTAGGTACATTCAGTCCGGTCCGGTCCAAAAACCTCCGGACCGAATGCATTCGGTCCAAAAAAATTTGGAGGTCCGGTCCGGTCCGGTTCAGTCAAAATGGCCGGTCCGGTCCGGTTTTCTCGGTTCGGACCGGCAAATGCTCACCCCTATACCCAAAAAATTAATGCCTTTCGTCTTGTCTTCCACTGAAATTCAACTTTAGTTACTCACGTTTTCTGCATAGCTGTCCGCATGTTCCCCTTGAAGTCTGTTGCACGTTCCTTTCCTTCATCTGCTGGTCCCGTAGGTAATTGCTAATTTGGCAAAAGGAAAGAAAAACCAGGCGTGCATCTGCTCTGCACCAGCGTGAACTTGCTGCCAGTGAAACCGAAGCTTCTGCAACTGCTGGGTGTGCTCCACGTGAATCTGCTGCTGCGTGTGAGTGGATCTGCTGCTGCGTGGTGTGTTTTCTGGTTTGCTGCACTTTCCTTTGATTTCTAGCAGCTTTGTTCTGAGTGGGTCATTGCTACTGTGAGAGTTTGCTGCCGTGTGTTGCTCTAAATTTCAATGAGTTAAAATATGCTCGAGGTTGAGCAGTAGCAGGTGGTCCAAACGCACTGCGTGTAGTTGGTGCTGCTGCGCTGTTGTGGATGAACGTTGGCAGCAAGGTGGAGGTGTTGCCGTGTATAGAGACTGTAGACGTGGCTCAAGGTGGCTATGGTCTGCGAGGGTGCAATTGGTGGTTGAGCTGTTGGTCCGAAAACATGCATGGCGTGAGGTTGAAGAAGACCAAAACAACTTGTCGTTTTCGTTTATTGACTAAACGACAAGTCATTTAGCAGAGGGGAGTTATAATTTCAACGGCAAAACGACAAGTTGTTTTTGTCTGTGTACTAAACGACAAGTCGTTTTCTCAGACAGCCGAATTCAAATCAATTAGAAACGACATGTCGTTTTGGTTTACCGACCAAACGACATGTCGTTTAGTCTGCGCTGAAAAAAAAAATAAAAATAAAATAAAACAAGTAGAATAAATAATAATAATTAAATAAACAAAAATAAAACTAGAAAAAGAAAATAAATAAATAAATAAAGATAAAATAAAACTAGACTAAAATATTAAAAGTGTGTTGTGAATGTAAAGAAACAATATCAAATTAAATCACAAGTATTAAAATCAAGCATAAATTATGCTATTAATCAATTTAAATTGCAACTTGGATTTATGCCTCTTAATTATTTTTTTTAATCTAAAATCAATAATAAAATAGTAAAATAATTAAAAATGTATTGATTTTAACTGTATAAACTATGCAATAATGCAACTCAATCACACCCCCCAACTAACCTTTTGCTAGTTTCTGAGCAAAATAGTGAAAATTAATTGAGATGAATATTGCATAAAACTCAAAATCCAAACAAAAGCGATCAAACAAATAATGAATTCTCACAAAATGCAACACATGACTATCAACCCCCGGGAGCTATATCCATTAAGACTGTCTCAACAATCTTTCACAAAGAATTGGAGAAAATATCTTTGAACTCATATGTGTGTATATAGACTGTGTGTTCTTCATTACTAGCCAGGATTTATCCCAAGATTTTTCAACTTTAAGATTAATTATTGCTGATTCTAACTACCTCAAAGCCCAAGGGACTATCAGTTTTCACGCAAACTCTATTTAAAGCTTGAACACTCAACTCCCAAAGTTTGGATAACTGTTTCTAGCCCTTTTCTTAGGAAAGCTCCATACGCTTAATCATTTATTACCTTTTTTTTTTTTTTAAGACGGATTCGAAACAGTGGGGAATCGAACTTAGGACCGTGCGCCTAACCCACACATTCTCAAGTTCGCCCTTACCACTGAGGTAGATCCGTGATGGATTTTTTTTTTTTTTTAATAAAAGGCTCGGTAGTCCTGCAGTTTACTTTTCATATGTTAAATCAATGAACAGTAATGAACAACACTATAAGTGTAAGTATGTGCAAAATGTCCTTCAAGATTTTCCCTTCATTATATATAAGTCATGCCAAGTCTATCTCAATAAATATAGCATCCCGGTGTTTCAAGTCGCACATTAAACAAAATGTGATGCATCAGGAATTATGTTCTATGCTCAGGGTTGAAAATAAATCTTCATAAAAATAATTATGCTCAACTACTCCAAGAAGATGCTCAAATTTCACAAAATGATAGAATAGAGTGTGTGTCAATCATGTGTATATCAGTGCATATTGCATTAAGACAAAAATATTATTTATCACATGCACACACGCTAAACAATTTTTTTTTTTTTGGTTAAAAATTAATGAAACAAAAACATAAATGAAATGACTCATTCAAAAATGGGTTTTCTAAAACTCAATATCCCTAAAGAAATACTGCAAAACAAATGGGATAACAGACAAGATAACTACTTTGTCAAAGTAGACACTTGCGATCATTGTGCAATCGCGTGTTGGTATCACTTCATCATGCTAGGAAATCCTGGACGCTGACATGGTTTTTTTTTTTTTTTGCGAATGAAAAAAAAAATTGACACAGAGTTCCAACGAACATTTTAAATATTGAATTTGCACCACCACCCCCAACTTAAATGAAACATTGTCCTCAATGTTTAAAAAATCAAAATTAACTAGGGAGTAGCTAAAATTGGTAGAATACACCTGAAGAGTGACGTAGGTATCTACAGGAGGGATAAGGCCACCCTTGGGCCGACCTTCCAGTTCTTGGCCCCATAGGGAGGTAGGTTGTTCAAGCAGTTTGTTACTAGACCTGCTCCCACTCGTTGATATCATAAGGAAGGGTAATTTTTTGAGCCAGGTCAGTGCTAAACTCACTTTTAATTCGCAGTGGAGGTCGGGATAAGTATTTTGGAGAGTCGTGTGCCAGTCCCGCTCTCTTTCGCGAGAGGGATAAGACAACTTTTGAACCGACCTTTCCCTATAATGTCTCGCGGGGAGGTAAGTTTTCGGGCAGTCTGTACCTGTACCCGCTCATACCTGTTGACATTTACAAGGAAGGTAAAAATTTCTGACGTCGGGTAGCTGAGGACTAACCCGCACTTCGTCTTGGGAGGGATAAGGCAACCTTAAGGCCTACCTTTCCCTATAGTATCGTGCGGAGAGGTAAGTTCGGGCAGCAGTTGGCCGACCGCTTTACACTGTGATAAGAGTCGGGGTAATTTATTCAGGAAGGCCGTGTGCCTGTCCCACTTTCCTCTGTAGGAGGGATAAGGCCACCCTTGGGCCAACCTTTCTCTATAGTGTCTTGCGAAGAATTAAGTTGTTCTGGCAGTTTGTTACTGGACCCACTTTCGCTTGTTGATATCACAGGAAAGGTAGGTGTTAGGTCAAACTAGTGCTGATCTCACTCTCCTTTGCAACGGAGGTCAGGGTAATGTATTCAAGAGAGTTGAATGCCGATCCTGCTCTCTTCTGCAAAAGGAATAAGGCCACCCTTGGGCAATTTGTTACTGAACCAGCACTCGCCTGTTGACGTTTGCAAAGAAAGTATGTTTTGTTTTCAGGCCACCGTTGGCTGACCTGCTCTCCCTCGCGAGAGGGACAAGGCAACACTCAAGCCAACCTTTCCCTATGGCGACCCGCAGGGGGGTAAGCTGTTGATGACTTTGTCACTGTCTGTCTTGTAAGCTGCATTTTGTTTCTATTTGTTGGTGCCATACTTGTAAGGCGAGATCATAGAGTCGATGTTCTGGATTGCCCTAAAAAGTTGTATTATTAAGTGAAAAGAAATATACAAGTTCAGTGTAAAGTCATTACAAAATTTAGAGGGCCTGGGTTCTCGCTCTATGGAAGTAGTCGTCCGACCTTTTCTTCACAGCCTCGCCCCATTCCTTCCCCCCTGGAAACTAGGCAGGGCGGATCATAGATACCTATCATTGTTTTTCTAGCAATGTCTGGCCTATTTTGTCCCATTAGTGTAATCTAGGGCGGATTCTTCATCTTTGTGCTTCAACTCTTGCACGTAGCACTCTCTAACCGACACTTGCTCCCCCTGAACTTCTCCCACCCCTTGGGGAGTTGAAAATTTCATTTTGAGGTGGTAAGTCGACTCGAAGGCCCTTAAGCAATTGAGGGTGGGTCTTACTATGATGGCGTTGTAGGCCGATGGAGTTTTTACCACTAGGAAGTTGACCTTGACGGGAGCCGTGCACGGGGTACTTCCCACTAGGACGGATAAGGTGATAGTCTCCAATGGCCGGACGATACCCCCATAGAAGCCTTTCAAGGGTATGGGGGCTACCAACGGCCGAGAGGTTTCAATACCCATCTTGACGAAAACTTTCCAAAACAGTATGTCCGCGGAGCTTCCACTATCAATGAGGATTCTTTGGGTGGTGAAGTTGGCGATAAGTATGGTGACCACTAGGGCGTCGTGGTGCGAGTACAGGAACCCTTCCTCATCAACCTCCATGAACGAGATCACAAGGGTGGGGTTACCCCTTCGTTGCTTGACGAGGTGATACTCGACCAAGAACACCTCATGGTATCGGACCTGCCTGACCTACGCCTTCCGTCCCGATGAGGTGCCCCACTCGCGAACTCTCATGTTATGGTTCAAATTTCCCCAAGAGGGGGTTACTGCGTTGGTGGCAACTGGGGGGAATCTGGCGGTGCCTCCCCTACCGTCAGCCTTCGAAGGTTGTTCTCTTGTCGGTGCCGGTCATCCTGATCTTGACTCCTTTCCCTCAACCTTCTCATCAGCTCTTGCGCTTGTTTCTTGATTGGGGAGTGGTGGCGCATTTGTTACTCCAAATATTCATTCCTTCCTCTTGGGGAGCGGCAATCCTTAGTGTTGTGTGAGTTAGACCGATGGTATGTGTAGTATTGGCTCATGGCTCTCCGGTCTTCCTCCCCTTGAATGATGAATGTGGGCTAGTTGTATCGCAGCTCGGGTCCCTTCGTAGTACTTCCTCTCACTACTTCTCCTGGGAGTCTATTTCCCCTTTCTCACGGGGCTTGGCCTGGGCTGGGGCTTTTCCATTTCGGTCAACGCTCGAAGGGTGTCTTCTGTGTTAATGAAGTTGGCGGCCTGGTCCATGAATTCCCACAACGTCGTGGGGGTCCGTCTGGCCAGTTCTGCCATAAAATGGGAAGGCGGCCAGACACCTCCTAGAAGTGCTGCTAGGGTGACCTTCTCGTCTTAGTCGTCGGCAGTCATGCGCTCCTTGTTAAATTTGGACAGGTAGGATTTCAGGCTCTCGTCCTCTGTCTGTTTGATAGTGAGGAGGTATGCAGTCAGGCACCGCCTCCTTCGAATGGACATGAATTGGGTTAAGAATAACCTAGCTAATTTGTCGAAGCTGTCAACCAACTTAGGTGCTAGTGACCCAAACCAGGCACGTGCGGGCCCTTTCAAGGTCAGCAGGAATGCCCTGCAAGCGATTTCTCCCGGGAAGCCATACAACGTCATGTGAGCCTTGATGGTTTCCAGGTGCTCGAGAGGGTCCCCGTTCCCTTCATACATCTCCATGACAAAGATTTTGAACTTCGGTGGCAAAGGGAATGCCATTACTTCTTCAGTGTAGAGTAGACTTGTGCTTGTGAGTAGCTAGTCCACCGTCAACGACATACCCACCTTCTGTGCTATCTCCTCGTATTTTCCCTTAAGGCTGCAGAGCTTGTCTTGCATGTACTTTTGCTCTTCTTCCTTCTTAGGCCCCGCTTGCGTATTTTGGGACCCCACTTGCTCAGTGTCACTGTTCTCCTCGTCTTCTTGGTCATTTTAGGGATTCTTAAATTCCGCATTCTCCTTGAGGAGTGTTTCCACCTCGCCAATCAGTTTTGTCACCCACTCTTCCATGGCCTTCAACCTTCCTTGGCATCCCCAGAGTTTCTTCTGAGTTGTTCGAAATGGGTTGTCATAGGCATAAGAAGAACACGGAAGATCTATTACGATCCCACAGATGACACCATTATTGATGTCGTGTTTCGCACACCCTTGGACCAGGCTCCGACAACTTAGGTCTTCACAACGGGCCCTGTAAAGAGAAGAATGAATAAGGCTTGAGAGGGCGGCCTCCGAAGCTAAAGTCAGTAAATGTTTTTGGAGTGAAGTAAATAAGTAAGGAAGCTTAATACCCAGAGAGATTATCCTCTTACCTGAGATCAACTATTTATACTAGAAGTTTGGTATGCAGATCAGGTTTGTTGCTATGAGATCAGGAGTCCTCGTACTGTTCATCTTGTCAAAGTTTTTAAATGTGGCGTAGTCCTGCAATGGTTCTATTAATGTGGTGTGCCGCCCGGGCGGCAGAGCCATTAAATGCGGCATGGTTATCCAACTTTCTCCCCTTGGTTTGCTCTTCCCCTGGTCCGTTCATGCTTTCCTTGTCAGCAAATCAACGATCCTTCGCATGTTGTGCCTGCTAAGTGCGCAGACACTTGATAACTGGACATTATCCAAGTCCTGACAAGTCCCATCTTCTGCTACACCGTCCTCCTCCACAGGTTGTGTACAGGGGATTCTCTTAGCAGGCCTGATCTATGCCCTTTCATCTTGGGCCGGGCTTGGCTGGGCCTCTAGGTCTTGGGTTGGGGGGGGAATATTTCTGAATCTTTATGGAGTTTTTTTTTTAATTATTTTATTAAAGTCTTTATTTGATATCCTAGTGGAGGAACATATATATTTGGTTTGAATAAATAGATTTGTATTTTTATGGAGAATTTGGAGTATAAAAATATATTATGAGTGATGATTTTAGGTTACAATAACTAACTCTCCTGACTTTTGAGAACGGGGCGTTACATATAATGGACTTGGAATTGCTGATCTTGATGTAATTAAATGAGAATATTGTTTAATTTATGAGAGACATGTTTATGTATGACTCGTTTGTTTTTCGAAAAAGTTCACGAAACTATTTGATTTTAACAAAATATATTATTTATATCGTATCTTATAGTTTTATCACCAATTTTGATGAACAATCTTTAGGCTTCCGTAAATAAATGCATACAAATTATATATAAATATATCAAAGTACAATATTCATAAAGATTCAAACAATCCATATTTGTATTAAGAACATGTTTCCTCCTATCTTTATGAATACTTTAACAAAATCTAATTATAAAGTTACAAATAATGGCTTGGATGAATTGACTGCAAGTACTGTGACTCGGCTGGCAAGTGGCAACCCTTCCTACTGTAGAGTTCTGATCTGTGCATTAAACAAAAGGCTTTGAAGATTACCGACGCATTCTGAATTCCGAATGCTTTATATTACAAACGACCATGTTTCCATCAATACAGCGAATTTTATGTTTGACAATATCAGGCCAAACACCCCATTCAACTACATATACATGGTTTTATTTATCGATACACAACCCTATCAAGTACATATAAGATCTAACAACTCTCAGGATATTATATCCACTCTCAAGGCTCCACAATTATCTTCCCAGTAGCATGGCCATCGATGCACTTAGCCCACGCATCTTCAGCCTTACTCAGGGAATGCCTTGAGTCAATTGCAGTCTTAAGTTTACCTTCCTTCACTAACTTAACAAGATCATTCAGGCTCTCAGCATTGATGTTTACAAATACCGGCAAAAGCTGCTTCTTGGAGAAGGTGACTTTCTTTAGAGCAAAAGTCAGTAGACCACTTGTGCTGGGAGTTATATCAAAGACCTTTCCATTTGGACTCAGATTGGGATCAAAAGTTGACCAAGGAATGCCTTTTGCACAGTGGATCACAATATCGTATTTTCGACCAGATGGGCTCTTCAGAGCTGCCCCATCTGGGGTCTTGTAGTCGAGAACCTCATCAGCCCCTAAGTGCTTGACAAAGTCAAGGTTGCGGGCCCCACAAGTGGCAGTTACATGTGTGTTTCCAAGCTTTGCCAGCTGAACCGCGTAGTGACCTACACCACTTGAGGCGGCAGTGACTAGAATGCTTACCTGCTGGCCACTTCTGTCAAGCTTGATCCCAGCAGATTGGGTGAGGGCCTGGAGAGCTGTCATACCAGCTATAGGTAAGCCAGCACCATCAGCTGCTGAAACTTCGGGTGGCCTAGAAACTGTCAGCCTCTCCTTAGCCACAGCAAACTCAGCTAGTCCACCTCCATACTGTCGAGATATATAACAAAACAACAGACAAAATGGATGAGGGTTTTAGAAATAACTTATTATTCTGAGTATTATCACAGCTGGAATGGATCTGTAGTATCTATAGCAATGATAGAATATAAAATATGGACAATGACGAGCACAGCTTGGAAAGTGCTGGATAAGCACTATATGTATCCTAAGCTCAGAAGTAGTTTCTAAAATGGATATATTCAAGGAATGCCTGGGCCAACTTACATTACAAACCAGAGTCACCAGAATGTGCTACTTACCTAGTGACCTAATCAAGGATCACTTGTCTCTAAATGTGGTCAGAGTTTCATTCTGGTACACTAATTTAATAACTCACACCTGGGGTATCTCACATTAGCACCATTGATAAAAATTGATTTTTTTTCCAGCAGTAGGCATATCCAACACTTAATTTGCCATGCCACCACATCATTATTGTTTTGTTCCTATGTACCATGTCAAAGTCATGTAGAACCAAGTGGGAAATGCTCAACAATCATTAAACAAAATAACAGGATGGAAGGAATTTCTAAATATCACAAAGGGCTTGATTCTGTTAGAGTTATCCAAACTTCTGGGGAGGGGAGGGGGTTGGGGAAGCTATTAATTACATCTGATTTCCGCAGAATTTGGAGAAGAGGAAGGAAAAAAACTCCATTTTAAAATTATTCTTTGTCACCAATCATACAAACAGAGAGCATGAGGAATATCCAAGTTAATAGTAGGAAAGTATAAAACTAAAGGAATAACGAATAATACTCACAGAAAAGGAAAGCGTAGCTATGACTTTGTCCCCAGATTTGAAACTTTTGACCCCTGCTCCAACCTCTACGACCTCTCCTGCCACATCCAGACCTTTTCTGACAAAGAATATGATCAGCAAGAAAGGGAAAAATGACACTTCCCAAAAGTTTGCAACAAGCAACCATCCACAAAAAACTCAATTCAATAGTATCATTGAACTATTTGCACGTTTATGTAGTCATATTATATATATATATATATATATATTAAATTCATTCCTTAGGAGAAATAAGGCATCACATAAAGTTTTGTTAATAGAAGCAAAGAACAATGAAGAATTACCAGGTATGTAAGGGAACTTGCGAGGTAAAAAAGGCCGCAGTGTGCCTTTCTGAATTTTCCAATCCACTGCATTTAGACTAGTTGCTTCTAGTTTTAGCAAGACCTCATCCTTTTCTGGAGTGGGAACTGGAACCTCAACATGCTACAAGAAAAATGAAAATTATGTTTCTTTATAATAATTTGTTAAGCAGATACATACAGAGTTTCTACTATAATGTCAATGACTTTTGACATTATAGCTTTGTAAAGAAGAAGCAAATGCAAAAAGAAATCCCAAATTATACAATGTTAGCAACCCAAAACGCATAGGCAATTCAGATTTGCAGTGCAAACAGTGTGAGAAATGAAACGCTAGAAAGAATGAAGGAAAAGGAAACAACGAACAACGCTGCAAGAAAGATCAATTGTATCATGGGCACTCAGTTTTCTGTGTTTTTCTCTCCAAAAGAAGATTTTTTTCCCTGTCACCAATGTATCAACCATCACAATCTCGAATATCAAATCCGCTTCAACGTGAAGAGTATTGCAATTCTAGAAAGCCTGTACCTCAAACAAGTTTTATGTGGACAGTTCAGAAAGTAACAAGTTTTATCATATCTCAAATGGAGAGGATTTATCTGGGAGACATCCTAAAAGTATTTGTGGTGAATTCTATAATTAAATTAACGTTTTACAGAAACAAACAAAATCAATACAGATTAGATACATAATTTCGCAAAAGAAAGAACGAAGGCCTCTCATTATTGGGCAAAACTTTTTGACCCCTTTTTCTGCTCTTAATCCTATCTGACCCATAGTAATTAAGATTTCCTATATATTGTATTGAACTCTTGTAAGGCTGCCGCATTGTATCTTTAATTATTATTTGAATAAAATCCTCTACGACTCCGTGAATATAAGCATGTTGCCGTAAACCTCGTGTAGTGTGTGATTGATTCCACTTTTCTTTTACTTTTCTCTTATCATTCCTAACACTTACCACTAAGGGTGAAAGCCGGCCGGTCAGGACAAGAAAAACCGACAGGACTGACCGTTCGGTCCAGACTGGACCGAACCGGATCGAAGCTTGGACCGGTCGGTCTCAGTCCAAGTATTTCTCAACTTTCGGTCTGGTCCTGTGGTGGGGTTTCCTCGGACCGGACTGAATCGGAATTACCGAATCGGGAAAATATATATTTTTAATTTTTAAATATATTTTTTATATAATAATTATATAATTAATTATCTAATTTTCATCTAATTATCATTGAGCATATAAAATATTTTTTTAATGAGTTAGTTATATAATCCACATTAATAATTCACTTAATTTTAATTAAAATAATTAGGCCGGATCAGACCAGACCGATAACTACCGATCTGGTCCGATCCCTATGGATGTTTAGTCCAGTCCGGAAAAAATGATGAATTTCGGTCCATCATCCGGACTGACTGTTTTACACCCTACTTACCACAATATCATTTCCTGTTGTTTTAAACATACAAGTGATAAATATTATTTCCTTTTGTTTTAAAAAAAATTATTTTCATCAGCCACTATTCATCATTCCATACCCCATACCCTATGAAAAACACATCTACATCCTATGAAAAAATTATAGGTTTGGGATGTAGGAATAAATAGTGGCTGATGTATTGCATTCCTCTTGTTTTGAATATACAAGATAGTAGGTATAGAAGCTCCATCACTGCAATAACCAAACTACCCAATTGCTTTACTTCCGAAATCATTATTTTTACCATTGACAACCCAAATTAATTGTAAGTTTCAAATGAAACTTTCAAAACAAGAATCGTAGTTTCACTTAATTACTAATATGTAGAAGAGAAAACAAAAACTTCCTAATTCATAGCCAAAATATTTTGATCTCAAGCTCCTACTGTAGCACATGAGCGAAAGAGATTTGGAACGAAAACAAAAAAACATAGAATTGGACAGAAATGGGTCTTCAATCCAGACCGCAGGTAATATAGAGAAACAAAGACGAATATAAATATGAAAATAACCTTCAAACCAGCAACTCCTCCCCCATAGCCAGAGTACTGAACCGCTTTCATAAGCTTTCCTGCCATACTCACGGATGAAAGCTTTGACGGTATTCGTGTCCCTTTGTGTGTCTCTGTACACTTGGATATTAGTTAGCGAGAGAGAGAGAGAGAGAGCATGTAAATAGAACGAGAAAACTTGGAGAGTCGGTGGAATAGAGGCATCAATTTCTCCATTTAAAAAGACACAGATTTACTTGAAAGTTTTTACAATTTTACTTGAAAACGTCAGATATTTTGAAAGTTTTTACTTAAAAATCCAGATAAAATGAGTTAAAATTAAATAAAAAAAATTAAATTATGTATTATTAGAATATATTTTTTTAATATTATTTTTATTTTAAAATTAAAAAAAAAATTGAATTGTTTATTTTATATTTAGTGAAAATTTTAAAAAGTTGTAATGATTTTTTTTTTATAGAAAAAAGTTGTAATGATTAGATAAGATAAGATAAGTTAAAATAAACTGTAAAAATAAATGAGACCTTACTTAAAAATTTTTACTCATGGTCCAACTTCAAAAATGTCTCCTATCACATCCGTACCAGTTCTGACAAAGTGTATCTAGGAGCGTAATCAATCTTCGATTTAATTTTAAATAGATTTTGAAACTGAACTGGTATATACTGATTTTGAAAATTTAAGAACCGATGCGGATTGATTCATCACCAAAATAGAAACTTTCGATTTTTCCAGTTTCTATCCGATCCGGTCTAGTTTTCTTATTTACTATTTACACATGTGATATTATATATATTTAATATTATAATTTTTTTAATATTAAACTTAATTGCGAGAATTTAATATTTATTATTAACAATTATTAATTCTTTAATGTTCAATTATAGTAGTATGATATAAGTAATGTCTAACTTACTAGTAAGATTAATAAATTTAAATAATAAGATTAGAATTTCAAGTTATATTAATTAAAAATATAATATATAATATATATAATAATAATATAAAAATTATATATAATATAAAAAATTAGAAATATATATATATCGGTCTGATTCGATTTAAACCGATTTTTAAAATATAAAAATCAGTAACACACCGATTTAAGACCGATTTTCGTTTTTAAAAACCGATACCATACCAGACTAATTACAAACCGGACTGAACGGTGAACCAATTTTTCCATTTTTTCTTACCCCTAAATATACATGCGGCCGAGGGAAACAGAACCATGCAGTGCGACACTTCTGATGTTTTGCAGATTGCAACGTATATAGGACTTAGCAAGAATCTCATCTTTCAGGGCAAGAATATTCTCATGGCCGTGCGCATTCAGAAATAAGTCTCGTAAATTTTCTATTCATCCAAAAGCTAAAAGTTTAATTTGGATAATTACAAAAATTGAACGATCATGTTAATTATTACTCACAGTTCCTGGTGTTATACTACCTCTCTATTTGTGTGTAACAAAACACTTTTTCTTAAAAGAAATATATTTATAAATCTTATTTATTTATACATACGCAGAAGTTTTTCATATCAATTATGTTAAAAAATAATTGGTGTTTTATTATTATTATTTTTTTTAAGTTGTATGATTTAAACGATAAGTGGTGTGATAACATGACACCGACTTGTAAGTAGAAAAACTCTTATGATCCTATTTTAATTTAAAAACTGACAATAAATTATTTGATAAATTCAACTTGCTTTTAAATAAAAATTAAATAAATAAATAAAGCTTGTAGCTTAGCTCAAATCCTTTATTCCACGAATTAATTTGAGAATATAAGAATTGGATGACACGTTTGACATTATTATAGGCTTCTGCAAATTATTGTAATGCATAAAATGAAAATTCAAAAAAAAAAAAAAATCATGGATCTAAGAGTTTGACACGCTCCTTTGTACGATGGATCGTGTCTTAATTCAAACCTCCGCCGGCGCATGTCTCTCTTTTTGTCAAAACCTTCGGCGCAATAGTATATATGAAAGCGTGACATTTTATTTTTAGGCCTGGTTTGTTTTCAGAAAATTTTCAACTCATCTCATCTTATTTTAATTTTATTATTATATTTTTTTTAATTTTAATATAAAATAAAATAAACAATTCAACTTTTTTAAATTCATCTCATCTTCTCTCACCTAATCATTATAATTTTTTCAAATTTTAATACAAAATAAAATAAATAATTCATCTCATCTCAAAAATTTTCATTTCATCTTATCTCATCTTCAAAAATAAAGGAGTCCTTAATTGACGTAATCCAAATAGGAATTGTAATGCCTACCATTTTAAAAGGAAGAAACTTCAACTAGCAATAAGAAAGATGAAGCGTGGAAGCTGACATCATGGGCATTGAAAGTTCTAGGGGTAGGGAAGAATTTTCTTTGGAAACTAGCAGGAAATAATATTCAGCATGCCCACAAGAAAAAATCTTTTTAGAAAACAACTTATTGATCGATGATCCTTTTTACCCAATTTGTCAAAGATACGGAAAAACTGTTATTCATCATCATCCTTTATGGGTTTGTCCTGCTGCTGCCAGTGATGTGTTGGCTGTTGATATTAAAGCATTTTTATTAGATTCTTTATAAAAAATTTTAATAATTTAATTAAAAAATATATTTTTTAAAATAAATTTTTAAATTTTATTTATCTTTTAAAAACTTTCTACATCACATTTTTCATCCTTATTTCTATCCTTTTAAATAATATTTCTCTATTTATTCTTTATTATTTTTTATCTCATTTATATTTACAATCTTAACTACTAAGTCTTTTATCTTATTATCTTCTTTTTAAATATCACATTCTACTAAATATTTATACAATTTTGACTATCGAATACAGTATTATTTTTCAAATCGAAATTCGTATTATAAAAATAGTAATTTTTTTTTAATATATACATTTTCTAACGGTAACATTTTGCCTAACAAAGTGAATTTAGCCAAATATCTTTCATTTAAGATACCACAAAAATACTTGGAAAAAAAAAAAAACCACATATAGAATTGATTGGAATGTAGTTATGGACAGACATGATGGACATGAATTGAATGGAATAGCGAAGTAGAATTCATGAAACTGATAACGAAAACAGAGGAGAAGCTTTTTCAGAAAATTCTATAATAGGATATAGCTATGCCCAAAAAGAATCCCCCAAAGACCAATTAATAATACTCCCTAACAATGCTTGACAAACCAAGCATGATAGCCATTCACTTCACCTACACATAATTCTCGAAGTTATTTTATTTTGCAGAAATTGACCTATTAACTCAATGGCCATCACAGTATTTACATTCTGCAATCTCTCCTTAAATTAGGACCTCTTCTCATCATAACTATCATGGTAATCTATTTCCATTTCTTGAGATTTAGCTGCCCATGCAGACCTCTTCTCTAAGGTGAGTTCTAGCAACCCTTCATCATCTAGTGTTGCATCAAGCAACTGAACCACAAGAATCCCGGGTTCACTAACGATCATGCCAAATCTCTGTGAAAGATGAAGAACGTCATCTATTGATTACATGACCCTGCAGAAGAAAGAAAATAGGTTAGAAGTCGGAAATGAAAAAATGACCTTGATACAGCATAAATCGCTATGTCGTTCAATGTCATTCAATTCCCCAAAAAAATAAACACAGCCAACTTCTGTGATCGTCAATAGTTTAGTTTAACAATGTCGTCCATAATTAGAAAACAGTTAATAAGAAAATAAAATTACAAAAGAACATGCGGCTGAATGCTTCTCGTAATGCAACATCATCCGTGTCGCAATGTTCAAGGAGAACGACTCTCTGTGCTGTTAGATGGAATATGCAGCAACCAAAAGAAATGAACATTATAGATATTTTATTCATGACATAAAGCTCTAACGCAAAACTCAACTTTTCCCAAGGCAAATGGAAATATAAGAACTAGACTGAAAAAAAGAAGAGAAAAAACAGAATCTTGAGGTGAAGAGAAATAAAAACGGCACTCATCTAATTTCCTTCTTTTATAAAAATAAATAAAAGCCTGCTAATACGCTCTATATTTAGTCCTTAATTGATTTTTCTCCATTTTCTGAGGAACCAGACACAGTGCAGTGAATAGATAAAAATTGCCGCTGAAACTCATCAAACAACACACTGTGAAAAGACTCAAGAGTTCAAAGAAAAAAAAAACTTAAACAAATTCACTTACTTCCTCTAATGCCCACCAACGATAATTCCCGATAACACTCGTTTCAGGTGATCTAAACACTCCCACCAAAAAGAAAACAAACAAGACCCAGAAAATCATTAAAAACAGAAACACAAACCTTGTAGAGAGCAGGGCAAGAACGAACATAGGCGGCACGATCTTCAGCATCAACGCCTTCTCCAGAAACTTCCAGAGACTGGGTAGGTTGTTTTCCCAGCAAATGTACGACACCAACACGTCTGCGAGCTCCACAGAGGGCAGAGCCACTCCCGCGGAGTTCAAATTCGAAGATATCTGTAACGCCCAGAGCAAAGGATCGCTGCCCTTCCTCTGGGCCAACTTGATCAGCTCTCTCACACTGTCCCAGATTTCGGTATGAACAGAAACCTCCATTTCCGAGCTCATGAGAGGGTGGGAAAATGGTAGGTGACAGAGATGAACGTATCAAAATTTGTTGATGGATTCGGGGCTGCGATCGTTGGTGTTTCGAGGGAAGGTAACGCCGAACGAGAAGTGTTGGGAGAAATACTACAAACAGCGGAAATAATTTCCTCTCACTTTGTGTGAATCTGTTATGAAGTAATTTAATAGAGAATAATCTATAATAATATCACACACACACAAAGAGCCAAGAATTTTTACGTGGAAAACCCTTCAAAGCAAAGGGAAAAATCACGGGACCTAGTCCAGTTAAATTTTCCACTATTAACCATAATGGGTATACAAGTGTACTCTCTAGATAACACTAGAGGCATACAATCAACAATGATCTCAAGAAAAAACTTTCTTGACAACCAAACAAGTGATAAAAGAGATTTCACCCAAAATTGTGTTACTGTTCACGACCTACGAATACCAGAAATACTGCTCCAAATCAGATCTCCACCGTTCAGATTATAGAGCCTTGAGTTGTAAACGTACCAGCAAAATTTCAGCTCAATCGGACCACAGACGATGCCAATCGGAACGTTTGATTGCAACTGTACGGACTGCTCTGTTTTGACAGCCTCCTCTTCTCCTTCTTTTCTCTCTCGATTTTTCCTCTTTTTTCTCACACTTATCTCTGTTAATGGAGGCAGGTCTTAGGGTTTTACTAAAACCTAATTAAGTTGGGCCAAAGGCCTCTCTCCATGTGGGCTTAATGAACCCACATGGGCCATCCTCCATATAGGAGGGAACCCACACAACAAATCTCCCCCTTCCCGACTATGTGGAGGGACTCACTATACCTGCTTTTGCTTTGCATACTTTGAGTTTTTGCATAGGTAGTAGTTTTGTCATTATATCTGACCTATTCTCATCAGTATGGATTTTGTCAATCTGAAACAATTTCATATCCAATGCATTACGAATCCAGTGATACCTCACATCAATATGCTTGGATCTTGAATGAAAGGTTGAGTTCTTACTGAGATGGATGGCACTCTGACTGTCACAATAGAGAATATACTTCTCTTGTTTCTGACCCAGTTCTTCTAAGAACTTCTTCATCCATATCAACTCTTTACTTGCTTCAGTTATGGCAATATACTCAGCTTCTGTGGTAGACAAAGCAACACATTTCTGTAGTTTGGATTGCCATGACACAGCTCCCCCTGAATAAGTAATCAAATACCCTGAAGTGGACTTTCTGGAATCAATGTCACCAGCCATATCTTCATCTATAAACCCTTCAAGTATAGGTTTACCATTTCCAAAGCACAAACATACTTTAGAAGTACCTCTGATGTATCTCAAAATCTACTTAACTGCATTCCAATGCTCTTTCCCTGGATTTGAGAGAAAGCGACTGACTACTCCAACTGCATGAGCTATATCTGGCCTAGTGCATACCATTGCGAACATCAAACTGCCCACTGCTGAGGCATATGGGACTCTTGCCATATCTTCCTTCTCTCTTGTTGTGGAAGGACTTTGTTTCATGCTCAACTTGAAATGAGTAGCAAGAGGAGAGCTAACTGTCTTAGCTTTATTCATATTGAATCTGTTGAGTACTTTTTCAATATATCGCTCCTGTGACATGCGCAACTTCTTCTCTTTTCTATCTCGGTAAATTCGAATACCAAGAATTTGCCTTGCTGGCCCCAAATCCTTCATAGCAAATGACTGATTTAACTGTTTCTTCATATTTTCAATTCTTGAAGAATTCCTGCCAATAATCAACATGTCATCAACATAAAACAATAATATTATGAAGTCATCATCATAAAATTTCTGCACAAATACACAATGATCAGAGGTGGTCTTCTTGTAGCCTTGCTCTTCCATGACTGACTCAAATTTCTTATACCATTGCCTGGGCGCCTGCTTTAAACCATATAAACTTTTCTTTAGTTGACACACATAATCTTCTTTGTCTTTCACCTTGAAACCCTCTGGTTGCTCCATATAAATCTCTTCCTCTAAATCACCATGTAGGAAGGCAGTTTTCACATCCATCTGTTCAATTTTTAAGTCTAGGCTAGCTGCTAAACCAAGAATCACACGAATGGAGGACATCTTCACAACTGGAGAGAAGATCTCATCAAAGTCAATACCTTTTCGTTGACTAAATCCCTTAACAACAAGTCTAGCTTTGTGTCGTGGTCGGGAAGTGTGTTCATCTTGCTTCAATCTATAAACCCACTTGTTCTTCAAAGCACTTCTGCCTTTGGGCAACTCTACCAGTTCAAAAGTGTGATTGTCATACAATGACTGCATCTCATCTTGCATAGCATCAACCCACTCTGCCTTGTGTTCGTCTTCCATGGCTTCTGCATAACACTCGGGCTCTCCCCCATCTGTCATTAACACATACTCTTCTGTAGAATACCGAGTGGAAGGATGTCGGTCTCTGATAGACCTCCTGAGTGGAACATCTGGTAGCATCTCTGATTCTGGCAACTGATCAAGGGTCTCATTCTGTAAAGGAGCATCTGCATCATTTGAACTCTGTTGGTCATCTTGAGTAGTATGTTCAACCTGCACTGGCAAATCTGTCAATGGCACCGACTCCAAGTCAATCGAACCATCATTGCACCTGATCACTGCTTTATCTGTCTTCTCAATATCTTGTATGGTTTGATCTTCAATAAACACAACGTCTCGGCTTCTCACTAGTTTCTTATCAACTGGATCATATAATCTGTACCCAAACTCATCTAGGCCATAACCTAGAAAGATACACTGTCGGGTTTTCACATCGAGCTTAGACCTCTCATCCTTTGGAATATGCACAAATGCTTTACAACCAAAGACACGTAAGTAATCATAGGTAACATTCTTACCAGTCCAAACTCTGTCTGGTACATCAAACTGAAGTGGAACACATGGTGTCATATTAAGAACATGTACAACTGTATTCAAAGCCTCACCCCAAAAAGATCCAGGCAATTGTGCCTGTGAAAGCAAACATCTCACTCTCTCAATCAGTGTTCTATTCATCCTCTCAGCTAAACCATTCAACTGAGGAGTCTTCGGAGGTGTCTTTTGATGCCGAATACCTTGCTGTCTGCAATAATCATCAAATGGGCCTGAATACTCTCCCCCGTTATCAGTTCTGATGCACTTCAGCTTCTTTCCAGTCTGCCTCTCAACTAAGGCCTGAAACTGTTTAAACATTTCCAATACTTGATCCTTTCTTTTCAAGGCATAAACCCAAGACTTTCTTGAATGATCATCTATGAAAGTCACAAAATACAAAGAACCGCCAAGTGTTCTTGTTTTCATAGGACCACAAACATCTGAATGAACTAGATCAAGTATACCTGACTTTCTTGAAGGAGGAGAACTTTTGAAGGAGACTCTATTTTGCTTCCCTGCCAAACAGTGAGTACACTTTTTTCAGAGATGCACACTTCATTCCAGACAGAAAGTTCTTCTTAGCCAGTATTGTCAAGCCTTTCTCACTCATGTGGGCAAGTCTTTTATGCCACAATTGTACTGTGTGCTCATTCTCTATAACATTAATAATGCTACTAGAGAGCCTTGCTTGTAGCATGTACAGATTTGAAACCTTTTTACCTCGAGCTATAACCATAGCACCCCTTGTAAGTTTCCATTGCCCATTACAAAAAGTGTTGCAATACCCTTCATCATCAAGTTTACTTGTAGAAATCAAGTTCAAACGAATATCAGGAATGTGCTTTACATCTCTAAGAACAAGCACCGTGCCGTTATTAGTTTCCAGGCACACATCTCCAATGCCAGTAATTTTAGCCAAGCCACCATTGCCCATCTTTACTGTGCCAAAATCACCGGGTACATAGTTTGTGAAGAGATCCTTTCGGGATGTAGCATGAATTGAGGCACCACTATCAATCACCCAGCTAGTTTCATTAGAAACAGTGTTTACAACATCATTATCATTATAAACAATGAAGAAGTCTCCAGTAGTAGTGGTGGCAACTTGATCATCCTTCTTTTCATCAACATCCTTCTTCTCATTCCCTTTCTCTTTGTTTTCTCTCTTCAATTTTCTGCAATATTTCTTGATATGCCCTTTCATGCCACAATGATAGTACTCAACATTAGCAAACTTGTTTGAATTGCTTCTGTCTTTATCTCTGTTCTTCGGACCTCTGCTTTTACTTCTCCCCATCTTTTCTGTAACCAAGACCTCTGACTGCAAAGAAGAACCCTGTGATTTTCTTCTCATCTCTTCATTCAGAACACTGCTTTTAGCCAGATCCATATTGATTACATCATCTAGGGCTGAGTTAGATAATGACATTCTAAAGGTCTCCCAAGAGTCCGGCAATGTACCAAGCAAACACAAACCCTGTACCTCATCATCAAACTTGATACCCATTCCAGCCAACTGATTAATTATTCCTTGGAATGTGTTCAAGTGATCTGTCAACAGAGTTCCATCTTGATATCTCAAAGACATCAAATGCTTGATCAGATACATTTTATTGTTTCCAGTCTTTCGAGCATATAACTGTTCAAGTTTATTCCAGAGTGTACGTGCATGTGTCTCCCCACTAATATGGTTCAAAACATTATCATCTACCCACTGTCTGATGTACCCACAAACTTGTCTATGTTGCAAAGTCCATTCTTCATCAGATTTATTTTCAGGCTTCTCACTAGCAAACACCAGTAAATGAAACTGCTTCACAAATAAAAGGTCTTCCATTTTTTCTTTCCATATGTGATAATTAGAACCATTCAAAGTAACCATTCTACTCAAATTAGCTTCCATTATTCAACACAAAGTATTGAGCGGCTATAACCCCGCTCTGATACCACTTTGTTGGGAGAAATACTACAAACAGCGGAAATAATTTCCTCCCACTTTGTGTGAATCTGTTAGGAAGTAATTTAATAGAAAATAATCTATAATAATATCACACACACACAAAGAGCCAAGAATTTTTACGTGGAAAACCCTTCAAAGCAAAGGGAAAAACCACGGGACCTAGTCCAGTTAAATCTTCCACTATCAACAATAATGGGTATACAAGTGTTCTCTCTAGATAACACTAGAGGCATACAATCAACAATGATCTCAAGAAAAAACTTTCTTGGCAACCAAACAAGTGATAAAAGATATTTCACCCAAAACTGTGTTACTGTTCATGACCTACGAATACCAGAAATACTGCTCCAAATCAGATCTCCACCGTTCAGATTATAGAGCCTTGAGTTGTGAACGTACCCGCAAAATTTCAGCTCAATCGGACCACAAACGATGCCGATCGGAACGTTTGATTCAACTGTACGGACTGCTCTGTTTTGACAGCCTCCTCTTCTCCTTCTTTTCTCTCTCGATTTTTCCTCTCTTTTCTCACACTTATCTCTGTTAATGGAGGCAGGTCTTAGGGTTTTACTAAAACCTAATTAAGTTGGACCAAAGGCCTCTCTCCATGTGGGCTTAATGAACCCACATGGGCCATCCTCCATATAGGAGGGAACCCACACAACAAGAAGAAGACGCGGGACATATATGGGGAACGACTGTAGCTGCCGTAAAGTTAAACTGCAAAATCAGGAATTCAATGGGGATATTAAAGTTGGTTTAATGTGATGTTTTTTTCCAGAAAAACTCTTCATTTTATGTTTAAGTTTACTAAGTTTAGTCTTTACTATTATTAGCTAATCTTGGAAGTTGTCTTTCTGATTTAAAGATGTTGTGAGTTTCAATGTAAGCATATATATATCAGATTAAAGAGAAATGAAGAGGCAGAACATTCAGAATCAATCTTCACGTTGTAGATTGAAGTTTCTCTCAAAACCTACTCTGTTTTCCTTTTGTTTTTATCAACAGGGGAGGAGTTTTTCTCCAAAACCCTAAATTTATCTCCAAATTATAGGGATTTTGCTCATATGGGGAATCCAATGGGGATGCTCTTAGCCCTCTATAAAAGTGATTTTCTACAGTTGTGGGAGAAAATGATCTCTAGGCTGCACCAAGATGAATTAGAATGGACTACGGTGACAATGAGAATGCTAGCTATGGCTTAAAAGAAATTTGTTGGTATTTGAAAACAAGTTTGGAAGAAGCTCTAGAAGAATACACAAGAAAGAGCAGAAACAAGTGGAACAGACATAAGATAATCTTTAAGATGGAGAAAACCAGATGCTAATTTTATTAAAGTAAACTGGGATGTTGCAATTGATAATTCGAGATTCAGAAGGTAAATTACTGCTTTCACTCTGTGCACATAGAAGGCATATCACTCATGCAGATATTGATGAATGTACTGCATGCATTGTGGAGGCCGACCATGGAAGTTTGCTTGGATATAGGGTTTTCAAATGCCATCTTTGAAGGGGATGCATGCCCAAACAATAATCAAGGACATTAATAATAATGATGCAGAAAACTGGACAAGTTATGGCCAAATAATTTCTGATATATGATGTTTGATGAAGTTGGCCTTGCTGGAAGATTCAATTCATTCATAGAGAAGGTAATACCATAGCTCACTAGTTTAGGAAGATTGGACATCTTACAGTGGAAGACGAACTAATCTGGATCGAGGAGGGACCTATATGATTGATTTTGATGAAATGAAATCTTATTGCTTAAAAAAATAGGAATAGTAGTGACTAAGATCCCATGGAATTTTTGCATGGGGGGCTATATATATATATATATATATATATATTCTAGAATAATCAAGCAATCTCTCTCTATTGGGATTTTTGCATGGGGCTATTCTAGAATATAATCAAGCAACCTAGGACACTCATTTTTCCATCGATTCTTCATGATAATTTATTATGTATTTTTTTCCTACCAAAAACAAGTTTTGATATGGTTTTATGGTAGATGGGAAAGTCACTTGGATCAGACTCTCTCTCAATAATAGGTCCATCTTCATAATCAGGAATATTGGCATGAAACGTGCACTTGTCGTAAACAATCACGAGGCAATAAAGGATTGCTTCACTACAAATGACAGGGTTTGTCAAAATGGAATTGGGGGAAAGAAGAGAGAACTGTCAAGAGAGGAGAAGATTGAGCGAAAATGAAAGATTTTATTGCAATGTATCTCATTGGTACACGAGAGGTATTTATACACAAGACTTGAGCTTAAATCCTCTGTTAACAAACTAACTACCTCTAACTAATTTGTAACTAATAGTTAACAGTACTTACAATTCTAATTTGAAACGGACCAAAAACATGAATGCTATATTTTGACGGGGAAAAAGGGACCACGAAGAAGAACACCATGCATGCAAGGATGCAGCTGTACTTAATCATTGATCAATAATTTACAGTAATATTTACAAAACAAATCAAGCATTCTCGGTTACATATCCCAAAGCATCCCTGTAATTGTTCCACAGATCTGATACCATCGTCGATGTCATTTCTGAGACGCCCTCCATAACCTGTGGCAGTACATCTTTCAATAACTCCTCAAAAGAACTTCTGGTTTGCTCCACAAGGCCTCCAATGGCCGAGCCAGCAAAAGTAACAGACCCAGAGACACCGTTTACAAGAACATCAAACACACTGGAAAAGAGGGTTTTTACTACTTCTATCAGAAACTCTGAGAAAGACTCCAAACAACCCTTGGTGACCTCCGCAACTTGATCTAGGGCAGCCTGGATGACTTGTCCCGGCACTTTCAATGCTTGGATCGATAGCACCAAAAGGTTAGCGACAGTTGTGAAGAATAATCGAATCGCCAAGAAAATGAATTTCAGAAGGAAAATCGCCATTATTTGTACGTACGTACTTGGAGAGGAAGAAAGGAATTAATGAAGAGACTTGATCACGAGGAATTAGACCAATATATATTATGTGCTGATCATTATTTTATATATGATTTCTCGAACATTTTTAGAACATTCAAAGTCACGTGCAAATTGTCAAACCGAGGTTGTTGTCTGATCTATATATAGCTAGTTTATACGCGGATTGAATGTTTTGCGACGAAAATGAATATTTTTTATTAAAATAATTAAATATATTCTCATTGTAAATATATAATGGAATCTCACGATATTAACTAAATAGATACTCTTCTTTTCTTTACTTCCAAGCAAGCAAGAAATGACAAATATATATCATGTTTGGTTACAAATCTGTTTGGAAGTCCGATATATATATTTAATTATCCCATTTTTCTGTGATATTAATTAATTACCATGCATTTAGGGTGCGCTTGAATGTTGAGATGAGTTGGTTGAGTTCAGTTGAGATGATAAAATATTGTTAGAATATTATTTTTAAATATTAAAATTATTTTAAAATTTGAAAAAGTTAAATTATTTATTATATTTTGTATTAAAATTTGAAAAAATTATCATGATGAATTGAGATGAGTTAAGATGAATTTGACAACTAAACGAACCCTAC
Organism: Cyclocarya paliurus; assembly: GCA_029856935.1. NCBI lineage: Eukaryota > Viridiplantae > Streptophyta > Magnoliopsida > Fagales > Juglandaceae > Cyclocarya > Cyclocarya paliurus. The sequence continues at coordinate 21,134,111 of CM056958.1, forward strand.
TCTTCTTTCTTCGGACGTTTATCTAAAATTAAAAATATGAAAGCGTCCGGTTTATTTTTCACGTAATTGACACGCCAAAAGGAATGGTACTAGTCAAGACGGAGACTCCATTGGAATTTTTTGCATTGTGGGGCTATATATTCATTCTAGAATGATCAAGCAACGTCCGACGCGCATTTGATCTCCATTGGAAATATTTTCGCATGCGGCTATTCTAGAATAATCAAACAACCTCTGACACGCATAGTCAATATTCAAACTCATTATCTCTATTTTGATATCATGTAAAACTATCACTTGTCTGAAAAACTTAATTCACTACAAAAAAATCAATTTTTTTCCGGTATTTAAAATTCGTTGCAATAGGTTCTTTTTTTGCCACATATAACTATTTTTAGCGATTTATAAATCGTTGTATTTGTTTGTTCACTCCTATTTTAAACCAGAAAATACCAAAAATCACTATAATTAATTAATTTTTCCAATGTTTTTTTTTTCACTACAAATACAGAATAAAACATCGAAATAGCCATTTGATTTGCCTATTAAATCATTGAAAAAACTATGTGCGACGATTATAAAAAACTATTTATGACGATTATAATCATCGCAAAAGATTAATAAATCGTCGAAAATAACTAGATCTTTTTTCTAACCATTATGAATTATCGTTGCCATTATTTCTTTCCAGTAAGTTATTGTTGTCAAAATAGAGATTTTGCGGCGATTCCAAATCGCCGCAAAAGTTTATCGGACAAAAAATAAAAAATTTCAGCGAATTTGGATTCTAACACTAAAAGAGTATTTACGACTTACGATAATCTTCGCAAAAAGTTATTTTTGACAAAAAATGGTCCTTTTGCAGTGACTTAAGTAATCTGTTACAAAATTTAAAAAAAAAAAATACCAGTGGAACATTTCACTAGTACTAGTATTAGTATCTTCATAAATCAGCATGGTAATGCAAAATCCCTAAATAGACCAATCCACAATTTATAATAGAACACACTTACTTTAACCCCCACCCTCCACCTCCAAAAAAAGAAAAAATAGAACAAAAGTAATCTTAAAAAAATAAAAACAACAAAAATATATATTTAGACCCCTCCATGTTCGACTTTACATCTCAACTGTCCTCAATGGATGATGATGCGCATCCAAATTTTGCTGATTAGGAGACATTTGTAGAAACCTGACGAGTAGATGATAGGAAAAAGTATTAATAAAGAATCAGAAACAAAGAAAGACCAGTGCCAAGCGGGACAAACACTTTTATGATAGAAGAATGGGAAGCTAAAACTTATCGTTATTGCAAAAAGCATTGGCCAAAGCATTACCTGAGAGCATTGAAATCTTTGATGTTTCAGCCATTTCATTTTCCAGTAATGCAGTAAATTAAAATCACCAATATTATTGATGTATTCCTGATGGTATCTAGTTATAGTTAATATAGTCAGCTAGTATCTTATCCCTTTAATACTTCATGGAAATATAGCACATTGTTTTTACAGCGACAATTCTTGTGCCATTTGCCATTGCAGCCGTTGGTAACTTCAAGCATGATTCTGCTTCCAATCTGAGGATTGGAAAGCAATTACTTGTATTCTTCCAACCTAAGATCAGCAAAAGAGCAAGGTTACAAGACTACTTCCTGAATACCCTTGCATTTAACACATACCTTGTGTGCATCTTCACAAAAACAGGAAAATATCAGCCTTAAAAAACCCAGAGTCCAAGACTGCGTTTGATTCTCAAATTCAGTTGAGCTCAGTTGAATTCAATCTAATTTTAAATTGAGTCTAACATTCAAACACTCAACTCTCAAATTACTAAACTCATCCCAATTCAAAACCTTCTTACATGTGGGACCCACAACGTTTTTCAATTTCTTATAAAAAAGTTGATACATTGCCTAAGTTCGCACATCTGAAAAAAGTACAAAGCATTTTTTTAGTTAAACCTTCCTTGAATATATATCATCCTTTTATCACTTTCATTTTTCATGATAATTGCATATGGAACCAAAAGATTATCCTTACGTACATATTAAAAGGACAGATAAGCTGCCTAAAGTACTATCAAAAGCAATAACTACTTTCATTGATAACAATATCCCCAGTGAAAACAACAAATACAATAATTAACTATAATCAAGGATATCTCGGCCAGAGCCGACGCAGCAGCCAACTGCTCAGGATTAGTCTCCACACGAGTCCTTTCGGCGGTCGGATCGGCTTTGGGGTGATGCCCCCAAATCAGTGCAGTTGCAGTTACACTCCCATCCTTAGAATTCAAATCATCACAACTATAAAAACTAAAAAAATAAAGAAAGAAAAAAAAAATGCTTAGCAAACCCATAGTATGAGAAATACATCTCTAACAAGTAACAGTCTGAGCAGTTCCTTCCAAGTAAGAATTCCAAACTATATGTTCATTCTTATCATTAAATTGTTAGTAACATATAATAATGGCACAGAAAAGATGTAAATATTCTAACATGCAGAGCAACATCATTGGTCAATAATACATGATGGTAACGGTTGTTACCAATATATGGATAGGACTCATTTCGAGCAATAATGCATCTCATGAACCATGAATGTGCCTGTGAAAACACCAAACTTATATAAAAACAATAACGCATCGAAATATAGAAGTATAAATATTTTTTATAAAGAAGAAATCTTTACTAAAAAGTATAGAAGTATAAATATGCTCCTCAGATTTTGAAATAGTCTACTAAAATGTGATTCAATATAGCTTTTATTAGCCGTTAAGAATGACTGCATGGTGGGTGTGCCTATTTTACGAATGGACTATTTGGAAGACCAACATTTAACTTCTGATTCATTTCCCTTGTCAAACTATCATACAAATGGCAATTGGAACATTTCAAAGTTTAATCTTATGCTTGTTAAGAACATTGCTTTTTCCTTGGACAAGTGGTTACCTTTACTTCTTCCACTCCTTGGATACCCAGCCTTGTTTTGACATCACATATAATAAATGACATATCAGATCCTTGGCCTCCTCCGATATTTTTGGTTCCTCAGGGAATTTCAAGCATGTTTTCCAATTGATTATCTGGTGCAAGACAGAAAATTCTTGTCTAGTAGGAAATATAAATCATAATTAAGGGCAAGAACCAAAAATTAGTATTAACTTTCGGCATGTGATCCTTGGATCATCAGAACAGAAGGGAGGATAGCCAATAAGCATCTCATACATGCTTGCTCCAAGCGACCACCAATCACACTCCATTCCATACCCCTTGTTGAGCAAAATCTCAAGTGCGATATAATCAAGAGTTCCAACAGTTGAATAAGCCTATAGAACATAGCTGTAATCAATGACAGAAAATGTGTAGAAACATAGCTGTAATCAATTGGACCATTTCCTTGATAAGAAACATATAACAAAACAAGTCAAATACAATTAAATATGTTCATTCAATCCAAATAAAGGAGCAATTTCTTTATAAGATTGTGAGAACAAAACTTGGAGTGGAGTGGTGGCTCGGGAGGAGCACAGTGGTACTGGGGAGAGCTGGTGACCATGGGTTGCGAACAGAGCAAGGGAGAGAGGTAGGGCCTTCGACTGCTGGGCTAGGCGTGGAGGAGAAGAGGGCTCCGACGGATCGAGGTGTGGGTGGTGGTGAACGGCGCCCCTAGCGGCGGCGATATAGAGAAATCCAAAAGAGAGAGAGAGAGAGAGAGAGAGAGAAGTGAAGCCAGATTATGGGAAAAGAAAGAGATCGGCATGGGGGCTGGGGGAGAAGGAGGGGGTGGCCGTCGACATGAGGTGGTAGTGGTGTGGTGGGGTCGTTGGCGACAGGTTGTGCATGGCGAAGGGTTGAGAGAGAAAAAGGATTGGGAGAGAGAGGGGGGAGGGGGGAAGACGACTGGGAGGGAAAGAAATAAGAGAAAAATAAGCGATATTTAATTTTATTAGCTTTTGCGGCGAGTTAAATTCGACACAACAACTCAAAACATTGCCATAGAAGGTTGAAGTGCTTATTTCTGGGGACTAAAATTTGTCGGAAATAGTCTTTTACAGGTTTTTATGAATTTGACTAAAAGGCTATTAGTGGCACTTCTAATTCACTGCTATTAAACATTAATTGGCCGCATATGACTTTTGTGGCAAACAATTTCGCAGTAAAAGTATTTATTGTGATGATTTTTTTATCAACGAAAATATGGTTACGCTGCAGTAACAAATTTTTTGTGCGACGACATAAATTGCCACCCAAAAAATGAACAGTGAATTCTATCATGGCATTTTCGAACTTCGCATTGGAATTCAGCGGCGAAATTGAAATCCCTATAAATAAGGACTATTTGCGAGGATCTTAAAATCGTTGGAAATAGCCTATTTATATTTTTATCCGAGCCCTCTCCATTTCAAGAGAACAAGTGATCAGGCCTGTGATTTATTCTCACCCCAATTTTCTTAACATCCATATCAAACTAATCGAAGCCCCCATAATTATATGATTAAAGTTAAGCGGGCTTCATCCATGAGAAATATCTCATGCTGCATGTCTAAATCTTGTGGATTAAACTGTTGTATGTACACTTTTATTTGTTCAAAAAATAGCAAAATTAAGCCCTTACATATATATCATGATGACCAGCCAATTTATAAGATTCCAAAACAGCATCTATATTTCTGGATTGGCTTTGAACAAAACGAGGCATGCAGTAAAAGCCTTAAAGATATATATGATCAAAACTGACAGCTTGGCAAAAAGAAGATAAGTATGAGAAACCAAGCCCAAAAAATCAACCTTAATATGACGTTCTAGGGAACCACTGTAAGCCATCTATGAACTATACTGCTTGCCTAGCCTTGAGTTTTTTTCCTCCTTTTCCCTCATATTAAGAATCAGCTAGCCAAACTTGTTGTACATATAGGAAATTAGTTCAGACAATATATAGTTTCCGTTCTCAAAGTTGGATCAGAGACATCATGGAAATAACTTCTCATCTACTTGCAATTGTTGTGCTTTTGGTATTGGTGGTGTTGTATAATCTATCAAGGGTAAGAAATGGTCATAGTCCCACAATTAAGGGTATGTTGGCCCCAGAACCAGTAGGTGGCTAGCCAATTATCAGTCACTGTCATCAAATCCGCGGCCAGAACCCAATTGACAAAACCTTGGCAGCCATGGCTAATAAACATGGTCCCATCTTCATGATCAGGCTTGGCACATAACGTGCACTTGTCGTAAACAATCACGAGGTAGTGGAGGAGTGCTTCACTACAAATGACAGGGTTTTTGCCACACGTCCAAGTTCTAGTCAAGGAAAGTACCTTGGTTACAACTATGTAGCATTTGGATTTGGCCCTTATGGAAAATAAAGGCGTGAGATGCGAAAGCTGGTTGTGGTCGAACTCTTCTCCACCTGCCGACTTCAGACACTCAAAAACATGCTGATCTCCAAGGTGGACACTATGGTTAGAGATTTGTACTCTCTCTGCAAGAGCAACATTGGTCAAAACCAGGCCAAGGTGGTGATTAGTGAGTGGATTGAGCACCTAACTTTGAATATAAACACTAAAGTTATTCCGAGAAAGAGATATTTTGTCAACTCTAATGGTGGAAACAATGCAGAGGCATGATGTGCGGGGAAAATTATCAAGGAATTCATGTATGTATCTGGGGTTCCTATCATTTTAGATCTAATTCCATTTCTAGGATGGGTTGATTTGCAAGGCCAAGTGAAATCTATGAAGTGTATTGCAAGGGAACTTAATGCAAAAGGATCCGAGCCAGATGATGCTGACTTGTCAGATTGTACATTGACTACGCTGAAATACCTTGAGGTGGGAGATCAGTGCAAAAAGGGCAGGAAATCATGATCCTTCCTTAATTGGGGCAGTTTTGGGCACGTTTCGGTATTTTGGCCATAACTTTGGCTACGGGTGTCAGAATCGCGCATATGACTCTAATTTGGAAAGCTATTTTCAGTGCCCATGTCATGGGCACCCAATTATGCTTGGTGTGCATATTTTCAAGGCCAAATTCTACTGTTTTTCTCTCTGAATTCTTATTTTTAGTTATTTTTTACCTTTTACAGTAATATTTCATTTACTATTTTGGTAGTGATTTTGAACTCAATTTGAGCTAAATTTTTGGCAGATTACTTTTCTTTTATTACGTATTTAATTTTGATATAATTATTGAGATTTTTTCATTTTTGATAAAATTTTAATACGATCGATTTTCAGCTTTTACAGCCCGGCTGGTGGGTTGACTAGACCATTATTAAATTTTGATAATTTTGAATAGAACATCAAAGGCGTTTCTCTATTTTTTTTTATGATTCTCCTATCTTCTTTCCTGTGAATTATCTGTTGAAACTAGCTTCCAGAATAATCACTATTCTATCCGGCGTCAGAACTTGAGTCTCCACTTGGAACTTGGGTTGAAGAACATACCATGAGGAGGCAAGAGAGTGAGCCAAGCGACAAGCTGGACTTCATCGATGTCATGCTATCTACAATTGAGGACATGAACTCCATGTTTGGTCATACACGTAAAAACATTATCAAGGCAACAAAATTGGTAATGTCAGATTCTTTTATTTTCTGTGTTGTTCTCTATAGCCAACTTCTTCTTCTAATCATGTCCCAATATAATGACATTGTAGAATCTCATCTTAGCTAGGTTCGACACCACATCTATTTAACTTGACATGGCTCATATATTTACTATTGAACAACAAGCATGCTTTGAAGTGAGCTCAAGAAGAACTGGATCTCAAAGTTGGGAAGGATAGATGGGTGAAAGAGTTTGATATTAAAGATCTAGTTTTCCTCCAGGCCATTACCAAAAAATCCTTGCACCTATACCCACTAGTTCCCCTCTCAGTTCCACACGAGGCAATGGAAGATTGTCATGTTTGTGGCTATCACATCCAAAAAGGAACTCGTTTGATTGTCAATGTGTGGAAGTTGCATCGAGACCCAAGAGTTTGGGAGGACCCTAAAAAGTTTTTGCGAGAAAGGTTTCTTTCAAACCATGCAAATATAGATGCTTTTGGTCAACATTTTGAGTTCACACCAACTGGGTTAGGGAGACAATCTTGCCCAGGTTACACATTTGCTCTATAAGTATCGCATTTGACATTAGCTCGTTTGCTTTAGGGATTCAAGTTAACAATGTTAGCATTATTTAAATTAAGGATCTACATAGATTAGAATTTCACATTGTATAATTGCCTAATATAAAGTTTCGGATAATGTTTGTAAGGCCCAATAAATGTGATCAATAAAATGACATAACTGGGCCAACACATCTCTTGAAGCTCATGATTTTGGTCAGGTCATGAGCATAAAGTGGTACGGGCTCAATTCATGTGTAGAGACCCATTAAGGACCTATATTGTGAGTTTTTATCAGAGAGTGAATATTGGACGTGGAAGATCATATTGTTGTGCTCTTCTATCCAATGGCTATAGGTATGCACTGTTTATTATATTTCTACATGGATTTGACAAGAGATTTTGGTGTTTTTTGGATTTTATTAAAAATCCAACAAGTGATATTAGAGCCAACTGGTCAGATCTATGCGAAAATAAGATTGTATTTGTGAAATATGTTTTTCATATTTTGTAATTCTTTTTTTCACCACTACAGTTCATATACTTTCGGTTTTGGAGTTTTTGGGTGATAAAAAATTATTATTATTTTTTCTATTTTGAGTTTTTGTGGCCGTCGTCGGTGTGTAGTCCACTGAAACTATCAAAAGCTTCATTTTTTTTGTGGCCAAAAGTGTTTATTTTATTTTTGTATTCTCAATTTTTTGACTAAAAATGATTTCAGGAGACTTGGGAGGACATCGAAAATGTCCTCATTGGTGTCCCCTCATCAAGATCTACCGGAAAATGGTCTAGTTTGACCGGACCGGTGGCTGGAATGGTCGCTAGAATAGTAGCAGTGCTGGAGTCTTTTTTCTGCTACAGGGACTCGAGTCATAAGGTTAAGAAATTTGGGTTTTGGTGTGAATTGGATCTGGTTATTAAAACAAGTCTTAGGCTTGGTTTGGTTGGACCAATTCGTGGGTCCAATATCGTGGGTTTTATGTATGGAACTGGCCCAAGCATTGGACCCATGTCTAAGGCAATTATTATTATGAAAAAGCTATGGGCTAAATGGGGCTAAATGGACAAAGCCCATGCGTATAAGATCAGAATTGTCATTTGACTGGTTGGCCCGATGACCACCCCGATTTGATCCACTCTGTTTGACCTGGATCCAACAGATTATAATAATAGTATTTTTTTAAAAAAAATTAAAAAAATTGAGATATTTAATGGCAATTCATAAAGTGATATGTCACCTAAGTAATCATTGTCATAAAATTTTTCTCCTTAGTCATATAAAATCTTAATGAGTTGCATCAAATTACATCTATATCCATGCGAATGACAATCGGTCAAAATAAAGGTTGTTATTTGGCTAAATCATAGATGGTATAAGGTGATTATTTGTGAATTGCATATTTTTCTTTTAAGATAAGCCTATGCATTCAATAGTCGGCCCAAAGAAAGACTATTTTTTGGCCAGGTTGTATAAATATTTTTTGGATTAGCCTATGCATTCAATAGTCAACCCAAAGGAAGGCTATTATTTGGCTAGGTCAATTTTGCATCATTCACGATAACCAGCCTTATTAATCACTTACATGTTTTAGTTATTGTCCAAAGACTTGATTGCAATGATGCACTAGGTTTCTCATACGGGCCCACTATTATAAAACCATATTTTTTAGGATTTAATTTTTTCATATTATCTAGTTGATTTTGTTGTTCAATTGGATTAAAGTTTGCATGACAAAAATTATGTTTTGTTTATTTATATTTTAAGATTAATGGGATGTTTATTTATTGTGAGTTTCTTTTGTTTTCTTATAGTGAATGCATCCTCGATATCTGCCAATTTGAATAACATTCCAGTCCTTACTAGATCAAGTTTTACAAAATGGAAAGAGCATGTTACTGTTGTTCTTGGGTGTATGGATTTAGACTATGCGCTACGGGTGTATCAGAGTTCTACTGATTAGAAGACAACTTATGAAAAATGGGAGCACTCTAATCGCATGAGTCTTATGATAATGAAGCATTCTATTCCTGATACTATTCGAGGTGCAATGCCTGAAGATGAAAATGCCAAAATGTACCTAAGCCAAATAGAAGACCGATTTGTTGCATTGGAAAAAGTAGAGACAAGTACGCTTCTTAGTAAACTTGTCTCAATGCGGTATAATGGCAAAGGGAACATAAGGGAGTATATTATGGAAATGTCCAATCTTGTTACTAAATTGAGAACACTAAAGTTAGAATTTTCTAATGAAATTCTTGTGCATCTCATTCTAATTTTTCTTCCAGTAATTTGGTCATTTTAAAATTAATTATAATACTCAAATGGAGAAATGAACTCTTAATGAGCTCATTGCTCATTGTGTGCAATAGGAAGAGAGATTGAACCAAGAAAGGACAGAAAGTGCTCACATGGCAGTTTTCCCTAATAGAAATCAAGGCACCAAGAAAAAAAAGATGAATGATAAAGTTAAGGTAACTGCGGATGTTGGAACTTCACAACCAATTGTGCAACAAGAATAGGATAAGGTTTCTGTCTATTACTTTTGCAAAAATAATGGCCATTTGAAAAAAAATTATTTCTAGTATAAAAAGTGGCTTGCAAAGAAAGGTGATTTTTCTATCTTTTTTTTGCAAAGAAAGAAATTTGGCTATTGTACCACCTAACACTTGGTGGATATATTCAGGAGCTACTATTTACAAAGTGTTACTGTTCAGGGTTACCTAAAGTGTCGAAAACCAAGTAATGCAGAAAACTTTATTTACTTGTGTTGAATTATAGAGTTCAGTGATCTCCCTTAAGGACTCGTTAGACTTATGGGAGTTTATCAGTGCTTGACAGCTCAACCAACCGGGCACCTTGGGTGCACTATGAAGCCCCTCTTGCCCGCTTGCAGCACGTATAAATGTGGAGCTCTATATTGCCAAAGTACATAAAGAAATAAATTGTGTCTCAGCTAACAGCAATTGCTTATAACCTAGTGGTAAGCACTTGATCCTTACAACTTGGGAGATGGCAACAAAGTTAAAGTTGAAGCAATTGGAGTCTATAGATTAAAATTGAGTTTGGTTTTTATTTGGATTTGGATGAGACTTTTTATTTGCCGTCATTTAAACGGAATTTAATTTATGTTTCTTGTTTGGATAAATGTGGTTTTTCTTGTTCATTTAGAAACCAAAAATTTAGTATTTTCTAAAATTCAAATGTTGTCGGTACTAGCTCTTTGATTGATAATCTTTATTTACTGGACTTAGATGCCTCACACTTAAAGACAAATGAAACCTTACATGTAAATAGTTGTGGTACAAAGAGGAGATTGATCAACGAGAATTCCTCTTTATTGTGGCACAAGCGGTTGGAACATAACTCAAAAGAGAGAATTGAGAAGCTTGTGTCAACTGGAATTCTTGATCCTTTTGGTTTTTCAAATTTTAAAATATGTGTTGAATGTATAAAAGGAAAGCAAACAAATATAAGGAAAATAGGTACCAACAGAAGTTCAGGCATCTTAAAAGTGATACATACTGACATTTGTGATCCATTCCCAATGACATCTTGGAATGGTCAACAATATTTTATTACCTTTATAGACGATTATTCTCATTATGGATATCTATTTTTAATACATGAAAAATCACAAGGGCTCGACGTTTTTAAACCTTATAAAGCTAAAGTTGAAAAACAACTTGATAAGAAAATTAAGGCCATTAGATATGATTATGGTAGTGAATACTATGGTAGATATAACGGATTAGGTGGACAACGTCCTGAGCCTTTTGCAAGGTACTTGAAGAATGCGGCATCATTCCTCAATACACTATGCCAGGGACTCCACATCAAAATGGTTATAAGTATGATATATCATTCTTCTTTACCAGAATCACTATGGGGAGAAGCTTTAAAGATCGCAGTTTACATTCTCAATCAAGTACCTAGTAAAGCAATAGCTAAAACCCCTTATAAGTTATGGACTGGAAAAAGGCCTAGTATTAGGCATTTACATGTCTAGGGTTGTCCAGTGGCTAGGCCCTATAAGCCAAATGAAAAAAAAACTAGACTCCAGAACAACCAACTGCTTCTTTATTCGATATTCTGAGAGATCGAGGAGTTTCAAGTTTTATTGCCCTTAAAGTAATACCATTATTGAGATAGGTAATACCAAATTCATTGAGGACATTCAGGATGGTGGGAGTTCACAACCCAGAAATATTGTATTTGAAGAGGAACATATTAAAATACCTCTGACAAATATTGAGGGTGATGAGATGGTCACACCTGTCTTAGTACAGGATGCGAATGCGGATCATCAAATCATTTCTAAGTTGCCTCTAACTAATTTAGAAGAACCTGAGTAGCCTCAACAAGAAGTGCCATTAAGAAGATCAAATAGAGAGAAGAGATCAGCAATTGAAAATGATTACATTGTTCATCTCCAAGAGCATGAGTTTGATATAAGATTGGAAGATGATCCAATCTCTTACAATCAAGCCAAACAAAGTATTAACTCCCAAAAGTGGATAAATACAATGCTAGATGAGCTAAAGTCTATGAAGGACAATGACATTTGGGACCTTGTCGAATTGCATGACAGTATTAAACCAACTGATGTAAATGAGTCTTCAAAACTAATCGAGACTCTAAAGGCAATGCCGAAATGTATAAAGCACGTCTAGTTGCAAAAGACTTTACTCAAAAGGGATGCATTGACTATAAAGAGACTTTCTCTCCAATTTCATCTAAAGACTCTTTTAGAATCATTATGGTACTTGTAACTCATTATGACTTAGAACTTTATCAGATGGATGTAAAGACTATTTTTCTCAATGGTGACACTGAGGAAACAATATATATGATGCAACCAGAGGGCTTTGAGACCAAATAATCGAGTCATTTGGTTTGCAAATTAAAAAAATTCATCTATGGTTTAAAGTAGGCATCTCACCAATGGTATCAAAATTTGATTGAGTAGTTTCCTCTTTTGGTTTTAAGGAAAATACTGTGGATCAATGTATTTAGCATAAGATCAGTGGGAGCAAATTTATAATTTTGGTGCTATATGTCGATGACATTCTACTGGCAAGTAGTGACATAGGCCTGTTACAAAAAATAAAGAAATTTCTTTCGAAACACTTTGAAATGAAAGATCTTGGGGAAGCATCTTATGTATTAGGAATTTAGATTCATTGTGATAGATAACGTGGTACAGTTGGCCTATCACTGAGGGCGTATGTCAAGAAAATATTCAGTAGGTTTAGCATGCAAAATTCTGCATTTCGAGATTCGCCCATTGCAAAAGGTGACAGGTTAAGTTTGCTTCATTGCCCAAAGAACAATATTGAAAAGAAACAAATGGAGGATATCCCTTATACATCCTCTGTACGGAGCCTTATGTATGTTCAAGTTTGTACGAAGCCTTTTGTGTATGCAGTTGGAATGCTTGGTCGATATTTGAGTAATCCAAGCATGGATCACTAAAAAGCTGCTAAAAGGGTAATGCGATACTTGCAAAGAACAAAAGATTATATGCTCACATATGGGAGGTTAGAACATCTTAAGATGGTTCGATTCTCAACTCTGATTTTGCTGGTTGCCTCGATAGTAAGAGATCCACCTCAGGATATGTTTTCATGTTGGCTAGAGGACCTGTGTCATGGAAAAATGACAAACAAAAGCTTACAACTTCTTCTACCATGGAAGTAGAATTTATTACTTGCTATGAGGCATCCAATCAAGCAATATGGTTATAGAATTTTATCACTAGTCTTCAAGTAGTCGATTGTATTGAGAATCCACTAAAGATTTATTGTGATAATAAGGCCGCTGAGTTATATTCTAAGAATGACAGAAGTTCGTCGAAATCTAAATATATTGACATAAAGTTTTTTGTCCTGAAAGAAATTGTTCAGAATCATCATGTGTCAATTGAGTACATTAGTATAAATTTTATGGTTACGGATCCGCTCACTAAGAGTTTACCACCTAAAGTGTTTAAAGAGCCTGTAGCTCGTATGGGAGTAGTTAGTTCTAATGACATATTTTATTAAGTGAGAGTTTGTCTGTTATGTACTTGATTTATTTGATATTTATTACAATCGTGTTCTGGTTTATTGATGATTCTAAGATTGCATTTCTTTCAAATTGTAGTAATACGTAAGGCTTGAAAGAATGATGCAGAGACCAGATGGAAATAGACATAATAAATTATCACATTGCATGAAATTTTTATGCTACACATCCGTACTTGATCTATGTTTTTAATGATGTTGGTGTTTGTGAACATGGATGGGTCCTATCATGATAAATGCGACAATGAATGTCATGATCCTATACTAATATTATTCAATGAGCCAAATTGTTTTGAGATGATATCCATAAAATTTGGCAATTATAGTTTGAGCACATAAAGTTTACAATGTTTGATTTTTTAAAAATCTATGTGGTCCAAGTAGGAAATTGTTAGCATTATTTAAATTAATGGACCTACATAGATTAGGAATTTCACATTGTACAATTGTCTAATATAAAGTTTAAATAATGTTTGTAAGGCCTAATAAATGTGATCAATAAAGTGGCATAACTGGGCCAGCACATCTCTTGAAGCCTATGATTTTGGTCAGGTCATGAGCATAAAGTGATATGAGCCCAATTCATATGTAAAGACTCATTAAGGACCTATGGAATTACATTGTTTTATAATTGGCAAAATTGAAATTTTGGGTGTTATATAAGGATACGGTCCCTCTTCATATTCAATTTCTATTTTACACACCCCATCATTGTGAGTTTTTACCAGAGAGTGAATATAGAGTGAATATTGGATGTGGAATATCATACTACTGCACTCTTCTATCCAAGGGCTATAGGTATGCACTCTTTATTAAATTTCTACATGAGTTTGATAAGAGATTTTGATATTTTTTGGATTTTATTTAAAATCCAACAAACAACACCACTAAACATGCCCGTGGACATGACTGGAGGATTAGGCATTACCATGCCCAGGGCAGCTCTCCTAGAAGTTCTGCTCACTCCACGTCTTTCTTCCCAACTCGATCTATCAATGCTAGACAGAGATACAAACCATGATTTCCCAAAGCATCTGTTTTCAGTGAGTGTTCACCTTGCAATTTTGACATTAGTATATATGCAATTTGATCTTCGTCTGCATTTTTGTTTCTTTTCTTTCCTTCTTTTTTCTTGAATGAATTAGTTTTTTGAACATATTGCTAGTTTCTAAACCCATCAATGAGGTTAGTTTTCTGTGTTCACCAAATTATCATTTCCTCTCCATTAATCACCAGGATCGAGGCATAAATACCCTGTGCTCTTCCAACTACCTTTGAGGTAGGGCGCTTTGGTCCTCAGGTTAAGGGATCATCGGTAACCATGGTGTTGGTGAAGTTCAGCAAGGTACTGTTTGGCAATCCAGCAACTCTCATAGCGTTCAGAAAGGTACTGTTTGGCAATCCAGCAACTCTCATAGCACTAGGATTTTCTCCACTGAGGGTGTCATGCAGGTAGAAGTGGAGCTGGCTTATCTTTTCAGTTCACTTTGCTGCAATGGCTTCCGGGAATTTGTTGGAGAGAACTCCATTAATGGGGTTATTGAAGATTACAGCAAAGAGAGTAGCGGAGACCAGATCAGGGTACTGCAAAGTGATGAGACAAAGCATTTTTGGGATAACCTATTACAAGTCTGTATCTTTGCCGGTTCCTCTAATTACATATGCTGTCACGCAAGATTTATAACAAGATCTTATAAAAAAAAGTCACAAATTAATGTTGTTTAATATGATACGTACATCTCTCTCTCCATCTCATATTAATTGGGATACCCTATGAACATCGTATTAATTGATTCCACTAGACCTTGTAATATTATTGATTCCATAGAAAGATCCTAAGAAGCCATTGTTCAAATTTCCAATAAAAATTATACAAAGATATTCAATTGAGAGCCCATTGCTCTAAAATTTTAAACAAATAGTAAGACTTATATGATGTGTTTATCTGTTTTGAAAGTTAGATCGCTCGATTTAGACAGACAAATGAAGAGAATTTCTATCTAAAATTCTACCCTAGATTTTTAAAACCATAACTTTAAAACTAATATTATTTTTTTTAGATTTGGTTATGACCCTTTAAATAAATTTAAGATTCTAAATGGTTTAAGATTCTAAAACAAGTTGAACAAGATCATCCTAGCTATGCATGCAGATCTTCATATATTCTCCCATGTTTCAAGACCCTTTAAACTTTCTATAGTAATTAATCTGATTAGTTTCTCTAAATCATAGCCATTAAATCAGTGGCCCCAATTTGGGATATTGGCATACATATATATATATATATATATATCATATATGAATGATGTCCTTAAATGAAATCTACTCTGTAAAATCTCATTGCTGCCACTCTATATGGGAAGAAAATGAATGCCACATAATGACATAACGTTTCACTACCAACTGCATGCTCTCCTCGTGTCTTGCGAAAAGGCTCTCTCTTTCTCTATCTCTCTCCCTCAGACCTCATCCAATATTCAGAACCATATCAAAACAGCTCTCTGCAAGTACGTATATATATATATTTATAGTTGTTTGATTTTCTGTGTGTCGAAGTTTCTGTCTGTAGCAGAGGAACAGGGATGGGGAGGAGGAGGAGCTCGCCTGTGAGCGATTTGTTTGGATGGGTGAGGAGGCAGTCCATGAGGGTGAAGACTTCTCTAGGAGCTGTGCTTGCTCTTTTTGCTTTGATCACTTTCAAATTTACGATCAAAGATCACAACTACTTCTTCATTGCCTCAGAAGCTGTCCACGCTGTAGGGATCATCGTCTTGCTTTACAAACTCACCACCAAAAAGACATGCTCTGGTATATTTATTTGTACTGTACACATGCATGTCTTTCTAGTATTATCTCTGTTGTGTCTCTGATCTGTTGGCACTAACGCAATGGTTTCATTATCTAAATTGAAGAACATTTCTCACTTTTTTTTCAATTTTTTTAGAAATAAAATGGTTGTTTGGGACATTAGGATTGTTCTTTGTTACTTCAGTTGATCTGGTGGTTTATTGTTTTATTCAAAATTTTCAATTCGTTTAGATTTTCCCTGTTTTAATTTCTGATAATTTATCACAGCATTGGGATGTGTTTTCATGATTATAACTCTGCTATGTCATTTGCTTAAATAATTATTTCAGAGAAGATCAAAATGCCTTCTTATCAAGATATAACATAAACATACCTTATAGTTAATTTCATTAGCAAATCACAATCCTGGGAAAACATGTCAGAAGAAATTATGATTTCTCAAGGCTTTTTTGGCAGTTCCAATAATCAGTTTTTATTGCCTTCTTCAGGCCTCTCACTAAGGAGTCAAGAACTCACAGCTCTGTCTGTTGCTACACGATTGGTCTGTAGTACCCTCATTGAGGGTGACATTCACACAGTTCTAGATTTTACCACCTTGATGGCAACAACCTGGGTCATGTACATGATCCAATTCAAGTTGAAGTCAACCTACATCAAGGAGTTTGACAACTTGGCCTTGTACTATGTGGTAATGACATTGCTGTCTGTTCTGCTCTTAATATTGCAGAACACTGTCCAAGCAATTTTCCTGTATTCATTCCTTTCATTTAGCATAATTTACCTGCTATATTCTTGCTATATGAAATACACTGTACTGTGTATAAGGATGTGGTGCATGAGATCTCACATTACTTGGGACTTGGGAGAAGTTGAAGCCCTTGATAATAATTCAAGGGGTTTCAATCATAATCTCCACGAATACTTTTTGAGTATGGGATCAGATATGATTTAGACTTTTCTTGAGTTGTTCCAATCATATCTTTTGAAGCCTTGGAATGATGTTTGCTGCAGATGTGGGTTAAACATTTATATTGATTATATATGGCCATATATGGTGACTGCCATTTAATCTTAAGAAGTAAAAGAAAGTGAGAAAAGTTAGTTTTGCCTATCCCAGTGTTATAAACCAAGTATCAAGAGAGATTAATGAATTATGAATTTTCTTCTGGTTATTGTATGACAGGTTGTGCCTTGTGCTATCCTTGCCATTCTTCTCCACCCTTATACAATACATTTTCGCTTAACTCGGGTCCTTTGGGCATTTGGTGTATATTTGGAATCTGTTTCAGTGCTGCCTCAGCTACGTTTGATGCAGAATGCAAAGGTTTTTGCTCCATTCCTGTCACTGCATGCTTTACATCCAGTAGCTCTTCAACTTCTAGGAATTAATTGATTTAATCCATTCTGGTTAAAATCCTTCAGATGATTGAACCATTCACAGCCCATTATGTTTTTGCACTCGGAGTTGCAAGATTCTTGTCATGTGCTCATTGGATAATTCAGGTTAGTCTCATAAGTTGTAGGATTCCATAATGTGTCAACTCAATCCAAGTTCAAGATCATGCTTCAGATTATTATGCATCTAGCATTTGTTAGTAAAAGAACTCAAAGATAACAGCTATAAGTTTGGTGAAACAGCTATAAGTTTTGTGAAATGTTTTCCTCGCTTGTTTGAGGAAGTGACTGCGACTCTATTCATATAGAGAAACGCTACTCAATCATCCTTTTAACCATCATCTTTTGGCATGGCATCAAATGATTGGAAAATATTCTATAAAAAATTGTGAATTAGTCCTCTCATTCCCCTACCTTCTCTGATGAACATCCTTAGTAGCTGATGCATAGCAAAACCCATATCACAATTCTTAGTGCCGATTTCACTTCAAGAAAATGACGTTTTTCTTGCACCCTTTAATGATGGAAACAAACCAATGCAACATTATTGCCATATGCATGCAGATTTATGAGACTCGTGGGAAGTATCTGTTTTTGCTTGGAAACGGGTACTTGTGGTTCTTGGCTGCTTTCCTCTCAGAAGTAGTCCAGACATTTATCTTGGCTGACTTCTGCTACTATTACATCAAGTGGTAATCAAGCCTACTTTCATTTTATTTATATTCTATCTGTGCAATCAGGTCATTAAGCATACTGATTATCTTATGTGGCATTCTCTAATTGACCCCTGCCACCTTTCAATTTGCTGCAGCTTCATGCAAGGCCAACTTATAGTGAAGATGCCGGTTTAGAAATCAGGCTTTGAAGAGCAAACAATATCTGTACACTTGCTTTTTACCTATATTTGCTTTTGAACTAAGCATCCTTAGGCTATCCAAACAGCGACTGTTCAAATTTTGACATTTAAATTTCTTTCCCTTTCTTTTCTTGGTTTGCGCTATACATTTTATAAGGATTTGGGTTGCATTTTTTTTAGGGTTTGTTGTTGTTTTTACTTTGTTTATGATCATACTGATATTTTAGTATTTATATATGAGTAATGTTAGATACAGTTTTAAGGTGTGCAAATCTCATGCAGTTCTTTTGAGAAATAGTGAGACTATCTTTTATGTGAATTCTAGATTTGTTCACTTTTTTTA
This sequence comes from Cyclocarya paliurus, assembly GCA_029856935.1. Lineage (NCBI taxonomy): Eukaryota > Viridiplantae > Streptophyta > Magnoliopsida > Fagales > Juglandaceae > Cyclocarya > Cyclocarya paliurus. The sequence continues at coordinate 21,152,685 of CM056958.1, forward strand.
AAGAGAGTGCAAATCTCACACAATTCATTTGTTTTCACAACTCTTTTTTAACTCATCAAATCAAATCAAATCATTACAATTTTTTTAAATTACAACATAAAACAAAATATATAATTTAATTTTTTCAAATCTCAAAAAAATATAATATTAAAAATATATATTCTAATAATATTTTATTCAACTTTTAATTTTTATTTCAACTTATCTCATCTCATATATAAAAACAAACTAGACATAATCATTTTTCTTTCCTCTATTTGGCATATTTGAAAGTGATTATGCTAAGTGGACAAATCGAAAAAAAAAAAATTTGGAAAAAAATTGATGGGGCCTCCACCCATTCTATTCAAGAGGGAACTTCCTTCTCTAAGGGCAAATGAAGCTCACTCAGGCTGCGTTTGGATGTTGAAATGAGTTGAGTTGAGTTGAGATGATTGAGTGAGTTTTGTGGGACCTATTTAAAATGAGTTTAAATGTGTTTGGATGTTAAAATGAATTTAGATATATTTATATAAAATTATAAATATATAGGACCCACTGACATGACACGTGCAACCGGTAAATAAATAATAATAATAATGCACCCGCGTTCCATTCTTTTCCATTTTTGTAAAGCAAGCGGATGAAAACACGAAAATCAAGGGAGAAATTGAAGAAACCGAGATATGAAAAATGAAAACAATAGAAAATGTGATCTGATTTTGTCAATGTGGCGCCCAAAATAAAAGTTGAACTGATGTTTGTACGTGATCTGATGTTTGTCAGAATGGCAAGTTGAACTACATTCAAACTTGTGTTTGGATGTTGGAAGCACTCGAAAAATAAACTCATCTGAGTTGGATTTATCATAAATAGTGGTACCCACATCTGGTTCGTACAATTGTACAACGAGGACCCCACCTATGTCTTTCACCGACATAAAGTCTGTCTAGAGCACTGGTATAGGATTAGTCAAATATCAGATTATATAAATATTTTGTGTTGGACTAGTTAAAAATTTTTAATTTAGACTTTGAGCTACAACAACCCTAAAGAAATTTTCAAAATTAGAGAGTCACTATTTACCCATCAAACTTGTGAAAGAAGTTATTCTCTAGGTTGGGTCCAGGTCTAGACCCAAGTCCAGACCAATCATGGGAGACATTAATCCCAGGGTCGGACTCAGGCTCAGACCAAGCCCAGACATGGGAGGCAAGCTAGGCCTTGGATACACCAAAGGCCCAGATCAAGGGAATGAGTAGATAGAAACGTGTGACAAGGAAGACAGTCTGAAAACCACTAACCAGTGAACAAATAAGCTCACCGACTGAAAATATCGCTATCCAGAAGTGACAGACAAATAAGCTTAAAAAGGAGGGCACGCCGCATTGATGAGGGAAATGAAGCTTAGGGAGGAAGGCACACCGGATTAATAAGATGGGAGGAACTTAGAGGAGAAAACATGCCGCATACAATGCAACCTAGAGCTCGAAACACTCACATCAAGTCTAAGTGCCTTATAGCCCGACGAGTAGGTAGCAACATCCTATCTCCTACATAGCAATACTCTACTACCATGGAAACCAAATCGGCATGTATAAATAAACATCTCCTGCAATCAACAAAAAGGTTATCATCTTCACATCATCAATATAATTTTCTCTCTTCATCTCCTACATCAAAACTAACTTAAGCATCATAGGTACAACAAACTCCGAGGTCCCCTTCTTTATTGTGCAGGTTATAGCCCAAGTGCTACTAGCATGTAGTTACCCAAGCAGCGAAACACAACATCAACAAACTCATATTTATTCCCAAATAATCAATAAAGTCTTATTAATTTTTTTTTAAAACTTCATTAGTAAACAAGGCTATATTATGTCGGATAATTATGTTGATATAAAAAATAGTTGAAAAATAATAATTTTAAGTAGAAATTAAATTATTAATTAATATATAGAGTGTATTTGCAAAATATAAAAAATTATTATCAAAATATATAATATTATATTATTATTTTAATTTTGAGATGGATAATCTAATATAGATTAATATCTTCAATGACTTTAACTTTAGCCAAAATCTCAACTTTTAACTAAATTTTAGGTCTCGTTTGGATTCGAAAAATGTTTAATCTCATTATTACAACTTTTTTAAATTTTCACATAAAATAAAATAAACAATTCAATTTTTTCAAATCTCAATTCAACTTTTTCAAATTCTAAAATAATAATAATATTAAAAAATTATATTTTAATAATATATTTTTTATTTTTTATTTTTTATCTAATCATCTCATCTCATTTTTAAATTCAAACTAGTCCTTAGAGTTGGAAAGAAAAAAATTAGATTCTACACAACATTTTACCATTCACACAATCTTTATACACTATATTTTTTTAATTTTTTTCTTTTATTAAATATTAAATATATAAATAATAAATAGAAAAATTGAATTAATTTTAAAAAATAAACTTAAAAAAGTATTAAATTTTTTTTAAAAAATATAATATGTAAAAGTTGAGAATGTTACGTAGCATTCCTCGAGTTGAAAAATGCTCTCACATGTCCGTTACCTTTACCGTTACATGCCTACATTCTAGAGACCAACACGTGGCCTCCATGCATCACCGCAGCAACAGTTCTCCAGGCCTTTCCTTTAAAAGAAAAAAAAAAAATCATCTAGCCCAAACTCCACGTGTACGACAATCATGAGAAGAACACGTCGACATGTCTATTTCAGCTTCTTCAAAAGTCGCTCCTGCAACTTTGACGATCTGCTGAGCTGTCGATGCTCGAGCGAGTTCTCCACGTGTCGGTCCGATCACCTCTGCTCCTTGAGCTTCAAATGGAACCCCCGGGGCCGATCTGCACGACAGGTACACGCGTCTATACGGGCAACAAATAAGTCGCTTTTTGTCTTAAAGTATGGATTCTAAAGACAGGAAGATCTCATACCACGTGCCGCATCTGCCAGGTTGTCATAACGTACACCCATTACCAATCAGAGTCCTACTATCTATTTATTTTATTTTTTTATAATTAATAAAATGATTATTAATAAAATTATATGTTTTTTAAAAGAAAATTATTAATATATCGTTTGAATTTATTCATATATTTTTTATTTAATGTTCAAGAAATTAATTTTTAATATATTGATATATTTTTTATTTTTAAAAATATGAAAAAAAAAAAAAAAAATAAAAACACTACTTTGTATTAGCGGTCAAAGTTGGACAACACGTTAGCACAACCTTTTTTAAAAGAAAAAAATACACTTTGTTCATTTAATTTATTTTCTCATTTTGATATTTTATGTATTTTAATTTTTTTAATTTAATAGTTAATGAAGTGATTATTAGTATATTGATATTTTTTTATATTTTTTTAAAATATTAAAAAAATTAAAAAAAAACTAATTTGACTTAATGGAACAGTGCTACGGCAGAGTAGCATCACTCATTTTTAAATACGATTTATGATGCCATGGGAGTGAGAGTTTGGATTCTACTTCTGGTTTCATGTTTCAGGCTACAGCGGCTCCCATAGAGATTGAGGTGTGAGAGAAAGTGAGCTTCAAGAGAGAAAGAGAGCACGATCAAACAAATGACAAGAGAAAAAGAGAGGGAAATAATTATAAGGGAGAAAGAGAGTTGTATGGGATTTGCTGTGTGCCATTCTATTATTTTGCTAAACATGTCACAATGCCATTAGAAGGTATAAATGCACTCTCACCCTGTCTGAATTTATCATCTATTTTTATTATAATCTCTTTTATTTTTATAACTTCTCAATATTCATCTCATCTTATTTAATTTAATTATTATAATTATTTTATATTTGTATATAAAATTAAAAAAATTAATTTTTTTAAATTTTAAAATAAAAATAATATTAAAAAAATATTTTAATAATATTTTAATTAATTTTTAACTTTAATTTTAATTTATTTCATCTTATTCATCTAAAAAAACAAACGAAATCTTATTTGAAAGGATGCTGCAATAGTCATAGACAAAAGCCACCGACAGTGGCCACCAATTAGGCTATTCATTTTTTTTTATATATATATATTTTTTCTATTTTTAAATACTTTTTTTAAAAAATCATAATATCATTTAAAAACACTTTTTATCATTAAATATTAAAAAAAAAAAAACCGGTGGCCACCATCGGTGGATTTGGCCTGTGGGATAAGCATTCTCTATTTGAGTACAATAGTTTATTTATTTGGTAAATAAGAAAACGTGAGAACTGAGGGGAGAGGACACGCGTCGAAGGTTAAGCCCTTCGTTGAGTATGCCACGTGGTCGCTCCGGTAGAAAACCTTAACCAAAGATTTGGGGGGAAAAATAATATTTTAACAACGAATTTTCGATCCATCACACGAAGCACCAACCAAACAACATGCGTTTCCGCTGAAATAAACTCGCCGCCCCACTCACCTTCTCGGCTTCCGCCACGTGGCTATTCCCCCTTCGTTTGCCTTCCTCGACGACGTCTCTTTCTTCTATATAGCTTCGTTATGAAGCTGTTCAAGCTCTGAAACTTTTGTCCTGTTGAGTTTGCGCAAATGGTGGATGTTTCGGAGACTGGATTGAAGGTGGACGACGAGATGGAGCTGGATTTAGGGTTGTCGATCGGAGGGAGTTTTGGAAAACCGGAGAAATTGAAACCGGTGAAAAAAGTGTATGCTCTTGCGGCTGATTGGAAATCCAACGGGTACGACGTTGGCTTGAAGGAAAACCGCCCGGGGTTTTCAAGATCCAGTATGTCGCCGGGTCTTGATGATAAGGATGCGGAACTCCTGGATCCGCAGGCGAAGCGGAAGATGCACGCGTTACGGAGGCAAGAAGCAAAGAAAAAGAGAGAAGAGAAGCAACAGCTGAGGAGGGTTATGTTTAGAGCGAGGAACGGAGAGAACGGAAACGAGTGCCAAAGGAAGGAGGAGGAGGAGCAGCCGGCGCGCAAGAAAGGGAGGACAGAGGAAGATGCGAGGAATGTGAATCTGCATATGAGCGATGAGCAAATGCAAAAGTGGATGCAGCACAAGCACAATGACGTTACCAATCCGATACCCTTTGAGGTGGCGACGGTGGAGTACCCTTACCGGCCGACGAACGGGGGCTTGCGTCTTCCTTGCGTGATGCCGCGTTGGATGCCCGGTGGAGGCGGGTTTGAGCCATCGGCGTGCCGGGGTTTCAGGCCGTACAAGGAGAGTCGAAGTCCGGGGCATAACTTTTCCAACGAACGGGAGCCGATTGGTGATAGAAACGGTGGGAATAGGAAAACGGCGTCGCATGGTTCGCCAATTTGCAGTTCCTCTGCGGGTTCGGAGGATCCCAGTTCTTCTCTCGAAGGTAACCCCCATGGTTATTTCCCTCTTTATTTGTTTATTATTATTTTTTAATATTTTTGGGTTTAGCAAATAAATTTTCTACGGATCTTAATATATGGAAAAATCTATTCATCATTTCAATTTTCATCATCTTTTCATCATTTTATGATGTGATATTATATGATTGGTTCACAAGTGAAATATAATAAATAATCTTCAATCATATAATGCCATATCATGGGGATGATGGAAGTTAGGATGATAAATAGCATTACTCTTAATATATTATTCTGTACATTTTTCTATTTCCTTTTTTTGGCTTTCCACTTTCAAGATATAAAAAAATAATTTAAGAAATGAGAAATGATATTTGTTGTTTTTGAGTGTCCAAATATTATGTAATCATTTCGAAAACAATTCTGTTATAAGTCACTTTTATATACTCTTTACCCACTATACTAATGTACTTGGTTAAAACAGTTATTTATATTAAAAAAAAGTAATGAAGACAATTACATTAGTAGAGTAGGTAAAGAATATACAAAAGTAACTAGATATAGAGTTCTTATTTTAAAAAAGAGTGAAATCTACAATTAAAAAATTAATCTTGAGAAATTTTTAGAAATTTCTTACGATATTTAAAAATTAGTCTAGCATTACTCTTAAGAAATTTCAAAGCTATCATATACAATTGAATTTTAAACTATTCACATCTGGATTAAAAAAATTAAAATATTAAAAATATGTAGAAACACATATGGAGTTTTGGGATGTTTGGAAAATGAGATAAGATGAGAATTTTTTAAATAACAGCGAGATAGTTTGAGTTAAGTATTTATTTGGTTTTAAAAAATGAGAGAAATAAAAAATATTATAAAATTAAATATTATTATAACATAATATTTTAATATATTTTTTTTTTTTGAAATTTGAAAAAGTTAAATTATTTTTTAATTTTTAGTTGAAAATTTGAAAATGTTGTAATGATTAATTTGAAAATGTTGTAATGTTTAATTTGAAAGTATTTCATTTTGAATGTTGTTTGGAAATGAAATGAGATGAAATTGAAAGAAACATGTTTCTGGTCCTTTTGTGCTTGTACTATAGAACTAATTGTTTCGTTCTATTTGAAGGCATAATTTCATTAGATGGTCTTGTGACGACTGTGATATGTAATAGAAACAGCCAACAGGCTTGGTCGGGCAAGTGCTCTGTAAATCATATATCTATATCTTTAACTAAGCGAAGTAGTGATGTATTCCAAGACCTTTAATCCTCTAAACCATGTAAGTGAACCGATAGATGAGTATGTTTAGTAGAAATGTCTCTATAAAAAATGACTGCTAAGGTCGTAAGATCTGATGACGACTGACAAGTAAAATGTGGAATGAGTAATGCTTTCTTTATTCTAAATATTGTCATCCCTAGTCACTTTTGTGATTTGGCACATTTTAAGTGATTAATGATAGAAGAAGTCACTTGAAATGTGTCACGTCACCAAATGCAATTTGGGATAATTATGTTTTGAATGAAGGGTGGGGTAGCCCAAGTGGTAAGGGCGAACTTGTATGCATATGCCCCATGTCACTGGTTCGTTTCTCGCTGATATGAAACTGTGATTTAAGTAGGAAGCCATGGTGATGGGTTGTACTAGTCTCCCCAGGGCTTAGGTCCCATGGGTTAGCCCTAGCTCTTAAGGGCTCTGCCGTGGAGTGGTTCCACGTCATAAATAAATAAATAAATCAATAAATAAATAAAAGAAGAAGAAGAAGAAGAATGAAGAGTGGCATTGCTGGTGTGGAATTGGTTACATAAAATGGAGTGATCTATTGTCCATTTTTATCGGTTCAAAATTGGTTGTATGCTGTTGCCTTCGCATTAGCTAAACCAATCACACACTTCAACTGTTCATTTTAGTATCAAAATTATTCATTTCAGATAATCATTCTTGTCAAGACAGGTTTAACGTCTCGTTTGGATAGTTTGAACATTTTATCTCATCTCATCTTGTCATTACAAATTTTTCAAATTCGCACACAAAATATAATAAACTATTCAATTTTTTCAAATCTCAAAATCATAATAATATTAAAAAAATAATATTCTAATAATATTTTATTCAATTTTAATTTAAACGTATTTCATCTAATCTTATTTCTTTATTCAAATCTCACCTTAATATTCCTCTATCTTTCCAGGTGTTGGAAGTGGCAGTGATTCCACAAGCCATTCCAGTAACTCCTTAGCTGAACAATCACAATTAAGGGGTCAGAAAGCAAATGATACCAAGGGCCAGTCAAAACACAGTGCTTCCTCTGATGCTGCAGAATCTGTCTATGACATCAATGTCAAACCCACGGAGACATTCGTTCAACAGAATACTACTCAACCTAGCCCACCTAGACCTAAGGAAGAGTCCATGCTGGAAACTGAAGCAAAAGCAAGTGACAAGCACATATCAAATACCGAAAACTCAGCACCTTGCTTGAAGAAGGAAACAAAGTTAGAAATGGGAAAGCCTCCCGGACCCGCACCACGGACTCAGAACCAAAACCCTCATAATTCTCTCCCTCAAATGCCATGTGTATCAACCACAGGTAATGGTCCAAACGGGAAAACCATTAGGGGGTTTCTATACAGATATACGAAATCGGAGGTTAGCATCATCTGTGTCTGCCATGGAAGCTCATTCTCACCAGCTGAGTTTGTGCAGCATGCTGGGGGCACGGATGTCTCCCATCCTTTGAAACATATCACTGTCATTCCTTCTGCTTTTGGATGATGCTCACTGAACTTGATCATGATCTCTAGTGTCATTGCCTGTTGTGGGTTTTTGTTCTTTTTACAGGCTGGATTGATTCAGGTGGGGGAATGGAGAAACGTTCAGGGAAAATTGTATTGAAGTGTTTGTAACTTTGTATATACTCGAGAGTTGGAGGAGCTCTTCCTTTCTAATGAATGTTTGAGAGACTCGACTCGCATCTTTTGAATGTTGATATTCCTTGTTTTTTTAAACTGCTTTTGACATGCATTACTGGATATTACAGATTTAATTCTCTTTGATTCCTGTAAAAAGTTATAGCTTATTCATTTCTTGACTATTAAAACCTTCTAATTCGTGGGTTAGCTTTTGTCATAAGGATTATGATGCAGAGTGCATATTTAATGAGAGGCGCTAGGAGCCAGATGGGTGTCTTTCACTATTTTACACCAATCAATAATAAGAAAACACGTAGGAATTGTGAGGGGAGAAATCCCTAAAGGCCGGGCACGGGCCCACGTACAAGGACTTAGATGGGCCAAGAGGGGAGGAACACAAGGCAAAGTGTCCTAACAAGAGGACAAGAGGCAGGTAATGCAACTTGACACCACATCTGGCCAACCATAAGAGACATCCCCAACCCTGACATAGCAAGGCAGCCTGACACCATAACTGGCCGACTGTCAGAGACATCTCTGTCCCAGACATAGTAGTCCAAATGACACAGGAGGATGAGTGAGCCTGCCTTGGACTACACCTCATTTAATGGAGCAGGAGTTGGGACACCATGGCAAGGGTCACGCCGCATTCAATGCGCCTTGGGGGTTGGCATGCTACAGCATGCCCCCTGGGTGTCAGCGACAACCTTGGTCAGGCCTAGCAAGTCTACAAGGAAGCAGGAGGCTGGCAAGGACATCCAATCCCAATACGGAGCTGCATGCAATTCACCCTCACTTCGGGGCTCGTCCCGACCAAGTATAAATACCTCACTCTCTGCCGAGAAGAGATTACTTACACTCTTGAATACTTCTATTCCCATTTTCCTTAGTTCTCATTTTCACTTTTCCTCACCTACCTTGAACTAACTTGAACATCGGAGGTACTACGACCCCAGAGCCCCCATTCTCTATCTTAATAGGAACCAGACGCAAGTTCCAACAGCGTGGAGTTGCCCAAGCCGCAAAACACGACATCTATAGAAATTTTAACAAAATTAACATTACAATTGCAGGCAGTGAATGTGCATTAATTTTGTCATTACTTTCGTCTCTTTCCTCTCGCCCAACCCAATCTCCTCCCCCCCCCCCCTCTCTTTCTCTCACTCACTAAATACTCCATCAAAAATTGAAGATGAGAAAATTTCAATGCTGATTACAATGAAGAAACTTTTATGAAGAGTTCATCCTAACAGAAAATTTAAATGAAGATAAAACATGTACTTGCTAAAATCTCTCGAGTGGTTTCAGATCTAAATGAGGAAGATGGGTTTGTTCGAAACCTGTCTAAATGGGTTTAAAATCTATTGAAAGAGATGGGTTCGAAATGTGTTCGACAGAGGAGAAGGGAGAGGTTTTGGAAGACGGGAGAAAGGAGAGAGAGAGCTGGGTTTGAAATGGGTTTTGATTCCATACTGGGAAAATAGAGAAGAGGGGAAGAGAGGGAAGGGCTCAAGGAGACGAAAAAGGAAATGCCGCACCCACCATAAGTCTTATAAGTCTCTTACGTGTCTGCTTTTTATTGGAGGGTGTAAAAGAGAACAACACCCTCACCGATTTGAATGTAATTCAATTTTTCAGGTAGGCTATTAAGTTCATTCACGTGCCTACCCGAGTCATTGATGCGTTATTTAAAGAGTAGAACTAAAGGTGCAATCCTTTGAAAAAGGGAGCTGCTACAGACACAAAGGGATTCCACATATACTGATGTGGCACACTCATAGCATGCTATGTATCCCACTTCTTCTTCTTCTTCTTTTCCTCTCTTTTTTCCCACTTTTTTTTTCCTTTCCTTTTTCCCCATACCCTGCGTCTGCCCCTTCCCCGTGCTTCTTCGCCCTTATCTTCCACAGCCACAGTGGTCGGGGACCACCTCAGGGCTAGCAGAAACCGCCGTCGGTCCTAGCAACACCGTCCCCCATTCACGGCAGCACCTCTCTCGTCGTCTCCCCTCCCCTCCTCTCTATTTTTGTCTCTGTCTCCGCCTGCCTCAGCCCTCCCTATGGCTGCCATGGTGGTCGAGGACCACCTCAGGGCCGGCAGAATCCGCTGGCAGTCCAAGCCGAAGCTCCCGTGGACGGTGCCGCTTGGACCGCCAGCAGATTCTGTCGACCCTAAGATGGTCCCCGACCACCATGGCGACCACGGGAAGGGCTGAGGCAGGCGGAGGCGAAGAGGGAAAGGGGGAGGAGGGGAGGGGTGACGCACGGGAGGGAGGAGGGAAAAAAAAAGTGGAGACGTGGCACACTCACAATGTGTCACGTTAGTATGTGGGATTCCTTTATGTCTATAGTGTTTTCTTTCGAAAAAACATGAGCTTAACCATAAAAAAGATAAAATTACTATTAAAGCTAAATATAGATCTAGGACTTACAAGTTTGGTGCAATCCTTTTAAAAAGAATAATAATACTCTTACAATTTTTTTAAAAAATTTTATACAATCATATGTTAAATTGAAGATATTTATATAAAGTGATACTATTTTTATAAGTTGTTTTACAAAAAAATTCTACATTTAACAGATAGTTGTATAAAAGTTAAACAAAATAATATCATTTTCTTGTTAAAAAACATGAGCATAACCATGAGTAAGGGTGTACATAAACCTATTGGACTAACCGTCGCCAATGTAGACCTACTGTCGGACTCAAGAACCGGCCAAAACTGGCAAAGAACCAGTCGACCGGCGGTAACTAATTAACAAAACCGACGTCATCCAGTTCGATCTACGGTTCAAGACCGGTCTAAACCGAAGAACCAACTGACGTATATAAGTATATTTTTTTTAATATATTTCTTATACAAAACGACATCATTTCACATGAAACGACATCATTTTGTTCTTAACCCATTGAAAAAAAATAAGAACGAAAATGACACCGTTTGGTCTAATTTTGGATAGGATTAGGAGTTTTGAATCCCCCCCCCCCCCGGGTTTCTCCTTCTTTCCTTTCCTTCTTCGCAACCATTCTCACCTAGATCCCTGATCCCTCTCCCTCTCCCTTTCACAACTGACCCTCTCCCTCTCCCCGGACTTCATGGCTCTCGCTGACTCACTCTCAGACCCTCTCTTGTCGCCGACGACCCACATGCCCCACGACCATCTCTTCTCTCTCGTCGCTGACGAACCACATGACCCACATTCCCACTGTAAGTTTTCCTTTGTATTTCATCTTTGTTGGGTTTCATTTCTTTGTTAGTTGTTAATTTCTCTTATGAATTTTTTGGGAGGAAGAGGAAATGCTGAAATGAGCTTATGTCAAAAGTAATTTCTCTAATTTTGCCCTTGCTTTGAGTCTTCCTTGCAATGTATTTCATATCTCTGTTTTTGCCTTGCTTAGTAAAAATATTGTGGTTTGTGTCGTGTGTGATGAGCAATGGTTACAGTAAAAATAGGGGTTTATTGGTTTATGCCGAAATGAGCAATGCTTACTGTCCTAAATATTGTAGTTTGTGACATTGTGTCGTGTGTGATAATTTGTGTGTGTGTGATAGACTTGTGGTTTTGCATAAATATTGCATACACAGTGTCTAAATCTACCATACACACTAGGCACTTACATAGGTCTTTATTCAACATACAAAAGTTGTGGGCTGTGATTGGGAATTTTATTTTCAGGTTTGTCTTTGAATTTATTTTCTTATTTTCTTAGTAGTCTTTAAAGTTGTGAGCTGTGATTGGGAATTTATGCAAAAACACCATATTTGATGTAGAATCAGGTAATATTGTTTTTGTTTTATTTAATTTTAGTATTTTCTATAATCCAAGCTCACAAATATTTAATATTTTATTCTTATTATTAATATTTATTAATGTTTGTATATAGAGTTGGGCACACAATCAAACATGATAACTATTGAAGATTGAAGGTTGAAGGCTTGAAGTTGAAGTAGCAAATATGAAGATCATTCCCAATTTTCCAATTTGTTGTCATTTATTATGTTATATTTTTTAGTTGCATTTTGCTATGCTTAAACAATTTGTTTTTGGTTTTGTTTTTTTTTTGTAATATGTATTATGTAATACTAAACATCTAGTAAAATTATTTTTATTTTTTTTAATTATGTAACAAGTAGTAAGTAATAATCAATATAGTAAACAAGTAGTAAGTAATAATCATCTAGTTATTTAGTAATAATAGAAAATTATAAATGGCATTACTATTAAAATGAAATCAACTAAAAAGAAAACCCAAAATAGATGTTGAATTGGCCCAATTGAGCAAGAACAAAGGCTCAAAAAATGGCCCAAGAAAAAGTCCAAACCAATCAAACCAACCGGTAACCAGTCGGACCAATTCCAGCTAGTTTCACCCTTTAACACCGGTCGATTTCGATCAATTTTCAGCCCAAAAATTGCATGATTGGTCTGTTTCAGTTTTTTCACAAAACCAAACCGACCTAGTCGGTTTTCAGCCCTAACCATGAGAAAGATAAAATCACTTTTGCACGTCCTGTACATGTACAAATCATTTTCCATTAAACCTACTCCATGAATCAAATCGTAAAAATGGGTTCAAAAGTCATTAATCTGCCGTCACACATAAATTAAATGCATTTTTCTCTAGAATTTTAACAAAGATTATATTAAAATGATCTAACCAAACGAAACAATTCTGGATTAAAAATGAGAGTTTTCCATATTTTTGCAAGGGTATTATTGGTTTGAGTAATGCTAAATACAGTTTTCAGGTCAATAATTTATAAATTTTGCACACTTTTTTTTAAAAAAAAATAGATAAATATAAATCTATATTCAACAAATTATTTTTTTAATAATAAATCCTAAATATATAAAACTTATATAATTTAAAACTGTAAATATCATTAGTATTTAGATGCCTTCTCTGTCAAGTTTGAACCTTTTATGTGTAAATAAATAAATTGTCAAGAGTGTGATAGTCTGATAATATATAATCTGATTTTCTAAATAAAAAACCTGAATTCGAAATCTCCACCCCCTTGGCCCTTATAAACAAAAAATAAATAAATTAAGAAGCATTATTCTTATTAAATTAGTTTTGCCTAGGAGAAAGGCTTGGACTGTTTTCCGCACTCTAGGCCTTTGGGCTTTGTCCCATTGTACAGTACACAATAAATATAAATACCCCAAAACCCTACCTTGCATGCCATTTCTCTCGCACTGTCGCACTTACTCACCTCTCCAAGATCCAGAGGGAAACCCTAGTATAAACCCTTGCGAAACAATACGACCAGAGGGAGGTGAGAGAAGGTCGCTGAGCAGGGAAATAGTATACACCTTCTCTCACTATCCGTCCGATCCCTCCTCCTCTTTGCTCAGGTACTGTTGTTGCTTCCTCAATCCCGTCGTTGATTTTGTTGAATTGTTGTGTTGTTTGTGCTTCCTCAGGTCCATGTTTGTTTTCTGGGAAATATTACTAAATTCATGTCATGAACACGCGAAGATTCACGTATCATAAATTCTCTGCTGGATCGTCACTTTTTTATTTTCATTTTCGGCATTTCCTGGGTAATCGCTCCCGTGAAAATGGAAACTCATTTGGGCGAGCTCTACCCAAACAAGCTGTATATATCAGTTGAAGTCACGAAGGGATCTGTGGGATTCTTTGCTTGTTTTGTTAGATAGATGATGTTTTCTCAGAAAAGAAGTCTTCGATCCAAGTATCCCATGTAAAAATCATGTAGTGGTTGGGAAAAATTATGATGTATTTTCGAATGCCCTCAGGAATATCTGCAATAGGGAAATCTACGTAGTTTTCTTGGTCCATCAGTTATAATTTTATTTGTAGGGAGTAGTTTGGGAATGTATTACTTCCGATCTAACTTTACACCTCCTGCCCTGTAATACTAGGGTGGAGGGATATTAAAGACCCATTGGTGCGTGTTCGCTTAGTAATAAGAAAAGCTCTGGAAATTTTGATTTTTGTTTTCCATTAAAGTAGTAAGTCATTTTTAGTTCATGGAAGTTGTCAGTTGATGGAAAGTAATGTTTTAAATTAGTGTTTTTATTTCTTTTCAGAGATCAATTCAGTGATGGTGTCATCAGAGCAGGATGTATCAGCTGCAGCCTGCCCTCCTGCTGCTGATGTTGTATGTACTGATTTTTTATTGGGAATATTACAAAATCTTGTGGTTTTTTAGGGTATTGATTTTGTTTTGGATGAATTTGTGGTCAAATCTAGGTTGGCAATGCCTTTGTTCACCAGTACTACCTTATCTTGCATCAATCCCCCGAGCTTGTTCATAGATTTTACCAGGATACTAGTAAGCTCGGTCGTCAAGAAGAAAATGGGGCCATGAATATTACAACAACTATGCAAGTGAGCTCCCATCTTTCTCTTTTTGAACTTCTCTATCTATCTGTCCTTGAAAAGCCTAATTGATTACATGCCATGGCTTGTTTAGTGTTCATCTTGTTGCTTTATGTGATTTAAATTTATCTCTGGTTGCTGAAAGTATGGTAGAATGAACAATTGTTTGGCGGCTGATAGTATGATGAAAAAGAGAATTTTTTTAATTCTGAAATATTTTCTAGAATTTCTCAAAGTCATTAAACAGAGCAATCTATAAAATCTGAAAAAACTATAGTGGGAAAATGAGCAGTTTGAGCATCTATAAGGTCTTACATTTTTTGTTCTATTTGTAAAGTAGAATTTCTTATTTATTGGTAGGTTCACCTGCAAATGGTGAAAATTAGGATTTGAAACTTTGATCCCTCTATATACACTGACTGATTTTTCATTGAGTAGGCAATCAATGAGAAGATACTCTCGCTTCATTATGGCGAACTCAGTGCAGAAATCTTAACTGTGGATGCACAAGATTCTTTCAGTGGGGGAGTCCTTGTTCTTGTCACTGGGTATTTGACTGGAAAGGATAGTTTGAGGCGTAAATTTTCTCAAACTTTCTTCCTGGCCCCTCAAGACAAAGGCTACTTTGTTCTGAACGATGTTTTTAGATATGTAGATGATGGGAACCAGGGTTTTGTTAATGATGTGGAAGCACCTCTTACTTCTGACCTTGGTAATGTGAAACACAGTTTATAATTTAAAGTATTAAGTTTTGGTCATCTAGCTCATTATGAGGATATTTTTGTTGTAGATCCTTCTCCTGTTCAGGAGAATCATGTTTCAGAGCCAGTAACTGCAGTGTCAGAGGTTGCGAATGGGGTGGAAGTGTATAATCCTTCTGAGAATGGACAAACTTCTATTGAAGAAGAGGAAGAACCAGTTCCTGAGGTCGTCAATGAAATTTCAGATGGTTGGCAGATAGTGGCCGAATCAAATTCTAAAATTGAAGAAGTTCCAAAGAAGTCATATGCCTCTATTGTAAGTGGCTATTAGGCAAAATCCTATTCTGCTAATCTCTAAATGGCTAAAATAGCAGATTCAAGATTTGGGCATGAGTGATCTCCTTTTCTCTGTTATTGCTAGTTTTGTGTGTTATAGTTTATCAAGGTCTTGTTTGGTGAAAGCTATTTATTTTGGTATTCCAGGTTAAGGTTTTGAAAGAGAATGCTGCTCCATTTTCAACTCAAACGCCTTCTCTTCGGAGGTCTGTCTCCAAGAGCCAAGAGCAACCAGTGAATTCTGGGCCTCCTGCCCCAGTGTCTGAGACAGCAGACTCTGACACAAATGCTAATGAAAACAGTGCTAATAAGGAATTGGAAGGTGAGCAGTTTGTTATTGTTTTCCGTTTTCTGCTAGTTGACTTGCTGTGATCTGCATCCTGGTTTGTTGATTATACTGTATGAGTGTTTACTTGAATTAATTTGTGTACATATTTTTGTGCATGGACAGCTGATGGTCATTCTATTTACATAAAAGGCCTCCCTGTGAATGCTACTCCTGCCCTGCTTGAAGTTGAGTTCAAGAAGTTTGGACCTATCAAGATTGGCGGAATACAAGTCAGAAGCCAAAAGGTATGCCATAATGTAAACTCAAATTTCTTGTTGATTTTTAATTGTTTCCTTGGCTGGTATTTATTGTCCATGCATATATACAACAGGGATTTTGTTTTGGCTTTGTGGAGTTTGAGGCAGCAACTGCTGTGCAAAGTGCAATCGAGGTATGCATCTGGTTTCTTTGGTGATCTTTTTTCCCCTTTTCTGTTATGCTTGATGCACTTGAATAGATGGATCAGCCATAGCCCCTCTCATTTGTTGATTTTAGCACTTGTTAGATCCAATTGGTGCAAATGAGTTGTACTCTATATATGTACTGAATCTAAGGCTGTTTCTCATTGTGTATAATGATTTCTCGGACTTTCTCATGGATGGGGGATAAGCTGTCTATACTGGGGATTTTGTTTCATGGGCAAAAGCTTTGCAAAGTGCAATTATGGTGTTGATTGGATTTGGATTTTATGATCTTTTCTTCTTTGTTCATTGTTTCCCTTCAATTATGATTCATAATGTGAAGGAGATGGATCGGCCATAACTTGCTTAATTAGTCGAAGCTGGATATGCTACTTTTAGTTCTGATGGTTTTCTCATGTAGGCAGCTTGATTTTAATCTAATTGTAATGAGACATGCTTGGTCTACAAATAGATCTTACAAAAGTAAACTGACATGAATCAATGAGACGTCAGATCTACTTTACAATATAGGGAGCTTTACAATATCTTGTAGATCTAGTTGTTCTCAATTGCAATTGGTCCGACATATTTGAATACAAAGCCAACTTGGGCAATAAAATGTAGCTTTTCTTGTCTCAAGTTTGGGTTTTTCAGTTTGTTAAATTGAATAAGAATTAAGATTTTGCAATGTCTCGTTTGTATTTTGATTATTACCTCACATTTTTTTATTGTTGAATATCAATCTTGTTTCGTTAAATAAAGGTTCTAGTGGCTTCTTTTAAGTTTTCAAAACTAATTGACCCTTTATTGAATTAGTGACATGAGACTGTAATATGTGTAGGCTATAATGTAGTCTACACATATTATTGTTTTACTTTAAAAAAAATGTGTAGACTATAATGGTCTTAATTTCTTGGAATTTGGTTGCATGTTTCTTTGCTTCCACCTTGTGTAGTTGCCTCCATCTCAACGATTATCGAGGTCAAGTGTTCATACCTTCCATTTTGATGCTTGCTCTCTCCACAACTGTTGAGGCTAATATGGTTTTATGGATCATGTATGAGCCCTATCACCATATCCGTAATTTAGTCTTCTATTAGGGCTGCATTTTGATAATTGGGTTGTGCTTGGTTAGTTTTACTGAAGATTGGTTGATCTTACTCCTGCCTTTTCCTTTCTGGTTAATAGGTACATCATTAGATTCAGTAGTATAGGTTTCCCTCTCCTTTTTTTGTTTGTGCGTGCAGTTCTCCAAATTCATCTGTTGATGGAATTTAGTTGCCAGTAATGTTTCCCTGTTAATTTCTATTATTAATAGAATTTTGAAAAGAATTTTGAAATTATTTATTTACTCGAAAAAAGATCTTATGCTTTTATGCCTTACAAAAAATGGTCCTATTAGTTCAGAATTATTAAATATTGTAGGTGTTTCAACCTCTTTTTTAACTAACGAGTGGTCTGGTTTCATTGCTTGTATTGGATCTTTTCAATTCATTGTTGCTTCCATTAGCATCCAACGTTACTTTGCATTTTGTTATTACATGCAATTATATTCAAGATAATGTTTCAGGCTTCACCCATCATCATTGGTGGACGTCAAGCTGTTGTTGAGGAAAAGAGATCTACTAATCGAGGTAGGCTGTGTTTGTGGTTGAATCTTACTGATTTCTTTAAAGAAATGCAATCCTATATCTCTAAAAGAAAGAGATCAGATAATCAGTGTTTAGATTTCGGAAGTGTTTTTGTTAGACCCAATTTTTAATGAGTAGAAGGGCCATTCTTGATTGAATTAGGAAATGGGATTTTCTTTCCCCAAAGTTCCATAGAAGACATGCTTGAATCATTTGAGGGATGGGAGTTGTGATACGTTTATAAGACTCGGTTACAACTTTTTATTGCTAAACAAATTAGGTTTTATGTACTCAGTTTGAACTGCAGATTTGGGCTTATCCACTGACACCTTGATATTGGCTGTGCTTCAATCTGCAGTGAACAGTAGTAAGGGACGATTTCCATCTGGAAGGGCGACTGGATATAGGAATGATGGTGCAAGAGGACGTGGAAATGGGAACTATGGAAGTGGCCAGGGCTATTATGGTCGTGGTGACTTCAATGGCAGGGCTGAGTTTGGCAGCAGGAGTGGCAACCGAGGTGGATATTTTAGTCGTGGAGAGGGATATCAAAGGGGTGATCACATGGGTGGTGGCAATGGTGGACGCGGGAATCGTGCTGGTGGGTTGGCTGTAAATGCATCCAGAAATACAGCACCACAGATACCTGCTACTGCCTAAGGAATAAGAAGCCAAAGTTTGTCGGGAGGATAGCAATTTGAAGATTTTTTCAAGTTGCTTATTCAAGTGATGGGTTAATTTTTTTTATTTTTTTTCTTTGAATGAGAGGTACATGAGATTTGCTCGAGATTTTGTCCATGTGTTTTTTTATTGGTCTTGGGTGGATGGATAATCGATTAAAAATTCTATTCGGTGCATTGTTTCGCATCTCAGGAGAGTTAGTTCGTTATGGGTCACATTGGTTTTTTTTCAGGACACTAGGAATTTTTAGAACTTTGGTGCTGGAAATGAGAGTATGCTTCGGCTATATAGAAGATAGATCATCCTGATGTGGATTTTTTTTTTTCGGCAGAAATGGACCATGTGGTAAGACCTGTTTAGTATATATCTATTAATCTGAGTTTGAAACCTCTAGGGATTGGCGAAGGGGTGAAGGCCTTGGTAAGCATCACTTCTTTCAAGGCCTAGGTATAACACTTTATGGATATAAACAATCATTTAGTTAAATAGTGAAAAGTCAACTATTTAACTAGTTATGTATAGGAAAATTTTCGAGAGCAGTGTACGGGATAGGTCCAAAGGATTCTTCTGCCCTGAAAAGGTTCCTGACATCAAATATATAAATAATCTGAATTTGAAGTTGATAAAATTAGTGCACCTGATTTCTTCGCAGAAGAATATCCTTTTTTAAACGACGATCATCATTTCAAAAAAACCAGTTGCAGACCCATGCATGTCCAACATTAGATTTCAGTAGTTAATGTTGGACATGATCGTGCATCACACGGAACAATGTCTTCATGAAGTTCTCATTATGTCTTGCCGGATTTGTTTACTTATTAATTGGGATTTTATTATTCCAAAATCAAGTAAGATGTTTCATCCAAACGTATTCTACAATTCAAAGAGACAATAAACACGTTTATATCTCAGTAACGCATGATGTACAAAATTCTTGGGTTATATAGAAGAACTCAAAAGGAGATATTCATATATAATATATATATAGAGAGAGAGAGAGAGAGAGCTAAAGGGAACTTAGGATAATCCAACAAGGCTCTTATGATTAACATCTGCCGATGTGCTTCATGAAACCATTGAAGTCCTTGTATGAACAAATCAGAGAATAATCCAAAACCGATATAACAAATAAGTATTTTACATTTGGTAACCTTTGGATAGAGGAAAATTTTCTTTTGGTGTTAAATAAGAAGACTTGGTTAACGTATACGCGAGAGATAACAAGAAGAGTAATGAGTTGCATACTGGGTGCATGTGAGCATGCCAAAATTCCTTTTGAGAGAAAGAGAGAGGCTTCAACTACTAATTATTTTAGAGACCGAAATTGCAAGCCTGGACAAACTCCAAATCATAGTCAACATACTTTGTCCAGAGTGGCCGAAACTGATTCATGGCGATGTCGAGCCACGGCTTCATATTCCCGTTGAAGTGCACCACTGCAGCATTGCGGATCTCATCCCTGCTAATGCTTGGATTGTAACCAAGTCCCAGTACATGCCACGACTTGTCCAGAGGCTTTGTTGTCGAGTAATATGTGATTAGTCCTGGAGGCAATGTCCCCAATTTCCACAATGTACGGTTCTCATTCTGCAACAAGATTTATCATTTAATACTAAGAGCAAAAGAAACAGTATATAGCACAGATACCCAACAAAAATGCAAAAAGAGAACAACTTTAAGTCAATGCAACCATGATGTTCATTAAACTTTCTTTTTTGTTTCAAAATTGCAGTCTTTAGCAGTGTTGATTTCCCGACATCGTTAATTCTTCAACTACATCTAGACAAGATCAATTGGTTCAAACTTTTGCATCACAATTTGCAACAAGAACACGAAAACTACAAATTTATATGAACTCAGTACCTGTTTTAGGCAAGAAATGTTGCTTTAGCATGTTAAGATTACACAAATAACAGAAAAGAATCAAGGGATTACCAGGTTCTGCCAGTAGTGATACTCTTCAGTGCACTTCTCCCTCCTCCAAGCATCCAAATCAAAGAAGTTCATTCCATAAGCCCACGCACAGGCGTTGGGGCTAAACCTCGCCTTAATCAAAGGGTGTGAAAAATTCATGTACTGTGCATAGCGATGGAATGACCCAAAACACGTCTCAACTGCCCCATTCACCTTCCCATCCATATCTATCTTCCACAACCCTGTCAAGTCCCTCTGCACCACAATATCATCATCCAAAAACAAGATCCTGTGCAATTTTGGGTACATTTCCGGCAAATAAAACCTCAGGTGATTCAATATGGACAAATACTTTGGGTTCCTAAACTTCATATTCGTGGTGTCCTTTGTTGCATTCTCAAGCTTATTCTCGAAGTAAAACCTCTGCAAATTTGCAGACTCCAATTGCCGAAGCACTGGCACATACGAAGAGTTCAAGAACTTGTAATCTTCAACTGCCTTCACTTCAATGTGCGCTCCGTTATAGTCCTTCAATTTGAACATAACTTGCATTGCCCCAAGATTCATCTTATCAGTCACAACATGGAATACATGTTTCCACGGCTCCTTCGAGTTCTTTACTGCCGAATTGACCACCACTGAAGCGGCAATCACATTATCCGAGAAAATTGCGTAATGGTAAAGCTTCGGATCCTCAAACTCAGGTGGAGTTGGCTTCCCCTCATCAGAATACTTATCGGGATTAGCGATTCGCTCTTCCATCAACCGCATTGCGAGGCAGTGCAGGCTTTTTGGGATTGATTTTGCGGCTATCAAGCTCGAGAAAGCTCCTTGCTTCTTCGCCTTGGTTAATTGCTCATTAACCGCAAAAATCGTATCCTTCAACTTCTGGATCTTCAATTGGTTATCGAACGACTCTTTGGCTTCCGCAATCACTTGCCTCGTCACTTTAATTCGCTCCTTAACTTCCTTCTCGAATTGCCGTAAAACCGATTCGTCAAGGTAGAGGGAGTCAGATTCGGAGAGAGCACGATATGTGGGCTTGTTTAGGAGATCGGTGTAGTTCCGGGAGAGATCTGCGAAAATCCTAACGAGCTTGGAGTTCTCGAGCTTGAGCTTTCGAGCGTAGGAGGCGTAAGCCAGAGCCAATGACCGGTGGTCGTCTGCTTGCTTCCGGATCTGATCCAGCCGGGGCTTGAGAGGGTCCGATTTGAGAGCGAGTACGGATCTTCTCGTAATTCCCAATCCATATGAACCGGAATTGAAGCCCTAATTCAATAGAAATCAATTAAGTAAGTGCGTTTCACCTATTAGAATTTCCAGCATTAACAGTAGTAAGCAAGTTTGTTTCGGGAGAAAATAGAAAAGGAAAAAAAAATCCAAGTTAGTTGCATATCTTCTTGCAGATCAGGAATGACAAGATCCAGAAGTGAAACCCAACTAAAGCAAAAAGAAAAGAAAATATACATATAAAGACGGAAAAAATTACAATAATCCTTATATCTGCCGTAAGACCTTAAGCTAGAAAGCTGTTCGTCTTAAGGAAGTGAGATCTAAGAGGGAGGTAGGGAGAGAGTACTGACTAAGTGGTGGAGGTGGGAAGTGTGGGCGCCAGAAGTGAAGAGGAAAGAGAGAGTGAAGAAGAGGCAGAGGAAGACGGAGATGGCGGAGGCCAAGAGTCTGAAGGTGAATCCGAGGCTCCGGATCGATCCTCCGGCACCGGTGATCCTCTCCGAAGTGCGTGCGGTCCGAAAGGTGGCCATTTTTGCCCGAGTTTTTCTTCCTTTTCTCTTTTGCTTTATTGATGGAAAATGATTGCTAATTAATCTTTGTGAGCGTGTTTTCTGAGTGTGCATGGGCTGTCACCCACACCGACTCTGATTCTGACTCGGCAACGCGCCATTAGTGTAAATAATATGCGTTCACAAAAATTAAGGAAAAAAAAAAACACAACGTCGGTGGAGTGACGTTGCATAATATTTCCTGAATCCCACCCATTCTAATCCAACAGAAGCATTGATTGTTGACAAACCTTCCTCCAAATTAAATTAGACTAAGGCCAGTTTGAAAGTCGAATCGAATCGAATCGAATCTAATATTTAAATATTTAATTTTTAAATTATTAAGTCTTATTTATTTTTATAAAAAAAATAATAAGAATTGAGATTAAAGTTAAAAATTAAATAAAATATTATTAAAATATTTTTTTAATATTATTTTTATTTTAAAATTTGAAAGAATTGAATTGTTTATTTTATTTTGTATGAAAATTTAAGAAAGTTGTAATGATTAGATAAGATGAGTTAAAATAAATTGTGAAAACAAATGATATTTAAACTTATCTCAATTCAAAATCTCTTTACACGTGAGATTCACAATATTTTTCAACTCAATACATCTTTACACGCGGGATCTATAACTTTTTTTAACTTTCTATAAATACATCTAAATTTATCTTAACATCCAAACACATTTAAACTCATCTTAGATGGGTTTCACAAAACTCAGTTCACCATTTCAACTCATTACTATTCATAAATAATTCAATTCATCTCAACTTAACTCAACATCCAAACGGGACTTAAGTTCAATTTATAAAATAGAAGTGTTATATTCATAATTGATTTTTATAAAAATAAATTTATAAACTAATATAATTTTATATGATTCGTTATATATATTTAATAATAATAAAATATTTATAATCTAACGTATCATATCAAACTAAGTCAGTTTATGAATTTATTTTGTGAAATTTTTTTTTTGAGTAAAACATTTTTCAAATATGATAAGTGTTGATTAAATATGTGACAATCTCACTCCTTTTATAAAGAACTTAAAACGTTGACATTGCGTCTCTTTATTAGAAAAATATGTGCTTATCATATGCTCAATTAAATTTTTTAAAGGGAAATACTTAAATGGATTTTATAAACTAGATTAAAAAATGAATATGATTTGATGTAATAAATTAAGTTGTGTTAATGTCATGTTTCGCACACATTTAAGCCAGGCTCCAAACATCCCAAGTCTTCATAACAGGCCCTACAAGAAGAAGGATAAATACAGCTTGAGAGGGTGGCCTAGAGGCTAGGGAGCCTCTGATCCCAAAGTCAATTAATGTTTTTGGAGTGTAGTAAATAAGTAAATAAACTTCAAAACCAGAGAAAATCCTCATACCTGGGATTAGCTATTTATACTAGAAATTCGACGAGCAAATCAGGTATGTTGCTATGGAATATGGAGTCCTCATATTGTTCATTTTATCTAATTGACATGGTCTTGGGACGATTCCATTAATGTGGTGTGCCGCCTGGGCGACAGGGCCATTAAATGCAGCGTGGTTCTCCAACCTTCTTCTATTGGTCTGCTCTTCTCCTTGTCCGTTCATGCTTTCCCTGTCAATAGATCGACGATCCTCCGCATGTTACGCCTGTCAAGTGGGCGGAAACTTGATGTTTGGACACTACCTGAGGGATCTTAAACCACTGAGTCCCGACAAGTCCCATCTCCTGTTGCACTTTCTCCTTCCCCAGGTTGTGCACGAGGGTTCTCTTAGCAGGTTGTATCTTTCCCCTTTTGTCTTGGACCGGGCTTGGCTTGGCCTCCTGGGCCCCAAGTAGAGAAGGAAATATCCCGTACAAGTCACCTCAAACCTAATAAACTTGTGAGTTGTGAGTTTATTTTTATGAAATTCATTTAAGGATATGATACTTCTCCCTTTTTAAATAGATCGGTGGAACTTTCTTTTAATTAAATTTGGAGCAAAACTATATCAATTTTTATTATATTTAATGTTATTTAAAAGATTTACTATGTTTTATTTTCAGGTTGTTTGGCTTCCTCTCCTTGTGAACTATAATCAAGCTTCTGCGGACTTTACCGGAGTTTAAAATCCGACCAAATCAGAAGTATCGGATTTGAGAACAAGAAAAGTAACATGCAGATATGACATCCTTGGTTCTGCCTAGGATGCTCACCCCATGCCGAATGCAAGTAGTACCTTAATAAAGGTTACCTAATATCATGCCTACATTGCAACTGTTGGATGCAACTCCTGTCTGCTTGTCTCCCAAACAAAATCAATCACAGCATTTGTATAACGCACGAGTTCATGAGATTAAAAGGGGCTCTAAGCCTCTAAAACAATACACATACTTTCTCTGAGTATCTCTCCTCTTTTGGTCAGAACCAGAGGCAAAATGCTGGAGCCTCTCTCTGTAATACATCATGTAGCACATTTGCTGCTGATTGTTCCACAATGGAAAGTCTCCAAATTGAGAGGAAGAAAACACATAAAAAAAAACAAAACAAAACAAAAACAAGAGGCAATATTTACTTGTGATCCTTGAAACATTAATACATTTTGACAAAGTTAAACTGATTTGATTCAGTGGTAACCCTTCTTGCCATGCCTGCCAAAATGGTGCAACCATCCTATCCCTTTCAGGGCCTTGGAGAACTTGACAAGATTAGGCCTTCCCATTCCTAAGTTCATCTTCCCTGCTGAGAATTTCAAAGCCTGTAAGCAGCACAACTGCCCATCAATGTCTTCCTCTTCCACCTCATCCTTCTCATACTCGACCGATTTGCCTGACTTCTTCTTTTTGTTGATTCTTCCCTGCACCTTCTTCGATTCTGTCTCATATGTCTCCCAAAGCATATCCATCCCTTCACCTCCATTTACATTGTGTCGCTCCTCGAAAAGCTTGCATGCCAATGTCCTTCTCCATTCCTTCTCTTTCCTCATTGAACCAAAACTTCCAAGTTTCGAGCCCAATTCTTCAGAATACTCTCCCACATTTCTTGGACTCCCCATACTTGCGCCAAGTCTCTGCGAGTTTACCATCGCTTGGGGATCATGCTCTTCACCGTAGTTGGTGCTCAATGTAGTACTGTCATTTGTTTTATTATACATTGCCTTTGATCCGTTTCTCATGGATGGTTCTTCTTTTCCTTCTTCCACTTCATAGAACTCTATGCCTGGTTGGTTGATTTCTTTCTCTTCCTTTACACAAAACATAGTTTCCAACTCATTCTCTTCTTGAAAAAAGCATTTTAATCTCTTCACTTCGACATTCTGTTGAGTGATTCCTGGCTGTGTAGTCGGAACCTGATATGCATCAGAATTTCCAGTTAGAGCTTCCAATCCACTAATACAATTGCCTCCAGAACCCACACTCTTGTCAACCGGTGCTTCATATGCTTCTGAGCAAACTTCTTTGACTTCCCATTCCAAAACTTCCACGGGGGCCTCTCCAATTTCAAATGTAGATTTGTCAAACACAATCTTAAACACTTCTAGCTCCTCAAATTGTTGAAAATCTTCATTTTCATCGTCCACTTTTGGTTGTAATCTTTCGAAAAGAGTTCGATATGTACTAACAAGAGAAGCCACTTTGGATTCTGAAGATTCAGAGTGAGAGTACTCTTGGACTAGTTTGGGAGAGACAGTAAGAAGAACAAGGAGGAGAAGAAAGGTTGTGATAAGGAGAGGAGAGAGGAAAGAGAGGAGCTTTAGAAGATATGGGGAGAAGAAGATGAAGTAACAGAAGTAAAGAGGGTGGGAGAGAATGAAGAAACAAAATTGGATTAAGTCAGAGAGGAGAAGACTGGAAAATCCTGTCTTCTTGAAGGTACTTGAGAAAGAAAATTCGGACATTTTCTCTCTTGGTGTCAAAGAAAGAAAGTGAAGGAAGTTTTGGCTTTTATTCTCTCTCTCTGCTATGGAATGCAATGGAGATGGAGCTTTTTCTTGTTTTTGTTTCAGCAGTGGAAGAGAAAAGTGTGAAATTGGAAGTGAGAGACGGGCGTGAATAACGGAGGAGACTGGGAACAGAGGGTAACTACTACTAGAAAGTAAAGCACCTTTAAAAACTTTGTCCTGTCTGTCATAATTACCATGTTTTCTTTTTTTTTTTCTCCTCCTTCCTTCAGATTTGCATAGACAAAGCTTCAAGTCCTCTTTAATAATTACATGGAATCTGTACAAATTAAATGCTTTCAAAGAGAATTGACCCAATCAACTTCTGTCAAAGAGTCTCTAAAAACAAACTTACTATCAAATTTAACAAGCTTCTAGAGTTTCATATACACAAAAAACCACCTTTTCAGAAAGAAAACTGGGGTATGTTCTTTGGTCTTTTCTTATCTCAAGTTTTCTACTTGGAGTTTGAGATGAAATGAAAAGGATTTATGGGACAAAAAGATCACAAGGTAGTTGCTACATACATCTTAATTAACCTTAACATAATTGAAAGATACTTTACTAGGGATTTAATCAAACAAGTCAATTGTATGGGTGGAATCAAACTTTTTCTGGATCTCTTAAGTCCAATTTCATGGGCCCCCTTATGCATCAAAAGTTGCTTCTTTTGACTGCAATGGAAAGTATTAAAGCAATCAAAAGCCTCATTTACAACCTCTATTTCTTTCAAAAGGTTGACATAATGTGAAATATGATAATGAGTATTTCACCATTCTTGCCTCCTGAATTTTATCTCTTCTGTGTCTGTCAAATCTACCTTGAATTGGATTCGGACACCATAGCACTGCACACAGACAAAGTACTCTGAAATTATCAAATCGGTAGGCCACAATCAACTTCATAATAATATCATGTAATACCTCAGATTAAATCCCAACTAGGAGAGAGGTAGTGGGTACCTCACATACAGCAGGAAGAGCGATAATAGGAGACAGAAGGTAATTGAAGTGTTTGGAAGGTAAGATGGGAATGCACATGGGGAGCCACTCATAGCCACTCAAGTTCATCCCCTGCCTGCAACCTGAGGGTCCCCGGCTTGTTACCTCTCAGGGGACCCATACCATGTCTGTTTGCTGGCTTCCGTTGGTATGCGACGGGGTCTCAGTGGAAGCTTTGACAGATATTCTTTCCCATCTCCTTTTTGACTAAAACGAATCAACACCAATGTGTGTACTTGGTAATCTTGTTTGCATATTGATTGATGTTTTAAGTGGTTTGGATTCAAAACACACTTCACTTATTTTATCATTATAATTTTCTCAAATTCTTATACAAAATATAATAAACAATTCAATTTTTTCAAATTCAAAAACAACAATAATATTAAAAAATAATATTATAACAATATTTTATTTTATTATTCACAAACCATCTAAACTCATCTCTGAATCCAAACCACCCCGCCTAATAAACTATAGCTAAGGCATCTAAAAACACCTTCAATCAACTACAGGAGTTCTCTCTATACCACAAAATAATGGCAATATTAGTGGCATTTTCTCAGCACCTCGGACGACGGCAAGGCCAGAACAGCGGAGAGTCGAGACCTAGAGCTTAGGAAAGTGGACGGGTAGCGAGTTGGAGAAGAACACTCCCATTGTATTGTGGTCATCCAACATTTCAATAAAATATTTATGAAAGATTCTACTCATTATTCCTATACTACACATGATTTTTAATTTTTAATTTTTTTCCTTATCAAATATTTAGTGTATGAATGATAAGTAGAAAAATTCAACTAGTTTAAGAGAAAGTAAAACCAAAAACAATTAAAATAAATAAATAAAAATAAATATGATACGTGAAAAGTCGCAAAGCTCAATATTTATATAAAGCTTGGATTTCGTGTAGCTTAACATTGATAATCTGGATCTGCCCACAAATGACTAGACAATGACCTATTTAAACTCAAATTAGAGAGCGACCCATTCAATTCCGTACGGACCCCACCCTAAAACCATGTGGCCAGGCGATTAAAATGACTTCCAAGTAATCAATCATATGCGCTAGTAGGGCTTAATGTTGACAATTTCAGCATCTTAACGAACCAAAGCAGCATCTAGTATCTACCATCAGTTTTCTACTAAAGAAAGCCTCTATCCTTTTAAGTCAATCACCAGTCCTTGATCATTCCACAAAAGAGAAAAACCCGAAGAAAATCAGGGAAAAAGGAGAACAAGAACAAGAACAAGAAGAACATCCATACTCAGATTATAAAAAGGGAACAGCTACACGTCCAAACAGAGACCATTACAAACCCAAAAGTAAAGTGTAAAGTCATGACCATGGGTTTAATCATGTAATTACCAACTCTTATCATTAGAGCAAAGACATCTTCCACCCTATCCCATTTAGAACATTATAGCCCAAACAGATATCACTCTGTCATAATAGGCTTATTCTCATTTGCCTTGGGTTTCTGCTCCTTTGGTTTTTGCTCTTCCATTTTCCTGAAAACCCCAACAAATCAATAAAATTCATAAATCAGAAAATTTCAGAGGAACAAAGAAAAAAGTTTCATTATTAAAGTTCATTACATAAGATCAAATGATTTAATAGCTTGAAAAATGGAAATAAAAGCATATTCGCTTTTTGCATACTTCAAATAGGTGGGCCTAAAACACATGCATCGATGATATTAACAACTAAACCAAGAGCTTTAGCATATGTGGAAAAGACAGAATCTTCACCCAAGAACCACATAGAGAGATTTATATGACAATATTAAGGAATAGAGTATAGATACCTCTCCAATCAAATTATTACACAAGAACCAATAGTATTCACATAATAAAAGCAGTTTTTGCTGAACTAGATTGCACCAAAAACATAAGAATGAGCTGGCAATGAGTAAGGCCCTAAGATTCAGGAGACCAATCTGACAACTCATTTGCCTTCATAAATATTTCACTTCCATCAAACCCATTAAGTAGTACTCAAACAAAAATTACAGGTATACAAGCCGGGATGAATTTGGGACATGGATCAGAAATGAACCCAATCATGTATAGTTTAATGATTGGATGACAATAAAACAGCAAAATAAATTTGAAAATCAGCACAAATGACCAGAACTAAACCCAACTAGATGTACTGGTATGTTTAGGTGACAAAATCCCAGCTCTAATACAAACATATACAGGATTCTACGTCAATGATCATCTTCTTCAAGTACAAGAGTCACAACAACAAAAATTCAACATTAGAAAAAAAATATTTGATCTTTCTGTTGGAAGTAAAAAAAAACGATATTATTATAAGAGGCCTAAATGTGAACAAAAAGGATCGATCAGCCCCTTCAAATTGTTAAATTGAAGACGTATCTGCCCTGTATAGGTAAATACACACTATGTTTCCCTCATTTCATATTCCTTTGCCTTCTTTTACTAGCATAAGCTATTTTCAATTTCGTTTTTCATGTATCAAATATTCCAATATTTATTATAATAAAATCAATCTGAAGAAGCTTATTTGACAAATAAATCCCTAATAATAATATCAAGTACGCTGAACTCAAGAGACCTCCCTTGATCAACACACTTCGTCAGTCAAATTGAAGCTGGCTGTGATACCAACTAACGTAGCAGAGATGAAAAAATTGAGATTTGAGACCAAAATTCAAAGCTGAGAAGAATGTAACTCGGTAATATTATTTAGAATGATTTATTATTTCTTTTACACATCTCAACATATAAGACTACTAAAACTCTTGGAAAAGAACAAGAAATAAATTGGAAACTCTTTTGGGTTAGAATTAAAGGAGATAACCAGACCATAATGCCTCCACAACGATTCACTCATCCACCCATGCAAAGTTTCCAAGGCTATAATCACCCAAAAAAGGGCCTATTTTCGTGTGTACGACCCTTAAACATAGATATTACGGAATTCTCAAAGATGCGCTGTTCATTCAGATATACCCAAAGAAAACCGAGACTCGAAACCTCATTCGAACTAAATACAAAAGAAGAAGAAGAAGAAGAAGAAGAACTAAAGCACAAAAGAAAACGAGCAATACAGCATTTCTTGAGTGAGTTTTTCTAAGCTTCTTTCGAGTCGACCAAACAACCCATTTGTCGAAAGCTTCAAAATAACCACTCCAAAAGAACCCAATCCGATTTACTTATTCCAAAAACTATAACAGAATCAAAAACCTCAACCCAAATAAAAGTTAAAAACCAACAGACGAATCAAAACAAGCAGAAGCACAAGCCATGGATAAGCAAAAACACGCATATGCATGGAAAGAGGGATTTGGAGGGGGAAGGAAACCTCTTGTCAGAGGAGCCGCCCTTCTGGCTGAGGAAGGATCGGAAGAGGGGAGAGTTCACGTCGTAGATCATTGTCGCCGATTCAATTTGTCGCCCTAACTAGCTATGTTCTTTTTCTCTTTCTAGGAACTAGTTGCGGACCACGACCTATTGCAAAACGACGCCGCCTCCTATATATATTACTTGATAAGCTTGGTAAGAATAATTCTAAAATGAGTATTGTATTCATTTTAAAAAGAAAAGAAAATATAGTTTCTTATTAAAATATTAATTTTTTTTATATAAATTCTATATTAATTTTTTTAAATTAGTACATAATAATTAATATATGTATTGTAAATATAATTTCATTGCCGTTTAAGTTTCGAAGAATAAAATTATATTAATTCATCTCAAATTAATTATTGATGATTTATTATTTTTTTAATTTTTTATAAAAAATTAATATTCATTTCAATCTATTTTATACATTTAAATTTATATATCATTTATTTATATTAAACACATCTTAATAAAATTTATAAAATATTATTATTTATAAAAAAAAATTATTTAAAGCGTCCTGGGCCTTAGCTTGTGATATTCGGCCTTTTCCATGAAAATCTGATTCGTAAAACACTAATGACTCGAAATATTCTAAAAACAAATTTCGGGCCGCCTTGTCAGCCCAGTTCAGCCCAGTTCGATTGCGGTTGAGGATGCGTAGTACGACTACCTAGGACCAAGTGGATGTGGGTGAGACAAGGAGCGGCACCACGATTTTCACGAACCTTTCTGTCTTTATTTTTGTTAAAAGTCTGAGCCAAAGGCGTCGCTGTTATGGCAGAAGATGAGATATGCCAAAAGTGGCAACAAACTACAAACAATGGATAGCATTAAATGATATGCGGAGTTAAAAAAAAAATCATCTATTAAATTAAATAAAATGAAAAGAAAATTGGAGATGAGATGAGGAATGGACGCTGCAGATAATTTTTCTGCAGATAATTGGCCTTGAAAAAACCAAAAAAACCTTACTGACTCAACTACCTCATCTTCATCTTCTTTGCATTTACGTTTATATTTCTTCTTCGGTATTTTCGTCCTTCTTCGTTTTTGGGGTTCTTTTCTTTGTTTATCTTCTCTCTACCCTCTTGTTCCTTCCTAGCCTTCATTGCTGGGTTTGAGAGAAATCACCAATGTCTGTGACTATGGCTTCCTTGGGTGTTGGGACTCACCTCAGTGATAATAATAATAGTAATAATAATTGTATTTTGAAAGCTTCTGAAAATCGCGTGCCTAGTGGAGCTCTGATCAGGGGCACCTTTCGGCTTGCCACCAAGCCTTTCTCCGTTCTGCGTAAGAGACAGTAAGCCCTTCACATTCTTTCTTCATAAAGCCTCTGGTTTATGTTGCATTTCAAATTTTTATGTTTTTTAAAGGCTGTTCTACTTGTTTGTTTGATGCAACTATTGTATCCCATTTGAATTTTGATGTCATCTCTCAAGCATAAAAGAAAGATTATCTGATGCAATAGAATTTGAGATTCTGCTTTTATCTGTTGAACTAGACTTACACCAAGAGCAGTATTTAAAAGAAAGAAATTAACTATTTCGGTTAATATGCTTATTGTGTTCTAGGATGTATAAAAGCTGTATTTCCTAAAGAATAGGTATGAATAGTCCTTTTTTATTTTTCTAAATTTTTGTAGGCATTTTTAAGCAAGAATCAGTCCTAAAGCGATAAAAAGTATAAAAGCAAATGCTTTGGTTGAGTACCATGACTTGACAGGTTGCAGAGTCATTTTTAGTCTCACTCTCCGCCCCTATAAATGCATGCCTCAGAACCCCTCCCTAAAAAAATAATAAGATCATGAGAACTTTAAATCCCGTCTGCAAATCTCTCTCTAAGCATTTCTTTTTAATTTCATATCGATGATTAGAGGGAGATAATACTCTCACCTGGAAAGATAGTACTGGATAGAATCATATAAAGTCTTCTACATGGAAGATCTTATGATTATTCCACAATTATGTTTCTGGATTTGGTCAGAATTAGATAATTAGCTGCTTTATTTACTCAATCGGTACAGCTTCATCTTTTGGAGAACTGTACATGGTAGTACTTAATTCCTGTGTGTTCCTGTATGTGCGTTTTTGCATGTAGGGTGGACACATCATTAGGTATAACTGTGTTATTTAACATCTGCTTAGAGGACACTGAGGCATTGCATTGTTGCTATTATTTGTATTAAGTTCCTGTGTGGTTTTTGTCAGAAGGTTATCCTCAATGGCCACAAACACACCTCGATCATCAGCAACTGCTTTGGAGGTCTTGAACACTTTTTTATTTATGTGAATGGGTTTTTTGCCCATTAACTTGTCAAATTTCAATTGCCATTTGATTTTTATGAAATGGAGTGGCTAACAGGATGCAAGTCAGAGTGAAAGTGATACCGTTCCAACTCCTGTAGTTATTATCGACCAAGACACCGATCCAAGTGCAACTATTGTCGAGATAACTTTTGGGGATCGGCTTGGAGCTCTTCTTGATACTGTAGGAAGCCAGTTACCTTCCATGTTTGAGTCATCAGTTCCATGTGATCTATTTTAATCTCTATTTAGAGCATGTCGGCTAGTGAGTATTAACCATCAGCTAATGGGTGTCAGATGAATGCGCTTAAAAATCTTGGACTCAATGTTGTGAAGGCAAAAGTTTTCTTAGATTCTTCTGGGAAGCACAACAAGTTTGCCATCACTAAAGTGTAAGTTATTGTGCTGTACATGTTCATATGGACTTGATTCCTAGTATAAATTACTGTCCACCTCTGTTCATATATAGTGCTGATAGCTCCCAAATTTGCAGCTGATAGTCGTCGATTTTTTTTTTCTAAATTTTGTTATATTTACTCGACTGGAAGTCTCAGATCTCTGTCATCCTTTTAAGATACTTCCTTATCTTTTTCTGGACTGAGCTTCCTGACAGCTAGTTGAATTTGAATGACAAACTTGACAGCTCCTTGTAGTAAGTGAAGGCCTAGAGATATCGAGTGAACTTTGACATAAGTTCAAGGTGTTTCTGAATGTAATCACGGTTTTCCTCCACCGTAAATGAGTGTTTCAAATAAAATTGGGTTTCCGTCCTCTTCAAAAAAGAGAACAGTGTCCAAGATGACTCTGAAAAATTTTCGACATATTACTTCATTCCTAGTTGCGAGTTTGTTCTAGTAGTGGCTGTTCTATAGCGATTTTGATTGAATTGTTTGTGGAACTTGTTTGCAGAGATACTGGTAGAAAGGTAGAAGATCCAGAATTGCTTGAGGCAATTCGCTTGACAATTATAAACAATATGATTCAGTATCACCCGGTATTTTTATCTTGAAACTTTTTTTTTTAGTCTTATATTAATGTTCTTAAGATAACATCTTCTAGAGCACTTCTTCTAGGAGTTCCTCTCATAAGCTTCCTGAACATGTTCCAGGAATCAAGCGCCCAATTGGCAATGGGAGTAGTCTTTGGAATAGTGCAACCAGAACAACAGGTTATTGTTCTACTTGTAAAAATTTACATATGTTTGGAGTTCGTCTGTTATGCAGAAGTTCTTTTTGCAAAGTTAACTGGCTAAGATTAAGCAATCACATCTGGAACATTATTGTTACCTTTCTGTAGTTAAGATGCCTATGGTGTCTTTCATGCTTGCAGTTCAAACCAGTGGATTGAGGTCTTTGCCATATGTCTGTGTGCGCTTTTCTTTGTGAGCACTCTCAATATCCATGCACGATTGAGCATGAAAATGTGCATATGGCATTGATTTGATGTTGTCACGGTTTTCAGTTTTTCAGTATGATGTTGCCTTTTCCTATCATGGTCATTGTAGAAATATTTTTGTACAAGAAAGAAGTATTGGATCTGCTTTCAGGAAATGCATAAGAGTAAAATACTTTCACTTGCATCATGCAGTGGATTGGGACTTGTTAAGTAATATTTTATCAAATTCCCAAAATGCTGATTTTTTATCATCTTGAGTTTTGGGTACCATGTAATGATTTTATTTCATTAATACATCTGTGGGAGATATTGGAAGTAAGACAGTATCTTCCAATTGTCTTTGTTTCCATATATTGTTTGGGATATATGGTGATGATGCATCCTGATTCAAACATGTTGTGTTGTTATTCCTCAAGGTTGATGTGGATGTAGCAACACGCATAAAAATCTATGATGATGGCCCTGAACGGAGGTAATGCATGTACCAGAGTTGTTTTCTCATGTAATTTACACCTGCACTCCAACAAAGGTTGCTCCTATGCCAATTTTGCGAGACTGCAGCCCTATATTAGCAATTATATTCCTATGTGTGAGTGATGATATCTTTGCATGAGAGTGAAGCAGTAAAAAATCTCTGCTGTCTCCCCCTGTCCCCAACATGGTATTATTTTTGCAGTTTGCTTTATGTGGAGACAGCTGATCGCCCCGGATTATTGGTAGACCTTGTGAAGATTATCACTGAAATCAATATTGATGTTAAATCGGGAGAATTTGACACAGAGGTGATACTTCTTACTTAATTCTCACTTACTGTCTACTTTTTTTTTTTAGGCAGAGTATAGTAGTTTATTCTACTCGTTTTTTTTTTTTTGGTGCTAGGGGTTGTTGGCTAAGGCAAAGTTTCATGTTAGTTACAAGGATAAAGCGATTATCAAGCCTCTCCAGCAGGTAAGCTGGCATTTTGGCTATGATGAAGCAGCATTAGCACTGCTTTTTTAATTGACCTGTAAAATTTAAATACCTTTCAAACAGCCTTGCCAGTGTGACTGTGGGAGTGTGTGACTAGAAAAAACATTCGTCACAAGGCCAACTAGCTTTATCCCTACTTTAATTATTTTAAAACAAGAAACAAGATCCTAAACTCTTTGCTTTAAATTTACATAAGTTTTTTTTGAAATGCTGTCTCTGAAAAGAATGTAAGGCCATGGTCCCTATCCTTATTTTCAAACTCTATGGACAAACCCAATCCTCCCATTTCCTTTCTCTTCTAAATTCCCAAGCAGAGACAGAACCAAGTGGAGTGGGGCCGGGGCTTGACACGGCTCTTGTGCCTGGTTTTTTTGTTTAATATCATTATATTAAATCAATATATATTTGGGTCTAAAAATTGAGTTTAACCCCATTAAAATTAGGCTTGGCCACCAAGAATTAATTCAAGGCTATTTAGTTCTTTTACTTACAGTCTGTTTGGAATTTTAAATAATTGAAAGGTGTAATAAAAATTAAGGTCTGACTCCTCAATAAGAGATCTTAATTAATTTTCTCATTCATTTTTGGCTCCCTCCAAAAAAATCTTGGTTCCTTCCATGTAATCCCAAGGATACTGTAAAACTATGCTATGCCGGGTTTGCAACCTGTAACAGCATATTGAACCCGGCCTAGACTTCACAACCCTGAGTATGAGGCAGCTCTTTTGTAGCATAACTGATATTACTCCATCCAATTTGGCAGGTTCTTTCTAATAGCTTGCGATATTTCTTAACGCGGCCAACAACAGAGGAGTCGAGTTTTTGATTTGCATAGATTCAGGGCGAGACACTCAAACAATTCCGACATTGTCATTGAATAAGAGAAACACTAGAATGCTGACATATCTACTTTTGAAAGGAGATATGAACAAAATTGTGAAATAAAAGCCCAAAAAAGTAAATTCTATAAATTTGCAGCTAAAATAGCAATGTAAAATCATACTTTGCTACAGTTATAGCACTGTAATAACTCTTTGTGCTTTCAGGCATTTGCTTTATTATGTCTACTACAAAAATTAGAAAAGAAATATTAGAAAATGCACAAGTCTATCATGAGGAAGTTTAGAAGATAGCCAATATGTTGTACTGTTGTAGAGGTGAGTTTCTTACTTCAAGTGAACTAATCATTGAATCACTAAGGTAGAGATTTTGAATTTGTAGCAGTTGAGTTTACACTTCTGCCTCATTTGTTTTCACAGATGAAATAAATTGAGATAAACGTTAAAAATTAAATAAAATTTTGTTAGAATATATTTTTTTTAATATTATTTTTGTTTTAAAATTTGAAAAAGTTGAATTATTTATTTTATTTTGTATGGAATTTTGATAAAGTTGCAATGATTATATGAGATAAGATGTGTTATGAAAACAAAAGAGGAATTTCACCCTTTTATTATTGAGAATTTAGAATGCCACAATTGACATCACACAGCTCCTTTGAGCGTGCCATTATGTTTTGCATTTGGTAGTTTGGGGTTTAAGATTCTCTAAACTTTTTATAGTAATCTACCGAGTTGATTATTTAAAATCTCAAACTTTACTTTCAAATTAACGGCTGAGATTTCACACATTCCGTAGGGATTCCTTGAGAAGTTTCTGGGCTAATCTTCCCCTCCTCAGACAAAGAAAATTAAAGGAATGTAACAATAAAAGTAATAAGAACTTCTCCACATTTTACAGTGACCACAGAACAGTTGTGTTGATGATTAACTGAATTGGAGACTCGGGTAATTTACACACAAAATAGCACCATCAAATTCACCAGCGGAACAATGTCTCGGGAATTAAACAGTTCTCAAGTTGCCAAAAAGTCATAAACAATATATGATTTATAGTCAAAAGAAAAAGTTGATTTTATCACAAAAAATGAGAGAGAAAAAAAGGTTGAGAACACCACATTGTAAATTTTAATTCATGAATAACATTATTTATTTTCTTTTAGTATGTTTGGATTCCAAACTACTTTCAACTCATTTCAATTTATCATTACAACTTTTTCAAAATCTCAATACAAAGTATAGTAAACAATTCAATTTTTTTAAATCCTAAAATAATAATAATATTAAAAAATAATATTTTAAAAATATTTTATCCTTTCAACTCAACTCAATTCAATTCAACATCCAAATGTAGCTAATCATCCTCCATTTGCCATCCCTAATTTGGCAATAAATATTTAAGTAGCTATTCATTATTTTTCCTTACTCCACCAATCATTTGATGTCACACCAAGAAATAATAATTAAAAGCATGATAAATGACCTCTTTTTTTTTTTCTCTTTTTATATTTTATGTTGGGACACCTCTCCAAGGCAAGGACCCTTCGGATCCACCCGCAAAGTAAATTCCAGTCCCGTACATTGTATCCTCGAAAATCTCTCTATACGGAACTGATTAAATTGCTGACTTTTTTCCAAATGTGCCTAAAAGATTGTTTGCACCTATGACGTATTGAGCCTTGGACCTTGAAGGGAGTGATACCCCAAGACCAAGGCCAACCCCTTGAGATAATAAATGACATCATTCTTAATTCAACCTTTCCTCCTAGCACGCATCCAGCTTACAAAATTCGAATAACTTGAAGCCTTTATGCCAATGATTCCAGCCACTAACATAAGTGTGCTTCCCAACAAATAAAACTCATAACATTTTAATCCAAAACAAAACTGTGGAGGGGGAAAATTTCCTATATTAGATCTTAGACAGGGCCCAGGTTACAACCCATATATAAGATTTAGGTTGAACTAGGTTAGATGTATGGGCCGAGATATGGCCAGGGTGCATGACATAGTCTGGGTCAGATAGTAGTATTTGGGCCGGGCATCGGGTGAGGTACTTGGGATGGGTCATTATCAAAACAGGGAGTACAAGCAAGGCTTGTAAGGGAAGAAACGCAGCACTCATTACCAGGTAAGGGAAATCACGGCGGATGATACTCGGCATTAATGAGGCATGAAGGAACCCAGAACAGAAGGTGTGCCGCATTCAATGTGATCCAAGGCCCGAGCAACAGATAACTTGCTAGCTCGGCGAATTGACACCATGAATATAGCTCAGCGAATAGGCAGTACCGATGTATCATCCCCTGTTATCCAATGCTCCGTTATCGTGGAGACGAAGTCGGCAGATATAAATAAAGCACCATTAGCAACAAGCCAGGTGGGTAATTACAAGCAGAGATAACGGTACAGAGTCTAAACAAGTCCATTATCAGTCATTTTACGTTCATATCTTGACTCTAATTCATCATCTCCATCAACAACTACTGATTTAAGCATCGGAGGATCAACGGACCCCGAGGTCCCACCCCCCTTTGTGATTGTGCAGGTGATCGCTCGTACACTGTCTGCGTGAATTTACCAAGGCCCGCAAAACACGTCATCTACAGTGGCGCCGTCTGTGAGATCTCTGTTGTCCCGTAACTAGATGTCCTTCGTATACCAGCAACAACCCTCTCTCAGCATTCGCAGCGCGAAGCAGTGCAATCCGAAGCAATGGAAGTGAGGTTCAATGAACAAGCCGAAGTTATACAAAAACTCATGGCAGATATGGAGACCCTCCGACGAGAAAATGCTTCTCTACGGAGGAATAATGAAGAAACCGAAGCAGATCATCAAAGTCATCATTCCGGAGCCTCTCCTCAACCTAACCCAATCTTAGCAAATAAAGAGCGACGAAGAGTCAACATGCAAATTCAAATAAAGGTGGCCAAGCAAATAGGCCAACCCTCCACGATAGACAAGTTGCTCTCCAATGCTAAGCTACCGTATAGCACCGCAATTATGGAGGTCCCTATACCCCTAAAGTTCAAGATCCCTCAAATGGAAACGTATAATGGATTGGGAGATCTGCTCGAACACTTGGAGACTTTCAAAACTCACATGACCCTCCATGGCTTTCCTAGTAAGGTGGCATGCAGGGCCTTCCCCCTTACACTGAAAGGAGCAGCACGAACATGGTTTGGATCTCTACGGCCAGGAATCGTGGACAGCTTCAATGACCTGGCACAACTTTTCGTAACCCAATTCCTAGCCAGCCAAACGAGGCAAAGACCAGCGGCTTACCTTTTGACTGTCAAATAGAGGGATGACGAGAGCCTCAAGTCGTATCTCTCCCACTTTAACAGAGAACGAATGACGACGGATGATCAAGACAAAAAGATCACCCTGGCCGCCTTGTTAGGAGGGGTTTGGCCTCGAAACCCCTTTATAATAGAAATCACCCGGATGAACCCAGCCACATTAAGGGAGTTCATAGATCGAGCCGACAGTTACATAAATGGGGAAGACACCCTTCGAGCACTGACCGCTCCCAGGAAATGTCACTTGGAGAGAGTAGACAAGAAGACTGCAGACCCTCGTAAGGGTTTGAGCCAAGGAGACTACAAAAAAAGGACTTATGAAACCAAAGGAAAATGAGAACAGGCTCGGCAAAGGAAGCCCAATCCTCACACACATTCTAACTTAACAGTTGAAACTGGAGAAGATCTCAACATACGTGAAGAACGAATACGGGATTCATCTCATCCTAAATACTGTTCCTTTCATAAAATCCATGGACACAATACGCAGGATTGCAACACTAGGAAGAGATGTTTAAGGAGCCAGAGATACAAGCTGATCAATCTGAAGATGAGAGGAACGAACCACAACGAGGGTACCGTCCTTATTATCAAAGGGACCAGAACCGGAGCTCCATTTGGAGAAACCAGGGGCAAGTTGGTAAAAGCTACAGCCCAGCTCGCAGGGGTCGAAACCCAACTCATAAGAGTGGAGAGGGCCCTGACAGAAGAAGAGCTACGAACCCGCGTGAAGAAAGTCCACGTCAAAGGGACATGCGTAGAGAGGAACCCCCTATAGGTGAAATCAACCCCATTTAAAGGTGTAGTTCTTGACCCGGTTAGGAATAGGGGAAATGCACGGCGAACAACAAACTGCAAGGGACTGCTTCTCTCGGGAGATGAAGTCCAAAGGGATAGCAATACAGTCTCTTGAGGAGGACAACAGAGAAGCAACCCCGCCCCCACCTCCAGCTCTGACAGAACTGGATAGGGAAGTAAGGGACGAAGAAGCTTTGAGGCAGGCAGAGCCTAACGAGCCATTAGTTTTGATACCAATGGATCCCAATGAACCAAAACGAACTGTGCGAATGAGCTCTAAAATGTCCAATGAATTGAGCCAATCCATGAAGCAGCTACTCGTCAAACATCGAGATATATTCGCCTGGTGCCATGAAGAAATGCTAGGCATCAACAAATCAGTAATAGAGCATCGCCTCAGTGTGAATCCTCAGGCGAAGAGAATCAAACAAAAGCGTCGCAGCTTCAGCACAGAAAAATATGAGGCCACAGCCGAAGAAGTGGATCGCTTGTTGACCGTGGGATTCATTCGATACGTTCACTATCCCGAATGGCTCTCCAACATCATGTTGGTAAAAAAATCAAGGGAAAAGTAGAGAATGTGCATGGACTTCACCGACCTAAACAAAACTTGTCCCAAAGATAGCTTCCCCCTCCCAATAATAGATTTGATAGTAGACTTGACGGCAGGGCATACCCTACTCAGCTTTATGGATGAATACTTCAGCTACAATTAGATCAGAATGAG
The DNA here is from genome assembly GCA_029856935.1 of Cyclocarya paliurus. NCBI lineage: Eukaryota > Viridiplantae > Streptophyta > Magnoliopsida > Fagales > Juglandaceae > Cyclocarya > Cyclocarya paliurus. The sequence continues at coordinate 21,193,685 of CM056958.1, forward strand.
CCCAGATGATGAGGAGAAAACTGTGTTCATTACAGATCGAGGGCTCTATTGTTACCGAGCAATGCCGTTTGGACTTAAAAACACAGGGACAACATATCAACGACTGGTAAACCGAATGTTCAAAAGTCAGATTGGGAGAAATATGGAAATATACGTGGACAATCTTTTGGTTAAAAGATCTCTGCGAAGCTTTCGCAGTGCTTAGAAAGTATAAGATGAAGCTCAACCCTCAGAAATGTGTTTTTGGAATTGAGTCAGGCAAATTCTTAGGATTCATGGTCTCTGAGCGTGAAATTGAAGCTAATCCTGAAAAGGTTAAAGCTATTATGGATATGTCTCCGGCCCGAACAATCAACGAGGTCCAAAAGCTCGCAGGGAGAGTAGCTGCTTTGAACCACTTCATTGCAAAGTCAACGGATTGCTGCCACCCATTCTTCAAGGTTCTACGAAAAGCACAAGAATGGGATGAGGAATGCGGAAAGGCCTTCGACAAGCTAAAGAAATATCTAACTCATCCACCCTTGGTCAATCAAACCACGCTAGGAGAAGACCTGACTGCCTATCTAGTCATGTCACCAAATGCAGTATCTGCTATATGAACTCGAGAAGAAAAAAGAATCCAACGGCCTGTGTATTATGTGAGCAGAGCCTTTCGGGGAGCAGAGGCCAGGTACCCCCGAACGGAAATGCTAGCATTTGCATTAGTAATTATGGCCAGACGGTTAAGACCTTACTTTCAAGCTCACCAAATAAAAGTGCATACAGATGTCCCTTTGAGAAAGATATTACAAAAACCAGACACATCCGACCGCATGACTAATTGGGCAATCGAATTGAGCGAGTTTGAGATTGAGTACCTTCCACGAACGCCAATCAAAAGGCAAGTATTGACAGATTTTGTGGCTGAATTCTCAAGCTTTCCAAAAGAGATAGTCGTAATGTCCCAAGGCAAGCCTTGGTAGGGGGTAAGAATACACATAATAACAGACTCGAGGGAAAAACTTAACTACGCCCTTAAGCTCGGGTTTAAGGTCACCAACAATGAAGTCGAGTATGAGGCACTCTTGTCGGGACTGACCATTGCCAGATCATTGGGAGCAACTGAAGTCAAAGTGAAAGTCGATTCCCAGATAGTTGTAGGGCAAGTAATCGGAAAATTCCTTACAAAAGGAGAAAATTTGAAAAAATATCTCCAACAGGTAAGAAAAGAGTGTGATCTCTTTCAATATTCTTCCATCCATCAGATCCCAAGGGGAGAAAATTAGGAAGCAGATCGATTGGCTAAAGCTGCTTCAGGCCAAGAAGAAATACCACTTCCAGATCACGTCATAATTCGGACCATCGATGTAGCAGCTGTAGAAATCAAAATATCTTCTATCGAGGCAATACAACCTCCTGAATGGGCCATAGACATCCTAAAGTTTCTCTAAGAGAGAATCCTTCCAAAAAATCGAGAGGAAGCCCGAAAAGTTAGAAACCGAGCAGCTTGGTTCACTTTGATAGAGGAAATCCTGTACAAGAGAGGTTACGCCAAATCGCTATAAAGGTGTATCATCCGAGCAAGCTTAGTACATCCTGGCAGAGATACACGAAAGAGTTTACAGAAATCATGCTAGTGGAAGGGCACTAGCAATCCGGACGACCCGAGTAGGGTATTATTGGCCCAACTCTCACAAAGATGCCGATGAATTTGCAAGGAAGTGTATCAAGTGCCAAGAAAATGCTCCTATTCCACACTGCCCTCTCGAAAAAACTCACTTCTGTCACCTCCCCGTGGCCTTTCACACAGTGGGGACTGGATCTTATAGTTTCCCAATGGGTAAAGGAGGAGTAAAATTTGTTATAGTAGTGGTCGACTACTTCACGAAATGGGTAGAAGTATAAGCATTAGCAACTATCACGACCCGGGCAGTTATAAATTTTCTTTGGAAATCCATAATCTGCCGTTTTGGAATTTCCCAAAGCTTCGTGTCAGACAATGGACGACAATTCGACTGCTCCCATTATAGAGAATGGTGCTCGGAGCTCAAAATCAAAACTAAGTACTCTTCTCCAGGACATCCGCAAGCCAACGGGTAGGTAGAGACAACCAACAAAACAATACTCAACATCTTAAAGAAGAAGCAAGGAAGTCAGAAGGGGGGAATGGGCCAAGGAACTTCCTAGCACACTATGGGCTTACCAAACGTCGATAAGGACCCCTACTAGAGAAACTCCATTTTTCCTCGTCTACAGAACAGAAGCCATGATACCGGCCGAAGTGGCAGTACCCACGTACTGCATACAACATTTCAATCCCGATCGTAATGACGAGAGACTAAGAGAAAACTTGGACTTCTTGGAAGAAATGCGGGTAGAAACAGTAAGCCAAACAACAGCCAACAAACGAAGAGTCGAGCAGTATTTCAACAAACGTGTTCGACCTCGAAACTTCAAGGTCGGAGATATGGTTCTAAAGCAAACAGGAGTCACAACTCAAGCTGAAGGCAAACTGGGCCCCAAATGGGAAAGGTCGTATATAATAGCTGCAACCGGGAGGCCTGGTTCTTATCGACTTAAGGATCACAAGGGACATGAGTTGCCACACCCATGGAATGCCAAGCACTTAAGGAAGTATTTTGTATAAGAAAAAAAAAACAGAGCCAAGCTCAGGAAAAAAAGGGGTGTAAAGTTGTCATATATAAAGTCTTATCAACTAATTTTTTAATGTTGTATCATTGTGTCTCCTACAAACAGAGCTACACCATGACTTGCCAAACTTCGTGCAAAGGAAGAACCAAATGCGTTGGCCAGGGAGTAGGGCCCACGGGCTCTGCCAACCCATAAGTACCAATCCACGAAGTATAAAGCACAGGAACGGAGCCATGCTCTCCGACCTGCTAACAACTATTCTCAACGCAGCTAAATGACTGCCGAGCTTTGTGCAATGATGCAAAACCGAAGCGTTGGCCAGGGAGCAGGACCCACAGGCTCTGCCAACCCATAAGTACCAATCCACGAAGTATAAAACACAGGAACAGAGCTATGCTCTCCGACCTATTAACAGCTATTCTCAACGCAGCTAAATGACTGTCGAGTTTCGTGCAATAGTGCAGAATCGAATGCATTGGCCGGGGAGCAGGGCCCACGAGCTCTGCCAACCCATAAGTGCCAATCCACAAAGTATAAAGCACAGGAACAGAACCATGCTCTCCGACCTGCTAATAGCTATTCTCAACGCAGCTAAATGACTGCCGAGCTTAGTGCAATGGTGCAGAACCAAATGCGTTGGCCAGGGAGCAGGGCCCACGGGCTTTGCCAACCCATAAGTACCAATCCACGAAGTATAAAGTACAGGAACGGAGCCATGCTCTCCAACCTGCTAACAGTTATTCTCAACGCAGCTAAATGACTGTCAAGTTTCATGCAATGGTACAGAACCAAATGCGTTGGCCAGGGAGCAAGGCCCATTGGCTCTGCCAACCAATAAGTACCAATCCAAGAAGTATAAATCACAGGAATGGAGCCATGCTCTCCGACCTGCTAACAGCTATTCTCAACGCAGCTAAATGACTGTCGAGTTTCGTGGAATGGTGCAGAACCGAATGCATTTTTCAGGGAGCAAGGTCCACGGGCTCTACCAACCCATAAGTACCAATCTACAAAGTATAAAGTACAGGAACAGAGCCATGCTCTCCGACCTGCTAATAGTTATTCTCAACGTAGTTGAATGACTGTCGAGTTTCGTGCAATGGTGCAAAACCGAATATATTGGCCAGGGAGCAGGGCCCACGGGCTCTGCCAACCCACAAGTACCAATCCACGAGGTGTAAAGCACAAGAACGATGCCACGAGCTCTGACCTGCTAACAGCTATTCTCAACGCAGCCAAGTGACTGTCGAGCTTCGTGCAATAGTGCAGAACCAAAACAATACAAGCCCGGTCTTTATGCCGACCACGAAGTCAGCACAAGTAGAAGACAGCAAAAGAAGGAACCGGACAGCAAGGTACACAAAGTGAATTTTATTTATTACATTGCCTGGTTCATACAAATCATAAGCCCAATCACTTGGCTAAACAAAACAAAATTTGAAGAAAATTGCCACGCGGCAGCATTCTGCAACTGGTAGATCTTAAACTGGTTTCAAAATCTCAAGATACAAAAATTGAAGACATAGAGGACAAGTGTAGACAAGTATATAAAAGCAAACGTCAAGATATTTTATTATCCAAGGTTACAAAGAAGTCATCACATCATCAAAAACAACAAAGTACAGGAAGTTTCATCCAAACAGGAGCAAAATGCTCAACAGCACGGAGTCCTGAGAAGGAAGGAGACCACTCAGCAGGTCTCAGGTTCTCCTGTACAGAAACCATATGTCATATCTTCCCACACGGTATTGGACGGGGTGCTCAGCATTGCAGTATCTTCCTCCTCAGAAAGGAGAAGGGAAGGAAAGGAGGAGTTCAGGGTCCAATGGAACCCAGCCCAGATTGCAGGGGAACGAGCTGGGATTCAAGGTTGAGATGATGGACACCCCGAGCAAACAGACGGATTCCAGAGAGTTGATTTCTCCCTAAAATGCTCGTCTGTTTCTATCCACCTTTCACCTCACTGGCATGCCGCCACTTTGCTCCATCTAAGCTCAAAACCAGCTGGCAGCAGGTTCTGATGCAATAGCTTTGGGAGTTAACCCCGTAAGCAAGGGGCAAGAACAAGTGAGGCACCATAAGCAAGGGGGAAAGAACAAGAAATACCAATGACCTGATCCCTCAATATTCAAACCGTCATAACCAACGACAACCCGAACACCAAAGGAGAAGGCGTCGCTTGTCGCAAACCTCAGAAGAAGAAAAGAAAGCCATGAGAGCCCTCGGGGTTAGAGGAATGAGAGGTAAAAGCAGGGAATGAATTCCCAAGAATGAGAAAGGGCCCCATTTTAGCAAGGATGGCGTCTGACATCCCAGGGAACCATAACTCCTAACCTCATGCCAACCGTCCATGTTATCCCAAGGCTTCCCTAGCTGAACACGTGTTTCATATGGGGAACTATTGTCCCTTGAAACTTGGAAGGTGCATAAATGCTAACCGACGCGGAGTAAATGAAAGAGTTAAGTGCGGAGTCAATAAGGCATTGGTAACGGATGCACTTAATGGGGTATTAATGACAGACCACTTTAATGACCTTGCAAAAGTAGTTTCGAGACCAATGTGGAGTCAGGAAAAGGCTGAACTCGAGTAAAAAGGTACGAAGAGGGTCGGTGCACGTTAAGACGAATATTCTGGATTTACGAGAAACTCGAATGAAACCTTAAGAGGTCCCACTCAGAAGTTACCTCAACAAAGGTACCAGCTCGGTACTCAAACGAAAAGGTATTTGATCGGTACTCACACAGAAGGTGCCCACTTAAAACTCATACCAAAGTATACATGCTCGGTACTCAAACGAAAAGGTACCGGATCGGTACTCGCACAACAAGAGCCCACTTGGAACTCGTACCAAAGGGTACCTGTTTGGTACTTATGCGGAAAAATACCCGCTTGGTACCAACACAGGAGATACCTACTCGGTAACAACACAAGAAGTTAGATGTTTGTTAACTCAAGAAGTACCAGCTCGGAATTGAAAATGAAGTATCTGCTTGATACTTAACCATGCAAAGAAGAATGCATTCGGTCAACCAAAAAAAAAAAGAGTAACATAAAAAAAAAAAAACACAGAACGACAATTCCACGAGAGAAAGTCGAAAGTACGTATAGAATGGAAGATATATGCATACAAAATCAAAGTTATGTACATTTCAAAAAGAATTGTCAATTCTACAACAGAACTCATGTGGGTCCAGGTTAAAAAAAGAGAGAGAAGAAAAGAAAAGGAAAACTAAGAAGCAGCATCGCGGGCAGATAGAGGCAGTTTGTCTACGTCCTATGTCAACATTTTCTCGTAGGCAAACCTACTCAGCTGAAGACTTCGAAGATCCAGGGTACAGAGATCGGTCTCAAGGTTTTCAAGTATCACTTTCCTGAGACGCTCGAGACCTTCTTTATACCCGTACATCCAAGTTTGGTCATGCAGAGCAGGAACTTTTTCGAGTTGAGATTCATAGTTGTCCCTACGGAGCCAAGCAGCTTCTAGAGAAGACTGTAGACGACGAATGGCCTTCCGAGCTACAACCCTCATCTTATCTCCTTCTTTGGCTAAGCCCATGTACTTGTTGAAGAGGATACATTGCACCTCAACGGCACGCTTCTTTTCCTTGGTCAACTTTTCATAAGAAACGTTGCTTAGCCTCAACTCCTCCTGGGCGGATTCAATCTCGCACTCTAGCCTCTGAACCTCAGCCAGAACACTCCCCCTCTCAGAAAGAAAAAAAAAAAAAAAGATCGAATTGAGCTCGAAGATTGGCAAGTTCTTTCTGCGCAGACTCCAACTCATTGGTCAGTATGGATATCTTCTTGTTAGCCACTCCAATCTCCATATCCTTTAGCTGGATCTCCTTGTCCTTGAGCTCGAATTCCAAGGCCATTACTTTTACTCTACGTGCCAACTCCTTAGCCTCCTTCTTCTGGGCACAAATCTTCTCACGGTAGAGCACGTTGTTCCATCTTAGGGATTCGTTTTCTACCTTTAGAGCGCACAGGTCAACCACCAATTTCTCTCCGTGCAGGTTCAAAAGTTTGTTCAGCGCACTCTGAGTTTTTAGGTCTTCTTCAAGAGCTTCCTGCTCTTGACAGACCATCTTGGCCAACTGATCCGCAACCTGAAAAACCAACAAGGTATGACATCTATTGCTAGAATATCAAAAGCAGGAATTCACCAGGGAAAGAGAAATGCTTACATTTGCAAAAAGGGGCCTGAATTTCTGAGCTTGAGCTTCACAAGATTCCGAGTAGGCCTTCTTATGACCTGGGCGGCTTCCTTGTCAAGAAGATGAGGGTCCTACGTGCGCTAAAGGAAGAACGGTCCCAGCATCCAAAACAGGCAGACCAGGTTCCTCCTCACTTTGCTGAGAAACTTCGATGGGAGGGTCTTGCACGAGGACGAACTGAAAGTTTAGCTGTTCCTCAGCATGGGCCAAACCCTCGTCTTTTGCATTCGCCGAACAGGAGGAATTGCCAACGGATGTAGAACTATTCTCCACCTCCATAACGACACCTTCATGAGCAGTAGGGGGAGGCGTAGCCTGGGGAACAATGTTGTCTTTGAACAAAAGACACGGCATGAGGCACAAAGAAGAATAGGGAAATGAACGTTTCAAATAGAAAATAAGGGAAACAAATACCTAGAAGACCGGAGGCTCAGGAGTAACAAGAGGAGTAATAGCTCAGCGGTTTGTTCCAATATAGGGGAGGAGATAGGAACCTCAGGAGGGGTTGATTCCATAGTCTCCTCGAGGCCCGACTTTGTAATCTCAGGCAACCCGACATCCTCCTTAGAGCGTGGCCCCACAGTTTCAGGGGGAGCCAGCCTTTTCCCGAGATCGACCCCCGAGCCCACGACGTCAGCCAGGGGCATGACTGGAACATCCGAACTGGGAGGAGTCAGACCAGGGAGCTCCAGAGGAGTTAGACCAAGGAGTTCCGGAAGAAAGACGAGGGTTTTATTCAAGTACTCCCCAAGTGAGGTTTCCACCTCGTCAAGTCTTCCCTCAAAAGGAGTTGGCACCACGCAGGCTAAAGCCTCTTCCTGATTAAGAACTTTCTCAAAAGAGGGAAAAACTCCCATCGCAAGACCAGAACCTCAAGGCACGGGACGGTAAAAAACTAAAGAAAACAAAGAGGAAAGGGAAATATCTGCTTATTCTCCTTCATCATCATCTGAAGGAAAAGGTAGGATTCAATTTTCATTTGAAAAAAAAAACGTAGCAGAAGAAGAAAAATCTTAGAAGTTTCAAAAAATACCTCTCGAAGGGGCAGCTCGGGAGAGATTAGGAGCCACTTGGTCAGAGCTGCCTGCAGTGGCAGCTCGGCGAGAATGGCTCTCCTGGTCGGCTCGGAGGGAGCTGCTCTTCTTGGTGACCCTCTTAGAACCCTTCTCCGCGCCTGCTCGATCAGCTCTGCTCTTTTTGGCAGGCAGGGGAGAATCACCTTCTGGAGCAACTTGTTGGGAGCCCCTCTTTTCTCTACGAGGGGCCCTCGGTTTGGTGGGATGCAGGGGATTCGCTTATAGACACTGGCCGCGTCAGAACAGCAACCCCTTCCTCTGCTTGGGGCTGCTCTGGGCATAACTCTCTTGGAGGAGAGGATGGCCTCATCAAGAATTCCCAACCAATCACATGGTTGCGATGGGGAGCAACAAGATAGCGTCGGATGTAATCATCGTTCAATAACAAATCAGTCTCTGCTAGGAAGGATGAGCCACCACCCAAGATATCACGGATGCGATTCTAAATTCTTTTCTCCTCAACAATTTAATAGAGAGGGATTTGGTGGATGGGACCTTGGCCCAAACGAACTGAACGAGAAATTCATTGTATTCGATTTCTTCTTTCTGGCATTCCTACATGAGACAAACAAACGAAGAAGAACCGCCGATGTCATTCTTTCATTGATGAGCATTTCTTCTTCAGAGTAGCGAAAGATCTATCAGCTAAGTAGGATTGAAAACTACAGATGTTACCCGGCATGCGGTTTATTCAGTATACCGATTAGAACTCCCGAGCAGTTAAATCGGGATAATCTTCTGAACCGGTCAGAGCAATCCGAAAAGCTACGCAACTGGCCAGGATAAAATGCCAAGCGTTAGGAGCAAGTTGCAAAAGGTCCAAGATATCATGAACTGGGCGGCAGAACGGCAGACGCAGTCCAATGTGAAACAAGTGAGGGAAAAGAGCCACTCTGGTCGCCAGACCGTCCTCATCCACCATTGTTTCACGAGGTTGAGGAAGTACGAAAGCAGTTTCATCCCGAATGGGAAACTCTCTACAGAGTGAACGGAGTTCATTCTGGGTCATAACCGATGTCCACCCTTTTCCAGCAAAATACTTGAGTCGGGAGTTGTTCTCAACATTTTTACCCATTGTAGTAATGGACGAAGAACTTGGAACAGTTTAGGGTCTCAAAGAGGATAGAGAGAGAACTGGAACGATAATGTAAAAAAGAAGGAAAGAGGAAGATAGGGAAGAGAGAAATAAAAAAAGGGTGGCATGATGGAACGGCCAGGTGCATGAAATGGCGGCACAGAATCCTAAGAGACGCCTTGGCTACGGGAATATGGAATGACGTTTACCTGTCACACGCATAATTTGAACGGACCAATCCCGAACGACATTTTGTTAGGGAATAACTTTAATTGGATGGGAACCAGTTCGCATCCCTTCAGACCAGGGGGTTGGTTCACATCAATAGATAACAGGTAAGAGCCTGTCCAAATTCTACATACACCGGTCAAAAGGAAGAGAGAAGAAAGAAAACTTCTTATAATTTTCAACCCACAAGTGTGCTAAAAATTTGCGAGGTACTGTGGAGGGAAAAAATCCCCTATATTAGATCTTAGACAGGGCCCAGGTTACAACCTAGATATAAGACCTAGGTTGAACCAGGTTAGATGTATGGACCAGGATAGGGCCCGGGTGCATGACATAGCTTGGGCCAGGCAGTAGTATTTGGGCCGAGCATCAAGTAAGGTACCCGAGATAGGTCATTATCATAACAGAGAGTACGAGCAAGACTTGTTAGGGAAGGAACGCAGCACTCATTACCAAGTAAGGGAAATCATGGCGGATGATACTCGGCATTAATGAGGCATGAAGGAACTCAAAACAAAATGTGTACCACATTCAATGCGATCAAAGGCCCGAGCAATAGATAACTTGCTAGCTCAGCAAATTGATACCATGAAGGTAGCTAAGCGAACAGACAGCACCGATGTATCATCCCCTGTTGTCCAATACTCCGTTATCATGGAGACCAAGTCGACAGATATAAATAAAGCACCACCAACAACAAGTCAAGTGGGTAATTACTAGCAGAGATAACGGTACAAAGTCTAAACAAGTTCATTATCAATCATTTTATATTCATGTCTTGACTATAATTCATCATCTCCATCAACAACTACTAACTTAAGCATCAGAGAATCAACAAACCCCAAAGTCCCACCCTCTATGTGATTATGCAGGTGATCGCTCGTATATTGACTGCATGAATTTGCCCAGACTTGCGAAACACGACATCAACAAAAACCATTCCACCATCTCATAGAAGCAACATTGCGAGGAACCGATGAAACAACACATGATGAAAGAGCATGCGTTCAAGTCATAGCAACAAGCATAAGCATACATTAACCAAGTTTCAAAGTTTTAACTTCAGGGTGAAACTACAGATAGACCTCTGGAGGTAAAATTGAAATATTGCAAAAAAATTAAACGAATCTCTGTCAAGTATCAGAACCAACATAGATCCGAGCGAAAAAAAAGTCCATGTCTGATGCGCAGGAACTTTAATGAGTATGTCTTCTCTCTGATAGTCTCACTATTAATGTTTACCTAAGCTCGGAGCCCCCTGTTGAGACTGACCATGCGGGTTGAAGTATCCCCTTGGGATCCCCTTGCAGATGAACCACTCTGATAAGAAGTCCTCCCGGACCCTCCATATGCAGCATCTTGGTAACGTGTACCCTGATAGCCAGTATTGCTGCCTCGTGACTGACCTGTCCGGTCTCTTGAATAACCACCTCCAGCAGCTTGGCCTAGTGCCAAAGGTCTCCCTCCACCATATCCTGTACGCCCACTGCCACCTTGTCTTCCTTGAGTGAAAGATGAGTTGTCTTGCCACCTATTTCCTCCAGCAGCCGCTCCAGTAGTATAATCCTGGCCTTCTCTCCGTCTAAGAGGCAGATCCAAACCACCCCCCATCCTTGCTTCTATTGCTCTCTCATTACTTTCTGCAAGAACTGTTAGCTTCTCCGTTAACTGGAATGCCAGAGCCTGCAACCTAGTGTGCTCAACATCATGGAAAACGATGCACCTGCTTGGCTGGTCCCAACTTGCATTGAGCTCCTCGTTAATCATCATCTTGCTGATGATGCTGTGAGTCTGGGCCTCTGGCAGGTCAAATAATACCGTGAGCTGGTCCAAACTGAGGGAATTATAGGATAATGAGTAGGTAAAAAGGTAGGTCCTCAGAGCCTCTTCCTTGATCTTAGCCTTGAGCATCTCAAGGACATTCTCTCGATTCCTTACAAGCTTCCAAACATCAAGGGATTTGACAATGTCAAAAGCCTTTTCGAAATCTCCCACGCTAAGGGCCCTGGTGGCAGCCATTATGTGGTCTCTGACATTTTCTGGGGGACCTGTGAATGTTTGCCTCTCACTCACCTCAAGCAACCGCCTCAGAGTCTTACTTATGACCTTGCGCTTTGCATCGTGAATGTTTGCTGCCATGTTGGGTACTTCTAGCAGCATAGCACATATCAGATGTACAGCCTCCAGAAGCTCCAGATTTATGTGCATATGGTAAGGCATCTGCCGCCTCCTTTCAATCCTTTCCTGTGGGTGGCAGCAACATTTGCAATAGTGAGTCCCTGGGCATTTACATATTTGCATGCACATGCACATCATATGGCATCGAAGATACACTGAAGCTAACCCAACAATCATATTTACAGGAACAGGCAAACTTAATTGTCTTTCAAATTCGTGATTCCAAATGGAATGAAAAGCCAACAATAAGTAGTGCTTAATGGCAAAGGTGTGGAAGGTGGGTCTTAGTTCAAAACCCAGACCACATGCGCTATTAAATGCAATCCTTCTTATGACATTCTTTCAAATTAGGTCACATTAAGAAATTAAAAAGAAAGAAAACATAAATTAATTGATTATAAACTAGTTGTGAATCTGTGCAATGCGTGAGAATTGCGTATTAACATATAAATGTCCAAAACTTGGATGAGTACCTCACAAACTTTGCTTGAGTTGAGAGAGAGACTAAGCCTTGTTTAGTTACACATATGAGATTAGATGAAAGTTTAAAATTAAATAAAATATTGTTAGAATATTATTTTTGAATATTAACGGGAATCAAGGGTTTGGGATTGGGTGTTCGGGTAGAATTTTAATTCTACGAGAAACAAGGGTTGGGAACCGGTTTGGTGTATTTTGGATTGTTCTTTTCATGGGCTTTTTGGGTCATTAGGGACTTTTTGGGTCATTTTGGGCAAGGTGTTTTCTTGTATACATTCAGTGTACTTGATTTCTCCTTTGATATATAATATTTTTACTTATCAAAAAAAAAAATTAATATTATTTTGATTTTGAGATTTGAAAAAGTTGAATTGTTTATTATATTTGGAGTTTGAAAAAGTTGTAATAATTACATGAGATGAGGTGAGATAAGATGGTTTGGTTTGTGTAACCAAAACAGGCCTAAGGGATGTTTAAGGAATGAGATGAGATGAGAATTCTGTAAATAGTAAAATAGTTTGTAAATAGTAGTGAAATGGTTTGAGTTCAAATGTTTTATTAGGTTTTGGAAAAAAATAGAAAAAAAAGTTGAATAAAAGTATTATAAAGTTAAAATATTGTTAGAAGACAATTTTTATAATATTATTTTCGTTTTGAAATTTGAAAAAGTTGTCTTTTTTTTTTTTGTGTGTGTTTTTTTTGGAAGTTTGGAAAATTGTAATGATTAGATAAAAAAATTAAAAATTTGAAATTGAAAATTGTTTGAGTTTGAGTGATATTTGGAAAAGAAATTTTGAGATGAGATGAGATGCGTTCCCAAACAACCCTTTATATAGTTGTGTCAAAGTAACTTCACTTTGACTCATAACTTATATTGTTTAAACTATAAAAATTTGAGTTGAGGAAACCAAAATACATTAGTAAGATATTGTAAAAAAATTCAATGCTACGATAGTATTCAATAAAATGGCATCTTAAGGCTTAAACCAAGATTATGGGAGAAAACATCCAGATATGCTAGCATGTTCATAGCAAAACGCATTGAAGGCTAATGCTTCAAAATTATTATTGTAATAATATTTGTTAATTTGGATGAAAATAAAACAAGTGATAAACTCCAAGGATGATATAAATACAAAGAACCTGAATTCAGCAATATTTCTAAAGCACAATCATTTGGGTAATGATGACAAGTTACTCGGTCACTAATTAATATAGCTTCACCAACACGTCATCAGTCAAACTCCCAGCTATATTTCTGATTTTCAATGCCAATTGCAACATTTTATTTTAAATTGAAGATAGAAAATATAGGGTATGCATCTTTCAGCTAGATTATTACCAAATGCATATATTCTTTTAAATTAGCAAATGTTTACTCTGTACTGCTGTGTGAAAGTAAAGATAAACTTATGCTCATAGCTCTTTACTTCGAAATATATATATATGATTCCACGCATTCTGTGCATGCAAAGAAGTAGTATGGTAGGGAAGTTTGAAAAAAAAAACACGTGGAATATCCAAGCAGGCAAGCCTCCAACATGAGAGAGAGAGAGAGAGAGGAACAACACAAAATAGGTTAACCTACCTATGAAACATATAACAAAAAACCAATACCTGTTCTGGAGTCTTCTCATGATATCGGCTTTGAGAAACACCTTGTGCAAGCAACTCCTTTACCCTTCCACCTGAATATAGTTCAGAAAGGCAGCCATGGCCCTCAATTATTAATCCAACACGGAATGCACATAGACCAAGTTGTGCCATTGCCCTGTTGAAAAGGATCTGCGTTGATATGTCCATATGCTGAATGTTATCTTGCAAGTGGCTCATAAGGAGCAAGTCACGTGAAGTTGAAAACTCATCCAAGATAGCATGGTGGTAAATATCACAGAGCATGGCACGGGCTTTAGTCCGGTCGTCTCCATACTTGTAGATGAGGGATACCAGAGAATCCATCAAGGTCCTGCTATTCTCAGGAAAGGTTGGTTTCCGAGGGACGAGCTCGGGAGTAGCCACAAATGCAGATGAACTTCTAGTTTCCTCGACCGCTTTAGGCTCCTCACCTGCTTCTCCATTATCTCCATCTCCTGTCTGCTCAGCCAGTTTTCTCATGGCATCATAAACCTCTTGTGGCTTATAATATATTAATTCCACCCGCTTTAAGGAAACCTTTGCAGCAGCTTTGAAATCCCGAACCCGTTCTAAATAATCCTGGACATTTTGAGCAAGAACCAAAAACATAGGCTCGTCCCTGAGTCTCTCAACATACTCACGAGTGTGCGGATCAATGCATTGCAAGCTCTTGAAAAACTCAACATCTATCCTTTCCACAAAGGCAACCAAGTTTCCCCAAACCTGAATTGTCCCATCATATTCTGGTCCCTTCTGGCTTTCATTCTCATCAGGCTCGACCATATCATCCACAACTATGTTGGGATACTGAACAAGAATATCCAATATCACAAGCATATTTTGCACACACTTCTTCCATACGCTTATTGGCATGTGGCCATTCAGGCCGGGATTGACATCAAATTGTGCCGAGACAACACTGAATAGAATTTCAAGTTTCTGAGCAGGGGTCTTAGCAACCTTTGCCAAAAAAGAAAGCTGCTCTACCTGCTCAAACCTTCCAGTTCCTTTCCTACCCCGAGCAGCCACAACCTCCTTGAATTTCTTGTTAACCTTATCCCATGTGATCTCACTAGGGTTCTTGAATTGCTTGTCCATAAGCTTATCTTTCCTGCTCATCTTCTTCTCCCACGCCCCGTCATCCTCATCTTGGCTATCCCCAGCCTTGTCATCATCATCGTCGTCATCTTCAGAATCTTTGAATTCCATCTTAGTCGGATCCTCCTCAATCTCAGAGTCAGTTTCTTCATCCTCCTCATCTTCCTCTTCCTCATCCTTTTCCTCCTCACTCTCAGGATTTTCCCTGCACTTCGTTATCAAATCCTCATATTGTTTGTTGTTCTTCTTCAGCTTCTGTTTCATTGAGTTCAAGGCCTTAGCATTGCTGCTGCTCATCTTCTTCTTCGCATCCTTATTGGCCAAAGCCTGACTCAGGAAGTCCTCCAACATCACAAGGGCTTTGATGTAAAGGTTAGGGACCTTTTCAGACTCGGTGACACGCATAACTTTCTCCAGCTGCTTATTTATCTTGTCAAAGCTTTCTTGCAAGCTTACCCAATCATTTATTTTCATTGCGTTCTTCATCTGATCAACAGTAGCTGACATTTCCTCGAAGCGCTTATCTTTTGCAGACCTAACGACCCGCTTTTGGCCATCAGAGTCATCACTATCACTTGCATTCCCCTGAAGGTATCTGCGTCCAGCAGCTTGAGCAGTAGCGTCACCAGGTCCCCCATTCTCAATCTCTTCGTCAAAATCACTCTCCTCCTCCTCGGAGTCACTGCCACCCTATTAATTACATGAAAAACAAATCACTGTCTAGCATCCGTTGTGACAATCGATTCATAAATACTAAAATCATAATACAGAATCTAGAAAATGAAACTAAATAAGTCATCCAAACAAAGGTAAGAACCTGAGATGTCCAGAAGCGCGAAGCCATTCTCACGAATGAGTTAAATTCAGCGGATCACAAAAAGCTGCATTCAGTCACCAAAAAACAATTAAAAATCATGATATCTTCCGTAGAGGGACCTTTTAAAATTTACCTATCAAATATCGATCTGCTTCAGCATAGAAATAAAAAAACCCAAAAGAGCCAAAAACAAATCCCAGACTTGTTCCATAAATTATTCAAAACACGTTAGAATTCAACCAAAAAAAATTAATGAAATAATTTTTTATAAAAATCATCCGTTGGACGAATAACACCAAAAACTCTTAAGAGGCAAAAATCTACAATTTACACCAGAAAGCTTACAAAGCAATATTTCAAAGAACTCATCCACAAGTTTTCCTCGTCATTAGCAAGCCCATATAAAATAAAATAAAAATCATCCACAGGAAATCAATCTCAGGGGACTGGGGAGATTACAAGTGTGGGTTGACTGAAGTAGGAACAACGGTGCGACAACGCTCTAGGAGAAGGAATCGACAGCGAGGGGCCAGGACAGTTCTAGGAGCTGCGAACTCGTAGAGGGACGGCCGCACGGCGGGAGAAGAGAGAGAGAGAGAGAGAGGATAGAGACGGTTCTGAAACTGAGTGAGGTCGCGGGGTGGGCTTTAGAAACCCTAACTCCTTTAAACGACGACGTTTTACATGAATTTGGGCTTGTTCGGGCTTCCGCTGGGCTGCTACGATTTTGAGCTTCAAACTATTTTTTTTTCCCCTTACAAGGGTATACAAAAAGGAAAAGTCTAAATGCAGGAGAGGGCCTCTTCGCGGACGGTCTCCAACGTGCACTAAAACACCTCATTTGAATTAAATGATGAAAATGGTATGCACATGCATTTCGTTCAATTGAAGAACTCCCTTCTGAAAATACAAAACACAGCATTTTTCATTTGAGATTCTTCTTCTCCATTCGCTCGAGAACACGAAGCCATTCCCTCCTCATTCCCTAGAACTAGCCTCTCTCTGTGCGACTCTCCCCTCCCTATTACCGATTAAGAAATCTCAAATATTGGAGTCTCTTTAAGGTTCAATGCCCATAAGAAGATGGGTTGATTTCTCTTGGATATCTATGGTGGGTTGATTTCTCTTGGATATTACTGCCATTCATAAGAAGATGGCCAACTTCTAGATCAAATCTCACTAAACCAGAGAGAGAACGACGGTACGCGACACAGATTTGAGACTTTGCTGCAATATGAACGGAAGATAAACAAAAACAAAACTTTTTCAAAACCAAGATAGACGAAAGTATAAAAGAAACAAAACCAAGAAATAAACCAATCGGATAGATGATGGATAAAATTGTAAAAGGAAATGAAACAAATAGATGATGGACGAAACTGTACAAAAAATGAAAGCAACAGAGAAACCAGTCCAAGAGATCGCGCACGCATGGTGTTTGATGGGAATCGCCCTTTCCTTTAAGGATGTATGATGCCCTTATTTTTATGAGATGTAGGGGTTCTTTACCCACCTCTTACAGATCCATCTATGTACTCGTCAATCTATTGCCCAATTTACTTAGTTTGAAAATGAAAACTTGAAATCTGGTAGTATTTTTTTGTTCTTGTTTTTCATTTTGTCTCTTTTTCTCGAAACTGATTTGCTTCTGTAATGTGGAATGGTTAGATCAGGATAGTTAAGAATTGCATAACTTGAGATTGTTAGCTGCAAATCTTATATCGTTCAGATGCACGACAATGGGGCGATTGACAATGGAGGACCCAGATGCATGGCACAGAGAGGGAGAGGATAAGTCTGTTTCCTTTCTTCTTCTTCCGTTTTGCTTTGTTAAATAAAATAAATGCGGCCATGTCAGATGGAGTACGCATTCAGGCACAATTTTTTGCCTGTACCTAGCACAACCCATACAAAAATCGATAAAATCGATCGAGGCCAATGCGGACTACATTGGAGTACAGAACCGGCTAAAATGGGTAGAGAAACGGTTAGCCAATGATAAAAATAGGTTGCAACTGACGTCGGGCAATTCGGTTTCGATTTGAACCTATTTCAAACTGCCGAACTGGCTAATTATATATAAATATATTATGTTATATGTTTATAAAACAACATTGTTTCACTTAAGTGAAACAGAGTCTTTTTAAACCCATAATTTTGAAAAAAAATATATGAAACGATACCTTTTGGTTTAATACACCAAACGGCACCGTGTCGTTTCCCTCTCATCTCCCTCTCAGCTCTCTCTCTCTAAGGATGCCATCTCCCTCTTAGTTCTCAGCTCTCTCATCTCACTCTCAGCTTTCTCTCTCCCAAAGATTCTCCCATCTCCGATTCATTTTTCTAGTTTATATTGTGATATTTGATTATTTGTTGTGAGATCTGCACACTGATATTTGTTGTGAGATTTGTGAATTTTGTTATGGTTTATGAAGTTAAAATTGACACAGACACCGATGAACTGAAGGTAATTGACCGGTTTTATCCCCCTTTATCGGCCGTTTTCAATCAATATCACTCCCTGAAAAATACTTCGGTGCAATTTCAATTTTGGACCCAAACCACACCGATATGGTCGGTTTTTACCCCGAAGCCAAACCTTACTTTTTTAAATCCTAAGTTTGATTATGATATTCATTTTAATCATAATTTTTTTTATTTATGATTTTTATAATTTCTTTCGATACTAAATTTAATTTTTAGTATTGATTATTAACAATTACTAATTCACTAGTATCTAATAATTTATTATTATACTATAGTATTGCATGTTATTAACTTATTATACTTTACTTATTTCTATAATAGTGTATAACTAATTTCTAATTATATGTTATTATACTAGTATCTAACTTATTTTTTTAATTGATTATGTATAGTAATAATAATACTATGATGTTTACACATACTAGACTATTAATCTATTTATATTATAATATAAATATAATATACTCTACTAGTATATAGCATTGAATTTAACTACATAGATTTTATATTTTTATACAAGTATATATAATCAAAAAACAAATATTTTATAACTTATATACAATATCAGAGTTAGAGGTTAAAGTTGGAGTTGTTTAGTAGATAGTTTCGACTTTAACTAGAAAATCAAAAAATAAAACTCTAACTTCTTCTTATTGAAACCATGACTTTGACATAGCAGAATCAAAATGAGTCTGAACCAGATTTTTGAATTTTTGCATAGCACTAACAATGGCACTGCAGAGAAACTTAGCTCCGTTTGGTTTCACAAATGATCTCAACCCATCTCATCTCAAAATCTAAACTACATTCAAATACAAAACTTTTCAATTTCAAATTTTCAATTTTTTCATTTAATTATTGTATAATCATTATAATTTTCTAAAATTCTAAATAAAATATAAAAAAACAATTCAAAATTTTTAAATTTCAAAATAAAAATTATATTCTAATAATATTTTAATTTTATAATATTTTTATTCAAATTTTTCTCTTTTATTTATTAAAATCTCATCAAATATCTTTACATGCTAGCTCTTTACAAGAACTGTGTTTATAAAAAGAGTTTTGTTATTCATCATTTTCACACACCACACATTATATTTATTTTTATTTTTTTAAAATTTTTTTAATTGTATTCTTCATAAACTAATTGATTTCATCTATTTATTATCTATAGATTACACATTGTTATAAAAAAAAATTGTATATAGTGTAAGATGATGAGCAAAACTTTTTTATAAAAAACCGAGTTGGACAAACTACTTTATATAAATATATCGGATCGGGTTCCAAATCGAGCAGGAAACCCGAACTTCATGCCCACGGCACCACTTAATCCGCCGTATAAATTCAATAGAAGCTTCCATGGCGGTATGTGTAGCCGGCTTACCGACTCCGACCGGCTCCAGGCTACTGCTTCCTTCAGTCCGGGCAATACTCCACCACCAGACTGCAAATACTTTTTGGGATTTTGGCTCAGGTTAGAGCCTCTCTCTCTCTCTCTCTCTCTCCTTGCTTGATCGATTGGGCAGGTAATCTTCTTTGTTTTCGTTGGGGTTTGCTGAGAAACGGAAGGAAAGTAAGCACGAACGATTAACAATCCCGAAATAGTAAACAATTATAGTCTGGGTGAGCGTTTCACTGCCAAGTTTTCGCATTATTTCTCTCTCTTTTTTTTTTTTTTGGTCAATCTGGAAAAGGCAACAAAATTCCATTTCGCATGGATTCTATTATCGCATTTAGAAAATTGTCTCATGCAGAAATGGACTCTGGTAACTAACCAGTCCATCACAGATACACAAAGCCCTCATTAATGAGAAAATCTGCTGCAGCATAAATACCCCAAGCTTCCGCATTTTCTAATTCTAGATATTCGGATTGACGGAAAATGATTTACTATGATCTCTAGACTGGGATTATAAAATTTGTAAGTTTTTGTCCTGTATTTTCGACACTGAAAGAACATTCTTTGTACTCCTCCGTCAGGCTACATAAGAAGTGGTCATGGATATATCATCTTGGGATGGAACCATCTCATCAGCGGAATTTCATGTCGCTGCTTGTGCTTTAGTAGAGAAATGGAAAAGGGTTTCTTCAGCTTCCCCTCCTTGGTCATGGGTCTCTTGTCCAAAACAACCTTGGGTTGCTTCTCACGAAGTTAGCGTTGTCAACTTTCCTTTTAGTTTTTCCTCCAGTGTAGTAATTTCCTTTTCAAAAAAGTTGATCTTACTTTTATAGTTTGTTCCTCTTGCTCTTTTAGGTGGAAGGATACTTGTCACTGGAGAACATATTTCTCGTGTCAATTAAGGTCTGTCCTTAGTGTTATAGCAGAGCACTAGCTCTTTTAATTGATGAAATGATCTTAGCATCATCATAATTGTTATGTTCAGGAGGAACATGATGAACTACTAAGTTTCCCTCAGAAAGAAGAGACAAGTTGCTCTGACAAAGAGGAGTCCATTGATATTGCCACCTTAGTACGTCTTTTAACTAACATCCTTGTTTTTTTTTCCCTGTGCTATTTAAGTCTTGAAGAATAACTAAGTAGACTTATATATATATATATATTGACCATGAGGATTTTGCATTTTCTGTTACCTGTTAATTCTTGTCTCCTCTACTATATTGATCAAGAACTTGCTCTTATTGCAAGGTCCAGAGTCAGAGCGATCATGATCAAATATGTTACTATGATCTCCATATAGTATATAGTGCTTCATATAGGGTTCCGGTGCTATATTTTCGTGTGTACTACAGTGGTATGTTCATCTGTATTTAATCAGATCATAAATAATGCATGAAATTTGTGTTTATACATTTTTTTTTATATATAAATATACATACAAGCGCACATTCACATTCCACATACTCTGTAGCATGTCAGATATACATGTATGTATCTACACATGCATATAAAAAAAAGTATGTTTATATCTACACACAAGAAAGTATGGCTTGAATACCCCTCTATATGTTTGATCGAAACTAGTATAAGCCTTCCATAATTTTATATACATATGAGACCCTTTCCACAAACAGAATCAAAGAATTATGGTCAGCCATACAACAGCTCAAAAGCTGTCTCTGATACCACCCACTAGAACCCACACAAAGCACCTTTCCAATATAAGATCCTTCTGTTTGTGAGATTATCCATTGTCAAAATTTTATACCAATCAAGAGAGAGAAAGAGAGAACTTCCTAAGAACCTTATTCAGGACTGAATTTATGCATATAACCTGAATGAAACAACTGCACATTTAGACTAGATCAATATATAGAGTATATATAACTACATTTTCAGCATCCATATCTATACGGGTCTTTATCTATTGAAATATTTTTTCAAGCAAAGCACTCATGTTGTTATGTATATAGATGGAGAACCTTTGGAGTTTGAGGATATAAAAAAACACCTTCCTGCTCACTCTGCCAAAACACTGTTGGATTCAAAATGGACGTTTATAACCCAGGAGGTAAACTTTCTATTTCACTTTCCTCTTATTTTTGTTTGGTTTCTTTTCTTTTCTTTTTTTTCCTGAAAAAATAGATTACTTGCATTAGCGATTATATTTTATATAACTTGGATAGAGACAGAACTGCCATCATATTCTTTCTCATATGAAGTATAACCTCAAATCAAATTGCTGTTCAATTTCAGTCAAAGGTTTTCAGTGCACCTCATGGTATGAAGTTTTGCTTTTTCCAAGAGGAGAAGATTATCAAATGAGCATGTAAAGTGATTTGAATTCTCGAGCGTGCCATTAGTTTTAATGATCTGACTGGATAAAAACAAGGTGGGTCTGGTCTGTAACTTCTTTTATTTGGAGGGTTAAGTGTAATTGTGATAGTCATGGTTGTGGTAGTCACAATTGTGGCCATTAACATTGGCGACAAACTTGTGAAGGTCATGGTGAGGGTTTTCTCAGATCTGTCGAAGAAGAGTGGAGAAGGCAAAAAAAAATGAGTGTTGCTGATTGGGTTTTGGGCATGATGGGACAAAACAATGCATGTGGATACATTTGTTAGTAGTCTGACGCTCACAATATAGGGACGAGAGCAAGGACATATCATGAGGTGAAACAACTGCCCGCAGGTTTTGGATTATTAAAATCCCAAACGAATTATTGGTACAAGATCTTACTGAACCAAATTTCATTTGATTTGAGAAAAAAAGAAGAAGAGAACAGAAACTGCTTGGTTTGGTTGCCTAAGGGGTAGCTCGTGTTTTTGGCCGCCAGCAGTAAATGGATCCACTACAAATTCTTTGCTTTTCTCTATAGATTGGGAGGATTAGTATTTTGTAGCTTGTCATGATGCTGTTTATTGCAGATAGCCCCAACCTTCAGACAGAATATTTATCAGGGTCATGGTGCTTCTGTAGCACCCCAAGCCCTAGTAGATTGGATGGGGTTATCATGCGATAGATTTGAAGGAGTATAATTCATACCTAGGAAGTAATGATTAATTAACAATTTAACATGTAACAATTACCATGTAAATGATCAAGTCTCCATGCAAAGCACCATAAGTAACGACTCAGAAGAAGTGCTAGCCACATATTTATATGAGTCCAAAAAGACTAACCAAATTGAAGCTTCCCTAAAATCACTTATAAAGCCCAGTTTCACGTGGAAATTAACCAATGCTGGCCTTAGCATTTATGACTACTTATACCCATCTGTGGTTATTCCTTTTCTCAATGTGGGATTGGAGCATTGCTGCTTTACTTGAACAATGCAGGTCTTATTCCATAGAATCTCCCAACTCTCAGATTGGATCCTTGACATTTCTGGAATTATAACTAGTCTTTTGGTCGTAATCATATTGAGCATATAGCTTTTCTGTTGGTATAGCTGCATGTAACGTATAATATCAGAAGTGAAATCAAACTATTCTAGTATATCTTTTTCTAAAGATCATTCCTGCAATGTGTGTGTGGTTAATGGGTCAGAACTTTGTATTCGTCTTGCACATTTTTTGTCGTGTAGATTTCTATAATCGGCTTTGGCACACAGAGTAGAGGCTGGCGAAGCATTGCCTGTCAATTTTACTTTCACTTTGGGTGTTGTCCGAAAGTTGCTACAAAACCTTGACAACATTGATTTGTCCATGTAGGAGCATCCATACTTGAACAGGCCATGGTACAAATTACATCCATGCGGAACTGGTGAGTGGATGAAGCTGCTTTTCCAAGGTGATGTTTCTCTGGCTAGAAATGGAGCGGCAATTGAAGTATATCTGATTTCATGGCTCTCATTCGTTGGGCAAGTTGTTGGTCTTAGGATCCCTTATGAAATGCTGAATCAGTTATAATGGGTGGTTGATGACAGTTTAGACTATATCTGTACATAGTGTAGACATATTGGAGTTTGCTTTTATGAACAATCTTTTTCCTTTTGTGTTTTTATTTTTTGTATATTCAGTTGCCGGATGGAATTATTCTTGGCCTAATAGGTGCTTTAGGTGTGTTATATGTTTATTCTTTTATTCATTTTTTCTAAAAGAACTTGGTGGAAACTCTGAGGTAAACCATCTCTCTCTCTCTCTCAGCAAAACAATGTAGAAAAACCCATCAAACCAAGTTTCATCCTTGGATAGTTCAGACAATTTTAAAGGTTCCAGCAGGCACTGCAAGATCATATTACCAAGTGGATTTGATTTGATTTTTTTATAACTGCAACCTCTAAAGGTTTGATGTAATTCCTGTAAAAATTGGATACAGGGTACCAAATCTCGATCAGGTCATGTATGTTAATTGGAGTTATCTTTTGAGAGACATGGGGATCAACCTCTGCACCTGTTTTTTCGATGCATCTCTGTCTCATAGCGTGTAAGATAGTCTATATGCATGAAAGATGCAAAGAACTGTCCATTAAGAGAAATGAATAAATGATATATTGCGGACAAAATACACAATCCTCTCAATTTACCAAACAATTTGCAATCATTTCCAAATTAGCAATACCAACAATTACTTCCCAAACTATTAAAAACTGTAATGCATCCCATTTCCCATCAAAAAGTCAAATAACAGAGAACTCTATTAAATTAGAAAAAAAAACTGAAAAAATAAATGGCAACCGGAAGAAAGAGGCTATATACCAAACATCTGTAAAAACTCATTAGTGAAATAGTACAAGGGGTGTGATGAAAATTATGATTTCACAGAGAACCAAATACAAGCATCATCGCATAATAGGGAGAAGTAAACCGTCCACAGCGACGCAACAGCCAATTCTTTCGGAGTGTGAGTGCCTACATCCCCACCTTATAGTGTAAAAGGAGCATCCCAAGAAGCATCATGTCTACAGAGCTTCCAAGTACGAATACAATGTCAGAATGGG
Organism: Cyclocarya paliurus; assembly: GCA_029856935.1. Taxonomy (NCBI): domain Eukaryota; kingdom Viridiplantae; phylum Streptophyta; class Magnoliopsida; order Fagales; family Juglandaceae; genus Cyclocarya; species Cyclocarya paliurus. Next base: position 21,217,955 of record CM056958.1, read on the forward strand.
GCTGAAGATGTTCTGCGAAGCTGATACTTAGGCTCCGGAGGTGGGGCAGATGGCAACATTTTCTCTAGCTCCTAAAAGACAAAGAGCTAAGCTTAATATACATACACTTCTTTGGGGCTCGCTATCATGATTTTCTTTTTTTTTTTGTTTGGCGAATAAGAAAATTTTATTGAAACAAGTAACAAGGCAAAGCCAAGTACACAGTGAGTATACAAAAACTGAACCTATTTACAGGTTAGGAGGAACTAGAGAAAGAAATAAGAAAATCATGGACACTAGTTCCATTAAACCCAATAGCTGAAGCCCACTGAAACAAGGTATTAAAGAAAAAACGTCTAAGTTCATCCACCGAGCGTTCCTTATTTTCAAAGCATCAACCATTCCTTTCAAAATACACCACACAAGGCAGAGAGGGATCACATTCCAAATAGCAGCAATTTGCAAATTACCCCTTAAACCTTTCCAGCAAGCAAAAAGATCCACCACCCTTCTAGGCATCACCCAAGCCATTCCGCTCCTATTTTCATACCATAACGCCCTAGTTACCTTACAATGTAATCATAAATGATCCACTGATTCGCAGCTTTCATGATTTTCTTATATCTATCGCTAGTTCCTAATTTGTAACTTGATGTTCTCAATTGTATACTTCTAGTGTACTTGGGTTATGCCTTGTTATTTGTTTAAAAAATATATTTTACTTATAAAAATATCACATACACAACTAAATAATTGATGAAGGAATAAAGAATATACAGAAATTAAAAATCCATTAAACCAAGACTCAGCATGTGCCTAATGTGCCAAGTCAACCTAATAAAACGTGTGTATAAAAAACATCTGCTCTATGAGAAGTTTTCATTTGAGAATTTTTTGTGGCTCCAGTATACAAAAACTATACAAGAGATGCACCTAAATAGAGAAAGGAAATGTATCTTCCAACAGTTTTTCTCTTTTTCTTTTTTTGGAGAGAGAGAGAGAGAGAGGAGGTCTCCCCTGTATAAAGAACTTCTTAGATTAAAGGCACCAATTACATTAAGAATCATGTAAGGGAACAATTAGATTTTGTTTCTGCTAAAGAGAAATCAAAGAAAAAGAAACAAGTAAAGTCAAGAATGAGATTAAAAAGATGAGGTAGAAAAAGATATAATGTGCAATTGAATTTTGAAAGAGAGAGATGGAAGGTAGAAAGGATAGAAAAGAAAGAACCTTCTCCTAATTACTATCCTTTCCCCCATACAACAGAAGAAGGATAAAAAAAAAAGGGATGCCCGAGAGGAAGTATCATTCAGGGGAAATAAATTAAAAAAAAAAAAAAGGAATGAAGGAAGGAAAATCCTTCTTCATTAGTTTTTTTCCCAGCTCCAAATTTATTCCTTTTGCAAACTAGAGAAAGTGAGTCTTTCGAGAGAACACTGTCATTTTTCTTTTCTCATACACCTCATAAATGACAAATCAAGTGTATGCCATAAATCTTACAAAATTGAGATACTAACTCGCCAACACTACAAGATTGATCCCCTGCATCACTTGTTTTAAGGGGCCAGGAGCCCCTGTTTTTTCCAAAGACACTTGGCTAAAATTTCCAGCCACTTGCAATTAGTTCAATGAATCCTCCAATGCTCAAAATGAAATTTATCATATGCACGATGCAATTGGTATTCAAAAAACCATCCACCAAGTTTCAAAATACAGTTATTAAGCCTCCAGCCTCAATATAGTTCCAGAAATAATGCCACTGTGTGGGTTTCTGATGACAGCCATGTAGATGAAAAAATTATAATTTTTTTTTATCGAGAAAAAAATTATAATCTGATAAAGGAAAACATGCCAATCTTGTCTTGAAAAATAATGCATGCCATTTCTCATCTTTGGGACAAGGAATTAAAAGAGGAACTGCTAGAATGATGGTCTATGACTTAGCAACACATAAACCCAAATAAGATAAGATGCTTTCCAGTATGTATGGGGCACTCAATCAATGAATCCAATATTAAACTAGTTCGTATGTATAACAGAAAACATGAGGGGTTAATGGAATATTTCTGACTAATATTCAGTAATAGTTACAATAAGTACCTATTACTGAATAATAACATCACATTTAACAGCATAATAGAAAGTTTACCTTATGAAAGTATTTTTTTATTACCACATCCCAACCATAATGTATATTATCCTTTTAAAAATGTTCACATTAAGACACTGAGAGAGAGAGAGAGAGTTGCCATGTTAACATGCATCAACATGCCCATACCCCATAACAGCTATCCATGCCTCAAAAGGACACATTTTTCTTTAAATCATCAGTAGAAAAGAAACACATTACCATTATTCTTATGAGACAGTAAGGTATTAAAGAAAATAAACCCAAGCAATTTGTCAAGATCTTAAAAGAAGAACCTAACCTTCCGTTTCCGGAGCCTTTCGTTTTCCTCTTCCAGACGTGAAACTTTGTTCTCCAGTTCATTAGTGTAAGCCTAACATATTGATATCTTTCAGGTCATTGGAAAATCAACATGACAAGTGAAAAGGGCAAAGAAACATTGCAAGGAATTTGTAATGACCAATACTTTTGAAAGCCAACCTGCTTCCTTGCTCGTGAGCGAGCAGCAGATTCACGGTTCTTGATCATCCTCTTTTGCCTTCTCTCAACAGTCTTCTCAATCATGTCTTCTGGGACACCTCTTTTCCTCCCAGGCATTTGTGTGTCTGACAAGTTTCCCATCAATGGTGAAGTTAATGCTACCTGATTCTCCGGATATGGAACATCCATCACAGCACCAGCCCCCATGTGCAGTGGCTGTGGTATAGGCTGGCCAGGCATATAAACCCCCATCATGCTTTGTTGTGGTTGCTGATATTGTTGTTGTTGATATTGCATCCACTGACCTTGCTGTGGAAACTGCAAGGCTGTGTTCTGATCAACACCAACAGGACCAGCACTGGATTTCTCTGTAGATGTTTCAGCCACAATTCCTGCCTTCACCAAGAAATCCTCCAAAGTCATCTCTCCCAAAGTAGGCTGCCGTTCCCGAGACTTCTTTTCCTCACTATTTTTGCTTTGCTGAATATCTCTCCAAACCTCATCCACCGTCTTCTTGCTCAGTGCACTAGTTAATGATAGGCTAGCCTGACGCTGCAGGGCAGTTTGACTGGCCTGTGCTGTGCCCTCAATGTCCATACCCGTGGACTGGTGCACCTCGGCAGTCCAAACATTTTTTAGAAGCTCATCAAGGTTCATACTGCTAAGTGGCTTCCCCAAGTCACCTAACTGATTTTGAACCTCATCAAGTGTAAGACTGTACATTGAGTTTTGCCGTGCCAATGGCTGTAATTGCGACTGTTTTCCATTACTATTGCCTACACCTTGAGACCCCATTGTCTCGATCCCCATTCATCTAACCCTATGTTAATTTAATCATTCCAATATAAAGACTCTAAAACTTAGCCCTAAATGCTGCTGAACCAAATCTTCAATATCTTCCCGTCAATCAAACACCTGAAAATCCCAGATCAAAAGTTCAGACCTTCCAGCATATCATCAAAAATCTTGGGAGTTCAGATTCAAGAATACTTTCATATAACTAGATCGCATGCAAAACTCGCACTTCATATATAATAAAAAAAAAATTAACAAAATAACGGTCAGAAAATCTCTATTCAAACTTCTTTTAGGTAGAAACCTATCATGTACTTCGTGCAGAAAGGCACATGTAGGCGTGCACAGAGCAGAGCTATAACCTTCATTTCACCCAATAATTTTTTAAACTCTAAACCTATTAAAAGGGAAAAAACTAGAAAATGCCCATTAAAACTAGAATTTCCCATCCCTTGAAGGTTAAAGAGTTAAAAAATAAAAGCTATATTGAAAATCACACCAGAAACCAAGAGCCTTTAAAAAATCGAAGTATTAAAAAGAGAAATATATCCAGACGAGCCACGGACAATGAATCCCCTTACCTATACTCATTTTCAGAACGAAAGGTGAACAAATCTACTGCATGCACCAAGAAAGGGCATAGCTCTAGCCCCCATAGACCAATTCCCTAAACCAAGAAAGATTACGAGCTTCATTAAAATCAAACCCAGAAAGATTCACCCACAGTTTGCTCCCATTAAAATTACGAGCTTCATTTGCTTAAGATTAAAAAAACACAAAAGATACCAATTTTATTTAGAATAACACAGCAACCCAAACAAGATCGTGGCATTACATCACCGGAACCCCTGAACGTAATAAAAATGAGAAAAAATAAGAAAAGAAAAGAAAGGGCCTGCATGCAAGAGCATCGGTGTTCTTATTGAAAGCCCAAAACTCAAAAAAATAAAAGTTAAAAGCCTCAAAAAATAAAAATAAAATAAAGAAAAGAAAGAACCAGATCATAAACCCCTCGAGTGGTCCCCAGATGTAAAAGGAAGACGTAGAACAAGGAACAAACAGTGATGGTCGAGGAAAGGAAAGGAAAGAAAAATGGGACAGACAGTGTCTCACTTACTTGATCTGAATCCGTGCTCTGGAGGAAAGATTGAGAAGATGGAAAGGGACTTTTGGGGGTCTGAGACTTTTGTAGTCACTTTTGTTCGGGTGGAAAGGAAATCATCACCGGCGTGTACATCAAAAATATTAACATGTTTGTACAATGTCTTTGGTTGCAGAGGGACAATCCCAGGTGGGGTGTCTCTGTGTGCGGGCGAGGCAAGACAGAGAGAGAAAAAAATCAAAAAGTCCCAAAATTTATTTATAGTTCTTCGAAAAAACAACGTTAATTGGCTCTTTTTAATTTTGTTTTTTGTTTCCGATGTGAATAAATTAAGAAATGCTAACATGTGGGTCGCCTCATGCGTTAATCATGAACTCACTCTCCCACTTGTTTGGTCTAACTACAAAGAAAAATATGGCACACATGACGATAAGTGTGCCTTGTTTTTCTTTTTTTTTTTTTTTTCTTTCTACAAATAAAAGTACTAATATTTTTTATATTATGTTATTATATTTATATGTTATTTAATACATTTAAAAATAAAAAATCCCTTGTATCATTGTTCTCGATACTAATGTCTATGCAATTATATTTGCATTTCATTTTGTTACATAAAGCCCGCTTGCGAAGGCATCGTGTACTCTGTTGAAGTGGCATTGACACATCAACAATTATTTTTTATTTTAAAAAAGAAATATAGATGAGTTCATTTTCTCCTTTTTCTATCACAATTATTTATAGTTATAAAACGTACAAGCACCTACCACACATTTTTGCTCCATTTTATTAAGGCCAAAGAAATGAACTTGTCCTAAATGGTCCGTTTCATTAAACCTATGTGGGCATCCACGTCGGTTCATCCATGGGGACTGCAATCATACTGCCATGCTTTTCCTTTGCACTTTTTCTCTCACAGAGGGTCGAGGAGATGTTCAAAGTTTGATGGATGTGAAATTGTGATGTAAGGTTATGGAAAGATGGCAAAAATATGTTTTTATTGTCATTAGTTCAATCAATAATAAAAAGAAAATGACATTTACAATTTTATAGTTTATAAGTCTCGCGTATTTTTTTTTTTTTTTGGTATGAAAGAAATGAGATTTGTATATTACGGTAGTGCTGGGTGTTATTGGTAGTGGTATTAAGAAGAAATTGTGCTCCGTGAGGTTTCACGGTGCCATGCAAGGCTCGGTTATCTCACAGTGCAACGATTTTTTTTTTTTTTTGTGGCAAGGCGTGGTGGCGCATGGTGGGACTTTGGGGGTGGGTTAACAGAGGCTAAACGTAGTGCACTTTCTCTATATGCATGTGTGTGTGCGTGCGTATGCAGTGACTTCCAAATTTGAGATTGATGTGGAGGGACTATTGGGGTTTTATCATGCGGCGGTGGAATTGAGATGGTGTCGGATTGGTGGTGGTGGAGCTCTGCTTTTCAATCATGTGGCAGTGAAACTGGAAGCACAGATCGATTTTCCAATGTCTCTTTTCTTTTCCTTGCGAATGAGTGTATTGTAAATTTAGTATAATTTCTGAGGTGATAGTACATGCGTGGAAGGCTATTAAACTAAGAAAAATAGCTCGACCAATTAGCAGCGGAACTGTTTCCTTTACCATTAGAGCAAAACTATCACTTCAATTCAAAATTAGAGTAAAATACTTTGAAATAATAACCAGCCTTGCATTTGATATGTTATTGTGGTTCCAGAAGCTTCGATAAGTTGACTAGAAAACCTTGTCTATAATTACCCATTTTCTGTGTAATTTATAATACAAAAATTTTATATATAGTCATTTTTATGTATTCTTTTCATATTTTATTAATGTAATTGGTTGTAGTACTTTTTTTAATATAAAATAATTGATTTGACCAATCATATCAATGGAGTGCACAAAAAATATGAAAAAATGACTATATATAATATTACTCTTTACAATATATTATGATATTTAGATTTTGTAGAGAGAAAGATCATAAAAAGAAAATTTCAACTTAAATTATTTTTATGTATTAAGCAATTAAAAGCTTGTATATGACATAAAAAAATGTCAAATCAACGTAAAGAAATAATAATAAAACATAAAAATAGTTTTTGACAGTTTGTAAACAAATTTCTTATTGCATCTCTCTTACTTTTTTCAAAAACTCTCTTTGAGTATTCAGTCAAAAAATTAAAAAAAACTCTCTTGAGCATTTTTTTAATAATTATTTTTAAACTGTATTTATATTTTGTAGTATTTTTAATATAATTTTATTATACATCAGTTACTATTTACTATACACATCTCATATTTAATTTTTTTATATTTTTTTTATAAGATATGGAGCATATGTAGTGAATAGTAGATGATGAAAATAATTATTATTTTTAATAAAATGAACTGATGTGGTACTTTGAGATATTTTATTATTAAATTAGTGTGTAGATCGCACAATCCACATTACTTAATTGAAAAGATTTTATTTATGAGACTTAAAATTTAAAATTTATATTCTAAATCAGATTATACAACGTAAGCTGTATATAATATAAAATAACAGTAACCGATAAACCAAAACATTAGATTTAGGAGTGGGACAAAAAGTATTTCAGTATAAATTTTAAAAATCCAACGATATAATAAATAAAAAACACTATGACCTTTTTCAACAAATGAGTGAAAAACACACAAACTGTTTGAACGAATTGATTCTGTATTTAATTTTACGATTGGATGTTGAGGTGATTATTTTAGATGATTTAAATTAATATGTGAATAGTAATATTTTATAAATCTCATTAAAATGTATTTAAAAGTAAATAAATTGAGATATGTGTTTGAATATATAAAATAAGTTGAGATAAGTTTAATTTTTTTTTATGAAAAGTTAAAAAAATAATGAGTCATATCAATAATTGATCTGAAATGAGTTGAACTTACTCCAATAATCAAACACAATCTCAAATAAGCTGAGTTCCTTGACTGCACTCAGTTCAACTGAGTTCAATTCAGATTTAGACCTCTTATAATATTCAAACATCCAATTCTCAAATCACTAAACTCGTCTCAACTCAAAACTTCTTTACACGTGGGACCTACAATATTTTTCAATTTCTTATAAATACATATAAACTCCTTTTAACATTCCAATACATCTAAACTAATTTTAGGTGGGTCTCACAGAACTCATTTCATCATCTCAACTCACTACTATTCATAAAGAACTTAACTCATATTAGGTGGGTCTCATAGAACTCATTTCATCATCTCAATTTATTACTATTTATAGAGAACTCAACTCATATTAAGTTGTGCACTTTTACAAAATATTTAATCTCATCTCATATAATTATTACAAATTTTTTAAATTTTTATACAAAATATAATAAATAATTTAAAATTTTTAAAATTTTAAATAAAAATAATATTAAAAAAATATATTTTAATAATATTTTATTTAACTTTCTATTTTTATCTCAGTCCATTTCATTTTATTTGTCAAAACACACGACATCGCCCAACATCTAAAGACGACCTAAACTTACCTTTGTCAATCATTTTGTCTTCCTTATCGCACAACCTGTTGAAGTGCTAGAGAGTTTTAAGTATGAACTTACGTCCATCCCCTTTATATGAGTTATAAATGTTGACGTGGTACTTACAAAAAATAGATATGCTATTTCACGTAACATAAATATTTTTTGATAATAAATCTATTTTTTAAAAATAGAATGGGCTAACGCATTTAGTACAATATTTAACATTACTTTTCATAAAAAAATATTTATGGGTACTTATAGTCCAGCCATTAAGAAAAATTATAATTTTTTAGAAATATGATTTGTAAAAGTATGGAGTCCACTCCATTTAAAAAAATAAAATAAAATTCACATAAAAAAATATTTAGAAATCTTATTTTTTATATAGCGATTGCTAATTTGAAAATTTTTCACATTAATTATACTAAAAAATAATTGGTGCTTTAGTTTTTTTTTTTAATAATAATGAATCATACTATAAGTGATGTGTTAACATACCCATTTAAAATTTTTAACAATGTACTGTATATAACATTACTGGATTTTGTATGACCATATTTTAAATGATGGAAAATGATACTTAGCTCCATGTTTTTGCTCCTTCAAAATTACCGTTCAAATATTTTATTTTATTTTAATAATTACGGAAGTAAATATTAGTAAAGTTGTATTTTTTTTCTTAATAAATAACGATACTTAAAAAATATTTGAAAGAAAATGAAAAAAAATAAAAGAAATTTACTTTAGTGGTTACTTTGACGGGGGCAAAAAGATGGGACTGAGTAAAAGCATCAGGTCTCGTTTCATATCATTTTATTTTATCTACTTATTATAATTTTTTTGAACTCTTTTATAAAATATAATAATTAATTTAATCTTTTCAAAATTTAAAATAAAAATTTGATTTTAATAATATATTATTTAAATTTAAATTTTTATTCTTCTCATCTGCTTAACAAATGAGTTGGTTTGGTTATAAATTATTTCATTCTATCTCATATAATTATTATAACTTTTTGCAAACTCACACATAAAATATAACAAACGGTTCAATTTTTTCAAATTTTAGAATAAAAATAATATTAAAAATTTATCTTATAATAAGATTTTATTCAACTTTTAACAAAATATCTAATCTCATTTTATTTAAACAGTGTAACCAAATAAAACCTTAGATGAAAACATTCCACGCAAATGTATTTGATTTTTTTACCAATTAGTAGATTCAATAAAAAAAAAATATATTTACAATCGTAGAATTTATAAATATTAGATAATTATTTAAAAATAAATAAATATAAAATCTCTATTAAAAAAAATTAAATATTTAGTAAATAAATTTTACTATTTTTAAAAAAGATTAGGCGTTCAGTGGATTACTCATCGGTAAAATCCGGACGGTAACCACGGTTGGGACATCCGGTCTGGTTCCCCACTCGCCGCACCGCACCTCACCTACGTACGGTGGCTACGTTTTCAGATTTCAAATGGCTGAAGCGCTCCAAAGGTCGCGCCGGTTATATATATAACCGAAGATTTGACATCTTTTTCCCTCTTTCATCTGAGTAACAGGATTTTGAGATTTCCCTTGTTTTGACAACCGAATGTCGACTTCCACCGTATCCATCACTGCGAACCCGACTGCTCGGCGCCGACCCGTGGTTTCCACCGAGAAGAAGACTACCAGAATCGAGTTGCTCGCCGTCAACGATGCGGCCGCGCCCCAACCGAGTCCCAAGGGTGCCGCCGGAGGCGACGACTTGGCCGCTGGAAACGGAAAGGCCCTGAGCCATCACTTACTTCGCGGGGAGAGATCTTCAAGGGACTTGGAGATGCAGGTGAAAACATCCCTGGGAAATGACAACAACAGCGCACCGCTTCGCCGCGCTCGCAAGGTGCTCCCTCACAGGCCGGAGCAACATCGCTGGGTCCCTGTTTTCAGAGTCTTCGCCAAGAATTTCATCCTACTTGTTGTTCTCGCCGGCTTGGTTCAAGTGATTCGTAGACTCGCTGTAAAACCCATGGATTCCGTCGCCGGGACAGAGATGGGATTTTCCGAACTCGAGGGACGGATTGCGGAAGTGGAGGCCTTTATGAAGACCACCGCCAAGATGATCCAGGTACAAGTTGAGGTCGTGGACGGCAAGATTGAGAACGAAATCGGAGGGTTGAGGAGGGAAACCACGAACGAGTTGAAGAGATTGGAAACCAAGAGCGAGGGATTGGAGAGGTCCTTAGGCGAATTAAAAGAAGTAGAATGGTTATCGAAGGAGGAATTTGATAGGATATATGAGGATTTGAAAGATTCTAGGAGGAAAGAACGTGGAGATGGACGTGGGAATTTGGACGAGATTAGAGCGTACGCGAGGGAGATGATTGAAAGGGAGATAGAGAAGCACGCGGCAGATGGACTCGGCCGTGTGGATTACGCCCTGGCAAGTGGCGGGGCAATGGTTGTGAAGCACTCGGCGGCGTATTCGGTGGGAAAGGCGAGTAACTGGTTCTCGTTGGGCGGCAGAAATGCGGTTCGTGCTGATAAGATGTTGAGACCCAGTTTTGGGGAGCCCGGCCAGTGTTTTGCGTTGAGCTCGGGCAGTGGGTTTGTACAGATTAGGCTGCGCACGGCTATTGTCCCTGAGGCTGTTACTTTGGAGCATGTTGCTAAGGTGATATTGCTTAGTCAATATAGATTTTATGCTGTTGTATCGTTTTAATATCTGAGAGGTTCAATTTGAGGTTTCACACTGCAAATTCCAAATATTCACAACCTGCGCGAACTCACTATGAAACCTGGACTTTTTTGAACGTGAAATTGGCTTGGGAAGAATATCTCCATTTATTGGGCGCTATATTTAATCTTTTACTTGGAAACGGGTTGGTGAAAAACAACTAATGGTAATTTTGGGAACTTGTGACAACTTTTTAAATACACAACTTGTGAGAGTAGAAACACCTACTCGGAAGCTTGAGCTGAAGTATTTTGACTTTTTAGACGAAATGGAATTCTACATTTATTTTTTGGAGAAGTGAAATTCTAGATTTTGTAGTGTTATAAATGCAAGGAAGCTTAATTTAAGGATGGGAAGATGCCAATGAGCTCTAGCTCAAATGGCACCTTTTCATCTTGCAAGAATGTAGTGGAAGGTGAGGTAACGACGTGTGTGTGTGTTGCCCTTAAAATGTACTTATATTTATATATGAGGGTGGGATGGTATATTAGTTTTTGAAGAGTGGCCGATCTTTTAACTTTATTGTAGTCTTCCCAGCTTTGTTCATACAATCTTCATTGTTTTCTTGTAGATGCAATAATTTTGTTGAGGCAAATACAATGCCTGTTGAATTCTGGATCAATATGGTACTTAAACTTCCATGATGTAATAATGGTTGTATTGTATTGGTCTCCTGGTTAGATTGAGATGCTGCACTTAATTTTTTTTTAAATCCAGCTATGTATCTACTTGTGAACTTTTTATTTCGTGAATTTCCTTGGTTTATTTGCATGTGGGAAAGTTCTTGTGCCAGAGTTGTGAGGGTTAAGAATGATTCATGTGAAAGGAGCTTTTTTGTCATGAGTTTGTGTGGTTCTGTTTAATTTAAGACAAGGAAGGCCAAGCAAGTTGAAGAAAGCACAATCTGTGGAAGTGGAGCAGTGAATTGGTGCTGTATGTGTAAGAAGAATGGCGCCATTGATTATCTTCTTTTTCATTGTGAAGTAGCAAGAGATCTATGGTGCTTCTGCTTCATATTTAAGGGGTTGTGTTGATTGAGTTATGTATAGAAGGGTGAGAGTTCTTGGTGAGCTGGAAAGGATAGCAGATTGCACGGGAGTGGTAATATTTTGATGCGAAAAGAACTTTTTGTTTGATTTTAGTTGAGGATGAGGGCAAAGCCAGTGGAATGTGAAAAGCTATATTTTCTGAGGTTCTTGCACTTTGAGTCTTAAGGCTCCGCTTTATGTGTTTTCAAGGACAAAGTTTTCCTCCAACTCAATTTGGAGGAACCGTTTATAAATTTGACAAGTGTCCATTGAGCATATGAGAAGCACATGCTTTATGCAGTTGTGGCACCAAAAACTCTTCATATGTATAGACATCCTTGTGAAGTTGCCTGTCTTTTCTCTCTGCAACTCATCTGCATCCTCTCATTAACTTGTCAATAAATTGCAGTACCATCTGTAGTTATTTCTGTTCACTCTATCTTGACCTGTTTCTGCTTGTGCTAATAAATTGATTTACTTGAATTTTCTCTCCGAACAGAGTGTCGCATATGACAGATCCAGTGCTCCCAAGGACTGCAGGGTCTCTGGATGGCTGCAAGGGCAGAACCCAGTTGAGTCGGTTGATACTGAGAAGATGTTTCTTTTAGCAGAGTTTACTTATGACCTTGAGAGGAGCAATGCTCAAACCTTCAATGTGTTGAACTCAGAAAGCTCTGGCATTGTCGACACAGTCAGGCTGGACTTCACATCCAACCATGGAAGCCCTTCCCATACTTGCATTTACCGCTTCCGAGTGCATGGTCGGGAGCCCAACTCTCTTTATACAATGGCAATGCAGTCTTGACGAGGCTAACGATTTCGGCATCCATGTAGCTCTTGTTGTAATTGTTGTTTCTACTTCCCATATTCTTTACTTAGATTTAGTGGCGAAACTTCTAACTTTCTAGTTGCTAGATATAAATTTCTGCTTAGTGAAAAAAAAGGTAGATATGGACCTTAATTATCTGTGTTTAGAGTTCTCTATTTCTTCATCCTAGTGTTCATCAAATAGATGTGTATCTTATTGTATGATTGGTGAATCCTTATGAAGGAGCTTAAATTGAGTTTAAATTAGTGCTGTGAATCGAAATTCATTTCAATTTGAGAGCTGATATTTACTTTGGTTGTAGAAAAATGTAGAGGTAGACCTTGAACCAAAAGAAGGCAAGCCATGCATGATGAGTGGCCTAACCATTAACAATCAGATGCTGCATCTGTATCTTGGATCCAAACCTTCTAGCTATCCCAAGCAAAGGATCTGGTTTGGATTAGGATAACAATTTTAGGACTTGAAATGTAAGAGAAAAATAGACATTTGAGATTATTTCTACAATTTTTAAATCATTTAAGGTCTCGTTTGTTTTCATAAATGAGATGAGATGAGTTGAGATAAAAATTGAAAGTTGAAAGTTGAATATAATATTGCGAGAATATATTTTTTTTACTGTTATTTTTGTTTTGAAATTTGAAAAAATTGAATTGTTTATTTTATTTTGAGTAAAAATTTTAAAAAATTATAATAATTAAATGAGATGAGATGATAAGTTTAGTGTCCTCTGGTTGACTAGACTATCTTATGATTTGAAAACTTAGAAAAAAACAAAAAAACAAATATCTTACGGACCTGTCATAGGTCAAGTGGTCATTTTCTAAATGCATATCGAATCCAAGTTTTGCCACTTGAAAAAAAAATGGCTTCTAACTAATGGGATGGAGATAAAGGCACAAGATAATGTTCTTTATGCAGATGCTTCTTTGTTTCCTTTTCTTCTTCTTCTTCTTTCTCTTTGAACGGAATATTAGCAAGAATTTCAAAAGTCGAACAAAAGATCGGAACAAGAAATATGAAACAATTTAATATTTAGATTTAAGCACTATTTGTTCTTTTATTGAGCAATGAAGTTTCATCTTCAATAATCCATGAATTCTGAGGTGGATCCGACCACCCTAATCCCAAGCATCCAAAAGTCCACCCCAGTCCCGAGCAGCTAAAGATCTACTGTAGATCTGCCCACTCCAAGGGATGGTTCGGCCTTTCGACCGCCCCATAAAGGCTGTTCGGGGTGGCCACAAACCACCCCACAACAGGGTGGATCCCTAAGGCCTAAGGGGTGGCGGCTGCCCATGTTTTTTCTTTTAATTTAAATGTTTCAATATACAATGATGTAGATGCAATTTAAATTCATGGGTGACGTTGATGCCACAATTACTTCCTCTTCTGACTTTTTATGCGGATAAGAAAACAAAGTACATAATGACCAATCAAAACGTTTCCCTAAAAGAGTTGGGACTTTCAAGGGACATGTTCTATGATTCTATCCCCACTCTTAGTTAACTGTTCCTTAATTCTTGATGCCTTCTTTTTTCCTCTCCTTTGCACGTAAATAGTTTACACTTTATAGCCTCGTTGTGGAAACTTTCATCCATTCGGTTCATTGTCACTATCACACAGACTTTCAGTTCTAGATCATCGAAGATTCAGCTTCTTTTCTCTTTTCTTGTCTACTTCCAACTGAAACTTTCAATGTATACTTCCAGGAAACTAGCACATTACAGTCTGCAATATTATTAGGTACGAATTGCTTGCCTTGGCAGTTTGACTTTTTTTGGGAAAACCCATCTAGGAAGTCAACTTCTTTCGAGGGTTGCCACCCTATTCTTTTATTCTTGAAATTCTGTATGGCCTCCTGGCCAACCTTGCTCTCCTATTCATGAGTCCCATTACGAGAATGTGCAAACTTATTTTCTGGAAATTTCTGATTGTTTTTGTTTAGGAACCAATTGGATGTTATACCTGCTCTGAATGTGTTGGTCCATGTGTCGTTCTTTGAATCTTCTTGTAGTTTTCAGCACATTGGTTTCTTGGCTTCATAATGTCCATTCTTTCCTGTTATTTTCCTCTTAATGCACTGCCTGTTTCAACTTTTGTCTTTGAATATGGAATTGGCATTCTTTTTCAAAAGGAGTAGGCGGGGATGGTTTGTTTCTGACGCTTAGTCAAATTTATTTTTCAATAAATTATAATAGATTTATTTATTTATTTTATTTTCTAATGTTTTAAGTCTGAAAAATTGCATGGTTTTGCTGTATACCTTTGTCCGTGAAGGTTTATGATTTGGAGTCTGCCAGATTGATCCGATTTCAGACATGACTCTAATGACAAGAGAGGAAAATGAATGATGAATGGGCAGGCAACATTTCAACATTTCGTACATTTATCTCTCATATCTTGTTACTCAAAATGCAATATTCTCACCCATTGTTGCCCCTGACACCTGTGATTCCAGTCTTTCATTCGGGATATTTTTTCCAAAAGGGAGAGAAGTGAACAAGAAGTGAATAATGGCACATTCGATTTTCTTGGTGAGTGCCGTGGTATTCCCTCTTGAACAGAGTGAGATGAATCATTATATCTGTTTAAGAAAATGAACGGAGTAAAACATTTTTTTCCATGTCTCTTCGTAGATGTGAAAAGTATCTCTTTGTTAGAAAGGATCCTCACATAGACACTGTTTTTCTTTTGTTATTCGCATAATATTCCTGTTGCTTTATCTAGAAAGTGAACGTATTCTTTTCCCTCTGAGTGGAGCATTCTTTTCTTGGGACGTTTGTCTATTCTATTTCTTTGTTTTGGTAGTTTAGTTTTGGAAAACTGATCGAGAATATGGAAGATAATGGAAACTGAAGCAGCTTAAATGATAAGGGAACCATAATGACAGAAACAGGGGAGCACATGCCAATTTTCTCTGAAATGGAGAATATATTCATGTTGGAACCTTAAGCTAGTGTAAGAAAGGAAGCTAGAGTGGCACGTCTTATCTTTCGCTCAGTTATTAATTGCTTTTTGATACAAGTTGCTTCTTATATAATCTCTGTTGTCGGTCAATAAAGTGGAGTTTGAGAATAGCATAGATTTCCCAGCTACACAGTCAGACTTACACAGAGTTTCTCTGGCTCAAATTGCCTAAATTATCATATCTTCTGTTAATTTTAATCATCTTTTTTTGTCATTTAATCTTCTTCTATAGTTTCTACTTGCAGAAGCATGGTCTAATCCGAGGCTTAAGAGTCTATTTTCACAAGCATAGGACATCCAATGCCTCTTGGTCAAGATGTTCAGACATTTAGGTCTTAAAAAGATGATGTTTTTCCCCTTTTTTAGTTTCTTTCTTCCTATTTTTTGGATTTCTATTCAGATGCATATGTTTTAATTTATGTTATTTTAATGTTTACATTCAATTTTCGTTGTGTAATTAGAGTCTTTGTAGCAACATGGAATGTAGGTGGGAAATCTCCCCACAGTGGACTTAACCTGAACGATATTCTTCATGCAGATCAATCAGATATATATATCTTGGGGTATGTTCTCCTTTTCCCTCTTCCTCCCCCCACCCCCCAAATCTCTTTTTCTTCCCTCTTTAATTGTTTTCGACCAAATTATTGCATTAATATATCGAGATGTTTTTATTTGAAATATGATTTTTTTAACTAAAAACAAAATCCATCAGAATACTGCCCCCCCAACAGAAGGGAAATCTGAATCCCTTTCATAAGTAGAATCCTTTGAAATGCCTCACTTGGCGATTTTGAAACAAGTTTGCTGTAATATTGTTGTCAACGCTCAATATGATTGCATGCACTCATTTTGGTGTGACCAACATAACGAAGAAGAAGAAGAATTCTGAAGTTTTAGTTCCACCTTTGCAGCGTTACTTGGTAGTTATTAGAAATCATGTACTATGCGGTCATATTCTGGAGACTTTTATATATATTATAATTCAATGAAGAAATTCTGTCATGTTATATGGTGGTTCTGCCATGTTATGTGATTTTTCTGTCACGTTTTATGATTGTTCTTCAAATCATCAGTTTTCAGGAAATTGTCCCTTTAAATGCTGGGAATGTCCTAGTCGTAGAAGATAATGAGCCTGCAGCAAAATGGTTAGCTTTGATCAATCAGTCACTAAACAAATCATATGAGGTGGCATCGAGACCATTAAATCCCGTGGCCTCCCTTGGTGGTTCCTTGTTCTTCTCGAAATATTCCCTTAAAAAGCTCAGCAAGACTTTTAGGACGGAGAGCAGGAGGCTGAAGACTTGCAACTGTATACCTGATGTAGAAAGGAAGCAGAGTAAGGATTTCTGTTTCCGTTACCAACAATCACATATAAGCAAAGATGACATTTCCTTAGAAGAGGATTATGATGTACCTAATGGAATTGACATCGCGGAATTCTCCATTCCCTCGAGTACCAACCACATGAACTACAGTCTAATAGCCAGTAAGCAAATGGTGGGAATTTTTCTGACTGTTTGGGTGAGGAAGGAGCTTGTTCAGCATATAGGCCACTTGAGGATCTCCTGCTTTTGTCGTGGAATTATGGGACTGGGAAACAAGGTTTTGTGAATACTTATTGTCGTAGATATGATTTTTATAGATGCATAGACAAAATTGTGTCTGAGATATATTTGAGAATGTCACATGCGTATTTTACCATACTATATATGTCATCTTACTGTTGATTCTATGGTGGCAGGGGTGTATTTCTCTGAGTATGCTATTCCATCAGACAAGCTTTTGCCTTGTCTGCTGTCACTTGGCATCTGGAGAGAAGGAGGGGGATGTGCTTAGAAGAAATGTGGATGTCATTGAGATACTGAAAAATACTCAGTTTCCAAAGATTTGCAAATCGGCCCACAGTAGGGTGCCAGATAAAATCGTTGAACATGAGTGAGCATCTATGAAATTATTGATTGAAAG
The DNA here is from genome assembly GCA_029856935.1 of Cyclocarya paliurus. Classification (NCBI taxonomy): domain Eukaryota; kingdom Viridiplantae; phylum Streptophyta; class Magnoliopsida; order Fagales; family Juglandaceae; genus Cyclocarya; species Cyclocarya paliurus. The sequence goes on from CM056958.1 coordinate 21,235,475, forward strand.
TTTTAAGTGTCTTTAGAAGTGCACCTATTGTAGTCCATTACTAATTTTGGTTCCTTACCTATTGTTTTATTTACCACTTGGAAATCTGCTTCAGTCGGGTCATTTGGTTAGGGGACTTGAATTACCGAATTGCATTGAGCTACTCTGAGACAAGAAAGCTCCTGGAGGAGAATGCCTGGGATGCACTTCTTGACAAAGATCAGGTACTTGACTTCACCTTGAATACAACAAGAATTCAGTTGGAATTTCTGAAAACGTATGGAAAGCCAAATTTTCTTTCAGTGCATTTCATAGAAATTGGAAAGCCCCTTGTGTTCATATTACTATTTGCCTATACTCCATTCCCTTGAAAAGAGCTATTGTAGAGTATGGCGGCAATCAATACTTTGTCTTTTAAAAGTGAGTTCACGGCATTTCATCAATTGGGTAACTGAATTTCATCACTTTCTGATAATATCCCTTTTGGCTTGATCAAACATGGATTTGTGCCTTCTTATGTATCATTACAGCACTCAAATAAACATGTCATTTGTTTCATATTCGAGAGGATCATTTTACAGAACAACAATGACATGACCTTAATGCTATGCAAACCAAAATGATCTTTCATTTTACTCTGATAAAAAAAATTACAAAGAACTGATTGGTTTGTTTTTGGCTCAAACACCCTGAAACTTTTCCAGTACTTGATTTGAAAACAATTGCCCTGAACTTTTGATTGTCTCTGTTGCTGCATGCTTTGTTTGTTGCTTTATGGGGTGTACTCATCACTTAGGTTTATATACTTTTATAGCTGAAAATTGAAAGAGAAGCAGGGCGAGTGTTCGAGGGATGGAAAGAGGGTAAGATCTACTTTGCACCCACATACAAGTACTCCTACAATTCAGACACCTATCATGGAGAGACAAAAAATTCAGAAAAGAAAAGGAGAACTCCTGCTTGGTATGTAAAGATAACATGTTTATGGGATATAATTAAGCATCATGTGCAAAAATCTGAGCAGTTTGGAATTGCAGGTGTGACAGAATACTGTGGCATGGAACTGGGATACGGCAACTTTCTTACATACGTAGAGAGTCCAAGTTTTCTGATCACCGGCCTGTTTGTGCAACATTTTTGGTGGATGTCGTTGTATCAGATGGATTAAAGAAGGGATCAGCAGAGTCTCACATGAAAGTTGGGATTCAAGAGCTTTTACCTCCAACTAGTAAATATGTTCGTCGAACAAGGTGTGAGTTCATGAACAAGTTACTAGGATTATTGTAACAACCGACCCTAATATTAGGCTATAGAGTATAGATACATTTTATGTATTTTCCTATAGCTATAAATATTTTATTATTATTATTATTTCTATTGTTATTATTATGATATGATTATTATTCTATCTCTTTAAGAATCCTAAACTACACCAACTCTTACGTTCGGTTTATCCACTGCACATGCACGTACACATTCCTAGCTGTTTACGACTTCACTTGGCTCTATCGACCGTGTCCTTCGCATGCACGCTGCATCTCTAGGGTTTCCTTTTGGTTCTCTAACATCTATATATATATATATATATATATAGAAACACACGCACACAATTATGATTCATGAAGAAAACCTCCAAGCCGTAACCTCCCTCGAAGCCTTCCTCCCTTGTACGCTGCCTCCTTCTCTTCCTCTGCCGTTAACCCCACGGAAACCACCATGCCTCACACCGCCATGCACGTAAACCTCCACCGCAGCAGCTCCATGGTCTCGTAACAAACCACACGGACACCACCCAGTGAGCACACGACCGCATCTGCACCTCCACGTCCTTCCCGTGTGAAGCCCAGCAGCACAGCACCATATCCCTCGGTTTCTGCACCACCCAAATCCGCCCCTGTCCACCGTGAGCTACGGACAACCCATACGGATAGTCCCGTGTTTTCTCTTCGCCAAAACAGAGTACAGCCGCACGTTTCTCGCTGTCTGTTGCTGCACTCACCATCATCCATGGCAGCAACCATCTCGATGCCACCGGAAACAGCCGCCGACCTGCAGCCCTGTCTAGCCCACTGCCTTCCGATAAGCCACCGCCGCAGCATCCACAGACGGGAAGCCCGAAGCCGAGCCAACGTCGCTGTCCCTTCCAGCAATCAGTAACCACCGCAGTAGACCACCCCGGGTCATCGGATCACAACCCACGGCGTCAGAAACCGCCGACCAGCACGACCGCCAGCCACCCATAGCCGCTGCACGCCAGCTCCTCCTTCGGTGAGCCTCTATTGTTCTCTCGTATGCACTGCACGTCCATTGCACTGCACGTTCCCTTTGTATCTGCCGAATAAGTTTGTATCATCAGGGTATTTCATGCAATCGGGCCTTGGGCCGTATACATACTGGGCTTAATTGGAAGTTGTGTTTTAAAATATAAATTTGGGCTTAGTTTAATGTGTTGGTTGTTTAGCTTGTGTTTTAAAAAATGTATTGGCCTTGTTTTAAAAGTGTTTCGGGCCTTGTCTTAAATCTGATGGGCAATTCTTTTGTGGGCTAAAACTTGAGGATAATTAGTCATATAATATGTAATTTTAAATTGGGCCGATTTTATGATGTTTCAAACATTTTTTAGTGATTTTATTAGACTTAATATTTCAAAGAGGAGTTATATTTTATTAAATAAAAATATTAATCATAAGATCATTTTTATAAGAAAGTATTCAAAGAATTTGAAATCTATTTTAAAGTATATTTTTATACTATTGATATTTTAATTAATAATCCAGTTAACTATTTAACTAGATTTTTAAGATTTCTTATGTTATATATTTAATAATATTGAAAGATTAGATATTATATTAGTATTTAAATTTCAATGGTTAAACATTTATTTTAAATACTTGAAATCTATGTTATGAAGTGAACCTCTAATATTTTTATAGTAGATTTTGATATATTTATGCTATTGAAGTGTATATTTTCAAAATAAAGAAATATGTTAAGAGTATTTAAATAATATTGATAATTATTATATTCCTTATAAGATTAAATAATTATGTTAAGAAAGTAAATCTCTTTTAAGAATTTAGATTTTTATGACTTATTTTAAATAGCCCAAATATTTTACTAAGTTATAATATGTTATTAGTATTTTTAAGTAATTTAAAGATATAAGAATTTATTGGTTTTATGGTGTTAAACAAAAGATTTATTTGACTATCTTTCAGATTAGAAAGTTAATTAAGTAAGATTATGCTATTAGTATTTTAAATAATTTAAGTTATAACTTTCATTGATTTTATATTAAACAGAACATTTTTTATTCATTAGATTATACAGTATGAATTTTGTTAAGTAGGATATTAGGATATGGTTCCCAGACAGATTTAGTGACTTTTAATACTTTATATAGGTGACGCGTTACGAAGCGAGATTCAGGAAATAGCACTACGAGGTAAGTAATTTGATCACAAATTAGGATCATCACAGTCAGCTTATGTTTAAGTATTATTCAAGCCAAGTCATTGACAGCCTTTGTTTATGTACCACTCATGTCATATGCAAACATGTCATCCAGCATAGCATTTGATCATGTCATTCCGCATCATGTTCAAATTCAGAAATTATAATTATGTATGTATTATGTCATGCATCTCATGGTCATAAGACACATAAGTTATCTTAAGTTCAAGTGCAAGATAAGATCAGTTCAGTTAATCAGATGGCCATTCAGATGCATGGTACCAATGCAGTTCAGTTCAGGGTGGTGTGCAAGCCACGAACTCAGTCGTGGTCCACCATAGTACGCTAGAGTACTATCAGCGGTTCCCCTCGTGGCCACGGGATGTGGGGCCGGTGCACAACCTCACACACAGGGTTAAGTGTGTTGGCCAGTCAGTTCAGTCAGTTAATCAGAACAGTCAGTTAAATCAGATCAGTCAGTTAACTCAGATAAATCAGTCATGCATAGCATAAGCATCAGTATGAACATTCATGAATTTTAAGTTCTCAGCATGAAAAACTTTTATGAAAACCTTATGTTTAGTATGTTAACGATGTGATGGATTTCTTACTGAGTATTCGACTCATTTTAGTTTGTTTTCATATTTTTAACCACCCAGGTGATGATGATGATTATGAGCAGACAGGCCAGGATTAGAAGGAGCAGTTATTTTAGTTTCAGACCTTCTAGAATAAATTACTTTTATGACATAAATTTATTCAGTTTATTCAGTTAAGTTTTTTGAAGACATTTTTATCAGACAAAGTTTTATGCAATAAATCCTAAATTGTTTTTTTTAAAATGAGATCTCTTGCCGGGTTTATTTTATGAAAAACACGTGACACACCTAGCCTACGGGAAGGGGGTGTTACAATTATAGTTTCAAGTTGTGACTTTAAAAGATTAGGTACCACAATACAGAGAAAAAGCCTGGAGGCCCTATAGGTAAAGAAAAAATGTTGGTCTCTTTTATGGACTACATTGTTTGTCATAAAGCCCATTGAAGATCACAATTATAAAGTATGGTTAGTAAATTTTCCATCTTTGTTGTTAAGAATATTGCTTGGAAGTTGGATGTTTCTTACATCCTCAGGAACTGATATACTTTAACACAGTAATCACAAGATTGAAGAATATTCCAGTTTTGTTGATCTTCTGAGATCAATTAGGGTTAAAAAAAAATGGAGTTTGCGCGGAATCATTGTAAGTTGGGAAACTTATACAGAGCACTTAGCAACAGCACAAGTGTAAATAGCTCCAATGAGAAACTTGTTTCTTGGGAAATGTCTTAACAGTATAATGTTCCCAGCATTCAAGATTGCATCTGGTTAATGTACCTGTGTATTAGTAACTCTGTATTCTGAACCTTAAGTGGGAATGAATCGAATGATTGGCGAGGCGTTTGTATTCCAGAAATTATACTGTGTGCCTCAATATATTTGTTTTGTAACTTCTGTTGTTTGTTAAAGCCAATACAAGGAGGTAATATTCCATATCCATATATGCTGCTTGTGAGGCTCAAATGCTTGGCCTCACCTGGTTTGATTTTAGATTCACAAGAATATGGACTCAACGTGATCTGTATTGAACCATTATTCAATCTAAATAGTACAATTATTTTTGGTCAGAATAATAACCAATTTGAATGACAAATATGACAGAAAATTTTTAATACTGAATTGATCAAGTATGACTGACTTCTGTGTTATCTGCTGGTTGCACTGTTCAGATTATTATTTCTTTTTGTGTTCTCTGTCAAGTATTTAGCTGTAGCCTGTACCTGTCTCATTAACCATATCTTGGTATTGCCATTTTAAAGTTTGTGAATTAGTTTTCAGGTAGAATCCAAAGTGGCCAACCAACCATTTGTACCTAAATCACGTGCATCATCACATGCTTGCTCTTAATAAGAAAAATAAATGTAGCCGAGTCTCTGGGAATTTAGAGCTGAAATAAAGATCCATCACATGACACACCTGCATCTAATCTCAATTTTGAATGCAAGTTCCTATTAAGAAAAAGATCTTGGGGAGCTCTCTTCCTCTCAATTTCTACCTTTCTCATACAGACAAACAAGAACTCACTTTTCATTTGCTATTATAAGTAGCCATAACTCTTTCATTAGCCCAAGCATAAGCTAGAAGATATCCTCTGAGTCTGCAAAACTATGACATCCTGCTTCATATCATTGATTGCAGTTATTACATTGATAGTTTCAATGGCCCAAGCTAGGATTCATCCATCTTCCTTATCTTCAACATTGCCTTCACCCTCTCAAGATCTTGTACATTCCCACACGGACCGGGGTACAACCCGGCCAGTGGTTGCTAGTCTTCGAAGAATACCTCGCAGCGGTCCTAATCCCACTCAGAACAAGTAATCTTACCTACCTTTACTAATATATACTCATGGCCGGATTCCAATATATCTGAAGATTTTACATCAAGTCATGTTTCTATGCTAGGTGGCCCAGGCCAAAGCCTCGGATAACCGGCTGAAGATTTGCAGTCTCTTGAACCTTCAAGGCTTATATATCAGGCTGCAAGATGCACTTGATTTTTCTGAGAGTAAGCAGAATGCAAAATGGCATAGTCTTCAAAATCTAACAGCTATTGATGCTTTGACGATACAACTTTTTCACAGAAGCACTGCATTTAGGTAAGCTACCTTATTGTACTTGCAAAGTTTTTGAACGATATCTTGTATTCTTAGTTTTGGATGGATTTAAATAGCTCACTTTACAAAATCAGAGGTTTTGAATTTTATCAATTTTCTTTTCGGCCTCAAGATTCATACTAGAAGCATATATATCTTGGCAACAGATCTCGTTCGCAGGAGAGTGATTTCCATTAGCCAGACGCCATCTCAATCATACCTATTGTAAAGGAATAGTCAATCATCTATATATATCTCGTGAAGAGAAGTACGTACTAAAAGTTTCAATCCATGGAGGATTTTGAAACATTTCAGTAGCATTTCTTTTACTAATTTTGCTTCCAGAAGAAAGTACAAAGCCCACAGTACTAATGTAGAAGTCAAGGGGGCCGAGAATTTCGTAGCTAAAGATGATGATTCATTCTATTTGGTTCTCACTAGCTGAAAGAATTAATTCAAGATAAGCACTGTTGAAACTTTTTCACTAAGCCCCCGTTTGGTTGCAAAATTTAGCTGAGATCAGTTCAGTTTAGTCTAATTTTAAGCTGAGTTTAACATCCAAATATCAAACTCTCAAATTAATAAACTTATCCCAACTCAAAACTTCTTTATCCGTTAGATCCATAACATTTTTCAACTCAACACATCTTTATACGTAGGACCTACAACTTTTTTCAATGTCTCACAAATAGTGCTAAACATATTTTAACATTCAAACACATCTAAACTCATTTTAGATGGATCCCACATAACTCATTATTATTTATGTTCATAAATAATTCAGTTCAGCTCAAATCAATATCCAAACGCAACCTAAGACTACTAGTGGCTCAATAGTTACTCTTACTTGGTTTGGCATTGATTAAGATTGCGTTTGGGTATTGTGGTAATTTTAAATATTCTGTGAATAATAATAAAAAAGTAATGATAGAATACTGAATAATACTAGTGAATAAAATATTTATTGAATTTTTTAATGGGACTGAGGTTTAGGAATGACTCAAACCTAACTCGAGGAAGCGTCCGCGACTTCCCGCTACGTAGGTATCTAATTTTTGGTGGGTAGGGTGCTGCTATGGTCATAAGGAGACCAGCTCTGATTGCCCCTCCTACACTTTTTCTCGCTGCCTTGCACGTGTTGATTGATGGGCTGAGATGGCCGTGAGGGATGGCAAAGCAGGGTCGAGAATGCTTTGATGCCAATGCAAGCTGCTTAGGGGATGGTGATAGTCGACGCTAGCTTTACCATATGGTAAACTCTACATGTAGAGTATATTTATTGTGTCAAACATTCTCCTTTGTCAACATCGAATTAACGACCCACAATGGGGTCATGTCAATTTTCTCAAGTTCGAGGTGAAGGAGCTGGCAGACCTTGTAATCTGATTCACAAGGAAGGAACAAGGGTTGTCACTTTAATATGGTTTTTAAGTTATCAAGGATCCTACTGTATATATATATATATATATATATATATATACACACACATAATGCAAAGGTGCAAAAGAAGCCATTGATTATATTTCATCCCCACCTTATATCATGTGTGTACGCAGATAACTATATCTTTGCACCTTAGTTCACGTATACCTTAGTTCACGTATAGGGGCCATGAAATCATCACGTGTCCAAAAAGTTTAAGCGCATAAGAACTAGTAGACTTAATTATTTATATTCGGCAAATCTAGCGAATATTTGAGAACTCCAATAGTTTTCCAAGTCTTACACGTGACATTTTTTTAACAAATTAAGAATGAATTTGGCGATCGAGAAGCAAGGCTTTGACACAACCGTACTTGAACGTGTCCAAGGACCAATTCATCAAGAGAGAATAAAATATGCATGCCACAATTACAACAAACCCTCCTAAGCAAAGCCAAAGCAATGTGGAAGCAATCCAAATTACGAAGAGTACTAATTAAGTACTTGTCATGCCAACTAGCTTGGAGTTGATTACCTTCTTTAGTCGAGGGGGCTCCAATTTAAGAATCCTTCAAAGCATCTCCAAAATATCCGCATGACACTTAACAACGAGTAATATTAGATATAATTTTAGGTGTACATGCAAACTCTGTATATATACTTTCTTTAAAAGAGAGTAATGACTATAAATATCATTTCTCGACACTTAATACACCCATATATATGTAGACTTTTTTAACCTTTTTCAGTTTTGAGAAGTGTTTTAACCACAAAAAAATTTCATAAAAATAGACTCCCAAATTGATATAATTTAATAAGGTACATCAAATTATAAAATTATTTTTATTGTAAATTAAATCTAATATATTATATCAAACTACTCTAATTTATAAATTTACTTTTATAAAATCTCTCCATGGTTAAAGCATTTCTCTACATGTTTTACTTTCCACAATAAATGAAAAGAAAGAATGAAAAAAAAACAAAAGAGGTGAAGGTCGTTGGTTTCTAACAGACAGCGGAAACGACTACATTCCACGTTAAACGTCCACATCTTCGGATCCGGTCATGTCTTTCCTTGCAAGTTCCTCCCACAACTGTATGCATTGTTGGTCCAAACCGACACACAAAACCCAACGCCATTATTACTTTCACGCACATTTATATATGCTTCACTTCTTATACATCCATGCATGCATGCATGCATACATACATATGTGTATTTATATGCGTCATAGATTCGATCGGAACCCATTGCCCTGCATGCAAAGTGATCAACTCTCTCTGTCTCTCCTCCTCCTTTCTTTTCCACAAGTAGCAGTTGCTCTGTAAATATTGTACATGGCAATCACAATGCGAAAGCCAGCCTTTTCCTTCATTCTCTTCTGTGCCTTTCTCTCACTTTTCTTAGCTCTGTATACCTCGGCTGATCAGTCTTCATTACCGCAGTCGCGTTCTGATGCATGCAAATCTACTCTCTACCCAAAACTCTGCCGCTCAATCCTCTCCGCCATCCGCTCCTCACCGTCCGACCCCTACGGCTACGGCAAGTTCTCCGTGAAGCAATGCCTGAAGCAAGCACGAAAGCTGTCGATACGGATCGGCCACTACCTAACGCACAAGCGGCGCTCGTTAATGAGCCGCGCTGAGGTCGGGGCGCTCGACGATTGCCGCCAGCTCTCGCAGCTCAACGTTGACTACCTGCAGTCCATCGCCGCCAAGCTCAAGTCTGCCTACTCGTTGAACGATGAGCTCGTGGATCGAGTGCAGACGCTGCTGAGCGCGATCATGACGAACCAGCAGACGTGTTACGACGGGCTTGAGGACTCCAAGAGCAGCATCGTGGGCGAGTTGTCTGAGCCGCTGAACAACGTCACTCGGCTGTACAGTGTGTCTCTTGGGTTGGTGACGCATGCGTTGGAACGAAATCTTAAACGAAACAAGAAGAAAAAGGGGTATAAAGGTGGAACGTTTCCGACCAAGGGACACCCGGTCCGGGAACGACTCGAAAGCCTCATCAAAGTACGTAATGACCATGCATAATGCTTGTTCTATTTTTGTTTGGCTGATTTTCTGGCACAGTAACTTGAGCAACTTCCTAGTTAGCTAGAGGTCATACTTTGCAGAGCTTAGCTTCTTAAGCTAATTGACAGATCATATAATTACTTGGTCAACTCAATCGTTGGACTTTGGATATAGAAAAATTCTATTTATAAGTGAAGGATAACACATTAACTAAAATAATTATGTGACATAATTTATTTATTTTTTAAAAAATTAAAAATTAAATTTTACACATCAAATTTTACCAAATAATGTAGATGGTGTACTTTACACACCGACTTGATAACAGAATAACTTTTAGACATAACAGAACTAAGCATTTTCCACCTCATTTCTATTCTCCGATTGGAAATGCTTTAGCTAAAAAAAAAAAAAATTTTAAAAATTACAAATTAATATAATTTGATGTGATATATCAGATTATAAAATTATTTTTATTATAAAATATATATATAACATATTACATAAAACTACGTTAATTTGTGATATTATTTTTGTGAAATCTTTTTATAACACTTTTATTGTCCGATTAGTTTAAGAAAATTAATATCTATATCATGTTTAATTGATTCAATGAAAAAAGATTTTGCATAAAACAATAATTAATATTGTTGCTTCTAAAGCATTAATTAATTTTTATGGTACTATATATTTCTAGTTTTCCATTTTTAAAATTATTTGTTAAATAAGGTTCTAGAAAGCTGGCTCATGGTGGCCCCTGTAATTTATTTTAATACTTCGATGGTATCTATAAGATGTGATTTGAGAATGTTACAAAACCTAAACCTAAGTAGCTAGCTAGCAACTAGCTAGGTTCTATGCAATGCTGTCGGTTCCTTAATTTTACAATTACATTAATTAATCTCTGCTACTAGTATAATTAATTATTAATTAGGTGGTGTACTATATATATGATCTCTAAGTTTAATTGTTAATAATTAATTAATTAATTGTTATCTTGTTGGTGGCATGAATGTGCCAATAGATCTTGATCAGCACGTACGTATTAGAATAAAAATAATTAAGAATTTAATAATATATATAATTAGAAGCAAGTGAGTTAAAAATATATATAATAAGCGAGTTAATAATAATGGGTGCAAAGTGAAATGATCATGTGATTGAGATCTATAATTTTAGGACCGTTAAAGTAATATATATATATATAAGTACTTCAAAAGAGTACGTACTCACGGTTTTTAGACAACTTGTATTTTATGTCACTCATTTTGATCATGTGGTGTAGGCTCGTGACAAAGTGTCAAAGACAGCAATATTAATGCATATATGCAACCACCTAGCTAGCTTCTAAATTTACTTCTTTTACTAATCAATTAAATTGCATTTACTAGGAATTTTTTGTCTCTTTGTTTGTCTTACGTACGTACGTACTCATGTCTTTGGGCTCCGATAAATTAATTTGATTTTGAATAAGAGAAATATTTAGTAATTATAATAAAATTATATAAAAATAAACTTATAAATTAATATGATTTGATGTAATACGTGAAATTGTAAAATAAATCTAATGTATTAAATAAAAAAATATATATATATTTAGTAATTATAAAGAAATTAATCGATCAGGATCTGCTCACGAGTGAGAGACTGACCATGCATGCATGATGTGTACACGGTTTCTGATATCATATATACATGTCGGGTCATTAATCATTTTCCCAGAACAAAGCTTTTTCTTTTTATTTATTCGTTTATTTCTGGAAACTAATGAAGGTCAATATATAGTACTCTGTTCTAAAAATAAAATAAAAAATTCAAATAAAAATAAAATAAACAATGACTTATAATTAATTCACACACATTATATAATATATATGATCATGTGTGCATATTATATCAAAGTCTTTATAAATTTGCGCGTTAATCCAGCTATGAGATATGGGTGGCCGTGGTCGATGGGAAGAATTTGACCATTTGGGTTTAATTTACTTAAACGTTAATTGTCTTGGAATATATAATATTTTTAAGCAAATCATGAATAGAGGAAAACAAAGGGATCATAACGTGCCATGCCTTGGTGTGTGCGTACATTCTATCGATCAGAATTAAGTTCAGAACCAGTATATATATATAGCCAACTTGTTCTTATTAATTGAATTATAGTATATTGGAATTCTTGATCTTCTGTCTTAGGTTCTACGGAAAAACTCATGCAAAAAATCAAAGGAAAATTGCCCCAAGAGATCACCGGAACGGATTCTGGATGAATTAAGGGAGGACAATGGAATTCTTGTGAACGATACAGTGACTGTCGGCCTTGGCGGCACCGACAACTTCACGTCAATCACGGAGGCCATCGCATCTGCTCCAAATAATACAATGCCAGAAGATGGATACTTCGTTATCTACGCTAGACAAGGATGCTACCAGGAATACGTTGTGGTGCCCAAGTATAAGAAGAATATAATGCTGATTGGAGATGGCCTAAATCGGACGGTCATTACTGGAAACCATAGTGTGATCGACGGCTGGACAACTTTTAACTCTTCCACCTTTGGTAAGTTATAGCCTAGCTGTATAATTTATAAATATGTATGTGCTACATCTCATGATATTCTTTCAAAAGCTTCGGGCTTTATTATTGAATAGTACTAGTACTACTGTTTGCATGTGTTAAAAAAAAAAAATAATGCTACAATGTCATCTTATTTTGCTCTCTCAGTTTGACCGCTTATGTATTTGATATATTTTTTTAATTTTTTAAAAATGTTTAAAAATATTAAAATATATATATAAATAAAAAAAGAGAAAAAAATTGAAAAGGAGAATTTAGCCTAGGGCGCACATGCAGCGGTCACTGCTGGCGGCACCCAAGCATGACTCAAAAAATAAAAATCCAACTTGAGAGTTGGCTCAAGTGATAAGAATCTCTGTGATGGGATATGCTTCTCCAAGTCTTTCATTGCGACTGATATGAGTGCATTGTACATGTCTCGATTTAATCGGATAAAAAACATGTTTCTAGCTAGTGTCAGTACTAGATTTTTTTTTTTCTGTTCATTTGGATAAGGATACTATGTTGAATTGTCCCAAATTTTTCTGATCTAACACATGACATGACTAGCTAGAGTTATATATCCAACTGATCACTCTCAAACGGATTTGTATTCTGATGCATGCAGCTGTCTCTGGAGACCGGTTTGTAGCAGTAGACATTACGTTCAGGAACACAGCTGGTCCTGAAAAACATCAAGCAGTAGCACTGAGGAACAATGCTGACCTCTCCACATTCTATCGTTGTAGTTTTGAAGGCTACCAAGACACTCTTTATGTTCACTCACTCAGTCAATTCTACAGGGAATGTGACATATATGGGACTGTAGATTTCATTTTTGGGAATGCTGCTGCTGTTTTTCAAAGCTGCAATATATATGCTCGAGAGCCTTTGGCTAACCAAAAGAATGTTGTCACAGCCCAAGGCCGGATAGACCCAAACCAGAACACTGGTATTTCCATCCACAACTGCACAATTGAAGCTGCACCAGACTTGGTTATGAACTTGAACTCCACCTCAACTTATCTGGGTCGACCTTGGAAGATGTATTCTAGGACTGTGTACATGCAATCCTATATTGGAGGTTTGATTCATCAAGTTGGATGGTTGGAATGGAATGGAACGATTGGAACAGACACACTTTATTATGGGGAGTTTAAGAATCATGGGCCAGGTGCAGATACAGCTAAGAGAGTGCAATGGCCAGGTTATAGTTTGATGAACACTTCTCAGGCTTTGAACTTTACTGTAGATAATTTCACACTTGGGGATACTTGGTTGCCTTATACTGATATACCCTTTTCAGCTGGACTTCTAGATATCTAAATTAAAACTATATACAAGTTCCATTTTATATATAGCTGTAATATTATAATTTTGGAATGATTTATATATATATATATACAATATTATTCTTAATTATTTATTTTATCATTTTTAATCATATTGGTTGATGCGACGAGACAAGATTGGCGGGCTATGAGGTTTTAAACTCTAAGAGCATCTTCAATCGGTTCTCCATCTATCCCCCATCCCCATAATTTAGGGATAATTATCCGGTTTTGAAGAAAATACATCTCCATCCGGTTCCTCATTTTAGGGAAAATGTTTAGAGAATGAATAGTGGTTCCCCATATTTGGAGAACTACTATTCATTTTCCAAATCACTTTTATCAATATTTTATTCATTTCAAATAAATTAATTCTTCTTCCAATCATCTACACTTTCTCTCATACTCATATTTGTTATAATTTTAAATAATAGTTTTAAAAATAATTTAAATAACTCCGAAAATATAAAAAAATAATAATTTTAAAAATATTAAAATTAATTTAAATTCTATTTAAAATATTCATTAGAGTAATAATTCAAAACATAAGAAAAAATATTGAGTAGTTAAATTTGTAAATGGAAGTGAGAGAAAAAAGTAATAAAAAAAGAATAGAGAAATATTATTTTAATAGAATAAAGATAGGGATGAGGAATGGGATGTAGAAGGTTTTTTAAAGATAAATAAAATTTAGGGAAAAGTTTTAGGGAATGCACTTTTTAGCTAAATTATAGAAAATTTTATGGGGACTCTAATGGGGAATCCAATGGGAGCATCCTCATTGGAGTCCCCATATCTCATATATCCTTATAATTTGAAGATAATTATAGGATTTTCTCCAAAAGTCACTCTCCATTAGATTTCCCATTTTAGGGGAAATGTTTAATATGGAGAATCACTATTCATTCCCCAAATCACTTTTATCAATATTTTATTCATTTCAATTAAATTAATTCTTATTCCAATCATCTACACTTTCTTTCGTACTTATATTTGTTAAAATTTTAAATAATAGTTTTAAAAATAATTTAAATAACTTCAAAAATAAAATAAAATAAAAATTAAAAATTTTAAAAATAATTTAAATTCTATTTAAAATATTCATTAGAGTAATAGTTTAAAATATAAGAAAAAATATTGTGTAATTAAATTTGTAAATGGAAGTGAGAGAAAAAAGTAATAAAGAAATAACAGAGAAATATTATTTTAATAGAATAGAGATAGGGATGAGAAATGGGATGTAGAAGGTTTTTGAAAGATGAGTAAAATTTATGAAAAAGTTTTAGGGAATGTACTTTTTAACTAAATTATATGAAATTTTATGAGAAATCCAATCTGGATTTAAGGAGAAGCTTGGGATTTTAGAGACAAATAAATAAATAAATAAATAATTGCATGTTCTTTCTGTTACGAAGTTTTATAGACAGCCTCTTCTATAATATTCAGCTGTGCAGTACTACATGTGAAGATCATCATGAGAAGGAAAAGAAGTCATGTTAGTGCTCTGATAGGATTTGTTCTTTGGCATATACATAGTTCACGTGGTGTTTGTAGGATTAATTGTTTTGATTATTTAGGAGTATCTGATTCATTAGTTGTAAAATATTGAAGTAAGAAATGATGTAAGACACCAGGTGTTTGTGAAAAGTTCAGAAAGGAAATAACAACCGAATAGAATATGCTCTGTTTTTCTATATTTCCTTAGTACACTGGAGACCACAATATATAGGCCTTCAAGCCATAACAGAATTCCCACAATTTCAGGCCAGCTCATTCTTTCAATTACGACAATATTCTCCAACACGTCTACAAATAATTTCTCTGGAATATTCTGTACTGCTTCTAGACACTTTTTTTAGTGGTGCTGACTTATGGCAGGAGGTGCTACTTCCTTAACATATACATGGTATGATCATCGTTTGTGTTGGTGTTGTTTTTTATTTAAGGAGTTGAAATAATAAAAGAAAATCACACTATTCATTATATTTTAACACTAATTATTATTATTATTATTCAAACTACATCCCGGAAATGAAATATAAAAACTAGAATACTATTGCATTTTTTTTTAGGTTTTTTTCTTAAGAAATAGATAAAAAAAAAGTACCACATATACAAAGAGATTACACATAAATAAACTCACAAACTGACGTAGATTCACGTGATGTGTTAGATTTGTTTTATATTAAAAATAATTTTATAATTTGACATATTGTATCAAGTTATGTTAATTTATAAATTTATTTTATATAATTTTTTATGTTTAAAGTATTTATCGAATAAAAAAAGTTACTAAGAAAAGAGAGACAACCAGCGACAGATCCATAATGAAGTGCTTGACTTTGTATGAGTTGTTAATAGATGACACTTGCGTCAAAGGCTCAAAAGTGATAAGAAAAGGAGATGCTAATCCCCACGTGGGCAAAATCATTGGGCAAATATAGAAAAAAAAAAGGGTACGAGAGAATTTTAATGTTGATTTGAGGTCTCCTTTTCTAGAAGGTTTTTTTTTTTTTTTCAAAGTACTTTTCTAGAAGGATTTGAAAAATAAGTAATGCTTCAAAATATGATAACAAAATAAGAGTATGATAACAAAATAAGAGAAAATTAAGAAATTTTATGATAATAAATTTATAAACTGATGTAGTATGATATAATACGTTAAATTATATAATTATTTTATTATAATATAAATTTAATATATTGTATTAAAATTTTATAATATTGTTTTATGGGCTCGATATATATATTGATGATGAGAGTGCTACCTATAATTTTTATAAAACTTATTATTCATACTCAAACTATGGAATTCGAAGATTATACTTATTAACCTTTAATCTAGGATGATTCATAAGGATATATATACTACTTGAGAAATCTTCCATAAGTTTTGAAGAAAAATAGAAAAATATGTTTTTTTTCCCCATATAAGGTATCATATTCTATTTATTTTTCTGGCCATAATATCCTCAATTATGAGTCAATAAAAACATTCCCTCTAATACTAACCCTCTATTAACACATTATTCATCCATACAAGTCAAGGATATATAGATATAGTAAGCAATATCACCACATTTGATGTGTTAAAGTCTATATTGTCTATTGTTAAGAAAAATAATATTTACAGTCATAGAGTGCAATGCGCAAGTTGCATCGAGCACTCCATTTAAAAAAAATAAATGAATATGAGATTTATATGAAAAAATTATTTTTTTTAATGGTAGACCCAGTCTTTTTTAAAATGAATGTTTGTCGCTTGCACA
This sequence comes from Cyclocarya paliurus, assembly GCA_029856935.1. Lineage (NCBI taxonomy): Eukaryota > Viridiplantae > Streptophyta > Magnoliopsida > Fagales > Juglandaceae > Cyclocarya > Cyclocarya paliurus. The sequence continues at coordinate 21,252,203 of CM056958.1, forward strand.
ACTCATGATTGTATATAATATTACTCGTCTATTGCTAATATTTGATGTTATAAGATTTACAAATTGTGTCTACCTCTATCTGAATTGTAAGAATTAAAAATCTTCCTTGATTACATTTTGATCATTCTCTTTTCATATAACCTATAAAAGTGGAAATGAATTGCATAATCTCATAAACAGAGAAACTTGATTCCTATCCAAGATTGGATACAAACTTGGGAATTGAATAGTCTAAAAAGTGGAAATTAATTGCATATCTCATAAAGAGATAAAACTTGATTCCCTCTATCTGGAGTTGGATACGTACGAACTAATTGGGAATTGAATAGTCATTCATTAAGATGAGCATTGAAGCAAAATCCCATTCCCATTAACCTTAATAAAAATAACCGTAATTGACTTAATTTCTCTCTTAATGTCATGTTCCAACTCATCCTTCAATAAATTGCCCTTAACACTAGCTAACTGCCATTTTAACTATTGCTTACATGATTTCACATGATTTATGTAAGACTTGGTTTTTTTTTTTTTTTTTTATAAGAAAATATTTGCATTTCATATTGAAACCAACAAATAATTACAGATAAAGTTTATCTAGCCAAATAGCATGGCTTACATGAAGGGGCACACTCTGCCACCATAATTCAATATCAGTAATGTTCCGAGCGTTTTTTGCAAGTCTGTGGGCTTCCTCATTAGCTAATCTGTTCACATGTTGTGCTTTGTATTCCTTAAAACATTGCATCAATCTTTTTGTTTCTTGTACAAGTGTTATTCAAGGGGTGTAAGAATCACTACCATTATGAATTTCTTCGACCATCATCAGACAATCATTCTCTAGGATCGAATTTTCGATTCCCATATGTACACACAATTGTAGTCCTCTAACATAGCCAAGATTTCGATGGTTTCTGGTTTTGGGATTTCCTCCTCCAACTTGCTAGCAGCCATCACCACATCACCCTTTGAATCTCTCCAAATAACTCCCACTTCAGCCTTCTTTTGATCATAGAACATGGTCCCCATCAACATTTAACTTTAAGTAATCTGTTGGTGGGGAAGACCACTTACAATCAGATTTATTTTGGACCCCTTGCATCTGCTTCAATGGATCAGACATACATCTCTTTGATAAAGCATATCCAATCACTTGTTGTGGATGCAAACAAACTTGATCATGCACAATATAATCTCTTCTGAACCAGAATCCCCAAACCATCAAAATAAACTCTGTTAGCTTCTCACTGGTACCATGTCATGTTTTTAAATCGTGATAATATATATATATATATATATATATATACAGAGTTATATTTTCATTTTTTGTGCCTCTCATAATTCATAATCGTGAAATTATCATAAATTCAAAATTAAAATGTTTAATTTTTGAAAAATACTTTTAGACTCTTGCAATAATGAAAGCTGAGTTGATTTTGGAATCTAAATTAAGAGAATATTACATATCCTACAAAATAGAAGAGAAGGCAGTCTAGGTAAGATATTGAAATTTCTTATAAAGTCGAGAAAAATATCATAGCAATGGTCGTGAGTTTATGCAAGAATGTAAGAGAACACGCTTGGCTATGTTACATAGTCCTTTTATGTGAGAAACTCTCCTTTTAGGCAGCTTCCAAGTCACTAGGTTTGTTACACAGATTGAAATACCATTGTAGATATATAGTAACCTTTTATTTTGTTCTTAAATTGAATATTCATTTTTGTTAGATTCTATTAATTTTAGAGTTAGTCTACATATAGATTTGGAGACTGCTCATGCATATTCATACAGTTATGTTTAAAAAATTTTAAAATTACAATAATATCCTTTTTAAATTTTTTTTTTCTCTTTTATCCCCATTCATCAATGAGATTGTACACGCAGCCCCCCACTCAAGATTACAAATAGAATTTCTCTTGATTTTAATATATTTCCGCATATAGTATCTAATATGTAAGATCGTTGATAGCCTGTTCAATAGATAACAACTATTTACTTTAAGGCTTTGTTTGGATATTGAAAGTATTTAATCTCATATCATCATTACAATTTTTTCAAATTCTCAGATAAAATATATTAAATAATTCAACTTTTTCAAATTTCAAAACAATAATAATATTAAAAAAAATATTCTAATAATATTTTATTTAACTTTCAACTTTCATCTCATCTCATCTTACTATCCAAATCACACTTAATTGAATATTCATTTTGGAGAATGTACACTTGGCCTTGTTGATAATGAAATTCTATCTTATTTATTCTCATTCTTGCTATTCATGTTAAATATCACCGATCGTGAAATGAATGGTAAAAACTTCTCAAACTTTCCAAATATTTGGGAATAGAGCAAATTACTAATTTAGAAAGAGAAAAAAAACCATAGTATAAACTAAGAAACTTATGTATTATTACAAGAAAATTGTTTATTTATGTTCTGTTATTTTTTATAAAAATAATTATTTTATTTTAAAATAAATCTATTTTTATCACAAATAATCATTATCATTGTTGTTATAAATAATTTGTCATAAATATTTCTTTTTATACAGTGTATATATGGTTAATATATTAATATTTGCGGTTTTATTTTTCCTAATGATAATTTATTTTAATATTCTTTCCAACTCCATATCTAATACACTGGACATTCCGTTGCAGAAGAAGTGAAAAAGTGACATGGCAACAAAATAAACGCACCACGTGTTGATTCTTCAGAAACTTTTTTGGGAACTTTTTGTGCTTCCTTGCATGCACCAGCACACCACCGCTTAACCTCGGTTACAACATAAACCTAACTATGGTGGAAAACCCCAAGTTTTACTGTCCCTTTCCCATGCCTTCTCTACAACTGATCTCTCGCTCTCTCTCCTTCTCTCTCTCTCTCTCTCTGTAACACTGCTTAGGCGGACCTTCAATGGCTGCCGCTAAGAAATGAATGTTGGGTAACTATTCTGCTGTTGAAGTCTCCTAATTCATGATCACCTTTTTTTTCTCAAAGAAATTTAATTATAGATGCATGTTTCACTTGGATCTTTTAGTTGGAATATTGCTATGTCTGAATTGGGTTGCTGTAGTTCGGTTCCTCTTTCAGTCTTGCGTTTTCTTATTATTATTATTTTTTTTTTATAACAATACATATATTCGTATTTGTCTCCAAGAGATGTTGTGGATGGCTTAGAGCCTTAAGACTCTTGATCTAGAAAAAAGGCGGCTTCGGAAACTTTCGTGTGCTTAATCCCATGATTTTCGGAAACCATTAGTCAAATTTGTTTGCTTATGATTTCAGTTTTTTGTTTTTTTTAATGAGTATATTGCGGTAAAAGATTTGAAGAGAAAAAAAATCGTATCTTTTGTTGCTTGGGTAGAAAAAAAGGTGGAAGTTTTGTTTTAGAAGCTAAATCAGATCGTATGAAGCGTCGTTTATACAGAGAATTGTGAATTTTATGCTTACGGATAGTTGGTTTTTGGAAACAATGAAATTTTAGTGCTGTGGATCTGAGGCCTGCTTCTTCTTTTTGTTTATGGTTTTATTTAGTTTTGATTTCGCCAAATTAACTTTCAGGTAATTTTCATGTAATGGCTTTTATGGTAATTATTTAATCGAAATTTGAAAATTTTTATTTTCTTGTACTTTGTTGGTTGGTTTATTTCTATAATTGGGATCGTCCTCAATTATTACACCTATTTTGATGCCGAAAAGAAACGAAGTCTTGGTGGGTTGTGTTTCATGTTCATCAGTTGCTATTGTTTTTCAGTATTCATGATATTCCCGTCTATATTTTGACGATCTAAATATTTCCCCGTTCTTTTTTTTTTGTCGATGCTCTCCAGATGTGTATGAGATGGTGCTATCTTCTGAACTTACTGTGATTTGTTCTTTAATTTAGGCAGATATCAATCGAGTTTCATCAACTTGATCGGAGAGTGAGAGCGCAACTGGGCTGAGCTGATATTTTTGTTCTGCTGGTGAATGGGAATCTTTGAAGATATGGGTTTTTTCGGTGATCTTGAATTTCTTCCAGCTCCTCCTGGGGAAGGAGATGCAGTTCCTGCGCGTGAACCAGAGATGGCAGTGGAGGATTACAGTGATGATGAGATGGATGTTGATGAGCTTGAGAGGAGGATGTGGAGAGACCGGATGCTATTGAGACGGCTCAAAGAACAGAATAAGGGAAAGGAGGTGGCTGACAATGAAAAGCAGCGTCAATCACAGGAACAAGCTCGAAGGAAGAAGATGTCTCGTGCCCAAGATGGCATCCTGAAGTATATGCTCAAAATGATGGAAGTTTGTAAAGCTCAAGGTTTTGTGTACGGGATTATTCCCGAGAAGGGCAAGCCAGTGAGTGGAGCCTCTGACAATCTGCGAGCGTGGTGGAAGGAAAAGGTCAGGTTTGATCGTAATGGTCCTGCTGCAATTACCAAGTATCAGGCTGATCATTCAGTCCCTGGGAAGAGTGAAGAGTGCAGTGCAGTGGCATCCACACCCCACACCTTGCAGGAGCTCCAAGACACGACTCTTGGATCACTTTTGTCGGCTCTGATGCAGCACTGTGATCCGCCACAGAGGCGTTTCCCATTGGAGAAGGGTGTCTCACCACCATGGTGGCCTACCGGGAATGAGGAGTGGTGGCCTCAACTTGGGTTGTCTAAAGATCAGGGGCCTCCCCCATACAAGAAGCCTCATGATCTGAAGAAGGCTTGGAAGGTGAGTGTTCTGACATCTGTTATTAAGCACTTGTCCCCGGACATTGCCAAGATCCGAAAGCTTGTTCGTCAGTCAAAATGCTTGCAGGACAAGATGACTGCCAAGGAGAGTGCCACTTGGCTGACCATTATAAACCAGGAAGAAGTGCTGGCCCGGAAGTTGTATCCTGATAGATGCCCACCTTTGTCAGCTGGTGGGAGTGGGTCTTGTGTAGTCAGTGATACTAGCCATTATGATGTTGAAGGGGTGGATGATGAACTGAATGTTGATGTAGTGGACTGCAAGCCCTGCGATGTCAATCTCTTCAATATCAGGGCTGCTGGGCCAAGAGATAGGCTTGTGATGCCGCCAGGGGATCCACAAATAAAGGGAGAGATCATTGAAATTGACTCGGATTTCACTCAAAAGAGGAAACTTCTGGCTGATCAACAACATACGATGATTGATCAAAAGATATATACCTGTGAGTACTCCCAATGCCCATACAACAATTACCGCCACGGATTTCTGGACATGACTGCGAGGAACAATCACCAACTGAATTGTCCATACCGGGGTAATTTTTCCCCAATGTTTGGAACGTCGAACTCTCAAATCAACAAGGACAAGCCAACAGTCTTCCCTCTACCCTTTGGCCAACCTAAGCCAGCTGCTCCACCTGCGAACCAGGCAAACCAGACTCCTTTTACTGTTTCAGGACTTGGACTTCCAGAAGATGGACAGAAAATGATCTCTGATCACATGTCATTCTATGATAATCTTCAGCGTGATAAAAGCATGAATCCTGGGAACCTCCATGCTACAGAAGATCACAACCAGCAGCAGAAGTTTCAACCTCAGATGAATGATAACTGTTACAGCCAGGGGGTTATTATGGGGGGAAGCATGTCTGATGAAACCAACATGCCCATGCATCATGCAGTGTTTCCAACAACAGGAATTCAGTTTGATCAGTACAAGCCATTTGACCCTGCATTTGATGACATCCCCCCTGACAATATTGCCGACTTCAGATTCAGCTCTCCAGTTAACCTAGCATCTGCCGATTATACATGGGATTCGATGCCAAAGCAAGATATCTCCTCGTGGTACCTTTGAAGAAAAAGGCAGAACATGCATCTTAATGTGTTTTAAATGGTTGACAACCCTAATAGATAGGGAAGGCTGCATGAAGGAAAGAGCTTATCTCTACAAAGTTCCACAGGCTGGGTGGATGCAGCTTCTTCCTTTCTGAATCTAATTTTGTTATATATAAGGCTTGTTTTATAAGATGTTGAAAACCCCCGACCCTATGAGCTTGGGTTAGTCTTGCAAGTCTAGAGGGCAAGGAAGCTTTCAGTGCAGTACTTAAGGGCCAACAAATAACTGGGAAGGACCAATCCGCGCTTTGCTGCTATGGAATGTTTAGAAGTATATAAGAATCTTTTGCAAAAGTCGATGTTGCCATGTTACAAAATATATAAATTTACCTGTTTCTATATATATATATATAGATGTATGTATGTATGTATGTATCCATGCATGCATGTATGTGGTTAGTTGTTACATTCATTAAGCTGCAGTTTGCTTGTTATGGGCACTACTTATATCTCATAGAAATGACCATAAATACTAATTCAGCTTACTTCCATAAGCATGCCCATCTCTAGCAGCCGGAACTGGAAGAAAATGCCATAAAAGATTGTAGAAATTGGGGAATGTGAGATGTGAAAGGCTCTGCAGACTGAAAGGAAAAAATAACACCAGGCTGAGCTTTATTATGTACTGTACTAAATTCTTGTATGACAATCGCATTGTCTCTTTAATTATAATTTGTATAAAATTCTTATAGTTTCGTGGATATAGGCAAGTTGTCGAATTACGTAAATTTTATATATTACACTTTTTATTTTACTTTTTCTCATATTTTTCATAACAGTAATCAGTCTATATTAATGATTATTAAACAAAACAAATAATGGAAATCATTCCAAGTTAAGATAAAAATTCAATTCACATTTTGATCCTTACCAGGCATTAATTGATGAACAACATAGGAAGAATATCTTACATAAGCGCACTGTATAATGTCTCGATATAATGTATCATGAGATTCTGGTTTGTGGTCCTTTCCATCAACCAAATTGTTTAGCAACACTAAGGAATTTATATTTTTTGTACTTCGAATTTGAATTATGGGAAACAACGTATAGAAGGACAAAGTTAGAGCAACTTAGATCCGTTTGGATGTTGAGTTGAGTTGAGTTCTTTATGAATAGTAGTGAGTTGAGATGATGGAGTGAGTTTTGTGAGACTTACTTAAGATGAGTTTAGATATATTTATAGGAAGTTGAAAAAGGTTGTAGGTCTCAAGTGTAAAAAGATGTCGAGTTGAAAAAGATTGTGAATTCTACGTGTAAAGAGGTTTTGAGTTTAGATGGTTTAGTGATTTGAGAGTTGAGTGTTTGGATGTTAGACTTAATTTAAAATTAGATTGAACTGATCTCTGTTCAATTTAAGTTCCAACGTGATATAAATTGTTACAATGAAGAAAATAAGGTTAACCCGATTAACTTGATACGAGCCGAATGATCTAAATTGATACTATGAAAAAGATGTCACTTATGTTTCACAGATGTGTTAGGTATTATAAATGGTACAAATTTTAAATTTTAAAATTCAAATTAAAAAAAAATATACTGATAAAATGAGACGGTCACTTATTACATATAATATTGTGCATAAAATTGTACGTGCATGTAACACAATTATTTTAAAAAAAATTCTATATACCATACTAAAATTTTATTTTCATCCTACTAAGTATGATGTGACATATTTATTATTATTAAATGATAATTTATTACATACTTTTTTATTATCTAATAATGATAAATATATTACATATTATTTAATATGATTAAAATAAAATAAAAATATAGTATATAGCATTACTCGTTTCATTAGTTTGTTTTAATAAAATACATCCAATTAAAACAAATCACAAGACGTTGATGAAATCCATGTGATTAACAATAATTTAATATTAGGAAACAAATAAAAAATAAAAAAGTTTGCGTTGCACGAAACTTCACCACGCACATCCATCTTACTCCAATCTCCTTCTTCCACTCCTGCTGCTTCTTAATTTTCTCTCACACCCAAAAACCCTAATCCAACCCTCCAATTTTCCCACTTCTACCCCCTTCATCGTCGAGTTGAAGGCTAAGTCTCTCGCAAATTCTTCATCCATGGCGGAGGTCGTGAACGTGCCCCACGACTCTCTCGACCAATCCCCCAAGCCCTCCGCTGAAGATGAACCGCCTCCGCCTCCACCACAGACGTCTCGTAGAAGGGAGAGAGACTCGAGGGAGTTGGATCGCCCTCCGAACCGCCGTGATTACCACGACCGGAACACATCGCCGCCGCCGCCGCCGCCCCCGAGGGAGAGAGACAGGGACTACAAGCGCCGGCGTAGCCCCAGTTCTCCGCCCTACCGCGACCGCCGGTATTCCTCTCCTCGCCGCTCGTCTCCGAACTTCAAGCGTTCGAGGCGCGGGAGCCCCCGCGGTGGTTATGGACCGGACGATAGGTAAGGGAGTAAATTTGCTCCTTTTTATTTTTATCTATTGTTTTCTAGTCATCATCATCATTTTTTTGGGTTATTAGTTTGTTTGAGTGATTATTTGATGCATTTTTTTAATGCCTGTGTTTGAGGATTCTTTGCATTTTTAATCCGCAAATAGCAATTTTTTTTTTTTCTTTTGTAACAAGTTAAATTTTATAGGTAAAAAGATGGCTAGCCAAGCGTTTGGGAAATATATTAGAGATACACCTAAAACAGAAACTAGAACTGGGTTAAAAAAGAAAAGGAACTTGAATTGTGCTATGGTTCTGCTACTTCCCAACTCAGCCCGCAGAATTAAGAACAAGAATGGTAAAGAAAACAGAAGAACAATTCAAGAACAAACCAAGAAACTACTTCTCATTTCTTGGAAGAGATTTTCGAGTAATCTCCAAACTCCAAAGAATCAGACTAACTTCCAGAATGAATAATCATTCCTTCTCAGTTAGTTCTTATATCTATGGCTAATTACAGTAAAACACATTGTTTATTACATTCTTTTACAATCAAAACGCTGACTGCAACACCTTCTCAATCCGAAACGCACCGCTTCACTTAACTTGCACGCACTGTTTTATCCAGCCAAAGACTTCCTTTGTTCTCGTCAAAACGCCCTGCATGACTAATTGCTACACACCGTTTTGCTGCGACAGTTAATATCATTATATTTCCCATTCCCAGCCAATTCCCTTCCTTCCAACGCAGAGCCCTTACAAATTGGTCCGTGAATCATACCCTTTTACAGTGATGTAAGTGCCATTTCTCCCACAACTCATTGGCTGGCTTGTTATATCTTTCTGTAGAAAAGATACCAGTTGTGCTGCTTTTGTGAAATCAGGTTGCGGTTGAATGAATAATTTGACCATGTGGTTTTTGGGAACCGTTGGAAATGATTTGTTATTGATGGTTGCTATTAACATAGTAGTAGCGGAATGTATCTGTGTTTTGTGGTTCATGACTATCCTTGTCATCATTGGTCTGGGAGAGCTAGGACCTATCATTATGTGCCCATGGATTTGAAGAACAGCACAATGCTTTCCATCAGATTTTGGAATGTCTATGTTGTTTACAGCCAAACAAAAAGTTATGTGATGTGTTGGAGGGGTGGAAATATCATCAGATGCACAGGCTACTGTTTCTTAGAGATGGGTTGTGTTCTCTGCAGCAGATAAGTAAACATAGGTGTATTTTAGCCTCTTCCCTTATAAAAAAAATGATTTGGAAGGTGTCACTTTTACCTCCAAGGTTTCTCCATTCCATAATGGACAGAAGATTTAGAGCTTCTGACCAACATGTGTTTCACATACATATTCCTTTGAACTTGACAAAAAAAATGTTACAGAACAAAATTTGGGAGGGCAAAGTGACAAATATATTCTCCCATATCTTTGTTATGTTGGATTTGGTTGTTTGTTTAATTCCTGAGTTTTGTCATTTTCAAAAAGAAAGAAATTTGTCATTTTGCATGCTTTTATTGAGTTCTTATACCATAGGCAAGTTGGACTTCTCTCTTCTTATTGGAGCAGCTCAGGATATAATCTCTAGGCTTGATATGATAAATTATTACTTGTGTAAAAAAAAAAAGATATGATAAATTATCATACAAGTTAATTTTTTTATCTAAATGGATCGATGTTTTGTAGTTTCATGGTTCTTCTTCTGTTGTGTTAATGATGGTTCAGGTTTGGCTATGATTATATTGGTGGATATGAACGTGGGATGGGAGGAAGACTTGGGTATGCTGATGAAAAATCTCATGGTCGGTTTATGAATCGCTCAGCAGGCTCATATCAAAATGGACCTTCTGGTATGTAAGTTTTTTGGGTTATTGATTTGCCATGTCTTATTCAATTTGTAGTTTTTGCATTGATGATCATCGCATATTAACGTGGTATATGCATCTTCTTTGAAAAGAAAAATCCCTCTATGTTACATATATCAAAGTTAAAATAAGCTTAAAATATGCATTCTAAAAGTCCAAATAGGAAAACAGAATCAATGAGAAGTCGTAAAAAACACAGGCTGATCTAGATTTATGAGCGTCCCATTTAATAACATTGTTTAGTTATTTCATGTTGCTTTTATCCCCTTTATAAGCATCAATTGACGGACTAAATCAAATGCTTACTAAATATCATGTGAACAATATTACAATATATTTCGGATGACAATGGGTTCTGTATCCATGATATTGGATTGATTATTATTTCCCCATGAAACTGTATAGCTGTAATGCCCTAGTCCCCCAACTGGGAAAAACCAATAACTCATGTAGAATGGGATTGTTATAAAGGTCGTCATATGTGCTAAGTGTTACATTGGCTACTAGGTTAAACTGGGCTTTAGAAGTGATTCTAGGGAAGCTTCGAATTGACTGTAAAATGGTATGTCCTCATGTTGTTTGTCAATATATTTATTTTTGCCTCTTTGGGGCCTTTTTTGGGCAGATTTTGAATCAAACCGGGGTGGTTATGCAGATTCATCAAACGCAGGGAGTACACAGAGGTTAGGTTTCTAAATGTCTACTCTCTTGATTGTAAGTGGAAGTACATAATATCTCGTATGTTTCTGTTTTGCATTATATAAAGCTAAGTCTTGGCATTGGATCTGTCAAGCTGTACTATGTCAGTATCCTTCAGTGTTAGTGGAAAATGTAATACCTATGGACTTGGCTTTTACCTTCTTTTTTTTATTTTTAATTTTGACAGAAATGTTGAGAAAATTAAGAACTATAAAAATATTTGAATGCCATATTATACTAGTTCATATTATTTGAGCAATTGCCTGTGTCATATTTGCAGCTTCCTTCTGCTGCAGAGTTAGTTCGAGTATAGTGTTCTCTCCACTATTAGGAAGCCCTACTATTCATCTCAATATATTATGTTTTCAACACTTATAAAGGCTTTCAGAGATATTCCCACTGTAAAAATCTTCTAATGGGAAAGCATTTGATCCTTAAAGGTGCCCAAAGAAGCTGTGCAATGGAAAAGATCCTCATCTTAGAGAACTTCTTTAGAGAGGATTATTGTGGGCTGGTTTTGTGGTGTATACTGTAAAAATAGTCATGAACAGTACATCTATTTCTTCACTTTAAATTAGCGCAATTTTTCCCTTTTTTATTTGGATTAAGGGCGATTTTTAGTTGTTAGTGTGAAACACATTTGATGCATGGACACTTGAATTACTTGAAATCAGAAAAGGGAGTTTGGTAAGTGTAGCTGTATTGAGATCGTACTATTTCACTGGACGTGGTCCATTTAATGGTAAAAGATTAGTTGGATGATGGATGTTGAACTCCCCTTGACTAAGCTTTAAAGTAATGTTTCCTAGATTGTTTTCCAACTGGGTGGCTCCGCTAGGAAGCTGTCATTTTCTTTTTTCTTGGAAAATTTTCCCATTCTTATATATTTCCTGTGTACTTTGCAAGTTGAGCCTGGGCACTATGAGACCTTTGTGGTTAGGTAGCTCAAGTTTTTAACCACGTCCTGAACTTATCAAAAAAAAAGTTTTTAACCACGTCCTGAATATTACTTTTTTGCCCTAGAAAACTACAAGTGTATTGCTACACCCAACTACATGTGTATTATTGAGTCAGTCTTTCAGGTGGAGACGATGAAGTGATAATTTAATAGGAGCTGCATTAGAATATAAAGACATTTGGTCCAGAGACATTTGTGAATTTTTTTATTGAATTTAGTTAGTGGGAGTATTTGCGTTCGTTCAAAATGAATCTTTTGAAGAATTTCCTGTGATCATACTCTGGATGCTAGAAATCTCACAACTAAAGATGCCTTTTTTGACACACCCTCTGAGCCGTGTGGAAGACATTTCTTAATTCTATTGAACTTTAGAACCCACACAGCAGTCATAACTCATGTTTAGATGCAGCCCACTCCACCGCTGTTCCTATATTTGGAACGATCAAGTTTTGCTAGGCTTCTTTTGACATGGCAGTATTTTCTTAACAAAAAGTATTTAATTGCTCTCACATTTTTTTTTAGAAGTAAAAGATAAATATTATATATATGAATGAAGTAGACATAGCCCTTGTACACAGAAAGTATACAGAAGGACCCCTAAATACATTCTAAAAGCGATAAATTAACGACAAGAAATCATGATCATTATCCCCATGCAATACAACAGCGGAAAACCAACACATTAAAGTGTGGAGAAAAAAATTCTTCAACTCGGCCATTGTGCGTTCCTTATCTTCAAAGCATCGCACATTCCTTTCTGTCCAAATGCACCACATAATGCACAACAGAATCATCTTCCACACTGCAGCCACTTGATGACAGCCTTGCATCTTTCTCCAACAACCCAACAAATCCATCACCCTCCTCGGCATAACCCAAGCAATATCTACCATTTAAAAGGTCTCATCCCACAACACCCTTGTTACCTCACAGTGTAGTAAGAGATGGTCTACAAATTCTCCATTCTTTTTACACATGTAACACCAATCCATCACTACGCATCCTCTCTTCCTCAAATTGTCCGTGGTCAAAATCTTCCCAAGAGCGGCATTCCAAACAAAAAAAGCTACTTTAGAAGGCACATGAGTCCTCCAAATATTCTTCCGGGGGAACGGAGTATGGTCTTGTGCTGTCAAGATGTTATAATACGCCTTAACTGTACATTGATCATAAGACCTCCACATCAATCTATCTCGTTGTGCCATATGAGTCCCCATGGAATATAGCAGGTTGAAAAAATTTGAAACAATAGATAATTCTCAGTCATGGAAATCCTTATTAAAAAGAATGTTTCACTGGTGCGCACCATGAGAAAATAACCGCACATCCGCCACTGAAGCCTCCCTATTAACTACAATACGACATAGAGCCGACAAAACCCTTTCCAATGCGTGATCTCCACACCACATGTCCCTCCAAAAACTGATTCAATTGCCCCCACCAACTACAAAGCGAATTTGATTTGCAAAACATGGCCACCCCTTCCTTATAAATTTCCATACACCCACACCATACCCCCCTCTCACATCATTAGAGCACCAACCACCCCAAGCGACACCATATCTAGCATCAATAATTTCCTTCCACAATGATCCCTCCTCCAAATGATATCTCCAAAGTCATTTTCCCAATAAAGCTTTATTAAAAGTTCTCAAATTACACACTCCCAACCCCCCTTTTTCAATTGAGACACATACTGTCTTCCATTTAACCAGTTGGAATTTCTTCTCCTCCCCCATGCCTCCCATAAGAATGCCCTAAAAAGTTTCTCCATCCTGTTCACCACCCCTATAGGCATAGGAAACAACGATAGAAAATATGTAGGGAGGTTAGTGAGAGTACTCTTGATGAGAGTGAGGCGGCCCCCTTTTGATAAATACACCCGTTTCCAACCAACCAACCTTTTCTCTACCTTCTCCACCACCCCATTCCATATAGCTCTATTCTTGAAAGTTGCTCCCAGTGGAAGGCCCAGATATTTCATTAGAAAAGAGGACACCTTACAATCCAGCAGGCTTGCTAAACTGTGGATATTAGAAACCGCACCCATAGGAACCATCTCAGACTTTCCAAGGTTCACCTTAAGCCCTGACACTGCTTCAAAGCAGAGTAACAGTGCTTGTAGAGTTAGGATCTGGCTACCATTTGCTTCACAAAAGACTGAAGTATCATCTGCAAAATCTCACATTTTTCAAGTAGCTTCTTTGTTTCCTTTCCTTCTTTTGTTTTCCTGCTTGCGGTGCAGTGGGTTTGTAAATGCCGTTTTGCTATAATTGATGACAGGTAGTCTTGGTTATCCTTGTTTCACTTTTATTGAAGATGTCAGTTGTTGATATTTATTAATCTGATGCATTATAGTAATTGTTTCAGGGAGGGGTTGATGTCCTATAAGCAATTCATTCAGGAGCTTGAAGATGATATCTTACCTGCCGAAGCTGAGCGTAGGTATATTCTGGAAATTAAATAAGTTTGAAATGGTTTTTCATCTGAGCATGCATTAATTGATAGATTATTTTTATTAATAAATAATTTGCGTATTGGATTTTAGGTATCAAGAATATAAATCAGAGTACATTTCTACTCAGAAACGTGCTTTCTTTGATGCTCATAAAGATGAGGAATGGTAGGTTCTCTTCTTGTGGTGTTGAATTTAGCTCTCTATTTTGACTATTATGGTTCATTGATGTACAAAATTATAATATCAGCTGTTTGTATAGATATAGATTTTCTTTTTTACTAAGTAGATTTATCTGTCGATGAAGGTTGAAAGACAAGTATCATCCGACCAATCTACTTACTGTGATTGAAAGGTGGGTTGTACTAGGTTATCTGTCTGGATTTTTTTTTTAAAATAAAAAAGAACACAATTCTTTTGGCATCATTTGATCTTGGTATGGTTAAAAGGTTTGTGTTCGTGAAGGGTTTTTTCTGTGTGTACATGTATTAACATGTACGTGTGCGAACACAAATACGAATTAAGCATACCTGGATTAATTTGTGGGCTAAATTGACTTTAGAGGTTATTTATCTGGGTAAACTCGTCTAAAAGTCTTTGCTAACTTTTATGCCTTTTAGGAGGAATGAACTTGCTCGACGGGTAGCGAAGGATTTTTTGCTTGATCTGCAGAGTGGAACGCTTGACATGTACTCTCTCTCTCTCTCTCTCTCTCTCTCTCTCAACAATTAAAAATGAATTGAAAAGGAGAAAATGATTAGAAAACAGAAAATTGGGTCCTGGCTATGATGCGTATTTTGAATTTTGTGATGCAGAACTCCTGGTGTTAATGCTGTCCCATCAAATAAATCAGGACTACCAAGCGATCAAACCTCTGATGATGATGCAGAGGCTAGTGGTAATCGAAGAAGACATGCTAGGGGACCAGTTAAAGAAAACGATTTTTCGGCTGCTCCAAAGGCTCCCCCTGTCAGTTCTGAGCCTAGACGGATACATATAGATATTGAACAAGCTCAGGCCCTTGTACGCAAGCTCGATTCTGAAAAGGGTATCAAAGATAATATCTTATGCAGTGTCGATAATGATAAAACTGGTAGTGGTAAGTCTCATGGTGGATCTGTTGGCCCGATTATAATTATACGAGGCTTAACATCTGTTAAGGGCCTAGAGGGCGTTGAGCTTCTGGACACACTAATTACATATCTTTGGCGCATCCATGGTTTAGATTACTATGGCATGTCTGAAACTAATGAAGCTAAGGGTTTTAGGCATGTAAGGCCAGAAGGAAAGAGTTATGAAGAAACAACTAAATCTGGTACGGACTGGGAAAAGAAACTTGACTCATGTTGGCAAGAAAGGTTGAGAGGTCAGGATCCCTTGGAACTAATGACTGCTAAGGAGAAGATAGATGCAGCAGCTATTGAAGTTTTAGATCCACATGTAAGGAAAATAAGAGATGAAAAGTATGGATGGAAGTATGGCTGTGGAGCTAAGGGCTGTACAAAGCTTTTCCATGCTTCTGAATTTGTGCATAAACATCTCAAGCTTAAACACCCAGAACTTGTGATGGAACTGACCTCGAAAGTGCGTGAGGATCTATATTTCCAAAACTACATAAAGTAAGTGTTTCTTTGTTTATTGTAAATGTCGGCAGTATTTTATGAATGAGATGATGAATACCTTATTATGTATGCAGTGATCCAGATGCTCCGGGTGGAACACCTGTCATGCAGCAACCTCAGGTATCCCTCATGCTGTATATTATGCACGTCATGCAGTGACCTCCAAGTGGATTTGACCTAATAAATTATCTTTCAGAATTTTCTTGACCACTTTACTTTCTCTAGCTAGATGTATCTAATGTACAGTTTTTGTGTACTTGGATGGTGCCTTTTTAATCATTACCAAGGCTTCATTTGTTTTCACAACTCCTCGAATCATTACAACTTTCTCAAATTTTCACACAAAATAAAATCAACAATTCAACTTTTTCAAATCCCAAAACAAAAATAATATTAAAAAATATATATTCTAACAATATTTTATTCAACTTTTAACTTTAATCTCAACCCATCTCATATCATCTCATCTTATCTGCAAAAACAAACAAGGCCTAAGAGTTATCTTCCATGATGAATTACATGAACTATTTTCAGAAGGACAAGCCACAGAGGCGGAGACTGGGTCTGGATAGCAGATTGAGAGATGATCGGGGTAACCGTAGGGATAATGAACGGATTGAAAGGGTTACTGATGGTGAACGGTTTGATAGGACTGAGAATTCCCCTTCCCATGATCGACAGTCTAAACGTGGCATTCTCGAATTGGGGAATCATGATGAGTCAATGTATGATGCGTATAACGGGCAAGGCATGAATGCTGTCACTCCCTTTCCTTCGGATGTAACACCACCAGTATTTATGCCTGTTCCTGGTGCCGGGTTGGTTGCCCTTCCATATAATGCTTTAACCTTCTTCGACTGAAGCACAATTAATTTCGCAATTTATTTTAAATGTAACCTGAAATAATCATCACAGGCCTTTAGGACCCTTTGTTCCTGCTCCCCCAGAAGTTGCAATGCAGATGTTACGGGAGCAGGGGGGGCCATCTTCGTATGATGGAAGTGGTAGGAACATGCGGCCTGGTCCTAATGTTGGAGGGCCAACACCAATTCTTGCACCCCCTGCTTTTAGATCTGACCCTCGACGCATGCGAAGGTACATGTTTTTGTTTTGGAGTTCTAATGTTTGTTGGCTCACAATTAGACTAGATATCACCAGAAGCTTCTTTGCTCAATCCTTCACCTTTTCTTAATCTGAAATTGAGTTATTAAAAAGGCAGTAAATTATTGTTAAGACCAGGCTCATGCTTTACCAATGTTGTGAAGAGAGAGATTCTCTCGCAACTTTTTGGCAACAATCACAATTGGCAACTGGTCACTGATGGTGATTTTGGAACCTTTTGACTGATTTTTTTAGAACTCAACACATAATGTTATCATGGTGAATAGTTTAGGGTAGCACTACTAGATTGTTTAATTCCAGTGGCTTTAAAATTGTTTTGTTATTGTTATTATTATTATTATTATTATGTTGATGATGATGATGATGTGATGTTGGCCGGTGATTTGTTAATGTAGCTCTATAGTTTGTAGTTTCCAGTTCACCGTGTAGCTTCTATTTAAGTTGTCTGATTTGTGATTTTGTGAGTGTGCATTGTCGTATATACCTGATTGTGGTGTTTGTTATGATGGTGGTGCAGTTATCAAGATTTGGATGCTCTGGAGGATGAAGTCACGGTGATAGACTATCGGAGTTTGTAAAGCCTTCACTTGATACGTCTTTTCCTCCAATCGCACAATTGCATGGGCCTCTTATCATCAAAGTTAAACTGATCTTTCGACATTATTCGCATTGGGTGCCTTTATTCTGGGAGTGATAGCTCCTATTTCCATCGAGAATTCCCAGCTTCTGTTTGCTTTGAACTTTCGTTTACAGTAAGTACCCGGGACCGAGCAGATGACTTTGCATATGCTTGCCAGATTTTGCCAGATTGAATGCCGTAAGATTTCTTAAATTGCCTTGTTATTGGGTGAATGAGGTATATTATTGATTACTAGATGGCGCATTGGGTTTGTTCATTTCAGTTGATCCGAGTCTGAATTCTAGAAAATTTTTGTGAATGTCTGTCTGGCCAAAACTTCACCGATGATTTGCTGGGTATAAACTATACTTTTATAAGCTATATTGCAATTCGGTTGACATTTTAAGACCATTGGAAACATTCCGTTAAATTTCACTGATGCCTAATCGAGAAAAGAAAACATCATCCTCGGTCTGTCTTTATTGTTGCATACTTGCAGGATCATGCACCAGTTGACGCAAATCTCTATATTTTTGCATGATGTTCACCTTCACCCAGAGAAGAAGCAGCCAACTGACTGAATCGGAACAGCATAGTGCATAGAGAACTCGAAGTTGTGCCGAGAAAGAAAAAAAAAAAACAAATTAAAAAGCATCGCAGGTTTCAACCAGAACATGTCACAATCTACTGACAGCAAACATACAGAATGAATGCAATGCTCATTGGGTAAAAGGATATGAAGGGTTACATATACAGATGAGTTTCCAATATATGCTAACATGGGAACGATGTATCTTTAGTTTGGGAGATAAGTGACGGAGCCTAACTTTCTGAAAACTGATAGTGGTAATGGAAAAGATCAGAAAAAAAAACTAACTACAACTAAACCAATTCTATCAATGGAACACTAGATGGTATAAGTGAGGAACACTTGCAACATGCACCTCTGTCTCTACTGCCATCTTCAAAGAATGATGGGTATGAATTGAGAGAAATGATAAACATAAGTCACTTTTTAAACTGATGGATATTTTTATAAAATATCTTATAAAAATAACATCATTTGTTGAGTCCGTCTATGTACAGTCTCCATTTAGGAACTACCTGCGCTCCTGGACATTAATGTCATTTACCTAAAAAAATTTAAATTACAATAATGCCTCTGGTAAATTATCTTTGTTCCTTGACAAATCTTGAGATCCTCTTGGGATCGACTGGTTGAGCAAGAAAGCTGGATTGCAGGGCCCGCGTATAGATAGATGAATAGGTAGAAGGAAGAAGAATAGAAAGATACAAAAAAAAAGGTACAAATGAATACTCGAATCATTGAGCATCTTATGTTAGTATTGGGTAGCATTGTCTACTGGAAGCAACAGAGTTCTTGGCCCTGCACATCTGAATCCTTTGTCCTTCCTGCTTGAGCAGCCATGGTGTTGTGAATTCCAAGTGGACTGACGTGATTATCTTGCTTCCTTGCTTTCAATCCCAAGTTGAAAGCCTTCATCCTTCCATATTCATGTTTCACATTCCGACTCCCTCTTCATTTTTAAGTTCTCTTGGAATTCACCGGGAAAGGAAAAAATCTGGGTTGCAGGATCCCTAACTTTGTCTTTGATGAAGTTTGAAAGTGTGTTTGGTCTCCTCTTAAAGCTCCAATTCACTGAGACTCTGATTCAGAGAATATGGAGCAGGATTTGACAGACATCAATCTTGTCAGTACTGTAAGTGAGAGGAGACTTTTGAAAGTCCCTTCCATGCTTGTATTTTTTCTCAGCCTTGATTTAATCCAACACTTGATCTGAAAACCTTTCAGAAGTTTCTATTGAAAACCCTAAAAAGGAGGAAAACCTTTTAATTCAGTCGGGCCCATTTATGGCAGATAAGCACGAGGATAGGGATTCTCGAGAAACTAGAGCCTACATTTTCAAAATCTCTAGACAACGGATTAAGTTTGCTAAATTTCAATCAAACCATCGATCTAAAAAATTTCTCTGAATTTCCAAATTCCAATATAATTTTTGTTCTTGACTAAACCTCAAAGAAAGGAAATGGCAGGGAGGAAGGGGAAAGGGGTTTCAGACTCAGGAGGAAGGGAGAAGGGGTGTCCCAGGCGCTCAGTGTTTAGTCATTTTCCATCTAAATGAATGTTTCACCGACTCTCCGGGCCACGTAGGGCTAAACGTACCACATTGAACAAAGCAAAATACGAGAGCACAGTACGAAGTTACTCGGGCCGGTATGCAAATGCAAGTATGAGATGATTTTTCTGCTTTAGGTTTTTCAGAGAATGTCGTCCAAACTGAACTTATTCCGTTAAAAGTTAGTTAAATATAAAGGTGGATGGAGAAAACTCAGCAGTGATGATCCCTTTGTGTTCCCTTATTTAATTTATATTCTTTTCACCTTTGAATAAAAAAAAAAGAAATGAACAAAAACAAGAAAGAAGAAACCAAAGGACATAGATCAGAGTTTTTAGACTCCCACCTAACCCAGAACAGATCCCACCAACTAACTCCAAACAAAAATTACGAATCCCGACAATCCCCTCTGAAAGACCAAAAACTTCAAGCTGAATAAATACAAGACACCGATGTTGTTGTTGAAGATGGGGAAGAAGTAGAACAAGACAACAACCTCTCCTGCCCAATTCCACCCTCCATTCTCCTCGAGACACCAACCTGAACAACCCCAGCTGCATCATCCAAAATGCCATTCAAGTTGGCATCGGCTTGAGTGCAGCCTGCTGCTTCGAATATCAAATCAATGTCATCCTCAAACCCTGTGTGATCGAATAGGTCTTTTAACTCACAGGGCTTTTCTAGGGGGAGGTTTGGAACTGGGAGGGGAGCAATGCTGCTGGTATCCATAAAGCTCCAAGGATCCTGCTGGTTGGCATGGTCCAGAACCACCATTGTTGGGGCGTCCATACATGGAGGGAGCAGTGTATAATGAAGTTGATCTACAGCTATTTGTTGTTGATGTTGTGGTTGTTGCTCTACTTTTACTTCAGATTGAGTGCAAGAAATGGGAAGTGATTCTTCTGGTTGAGTCAAGCTGTGAGAACTGAAGCCCGGAATTTTCATCTTCAAGCGGTCAATGTAATTGCCCACATCAAAATTGGTTACTGCATTTGCTCCTCTGAACTCTATGGCTGCCATATCGTAGGCCGCCGCCGCCTCTTCCTGTGTGTCTTTGAAAACAAATGGTTCAAAGATAGAATACAAAAAAGGGTTAATGAGCTGATTAAGATGTTATTTAGTTAGTTAGTTAATCACATAAACAAAGACAAAGTTCTGATACTGAATATCATAAACCAGAAAGCTTCAAAAAAGAACAGGAGGGAGGGATTGGAATTTACATGTCCTTTACAGTTTACAAAGTCATCCTTGCACATTATTGAGTTTCAAGTTTTTTGCTGAAAATGTACCTTTAACTGTCATCTACAGCATTCTAAGAAAGTAAAATACTTTTGAGCAGCTTGTTCTAGCATCCCAATCTTTCTAATCTAGGAATGACTCGATCATTTTACTCCAACTGAAAAATATGACGTCCTTAACCTGATCCCAATGGATGTGGGAAGTGGATCCCTTTGTGTGTCCCTTCCATTAATGGAAGAGTACTGAAATGACTCAAAATATTCCTGGCTATATGTAATGCAATTGAGCCGTACGTGGGGCCCATGAGTGTGAAAGATTTTGGATTCTAGCATCTACAACGAGTAATTCAAATAAAAATAATTTTCAGTCCAATAAACATAGCACTGTGAATGTAAAATTTCGATCCCATAAACGTGTTTTGTTTACACCATTTCAGGCGTTTGGGCTTGCCCTACAGACTAGAGCAATTAGGCTAAGAAAACAGGACACATGCCCTGAAAATCCTCTTGCCAAGTACACGTACACACAAGCCCTCGTGCCCATCACTTTCGATCTAGGTGTTGTGTTTGGTGTAGAAACTGAAGGGTACCTCCTTTTTATGGGAGAAAGGACAAACCAGCAGCAGGGCTGCAGGGGCCTTGTGTCACGTGCCCCACTGCTGTCAACTGTTACTAGTTTATGACATTTTCTGCACTATTGCAGAAAGACAACTTGGGTCCAAGCACCGGTTCCAGGCTCCAGCTAGTGTCCATGCAAACTGCACAACTCACAATTACGGCCGCAGAAAAGGCAGCTCCCAAAACTAATGCCAAAATTTTTTACACTTCATTATCCATTTTTCATGGCTGTTGTTTCTCCCATGAATTCTTCTCTCTCTCTTTTTAATTTTTTATATGGGAACCTCTTCAAGATAGGACTCTATAGATTCTGTAGAGTAAATCTTGATTCCATGTACAGTATTTTTAAAAATTTCTCTACATAAAACTGATTAAATCATTTACTTTTCACAGTAAATGTAGGCCTAAAGAATTATTTGCACTCATGAGATAATAAACATTGGACCTTAAAATGAGTGATACCTCAATACCAAGATATTCACCACTTGAACCAATCCCTTGAGATTCTACTATGAATTCTACCTTAAATATTAGCATTTTTTTTAGCACAGTGTTGCTTTAACTTATATCTTTATGACTATTTTGTTTCAATTTCCCACTTTCTTCCCAATTTATTCTCTCTTTTTTCTTTTTTATTCTTCCCCTATGGTAAAGTTAAATCACTATGTTAACTTTGACTATCTGCAAACTTGGTAAAGACTTGTAAACCTGTAAAAACTGAAAAAAGTAACTTCCAAGTAAATCATTTTTATTAAAAATAATAGTCGACTTTGACTAGTACTATATTTAAACGTTTTCCTTAAAAAATATAAGTGTTTTGGTCAGGTAAAGCTTGCAGCCACATCAACTACTTGGAAATTGACGTGTAGCTTTAAGGAAAAATGGCATCTTGTCTGATTCATGTGATTTTGAAATTTTGAAATTGGCATTTAGTCAGCTTAAATTAGTTGGCGGTGTTCAGTTTCCCATAACAAATCATATGGGATTGAGGATGGCCATTACTAGAGTTTTATTTTTATTTTTAATTTTAAGAAAACTCATCTAAAATGTTTTTGAAAAATAATTTGTATAGTCCTAAAGTGGACAAATCCGGCATTTTTTTTTTTGAAAAAATATACAAATTTGAGACCCACATGAAAAAATTAATCTTTTAATAGTGGGTCCTATTTTTTTCAATAGAGTACACGAAACTTACAAATCTTAAAACTGTATCTAGCATCACTCAATTTTATTTTTTAAAACAAATATGTATTCTACTTAAATAAAGTTATAATTTGAATTATTGACATATATGCTAATTTTTCAAGAAATTAAAAAGTGGAGAAAATATATATATATATATATATTTATATATATAAAAGACATGTCAATATTAATAAATACACCAATAATTTAAGAATTTTAATCTCGAAACAAGAGTAATCCTCACTCTCTCATTTCAGTCAATAAAATCTCCAAAATTCAGGGTTAGTTGTGAGAGACAAAACTAATTCGGTTACCAGTGATATCTGCTCCCTACGTACTAAAGTCATATCTTGCACAGAACCAACCGACAAAGACAGGCAAACAATAAATGAAAGAAAATGTCAATGATTTAAAAGCTTTACTGATCTCTGTCCATTCACTTACCACCATCCCCCAAAATCCTGTTTTTTCTCTCTGTTTTTTTTAATGGAATTCTTGAGCAAGAACCCTAATTTTCATTGTAAAAGAAAGAGAGGAGTTTTAGAACTTACTATAAGTTCCCAGATACAGATACTTGTTCCCTAAAACTCTTCCAATTCTTGCTTCCCACCGACCATTATGGTGATGCCTGTCAAAATTCAACAACTAATATCAACTCACCAAGCCTTCAAATCCAAATTATAATTATATTGACGGGTTATTTTGCACGTAAATACAGTAATATTACTCATAATTCTTAATATTGTATCGATTGATCGGAAAAAACTGATGAAAAAATTATGTGTTAGAATAACATATGAGATTTGGTTGAATTACCAAATAGTTGACGATAATAGGATGCAAATGGGTTATAAAGTAATGCCACTCATTATCTTTTAAATTATTATTAATATTTTTTTTTTATCATGCCTGATGTTGTATCAAATAGCAAATGAAAACATGATGATTTAAAGGATCATGAATAATAACATTAAAAACAAAGTTTTTATGATTTAAAGACATATCACACCTAGCCACCCCACGATATTTAGAAACACCTCTAGAAAACCCACTACTCCGTCTTCTCAATATTGCCAAATATTCTTCCTTTGAAACTGTCTGCATTTCTTTAAGTTCCTTTGTGTATGTCTCTATCTGTATTGCATATGAAAATTGAAAATTATATTCACAAGTGAAGTCAAATTTAAATTAAAAATAATATTAATTAATTAATTTTTGTACCGGGAAATTCAAGGTTGTCTCGGAGCCCCAATACTTTAGGGCAGCAAGATCATAGGTGTGAGCAGCAGCCTCCTCATTATCATATGCCCCTACACATTTTACAAAGTGAATACCATCATCCCTTATGAAAAGAGACAAAATCTCATGACCCAAATAAAGAAAATTAAAAAGAGAATCTCGCTCTTCCTCTCTTGCATTTATATTTCCAAACTGGGGAAAAAAATTAATAAATAAATAAATAAAGATAATAATGGAAAAGATTTAAGAAGTCAAAAGATTGGAAATTTAAAAAGAAGATCATGCAGAAAGCACTCAAAGAGACTTACCCAAATAAACTAAACAGCGGCAAGAGTACAAATGAACGTTGCAATGACAGGAATAAAACATAGTCAGACCACAGAAGAATATATAATAATAAAATAAATAAATAAATAAAAATTGTGAGGAATATAATATTCGAAAAAAAAGATTGCCCGATCTCCTTGATCACATATCATTCCTTTTTTAAAAAAGAAAAAAAAACAAATTATATAATTTTCATGAAAAGAGGAGATAATTACCTTGTCGTCCTTTTTTGTTTTGAATGTTATTCCAGGTACTCTTATCCCAGAGGTGAGCCTCAAACCTCCCAGTCCATCTATGTCTGTTGATCACTCAATAATTTCGTAACATGCAGATTAACGAAAACCCAATAAGCCAAAACGAGAGAGAGAGAGAGAGAGAGAGACCTGGTGACTCCTCTGTAAATTGAGCTTCTCCTGCCTGAGATTGAGCTGTTTGCATCCTGCTTGCATTTCTCTGTACTCTTGTTTTTCCTGGAACGTTTGGCTTTGGACTTCTCTGATTTGTGAAAAACACCAGACCCAACACAAGAAGAAGAACAAGAAGAACAAGAAGAAGTTGGAGACCTCTTCATCTTCTGGGTCTTTCTGTCTCTCCCTTCCCACAAACAACAAACCAATGTACAAGGAGAAAAAAATGGATATCTCTCTCTCTCTCTCTCTCTCTATCTTCTCTTTTATGAATGAATGGCTTTTAGTAGGAATAGCAGTGGCATTTTGGTAACCTAAAGTGGTTTACCAAAACAGGAAGCTCGAGACATAGGAAGGAAGGAAGAAGTATGGAAATGGAGAATATGTTGAAAAAAAGCCATACAATTACAGGGTGGGGAGTGGGGGAGGTTTAACCTTGGGTTAAAGTTGGAGCTGGTTTAATCAACCTTGAGTTAATTAAATGCCCAACACTTGGCTTGGAGGTGCAGCCATGCTGCCAATGAGATTTGGTCTATATTCTTTCTGGATTTCAATAATTTCTTTTCTTTTCTCTTTTTTTTAAAAAAAAAAGAAAATCTATCTTCCCTTAAAATTTCAAAAAACTGAAAAACAATGGGCTTATCTGGCTTTCAGATGCATCAGTTACGTAGCAATTTTACCACCAAGAATTGTTTGGGGGCAAAGAACTTGTGAAAGAGTGGGGGTAAATGTCAAAAGCCCCTGAATTTTTTTACTAAATTACATCAAATAAAAATAAAATAAACATATTTTTAACTGATAAAAAGTAGAACTACATTGAATCCTAAACCACCTTGATTGGTAAGTGGATATGCTTTCCATATTATTGATGAAAGGTTTGAATTTATTTACTAAATTAATATATGTACGACCGGAAGCAGAAAATAATTTGTACAAGTTTCAGACGTACAAGTGTCGAGTAAGCGCCTTTAAAAATAAAGTGAGACGTAGAAGAAGAAACTCGCTTTTTTGTACATATATCTTTTTATTGGTGAGTACTATTTTTTTTTAATGGGCTCACAGGCTTTAAACTTGTATCTAACATTATTTATTATGTAATTAATAAATGTTATTCTTCATATTAAATTTTGTCATTATGATAGTTAGTATTTTAAGTAGTTTTTATTTAAGCTATTGAATTATAAACCTTAAAAATGTATCATATCAAATGTGAATAAAGATAATAAAATCAACGAGAAAGAATAAAAATCACTCTAAAAATAAAGGAAAAAGAGAAATATGGCCTCTTAACCTTTTGGGGGCGGAGGCAGCTTTTCAGGCCTTTGGAATGACCGATTAAATTTCTTTTGCTTGCTTGGGTCAAATTCTTGAAACTAATTTGAGTACTGTGCTGTGGTCTTAGTGAGGGCCCAAGGTTCAGCCAGCCCAAGTCGCTGCTTCCAAGACAAAGAACCCAATTGAAAAAAAAACATTCTCTCACTTAATTATATTTGCGCACCAACTTTAAAAAATAATGATAATAATTTTTTTAGTTAAGGCTTTTTTATGATTTTTTTTTATTTTTATTTTTATCTATTTAAGTTATAGGTGTCGAATTTTGATTGGCTAGCGTGGAGCTGATGTGGCGCATTTAACATTTTATTAGCATATTGACAGCATAAACTAATTTCATCTTAATTAAAAAGACAGTAAAAAGTTCAAATAACAAAAAAAATGAGGGAGAAAGTTGATCATTCGAAAGAAGATTCTTATACTTTTTTTTTTAATTATTCTATTATTAAGTCGGTGTATAGAACACATCATCCACGTCATTTAAATGGTAAGATTCAAATTTTAAAATTTATATTCTAAATAAAAAAATGTCATGTAAATATTTTATTAAGTGTGTTCTAAATACCGACTTGAAAATAAAATATTTATTAAAATAAACATGGGAGGTTGTGGTTTAATTGGCAACATTCTTCCCTAGCTTCTCAAACTGTAAAGGGATAAAAAAAAATGTAGAATTATGAGGATCGATACTTTCTACCCATCCTTTTGTTTCCTGTGCTGCAAAGAATCTACACCATTACCAGAGAGAGAGAGAGACTGCAAACGAAAAGATGATAATCAGTACATTCAAGCTATACCTTATTAGTGTATGCATGTATCACCAAGAGCCATTAGGCATGTCAGCCATCCCACCGTCAAAATCAGGTCCAAGAACAGAGGAGGCTGATATGCTGAACCTGCTCTTCTCAATCCGCTTTGGCTTCTTCACTTCCTGGAAACCTAAAAGACAATCTGCCAACTGCTCCATCCCCAGCCTCCTACTCCGTCTCCATCACCACATCACAAACATGTATCAAAGAGACTCGAGACTGGCCTAGTTTGGATTCGGAAAGTGTTTTATCTCATCTCATCTCATCATTACAACTTTCTTAAATTTTCACACAAAATATAATAAACAATTCAATTTTTTCAAATCCTAATTCAACTTTTTCAAATTTCAAAATAATAATAATATTAAAAAATAATATTACAACTATATTTTTTTCAACTTTCATCTTTCATCTAAAACCATCTCATCTCATTTCTGAATCCAAGCGAGCCCTGAATGAAAATGAGGACAATGCACTGGTTGTTGTAGTTAGAAAAACCTGATGGAGTTGTTCTCATCTGAGAGGTAGGGGTTGCAGCAGAAGTGGACTCTGAAGGTTCAGTCTGTGTTAGGGTTTCAGCAGTCAATATGGTTTTGATGGTTTTGTGTTCGTCCTTGGCTCACCCTTACCAAACATTATTTTATGGACTAAGCAAACATATTCATTAAAACTGGCACCGATCTGGAAATTATGCAACGATGTTTTTCATTAGCTCTTCCCTACTCCTATAAGCTTACAGCTTTATCTCCTTCTTAATTAGCAACTTTCTAAACAAAGATGTAAGGTCACTCAGCTTCGAGGGCTGCAATTTCGTATCTAACTTCTTCTATATGTTCGTTTATGGCAGTCACTGCATCCTGCACACCCCTAATGGCCTCCTTGAGAGCATTATCATACTCAGCATCTGCTTCTGCCTCCTCAGTTCCAGAAGCTTCAGTTATCTCATGGACATGGACACATTCATGTTCCATTGGCTTCTTATATTTGCAGTTGTCATGACTCACTGGACGGTCAGAGGGACGACCAGCCTTCTTCAACAACTGAATTGTAGCTGTCTAAAAGAGGAATTTGTAGTTTTCAGCAACAAAGAAACAAGGACCAGTACGTTTTGAGCAATGAAAAAAAAAAGAGTATGACTTAACGTCTTCAAATATCACCGTGTTTCCAAAAAGAACAAGTAGAAATCTTAATGCAGTCATGTAAAAATCTCTAAGAGTATAGTTTTGCCAAACTAAAACTATGCAAGATCAAATCCCGAATGAACACTCACTTCCCTTAAAGTGTGTTCGTCTGTCACTATCAAAGTGCAGGGACAGATGCGTGGTGCATGGCAGTGCATAAATGATTGATCATGTACCATTCACTTTTGCACTCAAAGTCTTGCCAGACTGATCAGCTTGTTTATCCCGAAGCTTCTCCAGAGTTATGTACATTGGACCTTTCCTTCTCTGGTTCTTTTTCCTATTTCCTTTTCATGGGTTTTCAATAGCTTTACATCAGTTCTTTGATAACAGTTATTCCATTTCCAAACTTTTAAGAGGCTAATAAATGTATAAATATAAATATAAGCAAGTAGGGTCACAACTTCTCATGATGATCTACAGAGTAAACTGAAAAGGTCAATAGCACATCAAAGATCTTTCTACAAAGTAGTCCAAAGGAATTGAGCAACTCATGGCAAAATTTGGTCTCTGAAACTGCATTCTAATAATAAGCAGTCATCCCCTTGTTTTAAGGAAGACATACACACAAAGCACTGAAAGTTCATTTTCAAGGATCTTCATTCAACCTCTCTCCATATGGCATCTTCTTTGCCTCACAAAATCACAAAGTAATCCAACTCCAAAAGGTTGACTATTGATCCTCCATAAATAAAGCTAAAATGAGATTGCTTTGCATTTTAGCACGTTTGTATCTGATGATTAAACATTGCATTGTACTTCTCAAGAAATATCTCTGCTTCTGAGATCATTCAAAATTCATCTTCACTTTATATATTCAAGTTATATCTTCTTAGAGGAACTTGTCTAATGTCTACAAAATCCAGAATTCCCCTTCATGCTCCATAGCTTAAAGAAAAGAAAAATCTCTGAATGATCAACTATTTACACGTTCAACCTGCTGCCATACTTTGCAAATTTCCATCCTTGGATCATTGTTATAATTTCTCCAATAGAGCTTTCATTCAAAAGATGAATGCATTCCCTGACTACTACAGGCGGTGACAAAGGCTCATTAAACAGAATCATACGAACAGCTCAACCCAAATTTTCATGCAAGGAAGTCGTTCAAATTGAAACAAACTCAGCAAATAAAGGCTCAGAGATCGTAGTAGGCATCTACATTCAGGCACAACTCCTAATTCCTAACCGCCATTTTGTTTGAATTATATAAATTGAACACTAAAAGAAAAGGAGGAAGCGTGTTTAAGGTTTGTTCATCAATTTATGAGAATTTTTTTTTTCCTCTCAGGAAAAAATTACTGAAGGACTACTGCTACCGAGTTTGAAGGCTTACCAGATGCAATTTCTGCTTCTCCTGCGCTTGAACATCCCTGAGCAACTGTGCCAGATCAACCCGGCAGCTATCAGGATTCAGGAATAGTGATTCGATTTCGAGGACCTAAAATTGTGTGGAAACTCAATAAGATTATTGTTATTATTATTATTATTATTATTACAATTATTTTATTATCATTCTATGGAAGGAAAAGGGGCAAGAAACAACTACTTGTTTCGAGCAATCATTGAATTCTACTGTGATCTCACTGCAAAGTTGCTGATAAGCTAATTCCGCTCCTGAATCCATATACTCGGCAAACCCACTGCCAAAAAAATAATAACATGAACGGAAAAAGAAGAAGAAAATGGGAACCCCATTTTCTCGTAAACTCGGCGATACAATCAACAGAAGACGTACCCTTTGAGCTTGGCGTAGGCTTCGGCTCTGCTCTGCTGAATTGCAAGGAATCTGCGCAGTAGATGGACGATTTTGGAGGAATCGGATAAACCTCCGGTATCTTGGGCCTCCATTGAATCTGTTATGGAAACCTTCTTCTCGAAATCTTCCATTATCTCCTCCTTTACCGATTCTTTTTTCTCTCCTGAGATCAGAAGCTAAGAAACTTGTTACGCCTTATTACTCCCCCCCCCCAAAAAAAAAAAAAAAGCTTTGAACGAACAAGGGAAGAGCATAAATACCTCTTTCCATCGTATGCTTTGCAGTTTGCATTCCCTTTCTAAAGAGGAGGATGAATCTTCGTCACCAAAGCTTTTTAAGCACATAGAAGAGAAATAATATTTGATTCCAGAAGCGTCAGCGTACTTTTTTTATAATAATAATAATAATAATAATAATAAAATAGTAAATATGAAATTTATATAAAAAAATTTAATTTTTTTAACAGTAAACTCTTTTCTTTTTAAAAAAGAAAATGAATGTGTTACTTTTCAATTTATAACTGTATCTTGCATTATTTATAAATTTTAAATTTTTAAATTTTTAAAATTTTTGATTAGTAAATTTTAAAATTTAAAATTTATCTTTTAAATTAAATTATGTAATGTAAATACTTTATTAGGCATACATTAGCTTTAAAATATAATATTTGTATAATAAACGATGTGACTTAATGTGATTTGTTAAATTATAAAATTATTTTTATTATAAAATAAAAAAAATTATATTTTGAATATTAAGTATTTATATTGTATAATTTGATTTAAAATATAAAAATTTTAAATCTAACAAATCAAATATTATCATTTAAGTAATATGAATTGTATACTCTATACACCGGCTTGAAAATATAATAACTCTTAAATATAATGCATAATATGAACTTAAGTTTGTTTATGAGTTTAATTTTATAAAATTTTTATTCGGCAATAACACTTCTCTTTACAAAATCATGTTTAAAAAATTAAAACTAAAAAATAAAAATAAATTTGATCATAAATTTGGATTTGGGCAGGAAATGAAACCCAGCAGGAAGAATTAATACAAATCCATTAGCAATATGCCAATATGGCGTTGGTCCAGATCCAAAGTTTAACAAGGGTAGGAGCCCGGCCCAAGGTTCAAACCACGTGCATGTGTCAGCTTGGATCTAATAATCTGGTGTGACACATTCTCCGTCTTTTTTTCTCTCTCTTCACCATTATCCTCATGCCTCTCTCTTCCTCCTTATTTCTAGCTCCCTTTTCCAAACCCTCAAGCAACCTATCATTGACATCGCCGTCGCAACCTCTCACAAATGTTGCTGTAGCTCCTCACCGTGGTCTAGTCATTCTCTCTCCTATGTTAAGAAAATGAAGACAAGTTTTACATTTGCGTTCAAAAACGTGAAAAAAGGTTAAGAGGGAGACGTGATTGGATCAAAGACCGATATTAGGATGGGCCAGTCTCTACACTTGTTAGGTTAATAGACGAGGAAGGAAAATCACATGAAGAAGATGGCTTTTTCTGATTTCGGAAACAGTACCAACTTTGGCTCTTTCTCTCTCTCTCTCATGTGTCTTAACTTTGAAGACATCAGAAGCCAAGCCGCCTATGACGCAATTTACGCCATTATTTGAAGGAAGAAATTGATGACAGACAATTACAAACAATCAATCCGGTTG
The DNA here is from genome assembly GCA_029856935.1 of Cyclocarya paliurus. Lineage (NCBI taxonomy): Eukaryota > Viridiplantae > Streptophyta > Magnoliopsida > Fagales > Juglandaceae > Cyclocarya > Cyclocarya paliurus. The sequence continues at coordinate 21,283,725 of CM056958.1, forward strand.
GCCACGTCAGATGTGTTGTTTTAGACCGGCGAATGAATTGATTTCTTGTCTTGAAAATTGGATAAGAAAGACAGCAACTTTTTACTGATATCGTGTGCTCGTTTTCTCTCTCTGTCCTCTTTGTTTTAACAAGACAAACTTCCTGCCTTTAATGCCTCTGCCCTCCTTTCTCTGTGTACAACAGTTCCTAATCATGTTTTTTTTTTTGTTTTTGTTTTTTTTTTAGGCAATAGGTTTTGGATTTTACCTCCCTCACTTCTATCTTTTCAGTAATTTAAGATTTTTTATTTTATAAAATTAAATTATCTCACCTTATTTTATATAATTATTTTAAATTTTTATATAAAATATAATAAATAATTTAATTTTTTAAAATTATAAAATAAAAATTATATTATAATAATATTTTATTTAACTTTTAATAAAATATATCATCTCATTTTATTTAAACCACAAACCTTAATTATTATGTTGGATTAGTTTATTCATTTTATCTTTAAGAATATAATTTGATCCACGAGTGAAATAATAATAAATATATATAACATAATAGTTACAAAATATTTTATAAAAATAAATTTATAAATTAATTACGTTAGATTTACTAATTTATTTTTGTAGAATCTTTTTATCGGTTAAGTATTTGTCAAAAAATAACGCTCAATGAAAAGTTTCTTATTTCCTTAAAACAAGAATGAGATTATGCACCTTATTAATGCTCTCGTTATCACTATGATTTGAGATAAATTAGGGGAGAGTTAAGTGAATCTTAAAAATTGATCTAAAATAATAGTTTGAAAGAATTATCTCCGAATAAGCTGATAAGGTTTGAGATTTGGAATTTGCAATTAATGTTTTGGACCATTGAAGTGCAAGCCGTGTGCATTTGGTATTTTGGTACTCTAACGTGTCCTCTTTAGGCTTTGGCCTTCCTACATGGATAGCTTTTAGCCCAACACGCCATCTTTTATTTATTTATTTATTTATTATTATTTTTAATGGAAAGTTCTCAAACTTCATCTATTTTGGAACTTATAATCAAAGGGTATAAGAATCAAAGTTGCCTATGTTGATGGCCGTAAAAAGTGCTTGAAATACCCATTGTTCTTCCCATCAATTTTGACATTTTTGGATTGAAAAGTTGTTGATCTATGGGAAACTTCTAAAACCCTAAAATAATATTATTATGATTGCTGAACTATTATTAAAATTTCATTGTGGTTGTTGTCTAATTCAATCCATGTATTCTATTTTCCCTTAAATTTATCATTTTTATTGTTGTTGCAAGTATGTTCCATGTAGCAAAAATATTAGAGAAATACTACTTTGCCGTCTGTAGTGTACCGCTCAAGTGTACTGCTTGCTATTTTTAAATTTTTTTTATTTAATGATTAAGAAAGTGAATTTAAATATATTGATATATTTTTTTATTTTTTAAAAATATTAAAAAATATTAAAATAATGTGAAAATAATTTTTTTTTAAGTTGGAAATAAACCAGCGATATAATTTAGCGATATTACTGAGGCAGCAGAGTAACACCGCTCAAAATATTAACCATCTATTCATTAAAAAAAAAACTGATTTAAAAAAAAACTGTATATAGAAAAATCATTCAAATAATCTAAAAGATTAAGAACTATTCTATTTTCAAGCTGGCATCCATATCAATTAAATACTAAAATTTGATTTGTAAAATTTAAAATTTAAAATTTATTTCTTTTAATCAAATCATGTCACGTAAATAATGTATGATGTAGAAGCCTTAAAATAATTGCACTCAAAGATTAAACCATTCTTTAGTCATGTTGCTAACAAATAAACCTAACACTAATGCAAAATTAAGTCATTGGTCCATTTTTCATGAATGTTCTAGATGTCCGAGATAGGTTAGCTCTTTGTTATTTATTGACTACATTAAGATCCAAGTACTTTATCTTGACCAATTGAGCAGCCTTGGCCCTATAGCTATCAATATAAATATGGAGAATATTCTTTAAAGTCTTATAAAAAATTAGGTGTGGGATCAATGTGATAGCTTTTAATATAAGATATCTACCATTCTATTCCATAGAGTCATATTTATAAATTGGCATAAATAATATATTATCCATACCGTTAACACTATAAAATTTAGTTTGTAAGATAATTTATAATTATCCCGTCTTATAAATTAAATCATGTTATGTCAATGACGTGAAAAGTGTATCATCTATTTTACAGTTTAAAAAATATAATACGAACCAAATTAACCTTCATATAATGTTTTTATTGTAATGGATGAGAAAATTGCTAATGAAAAACATAGAGTTTTTGAAATCTATGATTTTTTTTTTTTACTAGAAACCTAGATCTATAAAATTTTAAAATTATGTAAGAAAAATTTAATTAGATATTAAAAAAAGATAAATATTTTATATAAAAGTAAACTCATAAAATAAATCAGTTAAATCAGTTTTTGAGTTTATTTTGATGGATTTTTTTTTAATTTTAATAATTCTCTAAATAAAGAGGTATTTAGGAAGAAAAAAAAAAGAGAGCAGAGAATACATTAATAAGAAAGAAAAAGTGGGGAGGGAAAAGGAGGGAGGAGTTATGCCTGTCTTTTATCATTTCCTCATGTAACTCCACGTGTAATGTAACAAAGAAAGGAAGCCATTAAAGCAGAGCATCTGGTGATTCTGGTCTTTGATGAATTACGGGCATGAACTATGAACAGTTAAGACAGTAATGAAAAGAGAAAAGCTGGCACGATTAAAAGAAAAAAAAAAAAGAGAGAAAGAGAATGAAAACATTTCAATGGGTCCATATTTTTATTAAAATTTATAAAATTCATCCCTAATTGTAAAAGTAATTTAAAAGTTTTTTAAAATTATTTATATCCAAATATACTTTGACCAACGTTAAAAAGTAAATAGATTTAAGGTTGGTTTGGATATTGGAATGAGACGGAATGAGATTAAATGATTTTAAATAAATTAAATAAAATATTATTAAAATATATTTGTAATATTATTATTATTTAAAAATTTAAAAAAATTAAATTATTTATTATATTTTGTATGAGAATTTAAAAAAATTATAATGATTTAAAAAAATTATAATGATGAGATGAGAGTATTTTTGTATCAAAACGGGACCTTATAATTTTTTACTATAGATTAAAATGGCTTCAATTTCAAATCAAAAATTTATATATACAGTTTAAATGTGGCTCGCATATTTTTATTAAAAAAGTAGATAAATAAAAAATTTATATAATTTTTTTAAAAAAAAGAATGTACAAGATTTATACATAAAAAAAATTATATCTATCATTATTTAATAAATATTGTAAGAATTTTATACGTATATTTCTCATTTATTTGAAAACTTTAAATTAAAAAACATGGGATATAAATGAAGAAAATCCCTCACATATAATAAAGTTTTTAGAGAGAGAAATAAAAGAGTGCAGTCAAATCCAGACAATTTATAGCTTTTACAAATCACAACCCCTCTGTAAGGAAAGAAAATACAATTAAGTTTTTATTGGTAATTATTATTTATCATCCTCCGCCAGCCCTTCTAGAAGTGCAATTTCTCTCTCTGAACTCTCTTTCTCCGTGAAGGACTTTTCCTTTTTCTTTTTTCTTCATGCACATTGCACGCACACTCAGAATTTTGTATTTCATTTCTATATGATTTTTTATGCGTTCGCTGTCGCCATCCCATACGACTTTTTTTCCCATTTCTTTGCAATTACCGCCTCTCTCTCTCCTCTTGTTCAGCATCTCCATCACTCGCTCTCTCTAACAATGCCTTTGACCTTTTACAATTCTTCTTTCCGGAAACGTAATCGGAAAACACACACTTCGTCTCAAGAGTCCAAGACCCGCTTCTCTCCCTTCTTTCGCATTACTCTCTCTATCCTTCCCTCTAAATTTCCTGGTGTACGAGCAAGCTCTGACAGCCTTATCTTGCACAAAGCAAAGGTTGTCTCTCCCTATCTTTCCCTGTCTGTACAATATATCTAGCAAGTGCAGCTTAATATTTTAATAGCTTCGTTTTTTCCTATCAATTTCCCATACATACACGACTTGTTTTGGTTCTGGGTTCTGCGTGTTTTCGTAAATTTCTGTTGTTGTTGTAAATTTCCGCGACATTTGATTGCAGTCACCAGCTGGGTATTTCATGAATTTGTTGATTGTTGACACTCTGCTGCTCAAGAGGCTTCTGATCCTCAGATCATGGCTTCTGAGCGTCCGCTTTTGATCCCGTCTCCTAACACTACTAACACTCCTAGTAACCAAGACCTGAATACTGCACCCGTCTTGTTAGATCTCGCTAAATCCAAATCTGGCCGGCCTGAATCGTTTTCCAAGATGGAACTGGAAAACCCAGTTGAAAACTCCTCTAGTCTGGAATCCAATTTCCACTCCTCATCCCAACGAAGTATTGTCTCCATTCAATCCAAGGCCTCAGCTGGAAACTCTATTAGGGAAGTGAGTTTTGACTTGGGATCGAAGCCCGTGAGATATGGGTCTAGAGGGGCTGATTCCGAAGCGCTTAGCATGTCCCAGAAAGAAATCAGTGACGAGGATGCGAGGTTGATTTATATAAATGATCCTGCAAAGACAAATGAGAGGTATGAGTTTGCAGGAAATTCTATAAGGACTGGAAAGTATTCGATTATTACTTTTTTGCCGCGAAATCTGTTCGAACAGTTTCATAGAGTGGCGTACATATATTTCCTTGTGATTGCTGTGCTAAATCAGCTCCCCCAGCTGGCCGTTTTTGGCAGGGGAGTTTCAATCTTGCCATTAGCCTTTGTGCTTTTAGTTACAGCAGTGAAGGATGCATACGAGGACTATAGGCGGCACCGGTCGGACCGAATTGAGAACAACCGTCTGGCAAATATTTTGGTTAATGATCAGTTCCAACAAAAGAAATGGAAGGACATCCGAGTTGGTGAAATCATCAGAATTCATGCAAATGAAACACTTCCTTGTGATATGGTGCTGCTCTCGACCTCTGACCCAACTGGGGTCGCCTATGTGCAGACGATTAATTTGGATGGCGAGTCCAATTTGAAGACTCGCTATGCAAAACAAGAGACCCTCTTGAAGATGCCTGATGAAGGGAAAGTTAAAGTTACTGGGTTGATCAAGTGTGAGAAACCAAATAGGAATATTTATGGGTTCCATGCAAACATGGAAATTGGTGGGAAAAAGCTGTCGCTCGGACCCTCCAATATCGTCCTTCGAGGCTGTCAGCTGAAGAATACTGCGTGGGCCTTTGGGGTTGCCGTGTATGCTGGTCGTGACACCAAAGCGATGCTTAACAGCTCAGGAGCTCCATCTAAGAGGAGTCGGCTTGAAATCCATATGAACTTTGAGATCATCATACTCTCCATTTTTCTTATTGCTTTGTGTTTGGTTGTCTCTGTCTGTGCACTTGTTTGGTTGCTGAGACACAGGGACGAGTTGGATTACATACCCTATTACAGAAAGGCTGACTTCTCGGAGGTGGAGGAGGAAGACTATAACTATTATGGAGCGGGATTGGAGACATTTTTCGCATTCCTCATGTCAGTTATTGTTTTCCAGATCATGATCCCCATTTCTCTCTACATTTCCATGGAGCTCGTCCGGGTTGGTCAGGCGTACTTCATGATCCGAGATACCCAAATGTATGATGAGGCATCAAATTCGAGATTTCAGTGCAGAGCATTGAATATAAACGAAGATTTAGGACAGGTGAAGTATGTATTCTCAGATAAAACTGGCACACTTACAGAGAACAAGATGGAATTTCAATGTGCAAGTATATGGGGAGTAGATTATAGTGCTGGGAATTCACAAATTGATCAAGTTGAATACTGTGTTCAAGGTAATGCCATTTTTGCTTTTAGTAAAATAGTCTTAGTGTTTCCGATTTTGTTTTCACATTAGCATGACAATTTGATCTTATGTCTGCCTTGGTATCAGTGGAGGGAAAAGTTCTAAAGCCAACAATGAAGGTAAAGACTGACCCGGAGCTTTTACAACTATCAAGAAGCGGAAGTGGCACAAAGGAAGGCAAACATATCCATGATTTCTTACTTGCATTGGCAGCTTGCAACACAATTGTGCCCCTTGTTGTAGACACATCTGATCCTACCGTGAAGATGATAGATTACCAAGGGGAGTCTCCTGATGAACAAGCATTGGTGTATGCTGCTGCTGCCTATGGTTTTATGCTTATAGAACGAACCTCTGGCCATATAGTTATTGAAATTCAAGGAGAAAGGCAAAGGTAATTAGACGCTATATTGTTCATTTCCCCCTTCCAATACAGCATCACGTCTTCCCCTTCGACTATAACAACGACCACCACAATTATTAGAACAGCACAAAGTGGCTGCAATCATTTTGGCTGATTTTACTTTACTAATAGAAGAGAACTTATGCTAATCTATAGTGGTTTCATAATTCTTACAAGTTTCTTTTTTTCTTTTTCTCTCTTTCCCCTCTTCAGTACAAGATTGATATTCAATTGTTTTTCCTGCTGGAAACAATCACAATGGCAAGATACACATGAAAGTGAGAGAATAGGTGGCATTTGGGCGTTGAAACCATTTCTTGAGCTAATTATCTTTTTGTTGTTGTTTTTTTTAAAGTAACTTTGGTAACAAAACTAATTGTGATAACGATGACTTGGCCATAAACTGGTGATAGTAGCTGCAGTGGGTTTAGTCATACTTGATTATTATTTCAAGTGATTATCTTATCATACTCATAGGTAGCTTCTTTCAAAAGATACAAACCTTAGTATCTCTTCTTTTTGATGAATTTCCTCAGCATGGGCACTGCAGGTTCAATGTTTTAGGCTTGCATGAGTTTGATAGTGACCGGAAGAGGATGTCAGTTATATTGGGGTGCCCCGACGAGATTGTGAGAATCTTTGTAAAAGGTGCTGACACATCCATGTTTAGCGTGGTAGACAAATCTTTGAACATGAAAGTAATACGTGCAACTGAAGCCCACCTTCACGCTTACTCCTCAGTGGGTTTGAGAACACTTGTTGTTGGTATGCGGGAATTAAGTGCTTCAGAATTTGATCTATGGCATTCTTCCTTTGAGGCGGCGAGCACTTCTTTATTTGGTAGATCTGCTTTGCTTCGAAAGGTAGCTAGCAGTGTTGAAAACAATCTATGCATACTAGGTGCCTCCGGCATTGAAGATAAACTCCAACAAGGTGTGCCAGAGGCCATAGAATCTCTGAGAATAGCAGGGATCAAAGTATGGGTTTTGACTGGAGACAAGCAAGAAACTGCCATTTCAATTGGCTACTCCTCCAAGCTCCTGACAAGCAAGATGACCCAGATAATAATTAATAGCAGTTCTAAGGAGTCATGTAGAAGGAGTTTGGAAGATGCCATTGTCATGTGTAAGAAGCTTGTGGCCGTTGCTGGAGTTGCAAACAATATTGGCGGAAGTTCTGAAGCTGGTTCAACACCAGTGGCCTTGATTATTGATGGTACCAGCCTTGTTTATATTCTTGACAGTGAACTCGAAGAACAGGCAAGTGCTTGTAAACCTCCAGCTTTTTTTAGTTGTTGGTGAGATATGTTGATCTAACTTACTCATCTTGAGATGCAGCTCTTCCAATTAGCCAGTAACTGTTCCGTTATGCTATGTTGTCGAGTGGCTCCTTTGCAAAAAGCTGGAATTGTTGCCCTTGTGAAGAACAGAACTACTGATATGACACTTGCCATTGGCGATGGTGAGTTAGATAAAAAACTTGTGCTCCCAAAAAAGAGAGCCAAAATATGGAAAATAAAATGCCAATTTTCCTGCTAACGTTTTGATGTTTATTGTTGACATTTTGCTTGTATCGCTATCAGGTGCCAATGATGTATCGATGATCCAAATGGCTGATGTTGGAGTTGGCATCAGTGGCCAAGAGGGTCGGCAAGCTGTAATGGCATCAGATTTTGCAATGGGGCAATTTAAATTCTTAGTTCACCTTATTTTGGTCCATGGGCACTGGAATTACCAACGGATGGGCTACATGATATTATACAATTTTTACAGGAATTCTGTGTTGGTTTTTGTTCTATTTTGGTGAGTTTTTATTGGGCAATCGTATTTCTTTTGATTATTTCTGCACATCATTATTCTGTAGTCATGAATACGCCATCTAATTTAGCTGGTTCAATCTGTTGGAGTTTGTTATGGGACAGCGTCTCAAGTCTTAACCTGTGTCCAAACTATGTATAAGCTTCTCACCGTCTCTCTTTGTTCTGCGGGAAGGGGGAGAGACAGATTGTTTTTTAATTGTGTTTATAATCGCAGTTTGGGGAATATGCAGTAGAAATGACTCTTTTGAACTAGAATTTATAAAGGTGAAGTTAATTGGATCTTGATCCTCCTCGTGTTTAAACTTCAAACCTGGATGTGTGTCCAAATTATAATATGGTTTTGTAATTCAAGCTCGAATTACTATTTAGTTGAGTGGGATAGAGTTGTACATGTGTATAAAGAATATGATCTAGACGGAAAATGTTACAGTTTAACCTAATTATGTCCGCAATGGCCTGCTTCACCATTGCTAAGTTTTTCATGTGCTTTGTGTAGGTATGTGCTCTTTACTTCTTTCAGTTTGACAACTGCAATCAATGAATGGAGTAGTGTGTTGTATTCAATAATCTATACTTCACTGCCTACGATCATTGTTGGAATTCTTGACAAGGATCTAAGTAGGAGGACTCTTCTACAGTATCCACAACTTTATGGGGCTGGGCAAAGACAAGAGTGCTACAATAGAAGGTTGTTTTGGTTAACAATGTTTGATTCATTGTGGCAAAGTGCAGCTATCTTCTTTATCCCTTTCTTTGCATATTGGCACAGCACCATTGACATATCAGGTATAGGAGATCTTTGGATACTTGGAGTGGTTATTTTGGTTAATATACACTTGGCCATGGACGTCTTTCGGTGGACTTGGATTACTCATGCAGTCATTTGGGGATCTATAATTGCAACTTTCGTTTGTGTTGTCATCCTTGATGTTATACCCTCATTAGTTGGTTACTGGTAAGTCTCTTGTCATCACATTAATTCAACCCTATATTTAATGATGTGCTTCATATATAAGTTCTTCCCAATTCGTGGGAGCTCACTCTTACTAGTGATCCTCCCGAAGACAAGAACAGAAGCCCGAATGGTGATTCTCCAATGTTGGATAGTTAAACTGAAATTTGTGGAACGGTTTTTAATTGAGTCAAGCTGAAATTCATACGAGAAAGAGACAATAGGACCTGCTTCTAGATATCTTCATCTTTTAGTCACCTTCAAAGTGAGAAGGCTTGTTCTGCTAAGCTCCCCATTTTTCCAGTAGCCTTGGTTAACTTTTCATGTTCTTCTTCTAGCTTTTCATGTGAGTATGTACATCTTAGCCAAAAGCGAATGACCCAACTACCTGCCTTGGACCCTCCTTTTCTTTAACAAAAGTGACATCTTCTTACGTCTAAAAATGGGCAGTCATAAGCTTGTAAGTAATTATGCATCCTTTTAATACACCTCTTGTCTTGGCTTCTAGAGCTTCTATTTTAGGTTTTTTCAATCTGAAAAATCTTCTGGTGGACTTTTGATATGCCTATTTATCTCATCAATAAAGTTCTTATTTACTGATAAAAAAAAGATTAGATGAAAAATCTTCCTGCATGAGTCCAGTGTGGAAAGATCTATTGAATTCATGTTTTTACTTTTTTAGTAGAGACTGATGTGCAACTCCAATATATGACAGGGCAATCTTCCATGTTGCAAAAAGGCCTACATTTTGGTTATGCTTGCTTGCAATCATCATAGCTGGCCTAATTCCTCGTTTGGTTGTGAAGTTTCTGTATCAATACTATAAACCCAGCGATATTCAGATTGCAAGGGAAGCTGAGAAATTTGGGAATCTGAGGGAGTTTGGAGCTACAGAAATAGAAATGGATCCTATCCCGGATCCTCCACAAAGATAACAAGGTGATTTTGTTCTTGTTTACACCTCCTTTTCTTTGTAAAGTATCCTATTCTTTAGGCTGCTTCAGAGTATCTCTCTTGGTTGCCAGATTTTTGTTATTTCTATCCGAAGGGTAGTCTTTTTAATATTGTATTTTATTTTGTTGTATTCACAGTCATTCAATGTACATTACCAAGGTTATCATAGAAAAATTTAGACACTTAATCAGAGTTCGATAAAGTATGGTAGCCTAATAGTATTAGCATCTTATGTCAGGGTTGCCCTGGTCTATATGCACCAGACATGTTGCGGTTTGTCTTGAGAAAAATTCTTAAGACGTGTGGTGTATGAATGATGAGAAAGGCTCTTATATCGTCCTCAATGCAGCTTCCTGATGTGATAGATTCGGGATTCCGGATATTTTCTTTCTTAAATGAACTTTGACACACGTCATGATCCCCAAGAAAAGGAACTTTCACATGTATCACTTCACTCCAGCTTTAGCTGCGAAACTGAAGTGTAAGAAGCTTCATAACAAAGGTGCAACACAGCCAACGTGTTCATACGCCATGAGCAAGGCGATGGCATTCCAATCCTCCTCCAGATGGCCAAGTATATGTAACATCAGCTAAAGGATGAGATTATGAGTTGTGTTTGGCATTTTAATATTTTTTCGATTCAAAGCTATGGTAATGTGTTGTTCGGCTCAACTGGATAGAGATCTACCTTTCTTGACCGAACTATAAGGTTTAGAGTAAGAGAGAGATAGACACGTCAAGTTAGCTCCACTTTATGTATCTATCTCTCCCGCTCTAGGCTTAAGAACTTTAAGCGATTTGAATCTAGCTCAACCTATGTTCATTTCCTCTTGGAGTGCTAAGGATCTCGTTTAGAACACGGTATTTGTCTGACAATGAACGCATAGTACTCTTGTTGATATGTCATCATGTATTAGGGTGCGAATGCCACTTCATCCATATTCTGAGAACTGCCAAACAGTACTCTTTGAACAAAACTAAGAGCTAGGTTCTGTCATCGTTCACCCGGCATTGTTATAATAATAATAATAATAATAATAAGAGATGATATATCACACTAGGAATTATGAAGTAGGGTCTACTTTATAGTTTACATCTTTATTTATCCATCTCTCACTTTATATCTTAAAATTCGGTCAAAATAGATAAATTTCACAATTATTTTGTAAAAAAATAGATCCTACTTTAAAATATGCTAAAAAAAAAATTAGTGTGATCTACTTTTTTACAAAGGGTCTGCACGACACTTGTTTATTTGAGACTTTTACTTCGCATTACTCTCATTACACATTTTTTTTTGTAAAAGTATTGAGTTATAATTGTTGCTCACGTGAATATCATATCTTCTAAAAAAATAATGCTAGATACAATCTTAAGTGTGCTGCTGCATAATTTCTTTAAACAAAAATTAAAAAAAAAAAGGCCGTTGGATATTATGATTTGGTCAATAAAATTGAAATATTATGCAAATTAAATTGATTTCCTGTTAAGACAGGAAACATCAAAATTATCGTGTCAAGAGTAATAATATTTCAATGTTAATATCAATATTCTTGGAAAAATTGTGTTTTACATCTCAAAATTACCACTCATTTTTCGTAGAGTGTTGATAATTTTACGGAAATAGTAAAAAATTCCAACTTTTCTATTAAAAAAAAATCGTAAATTCCTGTGGACATTTCATTTTCATTTTCTTTGTAATTATAAAAAGTAGAGCACCCTAAATTATTGATAGATCTCAAATATCTAACCTTGAATCAGAATGTAAGGGGAATTTTCTCCACTAGGCCTAAGAGGCCTAGTGAGTGGAAGGAAAGCAAGATCAAAAGTCCGGCTCAGAGTAGAGAGCCCTTAATCCAGCCCATGGGAAAGCTTGTTTGAACGTAACCTGGAAGAAGGATACACGTGCTGCAGGGGATGAAACTCGTTAATTTGAGGACCTCTCGAGTAGTGTCTAGTCCTCAAGTACCCGCATACACAACAGACGTGATATACGAGGACCCATTGATTTACTGACAGAGAAGTCATGAACGGACCAGAAAGGAAACAAATTGAGAGAAGGAGGTCGGATAACCTTACTGCATTAATGACTCCACTACCCAGGCAACACACCACATTAATGACATTGTTGCAGAGCCACGCTGCATTTAAAGACTTTGACACAAGGAATAGTATGGGGACACAAACTTCATGGGAGTAGGCACTATCTGCTCCTCAGACCTGTAATATAAATAGTATATTTCAGGTATGAGAATGTCTCTCTAATCTCTAGAGTTCCTTACTTATTTGCAACCTTCAAAAAATATTTACTGACTTTAGCATCGGAAGTTACTCGGCCCTTAGGCCGCACTCTCAAAGCCTCAGTCTTATTTACCTTGTGTATGGCTCATTTTCGAACACCTAAATTGTTGGAATTTGGCTTAAAAGTGTGCGAAACACGACGTTAACACATAATATATTTTAAAAGATTATTTATTTCAATATTTATATTTGTAAAAAAGTTGAATATTCAAATTCTCTGTAAGAAGTGTTAACAGATCCATTTTTCAATAGTCCATAAATTGTATGGAATTAAATTTTTATTTATTTTTTACAAATATTTGAAATATATAATTCTTATAATGCCCTGTTTGTATTGAGAAATCATTTCAACTTATTTCATAATTACAACTTTCTCAAATTTTCATACAAAATATAATAAACAATTCAATTTTTTCAGATTTTAATTCAATTTTTCAAATTCTAAAACAATAATAATTGTGAAGGAATAAAATACACCAGACCCAAGATAGTTTTCAAGATCCAACCCATCAAGAGGGCCATCATTAGAAGAAAAAGTATGAGAGGAGGAAAGGGGACAAGAAGTGATTAGGGAGTAAGGGTGTCAGGAGGCATGAAGATGTCAAGAGAAAGTGGGAAAGGAAGAGGGGGTCAGAGATGCAAAGTATACACCCTTCACCACTACCGAGGGGCACACAAGCAGAAGGTCAGATAAAAGGGACATAGAGCCTAAGATTTGGGGGACGTTGGGACTTCTTCCGACTTTTGAGTTTTTGACTTCAGACTTTTCATTTATTCTTTGTCTTCTTCTTCAATCTGAGAGTTCCAGAGAGAACTTCTTGTTTAGCAGATAGATCTATAGCTCTTATTGTACAATGAAAAATGAGAGAATGTAAAAAAATATATTATAGTGAAATATCCCTCCCCAAATCTCTGTAGATGTAAGCCTAGTGCTGAATTATATAAATATGTATGTTCATCTCTTTTTATTTTTTCTATATTTAAATATTGTTTACCATTATAAGTATACGCATCAATACCGTACAGCCATATCAGATCATTACTAAAAGCTCCGTACCTCACCAATAGAGATCTTCGGAAGAACTAAGCTGCTAGAATCTAACCCAAAGACATGTAAAATATGAAATTAATAATAATATTAAAAAATAATATTTTATTTAATTTCTAACTTTTATCTAAAACATCAATTCGCATAAAACGGAAACGGGGCAAAGAAGAGAAGAAATATGTTCTGTATCCGAAAAGCTTAGGGGGTTTGAAGTTGAGTTTCTCTGTTTCATTACCTATGGAACATTTTTGAGTCATTTTGACACTTGAGAGTTGAGACTCATTGAGTTTCCCACCTGAGGGGGCATGTCTCAAGTGAGAGATCCGGCCATTAAGCTTTTCGGGAGGAATATTCCGGTGGCTGACTCTCGGATTCCCTCGGTTTCCGAACAAGGCTCCGGCTCAGAACGTCAGTCTCCGGCAGTTCCTTTAGTCACGGTAATTTTAGACCATTTTCCTTTACGTAAACCGGTTTGTTTCCATTTATGGATACTTGGATTGATTGGCGCTTGCATAAATTAATTGCTTTCTATTTTTGTGGGAGACAGCGCTATACGACTTTTTTTTTTTTGTTTTGTTAAAGAAGGCAGAAATCGTTGCCTGGTTTTGGATCGTATTCTTGATTAACTTTTTGAGTTCGGATTCATAGTTATATATGCTTTCACTATCACTGCTTAAAAAAAAAAAAACCTTCTAATGTTAGAAAGATTGCATTGACTTTCTAGATAGCAGCTGCTATTTGCTTCTAGTCGTGAAGAAGGGGAAAAAATCTGACTAAATAATCAAAGAGAAACAAAAGCAAAAAAATATGAGGTCATTTTCATTATAACACAAGCATGTAATAATCAGTCGGTGCATTTTTTATGGGATTATGGGGAGCTGAATTGCTTTGTTTATGAAACGAAGTTCTTATTTTCTTGAAAATGATCGCAGTTCCACAGTTTTCTAAGGTGAGTGGCTACAACTACAAGTGCTTAATTAACAAAAGATAACCATGGAACATCGGGAATATTATATCATCAGTAAAGCTACTGGTAGTTTCCAAACACTAAATCCCTCAGCAACGAGTTAAGGAACTGTAAGTGTGAATATCTCTATGCCTGCAAGAGCAGTATAGTACAGAGTTCAACAGCTTCAATGTGGACTCATAAAATATAATTCAAACATGAACCTGAGTGATATCGTTGCACTTGCAACTGAAACCTAAATAAACTATAATATTTTTGGAATAGTGGAAAACAAAAATCCTACCGAAAAAGACATTGAGGGAGCAAGATGTCTATTTCTTTCGGTGTTTTCATGGATTGGTGATATGGATGGTTTGGGATTGTACCCCGAATTTGGGCTTTGAACTTTGTTGCATAGACTCATGCTTGTGTGCTATAGATTTCAAATATCTGCTGAGAGTTATGTTGCCTATGTTTGCTGTTACTGTTTTTATTATTTATTAATTATTTTTACCTATAAAAAATTATTTATTACTCGTATCTATGGGCTTTTATTGAAGAATTATAAACCCAAATCCATCTTAGATATGGGTTAAGATGTGCTAGATTTGGTTATTTTCTATCATATAATTCGTTTGTTGTTACTACATGCCTCATTGAAGTTTAGGGGTTTACTTTTGATGCCAGTATTTTGGAAAATTAGAAAACTACAACTAGTCTACAATTATTTTACAACTCTATTTAAAATGAAGGGTATGCGAAGTAACACAAATTAAAATGAATGACCCTCTGATTGAGAATTTTTGCAAGCAGGATACTCCTTCTGAGTTAGATAATAAAAAAGATACCAAAAACCAAAATCCCTTAATAGAGAATGAGGCCAAAGTAGATCATAATCCTGAGGAAGACCAAGCTGCTAAAACTGATGCAGGTGGCCAAGAGAAGGTTTTAAGGAAGCCAAACAAAGTTCTCCATTGTCCTCGCTGCAATAGCCTGGAGACAAAGTTTTGCTATTTCAACAACTACAATGTAAACCAACCTAGACATTTTTGCAAGAATTGCCAGCGATATTGGACAGCTGGAGGAACAATTAGAAGTGTTCCTGTCGGGGCTGGAAGGCGCAAGAATAAGCCTTCGGAGTACCATCAAGTAGTGGTGCCATCTAATGTAATACCAGTCACCAAAGCAGACAGCCTTAACTCTGCTAGCGACCAGCATCCCTCATGTCTTGAACTTCCTGCCTCTTTAAGACTTGACAAAGGAACAGGAGCAGTTCTAAATATTAGCAAAGATGCTCCACTATGTGAATCCATGTCAACTGTGCTCAATCTCAAAGAACAAAAGAAAAATGTTGAAATTTGGCCTTTGGTTTCTGAGGAGAGTCGCGAAGAGCCCTTATCATCTGGCTCTTCCTTCACAGCTGCTACTTCCCACGAAAGTGAATCTCCAGGACATTGTAAAAGTTTCAATTTAACTCATCAACAGCAGTGTTACCCTGTTTCCCAATGTGCACGCCATTGGAACCCAGGTTCGAATGCAATGGTGTTTGGACCTGGTAGTAGTATCTCTAATACTGGTCATATGGGTTCTTCACCTATGGTGCCAGTTCCTGGCTTCTGTGAACCAACATTCCCACTTCTTCCTGTGCCATACTGGGGTTGCATGCCAAGCTGGGATGCCAGGAAGTGGAATAAACAGTTGGTCAGATCTAATGGTAGCCCATCAGTTTCATCTTCTACTAGCAACAGCAGCTGTTCAGGTAATAGCTCACCGATCTTGGGAAAGCATTCAAGGGATGCAAATTCGCTGGCTGAAGAAACAAAGGAACAGAGCCTTTGGGTACCTAAGACACTGCGAGTTAATCATCCAGAAGAGGCTGCAAAGAGTTCCATATGGTCTACTTTGGGTATTGAGCCTGACAAGGACAAATCCAGCGTCAGTGGTGGCATTTTTAAAGCTTCCCAATCCAAATCAAATACAAATTCTCAAACATCAGATGCCGATAAGGTCTTAAAAGCCAACCCAGTGGCTTTTTGTCGATGTCAATCATTCCAGGAAAGCACTTAAAGAAGCTCATGTTGTTTGCATATGGATATCATCTTTTGGTGGTCTGTCCATGCATTGTGAAAGCCTATGTTGTATGAAGTGCACAAGAGTTTTATCATTTCTGCATCTGTTTTTGCTGCCCTGAAGTCATATGGTTTGTAAGATGACCAGTGGCTTGTGGGAATTCTCTTGATTCTTGTGTTTTCTTAGTAAACAAGCATTACAAAAGAATAACATGCAAGCCTCTTGCCTAGAAGAAAAGGATCCGGAGAGAATTTTCAGTCATTCGTTTTGGGCTTTTTTTATCTATTCACATCACCACCAACAGTTAATGGTCATGGCTCCGAATTTTTGTGCTGTGATGATGGCCAATGCCAATTGTTTGGCTCTCATACCTCTAAGTGATAGATTGCATTTGCATGCCATGTTTGATTACATGCAGAAAGAGAATTCTCATTATTCAAGAATACATCACTTTGAGGAGTATTCCCACTCCAAGTTTCAAGGTATGATTTCTGGATCACAGCAGTTATGATCAGACACTAACTCATCTTTTTTCTTAATTTTTTTCCCGTTTCTCTCTCCTCCCAGGCTGGATATCTTTTTTTTTTTTGGAATATACTTGTTCACTGGATATCTTATTAATGGATCTGCCAACCTCTTAATATTGTTGGGTAACTGTCCATTCGAAAGATGAGAATTTTGATCTTCAATTTGTTTTATACGTAGTGTATAGATTGTTTCCTTATTGAAGCTAGCAGCTCTTCACACCAGATATCACCTCTTTACCCACTTCTAAAATCTAAAATTCTAGGTATACACATACAAACACACATGTATGAATGAATGTAAATTGTATTTTAGACATGATAGTCCTGTGTTAGCTGTTATAGACATAATATTCCTTAATATTGTAAGTTAAATTCAGCACCAGATATATTCCTTTTTGTTTTAGAAAATACGATTTGAGGTTTTTGCTCACATATCAAATACCCAACTGTAAATCCATACTTAATAATTTTGGCATTTGAGCAAAATCAAAGTTGGGGGGGGAACACACATTTGGGTATTTGTAGGCATATGCAAGAGGCATTTTGAAATGGTCCTATGAATCCTTATATGATCTCAAAACATACATTGTCGTCTAATTTATGCACCAATTAAGAAGCTGAAAGTTGAACATTTCTCAGGAGGATGTCACAGCTCAGTCTTCATTGTACTGGGTGTCACGGCTCTATGAATCCTAAATCTGTGTGGCGGCAAACTGAGAATTCCAAAGAACATTTTCAAGACAGAGGCCTATCGATCAGATGGTGTGCTAGACAGCACCTGATATACATGTCTCCATCATAGCCTTCAATGATTAGTCTGAGCTCTCCTTCTGAATTGTCGGATCAGCGATACTGCCTTGAGTTGTATCATCAAGGTTATGTTGTGAAAACGATGATAGAAAAGCAAAAGTAAACAAGAAAATAAACAAACAATCAATTACATGACTCAAGTTTACGTGGTTCTTCAATATGCTTCTGTCTACTGAACTGTAGAAGATTTTATTATGTTGAAGAATCACAAAAGATACTTTGGGGTGAAAATATTATTGTTAAGATAGTTAAACTGCTCATAATAAGCATATTTATAGGGTTACACAGTGGAAGTCTTAATCTTCACTTTTTTGCAAAATTTGCTTAAACGTTGTGTCAAGCACGCATAAAGCGAATTCTTTGTTTAGTGTTTGTTCGAGTGCCGAGTCAAGTGAACTCTCAGCCTAGGCTTTGCTCGAGCCTACTGTCGAGCGAGACTTAAGCGAACTTTTTGTCTGAGCTTTACTCAAGTTGAATGTCGAATGAACGTCGAGCAAATTTTTGTTCGGCGCTTCTCAAGTAAAAAACAATGCCAAAATTTTCTGGTCCAAGCCAAAACGAACAGGGCACAAGCCTCATTGAAAATCCACTAAAAAATCATAATAGATTCTTGTTGAATCAAGTCATCAAGTCGGGGCACCGCTACAATGAACTAGGCTCCACAAACCCAACATGTTATGCTTGCTTGTAACTGTGTAGAGCTAATGTTTTCATCCCATTTGCTTAATTCTATCTGACCTTGAATTGGAGTGACTTCGTTCTTTGTATAACTCATGAATTACTTGCAAAACAGTCATAACAGCATCATTTGGAGTAGTTATAGGCAATCATCAGTATCCCCAAAAGAGAAATTGACACCTAGACCGCTAAAATACATTGTATTATTGCTATGAACTTCGATGACCTCAAGGTAAATATGAAAGTTCTAAATTGTGATAGAAGGAACTTGCAGACCATGTCCTAAAGGAAAACCCAACGATCAAACTTAAACCTAACATCATTCTATAATTATAGAGAAGATATTGATCCCTTCTCAAACTTTCTAATAACTGCAAAACTGAAGAGAAATCGGGCAACCGGTGAATTATATATGTCAACCAATCTTAAAATAGGCCCTCGTCATTATGCCAAAACAGAAATAGGCACATGAATTAACAAGATACACAAGCATAATCATTAATCAAATTCATGAACCAGCACAAAACGAATAAGATAGTGTGCCTTTATTAGTTCCAAAACCCCATAAAAATTAGGGCCACTTAAAAAAAAAAAAAAATCTAAAAGATTGGTCAATCACTAGAACTCCAAAAATCCATTAATTAAGTCGTGATATTCTTGCCTCATTCGGTGCTTATGGTAATACTGTAAGTCTTGCTTCCCTTGTATAACTTCTTAAATATATGGTTCGTCTTGTTGCTTTGGATCATGCAGGAGTTCCTAACTTCAGGCATTAATTGTTTTTCTCCTTTTATAGATTCGTATTTGTGAACATTTTATTGTTTTTAATAATTTTCACGTAGTATTAGGAGTTTGGTTTTAGACTTATGAATGTAAGTAACCATCAAGCTTCCTTATACATTCCTCCCTCATAAATTAAGGTTATCAATAAAATTAGAGTGCCGTCATTTTCTCTAAAAAAAAGTCATGATTTTCGAGTTCTATCTCTCTCTCTTTTTAAGTTCTGTTTAAAAAATAAAATATAAATAATTTTTTTATGTTAGATGATGGATGCATTTTAATATCAATGATATATTAAGGTTGTGTTTGGATAGTGAGAAATGTTAAGAAGAGTTGTGAGTAGAGATTGAAGTAGGTTTGTGGGTCGCATTGAGAATAGTTTGAGTTGTTTGGATGTATGAAATAAGTTGAGTTGTTGACTTTTGAATATGAAGTTGAAAAATGTGTAGGTCCCATCAATAATTGATTTTATTAGTAATGATGGTAAAATAATGATTTTATTTATATGTTGTAGTGATAAATACAATTATTATGAGAAATAATTCTCAACACATTTAAAAATGAATTTTGCACAAAAGTTTTTTAGATAAATTTTATTTATACAAAATACCTTTGGTCGTTGCAACTCTTGGGTGTTATTGCGATCGAAGCCGTGAGCAAGAAGTCGAGCTGGTACGTATTGTGGCTTTGTGCATGTCTGGTTTTATAATCGAGGTTGAAAAATTTGGGGCACGGGTTGACAGGGAGGTAGATCACAGGGGAGATTTCGAATCTCCCTCATACAACTACCCTGCCAAAGTCCAGTGGTAAAGGAATCCTTAAAGCTAACAATGGGGTGGACCATGGAGCACGCGGCCTTGAGGAGGCTCACAGACCATCGAGAGATTCGCCTTGTTGGGAGAAGGGATAGAGAGGAGATAGCGTTGCAGACAAAGATAGATGTAGAGATAGAGGAGATAACGTTGTAGAGAGAGAGAGAGAGAGAGAGGTTGGGTATGAAATCTCGAAAGATTTCAGTTTTCACTGTGGGGGGATTCTCTTGGGGAAGCCATGGCTTGGTCTGTGATGGGAGAAAAGTGATTTGGGGAAGAAGGGAAAGACGAAATGCGAAGGGCTGACGATAGAGAGGGAGAGAGAGGAAGGGTTGCTGGGAGAAATTTTAGCATCAATAGAGTCATTTCATACAAACATCGTAGAACATCACATATTTCTGACTTGGAGTGTTTGAGATATGTTCAAATTTGTTTGGATGCAAGACTACTCCCACCCGTACAAGAATATCTCAAAAGAGCTGAAATATCTTGGATTCTTGAGTCTCCAAACTAGGCTAAGTATCAATAAGGGAGCTTGTAAATAAATTTTTTCCGTTTTCGAAAGTCTCTTTGAATCAAGGTTGTAAATGAGAACTTGGATAAATGCCTACAATAGGAAAACAAATTGCAAAGAGGGGGAATGCTTTTGCGTTTGGTAAAAGAGGTTTTTTTGGGAAACCAATTCTCGGACCAGAGATTTGCCAAACAAAAGTAGGTTCGCACACGAAACGCAGCCGTTTCAAGGATTTAAATAATTGGTCCTCGACGTGGCCAGACGCGGAACGTACACTTTTAAATGAACGGTCCCAGATCTACTTGGGATTTACTGGGTGTATAAAACTCATTGGAGCCAAATTCGGAGTCCGGAGTTGTAGTTTTGCTTCTTTCTTCCTCCTCGGAACAACTCCACTCGTACGTTGTCTCTGTGTCTCTGTCCAATCCCTTCCTCTGAAACAAAAATCAAGACCAATGAACGCGCCCATAATCGGTGAGCTTCCGCTCGTTCTTTCCCTCTTCAGACTTTTGTTAATTTTAGCTTGAAATCTTTTTTGGGGTTTTTAAATGTTTGTATGTTATTGTGAAGATCCACTGCAAGGAGACTTCCCTGAGGTGATTGAGGAGTATTTGGAGCATGGGGTCATGAAGTGCATTGCGTTCAACCGCCGTGGTACGCTTCTCGCTGGTACGCTCTCTCTCTCTCTCTCGGGTGTTGAGTCGAAGAGAAAATTCCAGTGTAAAATATCTGTTTTCCCCAACGGTATGGTATAATGTGAACATTGTGTATGCAAATTTTCGGATTTTGCAAGATTTATAGTTTATATTGATTTGTTGGGTGTCTTGGCCTGGTCACAAATGGCGGGGGAGTCTTAAAATTATTGAAGAACTACTTATGTACAAACTGGAGAGTAAGTAAAAATTTCTTGTTCTTGCGTTTTTCCTTATAAACTTTGTTTTTGGAACCTAGCAGAAGGTTTACGCATTTTATGTTTTGGTAGCCACAGTGGCCATCTCTGAAAATCTGCAATTTTTCCAGCGGTTAACTTTTTGCCTATACTTGTAGCATCATGCTGGTCCTAGAAAGATTAGTTAGGGTGTTTAACAGTAGATTAAGGAAAAAAAAAAAGAATACTTTGGGGTTTGGGGTGTCGCAAGCTCGGATCTTGATTGTTATTTAGTCTTCTAGTTGAAAAGCTTTAAGCAAATTGCTCGAGTAATATATATTTTCGTAAAAAAAAATTTGGCTTGTGCTCCTTTACCACGTGTTATATTAGCCTTCATAATATTTTAAGATTGCTTTTACTCCAATGGTTAACAAGATTAACTATAACTCACATCGAGTTTGGCTGATATTTTACTATAATTATTTTCAGATGGCATATTTAGGTTAGTTAGCCATGACCAACTTTTTTTTTTAGGATATCAGCATCAGAGTTGTTTTGTTTCCTTTGTTGTTCGTTGCCTAATTTAGATTATGGGAAGGATTTATCGACACAAATGCTAAAGCAACAGTTACCATCATAATTGTAGCTTTCTGATATTTAATGGTTTTTCTAATTTTTTTGGTTCATCTCAACCTGAGATTTTCGTCTCTATGTTTCATTTGTATATGTTAGTTGTAGAGTTGACAAAACTCGGTTCCCTTGTTGAGTTTTGCAGTTGAGAAACTTTATCATATACTTTGTTTGAGTATTTTCTTTGCGGAAGAGAATATTTTGAGTACTTTAGTGCATACTAGACAGTAGATTCATCCATTAAGTCTTCTTAGGGCCACTGGAGGTTTACCTGGTCGTTAATTTCAGAGCCCCATGGGATTAGTCGAGGTACGAACAAGTTGGCCCGGACATCCACGGTTATTTAAAAAAAAAGATTCATCCATCAACTCATTTAGTAAATGCTAGTGCTGAGATTTACGTTGTGAGGTCTTTAAGTTAATGATTTTGCTTGTAACATTAGTGATATGAGAACTCTTAAAATTATCTCTCCTTTTTACTAATTATCTTTGATTTATTTTTCATCCAAATGCATTTATTCGCACATAGCTAAAGTGTTGCCTATACTCTCTTTTTTTTTTCGCCTTGGTGGTGCTGGGTAAAAACATGTAATTCTGATGCTTTCTTGCGACATTCTTGGGGTTTATTCAAAGATCTTTACAGCTTGTGTTATGCTTGTTTGATTGACCAGCTGGATGCTCTGATGGGAACTGCGTTATCTGGGATTTTGAAACCAGGGGCATTGCCAAGGAGCTCCGAGATAAAGATTGCATTGCTGCCATAACAAGTGTCTGTTGGTCAAAGTATGGCCATCGTATCCTTGTATCTGCTGCTGACAAGTCATTAACACTTTGGGATGTTGTCAGTGGCGAGAGGCTTACACGCACAACTCTGCAGCAAACCCCTTTACAAGCTCGTCTACATCCTGGCTCCTCTACTCCATCTCTCTGCCTGGCATGCCCTCTCTCATCTGCTCCCATGATAGTTGATTTAAACACAGGAAGCACAACTATGCTTCCGGTCTCAATCCCTGACACAGGCAATGGAACTGTCCCTCAGTCACGCAATAAATTCTCAGATGGAACTCCCCCTTTCACTCCAACTGCTGCTTGCTTTAACAAGTTTGGGGATCTTATTTATGTGGGGAACTCCAAAGGGGAAATTCTTATCATAGACCATAGGACTGTCCAAGTGCAAGCCATGGTTCCAGTTAGTGGCAGTGCTGTGATCAAGAACATAGTATTCAGCAGGAATGGGCAGTATCTGCTTACAAATTCAAATGATCGGACCATTAGGATCTATGAGAATCTCCTCCCCTTCAAAGATGGGCTTGTAGCCCTTGACGACTTGGACAAGACACTTAATGAGCTAGATGGTGTTGAGAAGTTGAAGGCTGTTGGATCGAAGTGCCTAACACTTTTTCGGGAGTTTCAAGATTCTATCACAAAGATGCATTGGAAAGCACCTTGCTTTAGTGGTGATGGTGAGTGGGTAATTGGTGGTTCTGCAAGCAAAGGAGAGCACAAGATTTACATATGGGATAGGGCTGGGCATCTTGTGAAAATCCTTGAAGGTCCAAAGGAAGCCTTGATTGACTTAGCATGGCATCCTGTTCACCCCATTGTTGTGTCTGTTTCCCTGACTGGTTTCGTTTATATTTGGGCTAAAGATTATACGGAGAACTGGAGTGCATTTGCTCCTGATTTCAAAGAGCTAGAGGAAAATGAGGAGTATGTAGAACGAGAAGATGAATTTGATCTGGTTCCTGAAACCGAAAAGGTGAGAAGGCATTTAACTGGCTGAGCAGATCATTTCTTCACTTCGTCATTTCTTAAAATTTTGTGCCTTACAGGTTAAAGAATCAGATGTTAATGAAGATGATGAAGTTGATATACTAACGCTGGAGAAGGATTCAGCTTTCAGTGATTCAGACATGTCCCAAGAAGAACTGTGCTTCTTGCCAGCTATTCCTTCTCCTGACGTGCCTGAGCGGCAGGACAAGTGTGTTGAAAGTTCATCGAAGTTAGTGGATAGTAACCAGTCTGGATCCCCTCTTTCAGAAGAGGCCGAACCAAATGGGCACACAACAAACCATGCATCAAGTCCGCCTGAAGGTAATGCTCTATGCCTTGTATGTATTTTTCTGCAAGTCATTGCTACATTCATCCTACTAGGAACAAGGCTAGCTACACTAGTCAAGTTTGGTAGTGCCCTTCCATCAGATTATTTTTACCAAAAATCTGGATTAAAAAACTCTAATGTTGATTTTGAAAGCCTAAGTTTCTAAGCTACCTGTGTCTAAAATTGTGTTTTTTATTTTTCTGTACTCCTAACCATTTCTTTCTTCCCTTGATGCCATCCTTTTATAGACATCTCGTGTACTTGGATTGCAGCCCCTTCTGTTTGGTGCTTTAAGTGATACTTACCAGAAAAGAGAAAAAATGAAAAGAACAATAGTTAACGGTCCTAGGAAAAAACTAGAAAGTCAAAGATGATAATAATGCTTACTTAATGCATTAATTGAACTGTGTTAGTGATAAAATGTGGAGGTAGATAGAAGTGTTTTTTGATCTTGGGAATGTTAATATGGTTCTCACATAAGATTTATAGTGCGAGAAGGCATTGCTCTTAACTGTGGTGGAAGTGATGCTTGGTAGTGTTTATTCTTTAATTAGCAATACCGTATGATTTTCCAGTTCTGTTACTCTTAACACCCCAGTGAAACACTCCCCCATAATACCATTGATGTGACAGGCATTAATATGCTACACAAGTGTTACGCTGCCTTGACTTTTTGCCCGCCAATGGTGCTACATGGGTATCACACATTGGGTGTTATAAGCAGAATTTTTCATGATTTTCAGGTCCTTCGCTAGATTTCTGTTGTAAGAGAGCAATTACGTTTTTTTCTTTTTGAAAAATAAAAAATAAGAAAATTCATGCCTCAGTAAACATTCGATGGAGTGAAACCTTTTAAACTTTTATTGCGTTAATGACAAGGATTCTCTGAATTTCTCGAACACGGTATTTGGGGGAGAAAGCAGCAAAAAAAGGTTTGGAAAACTAAAATGGAATTAGGGTACGTTTGGATAAGAGACAAGATGAGATGAGATAGATGAGAAATTGTTTGGCTTGGATGTTAACTTTATAATATTTTTATTCAACTTTTTTTCTCTCATTTCCAAAAATTCAGTAAAACATCTTAACTTAAACCATTTCACTACTATTCACAGAATTCTGAGATACTCCAAGTGTCCAAACAAGCTAATCTCCTATCTTGTAAATAAATTGGAATAGCTTTCTTAGCCACTTAAGCTTGTAATTAGTTCAGTACTAGTTTCCTTAAAATGAGGCACTGACTCATGCAATTATAGATAATTCTGCAGCAGAGGATGCAGGAGGATCACGCATGAAAAGAAAGCGGAAGCCTTCAGAGAAAGGGTTGGAGTTGCAGGCAGAGAAGGTCAGGAAACCCAAATCTTCCGGTAGATTGTCAAAAGTTAAAAATAAATCTGTGGTTGATCAAGATAATGGCAATGGCTTTCATGGGGATGATGTTTCTGATTAGTACAATTAGATTTTAGTTCTTATTTCTTTTTATCTGTACTTCCTAGTTCTCTCTTGGGTCTTTCCTGCTAGACAACTTAAGAGGCTTTTAGTTTTTTCTTCCTTCTATAGATTTTGTGTTTTTCCTAGCTTTGAATTTTCTCCACACATGTTCCAACAAGTTAACAAGCGGCGAAATCACGAAAAGAGAAAGAACTTCGGTTCCTCATCTAAATTTCTGCAGTGTTTACATATTATCAAAGCATTAAAACTTCACAATTAGCAATGGTAGAGTGAAGAGTTGCAGAGATTCAACATGTATATTAGGTTAGTAATAACGGGGTTTGCAAATATTCTTCTTTAAGGAGACTGGTGTTTTCTCGTCTCTTTTTGGATTCGATTCTTGTCTTTGGGTTCATCTCCCCCTCCCTTGATGATAACCATGAATTGACACGCAGAACAGAGGGATGCTGCCTTTGCAAACCTACTTGGTAGTAAAAATATTGACTTTCTTACATGGAACTGCTCCTGATACCAAGAAAAAAGATCCTTGAATTTGGACATTTTAATATATTGTGTAAAAAAATCATGACAGCTTTCTGTTATAGGTCATTTTAATTTTATATAGATAATATTTGCAAAATATTTTTTTGATAATAATCAGCAAGCTAGTGAAGTGGGTTTTGCAGTGATGAAAAGGTATTAGCGTTTTAATCTTTTTATAATCTCAACGGATTTCACAAGAAGTGATGTATCGACGCACCAAACATGCAGGTAGCAAAGTTCATCGCGATATTTGAATACGACAGTTGATGATTGAATTGGTATGGTGGCTTGTTTGTTCTTACCTCAAGAGGTCCACAGAAGAAATGGAAGGCAGTCGATCAATATAACAAACTGAAAATCCACATGAACTTGGACGTCTTATTATTGCCAAGAGTTCATTTTCTTTCAAATTATGGCACCAAACCTACTCCCGCACACAACACAACACACTTGACAAGAATGGCTTGGTTAATGGAGCCTGAAAACGTGTCAATGGCCCGGTTATGTCATTTTATTGATCACACTTATTGGACTTTACAGACATTATCCAAACTTTATATTTAATAATTATACAATGTATGATTCATAATTTATATAGGTCTATTAATTTAAATAATTCTAATAGTCACTTAACTTTGGTTTCATTCTGCACAAAATAATCCATAATTTTTTTTTTTTTAATCGGTAGGCAAATTTTGTAGTTTGCTTTTGCCATCCAACCTTGAAAAGAATACAGTCAGGCCTCACCACGGCTGTGAGATCTCCCCTGATTTGTCACCAAAGTAAAATGATTAAGATAATTTCCTCATTACTTGATAAAAGAAACATGCCAACCCAAAGGATGTTGTGTAGGAGGCCCCTTCTCAATATTCCCTGAATGATGTATATTACTATATTAGCAACAGCAAACTCAATAATGCATGATATATGGACATTGTACATTTTGAAGGTATATCTGAAGTACATGTGGAAGAAATTTGAAAACATAGCACTGGTGGCAAAAGGAACATTTTAGGCAGCCCTAAGTGGAAGGGACAAAGGCTTCGTTGAATTGATCGAGTAAAGGTTACAATGAGCTAATCAACATTAGAGAAATGTCTAGAAAAGGAAGGTTAGAGCACATGCATGACTCTTCATTTCTGTTTTAGATGGGAGATATGGCAGAGAGCTTTGACAAGGAACCCAATATGTCTTGAGTATGCAGTTCATCCCAAGTCCGCCCTCTGACCATTCAGTTGCACCCTAACAGTTTCTTCTGGTAAATCATATGGAGACAGTTCTTTTAGCTATATATTGAAATAGAAATGTTTTGACAAGGAACCCAATATGTCTTGAGGGAGAAATGCTGATTATAAAGGGTCTAAAGCTTGATTCAACTGCTAAACCAGGTAGGTCCATAGCTAAAGCAATTGAACCTACCCTGTGAAAAGAGCAACCATTTCAGTAATCTTTTTGATTAATTATTAAATAAATGTCTGTTTCTAGGAGAAAGGAAGATCATGATAGAGGGAATTTACCAGACATATAAAGTAAACAATTCAACGTTTGATAACCAAAAGAAAAACTCTCCATTTGCATCAGCTAATTGCTTGATAGCAGTTGAAGATCATCTAATTTAGATAGTGGGAAGAAAAAAGATCTAGATAATGAGAAAAACAGAGAAATAGTTTGAACTTTACCCCCCCAACTGGAAGGATACCAGAGCTGGAGAACAGAGAAAAAAGTGATGGTCCAGCCAGGTCAAATCCACTGGGTCTTTATTGGGTCACAGAGGCACTGACTCGTTATCCCTCCACCGTCAGGAGCGGGGGGTTGTCGCTGCTCTGTGAAACCAGCCTGACGCTTTGCCCCCAACCTCTAGGAATCACGTGACCCTAGGGCCTTCGCCCAGATCACATGCCTCAATCTCTTGACTTGGAGCGGGCGGGCCAGCAATAAGCCATCGGGAAACCCATCCCAGATAGAATATGCCAGCGTCCCATCACTTTGAAGCCCCCACATGGGTAACAGGCTCGCGTTGCCAAGCCCGGCGATCATCACAACCTCTTTGTGGTCTTATAAAGTACGGAGTTTTCTTGATTCTCGTCAATGTGGGACGTAGTTTTGGACATAGAAAGATTAGGATCAGCGCAGCTGCTTACAAAATAGCCCCATTGTTTCATCAAACGTATATCCTTTCTCTTCTTTCTGGTAGAACTTCTTCGATTTTGCAATACAATGAAAACTGGGACCCTTTTTTCATCCTTTCTCATCTGTCTTCCATTGTTTCTCATAAATAATAATTGTAGAAAAAAACCCAAACAATTATTCATCACAATTATTCTCGTCCTTCCATTTTGTTTTGCAGACACATGATAATATTTATAACAATTGAGACAATAAACTTCAATCAGTATGCAGGGGTTTGAAATGGTGTTGCCAGGCCAAGCAAGGATGCAACACAATGTAATTCCTGCAAATGAAGTACAGAAGGGACATTGAAGGAGGAAGGAATCTCTTAAGAATTGCTGTCCAAGTTCTGTTAGTCAGGGCTGTGAATACTGTTGTCATTGCTTCTGATGAAATGCAGGGTCATCTCCCTCATGACGATTCTCTTCTAAAGAAATGTATTTTAAATGACACACTCACTTTGAGAGTTTTATGATTCCAGAAGATGATCAAGAGTTTGGTGTCATCAAGGCGGCTGCTAGTGTTATTTAATCAATCCGTGATTAGTTATAGAATAAGATCAAACTATAATATGAGCAAATAATGTAATAAATGGTGGGATTTAAGTCATTAATGTAATAAAGGTCAAATAGTTTCTATGTAAAGCACTTGGCTATCTCTATAAGGAGCCCTCTGTTTTGAAATGAGAAATCAAGAGATTATCTACCCAATATTTCCTCGAAGCAGCCAATTCCATTCTTCTCCAAAATAGCACGTCCCAAGGAAATATTTGCATGGTGTTTAGCGTGTGAAGATGGAGAGTCTCAAAGAATTCAAGAGATGGGTTTGATCACAAGCAAAAGATATTTTTAGGGACTCAAATTTTACAGCTTCAGTGGGAAAGGCTGAAGAATACATATAAAGAAATATTGGACTGTAGAAGTAGTTAGTTATTGGCCATGAAAATGTCCTTGCACACGTTAAATTGCCCAGCAGTTCTTCTAGGTAGTGTAAATCAGAATGAAATCCAGTACAGAACAAGATCAAATCCATCTGCAGCTGCACAAATATCTTCAGCCACCCAACGAACTGATGAAAGTGGAAAATCAATTGATTCCAAAAGGGTTGTGGGCTCAGGCATGGGTATAAAAAAAATAGATACCTCTCCCATGATTCAGGCTGTGTTTGGTTGGCTGAGGGAATTTGGATATAGAAAAAATAGATACCTCTCCAATGTCCATATTATTTTCTATACCCATGTCTGAATCATTGGAGAGGTATCTATTTTTCTACTCTAGTAAATCTACTTTTCTTGGAGAAACTCGTCCGATGGAAATATGGACAAGAATGTTGTGAAAACGACGACAGACAAAACAAAATAAACAAAAGTAAATCTATCACATGACACAAAATTAATATGGTTTGGCAACATGTCTACGTCTACAAAGCTGTAGAGGATTTTATTATTTTGAGGAATCACAAAATATACTTTGAAGTGAAATCTCATTGTTCAAAACCCGTTAAAATATTCATTAAGTACGTATTTAAAGTGTCACACGGCGAAGATCTTAATTTTCAATTTTCTGCATTATTCGCTCGAGCAGAGTGTCGAGTACGCCTCTATCAATTGTTCTCTCAAGTAATCTGTCGAGCGAAATCTTTGCCTGAGCTTTGCTCAAGTTACTTTTTGCACAAATATTAAGCGAACTTTCTCCTTGGCGCTTCCTGAGTCAAAACAGTGCCAAAAGTCTCCCCCGGTACATTGGCCCCGTACCCCCACAAGGATTCCATTCATTTAATGGCCCAAATAGTTGGAAATTTGAAGCGGAAAAGGGTGTTTCTTGAGCAGTCAGGAGCTAATTGCATAGTCATGCCATGCCATCTGTCACATGCATGGCACGGTGAGATTTCCAAGGGATGGTCTTTACCCTTCCTTCATATAGGTGAGTGTGTTGCTAGGGAGCAAAGCAAAAATGAAGCTGCCACTTGAAGCTGGGGGTAATGTTCGCAAAATAATGTAAAATGTTAAAAGGCAGATTGAATGTATAAGGTCAATTGGAAGACATAAAACTTAGCAGCTCTACGGATGGGCTCTTAAACAGTTCAAATGAGGCTTCAATTGCATCTGATTGGAAGTAGATATTCCACTTATCCAAGGAAGAGCCAAACTAATTCGACTACTTCTTGTAGAAATCCTCTTTAAGCAAAGTGCACATTGATCAAGCAAATTACACATTAAAAACTCAACTAAAGAAACTAGAGAGCTCCTAGGAAAATATGAGATACTTATGTCTACATGAACAACCCATCGTTTAGATAGTCAGGACTTGTGCTCTCTCTCTCTTTTTGTCGAATTTTGTTACCGTTGATCTAACGTCGACGTCGAGACTTAGGCTTCGTTTGTTTTCAGAGATGAGATGAGATGAGATGAAAACTTTTAAGATGAGATGAATTATTTATTTTATTTTGTATTGAAATTTGAAAAAGTTGTAATGATTAAGTGAGAGAAGATGAGATGAATTTGAAAAAGTTGAATTGTTTATTTTATTTTGTATTAGAATTGAGAAAAGTGTAATGATGAAATTAAGATGAGATGAGATGAGATGAGATGTTTTTCGAAAACAAACGAAGCCTTATTTTTTCAAGTTTTATAATGTTAAGTTCGAGGTTCAAATGCTTTTGCTTGAGCAAATGTTCCTTGAAAGTTTTTTAATTGATAAATGTTTGATCATAATAAGACTTTACAAAATTAAATTCACAAATTATATGACTTATTGTATGTATCAGATTGCAAAACTCTTTTAGATTTGATGTTCATCATCTAACCACATTGTCAACTTTATTCTTGTGAGATCTTTTTTATGAATGAAAGATCTCTTTGCAAACTTTTTTATTGGCTCACAAAATATATTATCAACGTAAAAACTGTCATATCAACCAGTATAAAAAATATCGGTACTTTGATTTTTTTTCACAAATATAATGAGTACAATAGTAAATAGTGTTTACCCAACAATTTATAAAGGAAAGTATTATTTGAATCGATAAAAGTTATCAATAAAAGTGATTGATTGAATTTTTTATTTTACTTAATAATTAAGGAAATAATTATTAGTGAATTAAAATTTAAAGATATATAAAAAATGATTGAAATTAAAGGAAAAAAAATTAAAAAAAAAATCGTTTGCACTTATAGGTCAAATTTTGTCGGTTTATTATCGGTTTCAGTAGTATTACCCATTTATAAATAGCAAAAGTTTCTAAATTTAGGATTTTTTAAACGAGTAATGCTATGTATTAAACTATGATTCCACTTTCATCCAAGGTAAAATGTGAAAATTTTATCACATTTGATATCATCCTTTATTTTTTAAAAGAAGAAACTTCAAAGATTGATGGATAACGCCGCTCCATCAGAGTGAAATTAATAAAATGGGACGAGAGTATGATTTGTAGAACTTTCCAGTTGAACACATTTTCAGGTCTTTAATTCTTTGACATTAAATCTGTGTAGAAGAACTTTTTAGTTTTTATCACTATGTATATACCCCAAGAAAGCTCAAAACCTTGCATGTGTATACCCTCAACATTGTCGTATAGCTTGTTGATCATGGGAAAGCACGACCACGTCGACCAGCAGCAAAAAACAGAACAGTGGGAAGGTCTTGCTGTATACTTTAGTTATATCAGAACGGTATTACCGAAGAACTAACTAACATCCATCGGGACGATTCCTTTTGTCTGCTTTGAAGGTAATATGAGATATAAGAGTCATCAGATTCCTATTACTTTCAGGAAAAAAAAAAAAAAAACCTGTGTTTCTTTTACAGGGACAGTTTGAGAAGAACTAGCTCAACATGTTGCGAGCAATGGCTTTTACAGCTTTTTGGATTGCAGCACTTCTGGTCCTTCTGAGAGCAGTACATGCAAAAGAATACGTTGTTGGAGATGAAGAAGACTGGAATTCTAACGTTGATTACTATGCATGGGTTGAGGGCAAGACTTTCTATGTTGGAGACATATTAGGTAATTAATCCTAGTACTAACAGAATCTAAACTTTCTATGCTGTAGCTTCCCAGAGATCATCGAGTTTTGTGAAATTTCTACTTAGCTTAAGGTTCTGAAGTGATTTGGTCTTGTGAGATTGAGTGAATATTTGGGATTTATGTGAATGGTAACATTAATCTAGTGAGAAAATTCAGCAAGAACTGATTTAAATTTACTTTTCACCGGTGAATTTACATATTTGCTTTCATGTTTGCCAGTTTTCAACTACAACCAGGATGATCACAATGTCATTGTAGTCAATGCTACTGGATATGATAAGTGCCTGTCATCTCCAAATTTGGGAGTCTTCAACAGCAGCAATGACAGGGTAACCTTGACAACTCTAGGGGACAACTATTATATATGCCAATGGCACTGCGATTTCTCAGACCAAAAGCTGATGATCACAGTCATGAGGAAGTAGATACTGGCACCAGAATCTTCACCCGCATTACCGCCCTCCAGAGAAAATTAAACGTGGTCAGAAACCTTGGAGGAGATCGAGACTTTCTTAATGACTAGTTTGCACGTGTTGCATGTTTGAGTTTGAATTTCGAGTTGACAATTGGCCTAGATAGAATCTAAAAGCTTTATATGCAACTGAGCTCCGAAGAGTCTTTCAGGAATTGTGTATAATGGGGATAACACAATTGAAGGTTGTATAAATCAGCTCTTCAAATGAAGTCCATTGCTTTGTCTAGAACAAGGATGTTCAGTTTGTTTTCCCGTTCCCTTCTTTGATGTTAAATATAAAAAAGACAAGCCTACTGTATCTTCAAACTGGCTGGTGTTTCTCTTAAAACCAGAGGTATGGAAATTTCTTTGCTTGTCCATATCTTCTTTAGTTGCTACTAATCATGTCTTCAGATTTATCTGCAAGCAACATTCTTGCAAATCAAGCCAGAGGAGCGATCCCATGTATGTAAAAGACAGCCTTGAATTTCCAGCTCATTTTTTTTTTTCTTTTTGATCGGTACCTTAAATTCCCAACTCATAACCAAGAAGATCAAACAAGGGGAGAAGTTATATCCTCTCAGACCCTTTTGCTATTAACAAGTAGCTGATCTCAATGTATTTTGCAATAATCAAATCATTTACGAACTCATCTTTCTAGTTAAGAAATGCCAGATAAAATATTAACCAGATCTTCCTTCGGTTGTGATCAGAATAAGGAACATGCAGAAATAAGAAACATGCAGAATTGAACACGATTAGGTGCAGAATGTCTCAAATTTTATCGTTGTATTTCAAATGAGTCCATGCCTACTATATACATTCCGCATAATGGAATTCATAGATTGTTTATGATTACAACTTCAAGCTTTTGTTAACATGTAGAAATTAACATTAGAACTACTTTTCGGATTTTCCAGAGGAGCCATAGCTGTAGGAGACATAAGCTCCAAGTGCCACAAGTACGACCACTGCTGCACCTATATTTACCAGCATCCTCCTGTCGTCTTCATTCATCCTCTGGGCTAGATCATTCACTCTCTGCTTAGCAGAACCCATCACATTCTTCAGTCCCATCCCTATCTCAGAACAGAAATCCTCCTTGTTCTTCTCTTTCTTAACACCAGAAGGTCTCTCTTTCTTCTCCTTTCCGGTCTGTGCAATCTTTGGCGCAGTAGTTACAGGCATGACAGAGTCTGTGCTTTTCTCGCCACTCTCCCTTCCCTTAACCATTTTACTTTCCACAATTTTCTCAGGTTCTTTTGTTTCTCCAGCCTTCCCATTTCCCTCAATCAGTACATCTTTCTTTGGAATGGACTTCTGATCAACCTGCTTAGCGCTTGACTCCATACTCGTTTTGTCCATTAGCTTCAGAGTATCTGTGGAAGCAGCTTTTGGGGGAGCTAAGTCTTGACCCATCTGTGCTTTCGGCTCGGTGGTGGCCGTGGTTCCCGGTGGGCTCTGAGATTGGCTACTCTCCACAACCCTTTGTCTTTCGTTAATGGCAGTTGAAGCTGCTTTTGGGGGAATAGCTTCCAAACCCTTTTCCACTTTTGGCTCGGTAGCAGCCCTCTTGAGACTCGGAGGTCGAGCGATCTTCTCCTCCATTGGTTTTTCAACCCCAGAAGTTGACGCAGCAGGCGTAGGAGGAATCTGCTTTGGAACCTCTGGAAGCTTTGGTTGTGGAGTAGACTCTGGAAGGGTTGGAGCTGCTTTTGCCGTTTTGTCTCCTGCAGCAGGACCAACTCTTGCTATCTTGGGCATTGTAATGGTGAGAATCCCACTTAGAAACTTCCCTTGAATTTTGTCGACGTCGCAATTTTCTGGAACTGAGAAAGTTTCGTTGAAACGGCTCCATCTATTGTCTTGACGAGGCCGCTCTCCCTGAATCCTTAGCGTACGAGAGGAGTTCACGTATGTGATTTTTATTCTCTCCTTCACAAAACCTGAAAACGTAAAAGGCTTTTATACATTCTGGAGAATTGCTGTAATTCCAAATTTAAGGCTCGAATTTCAACATATCTCATCTAATTATTATAATTTTTTTAAATTTTAAAATAATAATAATATTAAAAAATATTTAACTTTTGACTTTCAATAATCGAAGGCAGCTACGTTTAAATTACTCGATAATTAGTCGTGTATGGTGCCAGTGGACGACTATTAAATATAGAAATTCATATTTATTTGTGTTTTTTTTTTTTTAAAGTAAGGAATCTGAAAGCGCAATTGAAGAAATTCATCAAATAAAATGAAGTAAATGGCTATAAAGATATATTAAACACACCAGGAAGATGAACTTGTATAATATGTTCTGTTGCTTCTTGCTTCTGTTCGGATTTTGGCTGGAAATCTTCATATACAGGACGGACAGATTGTGGAGGGGCTGTAGTAACTACCCCAGATTGTCGTCTCATTGCCATATCTCTGTTGCTTTAGGTTTTGAATTCTTTCTTTCTTCTTCTTCTTCTTCTTTGTGTGCAGATCAAAAGTTAAGGCTTTCGAATGTTAAAAAATTGTTGGTATTGTGTACCTTTTTATATGGGTTACATTTTTGAGTTTTCTTATCAATGAGTCTATTCCTTTTTGGCTGCATTGGTTTTGTGATGATTTTGTGCACTTCTGAGAGTAATCCTTTTCGGTTGCTTTGGGGTTATGATGATCATGTTAATGGGTTTGCAATTATCTGGCAAGTCATGGTATAACTTCTTCTACAAATAAAGGCAAGAGTTCCTTCTTCATCCAGCAAAAAAAAAAAAAAAAGTTCTTTGTTTAGTTTCTACACTTTTCCAAGAGTGCACCAGCTTCGGTTTTGTTTATTTTCACAACTTCTCTCAATTTATTTCATCTAATTTAATCATTATAACTTTCTCAAATCTCTACAAAAAATAAAATAAACAATTCAATTTTTTTTAAATTTAAAATAAAAATAATATTAAAAATATATATTTTAATAATATTTTATTCAACTTTTAACTTTAATCTCAACCCATCTCATCTAATCCGTAAAACAAGGCCTTTTGTACTTGGAGATTGAAATTTATCACTAGGCCAATGCGTCTGTATATTATGTTCGGGAGTAATGATACACGTTCAATCTTTACGATTATGTAAAATTTAAATATCAAATAAAAAAACTCTAATATTTTTAACAAAGTGTGCAGAATAGACTGTAAAATAGCTGCATGAATAATGTCACTAGGTGAAAAATCCGTTGAATGCTAAAACCTTTGTAAGTTATTAATGCTTTTAGATTTCATGCGTAGGTCCCGTTTGGATTGAGAAACCATATCAACTCATCACATCCCAAATTTCCACACAAAATACAATAAACAATTCAACTTTTTCAAATCTCAATTCAACTTTTTCAAATTTTAAAATAATAATAATATTAAAAAAATAATATTTTATTCAACTTTTAACTTTTATCTAAAATCATATCGTATCATCTCACTATCCAACCGGGGCTGAGTCTTTCATGAAATCCTCCTATTTTCTCACGCCTGTTTCTCATATAAGAGTAGGGTTTAGGCCTCTAGTTAATTTGCAATAGCCAGATTAAGGAAAAAAATAATTACTTTTGTGTTATACCTCTAAAACGACTAGTCACACTTGAGGTTGATATAAATACGTCAAATGCAGTTCCATCTAGCATGTAATTATTGGACTTTGGTACATATCCATTCATTAATACCTCATCAATCCAATCCAATAATCTGCTAATAACATCATGATATGCATATACTTGCACCCATTTTAACAGAAGAAAGAATCAAATGTGATGAGATTGCATATTGTTTATTGAGTTTAATTTAAGAGTTGCAAAACAAGAGTTGCTATACTTGGTAGTTGGTGCCTTACATTCAATCATGCGACTGCAAAGAAATACTGAGAAATTGGTGGCAGATCAGGATGATTTTACTCCCTCCATCCAGCATAGTTTTAACTTTAACAGTGCAACAAAAAAAGATGCAGATAAATATTACATAAAAGTTACCAGGAAAGATTTATTGGAGGATCAATGGTGACTTGATTGGCAACCTAGAAACACCAGGCTGTCTGGTCTCTTGCTCTAGAACCTTCCAGCCATGTCTGGTGCATGTGCACCCAGGTGAATCCATCTGGCTGCTGAAACTCGCAAGAAATTATGGGTAATGGTTACCATACCTTTGCTCTTTCTGATGTATAATCATGAAGTAGTAAATCACAGAAAGCAAGCAATATCTTTCAAGGATTGAGAAATGACTGTTTTATGGAAATACCTTTAAACTCATTAAAACTGTCGTCACACAGCACTGCCGCTCATTCCCTGAAACAATAACTAACATTTTAGCAATAGATATGAATGCAAGAGAAAACCATTTTATTACCTCTCTGACTACAAAAGAATTTCATGCCAGAAATCTTCTGCATCTTTAAATTTGCTCAGAAAATATAGAGTCAAAATAAAAAGTATATTTAGGCAAATTTGAATGTAAGATAACATCAGCAATTATTTTTTAATTTCTCTCACTACATGCTTTTTGATTGCACAAACTCTCTCCTGCCGCATGAGATTTTTTTCCTAGCTTGCATGTTTCCATGTGGAACTTCCGATAACCATCCAGCCATTTACAGACATATTGGATCTTGTGGTTGTCCAATAAGCTAAATATAATGAGATACGCAGACTACTTACATAGCTGCAGTAACTAAGGATTAAGGAATGCAGTGTCAGGCCTACTGTGAGCTTCACTACCATGGAGGGTTGCTCAGGTGAAGAAACCCAACCAGAAGCCCATGGGCCCGTACTCTCCCTTCAGGGAAATGTATAGAAGAAAGAAATCAGCCTATCACTCCTTTGGAACCACTAGAGCTTTGTTTTTCACAAGTATAACCACTAGAACACTTGGTCATTGTTGACCACGACTTCTTTGAATAGCTAAATAAAATTCTGGTACTGGGTTTTTGAAGTATAATGGACTGCTTATAACAAAATTCCTGCCAAGGAAAAGAAAAAGCTGCTGATAATCAAGGTCTTTGGTGCTACTTAGCTATTCATGTCTTACACTAGTTAGTAAATTCATTTGGAGTTATTCTAGTCCTTAGGCAACACACAATTTGGATTACTGCCTTGGATAAAAAGCACTTCATATTTGGGGGAAATTTTCTTGGAAAAATAAATTTGCCTCAGCCAAATTTCTTTATCTGCTTTATTCACAAATTTTTCTTTTTAGAGCACTAACAATTGCAAAAGACAAGGCTAACTTTGGGTGATTAGACAACAATTTTGAGCTTAAATAGTCTAGGACAGCATGGTCAATACCGGTTAAGATTAGGATCAGTAATCTGCATTGAGTACGAGACTGTCAGAATCAAGACATGCTTTATATAGAGTGGGCTGAAACAGGACTGAACTAGGCTAAGCGTAGCCCTGTTCATATCTAAAAGAGACAAAATAGAATACAAGCTAAGATTTCAAATGTAGATATCAATTATATTAAATCAAACAAATCTCACCAGATAACTCCCACTTATAAAATTTCACCAACCATGTGTCTGAACCAATTTGTGTGGACGATACTCGATCCACCCATACCCGGAATAGGTGTTCCGTCTTGTCCCCATACAGCTTTGCCATAGAATCTAGACACTGATGGAAAGGCTGCTCAACTCCCGACGGATGGACAAATACTCCAAATGGACACTGGAGGAGAGAGAGAGACTTAGCAATTGTAATGTTGCTATTTTAGAAAATTCTATAAATTGTAAATACAGCAAAGGGATGCACGGTCAGAAACAACCATACACAAATAAAGCTTCCAAAAAGATCAAGTTAGCAACACTTAGATGACTTGGCAAGTTTAAGTCACACCAAATAGTTGTGAAAATATGAAAGCATATTGAGATTTGAAGCAATATGCTAGTCAAGAACACGGCATGAACCACGGAAATAGAGAATTGGGTAGATATTAACACTGCTAGTGAAAAATAGAACCCTCAACTCAATGCAGCAAACCATATCTTAGCTATTTGAGGTCAATTACACACAAATCCAATTTGCCACGTTTTTCTTTCTAAGATCATATTCTTTGTTGACCAAAGAACACCATATCATGTCTCGCTGCCAAAATATAATCTTTTTCCCTTTTATCCTAAGTAATAATCCCAGATGCTATTAAGTCTTCAACCCAGAAATGAGTCTCCAGTTTTGCAGTCAATAATTTGCAAGAGATAATGGACTTCAAAATGGCTCTTGCCAAATCCTGGATCTACTGCAATGCTTAGAAAGAAAATGAAGGTTCCATAAGACAAGTAAAATTACCGCCTGTTACACTTACAAAGCCTGACTTCAAATTTTTCACAAACTGCTCAGACTTGTCAACTTCTGCACGTCGCCATCGCTCATAAAGCAGATAAAACTTCACCACTTCATGACCAGGACTGAAGATGTCCACATTGCATTTTTTAAAGTCTCTGATATCTCTCGGAGACACATTTGGACCTAGACCGAAATTACCAATGGCTTGTATGATCCCAGCCGCACATCTCTCAGTGGCATGAATTATACTGGGATTGTTCTTTGCATTTTGTGTATACCACTGCAACAATTCATCATGTGCGTTGTTAACCTGCATATTCAAGAATAAGTGGTACTTGACAACACAACTATTCAATTTATATAATTAGGATGGCATGATACAAGTACATGAACTAAACAGTGCTAATGAGACTACAAACCATCACACCATGGACTTTGGGAATGGTGAACATTTCAGTATCATTTCCGGAGTCGCCACAAACAAGTGTATGTAAAGGTACTTTTCCATCAACTTTAAAATTTTGAAGCAGATATGCAAGAGCCTCCCCTTTGCCAGCACGTTTTGGTAATATGTCCAACGCAATCCCAGAGCTATAAATTATTTTTGCATCAAGCTGTCCACGAAGAAATCAAGATTAGGCAAATATGTGTATAAGAGAAAGGGATAATAAGCTTTTAGTCACGGGAAAAGCAAGATTAAAAAAAAAGCCCAAAGCATGAATACAAAATATAATCTTAAAAGATCACAAAGCAAGCAAGTACCATCAAAAGACATTGACAATATCCTAGTAATAAGGTTAACCATTATTTTTCTTACACCACGTTTCTCCAAATGCTCGGATAGAAAATGCATTATTTCCAAAGCCTTGACCTTCTCCACAAAAAAGCTAACCTTGTGAGGACGTTGTTGAGTTTCTGACTGCAATAAACCCACAAAATTCTGAGAATGAAAATTCATAACAAACAACTCCATCATCTTACATGTTTCCACATAATACTCATATAACACAATGCAGCCCATAAGGCCAAAGTGATATCAGCTACCGGACTCTATTGGCAAAAAAAAAAAACCCTACCTGAGGCGTAAGTTCAGGAAACTTAGCTGTTTCCTCTACAACTATGTCTCTGTTCCACTTCTGGTTAAGATGATGTGTCCAGCCAGTATCTGGTACCATTGATTCACCATATGTAATCTCAGTTCCCACGGACAATATGGTTATATCAGGGGTTAATAAAGGTTTCTCATTCCTCAGCTTCTGGTAACTTGTAGGTGACCTTCCCGTTGAAAACACAAGAAAAGAATCATGATGATAATAGGCTTCCCATAGTGCATTAAATCTAAGAAGGGAGAGGTTCTCTGGATCATCGTGATCAACCTACAATCACATACCGCTAATCTGATAGAATCACTAGACGAATTGCATGAAGACATCAATTAAGACATCATAACAAGTTAAACAGAAATCTACCATTGTAGAGTCAAGATCAGAAACTATCATGAGACGTGCAGAACCATTGATCCTATCCAAAAGTCCTGCATCTGCTAAACTCTGCAAAATACACATTGGGAGAATTGTCTGATAAGCAACTTCTCCATTCATAGCAGAAAAATAGGTGGTCAATAGGGTTACTCAACGTTAATTGGGCGCTATATCCATCTTGAGTTGTTGTGCCTAATTTCCATGGTAGCAATCTTTTACTTCTCAAAAAAAAAACAGAAAAATATGTTTAATAGAAATCCCAGACTAATGTGCTTCATAGAGCACCTCATATTCACATGGGACCTTAATAATGATAATGAAAATGGTGATGATTATGTTGTTTGGTCTTATGGCGATGAAGTA
This sequence comes from Cyclocarya paliurus, assembly GCA_029856935.1. NCBI lineage: Eukaryota > Viridiplantae > Streptophyta > Magnoliopsida > Fagales > Juglandaceae > Cyclocarya > Cyclocarya paliurus. Next base: position 21,324,583 of record CM056958.1, read on the forward strand.
AATGGTAATGATCGAAATATCGATGATGTTATGACAAAATGGATATGATCATCATTGTTTATGATGAGCTAAAAATATATATATATATATATATCCTGCCCCACTGCTCAAGACCAAAAAAAAAAAAAATCTATTTATTGGACCCGTCAGATCTTTTAGATGGCAAAGGAATGGTAATATTGTTAAACCAGTTATTATCAGTTCAAGAGTGATCATGAATGGGGGGCTGTAGTGCTCTTCAAAAGATATATCCACGCTTCAAAAACCAGACAGCCACACTTATTACCACTCATTTATGGGTAGACATTAACAATGTGAAATATATGACAGAATCAGCAGAATCACACTGATTGCCTTACCTTCATCGTCTTTGTCCCTCTTATCTTTCTGTAATGAGTAGCGACCTTTGCCAGTAACATATGACAGTACTTTGGCCTAAACATGTGACATGTTGCATAAGTTTAGCACCAACATGAAACAATTACAACAAAAATTATGACAAGAGATTCATATTATACCCTTGCTCAAGCCTGCACCAATTGTCTTCAAATCCTCGAACTGTCACATTTATCACAGAGTGGGGTTGTCACAACAAGGTTTGTAGAGTTAAGTTATCCTTCATACAGAACTTGCTCAATCCATATCTCCAGATAGCTTTCTTCATTAATTGAGGAGAAAGGGAAAAACAAACAAACCATAGCAGCTGCCTTTTTACGATTGAGCCCAGCCCCAATGAGAGGAGGAGATCCAAAACAGTGACCTCCACTTCATGAGGTGTAGTCCCCAGCAGATTATGCTATCCATTCAGATTCACACAACCCTACACCCACTCCATCACCAAGACAAAGCTCGATCAATATTATAAAATCTTGGTAGAAACTTTCAAGCCACATCCTGATAATAAATATTATGCTAAACAGAACAGAATAACGAATATTCTCCTAGTGGACATACGCACTCAGGTAACAATGTCGAATCAAAATCCTAGAATCAGCCTAATTTATAATAAACCTTCAAAATATGTGAACTGCTACATGGAGAATGATAAAAAAAAAAAAACATGCCTGAGGACAAAACGAGAAGCACATCTCTGAAATTTTGACTCGTACACAAGAATTTCACAAATATATAGTCTTTAACCTATGTATTTGAAGTTTTGCTAAATACAATCAATAACAAAAAAAAATGGTCCATCACGGATATGGTGAATAGGCATCTTCATCCAAATTCATGTGCCCAGAGAGTGTAAAGAGTATACGAAGCTAACACAACAACCACCACCAGTAGCCTCAGTCCACAAATCATGCTTCTCGTACATTATCAGCTTCCAATAAACTAAGCAACAGATTTTTTTTCTTGCCTTTGCTTTTCTTGGGTTAGAAGGTTTAGAACAATACTGTTCAGATTAGCATGAAATACTAGGATACTCTTTAATCTTAAAAAAGGTTCGGAGATCAGCACTGCCCCACCTTTGAGCACGCAATAAAAGGTTCGGTACCTTATGCCATTGTTTTCAAAAACAAGAAAAAAAACCAACTTTATGCGATTCAAGAAAAGGATTTCCAGACAGATGAACCTCCACGTCGAAAGGAGGAGAGGGGAAAGAAATAGTTACCCAAAGTGCGAATCCCACAGATAACACAAGAAATCGTGTGCGCGCTTGTAACGAGATTGATTTATCTCTATGAAAGGGAATTGTTCATCCAACCGTAACCACTCGAAGTGGAAGGAAAGTGACTGTCGTCTGTACCTCGATTCATCTGATATTTTAAGTTGTCTTTTTCTATAATTTAAGGAAAAATTCTATTTCCATTAAAAAAAAAAATCTATTTATCGTACTGCACGTACCGCACATCGCATCGTATTTTTTTAAAATTAAATATATAATATATGAATGATATGTAAAAGAATTTAATTAATTAAAAAAATATATATATATATATAAATAAATAAAATTAATTATAATGTATTGCGTGTAAAGATGATGAACAGAAAAAACTCTAATTTAAAGGACAATTGCAGGGAACGTGTTGGACTTCTTCTTTTACCAAACGTTTTTTTAATATTTTTAAAAATAAAATAAAAACACCAATTCACTAATAATTCATTTCTTAACTATTAAGTAAAAAGAAAAATCAAAATGGAAACACCATTCTCGATCCCCTATTATTTTTCTAATTTAAATTTAAATGCAATATTTATAAAATTATAATGTGTCACGATTAAAAATAATAAAATCAAAAATAAATACTAGTGACAAAGATTTATAAAAGTAAGTTAACAAATTGACATAATTTTATATAATACATTAAATTTATTTTATAATAGAAATAATTTTATAATAAAACATGACAATTTGTTGATTTATTTTTATAAAATCTCTTTGTAGTAAAAAAATTTATCTTATTTCTATAAATCTCCACGTTTATTGCCAGCATTTTAAAACACCTTATTTCAACATTAGTTTATGGACATTCAAGTTTTAATTTAAATATATATATATATATATATATATTTTTTTTAAAACCCATGCTTCTAATAAACTTCTTGAGTTCGATGAACTTCACAATTGGATATTTCTGTTCATCTCTTGTTAGCATCTTTTGATGTTCATTTGCCACATAAATCCAATGTTTGTATCAATTACCAACAAATAAAAAAAACCAAGACAACTCTAAAATCCAATTAAAAATTAAAACTACCAAATATATTTTCTTGAAGAAAAAATGAAAATAATGATCTACTAGGTGATGAATATATGCCCTTGAAAAAATTGTAATTCCAATAATTAAATTCATAATACAATTATTTTATAAGTCATTTTGTTAAAATTTTTATTTTACAACTGATAATTATGATTGTATAACTTCATAAAATTTGCTAAAATTATTTATTTGAATTTAAAACTTTTATAAACTAAGAAGAGTTGAAAAAATTGAAAAAAAAAATGTGAATCAATACTCTTGAAATATTAACAAACACTATATGGCTAATTTACAAGTTTAATGCATTTTGCTCAGAAAAAAAAAAAAGTGCTTCAATTGTAATTTCCACTTGCAGAGCAGACATACACTTGCAAGTTGGTCCAGAAACAGAAGTGACCACTTGTCAAAACAACACTATGACTAGTTCTATGCTTAAAAAAGGGCAAACCAAAAAAATAATACATATTGACTTTTAAAATAGAGTATTATAAACCTTACAAGAGTCATATGCTTGCTAATTGAGAAATATTTTATTTATAAAGAGATCTTATAAAAGTAAACATGTAAATTGACATAGTATGATATGATACATTAAATTATAAAACTACTTTTACTATAAAGTAGATCTACCGTATCATATAAAATCATGTCAATTTGTAAGTTTACTTTTAAGATCTCGTGGTGTGATTGTAGCCTTCTCTTAACAATTATTATGTTTTTCTAACTGTGTTTTACATTCTAGAAAATATATGGAATGAGAGCCTTGACATGCTGAGGGAAATCCTCAAATTTTGACGAGTACCATCTCCTTGTGGCATAACTCCTTCCCATCAGGAACAAAGCACTGCCCAGAGTGAAAGAAAATGCATAGAGTGTCTGAGAAATGCATGAGATCCCCAAGAAACCGATGATTTCAAACAGATAATGTGGGCATATAACCAAGCCGAATAAACCACCCTTGGGAACCCTATATTCTTTGTCACTCTTTCCTCTGAGTTTGGAGAGGAGGTAATGGTGGTAAAAGTTGCCTCCGATTCCTATAAGAAACAGCAAAACTCCAGGATACTTAAGATCAACTGGTGGCTCTGAAATCCCTTGTGTTAGGTGTTGGGAATATATCATTGTTGCAGTGGTCGTAAAGTAACTGAGAGAAATCTGGATTACTGAATCAAGAACCATCCTCCCACTGTATTTGTGAACAAACAGCACCTATTATAGCATGACAAACAAGAGATATATACATATGAATCATCAAAGGAAAGGAAGTCTTGGGTCTGTTTCGTCTTTGAAGTCCCATGAAGAGAGCAAAAAAAAAAAAGAAAAAGAAAAGAGTGTGCCTCAAATATCCTCTTGAAGAAATGAAGGGTTAGAGCAGAACGGAGCAATAAAAATCGGGTATCCTGAGGTGCCAAAAGCACAAAGGAGGTGAGAGAAGCAAGAAAGGCAGGAGTATAACCAAAGAACATGCCTTTCCTGCTACAAACTTCAGTCTGCTTTCTTCTTCCAGATTTTGTAGAACTTTCATTCCAAAACTTGGAATATGGCAAGTGCTTTTCCTCTTAGTGCTGAGAACCCAAGATAAGCTGTTGATGTGAAGCTAAACACTGACATGGCCGTGATGAAAAGAGAAGATGGTGGTGGGAAAATAAATCTCAGCAACGTAGATGTCACCATTTTTTGCTCTCTCTCTCTCTCTCTCTCTCTCTCCCTCTCTCTCTCTATAGATTTCTGCAAAACTGCAATCAACCTCAAGAAGAGTTCATCTCGTCACGTGTAGTACTTACACTTACTAAATATAGCCGATGAACGTATTCTTATCCAAAATAGTAGGTGTCAAAAAATCCAATGGTCCATTTCAGATGGATAAGGTGACTGTCAAATGTGCATTCTAAATATGGGCATCAGTACAATTGTGATTTTTTAAAATATTTTTTAAAAATCCTTAATTATTAAAGAAAAAAATACAAATTCATTAATAATTACTTCATTAACCATTAAGTCAAAAATAAAATAAAATACAAGGGGAGAGCATATTTGGGCTACAATCAAAATCCAAGCATTTTCCATTTCAAATATAACTCTTCAAGGTAGAGGCTACAAACTTATTTGTATGGTAGGGAAGTGGAATCAGATTCCCATTTGCTTTTAAAGTTTATCTCTAAAAACTTATTTATGTGGTAGATTGTGTGGCTAAAGTTGAGCGTCAAGGACAGTCACCCAAGAACTTGCCAAAGTTCCTAAATTTACAAGAGGTGAGAGGCTTTTTAGTTTTTAGTACTACTCCATCGAGCGGGTGTTCGTATCTCAAGCTATTATTAGTGATTCTAGGTTGCTATCTTATATGCACTGTTTCTTTATTTATTTTATTTTTCCAGTTCGATTTGTTGGTCAAATTTGGTTTTTGAGGCCAATTTTTCAAGGTTTGTTAACCTTCAGCTCAAGTGGTTCTCTCTTTATACCACTTTAGAATTAACTAAGAACATCTTTCCTCCAAGATTAAGGCTGCGTTTGGATGTTGAACTGAACTTAATTGAATTGAATTCTTTATGAATAGTAGTGAAGAGAATTATGTGGAATCCATCTAAACTAAGTTTAAAGTGTGTTTGAATGTTAAGATGAGTTTAGTACTTTTTAAGCAAAATTGAAAAAAATTATGGGTTTCACGTATGAAGATATTTTAAGTTGAAAAATGTTGTGGTTCTCACGTGTAATAAGATTTTGAATTGAGATGAGTTTAGTAATTTGAGAGTTGAGTATTTGGATGTTAGATTCAGTTTAAAATTAGGCTGAATTCAGTTGAATTCAGTAACCAAACGAAGCCTAAGAATTCCTCCAATCCAATTTATTAAATTATCATATGCCTTTTCTTTTTTCTTTTTTTTTTCTTTTTTTTTTTATACAAGAGAAATAGGCCAGATGTCAGAGTAGCCCCTCCCTAAGTTTTATTCAAAGCACCTTCACTTATGGCGGAGGAAAACCGTAGACAAACAAACACTTGAGGTCTACAAGGAACACCCAAAAATCAAGTGTAAACAAAGACCTTTAACTCTATAAGCAAAAATAACTAGCAAGAAAAAGACAACAGACCAAACACTGGGCACTACCTTACACTAATATCTAATATAAGGTATACCCATTCTGTCTGTTCGTATAAGCCTCTTTAATCTACCTGAAGCAAAATCCTCCCCCAGGAAATCCCAATTGCCGCCCCTTGCCCCAAATTTAGCTAAGAAATCCGTTACCATGTTAGTTTCTCTAAACACATGCTTAAACTGAACATTCATTGGAGACAAAAGAGAAATCGCTTCGTCTCAAAAATCCCACAAATATCAATACTTACAAGATCCCGAAATAAACCATCCCATCACCACACTCGAGTCTGATTCCACTAATACGGATCACAAACCCAGCTGTTGACACAGATAAAACCCATCAAGTATTGCTCTAAACTCAGCAATATTATTTGTAGCCTGACCATATGAATAAGCAAAACCCCCAAGAACCTGCCCACTCACATCCCGAACAACACCTCCCCCTCCTGCCATCCCCGAATTTCCAAGTGACCCATCATCTACATTGAGCTTAGAGAAAGCCCCTGTCGGCGAGGCCCAAGCAATGAACTTCAGTGTTTTTTCTTTAGATGACACTACTGGACAATTTAGCTCCCTTAACACTCCCAAATCATGCTCCCCCACCACTTTAAACGTTTTCATGGTTCCCGAGATATCGAGAAGCAAACCTTTTACCGACTGAATAATGTCTTTTGAATCAAATTTAGTATCTTCCATCCGTGCCGCACATCGAGCTTTCCAAAGGGCCCAAGAAATCAATATAAGAATGATACCCCGAAACCAGCGAACTTGCGAGAATAGAGAAGCCCGACACCACCATATGTTCAAAACATCTGTCCATACTCTAGTCTGAGGTAGTCAGATGCCAAAGATGGCAGCAAAAAAATCTCAGACTTTCCTTGGTCCTTCCCCATCACAAAGCGCATGATCCACTGTCTCAACTTTATTAGCCACACAACAATAGCATTTAGAAACTACCGGAATCCCAAACTGTTGGATAATAGTATCAACGAGGATAACATTTTGATGTGCCCACCAACATAAAAAAGACATTTTCTTTGGGACATGGTCTTGCCAAATCCATTTCTTCTAGTGACAGATATTACCTCGAGCACGGATAATTTGCCAAGCCAATTTCGTAGTAAAGGTCCCATCCACCGTGTGCTTCCAAACCAACATATCCTTACCCCCCCGAACACGGACATTAGATAGAATAATTTTTTGGAACATATACTCATCCACCAGTGGCCGGACTACATCATAATTCCAACCCATTCCGGCCCATACGTCCTGGACTAACACTTTATGATTCCCCACAACCGGTAGAGAATCCACAATCGGTCCATCACCAAGCCAATTATCGTACCAAAAATTTAAGGCCCCCTCCCGAACTATCCATTGTGAATTTTGGAGGAGCAAAGGCATGACCTATAGAATTTCTTTCCAAAAGCAAGATCCCCTTGACCCCGCCCCCATTAAGGCAAACGGCTCCTCACCCACATATTTTTTTCGGAAGAAAGCCGACCAAAGAGAGCCTCCTACAATTAGCTTCCAAGCGAACTTCATAAATAGAGATTTTCGAACCTCCGAAAGGTTCCGAATTCCCAAACCACCTTCCTCTAACGGCAGACAAATACGCTGCCAAGACACCCACTTCCTTTTCTTGACCTCCTCGCTCGACTCCCAGAGGAAATTAGAAAAAAATTTCTTCAACTTAGCCTCAATTCCTTTCGGCAAAGACAACACAGAAAGTAAATATATGGGCATACTGTTAAGAACATGCTTAATAAGGATGAGTTTGCCACCATAAGAGAGTAGTTTACACTTCCATCCTGCCAAATTCTTTTGCACTTTCTGTAATAAAGGCTCAAACATATGTAGCTTCTTTCTTCCTACATGGACCGGCATTCCCAAGTACACACAAGGCCAAGTGCCTTCAGTAAACCCTGAGATATGCTTAAGTTGTATTCTCCGATCATGTGAAAAATTCGAGGAGAAGAAAATAGAGGACTTACTTCGGTTAACCAGCTGTCCCAATACGCTTCCATACTTGTGAATCACCCCCATCAAATTTCGGATAGAAGCCTTACCACCATTTGCAAAAATAAGCAGACCGTTCGCATATAACAAATGCGAAACCCTTATACCACCATTTGAGTTAAAGTATTTAACTTGTCCCGACTCAAACGCATGGTTAAGTAGGCGAGAGAGCAGCTCTTCTGACAATATAAACAAATACGGGGAGAGTGAGTCCCCTTGACGAAGCCCACGAGAAGGTTTAAAGAAACCTTTGCAACAGCCATTTAGCATGACTGAAAAACTTGGAGAGGAAATAGAGTTAAAAACTAGGGACCTCCATTTTTCCGAGAAACCCAAACGACGTAAGCCTTCCAACAAAAAGCTCCAATTCACTTGGTTATACGCTTTAGCCATATCGATTTTCAGCATAACATTTCCCCTTCTAGTCTTCCGGTTCATGCCATTCACAAGTTCTTGGACAATTGACATATTCTCAAAGATACTTCGACCCCGAACAAATGCAGATTACTCTGCCGACACAATCTTCCCAATAATCGGTGCCAGCCTAAAAATCATAATTTTAGCCATAATTTTATAAGCCACCGAACACAGACTGATAGGCCGAAAGTGACCAAATTCCTCCGGTACATCAACCTTTGGAATCAATACAATATTAGTAGCCCCGAAAAAAGTAGTTAGAGGAATACCTTCAAAAAATTCTTTAGACATATCAAGCAGATCTTGCTTCACAATTTCCCAAGAAATGATAAAAAAAACTTGCTGAAAAACCATCAGGCCCAGACTACTGTCTTGGGGTATCGACCACAAGGCTTCTTTAACTTCTTCTATGGAGGGAATCGCACACGGTAAGGAATTTTCCCTCTCGGTAACCATTGGAGACAATAACTGGAAACTATCCTCATGGATTTCAACTGGTACTGCCGAGAGCAGTTCTTGAAAGAAAACCATTGCCGCATCATGAACTTCTTCCACCGAACGTAACAAAGATCCATCCCATAGCTTCATACAATCAATGCTTTTACTCTTCTTTTTAATACGCACAGAGGCATAAAAGAGAGCTGAGTTTGAGTCGCCCTCGGTTAACCACTTAATACGTGACTTCTGACATCCCAAAATCTCCTTACGATGAATCCATTGGAGATGACGCTACTTACACAACAAAAGCTCAGACTCCCGATCTTGGAAAAAAGTAGCACTAAGAGTTTCTTCCAGCTCCAAGATCCGGGATTCAAGGCCTTTAATCTCCAATTCCACTCTCCCAAAAGTCTCTGTAATCCACTTCCTCAAGATCTTTTTTAGACATTTTAATTTAGAACTCACCCTTACCATAACACAGCCTACAACCTCTTGATTCCAACACTCCCGGACTAGAGGTAGGAACCCTTCATGAGTCCCCCACATGCGTTGAAACCGAAAATACTGGATCCCACCTCTGTTTTCCTTATCAAAGAAAAACGGCATCGGACACTGATCCGAAGAAATCCTCAGAAGATATTACATACGTGCATCCTGAAAAACATTTAGAAACAAAGAATTCACCAAAATCTTGTCCAATCTAGCCCAAATCCTTCTCCCCCCGAGCCTACCATTGCACCAAGAAAGTTTTTGTCCCCTAGAAGGCAACTCTAGAAGCCCACAGTCATGAATACAAGTATTAAACTCCTCTTTTGCCCGAGAAGCACTCAACAAACCTCCCACCTTCTCCTCATCATGACAAATAATGTTGAAATCATTCCCAACAAAACACGGCCAACTACCAGTATCGAGATCACACAAATGTTCCCACAATTCCCTGCGCTTTCTCTTAAAACAACTAGCATAAACTATAGATACCAAGACTCGCACACTACTAGTGAACCAGCCAGACAAAGCTTGGTCAGACATGGAAATGAGATCAAAATCCAGACTAGCATCCCAAAATAACCATACTTTCCCCCCTACTACGGCATTTTCCACAAAATTCAACAGGTTTAACCACCTAGCCCATCGCCGATATTTATTAGAAGAAAGAAAAGGCTCTAATAAAGCCACAACCAACGGCCTACTTTTTTTCCTGAGGCGCCGAAGTCTACTCTTCGACAATCAGATGCCTCGAATATTCCATATCAGTATCTGCATAGATAACTAAATTTTTTTTTTGGAACGAGTCTTCCTTTCAAGGACTACCAACTTCCCCTTCTTATTCACGCCCCATAACTTTTCAAATGAACATTCAACTCTGAGTCTGACTCAAAACACTTGCTTGCAAAATCCGCCATGTCTTCTTCCTGTTCGCCCTCAGACAAGGAACACCACTTGTTAAAACCACCCTCTTTCATCCCCATCATTGCCAGCTCAAATTCCAACGCCTCATCCACCAATTTTAGTGAACTGCGTGGTGTTTCTTTCACAATCTCCACCTCTAGTGATTTCTCAGTGTTCGAGATCTCTTCCATCATTTCAAACCAATTTTCTGAAACTTGTTGAATAGAAAGGCCACTTCCCTCCGCTGTGTTACGCCCCCCAGGCAAGGGGAAAACAACACCTACCAAGTCACCACCATCAATTTCCTCCTTAAACTGTCTGCTGGTAAGAGCCTCGTCTTTTAAGTCCACATAAAAAACCTTCATTGCTGCCCTTTTCCAATACATGTCGACGCTAGTTAATTTCGTTCAATATTTATGTTCGATGACTAACAGAATAATTTCCTTTTACCTTCATCACCTCTAGTACCGAGGCCTCCACATCTTTGTTTCCCACCACCTTCCAGTGGCCCTTAGCCTTTTCACGCCCCCTATCTTCATTCACGCCATTCCCTACTCTATTTGTTACCAAATTCCTACGCTGACTGCAACTGCCCTCTTCATGCCCCTGCCTTCTACACCAACCACAAAACAGGGGAAGTGATTCAAAAATTACCTCATGATGTATGCTCCCCGCATGTTCTGGAACCCCAAACCAGAAAGCCCATTTGACTGGTTTGGAAACATCCACCTCCACGTAGATGCGTGCTGCCTCAGGCCGTGTCACGCACGCCGTCGCGTTGTCCCTTTTCGAGAACCGTCCAAATCCCCCACCAATCGACCTCAACATGGATTCGTGGAAGTAATTCGGGGGTAACCCCGAAAGAGAAAGCCACACTAGTACCCAGAGAGAGTCTTCCCCTTCTACAAAATCTGTTGTCCATTGGCATACCCGATATGGTGCCCCTGCAAGATCCGAGTTTCCCTTAGCCATAGCTGCAATGAAGTCCTCTTCATTTGACAATCGGACGAGAACAGTTCAAGGGTTCCGCAGCTGGCCAACAACGGGCAAGACCCGCAGTCCCCAACAGGATTTGATGAAGCCCCGAACAATATCCAGTGAAGGCCTCCAACGCAGGAACTTCAGTACAATAGAGAACCTAAATGGTTTTGCCAAGAGCTTTACTTCTGACCTGGAGAAGATGAAGAACATCTCCCCATCCGAAAATTTTGGATCCCTAAAGGGGATCTCCACCTCGGGTAGAAACTGAGGTCAATCCCTCACCACGTCTGCAAAACCCCTACCATTTTGCAGTGCTCCTCCCACACCGCGTGGCTTATTCGCCGTCATCTGGTGCTCCAAACCCTTCAAAGGGCCATACTTCCCACTCCCTGAAGCCGCGAGAGCAAAGGCAGAGGGCATTGCTACCCTAATCGTCCTACAGAGTCGAGAGGAAATGTTTTGGTTGCCACGTCATCAAATAATCTCGAAGCACATCTACAAGTTTTGATTATCATATGCCTTTTGAATTGCTTCTATCTATCATCACTCCAATAACATCTAAAAAGTTAAAAACCATTCTCTCTACCGATCTTATGTGACAAGTTTTTTTGGAACACAAGAACCATATTGCAGAAAGGCGTAAACCCGAGAAATTTTTCAGTTTCATATAAAAAAAAAAAACACACCATGTAGGCGTTCATAAGCAAAATATAAGAGCGTGTTGACAATGGATTAGGCCACAAAAACAAACAACCAGTTAAAAAATAATTGGTAAAAACATCACATAGGATTCTTCTAGTTAATTTGGGAAGGGAGGGGGAGCGGATGCGAGCAATGTTTCCTTTTGCACAAATCCACGTAGCCAAACTGAATATTATACATGCCCCTCATCCTCTTATGCATCTAGGAAAAACACAGCAGGATGATCAGATAAAAAGAGAAATTAAACACTAAGACACATCTATACCCTCTGTACATCACCCACCCCAAAATCTTTATGTACTAGATTACAATGGAATTATATAGATGAAATGACACCTACTAACCCAAGAAATGGGTGCCTACAAGAGGGAGAGAAGAGTCTTTGAACTCTAGAAAATAGATATAAGGTTAAACATTTCTAACCACTCCCCAGCCCTCCAACAAAAAATTATACATGTAAGATCAATGATTACTCTTGCAAAAACTGTTGGCAAGCTTCCATTGTGCGTCAATCACTCTTTACACAAAAGTAGTAACTCCATCGGGAGTTGGATCATCAAACCGAACTGGAGAAACATCCATTTTATCTAATTGTAGATTTTCACTGGCTTCTCAAATGTGTGACGATTCTGCAAAATTGAGTCAGAAGTGAACACAAGAGGCTCATACTACAAAAATATCAACATCATCTTCACCATCCTTACTTTGGGAAGAGGAGGGCGAACCCCCCCTCATAACTACCAGTGCTCAACACTACAGGCCAGTGTAAGAGGTGAAAGAAGAAATATGGGTATTTGACGACTTTGTTAATTCCTTAATTTTTTTCCCCACAAGGCGTTGATTCCTTACTAATTGGATAAGGTCTACTACGGATTATTCTCTTTATTGTTTTGTCATCTTTCTTTTCTTTCTTTTCGAGTGACGTTTACTTTCCAAACCTAACAAGATAAAAAGACATTGGAACATGATCTGAGGCAATTATGTACCTGATTGGCTGCATATGACCTCTTAGGAGCATTGTCCGTGTGTTCCAACCCAAGATACTGCTCCCAAGCCCCATAAACATCCCTTCTCTGCACAATGAGAAATGAAAAGTAGAGTAAAGATAACAATTAAACACCAATTTCAATTGATAGTACTGTGAGCATTTTAAGTGTTGAAGTGCATGTGCGCATGAGAGAGAGAGAGAGAGAGAGGGAGAGAGGATAGACACACCTGAAACCGATTGGACACAATATCAGAATCTTGGAGATATTCTGGACGACCTAAAGATAAAAATGCAAACTTCCACTGTGCGGCAACAAGAAAGTGAAGGAGGGGCAAAGTGAGATGGCATTCAACAGCAAAGTGAGCTATGGTCTTCTGTAAAATGGTCACAGTGCATGGTAGTTCATGCCCGAGTATTGACACACACTGAGAGGGCATGAAGAAGAACTTACCTTAGAAAACTCCTCATCAGGGACTTGCAATTTTTTCTGAATACGTACTTTAACTTCAGCTAATGTCTCACCCTCGTGGATAACCAAGAAAAATGGTTCCCCAAAATTTTGAACCTGCTGTTAGATCCAGAAAACAATAACAAAGGAAGCTGATAAAAGATAAATGCAAGAATAATATAATCTCAGCTAACCAAGTGACAAATTGATTCATAACACTGGAGAAAAATGGCAGTGTCCCAGAGTCAACCACAAGTACTCACCCCCTGGTTTTGAGCTGTATCCTTCATAAAATGATAAACATGAATTAAGCGATCATGAGGACCAAGGTTTTTCTCCTCTTCTGGAATCTGTGGCAACAAGAAATGAGGGTTAGATAACAGCTATCTAATATACACAAAGTACTTGATATACCATTTGAGTCTATTTGGGCAGCCAAATCAGGTGATATAACCAATCTCATAGACACAAACTAAGAGGGAATTTTTTTTTTTTTTTTTGATAAGTTAAAAATTTTATTATAACACAATGTAATAGGCGATGCCCAAGTACACAGGAAGTATACAAAGAAACACCTAGTTACATTCTAATAGTTAGACAAGCGAAGACATGAAGTTGTTTACAGCCCCTCCCTTGAGTACAATAGCAGAAAACCAGCTAAGCATAGTGCTTGTAAAAAACTTCCAAAATTCGTCTATATTGCTTTCTCTATCATTAAAACACCTCTCGTTTCTCTCTAACCAAATACACCACATAATACACAAAGGCAGCATTTTCCAAGCGGTTGCCACTTGGTGACAAGTATGCATTTGAAAGTTGGACCAGCTTGCTAAAAATTCAGCCACTGTTCTTGGCATAACCCAGCTCAGCCCAACCCTTCCAAACACTCCATCCCACAGCACTTTAGCCATTTTACAATGAAGAAGTAGATGGTTCACTGATTCTGCATCTTTCTTGCACATAAAGCACCAATCCAAGACAATCATTCCATGCTTCCTCAAATTGTCTATAGTCTGAATATTCCCTAATGCTGCAGTCCATACGAAAAAAGCCACCCTAGTCGGAACATGAGCCTTCCAAATCCTCTTCCAAGGAAAGCCAATATGGGGCTGGTTTAAAATCACCTTATAATATGACCGAGCTGTAAACTTATTAGTGGCTGTATGTCTCCAGCATAGTTGATCCCTGCCCTGTCTTCTTATCTCCACTGAATATAACAATCTGAAAAAGTCAGTCACCTCCTCCATCAGCCATCGGACAGCACACTTTTTTCCAGCTCACTAGGGGAGTTTTAGTCTCCTCTCCCATACCTCCCCATAAAAAGTTTCTATACAATTTTTCAATACGGTTGGCCACACCGACCGGAAGAGGGAATAAGGAAAGGAAGTAAGTAGGGATATTAGAAAGGGTACTTTTTATAAGAGTAATCTTACCCCCTTTAGATAAATAAGTCCTTTTCCATGCTGCCAACTTCCTCTCTATCTTCTCTACCACCCCATCCCATATGTGTTTGGCCTTAAAAGATGCCCCTAAAGGTAGGCCCAAATATTTTATGGGTAGAGGAGCTACTTTACACCCCATAAGTGCTGCCAAATGATGAATGTTGTGTACATCTCCTACCGGTACCAGCTCCGATTTACTTAAGTTCACTTTTAATCCAGAAATAGCTTGGAAACACAGCAGGACAGCTCTCAAAACTTGAATTTGTTCCCCCACAGCTTCACAAAAAACAAGGGTATCATCAGCAAATAAGAGATGGGATATTGTGGTAAAGCCATTAGAGCTAGATCCCACTGAGAAACCCGAGATAAAACCTGCTCCTACCACTGCCTCCACCATACGACTCAAAGCCTCCATCACAATATCGAAGAGGAAGGGAGATAGGGGATCCCCCTGCCTCAAACCTCTTGAACTCTGAAAATATCCACATGGCTGACCATTAACAAGCACCGAAAAGCAAATAGTTGAAATGCAATGGCTTATCCAGCCACACCACTTGTCCCCAAAACCACATCTTCTAAGCATATACAATAGAAAATTCCAGTTTACATGATCGTAAGCTTTTTCCATATCCAATTTACAAAGAACCCCTGGTACTCCATCCCGAATGCGACTATCAACACATTCATTTGCGACCAGCACTGAGTCTATGATTTGTCGTCCTCTAACAAAGGCATTTTGAGATTTAGAAATGATCTTCTCCATCACTATGCTCATTCTATTTGCTAACACTTTTGAAATGATCTTATAAACGCTGCTCACTAAACTGATTGGGGGAAAATCCTTCAACTCCGACACACCCACTCACTTTGGGATCAAGGCAATAAAAGTGGCATTCAAAGATTTTTCAAACTTTTGAAACTCAAAAAATTCGTGGAACACCTTCATCACATCTACCCTCACAAACTCCCAGCAATCTTAGAAAAATGCCATATTAAACCCATCCGGTCCGGGAGCTTTGTCTCTCCTCATTCCACAAACCACCCGGTGCACCTCCAGCTCTTCGAAGGGCCTCTCAAGCCATCTTGCTGAATGTTCATCCACTGCTGCAAAATTCAAACCATCAATCTTAGGTCTCCAATCTTCCGCCTCACTTAAAATAGAGCTGAAAAACTGTACTACTTGTCCTTGGATCTCAGCAGGGGAGGAAACCAGAGAATTTCCAGTTCTTAACACCTCAATAGCATTATTACGACGATGAGAATTCGCCATTTTATGAAAGAAACTAGTGCACTTATCTCCCTCTTTAAGCCAAAGAACTCTCGACTTTTGCCTCCCAAGATATCTCCTCCCTCAAAAGAACCCTCTCAAGTTCAATTATTACTTCATTCTTCCTAGACAAATTCTCCTCGTTAATCCCATCAGCTTCCAAGGATTGAAGCTCATCCCAAAGGCCTTTTTTCTGCTGCTCAACCAACCCATACACCTCCTTATTCCATATCTTTAGATCAGTTTTTAGAGCTTTGAGTTTACTAGCCAAAACAAAGCTAGGAGTCCCCTCATACTGGTAGGACAGCCACCAATTTTTTACCTTATCAACAAAGCCTTCCACTTCCAACCACATATTCTCAAACTTAAAGTATCGTTTGCCCTCATGAATACCCCCACACTCAAGAATGATAGGAAAGTGATTCGATCCTACCCTTGGGAATCGTTTTTGGCACAATTTCGGATAGTGAGCTTCCCATGATGATGATACCAAAAATCTGTCCAATCTTGACCCACCTCTAGAATTGGACCACGTATACTCACCCCCCACCAAAGGTAGATCCAACAATTCCAAATCAAAGATCAGCTGTGAGAAAGCCTCCATAGCTGTAGTTGTCGAAGATAGGCCCTCCCTCTCACTAGGAAATCGAACTATATTGAAATCCCCACATAAACACCAAGGTAAATCCCACAAAGACAGCAACCCTGAAACTTCATCCCATAGTAGTTTCCTATCCCGATCCCTATTAGGACCATATACACTCGCTAATGCCCATGACCACCCATCTTCCATATTCCTTAATACACATGCCACCAAGTAGTCCCCAATGCACTCTTCCACCATTTCGACTACTCTATTATCCCACATAACTAGTACGCCACCTGAGGCACCTGATGAGGGTAAATAAGACCAGCCAACAAATGAACCTCTCCACAAACTCCTAATTATCCTCCTATCAATAATTTCCAGCTTTGTTTCTTGGAGGCATATGACATCTATCTTCCAGCTATGTAACATTGATCTAATACGGAGGCGTTTATTGGCATTGTTGAGCCCCCTTACATTCCAAGACAAGATTTTAGGCTTCATTAACAGAACTAGCTTCCCTCCCCTTAGATCTGTCCCTCCCTAACACACCTTCCTTGTTGTCATAATTAATGGAACAATGCAAACGTCTCAGCTCCCGCTCCTTTCGCGTAGTTGACTTCTCAGCCGTGGATCGACCAGCTTCAATAGCTATTAGAAGTGCCATCAATTGCTCTTCATAACCATCATAAAAGAGACCCACACAACTTTGAATCTCTTCCACTTTTTTAAAGACCCAATCTGAAGACTCCTTAGACACAATCTGAAGAGGAGTCATCTGTAATGGTGATGAACTCCCCTCCTCCTCCTCATAACTAGCTACTTCTAGCTGTGAATCCAAAGGACTATCTTGTTCTTCCATAATTGGCAGTTCTACAGCCTGCCTACTTCCCTTAAAATTCAAAAAGTGCTTTAAAAGGCTATTACCCTCTTCCACCATCAGCGAATGCATGACCCCAGAGGACAAGGCCTCATTGTGTCCCTCGGCAGACTCAATAATTTCCCCTATCTCCCAAGCTAACTCACCCGAGCCTTCCTCTGGGGCTATCGGAACCATTTCTAACCCACCCAGACCTTCCTCTGAGACTATCGACACTTTTTGTACCCCGAGGGGGCACCCCTGTGCTAGTATCGGTTCAGCCGCAACATCTCGTTCTACACTAACTGGGTCGAATTTTTCATTGCTCTCAGAAAGCTCCCCTTCACTCATCACTGCTACCTCCGTCGTCCTAGTCTGTAAAGGAACCTCGTCAATGGCAGCACATCTATCGGCAGAATCACACAAGATTACCTCTCCAAGCTCCATTGACCCTACTACTGCTTCTGTCGAGGTGTCGAGGGCCTTCGACTCCCCCATCTGAGTCGACGCCGCCGTCTGGGTCTTCGCCGGTGATGGAGGCTCTGGCCCACCAGCCGCTGGGCCGGCACTGGGCTTCTTCCTCCACGCGAAGCCCTTCTGAGACGCGGGCATGGCGTGTCATTGGAATTGGGCCTTCCTCACGGGCTTTCCTGCCGTTGGAATGGAGGGCTCCAGCCCACTACCCAGGCCCACTCTCGTCCCCGTAGCTTCTTTACCCAAAACGCAACGTATTAGGCCTTTAACTTTAACAGCCATCTCCTCCAACGCAGCCTGCATATCCCGTAAATCCCTCAGAATTCTTACTTCATTTTGCCCAGACGCTCCTCTGCCATCACCCTCACGTCTCTGCTCACCTACCGAATCAGAAACTTCACCTGCTCTTTGCAGGTCTACCGAGGCAGAGAGTCTCATCACCCGGGGTGTCTGCACTACCTCTTTGTACGACCGAGCCAACGGGAGAGTTACTGTACTTCCCTGTCCACCTCTGTTTCTGACCATCGTCGACAGAGATGTCGTCATTGCTGAACTCCCCCTCCCCTGTGAATCAACTCTGGTTATTCCTTTCAGCACCTCCACCATTTTCCTCCACCCCATTCCATCCTTGTCTTCGGGTATGAGAATATAGCTTCTGCGTCCTCCCCCACCATACACTGCCAAAGCCATGTATGAACCACGTGAATTTGAACATCGTTGGGCTGTGAGACCTCTATCCCCTTCCCTTCGAGCAGAATAGAATCCTTTGTTTCCAGATTTCAGACAAGCCTCCAGTGAGTTAACCACCCAACGAGTAGTCTCTACACCCAACCATAAACAGCTTACACCTTTCCATCCTTTCTCAGTAATACACACCTTACCCCCATCTCTTCTCACCTCAAAGACCTTTGACTCAATAACTAAGCTACTAGTAGGAATCATCTCCAAGCTAAAAGACTAATCCACCGTCAACAGCACACAGACACCATTGACAACAGGAAGAGGGAAAAAACTAAGATGTACGGAGAGAAACCAGAACATCTATTAGGCTAGATCGAGTTGGAACATTTAAAAGAACATCTCAGGTCATGAATATGAGAATCTGGATTGGTCATCAAGTTAGTCTTAGAATCAATGTTCTTTTCTCAAGGATTAGAATACCAGAACACAACCAAGACAGAGACGCTTCTTAAGAAATAAATTAGATCACAGAAATTCGATCAAGGCGTAACTTAGCTGTCCAAGCGGATATGGTACATAGAATTTTCCTATGATCTTGTAAGGATTGGGAATTTCCAACATCCAGTATTCTCCATCACTTTCCCACATTTTCTCCTCTCATGCATCCAACTTCTCAGGCCACTTCCTAAAAAGCCAGCTCCATCTTCTGTTCAAATGCTCATTTACACTGCTTCATCCAACCTCTCATTCTCTCTACCCCTTCGTAATTTTTATACTTCTAGTTTAAATGTAGAATTTAATCATTTTCTTCACTCATTCAAGACAGAAGGTAAGCAGTCTTAAGGTACCAAAAAAAAAATATATTCTTCCATTTAGTTCTCATGAGATGGTAATAGTGATGTTGCTTTTCAATATGCACGCATCACATCTGCAATGGCCTCAAGTCAATAATTAAATAAAATTAAGAGCATTTTTCTCATCACCCCAAGAGAGATATAGAACACAGCAGGTGCAATTATCTGAAGACATTAATAGATAAATTCTCAATACTGCCATTCAAAGCAAGCTTATCATACCAATCATTATCTTGTGCTAAAGTCTGTGAATTCAGGCTCATTAACATGTACTTGTCAATCTGGTGGACTGGTGTTGCATGTTTAGTGTAATGGTGAGATGAATAATCAACTGATAATATCCCTCAACTGCTAGAGTTATACTTCAGACAATGGTTGGCGTGTGTTTTGATTGAAAATGTCTGTGTAAAGCATAGAAGTTGCTTTATTTGGTAAGTGGCAGCCCTCTTTTGGCGTATGTTTAATATCATTCAGTTGTCTATTATTGGGTTAGTGTTTATATCCCTCTCCCTTAGCCGCTCGCTCATGCATTTTCATGTTATTCATATGCTTTTAGAGTTTGTTTCTTTTGGATTCATGGACTAGCTAAGGATATTGCCAACCATCCATCCAAGGAGTGGCAAGGGCAAGACCTGTCCCTCACATCAAACATGTTGTCATGAAGAATTCCCAAAAGCCGCTAGATTATTTCCTGGAGGTGCAGATAAGAATCTTTGGATACCTTCCAAGAAAAGGATGCTCATTGTTTGATCATTATATCAGGTCCTAAAGCATCAAGATAGTAACTATTTTCCTTGAAGGAGTATTTAATGGACTAGGGCACCCCTAACAGCACTTCTTTTTTTGGTTTGAAGAGCTTCCTTCGGGAAAATACTTGCAATGAAAAATCTAAGGAAATGTCGTATCATTGTTACAGATTGGTGCTATATATGCAAAAAGAACAAGGAATTTGTAAATCATCGTCGCCAATTGGAGAGGGTTATATGCATGTCCACAAATTGCAGCCAAGTGGAAGATGGTCCCTATCTACTTGATGGATGTATTTGGAGGGAATGATAGAAATTCTGCCTTTCAATGCATTGTTCCTTTGGGCAGCACGATAGATTTTAGCGAGCTGAGTTTTCATGGTTTTCTTGTATCTTTTTCCATCTCTAACTAGGTGTTCCTCTTGTAAACGTCCAGTGTACATAGGCTACACCCTTTGCATTTTTTAATAAGAAGAATTTCCAAAGACCAACATATGTCAAACAAGGGGAGTGGGGCAAGAGCTAGGCCAGGGAATATCACTGCATGCAATATTTGTCCTGTTTCGCAAAACTCAGATCAAGGAATCAGATTCTTCAAAACAACCAATAAAAGAAAAGGAACGCACACTAAATTAGCACAATGACCCACTAGTCTACCTGCCTAGCAAAGAAGTACACTTACCTCCTCAGCACGTAATGTCCAATATTGATCATTAATATTCTCGATCTTTTCACTGAGGGGGAAAATCTGCAAATAAACAGTTGTAGAATTAAACAAAAATATACACATGTAAGAATTGTAAGGATGATGCCTTGGGGAGATTTCAGTGAACTACAGAAGGAGGCAGATTACAAGGTGCAGGAAGAATTCATGCATGCAAGATCAAAATGTCAATCTACGGTTTTTATCGGGTAAAATTATATTGGCTTTTCTTACTCTGTTTCACACAAAAGAAACAACCACCTTATGGTAACTGTCAAATCTTAAGACTTCACCACAAAAAAATTACTTTCCTTCAGTTTATTATGATAAAAATTTTATCTCATTGGCTCCAGAAAAAAGCTGGAATTGGGATAAACCAGATTTGGGTTTATTGACAAGAAGTAAGATAAAATATGTCGGTCAGGTCCACAGAACAGGAGCACCAAAAGAAACTACCCAAATTGTCTGCAACTAAGCCAATAAGCAAAAAGCCTAGGTTAATTTAAACAGGTATGCTACTATATTATGGCCAGGAAAAAAATGAAGGGATTTTGAAGTCTCCCTTTTCCACTTATCAAGTGAGGTAGTTATTGGCTTATTGCATTGCAGAGACATAAAAGCTGACAACTATTTTCTTTAATAGGTTGACTGGAAATCAACTCTGAAACCACCCATGCCCACTATCATGGGAAGAGCACCATCCAACGATTATGGAATTTTTTTTTATAAGTAATAAATAGATGTTTAAGCTTTAAACACCATCTGTGGGATCCAACAATTATAGACTTGGTAATTTAATCATATCTATTGTTGGTTATGCTCTCTGCTTTTATACTACCTAGACCCGATGTTGGTGACGTCTTTGAATCTATAAATTAAAGGTTGAATACTCGAACAAAGAACTTGTAGTTGCATTAGTTACGTACTTAAATATCAATAATAGTTTTACATGATTTTTATTCAGTAAAAAAGCACTCAATAAAATTTGTAAAATTTGAAATGTAAAAAAACTAAGAAATTGTACAATCATATCAGAAGTAAAGAGATCCACAAGGTATATCAAAATTAATTATAACCTAAGTCCAGTATGCCAGGGAGGTAAATTTTTGTTTTGATAAGTAAACGATTATATTAATATGAATAGGCATAGCCCAAGTACACAAGGGAGGTAATTCACCTTCCCACTACTAGATATTTCTATTCAGAAGGAAAAATATCCATTACCTTATAGATCTTGTGATAGAAAACTTCAAGCAATCTAAGTTCTGCTTTGGGATCAGACAACTCCACCTGTTCCAAGTAAAGGCACAACAATAGGTAATTGTTTTTCATTATTTCTATTGATGAATGCAAGCAGAAAAATCTGGTACATAGCGACAATTAGGAAAGGGTACATGACGGTTATAGATTAAAAATAAAATGTTCTGATTAGGAAGTGAAATGCATGTTATGGTAGTATATATTAACAAATCTGCAGCTGCAATTATTATTGAAACAGGCGTCCCAGTTTTGTAGAAGAGTTGTACATTACCTTTGTCTTTAGGTCATTAATAACATCTCCCACAGTGCTCTGCTTTGGTAATCTAATAGTATGAATTACAACCTAACAACAGAACAGTAGTACATTGAGTGGCATAAAGCTTAACATAATGCAATAAAAGAATAACTATTCAAGAGAATTGACCAGCATCCGTACTCACTTCATCCTTGGTAGCATGATGAAAAGCAACTTTTAATGTTTTTAGGCCTTGCAATTCTGGCAGAGGGATATCCAATACTTCATAATATAGAATGTCAGAACTCTAAGAAGGAAAAAAGAACAAATTCTTTATCAGCCACTGGGACACATTAAGTAGTGACAATATGAAGGTAACAAGTCCAAAAAAGAAAAACACCCATGTGATAAATTACCTGATTGTAGTGAACCAGCATGTCAGATAAATGCTCCACTCCTCGATATTTAATAGGCTGGGGTTTAGGTTGTTGGGAATAACAGTTATGTGATGTGAGCCTGATTTTTGACGGATCTTCCAAGCCAAGATGCTGAGCTACTCTTTCCACAACATCATCATAGTTATGGTTTTTTGACCTAGAAAATTACATAAAAGATAATCAAGATATACAAATTTATGGAGATGTTTGTATGTTTGTGAATGAAAACATTTTTTACTAAAAATCCCATGACTATAGAGGGACGGCTGCTTTTTCTTTCAATTTTTAAATTTTCTAAAGTATTATTTGGAAGATGGTTTTATGTTTCTGCATTTTTTAAAATCGAGTTTTTATACTGTAGATGTTTGAATGTTAGGGAATGAAAACATTTTTTACAGAAAAATCCCCACTTCCTTTATAGGGGATTTCAGCTGCCAAACATCCCCTATACTTTACAAACTGATTCACACCATTCACCAAAAAAAAAACAAACCATGATTCACACCAATAAAGAGCAACTGCAGAACAGTTGTGTAGGACCAACTTACAACTCAAGGCAGAATTCATCCTCCTTTGGTTTCTCCAGAGATCGAAAGCGAACAACCTGTTGATTATTATTTAGAAGTCAGAGTCAAAGTTATATTCAATTCATAAAAGTTTAGAAAAAAAATAATAGTAAAGATGCTAATTTTCTCTACTTGAAATATTATTCTAGTGACTGTACTTGGGCTATGCCTTCTCTTCTTATGAATAAAACTTCTTGATTACCTATAAAAAGAAATATTGTACTAGCGACAATACATGAACTTGGAGCACAGGTTTTAAGTTCGTTCAAAATTCTTACAGAAGAATATCTCAAAATTCTTGCAGTGCACAGACCATCATGTAACATGAACTTGACAAGAAAATGAAGATATACTGAACCTTCCTCATATATTCTCTTTCTGCCAATCTGCCTAAATCCACCTGAACTAAACATGGTTGGAAAATATTTGATGGGTGAGCCAAACCTGACTCTATAATTGGTCAAGCATGAGTCAAATGATTGACCAGAAACCACTGTATACTAGTTCCGCTGACAGGACAAGGATTATTAAATAGTCTTGTGGAAGATCTCAAAGTATTATCTTTGTCATCATATGTTACTTGGACTCCTTTAAGGTATAATTTTAACTAAGATGTTCTATTTAACAAATTTAGGATTTCCCCCCATAATATTTTCCATAAAAACCAGTACTCAGACTGGTGCAAAGACTGCTTACCCAAAACTATGATAAAACATAGAGATCCTAATTTCCACATCAAAAGGGTTCACTCTATACCTGACGATTATGAACATATTCCAAGAATGAAGGAACATCTGGATAGCGACATTGATCACTGCTTCCAACTTGAGGGGATTTCTGAAAGCAAATGATGTCGCCGTCTTCGAGCTGAAAAATGCAAATGAAGACCATAGAAAAATAGGATGGTAATTTGCAACAGAAAACAACTCTAGAGCAAACTTAAGGAGATTAAAAGCTATATATATACATATGACAACTCAAAGTAAAATATCTGCAAATAGTCATCAATGAAATTTACCTGACTAGCACGAAAAGTGGCCTTCTTGTCGATGCGTTCGCACATGATATTAGGTTCAAACTTTATTTCCTGAATATCAAAGAGTATTGTTAAGGTAACCGAAGAAACTAAACAATACACTATGATAAGCAAATAAGAGAAATCGAACAACTGACCAAAGTAATCAAGCTAACCTCGTAGATTTCAATTTCTTCATCAGGAATGAAGCCAGCCATTTCATTTAATTTTGCCAATATTTCGACTGGCTTACCACTACCCTTGACAAACAGCCTCCCAACATATCTGGCATCATAGAAGAAAAGCATGAGATAAGGTGCCTGATGCAATTCTAACAAGGAGGGAAAAGGAAAGAGTAATTACTGGAGCATCTCCTTCAAAGGTTCATAAAGCTTAAAGAATAGAAGAATATCTTCTTTAGTCTTTTCAGGAGGAGGAACAGGCTTCAAATCCTGAATGATAATAGGTTGGTCATGGCACAGCACAAAGAGAAAGAGATGCATGCCATCAACAGTCAAACCTATGATGCAGAGATGATAACTGAAAGATGGCATTACCTGCCCAAGCTCTACTTCTAGGAACAACTTTAGCTCTGCATTATTTGCCTTATTGGAAACTTCTCTCAACTGTCCAACCTAAAATGCAGCAAAGTGCAAAATTAAACAGATTCGCATGCCATCAACAAGCTAAGATAAACACAAAACTATTAAGAAGCGAAATAAAACTTTATGTAACGACCCAAGAAAAATTCAAGGAAAGGTCAAGCCACCACATCTAGGCCTTTTTTTTTTCTTATATAAGTAAATAAAGATCTTTATTGAATAGTGTTGAGGAATAATCTCACATTACTTGTCGACAAGGTCTTGGGCATGTTTATAAGGAATGAGCAATCCTCTCTTATTGAACCGGTTTTATGATATGAGTTAGGCACATAAATTTCTTCAAATAGAATGAACTAGACAATGCCCAAGTACACAAGAAGTATACAAAGTAAGACACCTAATTACATTCTAGTAAGATGAAAAGAAGATAGAAACTCATGAATATTCCCACCCTTCAATACAATAGCAGAAAACCACTGTAAAAGAGAAAATATAAAAAAATTCCAGATTTCTCCCACTGCACGCTCCTTGTTGTTAAAACATCTATCATTCCTTTCTGACCATAGACACAACATTAGGCACAAATGTATCATTTGCCACACTGCTGCCAGTTGAGCGCTATTATGCCTCATGTTCCAGCACGCTAGTAGTTCCACCACACTCTTAGGCATGACCCAACTCAATCCGGCTCTATTAAGGATTCCATCCCATAACTCCCTAGCTACCTCACAATGAAAAAGCAAATGATTTATCGATTCACCATTCCTTTTGCACATGTAGCACCACTCCGTGACCACCATATCCCGCTTCCTTAAATTATCAACCGTCAAGATCTTCCCAAGTGCAGCTGTCCAGGTGAAAAACGCAATTTTAGACAGCACTAAAACCTTCCAAATACTCATCCACGGAAAGAATGTGGGCTGTTGGGCTGTCAAAGCCTTGTAAAAGGATTTAACAGTAAACTTTTTTCTCCTCGTGTGAATCCACAACATATGGTCACCTCCATTTCCTCCTAACTTTGTTGAATACAAGTAGCTATAAAAATCTGTCATCTCATCAAGTTTCCAATCCTGAGCATTTCTAGTAAAAGTGACATTCCAATTTACCGTCCCATTAGCACAACTCAACAAATCTGAAACTGCCACTTGTTGGTTTTCCGCCAAGTTAAAAGCAGCTGGAAAAGCAGTAGAAAGAGAGCTCTCCCCACTCCAAGCATTGAACCAAAAACGGGTTCTTACTCCGTCACCCACCTCAAACCTAATATGTTTTTCAAAGGTGTTCCACCCTTTTCTAATGAATTTCCATTGGCTTACTCCATAAGACCCCCTACCCTCCTTAGTACACCATCCCCCCCACACTCTACCATACTTATGATCAATAACCTCTCTCCACAACAAGTCCCCCTCCATATGATACCTCCACAACCACTTTCCTAAAAGTGCCTTGTTGAAAGTGCTTAAGTTTCACACCCCTAACCCCCCATTCGCAATCGGACAGCTCAAATTTTGCCAACTTACGAGGTGAAATTCGATTTCCTCCCCCATGCCACCCCACAAGAAAGCTCAAAACAACTTTTCGATACGGTTAGCCACACCCACTGGTAGTGGAAATAGAGAAAGATAGTAAGTGGGTAGGTTGGAAAGAGTGCTTTTGATAAGTGTTAACCTCCCCCCTTTTGATAGATAGAGCCTCTTCCACCCCGATAATTTTTTCTCAATCTTCTCTACCACCTCATCCAAAATACTCTTTGCTTTAAATGACGCCCCCAAGGGAAGTCCAAGATATTTCATAGGAAGGGAAGCAATTTTACAACCCAACAACTCAACAAGAGAAGCAATATTACTCGCATCCCCCACCGGTACCAATTCCAACTTCCCCAAGTTTACCTTAAGTCCCGAAACCGCTTCAAAAAACAGCAATACCGGCTGTAACGCTTGAATCTGGTCACTAACAACATCACAAAAGATAAATGTATCATTCGCAAATAATAAGTGAGAAATCGAACTGACACCATTATTGTTGTTGCCCACTAAGAAACCAGCAATAAATCCCCCCCTAACGGCAGCATCCACAATGCGGCTCAATGCCTCCATTACAAAAACAAATAGGAAAGGTGATAGCAGATCCCCCTGTCGCAAACCCCTCGAAGGCTGAAAGAAACCACAAGATTTTCCGTTGACTAAAACCGAAAACCGAGCGG
The DNA here is from genome assembly GCA_029856935.1 of Cyclocarya paliurus. Classification (NCBI taxonomy): domain Eukaryota; kingdom Viridiplantae; phylum Streptophyta; class Magnoliopsida; order Fagales; family Juglandaceae; genus Cyclocarya; species Cyclocarya paliurus. Next base: position 21,351,689 of record CM056958.1, read on the forward strand.
TTGAAACACAATGTTCAATCCATTCGCACCACCTGTCCCCAAAACCACATCTTCTAAGCATATAAAATAAGAAATCTCAGCACAAGTGGTCATAAGTCTTTTCCATGTCTAGCTTGCAAAGAACTCCTGAAATGCCTTCTCTTAACCGGCTGTCCAAACACTCATTTGCTATCAAAACTGAATCCAAAATTTGCCGACCCCGAACGAAAGCATTTTGAGATTTGGAAATGAGTTTGTCCATCACCAAACTCATGCAATTAGCTAGTACCTTTGATATGATTTTGTACCAAGCTAATAGGCCGGAAGTCTTTCAAAGCATGAACACCAACTATCTTTGTGATAAGAGCAATAAAAGTAGCGTTTAATGACTTCTCAAACTTAAGGTTAGAATGAAAAGCATGGAAAATCTACATCACTTTCTCCTTCACTATCTCCCAACACTCTTGAAAGAAAGCCATAGAAAAACCATCCAGATCCGGGGCTCCTCCTCTTCCACAAATGGCCTCTTCAACCAACTTGCTACCTCCGAATCCAGCTGGTCAAAAATTAGGCCGTCAAGTTTGGGGCGCCATTCTACTTTTTCAGTTAGAAGCTCCTCGTAGTACTGCACTATAAGTCTATATGTTCTTGGATCTCTTCGGGAGACTGTAACACATTTGAACCTGAATGGAGGACTTCAATAGCGCTGTTGCGCCTATGAGAGTTAGCCACAAACACCACATCTAGGCTTATACTCCAAAAGCATTAGGCATTGTTAGAATTGGAGCTCCTTGAGCTCACTATTTATCTATTTCTTTGTAAGTAAGAAATTTATTGATAGCAATCTCGGTAAAACCCAAGTACACAATTCGTATGCAAGAGAAGACAACTAGTTAAGAAGAGGAGCTGAAATGATAGAAGTTTCGAAAACTGCGATAGGACAATGGAGGAGCTGAAAAGTTTTCTTCTTTAAAACATTGTTCTTATGGGTGGGGGTCATTGTTTGTAACGGACTAAATGTCCTTGACTTTTTACTATCAATTGTAAACTCTAGTTAGGTAATTCTCATGCATACTCCCTATGTACTTGGGCTTTGCCTATTCTTATGAATAAAACTTCTTGATTACCAATAAAAATTTAAAAAAAAAAAAAAAAAAAACTAGGCCTCCTACTATTCCATTATCTCCTTTTTTATTTGTTCTTGTTATGGAGGCTTTGAGCCATACAGTAGAAGCAGTGGTAGGAGGAGGTTTTATTTCAGGTTGTTCGGTGGGATCTAATTCTAATGGCTTCATTTCCATATCACACTTGCTTTTTGCTGATGATACTCTTATTTTTTGTGATGCTGTTGGGGAACAGATTCAAGCGCTGAGGGCTGTCCTGTTATGTTTTCAAGCCATTTCCGGATTATAAGTGAACTTAAGTAAATAGGAGTTGGTCCGGTGGGAGATGTTCATAATATTCATAACTTGGCAGAATTATTGGGGTTTAAAGTTGCTAATCTGCCCATGAAATATTTGGGACTACCGTTGGGGGCGTCATTCAAGGCTAAGCATATTTGGGATGGGGTGGTTAAGAAGATAGAGAAGAGGTTGGCGGCGTGGGAAAGAGCTTATTTATCTAAAGGGGGTAGAATCACCCTTATAAAGTGTACCCTTTCTAATATCCCAACTTATTTCCTTTCTTTATTCCCTTTACTGGCCAGAGTGGCTAACCGTATTGAAAAGTTGTATAGAGCTTTTTTGTGGGGTGGTTTCGGAGAGGAGTCTAAGACTCCCTTAGTGAGCAGGAAAAAAGTTTGTTGCCCAATTGTTGATGGAGGATTGGGGGTTCACAGCTTGTGTAGTTTTAATAAGGCGTTGTTGGGGAAGTGGTTATGTAGATATCATGGGGAAGAGGAAGCATTGTGAACGGGGGTGATCGCTCAGAAATATGGAAGTGATTGGGGGGGTTGGTGCACCAAGGAGTGTAAGGGTTCTTATGGAGTGAGTTTATGGAAGTTTATTAGGAAAGGGTGGGATTATTTTTTGAAACAAGTCAACTTTGTGGTTGGTGATAGGTCAAAAGTTAGATTCTGGTTTGATGTTTGGTGTAGAGAAATTGAATTGTTTAGAGCCTATCCGGTTGTTTTCAGATTGGCTGTTAATCAGCAGGCTTCAATTTCAAAGATGATGAGCTATTCTAATGGAGAGGTGCTTTGGGATGTTAGTTTTTCCAGACCTGTTCAGGATTGGGAAATTGAGGAGGTTACTGATTTTTTCAGATTGCTGTACTCAGTGGATACTAGAAGACATGGCAGGAATCAATTGTGCTGGAGACATACAGCTTCTAACAAGTTTGCAGTTAGATTATTTTATAAGTTGTTGATCAATCAGCATCACATTTGTTTTCCTTGGAAGAGTATTTGGAAGGCTCATGTTCCGTCAAAGGCAGCTGCAATAGGGAATATTCAGATAATAGATAACTTGAGAAAGCGTGGAATAATTGTTTTGGATTGGTGCTTTATGTGCAGAAAAGACACGGAATCAGTGAATCATTTATTTCTACATTGTGATGCGGCTAAAGTGTTGTGGGATGGTGTGTTTAGAAGAGCTGGACTGATCTGCGTTATGCCAAAAGCAGTGTCGATTTACTAGCAAGCTGGACCACATACTTGCTCCCAAGTGGCAGCTGCATGGAAGATGATTCCTTTGTGTATTATGTGGTGCATTTGGTTGGAAAGGAATGAGAGGTGCTTTAATAATAGGGAACACAATGTAGATGAACTATGGAAATTTTTTATGAGTTCTTTACTTAGTTGGTTTTCTGCTATTGTACTCAATGGAGGGGAGGTCAATGAGTTTTTTTTTTTTTTTTGACAAGTAAAAAATTATATATATATCAAAAGGAGAAACCAAGTACATTGAATGTATACAAGAAAACACCCTACCCAAAATGACCCAAAAAGCCCGTGGAAAAACAACCCAAAATACACCAGACCCGACCCCAACCCCTTGTTTCCCGTAGAACTAAAACTCTCTCTACCCAAACACCCAACCCCAACCCCAACCCCTTGACTCCCGTCTTCACAATGCCCTCCCTTTAGACTTCTCTCTAGTTGAGCTACCACCCTTAACGGCGTAGTTGATTGCCCAAGAAAGATGTTGTAACTCCCTGCTTTACTTGAAATTAGATTTGGTTTCAAGTGCGTGGCTTACCTCAATCGCAGTGATTAGTTCTTTCAATTAATCTTCACATGCTCCATGTCAATGAGTTTTTGCTGTCGCTTCCTTAGTTTTAGAATGTAACTAGGTGTTTCTTTTGTATACTTCTTGTGTTACTATGTACATGGGCTTCACCTATTACTATTTTGATGAATATAATTTTTACTTATCAGGGGAAAAAAAAAATAGTTAAGAAGAGGAAGAAATAGATACAAGGAACTCATGAACATTAAGACCATTAAAATCTATAATCATTGCCCAAAGAAATAAAGTTTTGGAAAAAAAAGGACTTCTAAACTCCTCCACTAAACACTCTTCATCTTGAAAAGCCCAGTCTTTTCATTCCTTCTAAATACACCATAGTAGGCAAATGGGGACCATCCTTTAAATTGCTGTAATTTGCTGTAGAGAGAAGATCAACCACCCTCCCTGCATTACCTATGCTACCCCACCCTATCAATTAAATCATCCCACAAAGCCCTAGCAACCTCACAGTGAAGAAGTAAATGATATACCCTAAGCAATGTAGGATCCCATTCACTACCTTCTTATACTAAATCCGTGAATCCAGACTATTACAATCTCCCCCTCTTCAATCCATGACATCCTGGTCAATCTATTCTTATCATAGGTGGCACGGTTAAGTCCCACTCTTCTAGTTGGTTTTGGCTTTGACATCATTTGTAACAATCCAAGGAAAGCTCAAGTCACATCCAAACTCATGCTCCAAAAGGACTAGTCAAGGTTACAACTAGAGCATTGCTTATAAAACCAAAAAAAAAAAAAAGTTACAACTAGAGCTCCTTGAGCTCATTATAGACGGCAAGAACTTCTCCCACCTAAGAAATGTGGGATCTCATTCACCACCATCCTATACCCAATCCAAACCGGGGGTGTAAAAAAAAAAAGAAAAAAAATTATAAGTAAACAATTGTATTAATAAGAATAGGCTTAGCCCAAGTACACAATAAGGTATACAAGAGTTAGCGCCTATCTAGGAGGAAGAAGAAGAAGAAACAAGAAAGTCAAGAATGCCAAGGCCATTAAAATTTACAGCTATGGCCCATAAAAATAATGTTTTAACAAAAAGTGATCTAAGTTCCTCTATAGAGCGTTCTTTGTCATCAAACGTCCGGTCATATTGCTCCTTCCATATGCACCACAAGATGCAAATAGGCACAATTTTCCACACAGCTGTGATTTGGGGGGCTTCTCTTAGATTTGTCCAGCTGGCCAAGAACTCAACCACTGTGGCAGGCATGACCCTAGCTAGCTCTAACCTGCGGAACACATCATCCCATAGCTCTCTAGCAACCTCGCAATGCAGTAAAAGATGATCCACAGAACACTTTTCTTACACATGTAGCACCAGTCTACTATGATCACCCGGGGGTGTAAAAAAAATAACCACCACTTTTTAAGTATACCACCTTTCTAAATGATTAACCCAAAAAACATACCTAACACATACTTCACAGTTCATTTTCATTATCACATTGCCACTTTTTTCTTACCATAGTAAAAATTTTGCATGCATGATGGTAGTTCTCCTTACCCTATACCCCTAGATTATGTATTTCTCCATAATTCCAACCAAAGGCTAAACCCTTATCTGTTTCAACTAAATGGATATCATCCTGCATCAAGTGACACTATCTTAAAAAGATTTTTTTTTATAAGTAATTGATAATATTATTAATAGAGATAGGCAAAGCCCAAGTACACAAGATGGTATACAAGAGATAAGACCTATCTAGGTCGAAGTAATGGAAGCTAGAAAGTCATGAAAATTCAGGCCATTAAAATCTAAAGCCATGGCCCATAGAAATAAAGTACGGAAAAATAGAGTTCTAAGTTCCTACGGTGACCGCTCCTTGTTTTCGAAAGTCCGATCATCGCGCTCTTGCCATATACACCACATAACCACATAATACAAATCGGGATCATTTTCCACACAGCCTTGATTTGTTGAACTCCTCTCCAGCTAACCAATAGATAGACCACAGTTGCAGGCATAACAAAGGATAACTCTACTCGGCAAAACACTTCAACCCACAAGGCTCTAGTTGTCTCGCAATGTAACAAGAGATCTCTTGCACATGCAACACCAGTCTAGTATAACTATCCGGCGCTTCCTCAGGTTGTTTATAGTCAGGATCTTCCCCAACGCTATTTTCCATGTAAAGAAGACCGCTTTCGGAGACGCCTTATTTCTCCAAATTCTCCTCCATGAGAACTGAGTATTTGCGGCTTGGAAAAGGGACTTATAGAAGGATTGAACCGAGAAAATGCCCTTACCAACGGGAGTCCACCACATCCTATCGGCTTGCTGTCTATTCGGCTTCACAGAATATAAAAGGCTGAAAAAAGCCTCAAAGATGTCCACTTCCCAATATTGAGCCGCTCTACTAAACGTGACGTTCCACTACACTTGGTCCCTTGATAGAAGCATTAGGTCCTCTATTGAAGCTTCTTGATTACGGGCCACTCGGAAAACAGCTGGAAAAGCATCCTTAGGGCCTCATTCCCGCACCATATGTCCCTCCAAAAATTAATTCGGGACCCCCCCCCCAACCAAAAAAAAAAAACACCAATTTAGAATGGCTATTATAATCCCCCCACCCATGCCTAATGTGTTTCCAAAACCCCACACCACTGGCCCCATTTGCCTCTTCAGTGCACCAGCCCCCCCCCCCCCCCAAACAAGCTTCCATATTTGCAATCAATCACCAATTTCCATAGGGCTTATGGCTCCATGTTATACCTCCAAAACAATGACAAAAGTGTGTTTTTTTTTTATTATTACCAATGCAAAAAATAAATAGATGCTCAATCTTGATATTCAATGTGGACCTTGTGATAAGGAATTCACTTGCAGCAGCCTGCTCATACGCTAGCTAATTCTTTTTTGCACAAATTCTTAATTACAACATCATTAAAAAATAACTTAAAATTTCATTTTTTATATCTCATCATATACCATTATAGCTTACCTTATCAAATCCTTTCACACACACAGACCATATGAAGGTCTTTCTGGATTGTCCATATTTCCACCTCTAAGTTACAAGTAAAAATTAATTTCCATTTCAGTTGATTTCAAGTTTTGGTAAACTTATCCAATGACAATTGGTACAACTTCATATATCTCCATCGTTCTCCCATGTACGTACTGAAGTGTTTTTCCTCCATCAATTAGACATCTTATCGGTCTTTGAGAACTTTATTAATAAGATTCAAATAGCACTATGCCCACCTCATTCAAGCCCTGAAAAGAGGAATTTCAGCCAGAAATTTCTTCATTCTTGATTTTTTTCTGATCAGTAAATAAGAATTTTATTAAAATAGGTGAAGCCAAGTACACGGGACATATACAAGAACAACATCTATGCATGAGTATCTAAAGATACAAGGCTTACTTCTTTCATATTTGATGCATTCAAAGTTGATCATAATTCGTTAAGCAGATAAAAAGGTGAAACGGTGACTATACAAACAATCACAACTCAGACAACATTACTAGGTGTAATATACGACATATGGATGTAAAAGTAAACAAGGACTTACAGACTGCACTTCCTCCTGAGGTGTCAGTGGTCGATTTGGCCGGTATGTATGGTTTTGGCGCTTTGCCCAGAACCAGAAACGTTGAAACTGAACGGGTATTCCTAACTCCTTGGCAACTTCTTCCTGAGAAAAATATAATCTTTATAATAAATAAAAAACATAACACAAATTAAGATAGTTTAATAATTAGAGTATCAAAGAATATCTTATTACAGTCAGCCTTGAACATAGTTGTATAGCAGGTATAGAGGTAATGAAGAAAAATTACATTTGCAAATTGCAACAGTACAATTGAGAAGAACAAAAAAAAATGTTACTATCGGTGTTCTAGCAAGTTCCACAAATAAATATCATCATGATAGCAAGGAGCAAAAATCCACTTATACTAGATGTCATATGTAATAAGACAGACCAACAGATATTTAATGAAGGTATATCCATTGGGCTTAGTTTCAAAGACAACTGATATTTGGTGCATTATCCCCTTAACTAGATACCGTGGATAAAAAAAATTGAACTAGTAATAGATACTAAAAGAGCATAGTATTCTAGCTTTGGTAGATTTTGTCCAACGCAATGATTTGATGATACAAGAAGGAAGTTTTACTCAGTCCCAAGGTGAAAGAAAATAAAAGGATTTGATATAGCAAGAGATAAATTTCAATGAAACTATTTGTGTGATTATCCCAATCCCAACCAGTATCGCATTTATGTAGACTGCAGTTGGATCCTCACACTAGATGCATTATTCTGAAAATTGATATTCCAATATGTATAAGTATATATACACACACACACACACACAAATACGTATATGTACAAAGATCGCACTTCTTTACCAAATGATATAATAAACCCCAATTCAACAAATTCAACAACAACGATCAACTGAAATCCCCGGCCTCCATCTTGAATATAAATTTTTTTTTTTTATCAGCAAACAAGTTTTATTGATGGAAATAGGCATATCCCAAGTGCAGGGGACATATACACGAGTAACACCTAGTCATGTGAATAGAATGATCATCATTCATTCCAGAAAAAGTTTGGTAATAACACAAGTTAGTACTCACCCAAAAATATTCAAATATCCCACAGCTATCTTAAATATGATGCTAAATGATGTTACAGTAAATGGAAACAAATTATCTATTAAATACTGAAGGTAAAACAGCAGATCAGCAGATCACAGAGTACCTTGAAGACATTAAAGGGCATTTGCTTTTGAATGCGAAAACTATGTACTTTTTCATGATCCACAAGGTCAAAATATATATCCCTTCCAATCTGTTCGAGTAGGTCCTCATTACGTGCAACCTAAAGCCAATAATCAACCAGACACGTGACATAGAGAGAAAGGCAGTATACACATAAACACACACACAGGAGATTACAAAAGTTGTAACCTTTATGATAGTATACAGGTGTGCCTCCGCTTTTTCCTTTCTTTTTTGCTCTTTTTCTTCTTGTTCCTTCTTTAACCTTATCTGAATGGGATGTTTAAAGCACAAATTATATTGTTGAGAAGAAAGTACAAGAGATTTTACAACAGTAATGAGCATATAAGGTAAGAGTAACAACAGTTGTCGGATTGGGTTTACCCTGAGATGTTCTGCAATGTCCTTCTCATCCACGTTACAAATTATTTTATCCTTGTCACTTTCACGTATATAAACAAGCATGTATGCATTTGAATATTTAGTGAACTTAAATGGAGAGTTGTTGAACCCAGGATTTGTCGGTGGCAACTGTTGCATGTAGCAGAGAACAGAAGGCGTCAATTAGAAAATCAATAAAAGATAAATTTACTAGAAAACTACATAAATAGGCAGAAAATTATTACCTCTTCCTCACCACCATACTGTTCCTCTAATGCCCTCTTCACATCTTCTTTTGTCACTCGTTCATCGTCGAATTTAAACCTAAAAATGACAAATTGCACTATATTAAAATATTAAAACACAAGAAAAGCATCGAGGCATAAATTAAATTGCGGTGGATTCTAGACAGAAAAGAAAAGGAAAAAAAAGAGCAACTTGACTACATGTCAAAAAATATGAGCATGGCTTTCAATTACTCACTAGTCACTTCCATTTCCATTTTTTTCTTTTTTTGATAGGTACTTCATGTCCAAATCATGAAGAAAGAAACTACTTAAAAGTCAGAAAATAGCTCAATAGGAAAAAAGTAGAATGGTAATGATGTTGAGTCTTCCTATAGCTGTAAACTTCCTTAACTCAGGAAGCATAAACAATCCATAAACTTGATGGCATTTCAGAGAACACTCAACACTTGATAGCATAAATATGTATACATTGGCAAAAGACTAATAACTAACAAAGAGTAATTAGAAGCAAGAATGCTGAAAAAGATTTTGGAATATTATGCATTACCACTGATCAGATAGGGTTGGCCGGATAAAAGCATAGTAGTGTCCTCCATGCACCCCACCACTGTGAACCAGAACACTACAAACAAAAATAGTGGATATTTACAATTTGCAAATACATCAAATCAAATAGTATGCATATATCCAAAAATAGCAACAGCAGCAGAAAAATGGATCAACACTGTACTCTTCTCCAGTTCTTGCGGGAAAATTTACATATAGGTACCAAGAGAAATTGTGGTCACTAAATAAATCACTCCACTGGAACAGGTCATTAAAGAAAAATCCCACAAGCCACAAGGAAAGCAGTCACCAAAATATGATATGGTATGACCATCACAATCTAATGACAGATAGGCATACCACATAGAAGATGACTAGACATGTCTCCACTCTTATATTGAAAAGAGAATGTTAAATATGGCTAGGGGATAGGCATAGCATTGTGGTCAGATATTAAGTAATTACCTAACAAAAATACAAGAATGAGGGGCACAAAAATTATATATACCACTCCACAATGTAATCACCATCTAGATATTTCAATCCCAGCATAAAATAATTCGTGAAAACCTTCATCTGTTGTCCAACCATTACCAAGACCATGTATTAAAAGTCCAAAACACTTTGCATAAGTCAACGATCTTTCAAACAGTACCTTTCTCATTCTTCTGCCTGAAGAATGTTTCAAATAAACCTTGTTCATCTCAGGTCATTGTAATGGTGCATATGGGTAGAGAGAGAGACAGATAACCAGAGCTTTGAGGATAAGGAGAAGACGGTTGGACCTTAAGGAAATTCTTCTTTAAAACCCCTTATCATTGTATGTATGCTCATTTTGGTTTTTCTTTTTCATGTTTCAGGAAGTCAATTTTCTTTTTCGTATTGTGGATCAGTGTTTCTCATGTATACAACCCGTGTAATCAAGCAACACCTCATTTGATCATTGATGAGTTTAACTCATCATAAAAATGGTCAAGAGGAGAAAGGGAGAAAATGGCCAAACATCTTGACATGGAACACATAAATTATATGAAACACTCCAGAAGAGCAAGGGAGAAAATGGCAACCATGCCCCCTTTTTTAATAAGTAAAATAAAATTTTATTGAATCAAGTAAATAGGCGTTGCCCAAATACACAAGGAGTATACAAAAGAGAACACCTAGTTACAAGTTAGGAGCTTGAAAATAATACAAGAAAGACATGAAAGCCAGATCCATTGAGTACAATAACAAGCCCAAAGAAATAAGCTGTGAAAAAAGAAACTTTTAAACTCATCTACAGAGTGCTCCCAATCTTCAAAGCTCTAGTCATTTCTATTTCGTTTGCTTTGAAAAAAAGGTTGACCCCCTCCACATTGTTTGTGCATTGACTCGTGTTTTCATTTTAGTGTTCTAGATAAATACTAAGAATTGGTAAAATATGAATTACATTTCCATTTTTGTATGGAAAATTAGGGTTTGGGGAGTGGTTTTTACTAAATACGGCTTCACTCCATTCTATCGGTATTTTAAATTTTAAATTTTAAATTAAAGGAGTGAAACTGAATTGACATATACAAACATATCCCTGCTGTGTTCCTATATCTTCAGAATTTGCCTTGTCCCATGTCTCATTTCTGTCTGTGCTCCATACAAATATTTCCATGCTTAAGCAGCGCCCCACTCGTCACTATTTACAGTTACCTAGATACAAAATGCAGTACATACAACCTGTGTTACTAGTCGATGGCATCCAACAGAAGATTATTAATACCTGTGAAGAGTGTAAAGGTTGCGAACACTCCTATCTGCATCAGGCGAAAGGTATTTTCCATTCTCTCTATCAAGATCAAGTTGCAACGGGAACTCATATCGGTCATTTATCTGTTGGCAATCAGCGGAACAGATGATACTTGTCAAAAAAATCAGTGAACAGATGGTTATAATAACAGGCCTTTAAAGGAAAATGAACAGAAATATGAGATAAAAGAAAAACCATATAAGGAATCCAAAATTATAAGGTTTCATTTATCCTAGCATATTTCAAATAAAGTCAAAAGCTCTGCCGATCTACCAAAATTGAAGATGCCAAGCATACATAGAAATTCTTCAAATATGCAATGACGGTCAAAAAAAAATAATGGATCCACTCTGCAACTCACCTTTACCATGGTATCTCGCATAAAGTCATACTCAAATCTTTTTAGCTGAAGTTGGAGGACAGGCGGAAAATCAATGAACAAAACACCTTTCCTAGCATCCTGAAAGGTCAAATGTAGAAAAGTTTCTTTAAAACCATAAGAAAGAAGTGGAGATTCAAGCAAAAACACCTATGGATTAGGCATCCAATAAAGAAAAACAAACAAAAAAAAATTATAAGTAAAACCTTTGGCAAGTAAAAAAAAACAAATACAGGGTACGTTTAGAGAAATCCAAGGGGACATAAAGAAGAATAGAGGTGAATGGACAAAAAGAAGAGTTACTAAAAGCATATATTCTCATAGAAACAAGAAGATAACATCTATAACAATCTTGGTCCACTCGTGTAAGAGGAATTTACCTGTAAACCATATTGTTCGGCATGATACTTATTGTCACCCTCAAGACGTTCCACCTCCACATATTTGTCAAAAGAAGCATATACATCACGACAGCCTTTTACATCAAGCTGAAGATCTATACATATATAAATTTTGTAAGGCACATAAATCCATCTCTGATGTAAAGTAAACCACAATAACCTTAAATATGTACCATAAAATGATTCTTTTCTCGTTGATTTATAGTCCACATTGATGCATTCAATATAATTCATATGGTGCCCTTCAAATAACTGCTGTATTGTACCCTCCACAACAGTTCCCTGGATCAATAAAACAAACCTAATTTAGATCACTTCCAAAGCAAACATATCAGAAAAATGCAAAAGTCAAACACACTGAAACCTCTATGTACCTTCATTTTGTCTTCAAGCTTCTCACAAAGGACCCTATTAAGTTCTTGTACATCATGCTGCATGAATGAATCATATGTGTCCCATCCAAAAGACTTTGTCAACTCTTTTGTTGCTACACTAGTGTCACTGTACTGGAGCTTGTAGAATAAACTCTGCAGAGCCAGAGGAATGCTTCCAGATGGCATATCATTCTCAGTAGTTGGCATATGATACACAGCCTGGAATAGATAATCATATATATGAAGCCTCTTTGTCAAATATAAGCAATGAGAGAAGGTAAAAGGAGAAAAAATGCTAACCTTTCTGAAGTAAGGAATATGGTAGAGTGTCTGAAGAAGAGAATTCATGTAGCATGTAGCTCCTTGGTTTTTAAGACCAACATAACCAGTTTCCTTCTTGGAGTCATGTGACCAGTAATCAACAACCCTACGTACGGCAACATCAGCTTCAACTATGCATGTATCGTTCACAAGATAACCTCTACCAGGGTCATACAATTCACCAAGAGGCATGAACGAAGTGAAACCCCAATCACTCTCACGTGCATTAAACTGGTGTTGTGTTTCTGCAAGGGGCAAAAGGATGGTCATTATCAACGCGTAAAAAAATTTGAACCAAAAAGGCGCAACCCTACCGAAAGGGAGGATCGCTAATCAAAATTATTTCTCAAAATATTCAACACAAATAGGTCTCTTTAATTTGCTAGAAAATTTGTGTAACTTGCTAAAATCACCATAACCAAGGGTTCTCATTTCTTTAGTTAAGTAATTGACATTTTTTTTTCATAAATAAAAAGAGACCAAGTACATAAGTTATATACAGACATGTCCAAGAAATGACAATTTAAAGTGCAGAAATGGAAAGAAATACACACGGAATTACAGTAAAGACTTCAAGGGCATTTGCCAACTGTACTGTAATATCATAAAAAGTAAAAGTATACTAGTTCCAATTTTATCCCCCCACAAAAAAAAAAAAGAATAATCATTTTCATTAAGGAAAATAATGGACAGAGCACCTTTTCTAATTGAGTACTTATTATGAATTTGATTGATAACAGACAAGCTGAACTGGGCATATCTACTCCACCCATATGGCAAAGTTGATGAATCTGCAACGTCTAGATACATAGACAAATGATCAACATTGTTCCCCTTGGGGAAGATTAGTATCCGCCTGTCAAGGGAAATTAAACAAGGATCATAAATTTCTTTTCATTAAAAGCACAGAGAAGCGCAACCAAAATGCACAATGTATACAAGAGAAAGCACGAGACCATAACCATCAGTTAACAAACATTTTTAAACACAAAGTGTATAGATGAAAAACATGTATAAATGGAAGACATTCAAATACCATTTGTAGCCTCCAACAAAGAAAATGTCAGAGTACAGCTTCTTGGCATTAAGCCTTGAGAAATTCTCAATTGTCCATGTGAACCTTGCCGAAGGTGGATCATCCACTGCCTGAGTATCCACTGTATTTGCTGTTTCTGCTTGTGCTACTAAAGATAATTGAGCAAAAAGATCAGACACGAAGTCCCCACTCATAAGCTAAGAGAAGTGTCGAAACAATTAGACATTACATATATCCAATATTATATCGTAAGAGCAATGAATACAACCACTTGTCTTGATTGTGCCTGATAAGTGAGATTGAGTTTGATGTTAAAAATACCAACCCCATTCCCAACCAGGGGACTTGCCACCCAGCAAAAATTATTTGCACCAAGTGAGCAAGAAGTACAAACGAATGAACAAAAATTACAAAAAGCGAAATTCCAACATAAACCCTAAAATGATCAGCATCAGTGCATCAATCATTTCTCCGGCACTCGTAGGATAACCCAGAAATGATGAAATAGCATCCCAAAGAACTTGACAATATATATCAATAGATATTGTCATTTTCCTTTCGATGCCTCAGCTTTCTTAGCAACAAAACAAATAAAAAATGATGAGCGTTAAACTATCAGCCGCACAGGCATTATAAGGCAAAATACAAAGAATCAAGCGTGCATCACCAAGCCGTCAGCGCGAAATCGGAACGGAACAGAAAAAACGCAGGGTTTCCTATTCTCTTCCAAAATTCCGACAACATTCTCAAGAAACAGAAAAGAAGAAGAAGAATTCCGAAAGTCAAAAAAGGGGCGTTTTCAAGTCGTTACCTTCCATGGGCTGAGGACCTTCGGGGAAGTCGGTGTGTGGGACCAGCATCTCATCGTCGTCCTGCTGCTGCTGCTGCTGCTGTTGCTGCAAAATAAAAAACAAACGGTGTCAATCCCGGTGCACGGATCTGTGGCCAGAAACCCCATAAGCTAAGCATGGGAGCGCAGACATGGCGGAAATTGGACAGCGATTAAGAAGAACATCGCGGTAGCGATCCACAGAACGAATGGTCTTAGGGATCAAAACTGAATTGAAGAGAGAGGAGGGAATTAGGGAATTACATCCAACGGTGGAGGAGTCATCAGAGTCATAGGTGGTCGGATTGATGGGCTCACGATCGAGGAATCCGAAGGAGCTTGCTCTGAGAGAGAGAAAGAGAGAGAGAGGACTCTGCAAGTTTGAGCAAAAATGGACGTAGAATTACGAGGGCCGACTTTGGTTTAGTTCGAGAAGGGGACAGTTTGGGAATTTTAAAAAATCAAAAGCAGAAGACACGTAGAGGTTTATTTTTTTAATTTTGCAAGATCAGGACTCATAGTTTTGGTAAATACAATTTTGCAAAAACTTAAGATCAAGGGAAAAAAATAAAAAGTTATGGATCCAACCGTTGAGCTAAAGCTATAGCCCTATAGGCCCACGTGGCAATACAGTCCAATCTCAGGGCCTCTAAACAATAAGGGAAATAGCATATGTACAACAATTATGGGCCCATCATTTCTTCTTTAATTTAATTTTAGGAAAAAGCTTGTTCCACAGATGAAGCCCACCGAAGAAGCCACCGATTTCCTTTTTTATTTTTTTTTTATTATTTTTTTTTCTTAATGGTTAAGAAAGTATTTTTAAATAATATTCAAAATCTTTTTTTTAAAATATTTAAAAATATGAAAATGTATGAAAAAAACACATTTATTCCATTCGATACCCTTCATTTATGAACGTAGCAGCGTCCTTAATTTTATTATCTCTAATTAATATTATATTCCAACTTTTCATTTGATTAATTAACTTATCCAAACCCCTTAAAGTATAGCACATCAATTTATTAAGTTATTTAAATAGTTTTAATTTCTCCTTTTTGTTTCTCTTTTACATATCCTAACTGTTTATCATTTATATTGAGTATTTTTTTAATAATTGTAGAAGTCTCAACCCCATCTGTTGTACCTTGAATTATTATAATAAAATAATTTTATTATTATTTTTAAAATAAGTAATATTACTCTAGAAAAAAAAAAGTAATATGGATTATAAATACGATACCTAATTATTTCTTTTTTAGCCCATGTTTGTGTATCATTACCATCCATTCATGAGTAATGCTAGGCCCCTCATAAAAATTTACCTTTTTTTTATAATAGAGTTTACTTTTTTATAAAATATTTGTATAAGACTTATATATTTGGAGCGTGTATACATCATTACATTATCTATCCATAGTCAATGAATTTTCCATCTACAGTAAAAACTTTTTCACAGCTTCTTTCTAAACATGCAAGTTTAATCAGGTTTTCTCCCTTTGCATTTCAATTTCATCATCAATTATCAGTTAAAAAAATTGTGATGTAAAAATATTACGATTCGTTAGGATACTTAAAATATTTTAATATATTTATAAATAGTAATAAAATAATTTGACTTAAGATATTTTATTAAATTTTAGAAAAAGAGAAAAAAATTATTTACAAATATTAAAAAATTGTTTAATATAACTTTCTAAGATAATTTTTATTTTAAATTTTAAAAATTAATATTATTTTTTGTGTCTTGTTTGAGAATTTGAAAAATATATAATGATTAGGTAATGATTAAATAAAAATTTTTAAAATTTTAAATTAAAAGTATTTTGCATTTGAATGATTTATGAGAATGAAATATTTGACAATACTGTTGTATTTTCAGATGGACCCAAAGCTTTATTTGGATGTTGAGTTGAGTTAAAATAAGTTGAGATTTTTATAAATAGTAGTGAGTTAAGATGATTAAGGATAGGTTTGGAAGCTAAGATTTTTTAAAAATTTTCATCTCATCTCAACTCATCATTACACTTTTTTCAAATCTCCATATAAAATATAATAAATAATTCAACTTTTTCAAATCTCAATACACATTTTTCAAATCTCAATTCAACTTTTTCAAATTTTAAAATAAATTTCATATTTTAAACTCTAAAACAAAACACAAAAATCTCATCTCACATTCCAAACATATCCTAAGTGAATTTTATAGAGCCCACCTAAGATGAACTTGGATGTTAAGATAAATTTAGATATATTTATGAGAAGTTAAAAAAAATTGTAGATCTCACGTGTAAAGAGGTGTTGAGTTGAAAAATGTTACGAGTCCCATTTGTAAAGAAGTTTTGAGTTGAGATGTGTTTAGTGATTTGAAAGTTTGGTATTTAAATATTAGACTCAACTTAAAATTTGATCGAATTAAGTTAATTTCAATTCAATCCAACTTCCAAACAGAGTCTTAGTCACGACCTGACCACATGTGCACCCTTTATTACCCATATAGGCAACCTTGAAAAAGGAAATTACACATTCCCCACACGGTGGACAAACACCACAAGTCCAACTTTTTTATTTTTCCGATAATTTTGGGCTAAAAAACAAAATTTATTTGTTTTAAAACTTTTCGCTCTTCTTATAGGGTAAGCAACAGGCTTGTAAAATAAAGTACTTAAGCAATCAGCCATCCCCAATAAAATGATTCTCAATCAAAATTTCTTTACTCTGCAGCAAGGCCTTGGGGAAAAAAGAGAGCCTAAAACTCAGATGATAGTCTACACATAAGCATCATGAGGTCTGGCTGTTGCATCTCACAATTCTATAAACAATATGTTACCATGATTCCGGATGAAATAGCCTGTGATAAATTCTTCACCTTTCCTAACCCTCAACGATGCTGTAAAATCTGCAGGAACGAAAGAGAACTAACAAACTAGTTTTGAAACTAAGCATATGCATATTCAGACTAATTGCCCCTAAGTGCACAAACGTTTAGAAAAGGGTTAATACTGATTATTGTATACCTTTGTATGCTATCAAATTAAGGGTTAATACTTTCTTAATTTTCTAAGGCCATCTAAAAAGATTTAATGGACAGAAATCAGGCCCATTTAGAACCGAAGATCTGGAGTTGTGTGGCACTTGACCTGACTCTGAACATTTTGAGCAAGACATGAGTGGTGAAGATGTTCGTTTATAATTTGCAAAATGAGCTAGGGGCCATTGTAATCCAGACTTGACTTTCCTTTACCAAGTCGCGACATTACAATTCTTGATCCTTTTCTCATTTTTTCTTCTGAAAAAAAAAGATGGAAAAAGAACGAACAATGTGCTAGTGTCAGCATTTCTACACGAACATACCTGAGCATAATCTGACAATATCCAACACAGATCTTGTTAAGGCCCATCTAAAAACAATTGCACTGATGCATGTAGCATGAGAAAATATTTAGGAGCCTTAAGATAAATAGAGCGTGACTTCCAAAAGAACTCGCATTAGAAAGTTTGAAAGAAATATAGCTGACAAGAGTATGGTTAATTTACTTCTAATGACCGCACGAGAGAGTACCAACATCTAACTGCATGCACTTATGATGCAGAAATTGCTTGGTAACCTTCGTCCTCCAGAAGTTTTGCTATTGAAATGTCCCCCGTCTTCACAATTTTCCCATTTTCCTGAAATCCAAGCATTCAAAAACATATACTGATTAAATGGTAACGTAGATACAGCATCAATAAGAAGTATCTATTTATAAATTGTTCAATAGCAAGAGCAGACAGGAACCAAAATTTGACTTATGACCGTATCAAATGATCAAGTCTAGAGCAAGGTTGAAACAATTAGGTGCTGAAATAATTTAGAATGCAACAGGATCATAATAAATGGAAAGAAAAACTCCTATTTTTCAATTCTGATTGAAACAAAAAGGACCCCATTCTTGGTTTCATCACATCTGAAGATGGTCCACCATCTAGAAATTCAACATTGCTTCTACTGAGCCATCACCTAGTTATTAGCAAAGACCAAACTTAGGGCTGCAGCTAATACTGGAGGCAAGCCAGCCAGGGTTCAACTTGATCCACAACCCATCCCAATCTCACTCAATTATCTATCCTCTAATTTTCCTAAACTAAAACAATACGTTTCATGCCATCTTCATAAAATCTTCGATACATGCCATGCAACTAGTATAGAAAGACCGTGTAAAATTTTACAAAAGAACTCTCTTTTTTCTTCACAAGATAGGGTTAGGCATATGCCCCAGCCACTCCTCCCCTTCTCCTGGCCAACTCCATACCCAAAACAATATCAGTAATTCTCCAATATCTTCAAACGACTTACCATGATGTGGATAAATGTTGGCCTCACAGAATTCAAAAGACGTTCATAATGGGTAATCATCAATAGAGAATTATTTGGAGTCAAAAGCCCATTTACTGCTTCTGCTACATCTCGAAGTGCATCAACATCCAGTCCAGAATCAATTTCATCCAAGATGGCCAAATCCGCACCCAGAACCTGGATATAAAAAAGAACGTGAACATACGAGAGATGGAATAACTTTGACGACTCAAGATTTAAAAGACTTAAGAAGCTAGGGGGGAAAAGACATTCGAATGTCAGAGCCAGAGTGGGGAAATAACTTTCCCACTGTTAATATTAGAAAGTAACATTCTGGTTACAGTAGCTAAATAATAAGATAAAATAGCGAACAATGTTCGTACTGCAAGCTGTAAAATTTCATTCCGCTTCCTTTCACCACCACTGAATCCTTCATTAACATTTCTATTGAGAAAGTCTGCCTTCATCTTTACGAGTTCAAGCTTGGGAAAAATGTAAGCATAGAACTGCAAGGGCAAAACAATGTCAGTGATTGAGTCTGTGAGTAGCAATCACTAAGCAATTTCAAACAAAATATTCCATCTTATGAATCAGAAACAGATCTATATAGTCATATAAACACAACAATGCACATATGAGGCAAAGGAAAATAAGATTAGTATATCAAGAGAAACAACTTGTAAAATATATACATGTCTAAGCTCCATATTCGGTCAGCCAAACAATCATTATCAGTTTCCAAATTGATTATAGCACGATATATAAGAGGGAATAAGACATTGCAAAATTAATTTTCTCTATCATTGAAGGGGAACAGATCTGATAATTTTAAACCTCAATCGGTTCGAGCTCTGGCTGGCCAAGTTTTCTTCTCTAAGCATTATAAGCCATATTCAGAAAGTCAATATTGTTCACGCCAGGAATCCCAATAGGGGACTGGAAGCCATAAAGAGCCCAGCAAGTGACCGTTCCTCTGGTTCCATGTCCAGCAAATTCTCCCCTTTGAACACTGCACTACCCCCGGTAACTTCATAATCTGGATTGCCAACAAGAACCTACAATGTATGAGATCTCATTCAGCTTTATTTGTGATCAAGAAAGAATGAAGTTGGTAATTTCTCTGGGTAATTGAAAAAATAATAAGAACAGTTTCTTAAAATGAATCGTTGTAAAAGACACTAGGCAGAGTCTTAAAACGTTGTTTTCTTAAGTCAACATAAAGCATGGGCACAGGACTTTATATAAGATAGCCAAATGCATAAACCAAAGCTTCCATCATTTTAAATCATTGGATCTCACCTCCTGCACAATCTAACGCCATGGTGGAAATACAGAGTTGGTGATGCGAGGTTGAATGCAGTCTTAACCATCTGCTATAGGCAAATATCAATCTGCAGCTACATGGAATGCAAATCAAGGAAGTCTGCCTAAAATTGATTGTGGAAGCTTCTACAGTTCTCAAAATCTATACCTACAGAAAGCATCATATATTGAGAATACATGTTGACCACAGATGCACGCGAGCAGTGGTGAATTGCTAGAGATTTACCCTGTGTATTTTACAGGAATCAGATGGACCCCATACACTATCTATTCTAGCTGGGTAGTTTCACTAGAAGAGGAAAGGAGAGAACCTTAATATTCTTTCAGAAGAGAACCTTAATATTCTTTCAGAAGAGAACCTTAATATTCTTGCAGGAACCTGATGGGCCCCATACACAATATATTCCACGATGGTGCTTTCTAATGAGAGTACTTTCACTAGAAGAGTATGGTAGAGAACCTTACTATTCTTTCAAATTTGAATTGAATTGGGAATGAATTAAAGCCGGCAGAACGCAAACTCAAAGTGGGAAACTTCGACAATTGTTAAGAAACCCTTTTACTGAATAATATTTCTTCCTTCTCATTGATATGGTTTGTAAATATATAGCTGTACAGGAGGGATGATATACATGGAAATAAGATCATAGATGGCTATACAATTAATGTTTAAGCTTGTTTAGGCTGCTTGTATATTCCACGTTCAATTCTTTCTTTCTTTAGCCATGCGAATGGAATAGGTTTCTACCTCATCTTCTTTTGTTCTTAGCCATGCGAATGGGCTATACTGTCTTGTGTACAACTATACGCGTATATCTGTAAATTTTGTACTCCTATGATTCAATGATAGAGATTACGAAGTTCTACCCTTTGCCAATGTGCTCTTCCCAGAACCATTCTTCCCCATAATTGCGTGAACCTACTCACACGAAACATACGTTAATTAATCACTTAAACACAGCAGAGAAGACATTTTTTAAAAAATTTAGAAACACCACCGTCCATATTTTTAATTGGGGAACCGAATAAATAATATTAACCGTGGAGATTAACCGACCTCTCCTTCATAGATGGCGAGGTTAACGCCTTGAGAATTTGTCGCTTGGATTCTGCTATCACAGCCGTCAGGTCCTTGACTTCGAGTAGGAGCTTCTTCTCGTCTTGGATAGTGGAATTTTTGGGAGATACAACGGCGGAGAGGGAGGCGTTCACGGCAGTGAGAGGCCGCCGGTGGCTCGAACGGAAACATGGGTTGCCGAGACTGGGAGGCGTCAATTGTAGCGAGTAGGGGGTCGGTGGCGCGTAATTGGGGCAATGGAGGGATAGAGCCATCGGCGAGAAGTTGGATACAACGGTTCTATCAATGCGCGCGCGCGAGAGAGAGAGAGAGATGGGAAATACTCTGTCCTTACCGGATTTTTTTGTTTGCTTATTACATGAGCCTGACGGCCCTGACCCGTTTTGTTTTTTTATTTTTCATTCTCATTTTTTTTAAGAAATTATTTTTCACTCTTTTAAAAAGGTTATTATATTCTTAAACAAATAGGTAAAATATATTATTTATGTATTTAAATGATAAGGTTTTATTTATAAAATTTAAATATTAAATTTTATTTTTTAAATCAAACTATATCTTATAAGTACATTATTAAGTGTGCTCTATACACCAATTTGATAATATAATTTTTTTCTTATAAATATTTATTTTCTTTAAAACAAAATATACTTGTAAGTTTAAATATTAATATAGAATTGATTTTTTCCTAGTTATAGTGAATCTATAACAAGTTGTTGGTAACTCATTTTTTATCACCTTATGCATGCGCTAAGTTATTGACTTCAGTCGAAGTATAAATCATGATACATTATAAACTCCGTTTAGATTTGAAAAGTAATTCATATCATCTCGTCATTATAATTTTTTCAAATTTATATACTAAATATAATAAATAATTCAAAATTTTTAAATTTTAATTCAATTTTTTCTAATTCTAAAATAATAATAATAATAATAAATAATATTTTAACAATATTTTTTTAACTTTCATCTTTCATCTACAACTATCTCATTTCATTTCTAAATTTAAATCATTTCATCTCATCTATTTTATCAAGTGGAGGGGATAAAATAAAAAATCTACACAATATCATATTATTCATACAACTTCCACGCATCACACTTTTTTTAATTTTTATTATTTTTTTCTTTTATCAAATATTTAATATGTGAATAATGAATATAATAATTAAATTAGTTTAAAAATTATAAACTCAAAAAATATATATATTAAAAATTTTAAAAAAATATGGTGTGTGGAAGTTGTGTAGCATTGATCAAGAATAAAATATCAAAATGACTTTTCAAGCCCACTCTAAGGTTGGGGGTCTCATCAGTAAGGAAGAAAAAATAAAGAAGAAGGGGACAAAAGGCTAAGGAATGATAATGCATCGGGAGAGAAAATATAAGATGTGACATAAATGAAAGATTGGCAGAGGATAAAAAGAATGGACCAGACGACTTCATGGGACTTCTTCCAAATTGCTATTTTCGACTTCTCATTCAGCTTCTCTAACATCGCAACTAGAGCACAAGTGAGAAGATCTTCACTAGAAATAAATATTTGATCTCTATTGCACAACAAATATGAAAGATCACGAGATACGGTAAAACAATCATATTATAATAGATTTTTCATCAAAACAATTTGTAGACGTAGGCATTATGCCGAATTATGTAAATCTGTGTATCTCTATCTATTTTATTTTATCTATATTTATTTCATATTTATTACCATAGATGTACATACAAACACCGTATATCTGCACCGATCAAGTTTCAAACTAAATCGATCAAGGCCCAAGTTGTCGCCATGGCCAGGGAATAACTATTTCTTCTCTTTTGGCCTGTTGTGCAATTTGTCAACATTAACACTAAGTTTTAGGTATATAGTGGAAGAGACCAAACACAATACTTATTGAATATTTCAAAACCCACTTAAGAATTTGGAATTCATAAAGCATTTGTATGATTTTTAGGATATAAAGAGAGAGAGAAACAGATGCATGAATATATAATAAAGAGACAGTTCTGCGCCAATGGCCTGATTGGCATATCTCAGCCTTCAAGATGGAGGTATGAACTTCGAAGTAGAGAGTAATCATGATGGAATCCTTTTAGCCGTGCATAAAGATCCTTTGAAGAGTATCAATTGCTTGATAAATGTTGTAAAATTTATTTTATGCATTGATATTAATTAAATTTTTTATTGATATATTATATTAAATTATACCAATTTAGAAATTTATTTTTATAAGATTTTTTTATATACATAACATTTATCACGTTTATTATCTTTTTATACATCGATTTATTTTGTGCGAATTTCTATATATTTAACTACGGATACATTTAAGTAGATACTACAAACATGATACTTATTATCTTTCTAATCAAACATTTTTATTATAGGATATTAATAATTTATAAATAAAACTAAATTTTAATTGAAAATTTTTAATTATTTAAAATTAAAGGATAAATAACAAAATAATAATAATAATTTAGAAAGACCAATAATGCTTTTAAAATAATAGAAATATTGGTTTACATAGAAATTTTATACTAAAAAGTTTCTAAATTAATCTGACCTAATATAATTTTACTATATAAAGAGATTTACAATCTAACAAATCATGCTAAGTTTTTTATATAAAAGTTCATTTTTTTTTAGACAATTGAATAATAAGCAATTTTTGGACAAATTGTTATGTTATTCGATTATTATTTTTTTATTCATGTGTTTTTTACTAAAGCAATGATGTTTCAATCAAATTCCATCCGTGTCAGATTCGCCCACTCCCAAACAATTCCAAATTTGCTGAAATCCAAAGCCGACTTATTACAGAGCTTGCACAAGAAGCGACTGGTGGACTGTGAAGCCAAATCGAAAGCACTGCCCATCTTATATCTACTTCCTCTGAAACAAACCAATTTTTTGGTTCAATGGCCATGGATTTGCTCTCTCCCATGCTCTTATTCGTCTTCGTCTTCCCCACTTTTCTTGCTCTCCTCTCCGGTGCTCCTGCATTTCCTGATAATCCAATTCACTCGCCTCAGATAAACTCCAATTCGGTCCTGGTCGCCCTCCTCGACTCCCACTACACTGAGCTTGCTGAGCTCGTCGAGAAGGCCCTCCTGTTGCAGACGCTAGAGGAAGCGGTGGGCCGCCATAACATCACCATTTTCGCCCCCTTTAACGAGGCCCTCGAGCATGGTCTCGACCCCGAGTTCAAGCGCTTCCTCCTCGAGCCTGGGAACATCAGGTCCTTACAGACCCTCTTGCTATCCCACATTGTCCCCAAACGAATTGGTTTGGACGATTGGCCTAAGTCAGCCACTCAGTCCAGTCGCCATAACTCCCTCGCCCACGACCCACTCGAATTAACAAGTCAGCATTCAGGTGAGAAATTTGTGGGCTCGGCGAGAGTGATAAACCTGCATGCCTTGAGTCGTACGGACGGCGTGATCCACGGGATCGAACGGATATTAATCCCCCAGTCCGTACAGCAAGACTTCAACAACCGCCGGAGCCTCCGATTAATCTCTGCCGTCAAACCAGAAGGAGACCCAGAAATCGACCCCAGAACTAACCGGTTGAAGAAAGCGGCACCACCGAGCAAACCGGGCTCGCCACCGGTTCTCCCTGTCTACGAAGCCATGGCACCCGGTCCGTCCCTAGCCCCAGCTCCGGCGCCAGGTCCGGGAGGGCCCCACCACCATTTCAACGGCATTAAACAAGTCAAAGACTTCATCCACACCCTCTTACACTACGGTGGTTACAACGAAATAGCCGATATGTTAGTGAACCTTACTTCATTAGCCACCGAAATGGGAAGGCTCGTATCGGAGGGCTACGTTGTAACCGTCTTGGCTCCAAACGACGAAGCCATGGCTAAGCTGACGACGGACCAGCTAAGCGAACCGGGCGCGCCGGAGCAGATATTGTATTACCACGTTATACCGGAGTATCAGACGGAGGAGAGCATGTACAATGCTGTGAGAAGGTTCGGGAAAGTGAAGTACGACACGCTCCGGTTACCACACAAGGTGGTGGCTCAGGAGGCCGACGGATCGGTGAAGTTCGGGCAGGAAGAGGGGTCGGCGTACTTGTTCGATCCCGATATTTACACCGACGGTAGGATTTCGGTGCAAGGCATTGATGGGGTTCTTTTTCCGGCAGAGGAGATCAAAATGGAGGAGACCAAAGTTCTGTCGCGTGTTAAGGTTGCAGCAAAGCCCAGGAGAGGTAAGTTCTCTAATTTTTATTCGTCTTATCATAATATCGGCGATATATCGGTATCGGTGCTTCGGTTTTGGTTAAGGGTAGTGTTGGGGATTATGTGAACAGTGTGTGTCGGTGGCTCAGAGAGAGTTGGTCGTGGACTCAAAGCCGACGGGACATAATTGTCGTTTTGTAAGTTTTGTTGTTTGTTGACAAGTGGCATAGGAATAGTGTCGGTTGGTACCTCGTGGGGTTGGGTTGGGCTGGGTTGGCCGAACAGTTTGTGGGTCTTTGGTCTTCTCAAATGGCCAAGGGAATTACTTTTTCCTTTTTCATAAACTAAAAGCTAACCTTGAGTCTTCGGATAGAGGTTTGGAATTTGCCTTTGAGTTGCAGGGTTAAAAGTAGATGATAAAAAAAAATCCAATGAATTATGCATTAATATCTAAAAATGATTTCACTAAATTTTTATAGAATTATTCGGTTTGCATGCCCGTCCATGATTGGACACTTGGAATATTTTAAAATTTTGTAAATAGTAGTCAAATGACTCGAGTGGAGATGTTTTATTGGATATTGAAAAATAAAAGAGAAAAAGTTGAATATTTATAGAATTTGGTTGAAGAAATATCAGTGTATAGATATTGGACCACCAAAATACAATCGGACCCTCATTATTGAGCACCATTGGGACTTTATTCCATACCAAATCAAAGGCTTGAAGCATTCAATTCCTATTGCACGTGTTCTTTAAACACTTTGTTTATTGGTGGGATACTGCTTTCATAACCAAATGAAGTTAACAAGTTGCTTTCAATCCACTATAAAAAAAAAAAAAAAAAAAAAAAAAAAAAAAAACATTTATAATGAGTTGTTTGTGACGAGAATGATATATTTATGACAAAAATAGACTCATTTCAAAAGAAATAGTCATTTTAACATAAAAGAATCGGTTACAAATAAACAATTTTCTTGCAGTGTCGATAGCTGGTTTCATAACCTAATTCGTTATCTATGATGTTCTGCAGGAAAGTTGCTTGAAGTAGCTTGTCGGGTGCTTGGGGCTGTTGGACAAGATTCCCATTTTGCCTCGTGCCATTGAAACAAAAAGAATTCAGAAAACACCAAATCCCATGTGTCGAGAATAAAACTTCAAAGAAGGAAGAGGTAAATTTTCCTTTAAATCATGACAAAGTACCATCATCACGGACTCAAGGAATTGATTAAGAAGCTTTACAGTTGGCCCTCTTGGCTTTTCTTCCAAGTAAAGTATACAATAAAATGGGAGGGGAAGACACACTTGTTGTACTCTAGTTTTGTACTACTAACTGTGTATTGAGTTACCATAAACACAGATATTGTAGCCAACAATTGCCTGGAAGTTATGATAATTAGAGGGGGTTTGACATCCTAGAGAGTTTTCATTCCCAAGCATAAAATATGTTAAACCTTAAATACCCGTACGGCTGACCGCGGGGTAGCAAGAAACTCCAGCTACCATAAGTTTTCGGCTATCATGAGGCGGCTTAGATTGGTGGCTAAAACTCGGCCACCACGTGAATGGCCTTACCTAGACCACCCTTTGGTGGCTAGGTTGGTCACCACATGGTGGCAAACACCATTAGGTGGCTATTGTTTTAAAAAGAAAAAAAGTAAACATTATTTGTTACACCCTCCATAAAAACTCTTCTAAAAATCTTTCACCTCTAAACAAATTCTCAACGGGTCCTGCAATTTTTACAAAACTCTATTAAAATCTCCCAAAATCCCAATATCCAAATATCACATTAAAATTTTTCCCAAAAAAGGTTGTATATTGAGTCCAAATAATGAGTTGGAAATTGCTTATTTCTTACATTAGGTTTCCAGCTTTGACAAGGGACTCTGCAGCCAATTCAATGGTGGCAAGGGAAGTTGCTAAGCGATACTTATGGTGTGGTGGTTTATTATGTTGTGTTGGAAGGGAAAGTCACTTGCACAAGACTTGTGATTTATTTATTTTTAATTCTTATCCACAAAATTTGTGAATTTTCTGTTTTGTGTGTATAATAATGGCTGTGCCTGGTTGTCTACTTTTGGTTGGTGAGGGGATTTATATATATATATATATAGAGAGAGAGAGAGAGAGAGAGAGAGAGAGTGGTGATTAATTTTGTTGATTTTGTTGGACAAATGAAAAGTCTATCATTGTGGGTTCCAACTCTATAAATAAAAAGAAAAAAGAAATTATGTGTGAATAATAACAACAATAAAACTTCATTTGTTCACTGTCGGGAAGGGAAAAAAATGTACTATTGAAATACTTGTTCATGAAATTCTGTTCTTTTGTATTCTTTATCTTCCTTTAGTTGCAGTTCATCTCATCTGTGTCGTGATTTAACAAATGCTGCTACATTTCTGGGTAGATGAAGAGTTTGGACGACATTAATCTGCCAACATGTCAGGTTATGCTTTTACTCATTGTTATATCCTTTATTTTGAAATTTATGATTCAATAGCTGTAATTTTCTGTTGCCTTTATCTTTTTGTTCTGTCTTTCCTGAGACTCCTGCGTCCAATGTATATTACCTAGCAGAAGGAATAGGATCCTTGAAATGTAGATGATCCTTGTCCATAGCAGAATGCAGGGTGATCTCGAATATGCATTAGTGTATCACAGCAAAGGATAGAACACTGAATTAAATTCAATACACAATAAAAGGATAGATGCCAGCTTGAAAAGAAAATGTGCTCTTTTAAAACAAGTTTTACGAGTACATTGTCCAGTGTCCACTGGTTTACATCAGCAGTAGCATCGAGCTAATTTCACACCACTTACACATACAACTTTCACTCAAAACTCCAAGAGCTTTCCTCACTTTCCAGGGACAAAGTTTGTGGCATATGCCCAAGCATTGTTGTTGACAGGGTCGGCCAAATGGTCAGCCAGGTTCTCCAGTGGTCCCTTTCCAGTCACAATGGCCTGGACAAAGAACCCAAACATGGAAAACATGGCCAATCTCCCATTCTTGAGCTCCTTAACCTTGAGCTCAGCAAAGGCCTCTGGGTCATCAGCAAGGCCCAATGGGTCAAAGCTCCCTCCTGGGTAGATTGGGTCTGTCACCTCTCCAAGTGGCCCACCTGCAATACGATAGCCCTCAACTGCACCCATTAAGATCACTTGTGTGGCCCAGATGGCTAGAATGCTTTGTGCGTGGACTAAGTTTGGATTCCCCAGGTAGTCCAACCCACCTTCACTAAAGATTTGGGCTCCGGCCTTGAACCAGACAGCTTCGCCGAACTTGACCCCATTGCGGGCCAAGAGTTCGGGGAAAACACAACCAAGAGCTCCGAGCATGGCCCATCGTGAATGGATCACTTCGAGCTCACGGTTCTTAGAGAACGTCTCTGGATCGGCCGATAATCCAGCAGTGTCCCAACCATAATCACCCGGAAATTCTCCTGTGAGGTAGGATGGGGGCTCACCAGAGAATGGGCCCAGATACTTAACACGATCGGGTCCATACCATGGGCTTCCAGATGAGACAGGCTTGGGTCTGCCTCCAGTTTTTCTCATGGTTACTCTGCCCTCACCAAGGAGTTCAGATGAGGAGGGAGTTAGCCTGACAGCTTGGCCAGCTAGAGAAGGAGAGGAGAGGGACATTGTTGAAGCAGCCATTGTTATGAAAAGGAAGTTTTACAGCTTCTAAACAATGGAGGGAGGGACTGATGTTTTGAGGGTATGATAGTAGTGAGGATGAACTTAGACAGGTCTACTATTTATAATATTGGAGTTAATAAGAAACCCTTATCCTTAGGCTCATCTGAATCTCTTTCTCATTGGTGAAAACGAAGTGCCAGATTTCCAGAGGAGTATCTTTCCTAGTTGGCAGTCTCTGCTCCACCAATCCTGCTTCATAATATATTGTGGTGTAAATCCATCCTTATATTCGAGATTGGCTTCTGGTAGCCAGTAGTAGAAGTCCACGTGCTGTTTTTAGATGAGAAGATCACTTCCTATTACTAATGCCCTTTGGCCTTTGGATAGTGAGTTGAATTGAGATAAATGCTGAAAGTTAAATAAAATATTATTAAAATATTATTTATTAATATTATTATTATTTTAAAATTTAAAAAAATTGAATTTTTTAAAATTGTGTGGAAATTTGAAAAATTATTATAATAAGATGAAATAAAACACTTTTACTATCCAAATAGCAGTTAAGAGATAGAGGAAATATTGTTTTGAATGCCCCCACCGAGTTGGATGATTTTGTTTTGCTAAAACCTCTGAGTTGACTCGCCAAGAACTTTCTGAGGGATGTTTCTATATTCGAATTATAAAGTAAAAAGTTAACAATTTTATTATTATTGATGTAAATTAAGCAACGATTATTGTTTGTTCAAAGAGTCCACTCCATGTTGAGATAGTATGAGTTGATACTTGATACTGAGAAAATTTACACTCTTATCCTTTTTTATGATCTTCAAATTACCAAGATTGTCACTTTATCTGCCCCTAAATTCTGTCTTTTTATAATTTATCCTTTGAGAAAATAAAACAATCGAGATTGATAAAAATTAAAATTAAAAAATTAAAAAAAATAAAAAACCCGGATGATGGGTCCGAACAATTTGTTCCTTATACAGGTAAAAAAAAAAAAAAATCATTTTCTCATAAGATAAATGTTTTGGGCACAAAACATTTCATAAAAATAAATTCATAAATTGATATAGTACGTTATATTGTAAAATTATTTTTATTATAAAATAGATATAACGTATTATGTTAGTTTCCAAGTTTATCTTTTATAAAATCTGTGTGGCTGGAAGATTTTTCTTTCAACGGGCTTCATTTTTAAAAAGGAAATTCTGCATAAGCAGCATAGTCCTTGACTATTTAAATAGTTTATAAATAATAATAGAATAATTAAAAAATATTTATATTTTCAAACAGATCCTTAGAATGTACAGCTTGACTTGGTAGGTGGGCAAGTAGTGGGCCTTTAATGCTAAGCTCAACTTCAAAGTGGGAAGAAAAATATATCAAGGCAGTGGGCTGTGGGCCACTTTCACGCAACTCCCACCACCACCCCATGAGTACTTTATTTATTTATGTATTTTTTTCATCCCATTATTAGTCATTATTGTCATTAATTTTGTCGAAATAGGGTACACATTACATCTAATAATGCCTAACATTTGATGTGAAGTGTATATTAATACCTAAAAAGATAGAGTCATCAAGACAGTTCTATAATATTTATTAATGTATGTATAAATATTTTGTATAATATTAAATTAATAAAAGAAAATATTATCATGCACACTAGTTGAGACTCTTAAATTCAACAGTAACTTTAGAGGATATTTTTTCACAATCGTAGAATACGCAAGTATCACGTAATTTCTAAGAAAAAAATGAATAATTACGAGATTCACATGAAAAAAAAAATTTAATTTTTTAATAGTGGATTCTACTCTTTTTTAAAATGAATGTGCGACGTTTACACACTCTACGACTGTATATAATATTACTTTTTAACACTTTTTCTCTATTATTCTTAACCTCAACTTTACTCTCGTTTTCTAGACGAAGAATCAAAGAAAAGTTTAAATGTGCATAAATGTGAATGTCAAAGTGTTTTTAGGTGTACTTTTTATTTCAAATGGTAGCCACTGCAGGCCAATGCGTAGATTGCGGTGTCCACCGCTTGTTAGAATGATTCCTGAAGGCCAAAACACAGGTTTCTAAAACCGCGTGACCGTAACACAAATTCTTTAGGCCTTCCGCTGCTTTGCCGACTACAACAGTCCCTTGAATAAAAAAAAATACAGAAATGACATTTTTAGTTATAGAGTGCACAAGTGCCGTGCAATCTACTTAAAAAAAAAAGTAAATATAAAATTTACATGAAAAAAATTAATTTTTTAATAATAGATCACACTCTCTTTTAAAACGATCGTGTAACTCTTGCGTGTTCTATGATTGTATGTAGCATTACTCTAAAATCTATTTATAAATCTTATTTTTTATACACTCCGCATATTGCTGATATGGAGAACTTATAGCATTTCTTATTTGTTATGTTAAAAAATAATTAGTGTTTTGATTTTTTCTTTTTAAGTTGTAATGGGTTCTACTATAAGTAGTATGTTAACATACCGACTTGTATATACTAAAACTTAATAAGTAATGATGCGTTTGCAACCTTTGATAGGACTCTTTTATAACTATGGAGGTAATTTTGTAAATTTCAAGATTTAAATCAATAAGACTTTAGCCTTTTTTGATAAGTTGGCACTATTGCATTGATTGATTTTAAAAAATAATTGCAATATAGTTACAGGTATATCATTACTCACGTTAGATAGAAGATTTTTTTTTTTTTTATATATATATATATATATAAAGGGTTGAGATATAGGAATTCAACGCTCTCATAAAGTGGACAAATATTATTAAACTGCAAAATAAATCATGGAAAATATAAAAAAAAAAGGGAAAAAACTTGTTACCCTTGTTAGACTTTTGGTTTGGTTTTCCTAGAAAACCATTTGTCTTCTTTAAGGTGGTTCACTTTATCTATAAGATGAGATTCACTCATCTTAAATGATTCACTTCATCTATTAAGTATAGGTAATTGCTCTTAATAAATAAAGTGGTTGATCCTTACTATTATTTGATAGATGGAATAATGAGGGTAACCCAAAAGTTGTAGGAGTAATAAGTAAGGATCTCTAGTCTTGCCTATATAAAAGGGCTTGTGTTTTCTATTAGATTCACCCATAAAGTTCTAAGGCAAAAGACTAGAAGTCACTTCCCTACATAAAATATCTACTCTATTTTCTAGGTTTTCCATTACTTAAACACAAATGATTGGAGGTAAAAGATTCTTTAGATCTCTTTATTCTTTTTAAAAGTTTTACAGTCCTTTGAACATATTTTGCCTCTGCTTAAGCGTGTAAGTTGGCTCTTATTTGGATTGAGAATCCTCTTGATTGGTCCCATATAGTATTTCAAACATGTTTTATTTACATAAATCATCTCATTTTATCTCATTATTATATTTTTTAAAATTTTCACACAAAATATAATAAACAATTCAACTTTTTCAAATCTCAAAACAGTAATAATAATAATAATAAATAATATTATAATAATATTTTATTCAACTCATCTCAAATCATCTCATCTCACTATCCAAACAAGTCCAATAATTTTTATTTATTTATATTGACAAAATTATTCAATATAGAAACTTGCAAGGATGAGAAAAAAGACTTTCCCAATAAAGTTTTCTTGAAGCATCGAACTATCCAATTATTTAGTCACAATCCTATTGTCCAACCAATAATCAAAACTTATTTTTGATTAGGTAGGTTTTATTTTCATACTTAGGCCATTTATTCAATACACTTAGGTTGTATCCAACAAACTTTTCGGTCTCTAGCTAATTGGAAACGAGGACTGTTTATTTTCACCTTTTCTCCAAAAATTTATTTCCACATTCACTCTAAAATTTCTCTCCCATTTTTCTTTGTATGCTTATAAAGTTTTTTGTCTTTGTTTTCTTCACTTTTGTGTTATTTACCAAAGAAAAACTTAACACCGGTCTGTCCAAGGTTCATCAATTAATAGCCTGCCAATAATTAAGTGACACCTAGACTTTCCACCATAACTATCTTGTATATACACTACATCAGATTCTCAACTATTGGCAGCCATTTCGCACCCCCCTCGAAAACCCAAGCTCAACCCCCAAATCTTCTCTCGGTGCCCTATTTGTCTTCCACCAACTCACCCTCATGATACCTAGAACTCCACCCTACCGAGTTGCGACGGAGCTTGACCCCAAGATCTACGACGGACGGACGGACGTCAGCCCCCAAGCCACGACGGACGAAACTCACAAAACTTCCCAAGCTTCTCGTGCCATCTTCGTCTTCCACCATTGAGTGGGCAGCTATTGTGGTGGGCGACGACGAGTGTGGTGGGCGATGACAACTGTGGTGCCCTGTACAAAGATGGGTTTTTTCTTTTTTTCCTGTAGAAAAATTTTACCCTTATGTGTTGTGTCTTGCCTTGTAGTCTCCAACAACCATTTGTTGGCTACAAATTGTGGTGAGAGGCGAAGGAGTACGATCGAATAGTGGTGCTCAACGAAACGGCACGGCTGGTTGGTGTTATCTACGGGGCTGAGGAGAAAGGCGTGGAAGAGCTGCTGGACGTGGGTTGCTATGTTTTTGGGTGTGAAAAACAAAGGGTTGCCGTATGATTAAGCATAATTTTTTGTTGGCGCATTGTTATATGTTATGTGGTTTCACTGCTCATTTTTGGATTGAAGGCCTCATGGAGAACTAAGTTTGTTTATTATTTTGGCATTTTTGTTTTCTTCTTTTATGTCGAATGAGGTGGTGGTTTCTTTTGTTTGTGAAGAAATCTGGTTGTCTTTGTTTTGATAAAGTGGGATGGGTAATATCTGCATCTTGGTCACCTCTAATTCACATTTCTTCATATAGGCAAATACGCAAACGAAAAGAGGATTGGCCTGGGTGAGGGATTGCGATGGTGGGCAACAGGTGTCAGACTAGTGGTGGCGGAACTCTGGTTTTTAAGTGGCAGTACTAAGAAAATGGAAAATCTCCTCTCAGCCTCAGCTTTTTCCACTTTTGGTTTCAGTGTTTTATCATGTGTATGAGTGTAGTGTAGTGTAAATTTGATGTAATTTTTCACGTGATAACAGATATGTGGAAGGCTATTATACAAAGGGGTGGTTTGGATTTACAAATCACATCAACTCATTTCATCTTCATTATTACATCTTTCTCAAATTCTCACACAAAATATAATAATTCTTTTTTATTTCAAATCCCAAAATAACTTTCTCAAATTTCTACACAAAATATAATAAACAATTTAACTTTTTCAAATTTCAAAACAATCTTTTTAAATTTCTATATAAAATATAATAAATAATTTATTTTTTTCAAATATCAAAATAATAATAATATTAGAAAATATTATTCTAAAAATATTATTTTTTATAATTTATAAACTATCTCAATTCATCTCAACTTCAAACAATCAATGAGAAAAGCAGCCCGACCACTTAGGACTCGTTTGTTTTCGAAAAACATCTCATCTCATCTCAATTTCATCATTACACTTTTTCAAATTCCAATACAAAATAAAATAAACAATTCAACTTTTTTAAATTCATCTCATTTTATCTTATTTAATCATTACAACTTTTTCAATTTCTAATACAAAAAAAAATAAACAATTCTTTTTTTTTAAATTTTAAAATAAAAATAATATGAAAAAATATATTTTAATAATACTTTATTTTATTTTATTTTTTAATTTTAATCTCATCTCATCTCTGAAAACAAACGAAGCGGGCTGTATTTAGTATTTACCAAGTCGGAAAATGCACGATCTGCTGCTTTTTGGCCACTAAATCCGTATCTGTGCTGTATCACTGCATTCTCTAAGCGCTGATTGATAAAAGAAGCTAAAAAATGTTTTCGTACAATCAGTGCGTGATGCTCACGTGCTACCCAAACTGAGCGTGAGTCTACATGCCATCACAAATCTGAAACTTCAGCGGCCCCTTCCTTGGCTCAGTCCTGGAATATGGGGCCGAATTGGTTCACTGTTCATTTCTTTTTTGTTTTATCCATTCTCTTCGAAAACTGCAGTTACCGTAATGAAGTTTTTATGAGGGACGCTCCACCCTCTTCTTCTCTTGTATTTCCGTTCTAATTTAATGCATTTTTAATTAAAAAAAGATAAACAAACAAACTTTTCAATACCTTTTGCATGAGCAACTGGGAATTCCTACCATGTTTCGTTACCCCAATCAAAGTAATTTCATCTTCATTACATTTTAGTTCACATTATCACCAAAAAAGGATAACTTATGAAGCATCAATACAATGGCCTTGTGGTCTAATGACATTTTTCCTCTCTCTCACAACAAATGCCTATAGATTGAGTTTTCATATCCCATTCTCCCCCCCCCCCCCCCCTCTCTCTCTCTCTCAAAAAGAAACTAGGAAGCATATGGGTAAGTGAATTGATTGATGAGCATTGTATAAACTTAAGCCTTGTTTGGATACAGAAACGGTTTTATCTCATCTCATTTTATTATTACAATTTTTTTAAATTATCACATAAAATATAATAAGTAATTCAACTTTTCAAAGATCAAAACAATAATAATATTTTATTCAATTTTTAATTTTCATCTAAAACTATCTCATCTAATCTCACAATCCAAACAGACCTCATCTAGTATTAATTGTAAAAGAATAAAAATGAGCTAGTATACTTAACAAAACGATTTCTCTTGAGATCAGAATGTGAAAAGGCCCATGCTTTTTTACGATTCAAATATACAATAGTTCTAAATTTGTCACTAAAAGTAATCGCTTAGATTTAAAAAAAGAAAATACTTTAGTTATAAAAAATTATATAAAAGTAAATTGATAAATTAATTTGGATTGATATAGTACGTCAGATTGTGAAGTTATTTTTAATATAAAATAGATCTAATGAATTCTATAAAATTACATCAATTTATATGTTTATTTTATATAATCTTTTTATATCTATAGCAAT
Source organism: Cyclocarya paliurus (assembly GCA_029856935.1). Classification (NCBI taxonomy): domain Eukaryota; kingdom Viridiplantae; phylum Streptophyta; class Magnoliopsida; order Fagales; family Juglandaceae; genus Cyclocarya; species Cyclocarya paliurus. The sequence goes on from CM056958.1 coordinate 21,387,497, forward strand.
TCTCTTTAAAAAAAAAAATTGAAACGAAAATAACTTAATCGTTAGACCCCACTTTGATATACTTGTTAAGTCTCATCTCTTCTATTTTATAAAGTATTTTGATAGTTACGAGGAGGATGAGTTATATTTAAGACCATTTTATAATTTATAGTGCAACACATAAATCAATAAATAAAAAAACTAAAACCTACGCAGCCAAAATGCTATTTTTTGTTTTTATTGGAGCCAAGTGCATAAGCTAACAACAACCAAAAATAAAAAGTGAGATCAAAGGATATCCCTCTTTATCGAGAAGTGATATAATTATAAAGAAAATTTATAAAAATAAATTTATAATTGATATAATTTTATATAATATGTTAGATTTATTATTTAATAAAAGTTTTTTTAATATTTAAAGTACCATATCAAGTCACTTTAATTTATGTGTTTACTTTTATGAAATTTTTTTTTTATGGCTAAAACATTTCTCCTATTAATTAGTATGATTAAGAGTATTAATCATTAAAAGTCTCTACACTATACATTGTTTACATGTCATAATTTGATTTAAAAATAAATTTTAAAATTTGAATTTTACAAATCAAATCTTACTATTTAAGAGATGTGGATGACACACAATAGAATAATAATTTTCTTTAATATTAAATATATTTATCATATTATCAATTTTTTTAATTAGGCTACATTTAGATTTTAAGATGAGTTAAGTTGAATTGTAAATAATAATATTTTGTGGATCATATTGAGATAGGTTTAATTTTTGTAGTTTGAGATGGACTTAATTTTTAGATACGTATGAAGTAGATTGAGATGTATTTAAATTTTTCTTAGAAAGTTGAAAAAATAGTGAATTTCATCCCTAATTAGTTTGAGATAAATTGAAATGAGACAACGAAGGATATATTTAGATAGTGAGATGATAATTTTTGATTTTAGATAAAATTTTAAAATATTATTTTTTAATATTATTATTGTTTTGAGATTTAAAAAAGTTGAATTGAGATTTAAAAAGTTAAATTATTTATTATATTTTATATAAAAATTTTAAAAAATTATAATGATGAGATCAGATAAATTAAAAAAATAATAATTTGAAATAAATTAGTTTGAAATAAATTGAAATGAGACAACTAACACTTCGATTTCTCATGAGACATAGACCGACCAATTTGGAGGACCATTTTATCACAACAATAAAGGAGTAGATGATTTCTATGTCAATACGACAGTAGGCCGAAGATCCCGGTGATTAGAACTATACCGTCCGAACGCGTTTACGGGTTCAAATATAAATCACCCTTCTTCCGCAACCGAGTAGATAATAAGACCTGCTCTTGCGTACAGACTACAGAGTCCAGATACACCCACTAAAGGCCGCCATTTCTTTTTCTTCTCCAATATTCGTTTCAGAGACCTGGTAAACCAGAGGTTCTCACTTTTTTTTCCCACCTTTTCGACTTTGTTTACCTTTTCCTTAGTTTTATGTTTTTTATTTTTGTTCTCACTTGGGAGTTCTATTTTTTTGTTGGAATTCTTCAATTTTTACGACCTTTGAGTTTTTCGTAGAAGTTTCCTGGTTTGTTTGATTACTGACCGGTTCCGAGGTCCAATAATTTTAGGGGCTTTTCTTCTATTGATGGATTTCATTTTGCATGAAGAAAGGTTCTGACTTATTTTGGGTATCCTTATTTGTCTCTATTTGTTCAACTAATCTTACTATTAGATCATTTGTGCAATTTATTAACATCTTTCCATGGATAGGAATCGGCAACTGCTATCGACGAAGAACTCTCAAGAGTTGGTGAGAACTGCTTCCATTATTTGATCCGTTTCTCTGTTGGTGCTAATTCATTCAAGATTCGATTTTGTTATCTTTGTGTTATGAGCCGTCGAGTAAGGGCATAACACTGTGTCAAGTTCAGAGCAAAACAGGGGGTTTGAATTTCATATTTTCACTCAGGTTGTGACGATCAGATCTCCCATGTTTTGTGTTAACACGTTCAGTGGGATTAGATCTTGGTGTTGAAAGTTGGGTGTTTAGAAAGAAATCAGTTTTAAGTCTACATGGGGAATACTTGTGTCGGACCGAGCATGGCTAGTAATGGTCTCGTCCAATCAGTTTATGCTGCAATGTGGCGGACACGGACGCCTGATGACTCGGTTTCTTCTCATACCAATGGAGAAACAATCAATGAGCAAACACATAATCAGGCCGGATCGCCTCTGTCGGTCCAGAACAAACCCCCAGAACAAGTGACAATGCCAAAACCAGAAACTAAATCGGAACCAGTGCAACCCACAAAAGGCAAGAAGAACCCTTATATGAAGAGGGTAGCTAGTGCAGGGCTGCGTGCCGAGGTGTTAAAAACGAAAGCCGGAAATCTTAAGGAATTTTTCAGTCTGGGGAAGAAACTAGGACAAGGGCAATTCGGGACAACGTTTCTATGTGTGGAGCAGGCAACGGGGGAAGAATATGCATGCAAATCTATTGCAAAGAGGAAGTTGATAACAGACGAAGATATTGAGGATGTGAGAAGGGAAATTCAGATAATGCACCATCTGAAGGGGCATCCAAACGTTATATCAATTAAAGGAGCTTATGAAGATAAAATGGCGGTTCATGTTGTGATGGAACTATGTGCAGGAGGCGAGCTTTTCGATAGGATTATTAAGCGTGGGCACTATACAGAAAGAAAGGCAGCTGCACTTACTAGAACTATAGTTGGGGTTGTAGAAGCTTGTCATTCACTGGGAGTGATGCATCGTGACCTTAAGCCTGAGAATTTTCTCTTTGTCAACAATCAGGAGGATTCACTTCTCAAAACCATCGACTTTGGCCTATCTATATTCTTCAAACCAGGTATATTTTGGCGGTTGTCTTTCTTTTGGAAATTATTCAAATTGCTGCATTGTTGTTTTTCTGAAGTTGATGGTAAGAGTTCTCTAGTTGATGACATGATAGTATTGTATTAATTATCACTATATGCTTTCTGTGTAATGTAATCGAATATATATATTTGGAAAAATGAGTATTTTCCACTATTCATTTGTCATCAATGGAGTTATGCTTCAGTATTGTGCTGGCTTCAAATATCAGGGGCACAAGCTCTGTTGACCTGAAGCTAAGTTTTGTCCATATCACTCTAGCTATCTTATTTTCTAAAACATTCTTGACTATAAGATTAGTTTTCCACTCAATACTTTAGATTCATATATACTGTGGGATATGACAGTTCGTAGACTGCAAAACGATGGACTTTATTTTCACTAAATCTAATTTTAATTTTAGATTAAATTCAGTCATTTCTAGATGGAGTTTATGGACAATGATAGTTCTAGATTTTGTTTCCTCTTTGTGCTAGGCTTATCACCTATAAGTAGATTCTAAGTTGGAATTTCAGAATCTTAATAGAACACATGTTCACATTATGATGCATTAAATATGATGCCATGATACTGCTTGCTTGCAGGTACAAGCATGTTTTTACCAACAACTTTTTTTCTCAAATTATTGTTTAATTTGTGGTTGAATGTGTAGCTACTTATTGGCTTGATTGTTCCACGACTCGTTTTTCTGTTTCTTTTGAGACTTTCTAATAAGAAATCAATGGTTTTGTATCCTTCTAGGTGAAGAATTTTCTGATGTGGTTGGCAGCCCATATTATGTTGCACCAGAAGTTCTGCGAAAACGTTATGGTCCAGAAGCAGATGTTTGGAGTGCTGGAGTGATTCTTTACATTCTATTGTGTGGAGTGCCTCCCTTTTGGGCTGGTAAGAATTTTGGAATTTACTTGTCCTTGAAACTTCACTCTGTGGTGTCTGTGTATGTCTAAGTATGTTCCAGATTTTGGTTTATTGTTTCCTTTTCGCTGACATTCTTTTCCATCCTCGCCATGATCTTGTAGAATCTGAGCAAGGGATATTCGAACAGGTCCTGCATGGTGATCTTGACTTCTCATCTGACCCATGGCCTAGTATCTCCGACAGTGCAAAGGATTTGGTGAAGAGAATGCTTGTTCGAGATCCTAAAAGGCGTCTAACTGCACATGAAGTTTTGTGTGAGTCTATTTTTGGCAGGACCTATTTCTATTGGAATGCATGTGCCATTGAGTCTCTGTAAATCACTTGAATGGTTTGATTTCTGACATCTCAATTTTGTTCATTTTTTGCACCAGAAGTAACCTTGAAATCTAACAATTTTCTTGGCCTGTCAATGCTGTGCTGGATTTTAGCAAAGTGTTGGACTAGAATAATGGCAAATGCAGTTCTAATTGCTGAATTATTTTTCTATAATGTTTCCCTTAACGTTTTTTCTTGTGAGCTGTGATGAATATATACTAAAATTGCAATGGAGGAATGATGAGAGTTCCCTTGATGCTGTTGTAGTGTTGGTTTTTGTATTCTGATTGATAAATGAGAAGACTTTTCATTCAAAGTGAGTTGTTTTTCAAAATATTGACAGAGAACTACTATTGATTTGTTTTGTTGTCTTTTAAGGTCTGTTTTGGATCATTAAATTGCTGAACCCTTGAAAAGGTTGTTGAGGTGATTAACCCTGGTTTGTTGGTTACTTGATATGTAATTTGGAACTAATGTCCTCGCTTTCTTTTTTATTTTCCCTCTTTTTTCAAAACTCTTGAGAATGACAAAATCATCTGCTTCTGCCTTTTGTCCCGAATCATTGTCATTCTTTGTGCATGTATACATCCTATGATCTTTATGTAGGTTTTGGTCAGGTTTTTCTTTTAGTGGCTAATCTATGGTTCAAATTCCTGACAGGTCACCCCTGGGTTCAAGTTGATGGAGTTGCTCCTGACAAGCCTCTTGATTCTGCAGTTTTAAGTCGCTTGAAGCAATTTTCTGCCATGAACAAGTTCAAGAAATTGGCTCTTAGAGTAAGTGTCCGTGGAAAAGCTGAAGGCTTTTGAATATGAGATCATTGAATAGCTCAATCGTTAGCCTTGCCACATAAACTAATGTATTCAGATGCAATTTGTACATAATACAGATTGAATATATTGTTTGATTTTCTGTTAGATAGAATGACATTTTTTCTCTCTATCTTTGTTCTCCGCAGGTTATTGCAGAGAGCTTATCTGAAGAAGAGATAGCTGGTCTAAAAGAGATGTTTAAGATGATAGATGCGGATAATAGTGGTCAAATCACTTTTGAAGAACTTAAGGCTGGTATGAAAAGAGTAGGAGCTAATCTTAAGGAGTCTGAAATTTATGATCTAATGCAAGCGGTAAGTATTAGATGAATTCGGATCCAAGTATTAGAGCTACTCCAAGTCGCAATAATTGATATTATGCTAATTGCTGGAAAAAGAAGAAAAAGAGACGCTGAAGACAAATAGCAGAGTAGTAATGGTTGTATTTGAAATAAACTGCACACAGGATATTCTTACCCCCCCGCCCCTGCCAAAACGTAACTTTATGAAAATGAAAATCGATTGATTCTTACCTCCCTAAAGTAATGCCATATTATTTTGGATAAGCAGGATTTAACCAATGATGATTGCATTGATTGGGGTGAGGGTTACTACTTTGAGGGGGTACAAGTTTCATTTTCTTTCTATTATTATATATATGTGGACATCAATATACTATTCTCTGTCCTTACAAAACATAGTAGATTGCTTGGAAAACCTCTCTAGTCTCATTGATCCAATGGGCTATTGGTAAGAACATGACAATGGGTTAGAGTGTTTGCGGGAATCCTGTGTTCTGACTTATGACGAGGAAATAATGCTGCATTAAGAATTATTTTTTTAATACACTTAGTTACTGAATTGCAGGCAGATATAGATAACAGTGGAACCATTGATTACGGGGAGTTCATTGCTGCAACATTGCACCTGAACAAAATTGAGAGGGAAGATCATCTATTTGCTGCTTTTTCATACTTCGATAAGGATGGAAGTGGTTATATTACGCCTGATGAGCTTCAAAAAGCTTGTGAGGAGTTTGGCATTGGAGATGTTCACCTGGAAGAAATTATCCAAGAAGTTGATCAGGACAATGTGAGTATTTTCTTTTATTATGCTCCCATATTTATACTAGGCATATATAGACCACTTCTTTGGAACTTTTGACTCAACAATGCATGGTCTAGTTTGCTTAACCTGGTAACTTGGTAAAACCCAGTTGAGAAAACTTGAAAATCATTTTGGTTGGGCTTGACAAACGGTCTTTTCAGATGAAAACATAGTTGTATTTAAAAGGTGAAGGTCATCCTACCATGGTGATCAGGCATTTGGAATAGTGGGATGGCTTGAGATATGGACCTTATTGTTAGCTAAGAAAAGCCAAAAAAATAATTATAAAATTTCAAGTTCATAATTTTCACCTACGGGCCATTTCTCTGCTGCTATGGTTAAAGGTCATCTCATCTCATCTCATCATTACAACCTTCTCAAATTTCTACAAAATATAATAGACAATTCAATTTTTTCAATTCTCAAAACAATAATAATATTAAAAAATAATATTCTAACAATATTTCTTTGTAACTTTCATCTTTCATTTAAAACCATTTCATCCCATCTTTGAATCCAAACCATATTCTAACACCCCGAAGCATTTCATGTGTAATTTTAACATCTTTTTGTGATTCTGTTAATTTTGCAGGATGGACGCATAGATTACAATGAGTTTGTGGCCATGATGCAAACAGGCAATGGTGGTAAGAGGGGCATGGAAAATAGTTTCAGCATTGGGCTTAAAGAAGCTTTAAGACTATAGTTAGTTGCATAAGAAAGGGGTGAGATTCTTGATTCTTTCTTCTCTGTTTCAATCTCTCAAGGAAGCAAAGATTGTATAGCAAATGATTAAATTTATTCAGATTTTCATGTACTGTGAGTTGCAGCTACACCAATCCTTTAATTGTATTGCATTCCATGCTGATGAAAACAACTTGTAGTATTATCTTCTCTCTGATATTATGAATCTAACATGTTGGAAACTTTTTATTTTTCTTTTTCTGAAGTGGTTGATATAAGAAATCACTTACCCGGCAATGTCGGCTGGTATAATTGGAGATTACACAATCGGAATGAAGAATTTTGATCAATCCTGCGGTTAGGATAACTGGGTAGAGTGTGCAAGGAAATTTAAAGAAAAGAGAATTCTAAAAAGATTTTACAAAAGTAAATTTATAAATTGACATAAAATCATATACGTTAGATCTATTTTTATAATAAAAATAAATTTATTATCTAATATATTATATCAAATCACGTCAGTTTGTGAGTTTATTTTTATGAAATCACCGATGTCATTTGGGATCTTAGGTTCTCCCTCGAGGTGCAAATTATTCTTTTTTTTGTTTTTTCTCTCACTCTAATCGAGATTATTTGGCATAATTGATAAGTTTGCAAGCTAAACTAATAATAACTCGATTATCAATCCAATCATATATAGGTTGGCCAAAATTGATTCAAACTCAATTATGTTCAATACTTGCATTATTATTGCATATCATGTTCATATTAGATTATCACATTCGTAAATCGTTTATATAAATATATATTTTTTATGTCGGGGAACTTCTCTAAGGTATGACCCTTTGGACCCATCTCTGCAGAGTAAACTCCAGTCCGTGCACCACATGCTTGAAAGTTTTCCTATACAGAACTGGTTGAATCGCTGACTTTTCATCAAGAAATGTGGCCCTAAAAGATTGTTTATACTCATGAGATGTCGTATAAAAATTGGATCGATCTTAATTTGAATCTATCTTATATAACATTACAAATTTAAAATTCAATGTACCAACATATCTCACTCACTCCAATCTCCTTTTCGACATTTTAAAGAGTCCATCCACAATCTCATATAAACAAGCATAATTATAAGTATAATAAAATATATTTAAAAATACTTTACATCGAAACAAACGGATCCTTAAAGATAAACCATATGGTCTGTGACTCTATTTTAATATTGTAATCCTTATTAAATAATCTCAATACTACTCGCACGTAGTATTTTGTATATTTTGCTTGTCATTATTAGTAAAACCTTGTTTTTTACAAAGGGCTTCCATCGAACTTGAATCTAACGTTACTCTATTTAATATATATGATCAAAGGTTTAGAATTATATTTATAAAAAAGAATATATATTATAATTCATTATGCCGAAAAATATATTTATCTTTTATATATATATATAAACATATATTATCAAAAGTACTTTTAAAATAGAAATAATCAGGGGAGCAGCCTCTGTTTGAGAGCAGCCAACACACACCTAACGTGGCATCATTCAAACCATTCACGTGAAAACAAAATCAACGGCTGAGAGCTGATGAGCGAGAATTGAGATGAGAGAGACAAGAGAACTGATGAGAGAGAGAGAGGCTGAGATGAGAGAGAGTTGATGGATGAGAGAGAGAGGCTGAGATGAGAGAGAGTCAATGGATGAGAGAGAGAGAGAGAGCACCAATGAGAGAGAGAGAGAGAGAGAGAGAAAGAGAAAGAGATGAGAAAGAGAGAGTGCCGATGAGAGAGAGAGCGAGATGAGAGAGAGAGAGAGAGCTATTGAGAGAAGACGAGAGGGATGAGAGCTAAGAGATGAGAGAGACGATCTGATGAGAGAGAAAGGAAGAGAGCAGATGAGAGAGAGGAAAATGAATGAGAGAGACGAAGAGAAGAGTGCTTACCAAAAAAAAAAAAAACCTAACACCACGTAAGGTGTGTTGAAAGTAGGGGTGTAAATTTAAACCAGAAAACCAGTAAACTGGTCCGAATTGGACCGGACCAAACCAGTTTTACCAGTTTTAAATCGGTCCGGTCCGGAACCGGTTATTATAATTCATAAACCGGTTGGAAACGGTCCGGTTCCGGTTTTATGATTTTTTGGACCGAACCGGACTGAACCGAACCTGTTGATAAAAAAATATAAAAAATAATATTTTATATATAAGTTTTATACAAAATTAAAATTATACAAAATATTTTTTATATATATTAAATATATAAATTTTTTATATAATGTATAATTATATGTGAAATTTTTGTATATAATTATATATCATATATGAAATAATTTCATATTATAATTTATAAAATATAACATTAAATGTTAATTTTAAATATGAACATTTGTAATTTGTTTGATCATATACTATTAATATAATTATATATAAGATAATGTTATTATAAAATAAAAGTTTAATCTTAAAAATGAAAATATAATTGATCATGTATTATATAGCTATACTAATATATAGTTTATCACTAATACTAATATATACTAATATATAGCTATACTAATATATAAATTTATAACTTGTACTAATAGTCTAATATAGACTCCATCAAAAAAAAAAAAGTAGTCTAATATAGACTATAGTTATAGTTATATTAATAGTCTAATATAGATTAATAAAAGTATAACATATTTTTTTAAAACAGTTTTTTTAAAACATATTTTTAATGACAAAATATCAAACTTACATTTTAAAAAAACCGAAAAATCAGACTGGACCGGACCGGAAACCGGTAAAACCGGAAGTACCGGTTTAAGAGTATAACCGGTGTGTAATCGGTTTTGAAAAATACAAAACTGGTCATACCGGTTCGGTCCAAGATTTTGTCTAAAACTGGACCGAACCAGACCGGTTACACCCCTAGTTGAAACTTGAGAGTGCTCAGCTACAAAGGCTGATGTATAGTTGATCTCTTTAAAATATATATTATCCAAAATAGGTTTATATTACTAACTTAATATTGATATTCACGTTTAAGATTAAAATTTTATATTATATTAATTTTAACATTTTATGTTCTAAAATTAAAATTTATATGTTATATCAAATGTTATAACTTATATTAAGATTTATAAAATTAATTTTACGAAATATCAAATGTTATATTAATTTAAAGATTATTAGACATAAATAATAAAATTTTAAAATTTGATGTTATATTAATTAGTAATTTAGTATATAATATATATAATATAATATAAAAAATTATATAAAAATATTTTATATATAATATAAAAAAAAAATTATATATATGAATCAGTTTGGTCCGGTGTTATAAAAAGTAAAACCAGAACCAGACTGCTTTTGAACCGATTTTGCAAAATTGGAACATGTACCAAAATGAAACAGTTTTACACTGGACTGAACACACTGGTTTGGTCCGATTCACCGGTTTTCCGAGTTTTTTTTTTTCCAACCTACTCTTTATGTCGGATGGATTAGTTTTCCATTTCATTAACACTTTCAAGGGTGAGTTATGCTCCATCCAGATCCTTTGAATTCTCTTGGCTGGAAATAATTTTTAGGATCATCGGATTGGAAAAATTTTCCTTTAAATTATTTGACATAAACTTACGGAAAGCTTCTTGTTGGGAATCTGTACATTTTCGAGATTACTCGAGACTTTATTCTCGGACACTAGTGTTAATAAAAAACAAAGTTGAGAGGGAGGGAGGAAGAGTGAGAGAATTATCTCTTACAACGCAATTGTGCAACATAGCATTCTGAATTTATTTGCTCGATCGTGATAATAACTTCAGAATGCTCATATTTAAGTTAACTTTTTATTTTAAAGATATTTTTTTATTGGCACCTGGTGTTTGGGAACAAACCCTCGGGATGGGATTTGTTTGTTCGTAGAGGATAATTTTTTATTTTTCTATTTGGAATATTTGGGGAGTTGAGATTCAATTCCTATGTTTTATTTTTTTTATAACCATATTATCACATACTTCAGTTTACCTTCTTCCATTACAAATTAACCTAAAAGATATATTAAAAAATCATTAAACAGAATCAGGAAAAAAAAATCTGACGCTGGACCTCCAGCCTTATTTTTTATCTCCTGTTTCTTAGAATAAATTCTTATTTTCCCTTCTTAGTTTCTTAACGTTTATCCCAAAGAGATTTGGATTTGTTTGAATTATTGTAAATCTCATGTTATACAAATGTGGTGTTTGACCAGAAGCAAAGTAGGAAGAAAGAAATAAGCTCCAGGAGCAAGGGATTGGCACAATGAAGCTGATGTCACGTTGGCCGCCAAAGTCTAAGGCCCTGTTTGGTTGCAAGAGTTGAGATCAACTAAATTCAGTCTAATTTTAAATTGAATCTATTATCTAAACATCCAATTCTCAAATTACTAAACTCAATCTCAATTCAAAATCTCTTTACATGTGGGAACCACAACATTTTTCAACTGATCAACACATATTTATACGTAAGATTCACAATTTTTCTCAATTTCTCATAAATAGTATTAAACTCATCAAAACATCTAAACACATTTAAACTCATTTTAGATGGGCTCCACATAACTCATTTCACCTACTCAACTCACAACTATTTATAAAGAATTCAACTCAACTCAGATTAACATCGAAACGCAGCCTAATTTTTGATTAAAATTTGAGCCAAAACCTTTGAAGAGGTTAATTCATGTTGGACTAGCTATTTCAAAGTTAAAATAATATTATAATAATGTATATATTAATAATTTTTTTTATATTTTACAAATACTCTCCATATATTAATTAATAATTTAATTTTTACTATCTAAACAAATCATTTAACATGAAGAAGATAGGAAGAGAAATGAAGAAGAAATGAAGAGAAAGGGAATGCTTTTTAATCAAATATTCTTTTGGTTGGTGAATAGTAACTCACCAAATATAGCTTTTATTTTCTATTTACTATAACTCATAACTTGACTTGAAGTAATTTGACTAGTTCAATGTAACTGATTTTAAAAAAATTTAATCAAAATTTAGACTTAACTGACATTTTAGTACTCTTATAAAGCTCCATTAATTAAGCATGTGTCCAGGTTTCTGTTATTATCACTTAGGGTTATGTTGCACCCTAAAACTATTAGGATTGTACATTTGGGTAGAGCTACTATGCCGCCCAAGTTTGATAACTAGATGTAGCTCCTAGTTATTTTCAAATATTTTCTAAACATGTTTAAATATTTTTAAAAAATAAAAAACACACTAATAGTTATTTCCTTAATTAATAAATAAAAACAAATATTAAAAAATAAATAGAATATATAAACGGTCAAATTGAGGGGTAAACTCAGGTGGCATTGTATCATTTTTCTTTTAATAATTAGGGGATGTAATGTGTCTATTTTGATTGTTCGGAGTGTACAAGAAATGCAAACACCTAACATTTTAAGAGTGCCAAGCGTTTTTACCTAGTACTTATCCACTCATTCTCAACATCATTTATGTAGCAAGGTTTATTATTCAATGTTATATATAGTTATAAAATGTACAAGTACCATATAGTAATTTTTAAAAAAAAGTGAGATCTATTATTAAAAAATTAATTTTTTTATGTAAATTTCATATTTATTAATTTTTTTTAAAATAATTACACAGCATTTATGTAGTTACGATTGTAACTATCATTTCTTTTATTTAATGACCTCAAAGCTTTCACCATCGACGTTGCACACAAGGAACACCAACTAAATCAAACAAATACATCCTTATTCTCTATTCCACCTCCTCTCTCTCTCTCTCTCGGGGTAATCACCCACGTCCCACATGTACAACTTGACATGAGACAATCATGCAAAGAAATGCTTTAGTTTAGAAATATGCATGTTAACTGAGCTAAATTACATAGGTGTACTTAATTCCAAATCAAAAAAATTTCACAATTTTTTACTATTCATTCACACTTTTTTTAATTTTTTTTATTTTATCAAATATTTATTATATAAACAGTAAATAGAAAATTTAAAATAGTTTAAAAAGAATAAACTCAAAAAAAAAAATTTAAAAGAAAATTTAAAATTTTAAAAAAATATGGAGTCTGGTGGAGGTTGCGTAGCAAAACCAGTAATAACCACCACATATTCAACCTATCATTTTAATTTTAATTTTAAAATAAATAAATCGGAACCCTAGAACTAATAGCTAGTCAGTTTGCAACGCGGTACCTCAATATAAAAATTTTTGGCATTGCTGGTGCTGCATTGAATTACTTAAAAAACATATTTTAAGATTGTCCCCTGTTACTTATTTTTTGTTAATTTAACGGTTACAAAAGGCGATATTTTTTGAAAAACTTGTTGGATAATGCAACTTCTCAATTTTGGTAGTTTAGGTAATAAATCGTAAATTGGATAATAGTTTGTGGTGCAAAGTATAATGCCTTGTTTGTTTTCACAAAATTTCTAAACTTATCTCATCTAATTATTATAAATTTTTTAAATTTTTACACAAAATAAAATAAACAATTCAATTTTTTCAATACTAAAACAAAAATAATAGCAAAAAATATATATTCTAATTTCAAATTTCATCTCATCAATTCGATCATCCCATCTCATCTGCAAAACCAAATTAGGCTAATTCTTTATTTTTTATTGTTATTTTCACCATATTTTAATCTTACATTTATTTTGAGATTATTTTGATATTTTTATAATTTCAAGCAAGTTATAATTTCCAAATGCAAATGGATTTATATCGCAGCAGTAGACCAAAAGGCATGCATGGAGATATAAAACTGAAATAAAAAGCTTTTTGAGCTATTTGCCTTTTTCTATTGCCGAATATATTTTGCCTCTTCCCCGAGATTCTTGTTTGGGTCTTAGATTTTTTAAAAGAATTTATGAAATCTTTGAGAAAATTTCAGAGATGCTTTTCTTTTTTGGGAGATTGAAAGTTTTAGAATTTAGAGAGGTTTTTAAGAGAATTTGAAAAGGCCTTTTTGAATTGTTATGAAATGTGTTTTGGTTTTTGGATTGTTTTTATGTGTGAATACAGATGCAATTTAGCAAATGAAAATTATCTAGAGATGAAAAAAAATTATATTTGTAGGTTTGGAGGACACATCCACGCCATTGATACAATGGCGGATGTGTACTAACACCAATATTCCACTCTCGTCCCACTTTATAAAGGTGATACTTTCCATCAACCTTAAATTATCTCTTATTTAAAATTAGATAAATTCAAAAGTTGATGGACAATGCCACATTATCATATATGGATAAAAGTAAGATGATAGTTTGTAGTAATATTTTTCTTTATTTAATATTGAGAACCGAGAAGTGCTAGATTCACAAAGAAATTTTATAAAAATTAAATATGATACGTTAGATTCATTTTACAGTAAAAAGATATTTGTAGTTTAATACATCACAACAAGTCACATCAGTTCACGTCTTCATGACTTTACTAATGTGAGATCTCTTCGTGAATCAAACATTTCTCTTCAATATGAGTATATAGGTTGCATCCAGCATCCTCTTTGGTCTCTCCGTACCCGGCTTGCAAGTGAAAAGAATCCTATTTTGTTCCTTTTCTATCAGCAGATTGAGACCCCTTAAATCAATCTTGTTGTAACCTTCCTTAACTCGCATTTTAGTGCGGCTTCATGTGCCATATTTAGCTAGTTTATTCATCTTAGTTTCAATCGAATAACAGATGTGGCATGAATTTTACATGTCATTGAGATACAGTGGAATGAACACGTGACAATAATTTATCAAGGGTATTCTTTGATGGTTTCGAGGGTATTGTTGATTATGCTTAAAAACCATTTCAAGAAAAAAACAGAAATAAATGAAAATTAAATAAAACCAATCAATGCATCCAAAGGTTGTTTTTTGGTTGTTATTGAAACCAATTTAAAAACTAATAAAAACAAAAAAATATCAAGACGAGGGAGTTGATGATTTCTACGTCATTTGACACATCTATTGGAATTAGATCTTGGTGTTGCAAGGGAGTAAGGAGTCTCTGAAAGAAATCAGTTTGGGGCTGGCTACATGGGAAATGCTTGTGTCGGATGCAGCATTACTAAGAGAAAGAGTGGTTTCTACCGTTCGGGTTCGCCTGCAATGCAGAGGACCCAGATGCCTGATCACACAGTTTCTCCTAGTACTAAGGGAGAAAAAGTCAATGTGTTGATCCTTAATCAACCTTTGCGCGTCAAAAACAAACCCCCAATACCAAAACCAGACACTAAAACGGAACCAGTACTGCAACCCACAAGAGCCGAGAAGAACCCTCATAAGGAGAGGGTGGCCAGTGCAGGGCTTTGTGCCGAGGTGTTAAAAACGAAAACTGGAAATCTTAAGGAATTTTTCAGTCTGGGGAAGAAACTAGGACAAGGGCAATTCGGGACAACGTTTCTATGTGTGGAGAAGGCAACTGGGGAAGAATATGCATGTAAAACTATTGCAAAGTGGAAGTTGAAAAAAGACGAAGATGTTGAGGATGTGAGAAGGGAAATTCAGATAATGCACCATCTGAAGGGGCATCCAAACGTTATATCTATAAAAGGAGCTTATGAAGATAAAATGGCGGTTCATATTGTGATGGAACTATGCGCAGGAGGTGAGCTTTTCGATAGGATTATTAATCGTGGGCACTATACAGAAAGAAAGGCAGCAGCACTTACTAGAACTATAGTTGGGGTTGTAGAAGCTTGTCATTCACTGGGAGTGATGCATCGTGACCTTAAGCCTGAGAATTTTCTCTTTGTCAACAATCAGGAGGATTCACTTCTCAAAACCATCGACTTTGGCCTATCAATATTCTTCAAACCAGGTATATTCCGGCGGTTGTCTTTCTTTTGGAAATTATTCAACTTGCTGCATTGGTGTTTTTCTGACGTTGATAGCTGGGTAAGACTTCTAGCTCTAGTTGATGACGAGATAGTATTGTATTAATTATTGGTGTATGTTTACTGTATTAATTATAAAACAGCCTCTACAATTTTCTTCTCCTAAATCACAAGTTTCTGTACTACATGTATGAAATAAGATGCAATGATACTGCATACTTGCAGGTATAAGCATGTTTTTAACTTCTTCTTTCTCAAATAATTGTTTGATTTGTGGTTGAATGTGTAACTTACTTATTGGCTTGATGGTTCCACCGCTCCTTGCTCTGTTTCGTGGAGACTGCTAATAAGAAGCCAATGGTTTTGTACCCTTCTAGGTGAAGAATTTTCTTATGTGGTTGGCAGCCCATATTATGTAGCACCAGAAGTTCTGCAACAACGTTATGGTCCAGAAGCAGATGTTTGGAGTGCTGGAGTGATTCTTTACATTCTATTATGTGGAGTGCCTCCCTTTTGGGATGGTAAGAATTTTGCTTGAAACTTCACTCTATGGTGTCTGTGTATGTCCAAGTATGCTCTAGATTTTGGTTTATTGTTTCCTTTTCGCTGACATTCTTTTCCATCCTGACCATGATCTTGTAGTATCTGAGCAAGGGATATTCAAACAGGTCCTGCATGGTGATCTTGACTTCTCATCTGACCCATGGCCTAGTATCTCCGATAGTGCAAAGGATTTAGTGAAGAGAATGCTTGTTCGAGATCCTAAAAGGCGTCTAACTGCACAAGAAGTTTTGTGTGAGTCTTTTTTTACTGTCGTACCTATTTCATTTGAAATGCATGTATCGCACAGAGTCTCAAATTTCACTTTGAATGGTATGGTTTTGGCGATCACAGTTTTGTTCATTTTGCACCAAAAGTAACCTTGAAGTCCACAAATATTCTTGGTCTATCAATATTATGATCCTAAGGTTTAAAGGTTTAACCAAATTAGTATCTAATAGTCCTAGGACTTTTGGATCAATAGTTGGGTTTTTAATAATTGGTATCAGAGTAGGGACTACGTCATGGGTTCAAGTCACGGAGGGGGTGACTGATTAAAATGTTTTGATACTTTGTATGGACATAGTGTTAAGTCATTGAATACTGATAGATGAGTGAAGCCACCCAAAGGGAAATGGCTACCACCAAGTCAGTGTCGATAGAGTGGGCCACCGTGGACGTCGGATTTGGAAGCGTAGTGGAATGTTATGATCCTAAGGGTTAAAGGTTTAACTAAATTAGTATCCAACAGTTTTAGGACTTTTGGATCAATGGTTGGGTTTTTAACAATCAACAACGAACTAGATTTTAACTCAGTGTTGAACTGGGATAATGGTCAATATAGTTCTAAATTTCTAATTGCTGAATTCTTTTTTTTTCTTGTTTCCCTTCAAGGTTTTTTCTTTTGTATCCTGATTAATATATACTAAAATCACATTGAAGGAATGATGAGTCATTTGCTCCCAAAGTCTGTCTTGAATCATTGTCATTCCTTGTTCATGTATAAACCATGTAAGATTTCATGCAGGGTTTTTATTTTCATAGCTAATCTACTGTTCAAATTCCTGTCAGGTCATCCCTGGGTTCAAGTTGATGGAGTTGCTCTTGACAAGCCTCTTGATTGTGCAGTTTTGAGTCGGTTGGAGCAATTTTCTCCCCCAAACAAGCTGTGGAAAATGGCTCTTAGAGTAAGTATCTGTGAAAGCTGAAGACTTTAGAATATCAGAATTAGATCATTGAAAAACTCAATAGTTAATAGTTTCCGCATAAATTAACATATTCAGATGCAATTTTTATACATAAAACTGCTCGAAAATTCAGTTTGAAATTTGCATTCCTCTCTCTCTCTCTCCCCGCCTACACTCTAGTGCGATAATATAAACGCTCTAGCCTTGTCCTCAAATCCAGTTTTCATTTCACAGAGCACATAAAAAGTGCTAAATTGTGATAGGGACCAACTATTTTTTCTAATAGTTCCACTTTTTTTTCAAGGACTTGCAGGAATCATTTTCCACTGTGATATCACTGTAAAGTTCATCTCCACTCATGATCAGGTAGCTGATGTCTTAACCAAGAGGCCCCTTTCTCTCGATTTCTTTACGTCAAGTCCAAGTTGATGGTGGTTCTTCCCCCCACCACCTTGTGGGGGTGTTTTTAAGGCATCCAACCAGACTGCCAGACAATTCATTCAGTATTACAAATGAGAAGCAAATTTCAGATTTAAAGGTAGTGGCAGATCATACTGCTAAAGATAAACTTCAGGATAAACTTGGTGTGAATTTTCAGCAGACAACAGTGTTTTGAGTACTTGAGTTTTTTGGGATAAAGCCTCTTTTAGGATAAGTCCCTTTTAAATCACATCCCAATTTACAAAAAATTGCAGAGTATCTACCCATAAAAAAATGTGATACATATACCCCTGATTAAAATGAAAATTGAAAAAATATAAAGATAAATATTAAAAATAAAAATTAGAATTATACAGAAGTTAAAAAAAAAATTAACAACATAAATATGTAAAATAATCTTTACAAAAATTCTAAAATATTAAAAAATGAAAATATTTTTAAAATTTAAAAATAACAAATATTTTAAGAACATAAAGATGTTAAAATAAATTAAATAATAATAATATCTTTATTTTCTTAAAATATATATTTTTTAAATTATGTTTTGATAAAATTACTTCTTTGAATTTAATAGGGTATTTTGTCGTTTTTTAGAATTTGCAGGAATACTTTAGTTGTATTTAATGGGTCAGGTCCTGGCCGGGAGAAGGAATCCTCTGTTCAGTCACATTCTGATGCATACCATGTCAATGTGTACGTAGGACGGACGCATAGATTACGTTGAGTATGAGGCCATGATGCAAATAATTTTTCTTTTCTTTTGGAAAAGTTTGAATCTTCTATATGAGTACAATTTGGTACTTATATTTTTCGTGCTCTATTTGTAAGCTATAAAGTCAAATGTCAGCATGCGGAACTCATCGCATAGTAATGATCTAGTCGAATTATCCACCGGAGATCGCATTGAGGGAAGGTCGTACCGGGCGAGTAAGGGCGATGACGAGCAATGGAGAATGAGCATAGCATTGGGCGAGCGAGGTAGAGGGTGAGTATAGCACTGGACGCGCAAAGGGTAGACGTGAGCAAGTTGAAGACGAGTAAATTAGTGAGCCAGCAAGATAATGTGAGTCTGAACAAGAACTCAAAATATGTTCCCGCCTTACTACGAGTCTGAGCTAAAGCTCAGAGTACATTCCCCGCGCTGTGATGCAAATTCGAGCAAGTGCCCGAATTGCGTTTCCTCGCACCTTGATGTGAATTTGAGCAAGTGCTCGAAATTTGTACCTTGGGTTTTCATGTGAACCCAAGTAGTTGCTCGAAATCTACTTCCTCGTGTCTTGAAAAAGGTCCGAGCAAGTGCTTAGAAGTGACTTAAAAGTGCCAAGTGCTCTCATGGAATCCTCATTTCCTCCAATATGGCATCATTTGCTAGAAGGATCACGGACTCCACACTCCACCGCAACCGTTCGCAGCTGGCGTCAGAAACTTTATCAACACGTACCTTACATTCATAAGTGACAAACAAAAGGGACCAGACACGATGGAGAAGCTCGTACCTCCTTGGCGGAGCACCTGGATCACAACAGAGAACATCATTGTCGTATCTGTCTCTCCTTCAATCAAGCATAAACCTGGACCAACGGATGCCAGCCAACCGTTGAAGTGTACGGAGAACCCGTAAAGGTCGTTTCCTCCTTTTATCTCCCCATTGGCCATTCCTTTCCCTCACATTTTGTTTCTGCAACCTTCTCTCGAGTACTCAGAGTTCTCTCTCTCTCTCTGTGTTCTGTGATCAACCCAGAAAACCCTTCCTATTTAAACCTTCAATCATGCACATACTTTGACGCTCGAGGTCATCATTGGACTAGCAGCCTCGGCTTGAAATTTGCCAACCTACAACCCACCAATAACTCAATAAACACTCTTTGCCTGAGATAAGTGTCTCTCGCAATGTTTTGAATACTGTACCGAATGTCATACCGGTCAAGACACTGGAATGAATATTTCAATACCGATATCGTTTTGTGTACCGTTTCGGAATAGTCGATATATGAATAAATTATATATAAAAAATATATATATAAATTATATTTAAAAATAATAGTCTATATATGAATAAATTATATATAAATACATAAATATATAAATTATAAATAACCTAGTTTAAATTGGAGATCAAAAAATGAGTTTATAACTTTAAAAAATAAAAATAAATAAATAAATAAACTAAGGCCGAAATATCGGTGGGTACAAAACACATAATGAATCTGTACCGGACCAATGGCCGATATGGAAAATTAGTTGGTACGGTATGAAATTTAAAACAGTGGTCTCTCGTGACGATGCTTACAATGTATGTTTGATGTTGGGCATTGAATGCTTGGGTTGTGTATTGTGTCGACATATGTATAGGGAAGCTAATATGGTTGCTGATTTTTTATCAAAACATGGGATGAGCGGTGTTACTTGGGATTTTGTTGGGGAGGAGTTTGGTCCAGGAAGGTTTAAGGAGCTTATACGTACAGATAAAATGGATTTATCTTATGTTAGACGTTAGGAGAATTGGGAGGCTTTTTTGAACTTATTTTATTGCTGTAATTATGGTGATTCCTCCGTTTAGTGATATTTTTTAATAAATATATGGAGGTGCCGTCCTCCCTTCTTTAAAAAAAAGAAAGAAAGTATATTGTGCCGAGGAGGCATATATATATTGCTCGGGGAATTTATGTGGTTAAGTTAATGACTGTTTGTTTGGGCTTCTCAAGGTTTTAAGGTTACATATATCTGTTTCTTGGGTTTCTTGATTGTTTTATTAAAGTTTCATGACTGCTGCTCGGTTTCCTTATTGTTTTGAATATGTATACATGATCTCGGGGTGCTATATTACCCTAAGGTAAAATATTTGTTTTGCTCGGGTTCCTCATCACTGTAAGTATACATTGTTGCTGGGATCCTTATGTTTTATAATTATATATTCACTATCATTACATGCATTGTATAAATTGTCGTGGTTTTTAACTTATTGAGATTCTTGAAATCTCACCGTGATAGTCCTAATACAGTTTAGCTCCTCGAAACTGTGTATACTTTGATGCAGACGTGGGCGACGAGGGTGTGTACAAACAGGACAAGCCAATGCAGAGGAGTGAGACTATGAGATGGGGGCCTATTCCGTTTGGGCAATCTTTTCGTAGTTGATTATTTTTGTTTTTTTAATGAATTTGTTGGACAATTTGTGGTTTGTAATTACTTCCTAACGATTATGGAGTTGAGATATTATGGTCCCATTTAGATTTAGAAAGTGTTTCATATCATCTCATCATTACAATTTTTTTAAATTTCACATAAAATATAATAAATAATTCAATTTTTTCAAATTTTAAAATAATAATAATATTAAAAAATAATATTCTAACAATATTGATAGAAAATTTTCCCCTATCTCATAAAGTCCATTGGGCCTCGACTCAACATCCGACTCAAAAACCACTAAACCCTCATAAGGGGCAAAACCTCTATCAGAACAGGGAATTGAGTAGTCAATGAGACAGATCGGCCTGATAGCCTGCACTTGCATTTCAGAGCACAGAAACCTGTACAGAGCACGGCAGGAAATGCAAACGACCCTCGATTCGTCGACATTAGACCATCAACGGCCCACAAGGTATAGACAGAAAATTAGAAAACTACGCCACATTAATGACGCCGCTACCGAGCTACACACCACATTTATGGTGCCGTCGCAGAGCCACGCCGCATTAAAGAGCTTTGACATCGTAAACAGAAGAGAATACATGAACTTTGTGGAGACAAAGACAATCTGCACCTCACCCAACCCACGGTATAAATAGTTAGCTCCATGTACGAAAGAAGCTCTTTGATCTCTAGACTCATTTACTTATTTACAAATTTCTAAGAATATTTATTAATTTTGGGATCGAAGGTTCTCCGGCCTCAAAGCTGCCCTCTCCTAATTGCACTACTCTTCATCTTTTGCAGGCCCATTCTGAAGACCTGAGTTGTCAAAGTTTAGTCCAAAGGTGTGCGAAATACGACGTTAACAAATATTTTTTTCAACTTTCATCTTTTATCTAAAACCATCTCAACTCATCTCTGAATCCACACCAGCCCTATGACTTATGGATGGCATATGATGCGGAGTTTGGTGTTTTATTGGTACTGATGTCTACAGTTATAATACATGTCTTTTAATTTTCCGCTGCGGTTTTGCCACCCAAGTATGGTAAGCACCCAAACATCCATGATCATTGTGGGGTGTAGCCCGTGTGGTGCACGTCCTGAAGCCATGGTTCCCCAAACACAAGTGGGAATGGGGGAGTTACAAATATATTTTAAAACCACGAAAGGATGTGTCACACATTAAAAAGGCAAATTTATCCTTGTAGAGTAAATTAAAATAAAGATAAATTTCGTTTATTTTAAATTCGTATTAGGTTATATTGATTATTGATGCATTTTATATAAATTCTTATTTATATTGAATGAAAAATTGCTTAAAATACATAACATTAGCCACACATTTAAGTGATTGACATGGTATGGCCTTTTTTTATGAGCACCATATTTTAGAACATCTCCAATAATTTATCTTAACTGTTATCTATTTTGGATCATCAAAACTTACTTTATTTACTATAGCTAATGATTATTACAATGCATTTGATGCACGTTAACTTATTTATTGTTCATTTTTATTATTTAAAAATAATTTTTATTTACTTAAAAAATCATATTTATTTTTTCTAACTATCAATAAATTTGCATTATCACGTATATTTAAATAATTGCAGTGTTATTATTATTATTATATATTAACGTGATTGCAATATATATATATATATATATCTCTACATTCAAAATGGCAAAGTGATCTACATGAAAAATAAGAATCAAAAGATGATGCCATAATTTTTTTTAATAATTAAAGGGAGCTGAGGATTATAAGATGAAGTGAAAAGAAAAATCTGAAAATGATAAGGAAAAAGAGAAGGAGAGAGACAAATAATAAAAAGAGCTTAGGCAGATGAATAATTGAAGCTACACGTAGCATACTAGTTTGGCTCAAATGCATATTAGCATTATTTTTTGCATAATCTGATGGTTCATTTTTTGCATTTCATTAGTTATGCAAAAATAAAAAAAAAGTACAATTACATTAGGGGCACACCCAACCGGACATGTTGGACAACAAAGTAGTATTGTCCTTTCAATATATGTCATGTATAAGCATTTGATGCTCCACATCTCACTAGGCCATATCCACCACTTTCCAATTCTCTCTAGACAAATGCTATTCATGTTAAATTTAATGATTTTACCTTGTATCTATTGATGTCACATATTTTAAAGGAAAAATATTTGGAGCAGCCATTATTAAGAGCAACCACTTTTGCACACACTACGTGACATCATCAAAACCACACATTTCTCAAATTTGAAATTACTACTCGATTGAGAGAGAGCAAGTGAGACAGAGACAATGAGAGAGAGAGAACCGACGAGAGAAATGCTGGAGAGAGAGATGTTGGGAGAGAGAGCGGATGAGAGTGATGAAAAAAAAAAGAAACACCAAAAGTATACACGTAGTGAGTGTAAAGTGTGCACTGCTACAGTGACTGCTTTCTAACATTGTTCTATTTTAAATAGTATTTTATATTAAATACATGATTTAAGAAACTATTTAAAATATATATCTTGTTTTTATGTGAGCTAAAGAGTAAAGAGTAAAATTAGATAACCGGATGTGACTTTCTTATTCAAGCACGACCTATGTAACCTTATTCAAATTCGAACCACCATAATTTAGGTCATGCTTGGTAGGTGAGGTAAGATAAAAATTTTTAAAAATTTTGTGAATAGTATTAAGATAAAAGTTTAAAATATTAATTTAAAATATTAGAATTTAAAAAAGTTGTATTGGGATTTGAAAAAGTTGAATTGTTTATTATATTTTTTATAAAAATTTAAAAAATTTGTAATGATGAGATGAGATAGAGATAAAGATGAGAAAAATTTATTAGGCTCTAGTTGAGAATACAATGAATACATATTCGGATTCAGTTTTAGAGAATTCATATTCGAATTTGAGCCATAACTTAGGCTCTATTCCTATTAATCGTCTATGATGAATACATATTCGGATTCAATTTTAGAGAATTCATATTCGAATTTGAGTCATAACTAGGCTCGTCTATGGAGAATCTATATTTGGATTCAAACTTATAACTCAGTACATATCAAATCACTTGGGAGTAATACAGGAACCATTGAACCACTATATTTAGTGTTAACATATTAAATCAATTTGTATGATTAAAGATGGCAAAAATCAAAATCAAAATAATATTCTTCATCTTCTTCGTGACATTTGAAAATGTTCCCTCACAATCTCAAACAAAATTACAATTCTAATGACAAGAGTAATATATATCAACTCATACTCAGAAAAAAAGAAAAAAGAAAAAAAAAAAGGCAATTGGCAAATCAAAGTCGACATTATATTATTTATCTTAAAATTTTTAATTTTATATTAATAATTTAAATAAAAGTTACTTCAAATATATAATATTAGATGTTGAAATAAATATAAAAATAATTTTATTTTGTATAAAAAAAAAATCAACAGTTATTTTACTATACAAAAATTATATTTACGAATGATCATAGAAAAATAGTAATATTACACAATTCAACATTTTATACATTAAAAAAAATAGGATATATTCATTCCAATTTTAAAAAAATAACTTTTTATATTTTCCTTTAAGAATCATATCTCATTTTACTAACAATTAATTTCATTTTCTCGCTCCGAACATTAAAAACCCTAATTTGCACTTTTCTCGCGCGCGCTCTCTCTCGCACGCTCTCTCTCTCTCTGGGTTCTATTCCAAATTTCCAAGGCATTCCAAACCCCTAGCTTTCTCTTTTCCTAGTATGGAGACGGCGCGGCAAGGGAACCATTACGACGTCGTTTCGGAAGAGGGTTTGGGCACCGGCGGCAAGTTCCGGAAGCGGCCCTTTCGGAGGAGCACCCATACGACGCCGTATGATCGACCGACTACGGCCCTTAGAAACCCCAGCGTCAGCGTCGACGCCAACAATAGCAGAAATGGGTGGCTCTCGCGGCTTGTCGATCCGGCTCAGCGGCTCATCACCTCCAGCGCCCAACGCCTATTTTCCTCCGTTTTCCGCAAGCGCCTCCTTCAGCCGCCGCCGCCGCCTCTGCTTCCACCGTCTACTTCTGGTAAGATTTCAATGTTTTTGAAAAGTTTAGCGTTATTGGTTGTAAAAATGGAGTATTTCATTTTGGCACATTTTTCTAGGGTTTAATGCGAGTGTTTGTTGCTCTCTATTTTGGATGGGTTAGTTTGCCCCTTATTTTAATGTTAATTTAAAATTATTATTTTTCAGTTGTGATGTAGGTTTCTTTCTCTTGGGTGATACTGGTTTAGTGTTGTGGAAGCAGCTTTTGGGACTAATTTAGGGTTTCTTCGCTCTTCGTATTTGTTAAAATTAGTTCTCTTTGTAATGATATTTCTATTCGAGATGCTATATATTTCTTGAAATCCTTTTCTGCCTGTTATTGAATTTTTTTATTCCTGCCAATCGCATATGGTAAAGTTTAGTTAATTTTGTTGTCCAAAAATCCTAGGCATTTTACGCTATATTGTAATTGAACTAGAAGAAAGACAACGATTCTTTGCGTTATAGGATATGTGAGACCTCTTCTAGGCCTGATAATCTTGGTCTATGCAGTGGGTAGGGAGGGAGAGAGGGAGATTACCTCTTACGATGGAACTGTCAAGTGTTGCATTGGAAATTTCAATTGTTGTCACTTTGTCTCAAAGACTCGTACAGTCTTTTTTTTCCCCATATTGATGAGTTTCATGGTATTGTTTATTTTTTCACTGTGTATTTCAGGAATTTGCTCATGAGTTGGGGCATCTTCTTGCATACTTTCTGCATGCTTGACTACAGGTTTTGCATTTTGATAAAATATTTGGTTACTTATAAAAGAAATCTTGGAAAAATATCTTCTTCTTTTTTTTTTATAATTACTAAGAATTTTATTACCAAGAATAGGCACAGCCCAAGTATACATGAAGTATACAAAGGAAATACCTACTGCACACTAGAAAGCAGGAAACTACGACAGAAACAGATTCAGTACATTATCACCATTCCTAACAAAGATCCTAGCCCACAAACTCAAAGTAGAAAAGAAAAAATAACGAATATCTTCAAAAGAACACTCTGTCTTCAAAACATCTCCCATTCCTTTACAGCCCTAAACACCACATTAAACACAGAGGAATCATTCTCCATCTGGTGGCAACACATTTCCTTGCCTCAAAACCACGCCAACATTGAAGGAGATCCACAACTTCCTTAGGCATCACCCAATATAAAGCTGTCTGACCAATAACCTCATTCCACAAAGACTTTGCCACCTCACAATGTGAAAAAAGATGATTTACAGATTCACCATCCTTCTTGCACATGACAAACCAATCTGCTATACACAAACCACGTTTTCTAAGGTTTTCCGTGGTCAATACTTTCCCTAGAGCAACCACCCAACTAAAGAACGCCACCTTTGTAGGTACCTTCACCCTCCAAATGCTTTTCCATGGGAAAACATAGCCAGAATGACAATTAAGCACCTTATAAAGAGAAGTGACTGAAAACCTGAAATTTCTAGCATCACTTTAGAGTTATAAATTCTTCCCTGAAAATCTGAAATAACATTCACTTCCCAGTCATTTACATCTCTAATAAAGTCAGCATTCCATAGAATATTATTATTTTTTTTTTTGGTAAGTTAAAATTTTTATTATAACACAATGTAATAGGCGAAGCCCAAGTACACAGGAAGTATACAAAGAAACACCTAGTTACATTCTAATAGTTAGAAAAGCGAAGACATGAAGTTGTTTACAGCCCCTCCCTTGAGTACAATAGCAGAAAACCAGCTAAGCATAGTGCTTGTAAAAAACTTCCAAAATTCGTCTATATTGCTTTCTCTATCATTAAAACACCTCTCGTTTCTCTCAAACCAAATACACCACATAATACACAAAGGCAGCATTTTCCAAGCGGTTGCCACTTGATGACAAGTATGCATTTGAAAGTTGGACCAGCTTGCTAAAAATTCAGCCACTGTTCTTGGCATAACCCAGCTCAGCCCAACCCTTCCAAACACTCCATCCCACAGCACTTTAGCCATTTTACAATGAAGAAGTAGATGGTTCACTGATTCTGCATCTTTCTTACACATAAAGCACCAATCCAAGACAATCATTCCACGCTTCCTCAAATTATCTATAGTCTGAATATTCCCTAATGCTGCTGTCCATACAAAAAAAGCCACCCTAGTCGGAACATGAGCCTTCCAAATCCTCTTCCAAGGAAAGCCAATATGGGGCTGGTTTAAAATCACCTTATAATATGACCGAGCTGTAAACTTTTTAGTGGCTGTATGTCTCCAGCATAGTTGGTCCCTACCCTGTCTTCTTATCTCCACTGAATATAACAATCTGAAAAAATCAGTCACCTCCTCTATTTCCCAGTCTTGGGCAGATCTGGAAAAGCTAATATCCCAAAGTACCCCTCCATTGGAAGATCCCATCAACTCTGAAACTGAAGCTAACTTGTTAGTCGCCAATCTGAAAGCAACCGGAAAGGCTCTAGCTAATTTAGTATCCCCGCACCAAATATCCGACCAGAATCTGATTTTAGAACCATCCCCGACCGAAAATTTACTTGTTTCAAGAAACAGCCCCATCCTTTCCTAATAAACTTCCATAGGCTCACTCCATACGAACCCCTACACTCCTTAGTGCACCAGCCTCCCCAATCACTACCATACTTACGATCAATTACCCCTCTCCACAATGCTTCCTCTTCCCCATGATATCTCCATAACCACTTCCCCAACAGTGCCTTGTTAAAACTACGTAAGCTATGAATACCCAAGCCCCCATCAGCCATCGGACAGCACACTTTTTTCCAGCTCACTAGGGGAGTTTTAGTCTCCTCTCCCATACCTCCCCATAAAAAGTTTCTATACAATTTTTCAATTCGGTTGGCCACACCGACCGGTAAAGGGAATAAGGAAAGGAAGTAAGTAGGGATATTAGAAAGGGTACTCTTTATAAGAGTAATCTTACCCCCTTTAGATAAATAAGTCCTTTTCCATGCTGCCAACTTCCTCTCTATCTTTTCTACCACCCCATCCCAAATGTGCTTGGCCTTAAAAGATGCCCCTAAAGGTAGACCCAAATATTTTATGGGTAGAGGAGCAACTTTACACCCCATAAGTGCTGCCAAATGATGAATGTTGTGTACATCTCCTACCGGTACCAGCTCCGATTTACTTAAGTTCACTTTTAACCCAGAAATAGCTTGAAAACACAGCAGGACAGCTCTCAAAACTTGAATTTGTTCCCCCACAGCTTCACAAAAAACAAGGGTATCATCAGCGAATAGCAGATGGGATATTGTGGTAAAGCCATTAGAGCTAGAACCCATAGAATATTATTATCCGTACATTGAAGATAATCTGCCACAGCAACATTTTGATCCCTTGCAATCCAGTAAAGAGATGGAAAATCTGATTTAAGAGCTGATTCCCCACACCAAATGTCATGCCAAAAGAGAATCCTCTTCCCTTCCCCCACCTTAAATTTAATATGTTTAGAAAACTCCCCCCAACCTTTCCTAATGCCCTTCCATAAACTCACTCCGTACGCTTCTCTAACTTCATTAGAACACCAATTCCCCCACCCACTCCCATATTTAACAGCAACAACAATCTTTCATAAAGCATCTCTCTTCATGATATCTTGAAAGCCATTCTAATTTATATTCAAACTATCACTGGAATTTCAACTGTAAGGGTTCTATTTTGCCAATGATTTATATTCAAAATAAAGTCCAAGGAGATTTTCATTCTAATTTAAAGTGGGCATTATTGACTGTTATTTTCCTGAATCTGTTACTTATCTTTAATTTCTGTTATTTTCGTCATGCTTTTTCTGCCAGTATTGTTGTTACATTTTAGCTCCCGTATTTTGTTATAATTTCTTATTTGCTTTTCTTAGTTACTTATCAAAAAAATTTGGTTTTCTTAGTTGCCTAACATTTTTGTTGAACATATATGGATTTGCTTGAATTATAGTAATCTCATGTAATACAAATGTAATTTTTGGCCAGAAGCAAAGCATGAAGTAAGGGATAAGCACCGGGAATCAAGGGATCAGCACCAAGATGGAGTTGTCACGGTAAGTGCAAATGCTTTTATATATCACTCATTGCTTGTATCCGGTTGTCATCTGGATAATGCTATAATTCAATTTTAGCTTTTTTTTTTTTATCTTTTTTATTTTCTACAGATAGAACTTTTGCATATTTTTAAGTTTTTAATATGCTTCATTGCTAAAAGCTTCTAGCAAAAAAATTTGGGAAAGTCTCTTGGCACGGTACTTGAGATTTGGGACCAAATTCTGCCTTTGCGGGCATTTGGTTCAACAGTATGCTCTCATTTTCTAACACACAGGTCCACTGGACATCAAATCCCAACCCTATTTACAGTAAAAAAAAATCTCATTTATTTATTTCTTTGTTTTATATGTTACTATGGTTATGTGATTAGTTACTGAGTTCACGGGTTTGGAACAGAATGTGAGGTTGATAAAGTGGTGAAAAGTATCTCCTATTTAGTTTCTTTATAGTTCTTTTACATGCTAATGCAATTTGGTTTTAAGCTATGAGCCTCTAGTTGAAACCATTAGGGGATATTCTACAATTTATATTAGGCCGTCTCAACCTGCTCCTTAGATGGGTAGCTTGTATTAATTAAATAGACGTGATCTTTAATAGGTCAATTATTATACTTAATGGTCAACCACCTGCATTTTATGTTTATATGACCTTTCTGCAAAATAAATCTTCGAGTCAAAAGGAATATGCATACTTTCCTCTGCATTGTGGTGTGCCTAAAGAAGTTAAATGAGTTCCGATACTATGTCCATTGGACTTTCTCTTTCAAGCGAGACTTATAGCGAGACTCCGCTTTGATCAATGTAGAGGTTCTTGGGGGAAAGCAAGAAACGAATTTTGATGAATTTTCTCAAGCAAATTATTGGCTGTGAACTTGTTTTTGGAATGTAATATCTTAGTGTCGCCTAATTAATTGAAGGGACATGGCTGAGTTTCTCTGCGTCTGGACTTGAAGGCAGGATTTTTTGAAGGTGTGCTATTGCTGCAAAATGATCTCCATTTTTTTTTTATTTGAAAAGAAAAGGGAGTAATGGGTAGCATTTTTCTGTCTGGCATTTTTTCCATGGGGATGGGAAGAAAATAAGAACATAAATTTTGAATAACGGCATGTGTGAGAGTACCTCACAAAGGGTTTTGGCACCACTCCTATTGGATGGTAGAATTCAGCTGCATTCCAAATTCTAATTGGGTAGCTCATTAGTCTTGGTGATTTTTTTATCACATTTCTCAATGTTGACCGGTTTCTGTAGTTCTGTTATCCATT
Organism: Cyclocarya paliurus; assembly: GCA_029856935.1. Classification (NCBI taxonomy): domain Eukaryota; kingdom Viridiplantae; phylum Streptophyta; class Magnoliopsida; order Fagales; family Juglandaceae; genus Cyclocarya; species Cyclocarya paliurus. The sequence goes on from CM056958.1 coordinate 21,417,755, forward strand.
TGGTTCCGCGAGCTGTATTCTTTAAGTGGAACAATGTGTGGCCAATTAGATTTTATATATTTTAGTTTGGGTTTGTTGATTTTGCTAGAGTATTGTTATCTACTGTGTTTATCTATTTGATGTCTGTCTTGTGTGCAAATTTGCACGTAAAGGATTCTTCTGAAGGGCAGCACGGAGTCATTGATCGAGGTGACAAGTCAACGAGTAGTTCTGACAGAGGTGGCTTGACTGAGCTTGAAAAAATTTTAAAGCAGAAGACCTTTACCAGGTAGTCTTTGTAATATCAATATTTTAGTGAGGTCTTACCGAAAAGCTTCATGTTTTGGAACCTTTGAAGATGAATATTTCTCATCTCGTGATCTTTTGTACACTTTATGCAATTTGTCTATGCACTTTCTATCTAACTTTAGCATTCTGGCCTGCATTCAGCAGCAGCTCTGATTCTTATGTTCCAAATTAACCATTCTGTTGTATATCCCTATACGGATGTTTATATTCCTTTTAATCATGTAGATGCATCCTTTTTTTAATATTATTTCGTATTTGATCCTGAATGAAATTCAACTGCTCTGCAGATCTGAGATTGATCATCTGTCCGCCTTGTTGCATTCAAAAACTGTTGATATACATATTGGGGATAAAGAGAAAAAGGCTGAAGTGATTCCACGAGAGCTAGTGGTGCCTCATGACCGAAAGGAGAAATTTCCAATAGCTCAAGCTGTAGGAAATTCGATTGGGGAGCACCTCATATCAGCCCCCGTCATTAGTTCAAGAGTGAGAAAAGCAGCTCATCCTCTTTTAATGGTTTACAAAATTTAAATTTCTTTTTGGGGGTTGTGCATGAGGCTTTATCTCATAAAAGTTAAGTATTTGCATATTGCACGCACTTCTTTCACATGTAGTGGCTAAAAATGTCTTCAGGTCCTTGATGAAGATGTTGCTTCACCTGCAGAGCTTGCAAAAGCATACATGGGCAGTAGGCCTTTAAATGTATCCCCATCAATGCTTGGTATTCGCAGTCAAGCCTTTGGGGAAGATTCTGCCATTATAAGCAGCCGGCCTTTTCCACCAAAATCGCCTGTTATGTCACTTATGCCCCGATATTCTGGTAATGTTGGGTATACTGAAAATGGTTTTACAACACCTAGATCTCGAGGCAGATCTGCAATATATAGCATGGCTAGAACGCCATATTCCAGAGTTCACCCAGCCTCTTCCCTCAAGGTGTACATGCTTGGGAATATAACTCTCTTTTTTATGTCAATGTAATTCTAGATTTCAGTTCTTATATTGTTTTCCTTATTTTCCAGGGTGCTGGGCCCATTGTTTCGTATGATGGGCCTTCATTGTCATCTGCAGCTGCATGGGAGCAGGATAAACTTCATGGCTCTGGGCAAGGGGTACAAATCCCAAAGATTATCAGATGCTATGCTCTATGTTTGGTGCTCACCAACATGATCTTATCACTGAATATGTTTCTTTCCTTTGCAGGCTTTAAAACGCAGAAGTTCAGTCATAGACAATGATGTAGGATCTGTTGGTCCTATACGTAGAATTCGTCATAAACCTAGTCTTCTATCTTCAAGAGGTTTGAGTTTGCCAGTTCCTGATAGTCCACTTTCTATTCCTGGAAATCGAGTCGGTCTTGGTGCTGCTCAACACCCTTCCTCTTTGACACAAACACAACTTTTATTGGGAAAATCTAAGGAGAACTCAGCAAAGGCATCAATAGTAAATGGAGATAACAGTGTGCCAAGTACAAGTTTCCCCCCTGTTCCATCCAAGTCCAGTGAGATGGCTTCAAAAATATTGCAGCAACTTGAAAAGTTGGCTTCACCAAAAGAGAAATCATCTGAACTCAAGGTAGTTTCTCTGAGGGACAGCACACCCACTAAATTGTCGCTATCTATGTTACGTGGAAGGGCTCTTAGAAGCCTGGAGACTGTAGAATCACCCAGATTTCTGGAAAATGTACAAGATGATATACTTGACACCTCACTGCCTGATGCTCTACGCAGCACTTCTGAAAAGCAAAACAAAGCTGAAAATGGCCCATTGAAGCTTGTTGCTCCTTTAGAAAAATCGGTTCCAGTAGTAAAGGGCATAGATTTTAGATCTTCCAACAAGGACACCTTGCTCGGTGTCAAAACTGCTGATTCTGCTGTGATGGACTCTGTCACCCATCCTCCACAAAAGAAACGGGCATTCCAGATGAGTGCACATGAGGTATGTTGATTTTTGGCAAGCCTCTACTGGCCTATGTATGATCAGATATTGTTTGATAAATTCGATGGTTGAATTTTTGTTCTGCAACCTGTCAGATATGACACGAAGGCTTCTTACTTTTATCAAATTTTTGGTCTTTTGGTTTTTTTTGGGGCAACAGATACAAAATTATATTATTCCTTTAATAAACCCTCCTGAGGTTTCTGATGCATCACTTTCATGAACCATCAAATAAATTCAATGCTATGGATCTGCTTTGTAGGATTATTTGGAGCTGGATGATGACTATCCTGATGGTGCAGCACCTACTCCTTTGATTGAGGAGAGAGAAAAGGTTGATGCTTCTGTGGCAGATAGGAAGACCCATTATACTGAAGCAGTAACAATGGAGAAGCCTCCATCTCTATTGGGATTTAAAGGGGCAAGTTCTTCATCGAACCAAAACTATGATTTGGCGTCTTCTGTTGGACCTGTGGTTGCTGAAAAGGGCACTGGCTTTGCCTTTCCCAGCGCCAACTTTACCACCATGGCTGCCCAACCTGCTGTACCGGTGACAGAGTCAACCTTCACATCTGATAAATCTGCACCACCTGAGCAATTAAAGGTTGCACCTCCCATGTTTGGCTTGGGAGGTAAAGCTGCTTTGCCCAAGGAACCAAATGCTACTCCCCCAGTTGCTAGCTTTGCATCTGTTTCTAGCGCTGACAAGGTTCCGCAGTTCGTATTTGCTTCCTCATTTTCAGCTAGTGAATCTGCAGGCCTCAAATTTAGCGTTTGTTCAGATGCAAAAGTAGAAAGCTCAAGCAGGTCTGCAGATTTGTTAGAACTAACCATTTGATGTTTTACTGATTTATCTCCTTTTTCTTTATGTTTTCTTGTGATGGGGGGTGTGGAGGGGGTGCTCAATCTGATTATGAATGCATGCCACTTTATATTCTTCTTGTTGTTTTAGATAGAAAATGAATTTCTATAGAGGAACGGACTGGTGAAAGTAGAAAAGGGTGCTCTGAGTTTCTTAAGGATGACAGCGACTCAAAACAGATGACATAGTTACATCCATCTGAGGGGAATGGTTTGAAATCTCTCTTAATTTGTGCATCAACGACTTCTGATGTCAACTTTTGACCCATTTTAGCAGATCACATCAGTAGTATGCCTTTTATAAGTGCCGTTGAGTCCAAGACAAGTTTGCTCTTGAGGCCAGGACCAGTCGAGAATTTTACTATAACCATGAAAATCTGTGAAAGCATGGTGATGATTCCCATTTTGTTTAAGAAAATTCTCTTGAATATCATCTGGCTGTGATACTGGAAATAGAAAACTGTCAAGTCCATGTTCAGTTCTTCTGTTTGGTAATATAAGGCTATTTTAGAACTTTGGTTTGATTTGTGCAAATACATGCAGCAGTTATAGAATAGGGGGTGCAGGGCTTCATTAGAATTCAGCAGCACCATGGTTTGATTTAAGCTATTTTAGAACTTTTTTATGTTGGCTTAGGGATGTGAGACTGTTGATTTATGTTCTAAAAACTATTCTTATAGACAAGGTGGTCAATTTTCTTTTTGATAAGTACGTTTACATATAAAAATTCTTTTTGATAAGTAGATAAGCTGGTTGATTTCCATGTGAAGTTTTAAGTTTAAAGTTAACTTAGTTTTTTTTTTTTTTATATACGTAATAAAGCCTCACTAAAATTACAAAAGGGGCATCTTGGTATATGGGGTTTATACAAGACAAGTCACCTATCTAGAAGTAGAAAATGATACAAGAAAATAATGAAGACATGCGGAATGCCTAGATTATGGAGATTGCTTAGTTTTATAAGTGCAGTTCAGATATTTCATCCTTTTTTTTTTTACTGATAAAAAAAAAAGATATATCATCCTTTGGAACTTGAGGGATAAGAAATGCATATTATCTACTTCAGCAGTGCCATGTCATGTTTTTGTGATTAAGTTATAATGTCCTTTGGAGCTAATGGGATACAAAATGCATTATTGACATCCAGTTTCTCTGTCCTGTGAATATTCTCAATGATGCTAGGACATTTCTCGGATTTGTGAGACCGTCTATGCACTTTTCTCTTTATTAATATCACTTCCCAAGTTAAAGCCTGATTTCTAAAAATCTATGATTGACTTCTTAGATTTAGATATAATAGTCTTACATTGAATAATTGATCTTCATGAATAGGAGAACTTGAATTTGTTTGCATCTCCATGTGCAGCTTTCTAACTGTTGATGCAACTGATTCTGTACCCAAAGTACCTGACATGGATAAAGCTGATAATAAGAACTACTCAAATGCTGGAGTCACTTCTAGCATAGCAGAAACTGCACTTTCATCTGCTGCGTCATCACCTACACCTACTGCAAGTGTTGGTGCCAACACCTCTGGCAATACTTCTATCTTAAATAATGGGTCTATTGCCTTAAGCCCTTGCTTATTCTCTTCACCCATTGCACCTTTTGCTTCTAATAATATTTTCAGTAAACCTTCATCCAATAGCTCTGCCCTCACTGTTACTTCCACCGGTAGCACCACCACCACAACCACTGCATTCACTGCCATTAACAGCAGAAGCACGGTGTCTACCTCTTCTGTAGAAGCACCTTCATTTTCGACAGCACCTATATTTAAGTCTGGATCTATAGTACCATCAACTTCATCGTCACTAGTAACAGCTACTTTTGGAATAGAACCAGAAGCAGCCAAGACCAGGCCAGAGAGAAGCTTTGGCAATCTCAACAGCTCTCCTTTTATTGGCACTTCTGCTGCAAATGGCAGTGCAGGAAGTAGCATTTTTGCATTCAATGCTACAGACACTTCAACTGCTAATAATAAGCCAAGTTCTACTGTTTTTGGCACTGGCAGTGGATCCGTGCTCAGTGCGCAGGCATCCCCTGCTGGGACAGGGGCTGCATCTTTTCAATTCAGTTCATCTATGCCATCCGCCTCATTTGGGTTGGCTGGGAATACAGCTTTCTCTTCTGGCAGTACTCTGTTTGCTGCTTCTATTCCTGCTTCTGAACTTTCCAATTCAGGTACTTCTTTTGGAGTTAGCTCTTCTGCTTCCTCTTCCGAGGCCAACTCCAGTAGTGCCATGGGTGGTGCCACTTCAAGCTTGTTTAGTTCTAGTTGGCAGCCTACGAAGTCTTCTATATTTAGTTCAGCATTTAACTCTAAATCGGCCTCAGCTGGTTCGTCCTTCCCAGTATCTACAGCTTCTGTTGCTGGAACTACATCACCCATAACTGGATTTTCCTTCCCTGCTTCTACTGCTTCTGTTCCCGCTACTGCATCGGCCTCAACTGGATTTTCTTTCATGGCATCTACAGCTTCTGTTGCTACTTCATCGCCCTCTACCGTGTTTCCTTTCACAGCATCTACAGCTGCTGCCACATCTACCTCTTCCTCGACTGGGTTTGCATTTGCATCATCAGCTGCATTTGCGGCATCTACACCTGCTGCTGTTAGTAGCGCATCTGTTGTATTTGGATTGAATACTGGCTCATCATCTGTTCCCACTTTCTCGTTCACTTCACCTATGGCTACTCCCCCGTCACAGCCTGTCTTTGGTAACCCTAATCCAGGCTTTGTATTTAATCCAGTTTCCCCAGGAACTAATGATCAAATGAATATGGAGGACAGCATGGCGGAGGATACTGTTCAAGCATCCACGCCTTCAGCTCCAATATTTGGTCAACCTCCTGTCTCACCTCCTCAATCGGGCTTTGTGTTTGGTTCAGCAACTCCAGCAGCAAATCCCTTCCAATTTGGAGGACAGCAGAGTTCAGCCACCCCACAGAACCTGTCTCCATTTCAGGCTACGAACAGTTTAGGAGGGAGCTTTTCAGTGGGTGCTGGTGGTGGGGACAAGTCTGGCCGGAAAATTGTCAGAGTTAGTCGTAACAAGACGCGGAAGAAGTAAATATATCAACCATTTTAGACGATGGGTTTCCTTGTCAGGAGCTACCGTTGCAACTGATGGACAAATAATTATATTGCTGAGAGGTCAACAGCAAGAGACTGCTGTTTCTGTTGGTAAGCTGGATTTGATTGGCGCTACAAAAGGTAAATGAGCCTCATTAGGTGCAAAATTTGACGATTCTCTGCTCTTTTACAAATTTTTCTCGTTATCATGGTTGCGGTGCAGTCACAAAGGTTTCACAATTTTGTATCAGTGTAGCAAATCAGAGAATTGTGTTGTACTAATAGTTGTCTTTCATAGAATTTGTGTTGTGTACTCTTTATTTGTAACATAAATAGAGAAGCTGAAGGGCATGAATCTGTTTAAGAGAACAGATTGCTCCCAATATGATTTTTCTCTTGGCCCGGAATATGTGATGAAACTACCTTTACGTGGCTTTTGTTTTATTTAGGATAGCTTTAGGAGGTGAGATGAGAATTTTGTGTTTTGTTTTAAAGTTTTAAATATTATTTTTTAGTTTTAAGTTTTGAAAAAGTTAAATTGGGACTTGAAAAAATTGTATTAGGATTTGAAAAAGTCGAATTGTTTATTATATTTTGTATAGGAATTTGAAAAAGTTGTAATGATGAGATAAGATGAAATGAAAATTTTGTATAAGATAGAATATCCAAACCTATCGTGTTTTTGTTTTTTAGTTTTAACATGCTACCATTAATGGATTACTCTTGAAATCTGAAGCCAACGAACCCATTTATGAATTGTTCGGGAGAAAAACTAAGCAACAGAAGGCACTGGCTCTAGAACATTTATTCATAAGCAACCGGAAAAGGGAAAGAATATTATGAGAATATATGGCTGGGGACAAGGTATTCTTCTTGTGTGCATGATATTGAAATTGTTCCCTAAACTCTTCCGATGTCAAGTAATATTTTTTATTTTCCATGGAATTCCTTAGGATCAATCAGAAAATTTATGAATTCATGCATTTATAACCAAACCTCTTACCCTAGTCCACATCCTATTTTGGTGGTTAATTTTGGAAAGTGTATTTTTTATTTTTTAAAAGGAAATAGCATTTCATAGAAAAGCCTTCATGAAATGAAGGAATGAGTACAAGCAGGATAATCTTCCATATCAACCACATCCTCCACTAACTCTAAAGAGCTCTTAGCTAACATGTGAGCAGCCCCATTAGAAGTTTTTCTAATATGATTAACAGACCAACTGTCAAAAGAAGAGAGGTGTTGTTTAACATCAGAGATGATGATACTTGCACTACTTTACAACTCAGATTTTTGAGTGATACTCTTGACTACTTAGAGGGAATCCCCTTCCAAAATAATCTTCCTCGTACCAAGTTCAAAAGCAAAAATTGCTGCATCCTCTTAGTAGCCAATAGAGGATCACTGAAGCCTTCTCTCTGCATCCTCTTAGTAGCCATGACATTTCCCTCGTGATCTCTAACTATAATGGCAAAACCAATATTGCCCCTAGACTTGTTGATAGCTGCATCCCAATTCACTTTGTAGAAACCTTCTGGAGCGGGCTCCCAATTACAGACTTGTGCAAGAGACTCCTGAATCTCAAACTATTACTTGACTGCACTTCCGTAAAATCCACCAGTATCTGTTTTGACTGCTAAACCACCAAAGATGGATGTAAAAAAGAGCCTTTGAACACAAACTCATTTCTTCTCAGCCATATTCTCCTTGCTATGACAACAAATTCCTCCATAGTATGTTGCTCAGCTACTGCACTAAGGCCTTCAAAGAGTCCTCTAAAACTATCTGCACTAAGAGTACTTTTTTGAATAAGTTTTGAGGCACTGACCCTAGACATCCATTGCTAAACTACACTTCCAAAGTGCATGAACAATAGACTCCTCTTTCAAACAGATGGGACACATTGGAGATTCCACAATTTGTTTCTTAGACAAGTTCAGGTTTGTTGGGTAGGGAGTCTAGACAGGCTCTCCACACAAAACCGTAGTGACGTTAGGCACTTTTGAGCTTCCAACAGCCAGCCCATTCTTCTCTCTTAGATGCAAAATTAGAAGTTTACCCATTCATAAGATCATTGAGCTCCTTTTGCAAATGGTAAGCACTTTTCATTGAGAATTGACCATTAGCAATGCACCTCCAAGTCAGCTTATCTGGTACATTGGCAAAACTAGTTGGGATCCTTTTTATAATTTCTGCTTCACTACTTGAAAAGATTTCCTTCACAAGATCCAGCTTCCATTGTCTAGAGTCAGGATTGATTAGCTTTGCTATAGTAGCATCTTCATCAAGTACCTTAATTGCACTTTGAACCTTGTATGTTGAGGGCTGAGGCAACCATCTATCCTTCCAAATTCTAGTTCCTTGATCATTCCCAATCCTCCACATAGAGCCTTCTATCACTAAATTCCTTGCTGCTACAATGCTCCTCCATATAAAAAAAGGTCTAAACCCCAACTTGGCTTGAAGAAATGTAGTGTTAGGGAAGTACTTCAGTTTTAATATCTGAGTAGCAAGGGACTCAGGTTGTTGTAAGATTCTCCATACTTATTTGGCCAGTAAAGCTAAATTGAAACTTTCCAAATCATGAAAACCAAACCCTCCTGCAGACTTAGCCTTCCCCATTTGGCTCCATGAAACCCAATAGACTTTTCTCTCATTTTGTTATTGTCCCCACCAAAAATGATACATCACCTTATTAATCTCCTTGAGCAAAGATTTAGGGAGTTTGAAAACCTCCATGCAATAAGTAGGAAGTGCTTGAACCACAGCTTTGAGAAGGACTTCCTTTCCTGCCTAAGAGAGGAACTTTGGCTTCCAATTGCTAATTCTGCTCCTAACTCTGTCCAGAATGCTTTTAAAAGCTTCGTGCCTTGATCTTCCAATGAGAGCTCACAATCCAAAATACTTTTCATAGGATGAGGAGGATCTGAGTCTGCAATACTGATTATAGAGCCCTTTCCAGCACTGATGCTATTTGCACTAAAATGAATAGAGGTCTTTTCTTTATTGAGCTTCTGCCTTGAGGCCCTCTAATTGATATCAAGAATGCCAATAAGTTTGGCCCACTCAAGTGAATTTACTTTACAAAACAGCAAGCTCTCATATGCGAAAAATAAGTGATTAATGCAAAGCTTACCTCTTTGCAATTGGAATGCCAGAGATTAATTTCAATGCCTCTGCTTGATTTAGTAAAGAGTTTAGTGCTTCAAAGTAAATGATGAAAAGATTGGGTGATAAATGGTCACCTTGCCTTATTCCCCTTATAGATTTAAATGAGCATTGAGGAGATCCATTAATGAGGATAGAGTAGGAAACTAAATTAATGCATCTCATCACTAAACTGATCCACCTTCCATTGAAACACATTCTCAATTTGGGGGAGAGTTTGCCAATTATACATTGTCATGTGTCTAATTAAACGAGTAATTAAATAAAAAAAATACTAAGGAAATAAAATATTCTAAAAAATATATAAAGGAGAAAAATCTTAGCATTTATTAATATTGGACCCGACTATCTTGTTTGGAAACTTTTTAATGTGCCAACGTGTAATTAGGACGATAAGGCATCATAGCAATGTGGAATTATTCTAAAGTCTATATTACATAATATTTACATGGTATAATTTAAAATTTAAATAATATATAATTAAAAGATGATGACAAAAAAAGGCAATAAATAGCCTTCCCTTCATCGGATGAAGTCGGTTCGAATCAAAATCAGATGCAATTAATGCTAAAAACCTCAATTAATGCTTGGTTTGGGTAGTGAAAGTGTTTGAAAATATTTGTGAATAGTGGTGAAAAAATAATAATAGAATATTGAATAGTAGTAAAAAGTAAGTGAAAAGTAATAAATAGTAGAAAAAGTAGGTGAAAAGTAATAATAAAGTAAAGAATAGTAGTGAGAGTGTTTGAGAGTATTTGAGATACTCTCAGTACCCAAACAAGACCTAAATCGCAGAATTTGAATATTGGTCAACGGCATGAAAACCATACAATACAAACAAATGAATAAATAAATAAATAAATAAAAAATACAGGGATTCAAGATTTTAGGAATGGCAAAGAAAAGATTACAGAGACGTTGACAACTTGACATTGGCATACACGACAAGACAACTGTACAAGGACACGTGCGAAACCTTTGGTGGAAATAGAGACGTTATTTCTTAGGTAGATTGGAGTGCCGGCCCCCCTTCTCCTCTCTCTCTCTCTCTGCAATTTGTATATAACATATGCCATTTTCCGCCTTCATTTTTTCAATGAATCTTCCTTCATCCGGAAAACCCAGTTGTCATTATCTCCGCTAGCTAAATAGTTCTCTACCAACCCAAAACTCCCAACTCCTTTTCATCCACTTTCCATCTCGTATAATGATACACCACCCATGCCTTTACAACTTCTCTGCCTCTCACGTGGTTTTTTTTTTTTTTTAATTCTTTTTAACAAAAGCGAATGGGCTCTTACGTTCAAAATTATTTCACAAAAAACTTCCAGTATCATTATCTGAAAAATGGTATCTTTTCTAAAGATTCGACACCCACCTGCTAAAATTCCTTATATTTCACAAAATCTTTGGCTTTCGTTGTTTTAGTTTGTGGTGGTAAAGCTGATAGGGTGGCCAGCATGGCCACCACAGTCGTCGAAGAAATTCGAAGCCATAATTGTCGTTCATCGGCTTGAAGGTTTAACCTTAACTCAATCTGAGAGCAAGAAGGCATTGGTGTGTGAGCTTAAGTGGAAAGGTCAGAAAGGAGCCTTGAGTTCACTGAGGCGCTCTGTAAAGAGAAATTTCACCAAAGAATTGGGTGTTGGAGATGATGGGGTACTGGAATGGAACGAGGGGTTTCAAAGTTTGTGTAGTTTCTCGGGCTACAAAGAGGGTGTGTTTAGTCCATGGGAGGTCTCATTTACAGTGCTTAGTGTAAGTTCTTTTTTTGTTTTGTTTGCGATTCTTCCTTTTTAGGTATTAATTCTTTTGGCCTTTGGATATTGTAATTTTATTTTTCTCAACTAATAATCTTCATTAAAACCAACTGTCTTTAGTACATGAAAGTGGAAATGAGATCAAAACTAAAAGCTGACGGCTGAAAGCTGAAAGCTATTATATCTAGATAGGTGGATCCATTGGAATTACTTCTTAAAGTTGGCTTCTTCTTTTCTTTAGGGATTTACTTTTCATGCTAAATGAAGTGTTTTTTGTGTGGAACTAAAAATTCTTGAGTTGGAAGTCATGCCATGTTTTGATAGCCGTGGTACCTGCAAACACTCTTGGTGTTGGATTTTTGTTGAGGGTGGATTGTTCTGTGAAGTACTAATCTTTACTTTGTGGTTTGTCACCTATTCTAGGCTAATATAAAGGAGACAATGGCTTTTGTCTCATTTAAATATATCACATCAGACATATTTGGAAATGATTTGATTTGCTTAGTGTTTATTGTAGAGGTTGAGATTCATTAGGTCGGCTGAAGATGATATTGATGCTGCATTTTTTTTATCCCTTCCCAGTATGTTCTGTACTGTTTCTGGAGCTATCGCCAAGATCTTTCATCGCTGTTTTTGTATACAACAGGTTACTTTCATCCAGATGTTTGACATGCATCATGGATGAATAATGCTGGCATATTCTTTGCTCTAACATATTGTCATTCCTCTTTTTCTTTAAAAAATATTATTTTCCTCCTTTGCGACTTCCATTATGTTTAGGTTTTATCTTGAAATTGTGCAGCTTGACCCTCGGCTTCTAATGAATTCTACAACAATACACCACCTATCTGAATGTTGGAATTTGTCTCCGCCAACTTAAGGGAAATTGCTGTTACTGTGTCTTATTGATTAACCGTTTTGAAGATCAGACCTTTCTTTTTTCAATTATAGGGTATGAACGAAGGGTCCAGGAACAGGGTTCAAGTTGTTGGAGCTGGACCATTGAACTTGGCAGAATATGCTTCTGAAGCTGATGGAAAAGAGACCCAAATCAATGTCTGTCAAAGTCCCAAATGGCACTACTGAGTGCAGTCCCTTACTCTGGGTGAGTGCGTTTTTACAAATTTTTAATGTGATTTTTGCATAATTTTCTCTTATTAATGCCTGCTTGCATTTTTTGAAAATTTCTTTAACTCATCCTAAGTTCATCTGTAATGCAGTTATCTGTCAGTTTACTGGAATTGGTAACTGCTCAACAATCTTCAGAGACAGTGCAGAAGTCGATAGTCTGCCTTCCACTGTCACCCCGTTATGCAGAAGCTAACTCAACTGAAAGGGATGAGTTCTTTGCCCTTAAAGCTGGTTTGAGAAAAGTGAAAAACTTTACAGATTATGTCTCAGCAGTTAAGAGTAGAGAAGGCAAGCCGTGAAGAAGAGAGAAGTGATGGTAGGTGTTCCGATAAAAGCACGGATCCCGATTGCAATTTTCCCTTTAACACAGATACTTGATGATGATGATGATGATGAGTGGCAATCAGAGGAAACAAATGATGATTATCGCATTAGCCGGCTGTTCAATTATGAAACATTGGCCTTTGCAAACTGTGCCAGAGGATTATCATACACCAATGCAATTAACAACGGCCAAAATGACTTCTGGATCAATTACAGCACTAGTAAACTGGACGTGGGATGCTGTAATATAGGCAATTCACAATGCACTAATTCCTGAGCAGATCCTAAGGCCAAATTTGAAGCACAATATAGGACAGCCTTTTTAGATCCCATCGCAAGCTTGTATATTTTTAACAGATAACCATTATAAAAGATGAATTCAAGAATAGAGAAGAAAAATCAATTCAATTGAAATGGAACTTTCAAGAATCGAACGTTCGACTTTCCATACAGTGCAACAACATTGTTTCTGCTCTTCTTCTTTCTGTCTTTTCTTTTTCAAGTCAATAATGCTAAAAAAATGTGTCATCCATGGTTGCCAGGCTTAGTCCCTCCATGTGAGCTTTTTTCATGGCCAGATTTTTTATTGACTGAAACGAGAGAAAAATCTAAAAAACCACTTTGTGAACAAAGAATGCATGCAACAAATCAGGAGTCTGTGGGGCGAAAAAGAAACAAAAACGAGAGAAGAAAATGGGGAAGTAAATTTAGATGGTGGTGCTGCATGTGAAAGAAGCTGATGAGAATCTAATAGATTTTAACAAAAATCATGGGCCACTAACTGAGAAGGCTTGTTTGCACGAGCCTACAATTGGATGATTTATCTTCTAATAGTCACCGTAATTCCTGCCCACCTCATAAAACTACCCATCTTTATAGCATCCTCCACACTAAAAAATGTGCATGGAGACTCCTAGATAAACAGAAGCCATGTAAATATTTTCTAGCTTGAAGCCATGAAATCACTGCAGAGGTAGCCACCGAAGCCCGAAACGAGGACCATAGATATGCAATATCTTTGGGTGTAGAGGTTGTACACTAATAAAACCAAAATCAGAGATTAGAAAACATTCAAGTAGACATATTTCAACAGCCAATACCATTCTAGTAAAAAAAAATAAAAGGCCATTAAATGAAGAATTTATTCATCAAACAATAAATAAATATTAACGTTAGCATAGCTTGTCCTAGAAAGGAATATGTCTCCGGTGAATTTTCATAATCACCTCCAAATAACAAAGCTGATAGGTTAGCTGGCAGTCGATCACCTCGAGTCTAACATAGCTGAGAAACAAGCTCGACTACTCCCCACATGGGTGTGTCATTCTGCAAGAAAGATGAGAAGCTGAAATTAACAGTATAATTTTTTTTGATAAGTAATAATCTTTATTGATGTGAATGAAACTAGGCAGTGCCCAAGTACACAGGAAGTATACAAAGTGAGACACCTAATTACATTCTAGTAGGCTAGAAAGAAGATAAAAACTCATAAACATTCCCTCCCTTCAATACAATAGCAGAAAACCACTGGAAAAGAGAAAATACAAAAAAGTTCCAGATTTCCCCCGCTGTACGCACCTTGTTGTTAAAGCACCTGTCATTCCTTTCCAACCATAAACACCACATTAAGCACAAAGGAATCATCCGCCACACGGCTGCTAGTTAGACGCTACTATGAGATCTATTCCAGCATGCTAATAAATCCAACACACTCTTGGACATAGCCCAATTCAACCCAGCTCTACTAAGGATACCAGCCCATAGCTCTACTATGAAATTAACAGTATAATACTTATTCATGACTCCAATGCTGCATGGTCAAGAAGACTACCAAAGGGTGAAGCCATACCACGGCATTTATGTTGCTAAATTTTAAGACTCATCTAGATAAGATCTCTCATTAAATCTTTAATTGCTTAATTTAGTAAGCTCTCTCATTAAATCACTTACAAAAAATAGTCAGATGACGTGATTACCTAAATAGTCAGAATAAGGAAATAGACAAACCAAGACATTTTGTAGCAAGAGGCATTCAACTCACCAGGCAAACGATATCAAAGGACTTCCTGTAGCTATCAAGAGAGTTCTCAACATTGTCATTCCTGAAATGGAATTTTACAGGGATTGGTAACTAGATCAAATTACAAACTATAATCTTCTAGGACTATAGCTGATTACACAATTAAATAGTAAACAGAGGAAATGCACAAGTAAAAGAAGCCTCAGTCTAGCCATTAAAAGCCAAGAAAAAAAAAAAAAAGATCTTCCCTGTTTTTAGTAGTATTTGATGCTTTAGCATGGCTGTGCAATATTAATAGCACTACAAAAATTTCATTTAAAATGAGTGAAATTTCCGTTCGCCTATGAAATGACCATACAGCTACACCTTCCATCTTACCTTCCTGCAGAAACAAATCAGTGATCCATTTCATTCATCAGCTCTCACACTCCACACAGTTATATTAATATCCATACAAGTTCCAACTTGCCAATCGTTAGGGATGCACCAATCTCAAAATCCTCTTAATGAATCCCTTGTGGTAATCTGTAACATAGACATCTCTTTCTGGAGAATCTTTTGCTCATTATTTGAAGAATCAATTGCTCTCTCTTCCATGATTGCAGAGAACATGTTATATTGTCCATCCTTACAAACTTCCTACCTTGATAACCTGCTGGTTGTAAAGCATTCCACAATCCTTATCTTTGGCTGTTGGACCAATTGCAATCTCTACAGCATGAAAACGCTTCCACAAACAATCTATTTTCATCAGGCTTGCTACCATTCTTACCTTAAAACTTGGACATTTATGCCTTCACATTTTTTCCTTTTGATTTGTATAAATGAACTGCACGCCTGCCTTGTTGGTTTGTGTCCCATGAGTCCCACATGAACTACGCTCTATATGTGATCATTCTTCAAAATTGGGCCAACGATGAGATTCATTGTTAAACCCAGAACTCCCTCCTTGTAATTAGATATTCTAACAGAGAGTTGCATTCAGCTGATTTGTTGGCTAAACTCAAATGACAATGTGAGCAATCCCTATCTCATTCTCTCCTTCCAGTTTCTTGGATTGCAATAATATCATCAAGTAATTGAATTACCTTTCCACTCCACTTTTGATCACTGTGATACCGAACCTAGGCCCTGTTGGGTCACCTCCACAACACAAATATGAATGACATCATTTTTTTTATAGGTAAAATATGAATGACATCATTGGTTCTTATGCCCTTTCTTTGAAACATCATAGCAACCAAAGTAATTTGTTATTATTATTTTGAGTAAATGAGTGACATACCTCATTCTTTTACAGGTAAAAGAAATTTCATTTTGATATAGCTCATATTTGTTTTTTTTTTAATAAGTAAAACAAATTATATTACTCCAAAGAATAGGCCTAGCTCATTTTTGTTTTGGTAGTTTCAATGTCTTTTACAAGGATTTGGGAAATTGAACATGTTTGAGATTTTCTAAGAGTGTGTAGTCAAGATACTAGGAAGCATTTTGCATTCTATATGCCTTTACAATTATGATTGATAGACATTAGTCACTCAAAAACTGTTGATTCAGAGGAGAGGTTTTTTTTTTATAAGTAATAAATTATTTCATTGATAAAGAAAATAGGCATAGCCTGATTCAGAGGAGAGGTTGACAGAACATTACTCAAAATGTGTTTCAAATCATGACAAATGAAAAGAACGAACCCACAACCATTTTGCATTCTGTTGATTCAGTGGAGATTGGATATGATGCTGAAAATCAGCATCTAAGTACAAGTAGACAAAACTCCATAGATAATAGTCTACTTAAAACCAATGAACTTTAGAGTGAACATAGATAGAAGAAAGCATGCATGTCTAAAAGGGCTTAAAAAGGCAGACGTAACTTCAAAATCTATCCAGGTGATAAAATATATATATATGGTTGATGGAGTTGAGCAAGTTTTAAAAACTTACAGAAAACCCACGGATATTCGTGTCTCATAGTTTAAACCATCAGACATCCCCAAGTCTCCTATGTGATCACCAAGAAGCAGCACGTTGGTCCTCATCTTCACCGAGGCATTGTTGTTATTTGGCCCATCAGCATCACCCAATTGCTCATGTAAAGGAGCAGCCATGTCAAGAGCATGCTCGTTTTTATTAAGGCTATGAATTGTCTTTCCTGTAAAAAGTTTACCAAGGAAAAATAGAAACAGACCTTGCATTCAAAACTATACACAAATTCATCATAAAGGAACTCATCACTCTCTTCATCCTACAAGAAACTATATTTTACTTTTTAGGCTGTCTGAAAGTAGACAAAGTTTTCAAAAGTAAAGATTCATTATTGTAACGCTCCAATGGAAGGCCCAAACCACATGGCTTATACTCCAAAAGGACTAGTCAATGATACAATTGGAGCCCCATTGAAACTTTATAAAGAGCAAGAACTTCTCCTTCCCAAGCAATGTGGGATCCCATACACCACCTACCCTTATCCTTATCATATGGGGTATCAACGCCCCAATGGAAGGCCCAAACCATATGGCCTATACTCCAAAAGGACTAGTCAATGATACAATTGGAGCCCCATTGGAACCTTATAAAGAGCAAGAACTTCTCCTTCTCAAGCAATGTGGGATCCCATATACCACCTACCCTTATCCTTATCATATGGGGTATCACAATTATCCAACTTTCAATATTACTCCCCTTAACCGTTGTATTTACCTATCAAAAAACTTTCTATATTACTCCCAGAAAAACTTATCACAGATTAAATGTGAGCTCTATTGTGTGTCAGTTTTGTCAAATAGACCAATTTTCTACAAAAGAAATAACATCTGATGCCTCATGAAAAAGTTTATAAATACCGTTGCAAGCCAATTATACTGCAATGGCATAGGAACTCCCGATGAATGTCAACTTTACATATGTGCATGCAGTGGATCACACTCATTACATATATTATGATAGTCTTTTAGGTGCGAAGCATTAAAGGATACCTTTAAAAGAGACAAGGCAACCATCGCTGTCAAATACCATTCGGTTTGAGACAATCTTAACATTTTTAAAAGATCTGTGAAGTTTCTGCCTCAGGACCTAGTACAGTGGGAAGAAAGACACGGACATTAAAAAGGGATGCATATCAGAATTAAAGTTGATGAATAATGCTATATGTGCAGAAAATGACAACTAGAAAAAGAAAATTTTGTTTAACTAACCTCCTCTATGATATCTGCAAGCCCTGCAGAAAATATAAGAACGGGAATGTCTCTTTCCTGCAAAAATAAGAGAAAGTAACATATGCAAGATAAGCAGAATGGTTTGGATAACAAATAGCCAAGATAATGCAATTCTCAATACCAGCTAGTACTATATAAAGTAGAAACAAAACCAGAAGATCAATCTCCTCATTGGATTGCTTGTTAAACAACTATACATGTGCCAAAGTCATGCTAATATAAAAAAGAGATTGAATAAGATTTGAGTTACCTCCAAATACTCAAACAGTTCAGCAACACCCTCCCTAAAAGCAATTGTGGCATTAGCAACGGATTGCTTTATTGCATCATATGTAAGGCCCCCCTCAATGAGAAGACCATGAGTTTTTCCCCACCTGTACAAATGGTACAACAAGTTTTATTCATTAGCCACTTACAGCAGCATACCTTCCAAGGAACACAGATGAATAATTGATTTATCTTATTCATCAGAAAAAAAAAATTAAATAAAAAAAAAATTGATTTATCTCATTTAGATGCTTAAAAGCTACAATTGTGGCTATGTCAAAGCATATTTGAGCAACATGGAGGCAGCACGGTCGTTGATTTCACATACCACTCCTCCATGAGCTTTGTTTTCTCTTCAATTGGAATTTTTGGGGAGAACTCTAATGGATGATAATATTCATATAATTGCTGCCTCTTGGCATCATATTCTGGATTCCCCTGTTGCAAGAGGCCATGACTGCCTACACATGTTATTAGAGAAAACTGAAAGCAAATCCTATAAAAAAAATCATAAGGAGAAAAAAATTAAAGACAACATGTTGCTGAAAAGACTTACTTTGCCCAGGTTGGCCATTGATCGAATACCTGGTTAATGTGCGATCAAAATCTACAATCACCTGATATTGAAAATATTCCTAACTTAGAATATCCATTCCAAAATTTATTCAAAAGGAATGCACAATTGAATAATCCTCTTTTTTTCTCCACTTCCACAAAAATAAAGATGTACTACATCAATCCATTTCTTCCCTTCTCTATTTACAATAATTATAAAGGGAACGAGAAGGAAAATAAACATAACAATTTCTGAGCGTCAGGTGTGATCATCCTTAGCATTTGAGATTAAATGAAAGAAGTGAAATCCAGGACTCGCAGAAAATCGAGATCCAATCTCACTAAGACAAATTTATGCACACATCATATATTATTTTCCCATTTCAGTTTTTTTTTTTCCAAGTGTAGCATTTGAACCCAGGGCGTGAGCTTATAGTAGCACCAAATTACCACTAGCCATAGACACCAAGGATCACACAACAAGTCACATCATACGATTAGAAAAAAACAGAAATGGACTGAAGTTTTTTTCCTTTTTGCCTTGTTTGGTTATTAAGTAGTTAAGGGCATGTCCAAGGATAAGGCTCCGGGTCCCGATGGTTTTTCCATGGCATTTTTCCAAACTTGTTGGGATATCGTGAAGGATGATATTATGAAAGTTTTTGATGAATTTCATTCCTTCAGGAAATTTGAAAAAAGTTTTAATACAACTTTCATAGCTCTTATTCCTAAAAAGTCGGGTGCTGTTGATATAAGGGATTATTGCCCTATTAGCTTGGTTAATGGAGTTTATAAGATCATCTCTAAGGTGTTAGCTAACCATCTTTGTGTGGTTTTGGATAAGATTATAACAAAGTCTCAAAATGCATTCGTGAAGGGAAGACAAATGACTCGGTATTAATTGCTCATGAATGTTTGGAAAGTAGAAAAAGGAAGGGACAATCTGGAATTTTAGTCAAATTGGACATGGAAAAGGCTTTTGATCATGTCAATTGGGATTTCCTTCTTTATTTGCTTAGGAAATTTGGATTTGGGGAGAAATGGTGCTCATGGATAAGACATTGCATTTCGACAGCAAAGTTCTCTATTCTGGTGAATGGCTCTCCAGCTGGTTTTTTCAGCAGCTCCCATGGATTAAGGCAAGGAGACCCTTTATCTCCTTTCCTTTTTATCTTAGTCATGGATGTCTTAAGTCGTATGATTAATTTGGCAGTTGATAGAGGTTTTATGTCGGGTTTCAAAGTGGGAGATGCTTCTAGGGGATGCATCACTGTTTCTCACCTTCTTTTCGCGGATGATACTCTAATTTTTAGTGATGCTAGCAAGGATCATCTTCGTGCTTTAAGAGCTCTACTACTATATTTTGAAGCTGTCTCTGGGCTTAGAATCAATTTATCCAAGTCTGAAATTGTTCCAGTGGGTTCAGTCAGCAATATTTGTGATCTAGCTAATATTCTGGACTGTAAAGTTTCTTCTTTTCCCATAAAATATCTTGGGTTACCTTTGGGAGCTCCTCATAAATCTGTGGCTGTTTGGGATGGGGTGATTGAGAAGATCGAAAGGAGATTAGCTGGTTGGAAAAAGCTTTATTTGTCCAAAGGGGGAAGAGTGACATTAATTAAAAGCACCTTGTCAAATTTACCCACTTATTACCCCTCTCCTTTCCCTATCCCAGCGGGGGTGGTTAAAAAAATTGAAAAGATTTTCAGAAATTTCTTATGGGATGTTAGTGGGGAAGATCGAAAATTTTATTTGGTGAGTTGGAATAAGGTTTGTACTCCAGTGTCTAGTGGAGGTTTAGGTGGGCAGAATTTAAAGCTTTTCAATAAAACTCTTTTAGGGAAGTGGCTTTGGAGATACAACAACGAGAGGAATGCATTGTGGACACAGATTATAGATGCAAAATATGGTAGAATGTGGGGGAATTGGTGTTCTAATGAAACAAAAGGGGCTTTTGGGGTGGGATTGTGGAAGTCCATTAGGTTGGGATGGGGAGATTTTGTTAAAAACATTAATTTCAAAGTGGGAATCGAGACTAATATTTCCTTTTGGAACAATGTTTGGTGTGGTGATTCACCTCTTAAATTAGCATTTCCTAGTCTTTTCAGGATTGCTAAATACAAAGGGGCTGCTGTGGCTGATTCATATTCGTTCTCTAGTAACATGCTGAATTGAAATGTGGAATTTTCTAGAGATTTACAGGACTGGGAAGTAAGTGAAGCTGCTGACTTTTTTGTAAAAATTTTTTATTCGAAGATTGATCTGAACAGGGAGGATAGGATGCAGTGGATTCACGATATTAAGTCCAGGTTCTCGGTGAATTCCTATTACAAGGTGTTAAATAGACACGAGAATAAAACATACCCTTGGAAATGTATTTGGAAAGTTAGAGTGCCCAGTAAAGTTGCATTTTTTTGCTGGTTGGTGACGTTGGAGAAAGTTTTAACAACTGATAATTTGAGGAAAAGGGGTTTATATGTGATGGACTGGTGCTACATGTGCAAAAAAGATGGCGAATCAGTTAACCACCTGTTTCTTCATTGTGAAATGGTGACTGCTTTATGGAATGAGTTATTTGCAAGGGTTGGTATTGCTTGGGTGATGCCTCTTCAAGTGGTGGATTTCTTGGCTAGTTGGCATGGAGCTGTGGGATATGGAGGCAATAAAGCTGAATGGAGAATGATTCCTTTGTGTTTGTTCTGGTGTCTATGGCTGGAGAGAAACGGGAGGTGCTTCGAAGATTGTGAACGCACAGTGGAAGATTTTAGGGATTTTTTCTTTAGTACTTTAAATTTTTGGGTAAACAATCTAGTGTAAGACATGAATATTTGTAGTGTTTTCTCTTTATTTGCTTTAGCTTGTATTTAGGGTATTCTCTTGTATACTTCCTGTGTACTTGGGCTATGCCTATTTACTTTGAATAATATCTCTTATTACCTATAAAAAAAAAAGTAGTGCGAACCCTCAGTTTGGCCTCATGGAATTAATTCTGTAACAGAAGTTGATATAGAACATAATTGATGCAAGGCTACACTAAATGTGAATAGATTCTCTAGTATAAGTTGGGCATTCTTTGGTTAGAATCATTGATCCAGCTACATCATATCAAGAGCACATAACTTGTTTCACGATGTGGGATTAATCTCCCTTGAAACCCTGACAATAAGCAAGAGAAATATCGAGAAGAACAATATAATGCAACAGATAACCTGCATTTTTGAGGACCCCCACTTCGTATTGCAGCGATTTTCTTGTCCAGCAGTTCACGGTCATCGACTAGCACCTCAGACGCCACGGAAATACCATGTCCGTCCATTCCAATTCGATTCCTACAACTACCACAAGGAAAAAAAAACCTACCCAAAAGAGAGGAAAAAATAACAATATATACCTTAAACACAGCGATTACATGAACGAAAACAGTCTGTCTGTCTGTGTGTGCGCGTGAAAAAAAAAAAGCAGAAAAAAGCAGAGAGAAATTGTGGGAAACGCAGCAACGTTCGAATGTATTTGTAGCGTATAGATTAGGACCTGGGAGTGAAGCGGGGCGGAAGAGATAAGCAACGACTGCGGCCGGAGGTTCGGAGAGGCTTGCAGATGATGATGCTTTGTACCCGAAAACTCATTTGGCAAAACCTCTACTATGCACTTACTCCCCTTGCTTCATTTTGAACCCAAAACATATACTATGTTCTCCATCATTGATACCCATGTTCCCGATGTTTGTTTGTGACCCACTCCAAAGAATCCATGATTGTATCGATAATATGCTCATTACTAATCCATATCAAAATAAGTTATTAAATTGTTGGTACGTAGATTGTCGTTCGCATTAAATTGTAAGATTTAATTTATAATATTTAAATTTTATAAATATAAATTTTTAATAAATATATTCTTAATTTGTTATGTTAATTAGTAGTATAAAAGTTGTGTCGTACTATTGAAAAATTACTTACCACCCCGTGAATAATTACGGGAAAATATTTTTCAAGTTGTTGTCCGAACTTAAAAGTTTTAAATAGAGAAAAGATGGACAATCACGTGGACTTTATAATTTTTATTACTTAATTTAATGGTGTCCAAAATATTTATATGGATAATAATAAATATTGTGGATCTCGCTTTAATGTATTTATGTTTAGCATTTAAAATCTTCAAGTCCTGGTTATAATTTAAAGAAATCTTTATCTAAAAATTTGTATCCTAGATCGTTTTTGGCGATGAATTGATCCGTATCGATTCTAAAGTTTTTAAAACTAATATATATCAGTTCAGTTTCAAAATTTTCCCAAAATCAAACCAAACCGAATCGGTTACACCCATACTTATTTATACATATTCCCATATGGAAGGACAAGTGCCTTCCTAAACCTGTGACTTATCCAACCTAGTCCCTAACTACTATACTTCCCCTCTCAGTAAAGGTGAATGATTTGATTGGTGTTGAAAATTGGAAATGGAATACATAAACTATAAGGGCAAAATTTACAAATGTGGATGTTGAAACTATATTGCAAGTTTTTTAAGTCTGATAAACAGAGAATATAAGCATATTTGATGGTAGGGGTGAAAACTGACGCCGACCGACCCCTGAAAAAATAGGGGAGCCATCGATCGTAACCTAATTGATGGGGAGGAAGAAACCAATCGAGGCGATTTTCGGTCGGCATCGGTTCCCCTAGCGGTAATTATCTTTTGAGAGAATAATGAGAGAGAGAGGGAATTGCAAAAATTGAGAAGAAGAGACTTAGGAAGAATAAGACACATCTCGAAACGACACCGTTCTACTTAAACTTAACTGGAATGGCGTCGTTTCGATAAGGATATATTAAAAAAAATGATTATTATATCAGTCGGTTTAGCAATCTGGTCCAGCTTCAAACCACGACTGAACAACTGAACGTCGATTTCTTCAAATTGCAACCGCATGCCGATTGGTGGAGAGTTCTCCATCGGTTCCGGCCGATTCCTAACATGACCGATCGGTTCGCATCTGTGGTTGTCGGTGGCGTCGATTTCTGTACAACCCTATTTGACAGTATACAAACTTTGGTATTTACTCTATTAAAAGTGGTTATCACATACAAAAAACACTAATTGATAGAAGTTATGGAGAATCCTCAAGTAGATTGCAGACTTTCTGGAAAAAGGTTATAGAATTTATCTACTTCCAATGATGGTTAAGGCAAAATTCTGTTATGTATGAAAAATGTTTTCTTCATCCTACTACATTAGTTACACAAGCAATGATGCATTTGTAGGAGTTTCAGAATGCCATAGTTGAGAAGGTGTGGCCTAGCAATATCATTTCATATGAGCAACAATGTTGGTTGCCACCAGTATCCCTAGGGATAAAGGCAAACAAGAATGTAGTTGTAGAAAAGAAGCACAAAAGGATAGGGATTGGGGTGGTGATCAGAAATTCAAAAGGGGAAGTATTGGCAATAATGAGAGCCCCTGTTGAGTTTTCTATAGATTGTCTTGTAGCAGAAGTAAGGGCAACACTAAATACTTGTGTAAAGATAGTTACACAAGCAATGATGCATTTGTAGGAGTTTCAGAATGCCATAGTTGAGAAGGTGCAGCCCAGCAGTATCACTTCATATGAGCAATAATGTTGGTTGCCACTAGGGGTGAAAAACGGACCTATCTGTTCGATTCAAAGCCAAAACCGAGACCACACCAATACATTGAAAAAATGAACATCTCGACCGAAATCGGCCGATGAAGGGAAAGAAAACCGTTGAAATTGGTCTTGGTTTTCTACCGGTCGGTTCGTCGGCGTCGTCGGTGGTGTGAAGAGAGAGAAATAGAGGAATGAGAAACACTGAAACAGATTCACTTAAACTCAAACTCCATCATCACATATTCACAAAATTACAAGATATACAACAAATATAAAATGATTTATAATAAATATCACACTATCATAACACTATCGGTACTCTTGGAAAAATAAAAGAACCCTGGTCCCCATCAACAAACCTTAACGAATCGGAGATTGGAGCTTGAAACGACGCAAATGGATGAAACGACGTAAATGGATGGAGGGAGAGAGGGAGAGAGGGACGGCGTTGGAGAGAGAGAGAGCTGGGCCGCTACCGCTGATGCCGCTTCCGCTGGAGAGTGGAGACTGAGAGGATTGCGCCGATGTGGATGCTGGAAGGGATGAGAGCTGAAAGGAGTGCTGACTGCTGAGGGAGTGAGGGGCGCTTGAAATGAAAAGTGACTGAGGGGAGGGTTGTTTAAACCCTAGGCAGAAACGATGCCGTTTGGCATAAGCCAAACAGTGCCATTCTCTTTTTTTGAAAGGTTTTAAACTGCATAAGAAAAACAACGTCGTTTCACCTATCTAAGTGAAACGGTATCGTTTTATAATGGATTGTATGTAAAAAAAAAGGTTTAAGACGTCGGCCGATTTATCGGTTTTCTCCTAGTTCGAACCAAGACCGAACTGGTCGATGCCGGTTTTGATAAAATTTCCCTGCTCGCTGACCAGTTCCCTGCCGGTTTCGGCCGGTTCCGTGATCGGCCGGCCAATCTGAGTCAGTCCCGGCCGGTTCTTCAATTTCTTTTATAGCCCTAGTTGCCACCAGTATCTCCATGAATAAAGGCAAACAAGAATGTAGCTGTGGAAAAGAAGCACAAAAGGATAGGGATTGGAGTGGTGATCAGAAATTCAAAAGGGGAAGTGTTGGCAACAATGAGAGCCCTTGTTGAGTTTTCTACAGATTCCATTGCAGCAGAAGTAAGGGCAACACTAAATACTTGTTTGCTTTGCAGGAATTTGGGACTGCATAATGTTATTTTGGAAGAGGATGTAAAAAATAGAGTTGATGTTGTGAATAAAGTGGAGGAAAATTTAACTATGGACATTTAGTGGAGGACAATAAGTTATTCACAAGAGGCCCAGCTGCTTGGAAGATACAATATGTCAAGAGGGATTTCAATCAAGTACTCGTTTGGATACAAAAACTATATCAACTCATCTCATCTCATCATTATAATTTTTCTAAATTTTCTCACAAAATATAATAAACAATTCAACTTTTTCAAATCTCAAAATAATAATAATATTAAAAAAATAATATTTTATTTAACTCATCTAAAACTATTTTATCTCATTTTATCACACTATTAGGGGTGAGCATCGGTCGGTCCAAACCGAAAAAACCGGACCGGACCGGTCATTTTGGACCAAACCGGACCGGACCAAAATTGGTCCGGTCCAATTTTTTTTGGACCGAATACATTCGGTCCGGTCCACGGTCCGGTTGTTTTTCGGACCGGACCGAACCGAATATATTTATATATATTTTTTATATATAATTAATTATATATATAATTATACTATATAACTATATTAATACTACTATATATTTATATAGTTGTACTAATGGTTATATTAGTTATTATATTAGTTTAGTTATACTATATTATAGTGATTTATTATAAGTTATAAGTTTATAAGAAATTATAACTATATTATATATTAGTATAAGTTATAATGATTTAGTATAGTTATAAGTATAGACTATAGACTATAGTTATACTTATACAATTATACTTATACTAAATTACTAATATATAGCTATAGCCTATAGCCTATACTATATTACTAATAGTCTAATACTTTATACTAATACTATTATATAGTTATACTAATAGTTATATTAGTTTAGTTATACTATATTATGATTTATTATAACTATATTATATATTAGTATAAGTTATAACGATTTAGTATAGTTATAACTATTAACTATAGACTATAGTTATACTTATACAATTATACTTATACTAGTATTACTAATATATAGCTATAGCCTATACTATATTACTAATAGTTTAATACTTTATACTAATACAGTTATATAGTTATATAGTTATACTATAATATTATATATTTATAATATAATTGTCATTATAGTATTAGAATCATAAATTATAATATTTATAATACATTGAATTTGAGTCATTTACATACTCTAAGTTAATAACAAATTATATAATTTTCATCTAACGTAATCCTATCACTAACTAATATATAATTATACTATATTATAATTAAGTATAGACTATAGTTATACAGTCATACTTATACTAATATTACTAATATATAGTTACATTATATTACTAATAGTTTAATACTTTATACTAGTACTATTATATAATTATACTAATCATGATTCATAATAACTAATCACTATAAGTCTATCACTATATATATTTAGTATCAATGTATTAATATATTCTTTAATGTATTACTAATACTATTAAGTATTAAGAGTTATAATATAAATTATAATATATGTATAATTTATAAATTTATAATAGTATGTATAATTAAATATTTTATTCTTATTTATAATAATATGTTAAGTATGTATCTTTCTCAATTATAGATATAATATGTATGGATAATTAAATTATTTATGCTTATTGCTTCATATATAAAATGTTAAAAGTTGTATATGGCTCATTATGCATTAACATACTTTAAGTTAGTAATAAAGTAATAATTAACATCATCATTCATCAATAATGTAATTTTCATCTAATTTATTATCATTGACCATATAAAATATTTTTTTATTGAGTTTGTTACATAATTCACATTAATAAGTCACTTAGTTTAATTTAGTATTGTAAATAATTTTTTTTCTTAATTGATTTATTTTTTATTAATTGATTTAAAAAAAAGAAAAAAAGAAGAAGGTTGGACCGAATGGATCGAACCGGACCGGACCGGTCCCCTTGGATGTTCGGTCCGGTCCAATTAATAGACTAAAAACCTTCGGTCTATCTCCAGACCGGACCGGACCGGACCATGTACAGCCCTACACACTATCCAAACCATTATTAACAAAAGATGCTTTATTGAGTAATTCTGTAAAAGTTGATATAGAAGAGATACCAACTATGTTAAAGTGGCTGTATTATCTGATTTTTTTTTTTTTTTGACTGTGGCTGTATTATCTGATTTGAATACTCATTAATGAATGAAAGTATGTTTATTTTTTTTAAAAGTTCATACTTATTCGTATAAGGAGAGTTATTATTTATTTTGAGGTGACATTTGAGGTTATGTTCCTATAAAAGAATTAAAAAACAGAAAGAAATATTAAACCTTCTAAATTAAATAGAAAATAAAAAGAAATCCCACGAAATGACCCTCACGAGCCGACTTCGTTAGAATTAAAACGAGGAAAAACCCAAGGCCCAGTTCCCAAACCGGAGCTCCGATCTGTTCGCTCACAAGTTCACAAACCCTAATTTAGAGGCTAAAAGAGCCAATCCCCCGCCATACGAAACCAACCATTCACGGCAACGTCGTGCCGACCATCTTGCTCTTATCCTGTCCTCGAAGAAGGACGTCTCATTTAGCTGAGGGTCTCTGCTCTCTATTATCTCAGTGAGCTCTTTTCTGTATCGGGTATCGATTTCCGTTTTGTTCCTTCAAGGTTTTTTTCCTCATTTTGGTGAATTTCTGCATATATTTTTTATTTTTCTTGCTTGGGTATATGATGTGGTTGAGCTTGGGTGTTGTTTGTTGTTGTTGTGGCTGGTCTGCTGTGTGGTTGGAAATTGGGTTCTAGTGTTGTGCTCCTGTCTGATGGTAGTTGCGGGTCGTGGAATTTGGGAGTTCTTTGTTTGTTTATGATTTCCAGTTCAGGTATTATTATCCTCGTTTCCCTTTGGTTTCAATATATTATTTGAAACTGTGTTTTTTTGTCTAATCTTGACCTCGATGGTCCAGTTTTTCAAAACCATGGTGATGTATTCGTTTGAAAATGATCTCCCTTGTGTCAAATAAGGAATTTGTCCCGCCATCTTAATCTTTTCCCCCTTTTTCTCTTATCCATTGCTTGTACGATCTTCATCTGGTTTAGATGATTTCATAAGAAGCTGGATCTGAAAGGAATGAGTGGAAAGGAATGAGCGGTGCTTTGAAGATAGGGAGCACACGATGGCGGAGCTTCAGAATTTTTTGTACACACATTATTGCTTTGATTTTCAGTCATTGTGCTTAATGGAAACAATGCTCAGGATTTCCCGTCCTTAATATATCGACCCTAGAATGTATTTAGGTGTTCTTTTGTATACTTTCTGTGTACACGGGCTATGCCTATTTCATTCGTATCAATAAAATTTACCTCTTATAAAACAAAAAAGAAGAAGCTGGATCTGAATCCAGTTGATCTATATTCCTGGTGTTGAATTAGGACTGTTGACTGTTTGCAAGGGATGCTTGAATTTCCATTGAAGGGTGTTGTTGTGGAACTGGGTTATCGATGTCTGAGTGCTGCATACATTGATATAGCTGTTGGGGTTGTGATATGAGATGGTTGCTGGTTGAAAATTATATGTTTGCTGTTGGGGTTTGGTGTTATCTATTTTGAAGGTGAAAGTAGGTGGTTTGTTTTGGGGACATGGAAATGATCTTGGATGTGTGGTTGTTATTTGGACAGGGGGAAGGCAGCGGCTGTGTGGTGTTGTGCTAGTTGTGTTTCTTCAGATCAGTGGTGGTAGGTGTTGTTGAGGAGAATATTAAAAATGAGTTCAGGCAGTGGGAGCAGGAGCAGGAGCCGGAGCCCATTGGATCGTAAGATCCGTTCTGATCGCTTTTCCTATCGTGATGCACCTTACAGAAGAGATCATCGTCGGGGTTTCAGGTTTTCTGACTATATATTATTTATTTGTTTGCATAAGATGTGGGCTAGGGAGGAAAAAGTAAGCTCTTATGTTTCACTAGAGATAGTCTCTGGATGTAATTATCATCCTATCTGTGCCAAGGAAGACTGATTTTTGGATTTGCTTTGTTTTTTGCACTATTGTTTGGAAATATTGCAAGGTAATCTAAGCTGTAGAAATCCTTTCCCCCTTCCTCCCAATAATTTGTGCTCTGTAATTAATGATTTTTAATGTATGATTATATGTCTGGTCACTTTTTTCTATACATATATTCAGTGTTTGAGTGATGTAGTTTTATTTTTTGAATGCAGTATTTTTGGGCATTGTTATTTGATAATGTATTTGGTTATTTTGACAAGAACTTGTCTAGGATACTAACTTGTTGTTTGGAATTTTTATGGTTTGTAGTTTATCAATTTTTCTATACAGGGAAAAGGATAGGGGTCACTTTTGACCTTCTGGAGGTTAAAACTTTTGGCACATTTAAAACTGATGTAAATTTTTGTCATCTGTTGCCCCCCCTCTCTCTCTCTCTCTTTCTCTCGCTCTCTCTCTCTCTCTCCAGTCTCCACCCCCACCCCCCATGGGCCCAAGGCAATTTTGTACTTACTCTCACTAAGAACACACCAATAGTTTAATATTCCGTGGCCTTCCTTTTTTCTGAAATCAGTATTTATTTGTGATGTCATGCTTTGCTAAATTCCTTTTTTTTTTCAAGAATAAAGAAAGGTGATAGAAATTTGATCTTGGAAGTAGAATTTACCATCCATTATTTTCTGCATAATGTTTACTGTATTTGGTTTTGCTTCCAGCCGCGACAATCTTTGTAAGAATTGCAAACGTCCAGGTCATTTTGCTAGAGAATGCCCTAACGTGGCAATTTGTCACAATTGCGGCCTGCCTGGGTGAGTAAACTTTTTTGACAGTGCTTTCTGATTAGAACACATGTTCATCAAAGTTAAATTGTGTGTACATACTTAAAGGCGTTGCTCTTTTCATTTTCTCACTTAGTTTTTGAAGACTTCCCAAAGTGTATATGTCATAGAATAGAGATTAGCCAGTTTATGCTTTTGGTTGAAACATGCAAATCCTGATATCTTTAATTTTGACTTTTTCACCACATCTCACAGTGTCACCTCCACCAATAATTTAACCACCTTTCTGCAGCTGCTATTACAGCCTCCATAACTACCAAAAACCAAAATCTCACCTTACCACAACCACTACCAGCGAGTAGCTATTCCATCCCATGCACTGTGTTTGAGGTTCTAGTGCCACTTCCAAAATTACCCAATTCTTCATTATCTTTATCAACACATTATCTGCTCCATCCTCACCCTTAAACCAATGCCATTGTCGCTGCATAACAGTGGCATCAATCAATTCGTGATGCAAACATAGAGTTGCCTTGATCGTGGTACCAGTAACACCATTTTTTTCACCACACCCATCAGAATGTTGTCTCTGCCACCTTATCTCCGCCTCTGTTCCACTTCATTTTCACATCTGCCTCTCCCTCATCAGCTTAATAAACAATGGAGACTTTTGGCTCGACACCCTCTCGTCAATTGCAGCCAACACTACCACCTCCATTTTGTGTCTTATGTCTATTGTATTGTTAGTGTCTGAAAAGGAAGGGGGGTGGCCCTAGGCAATAACAAGGTTGTGGTGTGTAAGAAAAAAAGCTCATGGTCGTTAAGATTTTCCTAGCTTTTCTAATTTGCTGCAGACCCAACCTTCATATGATTAGATTAACCTTAAGCTTAGACCAATCTCAATGCAAAATAATGGGATCCTCAAAGGATGAAAACAGAAATTTTTGCATGGTTTGGATGTTCCAGAAGTGGAGCTTTGACTTCTTAAGACTTTCATTATTTCTAGCTAAATGAGAGCAGGACCTTATATGCCTCTTCCAATGGTGTTGATAGCATTTCTTCTGTTTTTCATTTCTTTTAATAGGACTTTCCATTCAATATTGGCATATGCTTCTGTTCAGGCACATTGCTTCAGAATGCAGTACAAAGTCACTATGCTGGAACTGTCGAGAACCTGGCCACATGGCCAGCGATTGTCCAAATGAGGGCATCTGTCACACCTGTGGTAAGGCAGGGCATCGTGCTAGAGAGTGCACGGCTCCCGCACTACCACCTGGGGACTTGAGGTTGTGCAACAACTGTTATAAGCAGGGCCACATTGCAGTTGACTGTACAAATGAGAAGGCGTGCAACAATTGTAGGAAGACAGGTCACCTGGCACGGGATTGTCCAAACGAGCCCATCTGCAACTCGTGCAATGTAGCTGGACATATGGCTAGACAGTGCCCAAAATCCAATGTTCTCGGAGAGCGCAGTGGTGGTGTTCGCAGCGGTGGTTACCGCGATGTTGTATGCAGGAACTGCCAGCAGCTGGGTCATATGAGCAGGGATTGCATGGGCCCCATGATGATTTGTCACAACTGTGGTGGACGGGGGCATCTGGCATATGAGTGCCCTTCTGGCAGGTTTATGGATCGTTATCCGAGGAGGTTCTGATGCACGTTGATCGTGTTCTGGGATTTTCTAGATTTTTATGCTTTTACCTCAAGGACAAGTTGCCTAGTTTTGGAGAAATTAAAGGTTGAAATTTAATAGATTCCAAGAAGTGGATTCGGAACTTCCTTTGGTAGGGATATATGCTTTATATTGATGTTGACGATTTATTTTGCTTATTAGTAGGATCGTGCTTGATGACTTTGGAATGGATTTAACTGATAATAAAACTGAATGCCAATTGTGTGACCAGATGATGGATGTGATGATGTATCATTCCCTGGCTGAATTAATCGAACTCTGTTTCTAATGTATTATTATTATGACTTCTATTTTCCATGATTTAAAAGCTTGCATGAATCATAATTACAGACTCTGCGGCGACCTCAGACGGCATCTTCATCCTTTTGGTAAAATTGTTTGTGCATCTGGTGTTGGTGTTTTGATTGCATCTAAGAAAGAGTATGAATCAGAAATTGCAGTTTTTCTTTTTTGGTATAAGCCCACTAAGGTTAGGTTTGGATAGTGATTTAAGATAAAATGAGATGAAAGTTGAATAAAATATTGTTAGAATATTATTATTATTTTGATATTTGAAAAAGTTAAATTGTTTATTGCATTTAATGTGAGAATTTGTGAAAGTTGTAATGATAAAATAGGATGAGATCGGTTGAGAGTGTTTCTCGATCCAAACTGAGCCTAGCATTCTTGCCATTGCCTCTCTTAGGTTAAGAAAATGATCCTATTTTTGGGTCAAATATCAAAAGAGTCCATGATTTTAAACGATTCCCTACTTACTCATTGGGCTTTTAATTTTGAGGCTTACTTAGTACAAGCGGTTTAGTGCACTAAATCACGTATCAACACTTACATAATTTTTTTTATTAAAAAAAATAAAAGAAAATTTTTTTTGATAAAAAAAATAAAAGAAAAATTTTTTCGATAAAAGAATAAGGTCCTCGGGTTTTGCTACACAACCTCCTACTATTCATTCACACTCCACACTCCACATTTTTTAATATTTTAAAAAAAAAATTTTGAATTTTTTTTTTTTTAAATATTTCAAATTTTTTATTTACTATTCATATAAAAATTATTTAATAAAAAAAATTAAAAAAAAAATTTTAAAAAAGATGGAGTGTGGAGTGTTGAAAAGTTGGAAAGATTTATTAAAATTGTTTATACCTAAGAAGATCCAAACTGTAGGTTTTGAAAGAGGGATACCACCAAAACCAAAGTTTTTATCACTTGAGCAGACTTTTAGGAGTTTATGTTGAATGGCAAGTGGCTATAAATAATAAAATAGTTTAAAACATTGAAATTACATAAAAATATAAATTCAATTTAAAAAATTATACGAAGAACTGGGGGCAACGAACTAACGTTGCCCTCAGATTTGTTTTCAAATTATTTCATGTTTTTCATATTGTTAATTTTTAAAACTATTTATTTTGTTAGATTTCTTTTCTAGTTTTATATTTCTTTTTTATTTTTCTCCTTTTTTTTATGCTTTAGAAAAACTTAAGCATTTTTTTAATATTTTTTGAAAATGTGGAATGCTACGATAGGTTTTTTAATATTTTTCCTCCAATCTCCATTAAATATATAAATCACAAAAAAATTAAAATTTGAATTTAGGGTTTCTTACCTTTGGACCTTTGGTGACGAAGATGAAGAGAGAGGCACCGGGTGCGAGAACTTAGAGAGAGAGAGAGAGAGAGAGACTGAGAGCGAGGGATAGGTGAGAACAAAGAGGAAGAAGGTTCGGGAACGGGGAATCGGGAAAGGGGGGGCTGGGGGGGATTGATATTTTTAAACCCAAGCATGAAACGATATAGAGAGAGACTGAGAGCGAGGGATATGTGAAAACGAAGAGGAAGAAAGTTCGAGAACGGGGAATCGGGAAAGGGGGGCAGGGGGATTGATATTTTAAAACCCAAGCATGAAACGAAGTCGTTTCATGCCTGGGTTATTTTTTTTAATATAAATATATAAATAGATGCGGGGCGGGGCGGGGGTCACCCTTATCCCGCCCCCGCCCCCTGATGTTGACCCAAATGCGGGTGGGGCGGGTGGCCCTGCCCCCAACATCTGGCGGACGGGGTGATCCGCCCCGCCGCATGGGGGCGAGGCGGAAGCGAGGCGTGGCAGTGGGGGCGGGGCCCCGCTGCCCACCCTTAGTATTAGTTGCGCATAAAGATTAGAAATTCTCAAAAAATAAAAAATGCTTTTGATCTTAAATACTCCTTGAAAACTCACCATACTGAAAGCACAAAAGTTTCAAGTTATGGATTTGGTAGAAGTCTAGAGAGTAATATAAGAAGCTCAAAAGACTACCACTCAAGGTTGCAATTATCAAAATGAATATATATATATCAGACAAGAATAGTATATTTCAACAACACATACAAGCCGTTCTTTCAACAGCACATGCAAGTGGCAAAGGAAGGATGGAGGTTTCGTGGTTTCAAATGAAGAGAGGGCTCGGTTTTAGGGTTTCGAATTAGAGGGTAGGGAGGGATGTAGGTGAGTGGCAACAGGATCTCTGGGGCAAAATAGGTAGAGGGAGAAATAGAGGAACCCAAGCGACGACGGAGGGATGAAGATGAGCAATGGTAGCAAGTATTGCTTTAGGACTTGGGGCGGTAGATTGCGCTGAGGGACAACGAGGATTCAACAAGAAGCTTAGGGTTTCAAAATTGAGAAATGAGAGATGAGTTCGGCTTATCGAATGAAACCTGAGGGACGACGAGAGGATTCAGGGTGGTAGGTTGTGCTGAGGGACGATGAGCGGATTCGGCCTCTGGCGAGAGGCTTAGGGTCTCAAATGGAGAAATCAATCGAAATAAGAGATGAGAGTTCGATAGAGGAGATATCAGTCAGCATAAAGATTTTTTTTCCATGTGGCTATAGCCACATCACTCGATAGAGGTATTCGGTAGAATAATTTTGTGGGAGTAGCATTTTCTTTTCGTTAAAAGAAATGACATTTGTAGCCCTTCAGGCATGTTTGGAAGGTGAGACAAAATATAAAATTTTCATCTCATCTCATTTTATTATTACATTTTTTTTAAATTCTCATACAAAATATAATAAACAATTCAATTTTTTCAAATCTCAAAACAATTATAACATTAAAAACTAATATTTTAAACTTTGAAATAAGATAAAGAATTTTCATCTCACCCCAAATCTGTCCTAATGTAAGCGTTGCAAATTTTAAACTAATAATGTAAGCGTTGCAAATTAAAAAAAAAAAATTAGTAAATATGAGATCTACATAAAGAATTAATTTTTTAATTATAATTTATATTCTTTAGAAAAAAAAGATAATATTTATACAATTCAAAACTATATCTAATATTACAATTAAAAGGTGTATGAATTTATTAGAGATATCTAGTGAACCCGACAAGAATTAACCATAGGCAGTCACGATAGTAGGTTTACCACTCTTGCACTTGCCTTGGTTGGCTGTGGTCTTGTGTTGACAAAATCCACGTTTGGAGACTGCTCGGGCTCTCTCTCTCTCCCCCAAAAATCTCACACTTTTTCACAGGCTCACGAAAACTTACCGTTTTGTGTTCTTAAGTCTTTATTATCCCCAGCTCTCGCAGCAGCAGCAGCGCCCAGGACCGCTACATACCAGTAGCATCAGGTTCGTTCCCATCTCATTTTTCTTCAAGTTACGATATTTAGGGTTAGGCTAATTTGTTGTTTTCTTTTCTTTTCTTTTTTAAAGATAAGATTTTTATTTATATATTCGCATTTGCATGGTATTTTTCAATAATTGGTTTGCTCGGTTTTGATTCCCCCCCCCCAAGACCTAATGATGTTGCATTCCCGTTTGATTCGAATCTGGGTTCGTGTTATTTTATTCTATTTTTGAATCTGGAGGTACCAATTTTTGTGAGGGCGCTGATTTGAAAGAAAAACAGGGGTTTTGATGCTCTTGGGAAAAGAATAAAAGTGTAGAACGAATAAAAAGATATGCTTGCTAGTTGGAGTTGAGCAGGAGATGGGTGGTATGACGCAGGAGACGGCCAGTGCCGTGCAGGAGACTGAAGTGGCCGACGAGGCAGGTTCTATTGGAGATTTGGCTGATGTAACTGAGCAGACGGGGTTGGCGGATGTGGCTGATGCAGCCAGTGATGTGCCTTACGTGGTGGTGGAAAAGGGTGAGTCTCACTTGGCAGTCGTGATGGAGGTTGCAGAGAAGGATGATGCAGCTGAGTTGGCGGAGGATAAGGATGTGGCTGACTTGGTTGAAATGGCAGAGGTCGTAGAGAAAGAGGATGTGCCATATTTGGCAGAAACGTCAGAGGCTGCAGTGAAAGAGGATGTGGCTGCTTTTGTGAAAACCACGGAAATGACAGGGGCCACGGAGGGTGACGTGTCTGATTTGGCAGGAATGACAGAGGCTGCAAAGAAAGAGGAAGTGGCTGACTTGGTGGAAACACATAAGGTTGTAGAGGAGGATGATGTGGCTCACTTGGCAGCAATGCCTGAGGTTGCTGAGAAGAAGGACGTGGCTGACTTGGTGGAGATGACAAAGATTGCGGAGGAGGATGGGGCTGACTTGGTAGAGATGGCAGAGGTTGCAGAGGAGGATGGGGCTGACATGGTGGAGATGAGGGAGGCTGCAGAGACAGGGGGTGGGACTGACTTGGAAGAAGTGACGGGGGAGACGAATTTGGATGGTCAAGTAGCAGAGAATGTGGATTTGTCAGGCCCAGCAGCTGTGGAAATGGATCTAACTGGCCCATTGGTTGAGGAGATGAAATTGGTAGAGGTTGCTGAGGAGGATGGACCTAGGGAGGCTGCAAAGATTGTGGGTGGGGCTGACTTGGCAGAAGCAATGGAAGAGACAAATTTGGATGGTCGAGTAGCAGAGAATGTGGATTTGTCAGGCCCATTAGTTGGGGAAACGGATTTTATGGGCCCGTTGGTTGAGGAGACAGATTTGACAGGTCCAGTGGCTAAGGTGGCTAAGGTGGCGGATTTGGCTGTTCTAGTGGATGAGGAGATGGCTATGGCAGGCACAGTTGTGGATATGGCTTTTGGTGGCCATGTAGGTGGGATGAAAGAAGCAGTAGATGAAGCAAATGCGACTGAAGTGGAAGATGAGATTGTGGAGGCAGGGGAGGACTTGTCAGAGAAGGCCATGGAAGCAGAGGATTCGGAAGCAGTAGAGGTGGCAGAAAGGGCAGAGGAGACCTCGGAGGCTGGGGAGGAAATGGATGTAATGGAGGAGGTGGAGATGGTGGAAGCAAGTGGGGTTAGTAGTGGAGGGAAGAGAAGGCGTGGCAAGAATTCTCGGGCCATGGCGAGAGTCCCAGCAAGGAAGAAGATGGAAGAGGATGTTTGTTTCATTTGCTTTGATGGGGGCGATCTGGTGCTTTGTGATCGCAGGTCTGATTACCATTGGCATTTTTCTTTGTGATATTTTTCATACCAGTATTTTGCTTCCTCACCAAGGTTTGTAACTAATTCAGTGAAATTGGTATTTTGGGAATTATCAGGGGATGCCCTAAGGCATACCATCCTTCTTGTGTTAATCGTGACGAGGCATTCTTTCAGACTAAGGGTCGATGGAATTGTGGTATGTTGCTGTTTTGGCCTTTGATTCTCTTTTTTTACTTTGAATTTGTGTTGTTAAGGTTTTGGAAAGTGATGGTGTACATCTGATGTGACCTCTAAAGCACTGAATTCTAGACTCAGATGAACCTTAGCTGTAACTCTAGAACCTTGATGGTAATAATAGCATTGTTTGTTCATCTACTATAGGCATTATTATCTGTACTTGCAGTTTAGTTTTTGCATTTTATATGATCTTTATGTTCTTTTTGCCAATCATCATATTATTGAGAACATTAGAAACTACCCATCTTTAGTACTCATCTGGGTTCGAATGCATGCTATTCTTTGCAAAAGGCTGATGTACACAACAGCCAGTGGTGGACTGGTGTGATGGACTCATTGGACTAGAAGTTCCATCGATAATCCTCGACCAACACACTGTTTTACGTTTTGCAAAGCTTGTCATGTTGGTTATGTTCGCATGAAGTATAGGCTATGTTGGCTTAATAAAAAATTTCAACATTTTTTCAGCTTCTATCCAAACATCTTTCAACCTAGAAAAAATAAAAACTTCTACTTCAACATTTCATCTGATCATTTGCCTAGATTTTAGCGAAAACGCCGAAAAGTAAAAAACACAAACCAAAGCAATTTTACAAAAAAAAAAAAAAATGTTCAAATTTTCTTATCTACTTCACAAAATTCAATTAACAATACAGCTAAAAAGAACACTAAAGAATTCTCTTTAACATCCTCAAAACTTCTCTTAACCAAACATACCCAATGACCCATAGTTGTTTCTGGTGACAACTAGGGTCTTTGAATACCTGAACCGTAATGAACAAAGGTTACTACTTACAGATGTTGTCACTTATGCTGTTCAGCTAATTACAGGATTGAGGTGGTAATGGGGAACATCACTGGCAGCCCCTTTTGAAGACTTCTAGGCAGTGAGGAAAACCTGGTTCGAATGCTCAAGCTTTAGTTTGGCTCAAGCCTTAGTTTGGGATATTTCATATGATCGAGAGCTCTCTTGGGACCTTGCCGAGCTAATCTAAGTTGAATCATGTCTTAATTTGTTGTTTATCTAGGTTAGGTTGCTTCTCATTCAGTTTCAATTCATTTTGACTGAAGTAGGGGTAACTGAGTAATTTTATACTTGCGGGAATGGGATGTATGGTGTTTGTTTTTTTTTGGACATACAGGTTTGAGTTTCAACATATGAGACTTTGAAAACTTTAGAAGCCCTTATTAATAAGCCTTGTATTCTCACATACAAATCAAACCTTTGCTGTCATTTCACCAAGTCAGGCAATTGATACCATGCCAGTAATTCTTTTTTATTTTTTATAAGTAATAAGAAACTTTATTCCCAAGAATAGGCCAAGTCCAAGTACACAGGACGTATACAATACCATGCTAGTAATTCTTGTGGTTACATTTCTTTATCCATTGGCTAACCCTTATTCAATAGATTCGTAGCATCATGTGTTTTGTGGTGCCTTTTGATGGAGAGGAATGGTAGGTATTTTGAAGACCGGGAGCGTTCCTTGATGAGCTGAAAAGATTCTTCTACAACACTCTTTTTTCCTGGGCTTCGGTCATTGATTGTAATGGGGATAGTTTTCACAATTTGGTTGTATCCATTTCTAGTTCCTAGATGATGCTTGGTGCAATCCATGTATACTTACTGTATACTTGGGCTATGCATCTTTCCAATAAATAAAACTCTATTCTTACTTATAAAAAAAAAAAAAAAATGAGGCTATCATATGAACTTTAGTTTTCATGATCTGTTTTTGTTAAGTTACTGTTTTTTTATATGTTAGTGTTGTTAAGTTTCAATTACCTACTGAAATTCCCAACTTTTAACCTGATCTAATTGAAGCATTATTATGTTAATGGATTTTAGGTTGGCACCTGTGTAGCAACTGTGAGAAGAATGCCTACTATATGTGTTATACTTGTACATTTTCCTTGTGCAAGGCATGCATCAATGATGCAGTTATCTTATGTGTGAGGAGAAACAAGGGCTTCTGTGCAACATGCATGAAAACGGTCATGTTAATCGAACACAATCTGCAAGGAAACAAGGATATGGTATGTGTTTTATGCCTTTTTTTCTCTGCTATTTTTTTTTCTTTGTCTGTTTTTCTTATTTTGTTTTTTGTTATGTTTTTCTTTTCTGTTCTTTGCATGTGCTTTTCCTTGGACGGGTCATTCTCCTTGTTAGTGATGTGAATGATGAACAATGTAGATGTAGTTTAAATTATATGTGACATGGTTGGGTTTGAAGTGTATTAAAAGGCCTCAGAATTTATCCATATTTATAGTTCAATTGTTGGGCATTATTTATTATTCCATTTTCTCTTTATTAATTGAGACTTTGCTTTTCCACCAACTTTTTTCTATTCAATAAAATCTTATTTTATCTATAAAAAAATGAGACCTTGCTTGTCCTTGGATGGATCATTCTTTGCTGTTGCATTTTGTTACTATTTGTGCATTCACCTCGGGTAGTGCTGCTCTAGCTGCACTACATGTGTAATACTTTTTGGAGCAGTGCATAATTTGACTCTTAACTCTGTAATACTCAGGTTATTCTACCTTTTATATGAAAGCTCAGACCAGTTCTCTTTCTAGAATTTATGACTTTTTGTTCTTCAACTTATCCCTGAGTGGGTTCTTTCTTTTGTATGTTTCTTGTATACTTGGTTTGTGCTACTTTGTACTTTCAAAATTGGCTTATAGAAAGAAGGGTTCATTTGTTTGAGTCTCCAATGCTCAAACATCCGTAAAGACTACTACTTATTGTATGAAAAATTACACCTTCATCTTTAAAGTACTAGGGGTTTTACACTTTGCACCCTAAACTACCAAAACAGACACATTGCGCTTTGAAACTTCTAAAAACTGACACTTTGCAACTTCTATTAAGATCTTAATTTTTTCTTTTCTTCATCATGAACTAGGGTAAAAAGGGTCAGCTTTTGGTAGTATGAAGTTGCAATGTATTGGCTTTGATAGTGTGGGGTGCAAAGTGCGGAACCCTTGGTAGTTTGAGGGTACAAACTACAAAGAATATTTATCCCTTACTGACATGTACAAGTCTATGTTTGACATTAAATAAGCATGGCGACCATTTTACTGTTTTTTAAGGATTTGTTTCATGAGATTCTCCTCATTTCCCCCACTTAATTTTTTTTTGATAGGTAAACGATTATATTATATTAATGAGAATAGGCTTAGCCCAGGTACACAGGGGTTATGCAAGAGTTAAACCTATCTAAGAAGAAGGGAGGGATCCCCCACTTAATTACAATCATTTTTGTGAAACATACGGTTAAATGTAGTCTTACCCCCTCCGAGGTGGCTAAGGCTATATGGGATGACTTATTCTCAAGAGTCGGTTTGTCTTGGGTTATGTCTGGTAAACTGGTGGATTTCCTCGCGAGCTGGAGAGGACTATATGGAGATGCTCAGGTAGCAGCGATTTGGAGATTGGTACCAATATGCTTGTGTTGGTGTATTTGGAGTGAAAGAAATGCTAGATGTTTTGATAATCAAGAGAGAACTTTGGAGGAGATTAAAGTTTTCTTTTTTAAGTCTCTATTCTTATGGGCGGGGGCTATAGTTTGTAATGGACCTACGGTCCATGAATTTCTTCTTTCTATTGTAATCTCTAGTTAGGCGTTTTCATGTATACTTCCTGTGTACCTGGGCTTTGCC
The DNA here is from genome assembly GCA_029856935.1 of Cyclocarya paliurus. Classification (NCBI taxonomy): domain Eukaryota; kingdom Viridiplantae; phylum Streptophyta; class Magnoliopsida; order Fagales; family Juglandaceae; genus Cyclocarya; species Cyclocarya paliurus. Next base: position 21,458,889 of record CM056958.1, read on the forward strand.
TATTTATATGAATACAATATTGTGATTACCTATCAAAAAAAAATGTAGTCTTACCCCCTCCCACCGGCCTGCTCTTTATATCTGCATAGTGTGTGCTTTTGTTCCTTTTGCGTTTATTTCACTATGTATTGGCTGTTAGTTTTGTGATTCTTTTTACTCACTTTTCTATGCTTATGCATTTAGGTGTTTTCTTTTGTGCACGACCTGTGCACATGGGCTTCGCCTATTTCATTTGTTTGAAATAAAATTGTCTTTCTTACTTATCAAAAAAAGACTTTTCTATGCTTATGCAGGGTCAAGTAGATTTTGATGACAAAAGTAGTTGGGAGTATCTTTTCAAGGATTACTGGATAGATTTGAAAGAGAGGCTGTCTCTGACTTTAGAAGAACTCAATCAAGCTAAAAATCCATCAAAAGAATCTGATGTATTTGCTGCTAGACAGGAATCTCCTGATGAACTTTATGACGCTAATAATGATGAGGGGTCAGATTCAGACAGTTCTCCTGGTAATACAGAAAAAAGTAGCACTAAAAGGAGGGCCAAGAAACGATTGAAGCCCCGATCCAAGGAAACTGATTCACCAGCCCGTGCTAGAGCAACTGGTGCTGAAGGTCCTTCGACGGATGAAAATGCTGAATGGGGATCAAAAGAACTCTTGGAGTTTGTTATGCACATGAAAAAAGGTGACAGATCTGTTTTGTCTCAGTTTGATGTGCAGGCTCTCTTGCTAGAGTACATAAAGAGAAACAAACTCCGAGATCCTCGGCGCAAAAGTCAAATAATTTGTGATTCAAGGCTTCAGCGTCTGTTTGGGAAACCACGTGTGGGGCATTTTGAAATGTTAAAGCTTCTTGAATCCCACTTTCTTGTAAAAGAGGATTCTCAGGCCGATGAGCTTCAAGGAAGTGTTGTTGATACTGAAGGTAGTCAGGTGGAGAATGTTGGGATCTCTGATGCCCTTGTAAAGACCGGTAGAGATAAGAAACGTAAAACTCGTAAGAAGGGTGATGAGAGGGGACCCCAATCAAATCTTGACGACTATGCAGCCATTGATATTCACAACATTAATTTAATTTACTTGAGACGTAATTTAGTGGAAGAACTAATTGAAGATACGGAAATGTTACATGACAAAGCTGTTGGTTCTTTTGTGAGAATAAGGATTTCTGGTAGTGGTCAAAAGCAAGATTTGTATAGGCTGGTCCAAGTTGTAGGTAATTATTTCGTTAAATTTTCTTGCACCTCATTGATCCGAGTGTATGGGGAATAAGTCTCGCAAGATCATAAAGTTTCTTAATGGTTTTGTGACAGGTACATGCAAAGCTGCTGAGCCCTATAAAGTTGGTAAAAAGATGACAGATATCTTGCTAGAAATATTAAATTTAAACAAGACAGAGATCGTATCAATTGATATAATCTCAAATCAAGAATTCACCGAGGTGATTCAAGTCATTCAACATAGAACATTTCGTTCTTGTTATTTGCTAATGCAATTATTGTTATTGTCATAGTTGTCAATTATGTCCAAATTTGTAGCACTTACACTTTGGGTTAAGATTTATGCACACTTGTTTTATGTTGGCTTTTCGTTTTTATATATAAAGGATCTATTAATTTCTTCTTTTCATCTCTAGGATGAATGCAAGCGTCTGCGCCAAAGCATAAAGTGTGGACTTATCAACCGGCTGACTGTGGTGATTATATGCCCCATCTCCAATTTTATGTTTTATCATCTAAACTATCGATTTGCTGACAAAACTGGTTGTTCATAGGGAGATATTCAGGAGAAAGCAATGGCACTTCAAGAGGTCAGGGTCAAAGATGTAAGATTCTTGTCAATTGTCATTGCCATTCATTTTTTCTGCTTGTATGTCTATGCTCAATATTATAGAACTGTTAGTAGATTTTCTATAAATGTTAGTTGTATTGCAAGAAACATTTTAGAAAAACATTAACTGGTAATACGTTTTTGAGAGGGTGGATTAAAAAAGATCTCATCCTGCACACCTTGCTATGAGAGCCGATGATATCATTAGATCCTAAGATCATTGGCGGAACTTGTCTATCCAACAGTACTCATGTATGGATCAAAGTAACCTATCCGAGATGATACAACAGGTAGGAGGTGTAACCTTGGTTGCAGATATTTTTCAAATAGGCAAAGGTTGTGGCTGGGTGGAGTCTTCTGTCCCAAACCTTCCTCATCACCATCCTAGGTTTGCATTGGCAAAATGAGAATTAAGGCCTAGTGATGTTCCTTTGCGAAACTCTATTATGTTTGATATTATAGAACAGAAAAAAGTTTTGCAAAGACCTCCTGACATCTTCCCATTTAAGTTCCTAATTAATCCTACATGATTTTTCCTTCAGTAACTTTACCTCTTGAGAGATAATTATACCCAAAACTCTATTCACACCCAAAACTCTATTCACACTCAAAACTCTATTCATTGTTTGAGTTGCTTCTTGTAGGAGTTAAAGAGATTGCTACATCCCCACATTTATATTTCTTCATATTTGATGTCGTTTTATTGCATGGATAGTAGATAGCATCTGATATATTCTCTCTCTCTCTGATGCGTTATGTTCTCTGTCCTAATCCAGTGGCTGGAAACAGAGGTAGTGCGCCTCAGTCATCTTCGTGATCGAGCTAGTGAAAAAGGGCGTAGGAAGGAATATCCTTTACTCTTCAAGACCTTTTTGTTTTCTTTCTGTCTTTGGTTATGTAGTTGGGTTGCTTTTATTAGGTTTTTTCAGTTTCCAACATGCAGGAAAGTGTGGCTTGAGGGCTATAGTTATTGTTGCCTTTTGTTTCTATTTCCTTTATTTTTTTGACTGGTAAACAATAAACTTATTGAGGAGAATGATGGGCATTGCCCATGTACACAGATCATATACAAAAGGGACACCTAGGCATGATTAACTATTTCATTTATTTTTTTAAAAAAAGTCCTGTGGGTTTAGTTTTTATATTTTTTGGTTTTTTTTCAAAGCAATAAAATTTCATTCTACTGATCCAAAGAAAAGTTGTAGAGGGAGGACGATTTAGATATTCAGAGTTTTATTTTAAAAGAATGCTAGATGAGCTGAATATCTCGGCTGGCTACATGGCTTCTCTCCTCTTTGATTGCATAAGTAAAATCAGTATTGTTGTTTTGTTGCTCTGTTACATTCTTCGTAATTTTTTATACATTAGGTTTTGGTAGATGAACAGATGCATGGTGTGGACCATTGTGATGGTCTTATATGTCATTTCACATGAGCGCTCATTTCATTTTCCTCTTACCGTGTCTAACTTTCATTTTTTTTAAATAGCTTTTTTCATATCGTTCCAGTTATTCCCTTAGTTTCATTCTGTTGCTACCTACAAAAAATGTTCCATTCTGTTGCTTTTCTACTATTATAAAGTGGAATTTTTTTTCTTCGGAAGAACCTTGTCAAGTCATGGAATGGCGAGCCTGTGCCAGGGTTTTGGGGCTTTGATCATGCAAAATTTACAGTGGATGTGCGGACCTTGTGTAGTTATATAATTTTCTTATTGAACCTTCTTTGTTGAACCAAATTTATTTGTTCACTGGCTTGAATGAAGGCAAATCTTGAGCCGCAATTTTGATAATCATTTATAAAGTCAGTAAATTCAATCAGTAGCACATAAGGAACTTGGTCAGAGGTTAGTGGGAAGGCTTACGATGAGTTGTTAGCATTTGAGTCTGACCCATTTTTAAGTAATTTGTTTTGGCAGAGTGATTGCTCATGAAAAAGTGGTTTGTAATAAATCTACAGCATTTTCGTCGTGTTGTATCACAGAGCAGTCTACAAATAATCCTTGACTTCCTTTCACGCTCAGAGAATGTGTAGAGAAATTGCAACTCCTCAAGACACCTGAGGAGCGCCAGCGTAGACTGGATGAATTTCCAGAAATACATGTTGACCCAAACATGGATCCAAGTTATGAATCGGAAGAAGATGAAGGTGAAAGATACGATAAGAGACAAGGTCCCTTTCGGCTTTAAGTTTGTATCATTTTGTTTCATTTTTTATCTATCAATTACTGAGTTACATTGTTTCTAGTGCATGCAGAAACCCACACTAGACCAAGAGGTACTGGTTTTGGCAGGAGGGTAAGGGAACCAGTTTCTCCACAAACAGGTCCCACTTTTAGTGATTCCTGGGGTGGGACAAGGAATTATTCTGACATGAGTAGAGAATTAAGCAGGAATATGTCTAGTAAAGGGTTTTCTTATAAAGGAGATGATACTTCTGGTGCTGGCGACATAGTGAATGAACGGAATCAAGGAAGAGATAGAGAAACACAGCAAGCAAGCAGTTGGGAGAAGCAAAGAGGTGCTGAAACTTCTGGAATTGGTGCTTTTACGATCCAATCGGTGGCAAAGTCTGAAACAAATCCTGCTGTCTCAGAAATTTCAGCAGTATCTCACTCTAACGCGGTGGCTCAATCTGCTGCCACAATCAATGAAGCAGAAAAAATGTGGCATTATCAGGATCCATCTGGAAAGGTCCAGGGACCATTTTCCATGGTTCAGTTGCGTAAATGGAACAACACTGGATACTTTCCTGCTAATCTGAAGATTTGGAGAGCCGGTGAAAAGCAGAATGATTCTCTACTTTTGACTGATGCATTGGCTGGAAAGTTTCAGAAAGACGACCTGTTAGGGTATAACAGTTTTCCAAAGGCTCAAATGGTGCAAAATTTGCATATATCATCCTCGTATTCTGGGATACCTCATGGAGCACCCTTACAGCAAGGCATGGAAGGTCAAGTTGGTGAAAGATCAAACTTTGATGAGAATCGTGGAGCTCTGAATTCACATACTAGTGCAGGTTCTTCAGGCCAATCTATAGGAGGAAGTTGGAGGACTCAAAATGAAATCAGTCCTACAGGCAAGCATGCAATGTCGGTTGAGGTCCCTAATATTTCTTCGGATGGGTGGGTTCCGAACTCCCAAAAGGATTCATCAAACCTTCCTTCACCTACTCCACTCCAAACTACCACAGAGATGACAAAGGGGCCTCCTTTTGAAAGTAAGCGGATGCAAAATTCTGTTCAGACAGCTGGTTCCATTAGGGAAGCCAATTCATTCTCAGGCGGTAATGGGATGCAATCTCCTGCTGCAGAAAATACTGGTGCAAGTTCAAATCCTGCGGTGGTTCCTGTACCCAAGCCAGATAATAGTATGCTGCTAGGCTCTTTAAATGCCCTTTTAATGCATGCTCAATCGACGGTGCCACAATCTGTTTTGGCTGATGCTTCAATGAGTCCCAGCGTAAATATGAAGAATACTGGCACTAATTTCCAAAATTTGAATCAGTCTGTGGCTAATCCTACTCCTATTGAATCTCAAGGATGGGGGTCTAGTTTAGTTCCGAAACCTGATATGACTTCTTCAAGCCCATTCCCTGGGAGTGAATCCCAAGCCTGGGGAAGTGCTCCATCCCAGAAGGTGGAACCAATTAATCCTGCTACTACGCCTGTGCAACCACTTGCTCAAGGAAACTGGGGCGATGCTCCATCTGTCCATAATTCTGCCTCATCATTCAGTACAGGAAATCCAATGGGGACTTACCCCACTGCAGGCTATTCGGGCATGCCTCCAGCTAATCCTTGGAGACATCCGGTTCCGGGTAATCAATCAAACATTCAGCCTCCGGCTCCAGCCACCCTAACTTGGGGCGTAGGTGTTGGAGAGAACCAAACTGCTGGGACAAGACCAGGGCCAGAGAATCAAAATACTGGTTGGGGTCCAGTGCCAGGAAATCACAACATGGGCTGGGGAGGACCTGTTCCAGCAAATGCGAACTTAAATTGGGGTGCTTCCAGTCAGGGACCAGCACCTGGAAATGGAACTGCAGGATGGGTTGCGCCTGGAACTGCGGTTCCCAGCTGGGTTTCTGCCAGTCAAGGGCCACCAATGGGAAATGCAAATCCTGGTTGGGTTGCTCCTGGTCAAGGGCCAGCACCTCCTGGAAATGCAAATCCTGGGTGGGCTGCACCCACTGGGAATCTGGGCAACAATGGAGACATGATAACAAACCAAAATGTTAGAGGTTCTCATGGTGGAGACTCTGGTTATGGTGGTGGTAAATCTTGGAACAGACAATCCTCATTTGGTGGAGGGGGAGGGGGTTCTAGGCCTCCTTTCAAGGGGCAAAGAGTGTGCAAGTTCCATGAGAGTGGGCATTGCAAGAAAGGAGCTTCTTGCGATTATCTGCATACTTGAGTCTCTAAATTTTGACATTTTGTCATTAGAGCAGTCAATACTGTACAGTAATTTTTCATAAAAGAGGTTTTGACCTTGTATAAGCTTTTTGTTGTGTTCTATATATAGAATTAGTGCAGGTTAGAATGTCACCAGATTCTGCATCAGTCATCTTGGTTATAGATGCTTTCCTTTGTTTCAGTTTGTGAGGTGCTATTTCTGATTCGAGTCCTTGTAAAATACTAGGGAATGTATGGTGGTGCTTCAAGATGTCTTTTCCGATCCAATGGAGGATGGATGCTTCTAGGGAGCTTATTATTTGACAACCAAATTCCACCAAATTTATAGAATTAATTTAATTTTTTTTTTCAAATTTTATATTTTCTGAATGAAAAGTTTCCCATGGTACATTGGTACGCTAGCTATCATTTTCCAATCCCACTTATAGCAGAGGAATGCTGACACAAATTACTTAAGGGTTGCACCCAAACCATAAAACCTTATTGTCTATCCAGCTTGACCAAATGATCAGCAACTCGGTTCACCTTGTGGAACATTTGGTCGCATGAGATAGACAAATCTCGTTTAACCTTTATTAGCTTATCCCACAGCTCCCCAAGAAACCATAGACAACAACCTTGCCCTTGCATCCATCGTACCACAACTAGAGAATCTAATTCCACCTCCACCTCTAGAAAAACCCTTTCGATGAGCTAAAACTGACATTGTCATTACCAATCAAGATGTAACTTGCATTTTATAGAAAACTAGTGTAAACGTATCAGTTTTTTTCATTTACTAATAATTTGCGTATCCAATCATGTAACTTATTAAATATTTCAGTTTTAGTTCGCAACACCCTCATAGAGACCATCATGCTAATTAGATTTGCAGGTGCCTCTCCATTCAACAGATGTATTTCCTCCACCATAAAGGCAGGCATAGAATATCCTTTCAATCTTGTGAGGGGGTAAAATACACCATATGCAAAATAGTTTTCAAGACCTAGCCCATCAATAGAAGACAAAATAAGAGAGAGAGAAGGGACAAAGGTGTGGAGGTGTTAGTAGGTAGGGGATGTCAAGAGAAAGTAGGAAAGGAGGAGATGGCCAAACACGTAAAGCAGACATCCTTTATCACTATTGAGGCGCACACGTGAAGAGGGTAAGATAAAAGCAAGCAACCAGACGACTCTAAGGGGCTCTTCTTCGACTTTTTCTTCAACCTCAGGATAGAAAAATCTAGAGAGAACATCATTTCCAGCAAGTAGATTTACAACTCTCATTGTACAGTGAAAAATGAGAAGCTATGAGAGACTGTAAACATGCATATTATAGTAGAATCTCCCTTCTCCAAACCCTCGTGGACGTAGGCCTAGTGCTGAACTATATAAATCTGTGTGTTTATCTCTCATTATTTTCTTTGCATTTAAATACTGTTCATCGCCATAGACGTGCGCATGGACACGGTATAGCCGCATCAGATCACCGCCAAGGGCTCGGCACCTCACCGATCGAGGCCTGACCCACCTCAACGCGTCCGGGAATGGATCTTTCTTCCCTTCCAGGCTGCGCCATTTTTGGGCGTTAACAAATCTCATCTTGTCTTCTCTATCTTGTCCAATATTCTTCTTGCCCTTTTCTCTTCTGTATTGTATAAGAATTGTAGGATGCCAATAAATTTTGTTGTATCTTTGAAAGACTCTAAAGAATTAAAGTCCTCACCAAGTGGGTGTGGCCCACTTTTGGGAAATCCTTTATTGAGGGCTTGTGCACTCTTAGAAGCAGTCAAGATTTTGTTCCCAAATATCCAGTGCCCAATAAGCTATACAATATATGTTTCCTGTAAATGGCCAAATAGAATCAATTTCTTCAAAATTATACATTGATCTCGAGAATTGCTGTAGACATAAAAATATTATATAAAAGTAAACTTTTAAATTTATCTAGTTTCATGAGATTTGTTAGATCTATTTTATAATAAAAGTAACTTTACAATCTGACGTGCCACTTTCTACTATATTAGTTTGTAGATTTGCTTTTATGTAATCTATTTGTAGCTAAAATGTTATCCCTACCATAAAACCTCCAAAGGTGCATTGTTGTTCTTCCCCTAACCAGCACTGAAAAGCCTTGATTCAAGTTCTAGGAGTTCCATCAAAATCATACATGTGCTGTGTTGGTGAGAACAAAAAATTAAGGTCTCTTTTGGATAGTCAGATGATATGAGAATGTATGAGAAATTTGTAAATAGTAGTGAGGTGGTTTGTGAATAGTAATGAAATAATTTGAGTTAATATTGTTATTGGATTTTGGGAAAAGAGAGAGAACAAATTGAATAAAAAGATTATAAAGTTAAAATATTATTAATTTTTGGTTTTGAAAAAGTTCATTATTTTTGTGATTTATATAGAAATTTGATAAAATTGTAATAATTTGATAAAAAAGTATAAAAAAGAAATTGAAAAATGTTTGTATTTGAGTAGTGCTTAAATGTTAAAATTAAGTAAGATGAGATGAGATGAGATTAATTGCATATAGGGACCTAAGTCCTTTATTCACATAGCTCATATTCTCAACACATCATCTAAACTTATACATCAGTTTATTTATTTATATCATTTAAATAATTTTTCTTTATTCATTATAAATATTTTCTTAGATCTTTCGATTTTTTCATTAATTGTTCTCTAATACGATTGCAATGTATTTCTCCTATCAAACGAAAAAAAATAACCCAAATAGAAAAGTTAAAAAATAAAAATAAAAGATGAAAAACATTGTTCATCTTATATTTTATGAAATTTCTTCATTTTTTACGTTTTATAAAATTTTTATCATGAGTATTTTTCTCTTTATTAGAATACAATATTCTAATAATATTACAATTTGATAATGTTTTATAAATGAAATCGTAAATGCGATGATTACAAAGAAAGAGGGGATAAAGAAAATAAATAATAATTCTTTATTTATTTTTGCACACAAATGAAGAGTAATATAAGACCTCTATAGATGGTATAATTTGATTTAAAAAATAATTTTTAAGATTAAAATTTTATAAATTAAATCTTACAATTTCAACATGACTTAAAAATAAAATATTAAATATTTAGAGGTATAGAGCATATATGTATTTTATATTTAAGGGTAATTGTGGGGCTATGGCGGTAATTTGACAAATCCACGGTTTGCGACTGCTCGGGCTCTGCCCCAAAACCTCAACACTTTTTTTTTCAGACTCACGTAAACTTACCGTTTTGTGTTCGTGCGTCTTTATTTAACCCCCTGCTCTCGAAGAAGAAGCAGCAGCAACTGCGTCAAGAAGGACCGCTACATCTGACATCAGGTTCGTTCCCCTCATCTCCTAATTCTTTCCGGTTCAATATTTAGGGTTAGGTCTAATTTGTTAAATATTTTTGTTTATGTATTCGCATTTGTATGGTTTTTTTTCAATAATTGGTTTCCTCGGTTTTTGATTCCCCCCGCCGCAAAAAAAACCCAAATGATGTTGCATTCCCGTGTGACTTCGAATCTGGGTTCGTGTTATTCTATTCTATTTGTTGAATCTGGAGGTAACAATTTTTTGTGAGGACGCTAATTTGAAAGAAAAACAGGGTTTTTGATGCTGTTGGGAAAAGGATAAAAGTGCAGAACGGATAGAAAGATATGCTTGCGAGTTGGGGTTGAGCAAGAGATGGGTGACATGACGCAGGAGACGGCTGGTGCCGTGCAGGAGACGGAAGTGGTCGAGGAGGCAGGTTCCGTTGGACAGTTAGCTGATGAAACCGAGCAGACAGGGTTGGCGGATGTGGCTGATATAGCCAATGATGTGCCTTACGTGGTGGAGGAAAAGGGTGATTCTCACTTGGCGGTCATGATGGAGGTTGCAGAGAAGGATGATGCAGCTGACTTGGTGGAGGGGAAGGATGTGCCTGACTCAGTGCAAATGACGGAGGTTGTAGAGAAGGAGGATGTGTCAGATTTGGCAGAAACGCCAGATGCTACAGAGAAAGAGGATGTGGCCGAATTGGTTGAAACAGAGGACTGTGTGTTCGATTTGGCAGAAACGACAGAGGCTGCAGAGAAAGAGGATGTGACTGAGTTGGTGGAATTACCGAAGATTGCGGTGGAGGAAAATGTGGCTCACTTGGTGGAAGTGCCGGAGGTTGCTGAGAAGGACAACATGGCTGACTTGGTGAAGATGAAAAAGCTTGCACTGGAGGATGGGGCTGACTTGGCAAAGGTTGTAGAGGAGGATGAGCCTCACTTGGTGGAGACAAGGGAGGCTGTAGAGATTGAGGGTGGTACCGACTTGGTAGAAGTGACAGAGGAGACGAATTTTGATGGCCGAGTAGCTGAGAATGTGGATTTGTCAGGCCCAGTAACTGAAGAAATGTGTTTTACAGGCCCATTGGTTGAGGAGATGGAATTGAGAGAGGTTGCAGAGGAGGATTGGCCTGAATTGGTGGAAATAAGGGAGGCAGTAGTGATGAAGGGTGGGGATGATTTGCCAGAACCGATGGAGGATACAAATTTGGATCATCGAGTAGCAGTGAATGTGGATTTTTCAGGCCCAGTGCCTGAGGAAACAGATTTTACAGACCCATTGGCTGAAGAGATGGATGGGGCTGACTTGGCAAAGGTTGTGGAGGAGGATGAGCCTCACTTGGTGGAGACGAAGGAGGCTGCAGAGATGGAGGGTGGGGCTGACTTGGTAGAAGTGACAGAGGAGACGAATTTTGATGGTCAAGTAGTAGAGAATGTGGATTTGTCAGGCCCAGTAACTGAAGAAAGGGATTTTAGAGGCCCATTGGTTGAGTTGATGGAATTGAGAGAGGTTGCAGAGGGGGATGGGCCTGACTTGGTGGAAACAAGGGAGGCAGTAGAGATAGAGGGTGGGGCTGACCTGCCAGAATCGATGGAGGATACAAATTTGGATGATCGAGTAGCAGAGAATGTAGATTTTTCAGGCCTAGTGCCTGAGGAAACGGATTTTACAGACCCATTGGCCGAGGAGACGGATTTGACAGGTCCAGTGGCAAAGATGACGGATTTGGCAGTTCCAGTGGCTGAGGAGATGGTTTTGGCGGGCGTAGTGGTGGATACAGATTTTGGTGGCCATGTAGATGGAATGAAAAAAGTTGTAGATGTAGCGAATGCTGCTGAATTGGAAGATGAGATTGTGGAGGCAGGGGAGGACTTGGCAGAGAAAGAGAAGGCAATGGAAGCAGAGGATTCAGAAGCAGTAGAGGTGGCACAAATGGAAGAGGAAATCACAGAGGGTGTGGATGAAATGGATGTGACAGAGGAGATAGAGGTGGTGGAAGTGAGTGGGGGTAGTGGTGGAGGGAAGAGAAAGCGTGGCAAGAATTCTCGGGCCCCTGTGAGAGTCCTAGCTAGGAAGAAGATTGAAGAGGATGTTTGTTTCATTTGCTTTGATGGGGGTGATCTGGTGCTCTGTGATCGCAGGTGTGATTACCATTATCATTTTCTTTGTGAGATTTTTCATGCTAGTATTTTGCTTCTTCATCAAAGCTTGTTAATAATTCAATTAAATTTGTCTTTTCAAAATTATTAGGGGATGCCCTAAGGCGTACCATCCTTCTTGTGTTAATCGCGATGAGGCGTTCTTTCGAGCTAAGGGTCGATGGAATTGCGGTATGTTGCTGTTTTTGGCCTTTGATTATCTCTCTCTCTCTCTCACTTTGAGTTGGTGTTGTTAAGGTTTTGGTAATTGATGGTGTGCATCTGATGTGACCTTTAAAGCAATGAACTCTAGACTCAGATGAACCTTAGCTGTAACTGTAGAACTTTGATGATAAAAATAGTATTGTTTGTTTTATGCTATAGACATTATTCTTTGTTCTTGCAGTCTAGTTTATGCACTTCATCTGATCTTTATGTTCTTTTTTCCTAGCATCATACGGAAATCGAGAACATTAAAACCTACCCATCTTTAGTACTTTTCCTGGTTTGGATGTACGTTATTCTTTTTTTTTTTTTTTTCAAATGGTTGATGTACACAAGAGCCAGGAGTGGACTGGTGAGATGGACTAGAAGTTCAATCTACAATCATTGACTAACACTGTTTTAAGTTTTGCAAGCCTGTCATCTTGGTTATTCGCCTGTGAAGTATTCCTCTTTCTTGTGATAACTTGGGTAGTTAATTTCTTGATTGTATGAAGGTAATTTTTGGCTACTAGAAAATTTGGATTTCATCAACTATGCTAAGTTTGAAGGTGTGGAAAAAGTTAAGGACTGCTGAAGAAAAAAAGAACTGAGGCCCATGAGTCTGATTTTTTGACTTGCAGGAATGGGCCATACCTGAGGCCCATGCGTTTTATTTTTTGTTTTTACTTTCTAGTCTAGCAAAAGTATTGGGACTTGCCTATATTAATGTGTTATGAGGATTTTTGGGTAATCAGTCTGTCAGATAGAATGAGTTGGATAAAGTTCTAGCAGCATATTTCTTAGTGTTACGAGGGTGTGATGTGCCTTCTCCTTCGTTAGTGTGATTACAACCAAGCTGGGGTTTCTAAAAAACCTAAATGTGATTGCTTTGAAAGCTGGGGGTGGCTTCCTAGGCCTTATCTTTTATTTTCTTGTTTATTTTACTTCGGCTTTATCTTGGATAGGCTAAACACTCCCGAAGTCTCTAAACATGAACCCCATACAAGGAACCATCAAAAACCTAGCAAGAAACCTATTCTCGTACTGAGTTTTTGATAAGTGTGCATCTAATTTAGTACATTAAGTTTTATTAGTCCTCTTTCCTTCCATTGAAATTCTCTGGTAGAATTTTGTGTTTGTATCTTTATGGCACATTTAGTTATTCCGTTTCCTTTGGTCTAGGATTTTGTATGTAAATCCCTCTTTTGAATGAAGCACTTTATGAAATTACCACCAAAGACATGGGTGGAACAAGGGTTTTCTATGGTGTGTTTTTGTGGGTTTTTTTTTTTTGGGGGGGGGGGGGGACTCAGTAAGCAAGCATATAGATATGTAGACTTTCTATACATGTATCTGTGCGTATCTGCAAACAAAAAGCTAATTAGTCTTAAATTTAAAATCCATTGTAAGTCGTAAGTCATAACTGTATATAAAAGTTACACATTGAGAAACCATAATTATAATAGAGAGAAGTGAGAGAGGAGGAATAGAGAAGGGCTTGTATGGTGTTTGGATTTTTTTGGGCTATATGGTGTTTGTTTCATATGGACATACATATTTGAGTTTCAACATATGAGACTTTGAAAACTTCAGAAACCGTTATTAATTTTTTTTTATAGGTAATCAAGAAGTTTTATTTATAATATAATAGGCATAGCCAAGTCACAAGATATGTACGTGAGTCAGAAGCCCTTATTAATAAGCCTAGTATTTCCACATTCAAATCAAACCTTTTTTTAACTAGTGCTACAGCTAAAACATAATTTTGTTTTGTTCTGGGGACAAAAAACTAATTCTTTTTTATTGGTGGAGGATGACCAAAATTTAATTGTGGGGGCATTTCATACAAAATGCTAACTCCCAGAGCTCCCATAGGAGTTCTAAAATTTTTGGGACCATACAAAATACTAACTCTGATAGCAGTTTTATCTTTTAGTTTTTTTTTTATATTTTTTTATTGGGGGGGAGGGGGGCGGATGGGGCGCAATGGACCATTGTAGGTCTGCGCCTGCATAGACACTTTATGGTGAAAGCTTTAAATGGTGTGATTTCACAAAATAGGCAATTGATACCATACCATACCATACCAGGAATTTTCTGTGGGATGGTAATGGGGAGGAAAGAAAGTTTCATTTGGTGAGTTGGAATAAGGTTTGTCTCCCGGTGTCTTGTGGAGGTTTGGGAGTGCGGAATTTAAGACTTTTCAACAAAGCTCTTCTTGGGAAATGGCTTTGGAGGTATTATAATGAGAGTAATGCATTTTGGAGAAATATTGTGGATGTTAAATATGGGAGGATGTGGGGGAGTTGGTGTACAAATGAAGTAAGAGGGATGTTTGGGGTGGGTTTGTGGAAGTCTTTTCGGCTGGGATGGGGGGGCTTTGTCAAGAATGCTAAATTCAAGGTGGGGGATGGGGCAAAGATCTATTTTTGGCTTGACATTTGGTGTGGGAATTCACCTCTTAAGGATGTTTTTTTGATAGGTAAACAAAACTTTATTGATCAAAGAATAAGGCATATCCAAATACAAATAAAAGAACACCGAGTGCCCTAATTAAGAAGGCGCCAAAGAAATAAGAAAATCCTGTAGGTCCACGCCATTGAGATCAACAACAATGGCCTAGGTACATAGAGTACTGTAGAATAAAGTCTTAAGTTCCTCTAGTGATCTCTCTCTATCTTCAAACGTCCTCGCATTACACTCCTGCCACAAGCACCACATGATGCATATAGGGATCGTCTTCCAAATTGCTTTCACCTGCTGCAAGCCTCCTATAGTTGTCCAGCTGGCCAACACTGCCACTACAGTCTCCGGCATAACCCAAACCAACTCTACTTGATCGATCACCTTAGTCCACAAAGCCCTTGCTGTATCACAATGTAATAGTAGATGGTCCGCTGGCTCTCCCTCTCCCCTACACATGCAACACCAATCTGCTATGATCCGTTTTCTTCAAATTATCAGTTGTGAGGATCTTACCCAATGATGCTGTCCACATGAAAAATGCAGTTTTGGATGGTGACTTATGTCTCCAAAGTCTTTTTCAAGGAAAATGAGAGTTAGGCTCTTGGGTGAGAACCTTATAAAAAGAGCGAACCGAAAAAGCACCTTTCTCGGCGGGTGACCACCACAACCCATCTTCTTGTTGATTGCTTGGTTTAACGGAGTACAAGAGGCTGTAAAATCAGCAAAGCTGTTCATCTTCCAATCTTGAGCTGCTCTACTAAAATTAATGTCCAAATGTATCTGTCCACCCGATAACCCCATGACATCTGCCACTGCAACATCTTTATCATATTAGGAATTTGGAATGGCGAAGTAAAGGCAACTTGTAGGGAGATATCCCACACCAAATATCTTTCCAGAATTTAATCTTGGAGCCCTCCCCAACTGGAGTCGAGCGTGTCAAGTAAAAACCCCCCATCCTCTTCTGATATGTTTCCACAACCCCACTCCATATGCTCCTCTAACTTCATTAGTACCAGCTTCCTCCATATTTATGCTCAATCACCACCTTCCACAAGGCTTCCGGTTCCTTGTTATATCTCCACAACCATTTTTCAAGTAACGCCCGATTAAAGATCCTCACATTTCTAATACCCAAACCACCATTGGAGATAGGACGACAGACCGTTTCCCACTTCACTATATGGAATTTGAACTCCTCCCTCATGCCACTCCACAAGAAGTCACGTTGGAGTTTCTCAATTTGGTTTGCTACACTTGCAGGTATAGGAAAAAGTGATAAAAAATAAGTTGGTAGGTTAGAGAGTGTACTCTTGATCAAAGTGATCTTGCCGCCTTTCGAGAAGTACATTTTCTTCCATCCCGCTAATCTCTTTTCTATCTTCTCAATCACCGTCTCCCACAAAGAGGATGCCCTCGTAGCCACCCCCAATGGAAGTCCTAGGTACGTCAAAGGAAATGAGGCTATCTTACACCCCAATGTGCCAGCCAACTGCCGGATATTAGGAACATCTCCAATTGAAACCATCTCTGATTTATTTAAATTCATTTTCAAACCGGAAACTGCTTCGAAGCAAAGCAACAAGGCCTTCAACGCTTGAATCTGATTAAATATTTGGCTTACAAAAAACAAGTGTATCATTTGCAAACAACAAGTGAGACATATTAATGATACCCCTATCCGGGATCCCAATCGAAAAGCCATCCACAAAGCCGTTATTCACCAAAGCCGATGTAATCCTGCTTAAACCTTCCATCACAAGAACAAATAACAGAGGCGACAACGAATCACCTTGTCTTAGGCCTCGCAAACTATGGAAGAAGCCAGCTGGGCTACCATTTATCAATACTGAAAATTTCAGCGTTGATACGCACCAACGAATCCAAGACCGCCATCTCTTTCCAAAACCGCACCTCCCAAGAGGGTATAGAAGGAAGTCTCAGTTAACGTGATCATACGCTTTTTCCATGGCAAGCTTGCAAATGATCCTTGCTATACTAGCTTTCAACCTACTGTCTAGAAATTCATTAGCAATGAGAAACGCGTCAAGGATTTGCTTACCTTTAACAAAGGCATTTTAGGATTTGGAGATGATCTTCCCCACTACCTCGCTTAGTCGATTCACAGGTACTTTGGATATGATCTTATATACCCCATTCACAAGGCTAATGGGACGAAAGTCCTTCACCTCATTAGCCCCCACCTTCTTTGGGATCAACACGATGAAAGTGGTATTTAAACTTCTGTCAAATTCTCCAAACACGAACAGCTCCTGAAACACCTTCATAAGATCTTGCTTGACGACATCCCAACATTCTTGGAAGAAACCCATAGAGAAACCGTCAGGCCCCAGAGCCTTGTCTTTGCAAACCTCCTCCTCAAATACCCTCTCCATCCGAGAGACATCACTTGGTCCAATGGTATCAAATACAAGGCCATCAAGGGAGGGCCGCCATCCCATCGGCTCAGATTGTAGTTGCTCATAGAAACTAACTACATGATCATGGATTGCCTGCTCTTCTCTACATTCTACCCCATCGATTTTCAGCATCTCTATATTATTGTTTCTCCTGTGAGAATTTGCAATACTATGAAAAAATTTCGTGCTTCTATCTCCTTCCCTCAACCACAAAGCTCTTGATTTTTGCTGCCAAGATGTCTCTTCTAATAATATGATCCTCTCTAGCTCTACCCCAACGACACCTTCCGATCTATTTCTTCTTGAGTAAGAGGCCTACCTTCTTGGATTCTCTCAATTTCCTGGATCTCCTTCAACTTGCATTTGTTGTTCTCCCCTATGTCTCCGAATGATTGCGTGTTCCACAACTTCAAGTCTTTTTTTAGCGCTTTCAATTTCACCGCAAGGACAAAAGTAGGGGTACCCTCGAACTAGTACATGGACCACCATTGCCTTACTCTTTCTACAAAACCTTCAAATTTCAACCACATGTTTTCAAATTTGAAATACCGTCGTCCTCTACGAAGGCCACCACAATCAAGCATGATATGCCAATGATCCGAACTAACACGAGGCAAGTGCTTTTGCCAAACATCCGGGAAGTGACTTTCCCATTCTAGAGATATAATGAAATGACCCAAGCAAGACCATGTTTGATTATTAGCCCACGTGGCTGTACCCCCAACTAGTGTCAGATCAACCAAGTTCAAGTCAGAGATGCACTCCAAGAACTCTACCATTGCTGGCCTCCCTCTTCCATTACCTGAAGACTCACTTGGAAATCTAGTAACATTGAAGTCTCCCCCAATACACCATGGAAGTTCCTACCAGCTGTGTACTCTTGCTAACTTGTCCCACAAAGATGCTCTGTTAATGTCTAAGTTTGGCCCGTAGACACCTGTAAAAGCCCACAAAAAGTTATCTGACACACTCTTGAAGGAGCAAGCAACCGAGTATATCCCTATGAAATCCTCTATTTTTCCACCACCCTTAAGGATGTTTACCCTAATCTTTTTAGGATTGCGAGAGATAAATGGGCTGCAGTGGTCGAGTCCTATCATTTTCTAACAATTTGATTCACTGGACTGTGGAATTCACTAGAGATGTACAAGATTGGGAAGCATGTGAAGTTTCTGATTTATTTGGAAGATTATACGAGATGAAGCTTGATTAGAACAGGGAGGATAGTCTGCAGTGGGTGCATACAGTTAATTCCAGATTTTCAGTGAGTTTTTTTTACTAGGTGTTAACCTGTCATGCGGTCAAAGTATTTCCCTGGAAAAGTATTTGGAGAGCCAAGGTTGCCTGGTAAGGTTCCTTTCTTCTGTTGGCTAGTTTCTCTTGGGAAAATTTTAACCACGGACAACTTGAGGAAGAGAGGCTTACTGGTGGTTGATTGGTGTTTTATGTGTAAGAAGGATGGTGAATCTATTGATCATCTTTTTTTTCATTGTGAGGTGGTGACTTCTTTGTGGAATGAGATTTTTGCAGGGGTTGGCATTTTTTGGGTGATGCCTATGCGTGTGGTAGATTTCTTTGCATGCTGGCAAGGTATTGTGGGGTGAATTAACAGCACTGCAGTGTTGAAGATGATCCCCTTGTGCTTGCTTTGTTGTTTATGGTTGGAGAGGAATGGGGGGTGCTTTGAAAATTGTGAACGTTCTTTAGGGGAACTTAGGGAGTTTTTCCTTTGTACTTTAAGTTTTTGGGTGAATAATCTTGTAAGGAATGGGAATGATTGTAATGTTTTGCTTTCGTTGTATTCTGTTTTAGCTTGTAAGTAGGTGTTCTCATTTGTATACATCTTGTGTACTTGGGCTATGCCTATTTACTTGGAATAAAATTTCTCTTATTAGTTATCAAAAAATTCTTGTGGTTGCATTTCTTTTTCCATTGGCTAACTCCAACTCAATATATTCATTGCATCGTGTGCAAATGTTAATCTTTATATTTTCAAGAATCATGAGTATCATATGACCTTTAGTTTTCATGATCTGTTTTTGTTAAGTTACTATTTTTTATAAGTTGTGTTTAATTACTATTACCTGTTGGATTCCAAACTGTTATTTCTATCTAATTAAAGCATTACTATGTTATGGATTTTAGGTTGGCACCTGTGTAGCAACTGTGAGAAGAATGCCTACTATATGTGTTATACATGTACATTTTCCTTGTGCAAGGCATGCATCAGAGATGCAGTTATCTTATGTGTGAGAAGAAACAAAGGCTTCTGTGCAGCATGTATGAAAACGGTCATGTTAATCGAACACAATCTGCAAGGAAACCAGGATATGGTATGTGTTTTATGCTTTTTTTTAGTCGTCTATTTTTTTTACAGTATTTTCCTTTTTCCTTTTTTTTTTCCTTTTTCGTTCTTTGCATGTGCTTTTCCTTGGATGGATCATTCTCCTTGTTAGTGTTGTGAATGATGAACAATGTAGATGCAGTTTAAATTATGTATGTGAAATGGTTGGGAACTGAAGTGTATTAAAAGGCCTCATAATTTATCCATCTTTATGGTTCAATTATTGGGCATTCTTTTTTATTCTATTTTCTCTTTATTAATTGGAGACCTTGCTAGTTCTGTCGATTAAATGTGAATGCTGTTGTGTATTCTTACTAATTCTGCATTCACTTTGGGTAGTGTTGCTCTAGCTGCACTGCATGTGTGAAACTTTTTGCGTTACTGCATAAGCTGACCATTAAAGCATTGTAAGCTGTAAAATTGAATGTTACGACGAGTCCATTGATCTGAAGTTTGGCCTTCTGCAGTGGCCAAGGTATGGATTCTCTATCTGATTACTGGAAGGAATAAATGGTTTGGGACAGAGGGTCCCATCTCTTCTTAAGAAACAAGGGATGTTTCTTTGCAAGCTTGACTGCTCTTCTCCTAGGAAAGTGACTGAAAGTTAGGGGTGGCATATGTTGATGAAAAGATAAGTCACATATAATGGTTTTCTTTTGGCTGTGAAAGACCAATGAATGCCCTTCATAGATAGTGATTTGATTCAATTAGGGGGGAGAATGGGTTAGATGAAAAAATATCATTAGAAGTAGTAGAAAATGATATGATAGAGATGATGCAGGGAACGATTTTAGAGGAGGTGAATAGCAGACGAAAGATCTTAGGTTGAATGGACTGATGTCTAGGAATCTCTAGGCTCATTCTCAAGTGTTAGTCTGTCCTGAATGGATATTGTCCCATCCATCGAACATTCACGAAAAAATGCTATAACGAGTTTCCCAGCTAAAATTAATACCCTGTCAGTTACAAAAAGTTTTATTTTACTGTCGTTTTCTCCCTCATTTCCCCCCATTAATTACTAAGCTTTTTGTGAAATATGCCATTGCATGTAGGCTTACCCCACCCAGCGTGCTGTTTATATCTGCTTAGTGTGTGTTTTTGTTCTTTTATGTTTATATGCAATACCCCGGGATTATTTTTTTTCTTGGAAAAGTGGTGAATGGGATCCCACATTGTTTGTGAGGGAGAAGCTCAAACCCTTAATAATGAATTCCAAGGGATTCCAGTTGTAACCTTGACTAGTCCTATTGAAGTATGGGCCTAGATGTGGCTTGGGCCTTCCTTGGGTTGTTACATTATTCCAATATGTATTGGCTATTAGCATTCTGATTCTCTCTTTACTCCCTTGTTTATGTTGATGCAGGGTCAAGTAGATTTTGATGACAAAAGTAGTTGGGAGTATCTTTTCAAGGAATACTATATCGATTTAAAAGAGAAGCTGTCCCTGACTTTAGAAGAACTCAAACAAGCTAAAAATCCTTGGAAAGAGTCTGATGGATTTGTTGGTAAACAGGAATCTCCTGATGAACTTTATGACGCTAATAATGATGAGGGGTCAGATTCAGACAGTTCCTCTGGTAATATAGAAATAAGTAGCTCTAAAAGGAGGGCCAAGAAAAGGTTGAAGCCCCGATCCAAGGAAACTGATTCACCAGCCCCAGCAAGAGCAACTCGTGCTGAAGGTCCTTCCACAGATGGAAATGCTGAATGGGCATCAAAAGACCTCTTGGCGTTTGTTATGCACATGAAAAATGGTGACAGATCTGTTTTGTCTCAGTTTGATGTGCAGGCTCTCTTGCTAGAGTACATAAAGAGAAACAAACTCCGAGATCCTCGGCGTAAAAGTCAAATAATTTGTGATTCAAGGCTTCAGAGTCTGTTTGGGAAACCACGTGCGGGGCATTTTGAAATGTTAAAGCTTCTTGAATCCCACTTTCTTATAAAAGAGGATTCTCAGGCCGATGATCTTCAAGGAAGTGTAGTTGATACTGAATCTAGTCAGTTGGAGACTGCTGGGATCTCTGATGCCCTTGTAAAGACTGGTAGAGATAAGAAACGTAAAACTCGTAAGAAGGGTGATGAGAGGGGACCCCAATCAAATCTTGACGACTATGCAGCCATTGATATTCACAACATTAATCTAATTTTCTTAAGACGTAATTTAGTGGAGGAACTTTTAGAAGATATGGAAATGTTACATGACAAAGTTGTTGGTTCTTTTGTGAGAATAAGGATTTCTGGTAGTGGTCAAAAGCAAGATTTGTATAGGCTGGTCCAAGTTGTAGGTAAGTAATTAAATAAATTTTGTTGTGCCGTATTGATCTGAGTGTATTGGGAATAAGTCTTGCAAGATCATAAAGTTTCTTAATGGTTTTGTGACAGGTACATGCAAAGCTGCTGAGCCCTATAAAGTTGGTAAAAAGATGACAGATATCTTGCTAGAAATATTAAATTTAAACAAGACAGAGATCGTATCAATTGATATAATCTCAAATCAAGAGTTCACTGAGGTGGTTCAAGTCGTTCAACATAGAACCTTTAAAATTTTTATTTGTTTATGTATTTATTGTCATTGTCCTAGGTGTCAATCATGTTCAAATTTGTAGCACATACATTTGGGTTGAAGATTTCTGCCCACTTGTTTTGGGGATTCTTTTAAAATTCATTTCTTCTTTTCGTCTCTAGGATGAATGCAAGCGACTACGCCAAAGCATAAAGTGTGGACTTATCAACCGGCTGACTGTGGTGATTATATGCCCTATCTCCAATGTTGTTTTTTTAACATTAAGCATTTAAACTGTCCATTTACTGAGAAAAATGGTCGTTTGTAGGGAGATATTCAGGAGAAAGCAATGATACTTCAGGAGGTCAGGGTCAAAGATGTAAGATTCTTTCTTTCAATTGTCATTGCTATTGATTTTTGCTGCGTGTATGTCTATGCTCTATATTTTAGAACCATGAATAGGTTTTCTAAA
The DNA here is from genome assembly GCA_029856935.1 of Cyclocarya paliurus. Taxonomy (NCBI): domain Eukaryota; kingdom Viridiplantae; phylum Streptophyta; class Magnoliopsida; order Fagales; family Juglandaceae; genus Cyclocarya; species Cyclocarya paliurus. The sequence continues at coordinate 21,480,985 of CM056958.1, forward strand.
TATGTTTGTTGTATTGACAGATGGGAGAAATAATCTGCAAGAAACATTTTAGAAAAACTTTAATTGGTAATTTGTTTTTAGAGGATAGGTTGAAAAAGATCTCATCCTCCACATCTTGATATGAGAGGAGATGATGTTCTTTGATCCTAAGATCATTCGTGGAACTTGTCTAGTCATGTTTGGATCAAAGTAACCTATCCAAGACTGATGCTACTGGTAGGAGATGTATACTAGGTTGTAGATATCCTTCAAATAGGAGAAGGCTGTGTGTGGCTGGTTGGAATTTGCTGTCCCAAGCCTGGTCATCATCCTAGGTTTGTATTGGCAAAGTCAGAATTAAGTCCTAGTGATGTTTTGCAAAACTCTCGAACGTTGGAGATTATAGAACATAAAAAATTATTCGAAGATTCCTGACACCTTCCCATCTAACTTCCTAATTTATCGACAAGATTTTTCCTTTAAAATTTTAATTTTAACTCTTGAGAGATAATTATACTTAGGATAGGTTTGGATAGTGAGATGAGAATTTTTGATTTTAGATGAAAGTTTAAAATATTATTTTTTAATATTATTATTGTTTTGGGATTTGAAAAAGTTGAATTAGAATTTGAAAACGTTAAATTGTTTATTATATTTTATATAAAAATTTGAAAAAGGTTGTAATGATTAGATAAGATGAGATGAGAATTTTGTGTCTCATATTGGTTGCCAAACCTATCCTTAAGCTCTATTCATTGTGCGAGCTGTTTCTAGTGTGAATTGAATAGATTTCTTGTACTTCCCCACATAATGTCTTCATGTTTGGTTTTGTTTTATTGCATAGATATTAGATAGCATCTTGTGCCCCACCTCGTTCGTTTTTTTTTTTTTTTAATGCATTATGCTCTCTGTTCTGATACAGTGGCTGGAAGCAGAGATAGTGCGACTTAGTCATCTCCGTGATCGAGCAAGTGAAAAAGGGCGGCGGAAGGAATATCCTTTACTCTTCAAGACTTTTTTTTTTTTTTTATCCTGTTATTGTTTTTGCAGTTGGGTTGCTTTTATCTGGTTTTTTCAGTTTCTAACAGGCAGGGAAGTGTGGCTTGAGGGTGATGGTTATTGTTGCTTTTTGTTAGTTTCTATTTCCTTCATTTTTTTTATCAGAAAAAAAAGAATTTATTTCACTATCGGCCTCGTTTGGATAGTGAGATGAGATGAGATGATCTGTGAATAATAGTGAAATGGATTGAGTTTAGATATTTATCGGATTTTGGGAAAGGAGAGAAAAAGTTGAATAAAAATATTATAAATTTAAAATATTGTTATAGTAAAATTTTTTAATATAATTTTTGTTTTGAGATTTGAAAAAGTGAAATTGTTTTTTGTGTTTTGTTTAGAAGTTTGGGAAAGTTGTAATGATTAGATGAAAAAGTTGAATATTTGAAATTGGAAAGTGTGTGTGTTTGTGGTGTTTGGATATTGAGATGAGACGAGAGTATCTTGCTATCCAAACCAGGCCTTAAGTTGAACCAAATTTATGTGTGCTCTAGTTTGAATTAAGGCAAATCTTGAGCCACAATTTTGTAAATACAGAGTTAGTCTATAAGAAATCCTTGACTCCTTTCACGCTCAGAGAATGTGTAGAGAAGTTGCAACTTCTCAAGACACCTGAGGAGCGCCAGCGTAGACTGGATGAATTTCCAGAAATACATGCTGACCCAAACATGGATCCTAGTTATGAATCGGAAGAAGATGAAGGTGAAAGATATGATAAGAGACAAGGTCCATTTCAGTTCTAAATTTGTATTTTTGTTTCATTTTTATTTATCAATTACTGAGTGACTTTGTTTCTACTGCATGCAGAAACTTACATAAGACCAAGAGGTACTGGCTTTGGCCGGAGGGCGAGTGAATCATTTTCTCCGCAAACAGGAGGTCCCGCTTTTAGTGATTCCTGGGGTGGGACTAGGAACTATTCTGACACAAGTAGAGAATTAAGCAGGAATATGTCTAGCAAAGGGTTCTCTTATAAAGGAGATGATGACACTAGTGCTAGAGACATACTGAATGAACGGAATCAAGGAAGAGAGAGAGAAACACAGCAAGCAAGAAGTTGGGAGAAGCAAAGAAGTGCTGAAACTTCAGGACATGGCACTCTTACAGTCCACTCTGGCGCAAAGTCTGAAACAAATCTTGCTGTGTCAGAAATTGCAGCAGCATCTCACTCTACTGCAGTGGCTCAATTTGCTGCCACAATCAATGAAACAGAAAAAATGTGGCATTATCAGGATCCATCCGGAAAAGTCCAGGGACCATTTTCCATGGTGCAGTTGCGTAAATGGAACAACACTGGATATTTTCCTGCTAATCTGAAGATTTGGAGAACCAGTGAAAAACAGAATGATTCTTTACTTTTGACTGATGCATTGGCTGGAAAGTTCCAGAAAGACCTACCATTAGTGGATCACAGTTTTCCAAAGGCTCAAGTGGTGCAAAATTCACATATATCATCCTCATATTCTGGGAAACCTCATGGAACACCCTTACAGCAAGGTATGGAAGGTCAAGTTGGTGAAAGAACAAAATTTGATGAGAATCGTGGAGCTCTGAATCTACATTCTAGTACTGGAGGTTCTTCAGGCCAATCTGTAGGAGGAAGTTGGAGATCTCAAAATGAAATCAGTCCTGCAGGCAAGCATGCTATGTCGGTTGAGGTCCCAAATATTTCTTCGGATGGGTGGGGTCCCAACCCCCAAAAGGATTCATCGAACCTTCCTTCACCTACTCCACTGCAAACTACCACGGAGGTGACAAAGGGGCAGTCTTTTGAAAATAAGCGGTTGCAAAATTCTCTGCAGTCATCTGTTTCCATTAGGGAAGCCAGTCCATTCTCAGGTGGTAATGTGACGCAACCTCCTGCTGCCGTTATCCTAGAGAGTGCTGTTCAAGGTGCTGAAAATACTGGTGCAAGTTCTAATCCTGCGGTGGTTCCCGTACCCAAGCCAGATAATAATATGCTACTAGGCTCTTTAAACGCCCTTTTACTGCATGCTCAATCGACGGTGCCACAATCTGTTTTGGCTGATGCTTCAATGAGTCCCAACGTAAATATGATGAATAATGGCACTTATTTCCAAAATTTTAATCATTCTGTGGCTAATCCTGAATCTCAAGGATGGGGGTCTAGTTTAGTTCCGAAACCTGATATGACTTCTTCAGGCCCATTACCTGGGAGTGAATCCCAAGCCTGGGGAATCGGTCCATCCCAGAAGGTGGAACCAATTAATTCTGCTACTCCGCCTGTGCAACCACTTGCTCAAGGAAACTGGGGCGATGCTCCATCTGTCCATAATTCTGCTTCATCATTCAGTACAGGAAATCCAATGGGGACTTACCCCACTGCAGGCTATTCGGGCTTTCCTCCAGGTAATCCTTGGAGACATCCGGTTCCGGGTAATCAATCAAACATTCTGCCTCAGGCTACAGCCACCCTAACTTGGGGCGTAGGTGTTGGAGAGAACCAAACTTCCGGGACAAGACCAGGGCCAGAGAGTCAAAATACTGGTTGGGGTCCAGTGCCAGGAAATCACAACATGGGATGGGGAGGATCTGTTCCAGCAAATGCGAACTTAAATTGGGGTGCTTCTGGTCAAGGACCAGCACCTGGAAATGGAACTGCAGGATGGGTTGCACCTGGAGCTGCTGTTCCCGGTTGGGTCTCTGCCAGTCAAGGGCTACCAATGGGAAACGGAAATCCCGGTTGGGTTGCTCCTGGTCAAGGGCCAGCACCTACTGGAAATGCAAATCCTGGGTGGGCTGCACCCACTGGGAATCCGGGCAACAATGGAGACATGCTAGCAAACCAAAATGTTAGAGGTTCTCATGGTGGAGACTCTGGTTATGGTGGTGGCAAGTCTTGGAACAGACAGTCCTCATTTGGTGGAGGGGGAGGGGGTTCTAGGACTCCTTTCAAGGGGCAAAGAGTGTGCAAGTTCCATGAGAGTGGGCATTGCAAGAAAGGAGCTTCTTGCGATTATCTGCACACTTGAGTCTCAGGATTTTGTACGAGTAGAGCAGTTAATTAATGTACAGTAATTTTTCATAAAAAAAAGGGTTTTTGACCTTGTATAAGCTTTTTGTTTCGATTTATATTATATAGAATTAGTGCATTTTAGAATGTCACCGGATTCTGCTTCCTTCGTTTTCATAATATGGACACGAGTAATGCTAATCTTATGGTGCGGAAGTCTCGCCTATTTCCTTTTGAAAAAAAAAGTAAGGTCCACTGCTAAAAATTTACGTGGGGTCTACTAGAGCCTTTATAACTACATTGTGGCATAAGGTTTTGTCTATATCAAAACTAGTGGCAATGTAATGGTAATGGTTTTAATCTAATTGTAATTAAAAAACTGCTGGCATTACTAATTGTAATAAATAATAATATATGAAGATGTGTTATAGATGAATGCATCTACACATAACAAAGCGTTCTAAATTTTAAAGATTTCAAATTGTTAATATCTACAGTACTACATTTCAAATTACAAAAATGCTAGTCACCGATTGGGTCTCAATAATTTTTTATTTTTTATTTTGTAATTAAGGAAGTGTTTTTTTAGTGATATTGTGATTTTTTTAAAAGAAAAAAAAAGATATTTAAGAATATAAAAAAAATGAATGAAAAAAAATCAACAACAAAAATAAAAATTGTTTTATCGGAACCGGTCTCGTGCTACATCGAGGATGTACTGCTCTTCAAATTATATATAAATGGTCAAGAGCCTTAAAGTTGACCGGGAAAAACCTAGCCTTCGTATTCGTTATGACTTTAAGGCACGTTACCGTACGTTCCCCTTTTTTCCCATTTAACAAGACGTTACATTATCAGTGCTAGCTGGCTGTGTGCTTAACCTCCTTCACTCTCTCCATTCATTGTCTAGGCCATGTATAACATCAGAATTACAGAACATTTGCACCCCTGCATACCATCTCTCTCTCTCTCTCTCCCCTGCAATGGCTGGTCTCAGAGACCCTTTCCTTGTATTAGATGTAATCATGTTAGTCATGGTGGTGGGGGTTCAGTTCTTTGGCTTTACATATGGCTGCTCCTCAACTTGTCCGCCATCAGCATGCCCAGATTGTAGTGGTGTAAAATACCAAGTTGGCTCGCTCTGGTCCATACCACCATTCACAACTTATTACTCCAACTGGTCCCTCTCCCATTTCTTCCGGACCGGCGACTTTCTCAGTAACTCGAACACCTTCTTCAAGATCCATTTCTTAACATGATGATCGATACATACATGATATATACATGATACGAATTCCAATGGTTTTTTTTTTAATCTATCTGATTCATGCAGGTTTTGACTTTGAGACCGGACATAACGACGTGATTCAAGTTTCGAGACAAGAGTACGAGAGTTGCACCGCCTGCAACCCCTTGAGGGTCATCAACATTGGTCCCGCGCTCGTACCATTGGCCGAGAAAGGTGTCTTCTATTTCATCAGCAACTTCTCAAACTACTGCGGTCTTGGGCTGAAGGTTTCAGTCTGGGTGCACGGCTGCTCCGACGGATTGCAGCCAACTCCATCGCCGTCTCCTTCACCTTCTCCACTTCGAATTCCTCCACCTTCATCGCCGGCACCAGCTCCACGTACGAGGAATGGATCCAATTCTCCGGCTCCGACCCCAGCACCGTCTCCTGATGATGATGCCGGCTATCCTCCAGAAGCTGGCGCGCCTCCCAATGCAAAGTCTATGGCTATCCGTGTTGGTTCTTCTGAAATCCTGATCTTTCACTGGGCTTTTGATATTTGTTTGGTGGTATTTGTCATTCTTGGATCGATGATCTAGCTAGGAAATTTATTTAAGTTTCATTAATGGGCGATAATAATTTATAATCTGCATGCATGCAGCAGTACTTGAAATTTGATTTTTTTTTTCTTTTTTTTAGGACGTGACCACTTTTATTCGATCCACTTGCACTCTTAGAATTATGTGACCATCAATAGTACTTTGGATTTATGATTTGAAGATCTTTCATCGATAAATTTACGTTAATTTTCAGCGTTTTCCCACCTCGTACGTCGTTCGTATAAGATCAAATTACTTCAATGATATTTTTATGGGGAAAAAACTTATTTTCCTTTCATATTCTTTTCTGTGAAGTGATGCTCCGATCCACAAATGTCAATGTTTAAAAGATGGACAGAAACTACAGGGAAGACAACGAATTTATAGTTGTTGGTTTGATATCATATCCTACGACAAGCGCGAGGAATGATAATAGACAGAATATATAGCTCTATCATATATATCTTCTCTGTAAATTATAATTACTAATTAGTTGGTGGGTACGTAATAAAGTTTTATGGTTTTGTTTGAGAGGTCACCTTCGGTGATTTCGTTACGACGATATTCCTCCCAACATACGAGAGTACTGTTTCTTGAATTGAAAAAAGAGTGGCACTAGAGCCACCCCCAGCTACCGCTGGGAGCTAACGTTACTAGTTTAATGAGAGAGTGATGACTCGTTCATGCAAGCTGCTTGAAACACATTGAGAAAAGTGTTCAATTTTATAATTGAGGTGTACCAATATCTCCCCTAGATCGGATAAATATTTAACCCAAATTATCCAATTTAGAAATGCTGTCGGCCATGCATTAGCGAAGATCAGTTTGAACAAATTAAGAAATGACACGTTATATATAGGCAGTGAAGGCTTAAATTAATGCTTAATGCACATAGCATCCATTATATTATTCTTTTGAGGACAGATACATATAATATTCACGTGAAAAAATATTATAAATTCATAAATTGATGTAGTTTGATGTGTATATATATTAAATTGTAATTTTTTTTAATATATAAATAGATATAACATATCTATTTATATTAAATTGTAGTTTGATGTGTATATACACAATCAGATTGAGGAGATGACCTGTTATTTAGACAAGAAGTAAAAGTTTATATATGGGGAGATGCCTATCCCACAGAGAAAATCCACCGATGGTGGTCGCTGATTTTTTTTTTTTTTCACTTAGTGATTAAGAAAGTGTTTTTAAATGATGTAGTGATTTGTTTTTTAAAATTAAGAAATAAAAAAATGTATGAAAAAAAGCAAAAAATAAAAATAAAAATGAGTAGCATATTTGGTGGCGACCATGGGTGGCTTTTGTCTGTGGCTGTAGCGGGATCCTTGATCCTCCCCGGCCATTCGATCGCCTCGTGAATTGCGGAGAGTTCCATGCATATGACATATACTATCCAAACTTGTCTCGATATATATGGCCGGTCCCTCGACACGTGTGATACCCGTATATTATTTTTAATTGAAAGATTATTTTATTTTATTTAAATATTAATTCTCTTGTTTTAAATTTATTATATTTATTATTGGTTTAAATTTTAATTTTTAAATTGTGAAATTTATTTTGATATACTTTCTTGATATTAATTATTGTTTACATTTAAATTGCTCTTTGCTTTAATTTATTTTATTGTTAGAATTTAATTATTTTATTTTATTAATATTGAATTATAGTGTTTTTTATTTGATTCTTATTTTTTTTTTTTGTTGTGTCTTTTTCTTTTATTGGACCTTCTATTTTCAGACAGGGTCTGTTTGAGTGAGTTTTATTTTTTATTTTGGGCTCAGCCCATTCGGTCCCCAGCCCAACCCGTGAACCTTCAACCCAGCCCACTAAATCCCCCTCAAACGGCGTCGTTTTGTAAACAAGTGATGAGAACCCTAACCTTTATGTTTACTGTTTTCCCCAACGCCGCACCCTCTTCCCTTTTCCTTTTCCTTCTTCTTTCTTCTTCCAGCCCGCACCTCCCAGGTTCTCTCCCAGTCGTCTCCCTCAGATCACGTTCTCTCTCTCTCTCTCTCTCATCTATTTCTCTCTCTCAGTGCGCCATCGTCGGGACAACCACCCCCCTCTCTCGCCCAGCTCTGCCGTGACCTCTTTCCCTCACGGTGATTCTCGATCGCACCTCCTCCTCTTTTGGTTTCCATTTCCTTTTTATTGTGTTTTATGTTTTCCTAGAAACAAGAAGAAACCTTGCACTCTTTGAAAATATTAACGTATAGTTTTAAACTTTATGGTCATGATATTCCTGGTAATTACGAAAATTCCATCATGCCTTCGGTCTTTGATTTTTCCGTAAAACACCTCAAAACTTTTTTTAAGTGTTTTTACATGTTGCCCCTTTGTACGATGGTTTCAGATATATTGTTACGTGGGTTTAGTTTAATGGGTTTATGTTTTAATGGGCATGGTTTAATTGGTTATGTTTTAATGAATGGACTTGGTTTTATTATACATAAAAAAATGATTATTTTGTTAATTTGAACTATTTAATTTTTAATTGAACTCGTTTTTATGTTGGCCTTATCTTTATGGGATTTTAAGTAGCATAGTATTTTAAAACATTAGTATTTTTTGATTACTGTATTTATCATAATATTTATTCAATTATTCTCTTCGGTACGGATTCGTTTAAGTAGATATTGATGAATTTAAAAAATGATATTTAGAGTTAAGAGAATTTTAAGTATTGAGGAATTAAAATAAGTACTTCAGGTGGGAATATAAGATATATGTTCATTAGAGATTTATTTAAGTTACGTAAATTTTTTTATAGGTGATGATTGATATTCATTTGGAACTGTTGCGAGAAAATTTAGTGAAGCTAAAAAGTACAGGTAAGCGAGATTTCTATACTAGACTTTGCATAAAAATAAAATGGACTGAGGTCAATTTTGAAAATGTGTTGTTATGTGATGAAAAGAAATGTTAAACGATATCAGTTATGTGTTATGCATTGCTCATGAGATTTTGTATAAGAATAAAATATTTTCTAGCAGGTTTAGATATGAGTTTATTTTTGGCATTCTGTTATTGAATTGAGAAAAATATGAGCGAATATAAAAATTGATAATTTTTGCATGTGACGGGAAGATATTTTAAATCTGTTTTGGGAAATGTGAAGTGATTTGAATTTGTTTAGTATTCTGTTTTGGAATGATTTGGAATTTGGAAAAGCTTTGGCATGGTGTTCTGATTTTGTTCTGACTTTGACTCTGATTCTGATTCTGTTTTGTTTTGATATGTGGCCCAATCACGGGATATAATAGTGACCTCTGACCCTGTCATGGGATATAATAGTGACATTTGGCCCATCATAGGATATAATTGTGGTTTTCTGTTCTGAGTGCAATTGCTTTGATATTTATGGTGATTTATGTTTTGCTTGGCTTTCTGCAGAATGTACAACCCTACCACGGGGGTTAAACATGATCTCTGTTTGATATGATAAGATAAGATGAAGATGTTCAGTTATGCTCTTTCAAAGGAAATTTTGAATAAGAATTTTTCCTGAGAGTTTTCGCTCTTATATTTTTGGTAATATGTTTTGATTTTGCATTTGAAAACAAGTATTTTGACTCTGTATTCTGAAAAAAAATATTTTGTTTAGCATTTTGAATTTTGGAAGTATATTAACAATATTGAAATTGATTATCAGGTAACATGAATTAACTCTCCGGATTCTTGGGGACGGGATGGTATAACAAGTTCATGGGTATATTTGTCGTAATGTTTCTTGGTCCAAAGACACGACAAATTTATATATTTATATATATTGTTCCTGCAAACATTCTCCTGGCACTATGAGCTTCCAATGGCTTTCATGACCACTGATCAGACAGCCCTGCCTTCTTCTTCTTCGCCAACTCGATGGAAATATGATGTTTTCCTTAGTTTCCGTGGTGACGACACCCGTAACAGTTTTACATCACATATGTGTACTGCTTTGGAAAAGAAAGGCATTTACACCTTTCGGGATGATGAAAAACTAGTACGTGGAACTTATATTTCTCTGGAACTCTTGAAAGCAATTAAAGAATCCAAGTATGCCATCATAGTCTTCTCAATAAACTACGTTTTTTCGAAGTGGTGTTTGATTGAGCTTGCCAAGATCGTTGAATGCATGCAAGAAAACCAGCTAACAGTTTTTCCTGTCTTCTATCACGTTGATCCCTCTCACGTACGAAATCAGGAGGGAACTTTTGCCGAAGCCTTTGTTAAACATGGAGAGGATCCAAATATCGACATAAGGGAGATAGAAACGTGGAGAGCTGCCTTGAAAGAAGTGGGCAATATTGCCGGATGGCATCTACATGATAGGTAAATTCATTATTTAATTTTCAGATTAAGATCTCCTAACCTCAAATTCTTGCCTAAATTTAAAAATTGTTATTCGAACTTGAAGACCTCAAGTGTGACATAAATAAATAAACAAAGTATATAAGATTTAAATAATTTATTATTCATTTAGTGCTATTCGAAATATTTATATAATAAATGATGTAGGGCCCTAGTTCAAACAAGAACTTAAATAAATATTTTTCCTTTTTTTCATTTTTGAATGACAACCTACATAATGGAAAGCTTGGCAAAGGCCCAAACTTCATATGCATTATTAATGTCATAATATTTTATTTACTTTACGTGTCAAGTTGAGTAGAAAGACTTTTTTTGTATGTTCCCTGTATATTACCATGATCTTATGAAATTATCGATTGAGGCGCCAGAGATAAAATCAAGTAAAAAAGTATTCTCTTATATTTATATTTGATTTTCGTAATTATTAAAAGATTTTCCGAATCTTATTTCAATGTAATCTCTTTATAAATAAGACCATACTCTTTATATTCAATTAATTAGACCCAGTTTGGATACAAAAATCTTCTAAACTCATTTCATCTAATCATTACAATTTTTTTTAAATTTTGACACAAAATATAATAAACAATTCAATTTTTTTAAATCCCAAAATAATAACAATATTAAAAAATAGTATTCTAACAATATTTTATTTAACTTTTAACTTTTATCTCAACTCACTATCCAAACCTCCCATAAGAATAACAAATATGCACATAAGTTCTCTCTCTTGTATATACTATTTCGCTATGCATATTTACTTGAGATCACATCCGTCTCAGTTGTAGATGTCTTTAGGCTTGACTTGTATTCACAACACCTCTTAACTCATATCATCTTATCTCATATTATCATTACAATTTTTTTAAATTTTTATACAAAATAAAATAAAGAATTCAACTTTTTCAAATCTTAAATAAAAAATAATATTAAAAAAAATATATTCTAATAATATTTTATTTAACTTTTAACTTTAATCTCAACTCATCTTATCTGCAAAAACAAATGAGGTCGTATCATTGATGAAATTATCTAATTTGAGGTGTGAGGTTCTGCATATTGAGTTGCAAGCGGTGACGTCCATGAAGTCTCCAGCTAATTAGATAATGATGGTGTCCAGCTGAAGGTCCTTAATTTGCCTGCATGGTTGAAAATTATGAGATCATGATCTGTGAAGAGAATATATATATATTATATATATATATATATATATATATATAGGTGAGACAACAAGGCATGCGCGCATTCTGGCTTGTATAGCTTGACTCCATGAGTGCAAGTTGCCCTAGCCGTTTTTTGATCTTCTTGGATCCTGATCAAGAGTCTTTTAAGATCATGATCGAGCAGTGGGAAGGGTACTACTACTGATTAGAACGTACGGGTTTCCTTGGCTGTACTCAAATATTTCTTAGCAGGAAGTCACTTGAATTCTTTCTCCTAGCTACCATGGTTCACCTTTTAGATAATAAGAAGTGAAATCTTTCAATTGCGAAATCCAAGCAACATTTGGAAGCTAAGGACGTAATTGCTTGAACATGCACTGTTTATCTCTCTTTATATATATATATATAATATTTGGGAATTAGATATATATTATTTTTATGAATAATATTAATTATTTTCGCGCATTAATTGTATGGCTGACCGCGGTCTACTACTAGCCATATATATATATATATATATATTAATTATAAAGGAAAATATATATTGCACCTTGTTTTATCTTCATTTATAAAAAAGTAACTCAAACAATGAAGAGCTAGCTAGCTTATAAATGGGTGAAGCTAAAATCAACATATATAATTCAAAAATGTTTTAAAGAGAAACTTAAAAATTATTTTGCACCTTTAGTACTTGTGCATGGCTCGTCATGTTATCTTATAAAAATCACTGTTCTCATGTGTATGTGCGCTTTGCAGGGATGAATCAACAACTATTAAAGAAATCGTTGGAAATCTACTTAGTGAATTGAATCGTACATGCTCGAGCATTTCAGAGGAACTTTTTGGAATAGACTCCCCAGTTGATGAGATGTGGAACTTGCTAAGAAGAAAATCTGATGATCATGTTCACTTTGTAGGGATTTGTGGGATGGGTGGAATCGGTAAAACAACACTTGCAGAAGTCGTTTTCTATAGATCCAGACATCAATTTCAAGCTACCAGCTTTATTGGTTGTGTTCGAGAAGAGAGTACTAGATATCGTGGTCTAGTTTCTTTACAAAAACAACTTCTTTCTCAGATCCTGGACTTGGAGGAAGAAAAAATAAATATTTGGGATGTTCATGGGGGAATAAATATGATAAAGAATAGACTTTTCAGTACAAAGGTTCTTATTGTTCTTGACGATGTGGATAAAGAACAACAGCTAGAAGCATTAGCAGGGAATCATGACTGGTTTGGTCCAGGTAGTAGAATCATTGTAACAAGTAGAGATAGGCATTTGTTAAAATTAAGACATGTTGATGATATTTATATGGCAAGGGGCCTTGGACATGCGAATGCTCTGCAGCTCTTTTGTTCGAAAGCCTTCAGGAAATCTAACCCTAAGGAAAATTATGTGGGTCTATGCAAGAAGTTTGTGAAATATGCTAATGGACTTCCTTTAGCTCTTAAAGTTTTAGGTTCTTCATTGTATGAAAGAGGAAGAAATGAATGGGAAAGTGCCCGAGATAAACTAAAAGCAAATCCTAATAGAGAAGTTTTAGACGTACTTGAAATAGGTTTCCATAGCCTTGGGGTTACAGAGAAAAGACTATTTTTAGATATTGCATGTTTCTTCAAAAAAGCGATAAACAAAGATCTCATAATAGATTTATTGGAAAGTTCTAGTCATTCCCCGCACATTGACATTGATATTCTTGTAGACAAATCTCTACTTACTGACTCTGGTGGAAAAGATATTTTCTCGATGCATGATTTGCTACGAGAAATGGGGCAAGAAATAGTTCGACGTGAATCTCCTGAAGAGCCTGGCCGGCGTAGTAGGTTGTGGCTTCTTGAAGACGCCCTTGAAATGTTGAGCAATAATACTCAGGTAAGTACTGCATGGATTAGTCAAGACATGCATGAACTTAGAGAATTATTATAATTTATATAAATTCTTCCTCCAGCATCTGCAAGATATTTCCACTATGCATTAATATACTTTGTTCTCCTTGTTTTGTAGGGACCAAATTATGTTGTTGAAGGGATAGTACTAAACTCGCCATTTCAAAAAGTGGAAAACTTGAATGCGGAAACCTTCTCAAAGATGAAAAGGTTGAGATTACTTAAAATTCGTTATGGGCAGCTTCCTGAAGACCTCAGTTATCTTTCTAACGAGTTACGCCTTTTGGAATGGTTTGGATATCCTTTAAAATCCTTCCCAAGCACTTTCCAACCTGACAAACTTGTTGAACTTAGAATGCGTCACAGCCAAATCAGACAGCTTTGGATTAATGGAACCAAAGTAAGATTTCAACCTATTAAATGCAAATGTGCATGCATTTTAATTTCTTCAAGTTGTAATTGTTTTTTGTGTACGTGTTATGAAAAATACTTTAATTACAAAAGAATTTTACATAAGTAAACTTACAAGCTAATGTGGGTTGATATGATACGTCAGATTGTAAAATTACTTTTATTATAGAAAAAATCTATTCATTATCATTTTTCTCATCACCTTATGATGTGACATTAAATGATAGTTCACAAGTGAAACATACTAAATATATAGTCTCCAGTCATCTAATGCCATATCATAGGATGATGAGAGGATGATGAAAAAATAAATGATGAGTAGCATTGCTCTTTATTATAAAGTTGATATCATATATTACATGAAATCATGTCAATTTATAAGTTTACTTTTGTGAAATCTATTTGCGGCTGGAGCCCGTCTTATTAGATTCATCAGTTCTTAATATCATCTAATTATTTTTTGTGTTATAACAGAGTTTATGCAAGTTAAAACTCATTGATTTGAGTTATTCTAAAAACTTAATCAAGATGCCAAAATTTAGTAAGATCCCAAATCTTGAGAAGCTAATTCTTCAAGAATGTACAAGCCTGTCTTCGGTCCACCAATCCATTGGAGTTCTCAAACGGCTTATTGTATTGAATCTTCGAGGTTGCAAGAGTCTTGCCAACCTTCCAGGTAAGATCAACTTGGAATCTCCTAAACTAATACGTCTTCTGAATTGTTCAAGACTCGAAAGTACATTAGATCTGTTCAGAATGATAAAAAATATTATATGTTGAAGTGTTTTTTTTTTAAGAAGAGGATGATACCCTAATTTTATTGGTAAACCCTCAGTGCTTGTGGCAAATGAATACCTTATATAAACAGAGCAAGGGGGTTACAATTGAAGTCCCAAAATCAGGCTCTTAGGAAAAATATTATTGGGAAAACTAGCTACGTACTCACTAAAAACTAACAAAGAAAACATTACAAATTAATGTCGAAAACTATGAATACCTGCACAATCCAAAGCAAAAAGCCCAAACATATATTTGGGGAGCTCAAACTAAACAGGCACAATGTTTAATTACAATATATGTTGAGTATTACATGGGTCACACAACCTATACAAACATTTATCAAACATATACCACAGCAAAACATGATAGCAAAAACACAGCCACAACAATGTACTTTACATTTGAGTATCTTTATATAGAGAAATTCTAGTATACCTCCTTATTTTGGCCCCTTATTTTGATGACCACCATATATATATATATTTTTTTTTAATTCTTTTTTTTCTTAATGGTTAAGTATTAGTGTACTGATATTTTTTTAATTTTTTAAATATGTTTAAATATGTTTATAAAACATTTGAAATAAAAAGCAAAAAAAAAAAAAGCAAGGTGCAAATTGCACTGGGCGGCACACAGAGTGGGTATACCCAAGCGGCAGAGTAGCACCACTCATATCTATATCTTTCTCATTTGAGTCTCTTTATATACTATATTATCATTCCATTTTTATT
This sequence comes from Cyclocarya paliurus, assembly GCA_029856935.1. Lineage (NCBI taxonomy): Eukaryota > Viridiplantae > Streptophyta > Magnoliopsida > Fagales > Juglandaceae > Cyclocarya > Cyclocarya paliurus. The sequence continues at coordinate 21,496,176 of CM056958.1, forward strand.
GTGTTGTACTGTGTGGCATTGTCCTTAAATTCAATAATTGTTGGATTGAGTAACATCAAATATTATATATAGTATATGATAGTTTCTTTGAATGCTACAATCTGGTTGCTTAACGATGCACAAAATGGCAGAGAACGTCGGAAGTATGGAATGCCTCAAGGAGCTTGATGCAAGTGAAACTGCTATAACTCAAATACCTATTTTTTTACCGAAGAACCTCCAAAACTTGTCCTTTCGTGGATGTAAGGGTCTGGCACAAAAACTCTGGGATCCAATCTTCTCTAGTAATTTGTTGTTACAAAAGGAAAGCTCGGATAGTCCCATAGGATTTTCGTGGCGTAATACGTTCTCAAGTTCAAGCTCTTTAAGATCACTAGACCTAAGTGACTGCAATCTTTTGGATGGTGCAATCCCCGATGACCTTAGTGGCCTATCCTCATTGGAGTCATTAAACTTAAGTGGGAACGAATTTACAAGCTTGACGGATGGCATATGTCAACTCTCCAAACTCACAAAAATTTTCTTCACAAATTGTAGCAGGCTTCAAGCATTGCCAAAGCTTCCATCGGGTATAGCATTTGTAGTGGCTAAAAATTGTACCTCGCTGAACATTTATTCTGATCATCAAATTCACACGTGGTGCTGTTCGAGTCGACAAATCATTACTTTTACGGACACTTATTTTTGTCTAGGGAAGGCACTTGGTAGTCCTTTTGTAGACATACGGCACCCACTGATTAATCCATCATTGCCTTATCTTCTTGAGGTGAGTACTCTACTGTATATCTTTCTTATATGCTAAAATAAGATAAATATTTGTTATATACAGTTTTTATAAAAATAATCAAATAAATTGATGTGATTTATTAGATTATAAAAAAGATATAACATATCACTTTAAGCCATATCAACGTGTAATCTCTTTGTAAGTGTAGCGCCAATTGCTAAAACAAATATCATACTTGCATAAACTATAACGAGGGAATTACGGTTTTTTTTTTGTCTGAATAGAAAAAGTAACTCTTTCCCTCAAGACCATTATTAATTTACTGCAATAAACATCTTACATTTTTTCGATTTTTCTTTTACAGGTGTTTTTTTGGCATGTAATAAGTGGTAGTTCGTGGGCGGCTGAAATCCCAAAGTGGTTCGACAAGCAGAGCACCAGTTCCTCTGTAACAACTCCGATGCAATATCCAATTTCTGGGAACACTAACAAGTGGATGGGATATGCTCTGTTTGTTATTTTTGAAGACCATGAGCTTGAGACTTCGAATTTTAGGATTTCTGATAGAAGTGATACTACGTTGGATTTGAAGGATCTTCACCAATTTGTTTTTTATTTTGAGACCAATGAAGGTCGTCTAAAACAACCATTGGTTCTTAATAGCCCTAAAGTCCCTTTTGTTGGGCCAACTGGGTTTTGGGTATATATACCATATATGTGGTTCTCGAAACAATCAAATAAGCTGGATAGATGGAGGTATATTGTGGCTTCAATTACGACAGGCAGTCCAGGCGTGGAGGTGAAAAAGCTTGGGATGCGTATAATATCATGCGAAGAGAAAGGTTTTGAAGAGTTTGTCGAATCTATAGATCGATGCTCTTCAGGGAGTTTTTCTGGAGAACGTTCAACTTTTCGAAAAGTTGCACAATGTATGTCGATTAATTTGCCTTCTCGTCATGTGGGTGAGGCAGAATGTGTTTCCATGACTTGCATTCCTTGCCCCTTATCAAATGAGGATCATGGGCTGAAAGTCGTCCTTCTTTCGTTGCTTTTACAATGCTTTGAGGTCTCTCTCTCTCTCGACTGAACAGTACCACCATTCATTTTGTAAGATTTTGTCAAGTTAATTTAGCATTTTCCTTCTATTTTTTACAGGTAAAACATGCAAAAAACAAAGTTTACAAATATATTTTTCCTTTAAGAGCATCACCGCCATGGTTCATAGATCATCGTTTCGGGCACTCTATCAGAATCCCCCTGCCAGCCAATTTGTATGATGATATAAGATGGATTGGATTTGCTGTATATGCTTGTTTTGCTGTGAAGGAGAATCCATTGGTTTCCCATGACTCAAAATTAAGTACTCCCCGCAACTTCTCTTGTCTTTTGTCTACGGATGATGGCTGCATTCAATCTTCTACAATATTTCCCCTCACCAGAGACATCTTTCGTGAGTCACATCGACTTTTGGTGTTTCACATACCACGTCTGTCTTTTACCCATAAGTTGAATCAACAAAATGAAATTCGAGCTTTATTTGGAACCTCCAGTTCAGATTTGGAGGCACACGTGTGTGGAATGCGAGTAGTGTATGAGCACCAAGTGGAAGGGTTTGTTCAAACAGTGGTTGACTGCATCTTAGGTAGTCCGGACCGAAGTCTTGTACATCAAGTGAACAGTGATCTGCCAAGAAATGTTCATCAGGCTGAATCTGGAAATGCATCTGGAAGAAAAACGTCCAGTACTGGTCATTCTGATTACTCTCCCACGTCGCAAAGGTCAAATTTTTGGTCGATATATATAAATAGTTTGTAATAATTCTACTGCCTCAAGGCATCATAGTATTTCATTGAAAAGTTAAATATTGGTTGTGCAGGCTGAGGATATGCACGTCGACTGAATCCTTGCCAAAGCTTCCATCAAGTGTTGAACACCTAGCAGTACGTACAACAACATTTTGATTCACTTGAAACATACTCGGTTGATGAAATTGCTAGAGGCGTTTCAAGGGATCGATTCAAATTCCAATATTATTCTAATGATGGTGAAAATTTAAATTAAAAAGTATATCACTGTTAAAATGAGGCTGTCATTCAACGCTTAAAGTTCTAAATACGTGTACTAGTCTCCTCAACTTAATACTGACTCCATATTTCTATGATTTCACAGGACTGCTTTGATCATCAGCGAGTTTTCAATAATTGTTTTCCACAAAGTGATATTCCGAAAAGTTTCTGCAGTGATCACTCTGGTCCTTTGCTAACTTTTCGGCCATGCCCGGATTTATACAATAATTCTGACTGGCGTGGAATTGCAGTGTGTGCCATTTTCACATTCCTCAAGCATTCCACGCTTGTCCATAACAGTCTAGGTTTGGAAATTTCTCGTGGCCTTACTTTTTATTTTGGAAGCGATGTAGGTTGGACAATATCGATTCACAAGAACAACACCGAGTCAGAATTTACCAAATCTAGTTGGTTAAATCAATGTGAATTCCTTTGGCTACTGTATATACCACGTGTTTCGATTCTAGATAAGCTGAAACCGCGGAATCTCTTGAAGGCCTTATTTGTAAGCAAAAGCCAAGGCCTAATGGTGCAGAAGTGTGGGCATGCTCTAGTGTACCAGCAAAACGTGGAAGAGTTTGTGCGAATGATAGCTCACTGCTCATCCACGTTTCCTAACAAGTCCCAACCAGTCCATCAGTTTTCAGCAGATGACTACAGAAACAGGGAGGAAAACTATAATGATGAAAGAGAAACCAGTGTAAGCAGAAGCTCTAGTGATCATAGGTTAAGAAGACGCATTTATCGGGGGGAATCCAATTCAACTGCCAATGCCTATACAAACAGTGATAAACAGATAAAGAACGCTACCAATTTTCTTCTAAAAAGCTTTGAGGTCTCTCTCTCTCTCTCTCTCTCTCTCTCTCTCTCTCTCTCTCTCTCTCTCTCTCTCTCTCTCATTCATTTGCTGTTGTATTTTATTTTACAGGAATTCAGTGAATTGTATATCTATGATCGTTGTTTCCCTCCAAGTGAAATTCAGAAGTTCTTCAGCCATCGCAGTGACGGACCCAGCGTGACAATCGACTTTCCTTCAGGTTTTCATGGCGCTAACGATATCGTGGGATTGGTTCTCTGTGCTACATTCTCGGTACCAGACGAGTATCCACTTGATCAGTTTTTTGAAAATCTGGAATCACAAGCACCTGACGGTCTTACTTGTCTTCTAGATACAGATTACTGTTTCATGAAATTACTCCATCATGAAGAACTCAAGTGGATATCACATGTGTATCGTCCCACTAAAGAACTCAAGTGGATATCACATCTACGTGGATTCAATTGGCTGTTCTACCTACCGTATCAGTGGCTTTATTATAAGTTTTGGTGCTCAAAGATTTTTGTGTACTCTCAAACACTCTCACCACTATTTTTTACTTTAATATTACTTTTCACTTACTTTTTCTACTATTCATTACTTTTCACCTATTTTTTATTACTATTCAATATTCTATTATTACTTTTTTACTATTATTCACAAACATTCTCAAACACTTTCACTATCCAAACCCAGCCTAAGTTTCATAGGTTTCACAGGATTCATCGGTTAACGGCTTCAATGGCAAGCAACTGGCCGTGCCTGGTGGTGCAGAAGTGTGCACTCCGGACACTGCACCTGCAAGATGCGCAAGAGATGTTTCAAATAGTGTACCATTCATCGATCTCATTTTTTGACAACTGGCATCTCTTCCACAAAGATATAGTCCGTGAAGAAGATTGTAAACGTCCTATGGAAACATTCTCAACTGAAATAGAAGAATGCGATCCCATGGATTCAGGTTCTGCCTGTAATGCTCGTCCGGCCACATCGGCTGAGAACAAAGTCTCTAAAACCAACTCAACCATCCTGCATGGAAGAAACTTCAAGTCCTTGCTTTTAAGAATCTTTGAGGTCTCTCTCTCTCTCTCTCTCTCTCTCTCTCTCTCTCTCTCATGTAACGAGGTTATTTTATTTTATTTTATAGGGTTTTGATCCGTTCTCTGCAAGTAATACTTGCTTATCCGATACGAAAATTCCGGAGTGGTTCAGCCATCACCATGGTGGTAGTTCTGCGTCTATACAGCTACCTTCAAATATTCATGGTGATAGTAATTGGATGGGACTTGCTGTATGTACGGCCTTTTCAGTCCACGAGCATTTGACTGTCTCACAAGATAACATGGATTCCAACGTCTCTTACCAACTTATTTGTCAGTTGGATACTGATATAGGACGCCTGGATCCTCACCATGTCTTTCCCATAACAGAAGAAAAACTCAAGTGGTTTTATCCTCACGGATTCATTTGGCTGTCCTATATACCATGCCGGTCAGTGAGAGATTTGGTGGGACAATGCAGACAGATTGAGGCTTCGGTTGTAAGCGATTGCCCTAGCTTGATGGTGCTAGACTGTGGCCTCCGTCTCTTATACCATCAAGATTCAGAAGAGTTTGAGCAAACAATTATCAAGTGCTTGACCTCACCTTTTCCCAATATGAATCTTATCCTTCAGTCAGTGGCGGCTGATACTGGAAATGATATGCAAAACAACGACGTCTGCATGAATTCCTGCGAGTGGCAAAGCAGTGTAAGTGGCATCTCTTTAAAGGGTCACGCCCTGCGCGCAGTTAATAAGCCGCATACATATAAATCTGTTTCTTTTCTGTTTCTTGCTTACTCATTGTAGATCACCTTTCTATTGTACAGGACTTTGATCGATGCTCTGTGTATAATTCCTGTTTCCCTCCTTGTGAAATTCTGGAATGGTTTAATCATCACAGCAACGAGCCCTCCGTAATGTTTAGGTTACCTTCAAACTTTTACGAGGATAGTAACTGGCTGGGACTTGCTCTATGTGCTTCTTTTTCAGTCGACAAGGAGGACTCGGCTGCTATCATTGAAAATCTTGAAACTTCACAGCTGGAACTTATTTGTCATCTGGAAACTGATATTGGTAGCGTGGAACCTCTCCATGTCTACCAACCCACTAAAGAAGATTTCATGTTGTTTCAGCTGGGTATGTTCACGTGGCTATCCTATATACCACGAGGATCACTTCCTGAATGGTTGAACCAATGCACTTGTCTTAAGGCGTCAATTGCTAGTGACTGCCCAAATTTGGCCGTGCAGAAGTGTGGATTCCGTCTTATACACCTGCACGATGAGGTTGAGTTTAAGCAAACAATAAGGCATTGCGTGGCCTCATTTTCTGATGCCTGGGGTCTAATTCGTCGGCTGAGGACTGATAGCAGACAAGGCATTAAACGAAAGCTTAACGATGGTACATAATTATACAAGACCTACTGATATAGTACTGCTCAAAGACATGAGGGCGAAACGTGCGCATTTTAAATTAACCCCATGTATGCACCTCTATTAATTAATATCTGCAGTACTAGTACTGTTGTTTTTGTTGAAATTTAATGCATTTTTAATATTCTAGAATTAGCTTCATGGTCATTAATGCACTTTCAATGTATATTAGGAAGTGGAAAAGTGGAAAAGGTTGATTGTGGAGTTATATAATATATGGTGCGTAATGATGGGACTTTTTTTTTTTTTTTTCTTTTTTTAAATCTAAAATGCCAGCTTTTTCGTTTAACTTTGAGCCCTTTTTAAAAGTGGTATTTTGTGTAATTTTTGTGTATTTTATTAATATGATTGATTAAATTAATTATTTTATATTAAAAATATGTAACGCAGTCAATCATATTAGTGAAGTATACAAAAATGACTATACATAAAATTTTTTATTTTAAAAACGTGTAATAGTGCAAGATTGGGATTGTGGTGCTACTTATAATTAGACTTTGAGTAATAAGTTTTAGTATTAAAAAATTATTCATTGTTTGGTAAATATGTCTAAATCACTTTCAATTATGTTATATTTGTTTTGAAATAATATAAAAAATTATTTTTTTGACGTAGAATTGATATAAAAGGTCATTTCAAAGTTTGTGTTATGCATGTGATAAGGTCATAGGGTAAAGTTGAAATTATCTGAAAGTTGTATAGGCATTTTTATCGATTGACAGTCTTTTTTTAAATTTGAATTATATTCGGCATTATTTGAAAAAACACGTTTCAAAAAAAATATCAAAATGATTTTTTTTTTCTCAAATGTACTTTTTAATTATTTAAGATTAAAAATTATTTTAATATGTAATACATAAATAACCTAACTAATTTTATCATTAAATTGCTTAAAAATTACTTTTAGGGCAAATTATTTTAATATGTAACACCTAAATAACCTAACTGATTTTACCATTCAATAGGATCCAACACTTCCTAGCTCAAGTCTTATATACTAAATCGAATACAAAGTTCATCAAGGTTTCAGATAGTGCTATCTTATAGCAACTCGATTTATGGTCTATGCCTGTCAGGAAAAAGGAAGTTCAATTTATGCAATAGATGTGACTTACACAAAATTTTATGAAATTGAATATGGATGGTAGTAGCATCGGGAACCCAGGAAGAAGCGGAGGTGGATGAGTTATTAGAGATACGAAGGGTCATATGATTTTTGCTTTTACCAAACATCAAGGCATTAGCTCAAATAATATTGATGAGATTCGAGCGTTTTTTGATGGGCTGATCATGTGTGTACAGATGAATATAACTCATGTTAAAGTGGAAATTAATTTTAAACTTGTGCCTCAATGGTGGGATAAAAGTGGGCATGTCCTATGGAGGAGTCAGACTTATTGGAAACAAGCTAAAACGATGGTGAACTCGATGGTGATACGGATCTCCCACTCTTATCGAGAAACAAATCATCTAGCCGACAGACTTGCAAAATTGGGTTTTAGTGGAAAGGAGGCTTTTTTTCATTCCACTCCCAACCTACTGAAAGACATTCTGGGAGCTGTTTTTATGGATAAAGCTGGCTTACACATTCTCTGTTAGAGATAACAGGTTTGGTTACAGGTTTTTTTTTTTTTTTGGCCTTTTATTTTATTTTTTTGGTTTATCTTTATCATTTGTTGCTTTTGTTATTTTGTTAGTTTGGATGCTTTTGTTAGTCTGCTGCTTTTGTTCTGATGTACGGTATAGTGTTTAGTTAGTTTGGATGCTTGGATTTGGTTTTCTAGTTGGTTTTAAATATGTGTAACCCCCAAGTGTCAAGATGTAACTACGGTTTTTCTCCATTATAAGCGAGGGCTATCAATAAAATTGAGATACCGTCATCTTTTTTTAAAAAATAAAATAAATAATAAAAACACTTTTGAATATTCATAACAACCCAAACATATCCATTGTGCCTGATGTACCAATAATTTTACGTACAATATTATATATATACTTACAACTATTCATCCCATTTTATCAATTTTCTTTTAATTCAAATTTTAAAAATTAAAATGTTCATCTTTTCAATAATTGACCCGTCAATAGATATAGGTATGTGCATAAAATTGTAAGTATAAGCAGTTCTTCTGGGTACAAGCGGCTTACCACGTACGAATTAATATTTTAAGTTGTTGTTAGTTGTATTAGAAAAAAGAAAAAATAACAAAATATGTTAGAATCCCAAAAGCTGAAACGAAGCGGACGATAGAAAGAAAAAGAACGCGATAGTGACGGTCTTGAAAAAGCCGTAAGCCACCACCCTTGCAAAAACCGTAAGCCAACCACCTTAAACCACCTCCCACGGCCCACGGGAAACAACAGTCACATTTAAATCGCCACTGTTGAACCATTGCACCTCCCCACAGCCCCACGTCGCCCTTTCCCTCTCCCGCTAATCCCAAGCATTGGTTTCCCTTTTCACCCAACGCAAACGTCTTTATTTTTTGTGAGTCACTGAGTTTCACCACCTCCCAACACCTCCTTGCACAGCCATGCACGGTTGCTTCACAAAGACATCTCTACACCTACAACCACATGCCACTCAAAACCACACAACTGGAAACCAACAAGCATCGTAGCCAGTCTGCAGCACCAGACCACTAGTGCACAAAGTAGGACCCGACCAAGCCAAGTAGAAAACCACCGAAAGAAAACCTTCACTGTCGCATGTCTTCCTCACTCACGACATTCCTACACCCACAACACGGAAGCCTCTGTTTTTAAGAAACAAAAACAGAGCACAGCCTCATCCCACGTACGTCGTCCATGATTCTTCCATTGCCACACCGGTGGAAGCTAGCTTTACACCGGATGCTTCACCACCACCGTCCGCTAGAACCTCTAAAAGCCAACCACCGAGAGCCACTATCTTGCACAACCACCTATACCAAGAACTCAACAAGCCTATATTTTTAGCAACCTTAACAAAGTAAGCGGAAACCTACAGACCCCCAACTTCCACCATCTCTAGTGTTGCACCACATTCACATGAACGTAAGCCACCAAAATCAACTTCCATGTCTCACGGCTTCACACCAACTCTCACGGCAACCACCATTGTCGAGACTACATGATAAGCCTCTCGCTCTCCATATTAACTCTCTCTAAGTATCGGTTTTGCCCTCATAATACTCTCTCTGCCTCCCAAAACAGACACCGTCACTCACCCACGCTGGAGGTTCACGGTCGAACCCACGACTCACGCTACATGCATACCCTGCTCGTAATTATCTGTAATTACCAGAAATTAAAACCACGACTCGTACAAATAAAACTAGAAGAAAAGGACCAAAGCACCAAGGATTCGCGGCCACTGAGATTGGGAAACTTGACACATTCAGAAGATACAGAGATGAGTGATAGTGAGAAGCTAACCTCGTTAAGCTCTGAGCTGGACTTGCATCGACCCAACATCGTAGACTACCTCCCTTCCAGATCCTCCATCCCAAGAGCCTCACGGCAAGCTCTACCTATAGATAAAAACTAGGAGAAGAGACCACAAGTATCAACGGGAAAGGAGAAGAAATTGCAAAAGATGGAGAGGGAGAATGAACGATGGGAGAGGAGAACAAAATGGAGGAGAATGGAGAGAGAGGAAACGACGGAAGTGCCACTACAACAAAATGCAGTTTTTGCCACGAAGGATAATGGTCGCAATAAGTTTAATTTTGTGGGAAAAATTTTTTTCCCACCAAATCTTCTGGTGGCTCGCTCGTGGAATATAATCAGTGGCGAATAATATATTAGTCACCAAAATCTGATTTCATGGCAAAAGCTATCTTTTTCCCACGACGAGAAATTGCGGCAATACCTAATTCCCTCCGTGGGAAATTATATAGCCAACCAAACTATTGTGGTCACAAATAAACAATTATCCATGGAAGAAATGCGCAGGAAAAAGTCTTTATCCATGAAATCTTTAACTGAACTTTAGTGGTATAAACTTTTTCCCCATGTCATGGTTAGTCACTAGAGTTAGTTTTGGGATGGCAACTTTTGGTGACAATTATGCAATACCAACCTTGACATTTGTTGCAAGTACTTACTATCCACCTGGAGATATTGCCACTAATACTTATTTCCAATGACTCCAGTGGTGACCAAATTCTTTTATCCATATAGGATGTTTGTGGCAAAAGAAATTGCCTAATATCGGAATTCATGACAATTACCTATATGGTGATGACATAAATGGTGGAAATTAGTTATGACCATGGAATTAATTGTTGGGAAATCAGTAAATCTTTACATTGTATCATAATCTGTTTCCTCACCCATGATATAGACAAATATGCCAACATTCATTGAAACCAATGACAACTTGTAGAAATTAAACCTTATAATTTCCAAAGTTATCCCACCAAACAATCCAGAAATATTGGTCTTCAATAACACATCAATATCTAACATAAGTTATATTAGCTTCTCCATAATGATCATCATTATACATATGTAACCACCATTATATATACAAATTCACCAACATTGTTGCGTCACCATCATACAATCAAATATGCCAACATTGGCTTGAAACCAAATAGTTCAAGGCCATTTACAAACATCATGGCAGCAACTGAAATCCAAGTAGATACTCAGGGAATTATAAATTCAAGCATTCCAAGAGCATCTATGCTAAGTGCTATTGATGTATAGACAGATTACTAAGGGCAATAGATGTTGCTTTTTCAAGTTCTCCAGACATTCAGATTTGTACATTTTTGCTCCACAAATCATGGTGCTAAATGTTTCCTGAAAGTTAGCAAAAAGCACTATGTCAAACTAAGATACTTAATTGGAGAAAGACTGTGCAGCAAGGGTGGGAAGCTTCTATAGTAATTGTGTATCCATAACCTAAACATATATTTTAATGTAATTAACTCTTGCCCTATAGCATATGAGCATTTTGTGAGAAAAAATCCTTTTTCTAAAGATGAATTTAGAAAATGCCAATATCAATCATCACTATTGTTATTCCCATTGGAATAACAACACTATATACCATTCATTAATTTTCTTGCTATTTCAATTACACTAGTAATATATTCTATGAATAGAGTTTGCTATATCCTCATCCATGCTATTGCAGAATATAAGTTCTATGTATCCCAACACCATTTGCTCTTTTAGGGTTCCAATTGAGGGTGTGTGTGATATTAAATAGAACTGAAACTTTGCACCCATAACTTGGGAATAAACAGCTGCAAGTATTAATTCTTACAAGATTGAAGAAATACAGCCCCAGTGTATGGATGTGCATATCTAAAACTGCTCTTCATCTCCACCAACTCCTGCTCTACATTCCATGATCCACATGGCTGAAAGCTGAGAATTTGCTCCAACCTATAAGTTTCCAATGAAACAGAGATATTAGCCTACAAGATCAGTTTCAGCCTCATGGAATTTAACTAGTCGATGCATTAAACCAGTATATTTAACTGTAAGAGAACTTACCCCCTCATGAGAACCTAATCTGTCCTTGTCAACCAATGAATTTATTCAATCTAGTAGGTTCTATTAGAATTTCCTGGTTTACACTTATCGAAAAACAAAAAACTTAGAATTTCCTGGTTTGCCGAGAGCTCCTCTTGCTGTTTATGCTATGCTTTCACCAAAAAATGATGTTAGTGCAGTGGGATTTTAGTGCACGTGATAGTTGTGGTTCTGTTTTGTGCATCTGAGTTGTGGTTCTTTGCTGTGCATCTATGTTGTGGGTCTGTTTTGGAGAAGTTGGTTGCTGTCATTTGAAAGCACATTATTGAATATTGATATTTATTTCTACTCTTTTTAAATATTGAAAAGATCTTCTGTTTGGGTATATTGAGTTTGAATGCATTAAGTTTTGAGAGCCTTTAACCCTTTATGACTATGTGTAAAAACTAGTAGATCATGGGAATGTACTTTGAGAACACTTCTCTTCAAGATTAATAGCCTAAGCAAGCAACCAATGACTTTATTCAATCTAGTAGGTTCTATTAGAATTTCCTGGTTTACACTTTAAAAAACAGAGAGACAAGTTATGAGAACCCAAAAAGACAAGTCCTGTTTTGAAAATTTTTTGCCATAAATTGTTATCAAAATCAAGACCGAATTCCAGAAAATATACCACTCCATTTTCAGTATGACCACCAAATTACCATAGTTGTCAGTTCATCCCCAATGTGAAGAGCTGCTTCAGAACCTTGTGAGGTGCAATTGAGTAGTTGAAAACATTTGAAATTGTAATTTACATAGATAAAAATCTGCCTAGGCCCTCAACACCACACCATACACGTCTATATACACTAGAATAATACACTTGAGACACAAAGGTAGGACTTTTACCATGCTTAAGGGCTGGACAGCGAAGGAGGCGTGCGGGAGGTGCTGCTGCGTCCATAGGTTGCTCCTGGCGGTGCTGCGTCTTGGCTAGAGGCGGAGATGATGGCTCACGGCGGTGGGGGAGGCTGCTATAATCAGAAAACTGAGGGGGGTGTGCCGTGGAGACCAGCGAAAGAGACCGTGCGAGGGAGAGAGATGTGGTAGCTGGGGTGGAGCGACGGTTGGTGACTGGCGGAACAGTAGGGCGGCTGAGGGTGGCGATGGCCATGGTTGGAGACGGCGGAGGTGCACGGATCTGCTGGGATCCGAGAGGGAAAGGGAGAGAGAGAATCAGCGAAAGGGCATGGGGCTGAGGAGGAAGACCCACGATGGATAGACAGCAAGGGGAGCCGTACGCGGTGGGGCAGCAGGGAGGAAAGGCTCAACAGTTGCAGGGAGGGAGAGAGAGAGAGAGAGAGAGAGAGAGGTATCGCGCGGGGGTTTCTGGGGTTTAGGGGGGAAGGGAGGGGGGAAGAAAGGAGCGGGAGATTTAATTTAATTAACATTTGCAGCGGCTTTTTATCGTCGCTAAAGCTCATAATTCCGCCGCAAATACACTATAATATAAATTAAAAAGTTAGTATTTTTGCGGCGAAAAAAATTCGCCGCAAAAACACGAGATGCTCGCAAAAAGACAAGCATCTCGTGAAAAAAACTAATAACCCACGATGGAAAAACAATTCTGGTAAGACTTTTGCGGCGAGATAATATCGCAGCAAAAAAGTAAGAACCTTGTGGCAAAAACTAATAACTCACGAAAGGGACAAATTTTTTTTAGATTTATTTTCGGCGACGTTTAATCGCCGCAAAAAAGTTATTTCGTGGCAAAAAATCTTTTTCCTACAAAGTTTTACTTACCAACGTGATCTCGTGACAAAAAACTTATATTTTTTTCTACGAGCAATTTTTGTATCATAAACTTACTATTTGTCACAATCGTATACCTTGGAAAAAGAACTCGTGGGAAAAACCCACATTTGTTGTAGTGTGCCCCCATTCAAAGATGGGCGTTTCGACTTCCCCCATCCGTCTAGAATTCGTTCCTACCCAAATTAAAACGCACCATTTAAATAAACAATACATGTAAATAGATTGGTGCGCTTTGGTGCACTAACTCGCCTGAAGAAAGAGTTTTCCTTTAGCTAAAGCCATGTTACGCTCCTCTATTAATACCCGGCGTAGTACTAGATTGATAGGCAACGGGGAGGAGAGTTGAAAAGCAACAGCACCGTACAAAATGAAACCGGCCAATTAGAAGACCCTTTAGTTCTGTTTAGCTATATATTAAGGTGGCACCGTGGCAGTGCACCAATATTTCGGACGATATTGTCACCAAGAACTTTTGAAATGTGAATTGAGATCCCTCAAACTTCCTATTCAAATAATTGGATGAGATAATTGTTTTTGAGTTTTGTTATCCATCATTCTCATACACCACATATATATTTATTTTAATTTTTAATTTTTTTTTAATTTATTCTTCTTAAACTTATTGAATTCTTCAACTCATTATCTATATACCCCACATTTAGTAAGAGAAAAAATAAAAAAATAAAATATATTGTGTGATGTGTGAGGATGATTAGTAGAATTTTTCAATATTTTTTGAGAGACTTTTATATGACATTGTTCGAAAAATTCACACGAACAACATTCGGTATATAATATGACAGAATTTACGGATTAATGGAAAATGGCATCCTGAGCGCACTAAACTAAAAGTGTTTTCTATGCTCATGATTGAACTCCGGATTCGTATTTAGATGTGTGCTTGAGTTGTACGTACTTGGAAATGATCATGATCATCCGTATATATAGCTGGCTCAAAGAATTTCATTTTTCCTATCATAATTTGGAAAAGTGCATACTTGCTTATGTTAAAAAGTAGAAACTTTAGGGATGATAAACTAGCACTGGCTATAGTTCCTGAAGGCACTCATGAAAGCTGATCAATTATCTTTTTCTTTTCCAAAATGCAAACCAAACAATAAGTCTAATTATCTTTTCTATATGCTCATTGTGATTGTGTGATAATTTGCAGGGAAACTATCTGATCTATCTTAATTTCTAATCACTCAGCTTGCTGTGTGGCCAAGGGAGCTGCAGGCACCTGAATGGGAGGCCGAACCACGCTTGGAATTGAAACCGCCGAGTTCCGACACATTGGGCAAGTGGGATGCAGCCTTAGCCAGGGGTTGATGCACTTGAGATGGAAGAGATGGCCACAATCAGGCAGCAACTGCAGCACGTCAGTTTCTTTATAATCCATCAAGCAGATGGAGCAGCAAGAAGCAGTCGAGCCGTTTTTTTGGAGCGTGTATTGGGAGTAGAGGAGCTTTGGGAAGCTTTGGAGACTGACTTCATCAAGGCCTAATTCAATGGAGGCAAAGTTTCTGTCAGAGTTTGGAATGGTGATTGTTTGGTGGGTAGATGGGTTGCCGGCGGCGAGGCCCATGCGTGTGCAGAGATAGGAAGCAATGGTTAAGAATAGGGTTATCAGGATGAGACCGAGTGGGAATGTGATGTAAAAAGCAAATTGATCAAGGTTATGATCCATGCTATGGGTACTGGAGTATTGCCCACTACTGTATAAGTTCATGCACCAATTAAGAACAGCTGCAGAATGGGATTTTAGCTGCAGAATGTAAAAAGCGTGAAGGTTTGCTTAGAGAGAGAGAGATCAAAGAGAGAGAGAGGTTTGAAATCTATTGAGGCTCATGTAGTGCCAAGAAATATCTTTTCTGGTATGGAATATCTGAATTACTTGAAGGTAATTTCTTTTAATTATTTGGTCAAACATTGTGTAGCTAGCAGTACATGATTTGGTCTTGCTTATTTACCTAAACTAAGGCTTGAAACGATAAAATATTTTCTTGAGAAGCTTGTTTTGGGCATATCCTTACTCCCATTAATATAATTAATGATTTTGGGCAAGATTACCTGGAAGGGAAGGAAAGCTGCAAAATAAAATAAAATAAAATAAAGTAGAAGAAAATAGTCACTAGCAACAAGGATTAGGAGAATAAACCATCTCATGATCATCTAGCAATTAATTAGCAAGTAATCTTATGATGTTGCCATCCATTTCAAAATCTGATATTATACCAAAATATGTTGACCTCTCCTATGAACGCACGTGCATATTGTATTGGCTTTGATCTTTCAACTACCTATTTAGGGTTGTTGCGGTAGGAATCTTAAAAGTGCTTAAATATTCTTAAAAACTTTTTAATAGAAGAATTAGGTTGTTTAAGTGTTATATATTAAAGCACTTTTAATCTCAAATAAACTAAAAAGTATGTTTGAGGAAAATTATCATTTTGATTTTTTTTTTCAATTCGTGTTTTTTCGAATAATGAGGAACATAATTCGAGTTTTAAAAAGATAACCAATAGATGAAAATACTCATACAACTTTAAGATAATTATAACTTTCAAACTTTCATAAATATGATCATAATCTTTAAAAATTCAAATAATCGTCATTTTTATCTTAGAAAGCATTTTTTAAATTTGTTTCCAAATAAACATAACGTGTTTGAAAGTATTTTAAACATATGATTACCAAACAATAAATAACTTTTTAATAGTTGAACTTATTACTTAAATTATAAACTATAAAGTCTAAAAATATAATCTATATTTACCACCACAATTCCAAATATATGCTTAGTTCTGCATGCAGTAGTTTGAATGCTTGAACTCGAATAGCTGTACTGAGGATTCTAATGGTTCTGTCAGATGAGATAGGTAGCATGCATGCATGCATGGCTATGCCATTTTCGAGCCAATTCCTTGATATGGCTAATTTTGGCTAATTTGCAAAGCAATTATGTAACAGACAAAGGGTGGAAATTCGTGTTCGTGGGTTATATTCATGTCGTGTTAATTAAGTCATGGACATTCGACTAAACCCAATCGAACACGATCCATTAAGTTAAATGGGTCAGATCTTCAAATCTTGACATGATCTATTTAAATAACGGGTGACACGACACGACTCATTTTAACCCGTTTAATAATTAAGAAGAAATAGATCAACACAACACTACCCATTCAACTTATTTCAACCCATTTTATGTAAATGAATTAAATTGACCGTATAACCCATTTGACGGCTTGGTTAACATAATTTTACCTAAAAGTTAAAATTTATATTTATTAGTAGCCACAATATCTTCAACACAAAAACAATAAGACTACTTACTAAAAAAATATCAATATTTTTCAGATTTTAATATATAATAAAACCAATATTACAAATTCAATAATAACAAATATGAGTATAGATCTAAAATTACAGTTCCAATAATAAAAACATAAGTGTATTGAGAAATGCTAATATTACAACACATCAATATTAAAATTTTAACTTTAAAATAAAGTTTAAATTGGTTATTGCATATTGATTTCTGGTTAAAAAAATTGATCTATTATTGACCTGTTTATTAATTGTGTCTTAACAGGTAAATATGTTTTGATCCAAACTCATTTATAACAAATTCAAACTTATAATTTTTATATTTTGTTTGTATTAGATTTATAGGTCGTGTCACATATTGTCATCCTAATTATGTTTGAATTGTTTGTAGCAAAATGTGTATGTTGCATTCTACAAAACAAAACATGGTGGCCAATACTGTTGTAAGGTTGGGGAATGGAACCAGATTGGGTTTGACTAACCAAGAGCTGTGTTTGGATGTTGAACTGAGTTGAGTTGAGTTAAGTGAAGTTGAGATGATAAAATATTGTTAGAATATTATTTTTTAATAATATTATTATTATTTTAAGATTTAAAAAAATTGAATTATTTATTATATTTTATGTTAAAATTTGAAAAAATTATAATAATAAATTAATATGAATTGAGATGAGTTTGAAAACCAAACGAAAGGTTACAGGTTTGATGTGCCACGAGTGCAAATGAGTTGCAAGCTCTGTTCCTTCAAATCCAAAATAATATATAGTAACTTTTTGCCTTCATTAAAAGCTATATGCTTTTGACCTATGAATACCTTTTTTGTTAATTCTAAAGCCAAAAAAAAAAAAAAAACTGTTAAGAAACAAATTATTGAAATTGGACTCAATCTACGTCCTCCCTAATTAAATGGCTACTAAGCTAGCAATTAATAATTTGAGTGTCATTTCACAATTATTTCAGTATTTTCAAAACCAAAATTCTTCTTTTAAAACCAGGGTCCAAACATGCCCTAATTTAGTCAATAAAACATGTCCTAATTTCCCTTTATGGATAAAATGAAACATCTGTTTTCATTTCTTTAATTTCTGTCTTACTTCACCTGCTTGCAAATCGATCATAAAAATGCAATCTTCAAGCTCATATTAACTTTGCCATTTCTACTCCAAAGTTGTTCTAAATTTCTAATTGTCTTGATGAAATTAAAAAATAAAAAAACAATTCTTTCACCCTATCCAATTGTAAAAAACTTGTCCAGAAAAACTAACGAAGTAATCACAAAAGGTCAGAAAGTCACACCCACATATATTTAATCCCATCAACAGGTTGGGATAAGATCGATCATCTAATTATATTATATCTTGCCCCGTTGCCAAGGGGTCCCCCACAGGGATAAGATCAATACTCGTGTGTGGACCTGGAACTGGAGTCCGACATATCGGACATGTCGGATGCAGCCTCATCCAGGGGTCGATGCAGCTCAGATGGAAGAGATGCTCACAATCAGGTAACAGCCGGACCATGTCCTTTTCTTTGTACTCCACCAAGCAGATGGCGCAGGAAGAATCTGCAGAGGTACCCTTCTGGGTTGTTTCAGAGTAGAGGAGCTTTGGGTAGGCGCTGCCGAGAGTGGATTCCTGAAGACCTGGTCCGATGTTTAAGGGATCGGCCTGATCATGGTCGGCGGCGGAAGCACTGCTCCGGTGAGGTGGCGGCAGGTTGTCGGGGACTTTCAAGCGAGTGCAAGCAAAAGTGATGAGCAGGATGAGAAAAAACACTCCAACAAAGAAGATGATTCCATAGGTAAACCCACTGATACCATCGCCGGCATCAGTACCATATTGCACGGCGCTGCTGACCTTGATGATCATGATCTTCCTCGAATAAAGAATGAGAGGCCAGCCGGTCGCCGGTGAGAATATTAATTGTGGGGAAGAGGGTCAAGGGAAGCTTGTTCCTTTATACGGTATAGTGTTTGTTTGTTCTCAGCATCGCCATTTATGTATATCTCCAAATTAGAATTTGTCACCTAAGGCCTCTTTGGATGTTGTGCTTATTTGGGACGAGGTATCTTTACGAGTAATAGTGAATTGAAATAGCGGATTGAGTTTTGTAGAGTTTATTTAAGATAAGTTTAGATATATTTATAAAAAAATTAAAAAAGATTATAAATCTCGCGTATAAAGAGGTGTTAAATAAAAAAAAGATTGTAAGTCTCAATTATAAAAAAGTTTTAAATTGAGATAAATTTAATAATTTAAGAATTAAATATTTAAAAATTAGACTCAATTTAAAATTAAACTCATCAGTTCAAATTTTTAGTATATTTTTCTGTTCATTGATTGGTTTAAATTTTCCAGTTAGCCTTTTTGGTGCTGCATTATGACTTGCGTTCTAAGGAATTAAAGCTGTCATTTCAAACATTCTTCTACAAATCATTTTTCATTTCATATTTAAATTTTTTTTTCCAAATTTAAATAATGAAAAGAAACAATTTCGATTTTAATTAAAGAAGAAAGAGGGAGTAATTCAAAGAAAAAATTTTAGAAACTCACAAGATTTTTGGGGAAAAAAGTTGGAGAAATACTAGAAGAAAAAAAGTTAAATCCTGAAAAGATTATCAATTATAAGAAAATGGATAAGAATTTCAGTCACAAGAGAGTAATGTGTACAGGGTATAATTGGTTTGTCAATGATATTCTTGATCAGCTGCATATAATATGCCCACATTTAATCACTTTATTTTTATCTAAGCGCCCACTTGATTCAACGTGATCACTTGATAGATCAGCGGCCTTTTGTCATGTCAAGTTTTTATTTTGAGAGATGGTATTTATAATTCTAGGGTGTAAATCATATACATTCCCTTAAAAAAATTATTAAATTTAGAATTTACATAAAAAAAAAAATGATTTTTTTAAACGATAAATTCTACTCTCTTTTTTTTCAAAAAAAAAATATACAATACTCATGCACAAGACTTGTACATAACTCTATAACTACAATTTTTTTATATTTTATTTTTAAGCAATTAAAGAAATTGCATGTCCAAATGTCATGATAGGAATCATGAGTACTGAAGGTGCTTGATCAACAACCAAAAAAGAAGTAGACAAGTAGTCATGTGTCTGTCTCCTAGTGCATGTGGAAGTGCTGTCTCAAGAATCTTGGGCATCATTGTTTATTGACTTGGGAAGAACTGCTGCATGATACTGTAAGTACTGCCTCCACAATGTCTGCAATGGTCCCAAAGCTTGTCAAATTTAGAAAATTCCTTTTACTGAATGTGACTACTGAGTTAACGACATTCACAGACTCTGCCTAGAGGTCGTATGCACTCACGCCAGACGTCACTTCCTCCATCGATCATATTGTAAAGCCACGATCTTTTAACTTCCCGTTTAGTATTTTAAATTGAATTTAATATTTAAATATTTAACTTTGAAATCATTAAACTAATCTTAATTTAAAATATCTTTACACGTGAGATTTATAATATTTTTCAACTTAACATATCTTTACATGCAAGACTCACAATTTTTTTTAACTTTTCATAAATATATCTAAACTCATCTTAAATAGATTTTATAAAATTTCTTCCATCATTTTAACTCACTATTATTCATAAAGAATTCAACTCATCTCAGCTGATAAGCTCAACATTCAAATAAGAACTTTAGCGGGTGCATCTTCAACCAAGAGATTAACTTAAAATAGGACTAGATGAATAAAAAAATTTTACACCCTCCAATACAATTTTGACATGAAAATATTTTAAGAGAAGAATAATAAAACCACACGGCAAGCAAATCTCACTCTCCCTTCCTCCTTTCTCTTCTTCTCTCGTTGTTTTTTCTCTTTTTCCTCCTCTCTTCTTTTTCTTTCTTTATTTTTTCTTATGCCGAGCTAATTTTTGACATATGCTCCCAAATTTTTGTGATTTTCTTTACGGATTTGCAAATATTTATAGACAGGCAACAAACACCCAAAAAGATTGAAGCGCCAACAAACACCCAAACCCGTCGTCACAAAACCATCTTTTTCTTCTTCCTTGAAGAAGCTCTATATATAAAGCTTTCTTGTTTGGGATTTAACATTACAGAGAAAGAAACCCTAAGACTAGATAAATCGATCAATAGAGGAGAGGGAAAAAATGAAGATGAAGGTATTGTGGTGATTGATCCTACTTTCATACACCCTATGTCACCATGTGTTTGTCAATAAGATCATCCTAGGTCACGTAGGTAAACCCCTCTTCTAAATGCCCATTTAATCTTGTATTTTAATAATTAAATTTCATATATGTTTACCGATGCTATTATGACTTTAAATTGTGCATGTGAATTCTTAGTTTTTTCTCTTCTTGTTGGGAGTAGAACACAACAGTGCAAGCTCGATGCTTCTAACGAGTAATGGCAGAGTGAGGAGAGACAGACAGACAGACAGAGAGAGAGCAATGGGAGAAGAGAGAGGGAGAGAGGAACCAAAGGAAAAGTAGGATTTATTTGCATGTTCCGAAGTTTATTATTTTTCTCTTAGAATGTTTATGTGTCAAACTTCTATTGGATGGTGTAAAAGCTCCTAATTCTCCCATTTGGCCCTTAGCCTCTCCCCTACAACCAGATCCTTCTCACTTAAGAGTATTCACATTGGCTTGGCCAAAAGGAGAAGTTAGCTAAAATTTACATAATTGATGTAAAAAATACCCCACATTGGATTGGCCAAATCTAAAATAAGGTGGACTTCTACTACAGTAGTTAACCAAAGATGGAGAATCACAATTGATTCACCAAACATTAAAATACTAATTTCTCACTCCAAGCAAACATTAAAATATTAGTTTCTCACTCTAAGCAAAAATGTTATTTGGTTTGTAATTAAGAAATTTTGATAGAATTTTAGATGAATTTAATCAAATATTTTTTGTTGTTAGCATTAAATGACTTTTGAAAATATGATTTTTTTAATATTAATTTAATTAGAATATAATTATTATTAATATTAAATTGGTAGAATTATAAAATATGATACAAATAAATTAAATAAAAAATTATTAATTTAATAATAATTTATTATTATATAGAGAGTAAATGATTAATCCAATGTAGAGATTGAATTTAAATAGAATAGGCAAATATATAAAAAAAAAAAGTGTGATATTGACTAAATTTTAAAGATGCATTTGGTCAAGTCAATGAGGATGCTCTAAAGATAACTTGGTTTCAAGAAGGAAACCAAAGTACTCTGGTTTCGTTCGAGTACATCTTGTTTTATTGGAATTATTTTTAGGAAAATGATATTCTCATCTAGGAATATCACCTACAAAATTTATTAGTTTTTTATTATTATTTTATAGTTAAGGAAGTGTTTTTTTAATGAATTTAATTTATTTTAAATATATATATATATATATTTAAGAGGTTTAAGAAAATATTTGAAAATAAAAATTTACACTTTGGTAGGAATTTTTAGTGGCTTTCTTCAGTAGGTGTAGTAGTGTCCTTATTCTATATACGATGGTTCTTTCCTTTAGCTAGCTAGGGTTCTTCTAGGCTCGGTTTGGTTCCTCAACCAAGCTCAGTGCAGTTCACTTTTAGACGTCTTCTACCAACCAAACAGCAACTTGAGATGTATTCGAGACTGAGTTAAGTGAATTTATACTGTAGATTAATTTAATGCTTCTGCCAAATGCTAGAGATGCCGCCCAAAATGTCAAAGTGATGGCTGCAATAAAAAATAAGATTTTGTCCATTTTGCCCTTACTTTACTCTATCCAGTTGGCTGCAAGTGGACCGCATGAGAAAGTTTATTACCCTTTTGAGCAGTTGACGCCGACTGACTTTTTAATATGTCAGATGAATAGTAAAAATTACTGAGATTTATTTATTTTATAATTTCTGATAAATATATTTAAACTCATCTTAATATTTAAATACATTTAAATTCATTTTAAATGAATCTCACAAAATTCGCTTAACCATCTCAACTCACTAATATTTATAAAAAAATTCAATTCAATTCAACTTCCAAATATAAACTAAGGTTATGCTTGGAAGATGAGATAAGATGAGAATTTTTAAAAATTTTGTGAATAGTGTTAAGATGAAAGTTTAAAATATTATTTTTTAATATTATTATTGTTTTGGGATTTGAAAAAGTTAAATTAGAATTTGAAAAAGTTGAATTGTTTATTATATTTTGTATGGGGATTTGAAAAAGATGTAATGATGAGATGAGATAGAGATGAGATGAGATTTCTCATCTTTGTTTCCAAACATAACCTAAATCTTATCAAGGATTAATCAATTCGATTTAGTGTTGGGTTCGTTGTTTTATTTACTAGTGGTCGACCAAATCAAGAGGAATTCGAATGCACTCGTATTCTTTCGTTAAAAATGTGAACTATTAATAAAATTGGAGGTAAGGCGTCCTCTTCTCTCTCTTTTTTAAAAGGCATTAATAATGCAGGAAAAACTCTATTTAGAAGCCAGTGTGCAAAATACATCCTCCATTTTATTGACATAGCAAAACTTGATTTGCTAGAAAATTTTAAAATTAAAATCTTTTACAAATGTTATGTCAATAAAATCGAGAATGTGCCTTGCACACCAACTTTTAAGTAGAAAAATTCATAGTGCAGATATGGGAATCGAGCAAATCAATAAGGTTATTGAAAATGCTGATCCCTTGAGAAGATCCAATCTTCATCCAATCCCAAGCCAACAATGCGATGAGAATTGAAATGAGTGTTTTTTTATTTGCTGTGTGGCCTGTAGCTAGGGAGTTATCTGCGTTTTATATATGTGTGTGTGTGTGATTTAATTAGAAATTAGTAAATTCTCTTGTCATTTTATAATTTATCAGAGCATACCAAGCTAGTGGCCATGCAGAGAGTATTTAATTCATGGATTGGATAGACTAGCCAATCACCCTCACTAGCGTGGATGATCAGAATTCTAAAACCCTTTTCAAAAGATCTTTTTTCTTTTTAATTAATTTTTTAAAAATATAATTCCTTTTGGTTAGTGGCTGTATATATAGTCAAAGGAGCTTCCAAGTTGCAACGTTTTGTATATAAATAATATTTCATCATCTTTAATTAATCCTAGCTGCAGAATAATATTGCCGGATACATTTCGCCTTCTGATCCGTTGATTATGCAAAACCAGCTGCATGCATGCCAAACGGTGGATCGAAGCTCGCATTTAAGAGCTATAAAGTAATCAAATAACAAAAATTTTATTTGCAGTCATTTTTACGTATTTTTTTACACACTTCAGTATGTGATTGACTGTGTATTAAAAAAATAACGTAGTCAATAATATTAATAGAATGTACAAGAAATATATAAAAGTAAATGTATGTAATATTACTCAAGAAAGAATGCATATAAATATATATATATATCTTTTACTATAAAAGCCTCTATCGGCATATGAACATAAATAATCAGTAGTTTTGTTTGAAAATTTTTGTTTTGCTTATGCCTCTGTGTGACTGAGTGTAATTTCATTTGTGCCCCTGATTGCTCTGTTCTTGGTCTCTACAGTGTCATGTCGTCCTGCCTGACCGAGTGAGTTTTCTTTTTTTGTCCCTCAAATTGGCCGAGTGTATTGAGTAGCATGTTTAAATTTTTGCCCCTATTCGACTGAGTGTAGTGATTTGAGTTTTTGTCTCTTACATTTTGTTCATGTCTGAGTATTTGTTTAGTTCACTCTTTCTCGTTCGTTTATTCGATCATTTGAGGATTGAATCGACTTTTCATCCATTGGCTTATGCACATTCGGTTCATCTATAGTGCGATGCATGGTGTGATGTATTGTCAAGGTGAGGAGATGTTTTGGCTGGTTGATGGGAGTGTTGGAGGCCAAAGTTCTTGGTTTTTGGTCTTGGCTATCCATTCGAGGGATTTTGGAGGTGAGACATCGAAGAGGACCTTCCAATTGCAATCATGTATCTCGGTTTCTCTTCTTCATTCTTATGTCGATGCTGTGTGGGTATAGTTTTTGTCAATTCTATTTCTTTTCACTCTGTGGGTGTTATGAACTCTGTTGTAAATTGTTTTGATGTAACTAGAAAAGAGAACGAAAATGTAACGATGGATGTTGTAATGGAAATCATAGATGGCTATGAGTTGTTTGAGAAACTGCTAAAGAGAGTCACAAATTCTATTGATAAAAAGAAATGTGTTGAGAGATTCCCAACCTCCTTACATACTTCAAAGACCTTGACAATTTCCGAATTCCTTCTACTTTTCCTCTCTACTCTCCCATATACCCCCCACAGTTCGTACAACATAACCCATAATAGAAATAAAGACTGTGATAAAATAATAGAAAAAGTAATAGTAACTAAATGACGGACAAAGGTCCCAAAACGAACAGCTTAAACAAAATGCATAACTTAATTAAAAACCCCAAAATGCTATATATATTTTCTAAATTTATATGCTCCTATATCTTTAATAACCATACTTAAATTCATTTAATGCAGGAACATTTACTGTATCTCTGACATATCGCAACATGGTGCCCAAAGAAAGAATGGATCATACAGATAGGTGCAAAGGTGGATCAACTCGTGAAGCAGCACCACAAAAGATTCAATATTCTCTCGATAAATGTCGTGAATGAAGACGCCACATGACCTCTAAACCCCCCCCCCCCTTCCAAAACTTTGTAACCACCATCTCAATGACTAAGAAAACAATTCGTTGTATTATGTTGTTTAAGAAAGAAACTGTAATTTGAATTCCTAACAAATATGCTTTATTTCTCAAAATTGCTTAAATGAATGGTTTGTTTAAACTTATTATTATTTAGCTTAATAGTTTATAACTGGAATAAGATTATTATCTTTCTTTAGCCTATCATTATTTTTTTATTATCATACAGAGCATGTTTATATTTTACAACAACTTATTTTTAATTCAACGAGGCAAACGTGTCTCGCACATTGCCCCACTACTAGTGTGTATAAATATATATATATTTATGTATATATATATATAGGCCGCAATATATATTAATTAAAGTCGTATTTAATTCCATATTATATGCCTGGAAGACAAGAATCCCCTTAATTTTCAGCCTTTGAAAAACAATATCACAGGCATTAATACCATAGACTCATCATGAAAGCTAGCTAGCATATAACTTTACTTATACTCATGTGATGGCCGATATTTACCAAAAATCATTCTCTATATATTATAAGAAAATTGTTTATTTTTAACTAGTTATTTGTTTTAAATGACTATTTTTCTCATAAATATTTCGTTATAAATGCTGTTTTTTTTGTAGTGAGCCTGCAAAAGGGCCATGGTGGAACCAGAAATTCTAGGTTGGGGGGCCATATTGATCTATGAAATGTCGATGATGCTTGTATACATGCGTATGTATATGTGTATTTGTATGTATGTATCAAAGTACTTTGTTGTTTATAATTATAAGAAAATACATTCTTTTTGGATTGTATATTTTCTAACTCATATTTTCAAGTTTTTAAATTTTTGGTGGTGTATTTTTGGTATTTTTTATATGTTGGATGCGAAAATTATTCTTTTGATCAATAAAATCTTGTTTACTGATAAAAAAAAATTATGAACTTTAAGAAAATATATAAACTATTTTTGTTCATACTTTTAAGAAGAGTACTCAAGAAGTTTAGATGGGATTAGAAGAAAATTTTCTTATTTTTAAAAGATTTTAAGAAATTTTTAAATTTTTGAAATCAAAATTTTATTTGAATTTAAATAATAATGATGAATTGTTTTGAAAGCCTCAACGTGGTTCCGCAGCTGCAAAAGGGGTCTCAGAAATCATATCTAGGCGTAGGCGCTGTCATTTGGCATAATCCATATATATATTTGCAGCGTATCATGTTCTCATACGTACGTACGTACCAATTAAAGAACAATAAATCAGCTGAAAATAATTAAGGTTGTCATGATTTCCTATGATTTATCTTGTACTGCACAAAACACATCAAAATCAAGATTAATTTTTATAGTGCTGCATGTAGGTTCTAATTATAACATGAAAAAATTCAAAAAAAATATTTTAATCATAAAATAATTATATAAAAATAATCTCATAAATTGATGTGATTTATTAAATTATAAAATTATTTTTATTACAAAATAGATATAACGAATCACATGAAATTATCTCAGTTTGTAGAATTATTTTTATATAATCTATTTATGACTATAACTTTACTCATTATAAAACTTAAAAAACTTTGTGCCAAAATTAGGGTAAGAATTAATTAATTCGAAGAAAAAAAAGAGGAAAAAATATATATGATCTCTAGCTTCAAACCTTATGTATAACTTATAATTTGAGCCTCCATCAGATCAAATATCTCGTCATACTCATGCCTAGCTGGGAGCTACCTGACCATTAGAGAGAGGAGTCTTCGCCGGAGGAGTTGGGGCTGGCGAGCTCCGGCAGACTGGGCAAGTAGGATGCAGCCGTAACCAAGGATCCACACACTTCCCATGGAAAAGATGGCCACAATCCGGCAACAGCCTAAGCATATCGGCATCCCCATAATCCGCCAAGCATATGTAGCAGCAGGAAGCGGTTGAGTGATGATCATCACCTTTGTGGAGCTTGGCTTCGCAGTAAAGGAACTTCGAGTTGCTCCGGAGATCGGCTTCGTCGATGCCGACCTCAATATCAACGGCGGAGTCTTCTTCTTCGGTGCTCGTAATGGAGCTGCCGTTGGTAGAAGCTTCAGGTTCATGGCCTGAATGCCTGCGGGTGCAGTAGTAAGATGCCGCGGCCATCGTTATGATAAGCCCTATCATGACAAGGGAGAGTCCCAAGCTATAAGCAAAGCCATCCATGGCGCTCGTCATGATCCTGATCTTAATTTTTGGTGGTTGAAATAATGATCAGATCAGAGACCCAAAAAACTTTGATTTTCTTTGTTGTAGGAATGGATCAGAGAAATAGAGAGAGGAATAGGATCACGAGCTAGAACCAAATAAGCTGTATTTCAAGAGTTTGACAAATTAAGAATATAAAGATCAAAACAAGAACAAGACATATCTAATTGCAAGCTTGGGGAGTTGCCGTCCGATGACTGTCTGCTCCCTTAATCTCATACACTAATTATAAATATATATATATATATATATTGTCAACGGTGTTTATATCATTTTGCTCACAAGATACATCCCTCAGGAAAATATAATTAAAAAAAATACTCTTATTTGTTTTTACAGATCAGATGAGTTAAGATAAAAGTTAAAAATTAAATAAAATATTATTATAAAATATTTTTTTAATGTTATTTTTATTTTAAAAATTGAAAAAGTTAAATTGTTAATTTTATTTTGTGTGCGAATTTAAAATAATTGTAATAATTAAATGAGATAAGATAAAATAAGTTGAAATGAGTTATGAAAAGAAATGAGAAATAATTGTTCATCAATACTAAGAGTGTTGTTTACTTGTCATTGCAGTCGATCAACAACATTTTGCTTAAGAAAAACTCACCCGAATTCTAAAATAATTATTATAATCTATTTGATCCCCACAAGGATTCGTGGATAGAGTGGATGGACTTTGTTTTTTTTCATGATAGATTAGAAAAAGAATAATTCTATTTAAAAGCCTTTATACTCTACGTCATCGACCATATGAGCAATATGACATAATTTAATTTAAAAAATAAATTTTTAAATTTAAATTTTACAAATCAAATTATATCATGTAAATAGTAATGTATAATCTGGTATACATTGTAAAAACCTTCAAATAACACTACTCGACTAAAAATTGCTCCAATCTCTATTAATAATAGTATTGACAACCTTTCATCAAGGCCAAGGGGCGTGACAATTATATGGTGGATCACTTTTGAATTTCTTTTTTCTTATTTTTAAGCCATTTTAGAATCTATTAGTATATTAGCAGA
Organism: Cyclocarya paliurus; assembly: GCA_029856935.1. Classification (NCBI taxonomy): domain Eukaryota; kingdom Viridiplantae; phylum Streptophyta; class Magnoliopsida; order Fagales; family Juglandaceae; genus Cyclocarya; species Cyclocarya paliurus. The sequence continues at coordinate 21,524,785 of CM056958.1, forward strand.
CATTCTTAGTACATTCTTCCAATTGGCGAACACGGCCTCCGATAAATTTCTCTAGAATTAATTGTACAAAAACATGCATCATGTGTAATAGTTAGCTAGCATCATAACATATGAAACAATGATTGAGTGGGGTGCTCATCAATCATCCTAGTTCTTGATATTTTGACCTATAGTGGCATTGCGTCATGTCCTGTTTTCTATCACAAGTTGCAATTGCTAGAGTAAACATGCTCTATTTTCGATTACAAGTTGCAATATTTCAGTCTCGACTCTCTTTCCTTTCTTTTTTTTTTTTCTTTCTTTTTGCAAAAGAAATATATATAGTTGCTTCCAGTGCGGCAACAGCAGTACTATTGACCATCATTAATTTTTTATCTTTTCGTCCACCTGATATCATGACTTCTCTTTTTCTTGCTAAAAAAATATTTAATTTTACTAAAATTGAAGATATATATATTAATGCATGGTTGGAAACAAATATATTTTATTGAGTAATGTTAGGTATAAGTTTTGAATACATAAATTTTATGTAAATTTTTTATAAAACAGTGAATATTACTAAAAAAAAATTAGTTTTTTTATATTTTTTTTAAATGAAAATTCACATTTTTACAAAAACTTCCACGAGATTTGCCTATATTCGATGCTTCTACTAAAAAAAACTTGTCATTTCTCAATCCTAGTACTCCGATTCAGCGGAGAGCTGCTACTGTTTAATTAGGTATAGCGTTTGTTCTACGCCTAGCTAACACGTACAGAACCATTGCAGATGTTGGAACGATCGAGCAGGCCAATGCAGCCTAGCTATCGGGTGGCTAAATGGGTGGCAAATCATGAACTAGTGTCCTTGGAATTTGGTTTTAATTAATGATCTTGGGAGTCATGATCTCTCAAATGATCATGTTAATTACTTTTAAGGTGGGACAAGGTCTTTGAAACCCCTTGATTAATTATTTCCTGGTTTTTATGATTAAGGAGATCATGTAAAGCTCGTTTGGGGAGGAGAAGATCAGTCTTGCTCTGTTTCAGAATCAAGGCTTTTTCTATACATCTGAGTAAGTTTATGTACAGAGTTTCAAAGGTTGGCGCTGTGAATATGCAGCTTACATGTATCATTTTTTTTTTTGGCTTCAGCATGACCTTGAGATTTATGACATTCCTGCCACGGATTTGCATGCAGTTTTGATTTGAAGTTGGGAAAAACAAAACTCAACGTGGAAGGGAGCGCAGTCTGATAAATGAGTCTCGTGAGCACCATGCATGCACGACCAGGCATATATATGATCCTCATGATCTTCATCGTATGCCTCTTGGGCCTGTGCTTGCCTGCGACGCATTTCTTCATCAGCAATATTAATGTAGTCTCTTGGATCGCATTCATCCAGCTCCATGTCTTTTGGAGGCAGGCATACAGCACGGCCTCCAAGGGCTTAGGGTGTTGGAAATTCCACTGTGAATAGTGTTGGGAACCCCATCGAGCCAATTGAGTCTTGTGCTTTGTAGAAACATTGATATCGATAACATGATTGTAAATGTAGAAACATTTACAAAATAAAGGACTGGGCTTGCAGGTATCTTCCGCCAACCTCGAATTAAGCCCATTTTATTTTTTAACTTTTTTTTTTTTTTTTTGTGTCCAGTACTCGGCTGTCGCGGTTTGGGTTTATTCTCTTGGATTTTTCGTGACATCGCAGAAGCCTTTTTATGAAAAATTATATTTATCATTCTCATATCACACTACAAATATAATTTTTTTTAATTAAATGTGTAATATATAGATGGTAAGTAAAAAAATTTAATTAATTTAAGAGAAATAAAAGAAAATAAAAATGTGTGGTGTGTGGTGTAGATTTCGTGATGAAGAAGTGTGAAAAACTAATTTTTTTTAATGGGATCCACATCTTTACGAAGAATAATACTCTAGCTATAAAGTGATTACATAAAAGTAATCACATAAATTGATGTGATTTGATATAGTTTGTCAGATTGTACAATTACTTTTATTATAAAGTAAATCTAACGAATTACTTTTACAAAACAACTTCGACAAAATTTATACATTTGGAGCTTATACCTAACGTTACTCAATAAATAAATAAATAAATAATGGTCTAAGTGAAGTGTTGATAATATTGGCAGTGTAAATTTAAATTATTCAGTGGCCTAGAATGTATAACTTTGTCTCTATTAGACTATGTTTGGAATTTGGATTGAACTCAGTCGAATTTTAAGTTAAATCTAATATCTAAACACCTAACTCTCAAATTATTAAACTCATCTCAATTCAAAACCTCTTTACATGTGAGATCCACAATATTTTTCAACTCAATATCTCTTTAAATATGGGTCCCATAACTTTTTTTAACTTCCCATAAATAGATATAAACTTATATTAACATCCAAACACATCTAAATTCATCTTAAATAAACTTCACATAACTCACTCTACTATTTGAATTCACTATTATTCATAAAGAACTTAATTCGTCTCAATTTAACTCAATATCCAAATGGGATCTTAATATTTAAAATTATATGTATTCAATTAATTTTATAGTCTCTCATACAGCATGGTAAAATTAAAAATTATATTAAATAAATAAAATGATCAAAACACTTCATATTAATTATTATGTTTCTAAATAGATATATAAGATCTAACTTGTAAAAATATATATTTAAGATTATCTTCAGTTTAATTAAGATAGGGAGCATCATTCAGAGTGAAACGTGGATGTTTTATGCATTGTACATGTTTCTAAAATATTATATTAAATAAGTGAAATGATAGAAATATTTCATATTTTGTATTAATAAAATAAACAAGAGTTCTAATCTTATAATGATTAAGGAAATTTATCAAGAGGTTCAAGCTTGGTAATAAAATTAGGAGAATGAAAGCTTCGAAATGGTTTTGAAATTTAGAGTAACGATAGAAAGGTAATTATTTTAAAACTCCGTTTTATAGAGTAGGTGTATTTTGTAAAATAATAATATTCTTATAACTCTACTTTATAAAAATGCCATTTATTTTGTTGTTTTAACCAACGAAAGCTAAGGTTTTTTTTATTGTTTTAATAAGTAATAATACCCTTATATCTCTTTTATTATTACTTTACTATCTAATTATTTGTTTTCTTCTTTTTATTAGAATTTGGATTAAAAATTTCAGAACACGATCTTCTTGCATAATTTAGAAAATATAAATTCAACCAATCAATATATTCCTATAATTTAATTAAAAATAAATTCAATTTTATAAAGATTGACACTTTTTGAATCAATTTTTATAAAATTGAATTTATTCTTAATTAAAAAGTTGATTGAATTTATTTCTTTATGATTATATAAGACTGTTATATTTTAAAATTTTTAATTCAATTCAAATAGCGAAAGAAAAAAGAAAATGGCTGAATAGTAAAAGATGCTTAAATGTATCATTACCCTTTATTAATAGAAATAATTGAGACTACACAAATACTTTTTCTATTAGGAACATGTGCTGACATTTTTTTTTTCTTCCTTTAATATTTGTGAAAGTGACTGGCCTTTTGAACATGGTTAGAGAAAGTGAACATTTTTCAGAAAAAACCTTCTTTTTTTTTCGTTTTTTTTTTCGGATGATAGGAAAAGTGATCGAGCGTGTTGAACAACATATTTATAAAGAAATTATTTTTTTGGTGAAACGTGTTTTCTTTTTCAGTTTTTATGCATATGGTATTAATTTATGGTTTTTGATAAATACTAAAATAATTTTTAGTATTTACACTGAATTTCAAGTAGCGCGTAGTTTTTATTTTTTGAGAAATATTTTAATCATAAAAAATTAAATAAAAATAATTTTATAAATTGATGTAATTTGATATTGTATATTAAATAGTATGTATTGTATGAAATCGTATCAGTTTATAAATTTATTTTTGTATGATTTATTTGTAGCTATTTTTAATAAATTACTAATTATTATTTATTTATATAATGACTAAAATGATCAAAGATAAAAATTTAAAAATAATAAAATTATAATTATAATATAAAGATCAATCTATTTAAAATATAAGCCATAAAAATCATATTAACAGAATTGATTCTCAAAGGAAACTGATGCCAATGAAGAGGCAAAAAAGTTTTTAGAAGATGAAAAGTCCTTCGTGGTAAAATATGTCAGAAAATGACCCAAATGGGAGTAAATTTCTAGAAAAACATTGTTTAAAGCATTACACTTTTTTTTCCTTTTTTGATACCTTGAAAAGCATACCTGGAATTTTTTTTTGAGAGTAAATAACAATTGGTATTATAAAAAAGTGTTCAATTTTTACAATGGGCCGTGTTATGCATCAGCCCCTGTTCACGGGTTGATGCATAGCACACCTGATGTGTCTCTCATGTGAATGATTTGGATGTGAGTGATTTGATTGATGTGAGTGGTTTGGATGATGACACATAGGGTGTGTTGTGGCTGCTCCTCAACAGTAGGCTGATGTAAATAATTTTCCTTTTACAATTTTGTTTTCCCATTTTGGCAGTAAATAACAGTAAATCTAGCCTCAATTTAAATTGAGAAATATTTTTAATCCATCTTATCTTTATAATTTTCATAAATTCTCACATAAATATAATAAAAAATTTAATTTTTATAAATTTTAAAATAATAATAATATTAAAAAATAATTTCTTAATAATATTTTATTTAATTTTTATCTTTTATTTCATCTCAACTCACTATCTATACTTAACTTTAAAATTTATGTCCACATTCTAGGTCCTAAAATGAGAGACATAAAATAAATCTAGTAATAGTTGATCGAGTAAATTTTTCAGATAATGTTTAATATTTAATAAATATTATTATATTCAATTTATAATATTTGTTTATTATAAACATCTATAAAAGAAGTCATTGCATTAAATTTGGTAAGAAATCTGACAGAATGAGTAATGTTAAATGTGGAGAGGGCGCAAGTTTGGAAAAAATAGAATTTTTTATTTGTATAAATTTTATATTTACTATTTTTTAAAATAATTATAAAATATTTACGCACGAAATATCATCTATCTTCTACTCTATTCCATGCCACTTCATCAAAAGCACAGAAAACTTAAAAAGAATAACAGTGTATCCCAATCTGCAACTCCATCTTTATCCCTTTCACTTCTCTTTTTTTATTTATTTATTTGTTCTGTCCACTTTGTCTTCCTCCTCATATCAGTAGATTCAGTAACAGTCCAGTGTTCACTAAACCCTTGATTTTATCCCCGTTTTCTGCTCTAAAATCCAACCCCAGAAGATCCCAAGAAATCCCAAGAAATCCCCAAAGCTACCAAAGCAAGGGAAAAAAGCATTTTGTTGTCCCTTCCATTCCATTCCTCCAAGTTTTGATCTTTACACTGACGCAGACCCAGCATGTTGTCTTCAACCCCATTTGTCCTCTGCTTTGCCATCTTCCTCTCTGTGCCTCTCCTCTTTCTTTTCGCCCCTCAAATCCTCCCTCCCAAAGACGTTCCTTTCTTACTTCCGTACGAGCTCGACGACCTCGCCCTCTTCCGCAAGGCCAACGCCCTCGCTTCCTCGTCCTCTTCGCGGACACGCTCCTTCACGCACTCCCGCTTAGGCACTGCCACAAACCCCAAGCCCAAGATCGCTTTCCTTTTCCTCACCAACTCTGATCTCTATTTCGCCCCCTTGTGGGAGAAGTTCTTCCATGGCTACCGTCAGCTGTACAATATCTACGTCCACGCTGATCCCTCCGTCAAAATCACCCCTCCCGGCGGCGTATTCGAAGACCGGTTCATCAAGGAAGCAAGGAAGACCGAGCGGGCTTCGCCGACCCTCATCTCCGCCGCACGTAGACTGCTCGCCGTGGCCATCCTCGACGATCCTGTGAATTTTTACTTCGCCCTCGTTTCCCCCCAATGCATACCGCTCCACTCCTTCCTCTTCGTCCACAACTTCCTCTTCAGAAACCCTGTAACCTCCTGGAAAGATGCGTTCATGTCACCTTTCCCGAGGTACCGCAGCTTCATCGAAATAATATCCGACGATCTCAACTTGCCCGGCCGCTACATCGCTCGTGGCGAAAACGTCATGCTCCCGGAAGTGGCGTTCGAGCAATTCAGAGTCGGATCTCAGTTTTTCATACTGAACCGTAAGCACGCGTTGCTGGTTCTAAGAGACATGAAGTTGTGGAGGAAATTCAAGCTGCCATGCTTGAACCTAGACTCCTGTTACCCCGAAGAGCACTACTTTCCAACGCTTTTGTCCATGGAGGACCCAAAAGGGTGTAGTCACTACACGCTTACGCGGGTGAACTGGACGCACAGTTTTGACGGACACCCCCACTTGTACAAGCCGGAAGAAGTGTCGACGGAGCTTCTGCACAATTTGAGGGTATCAAATTCGAGCTATTCATACTTATTCGCCCGGAAGTTCTCTGCGGATTGCCTAAAGCCGTTGATGGAGATCTCCGATGACATTTTCCAGGACTAAACTGAACTCAGGTTAGCTTCTTCCACTTTATCACTCTGCTTTTCTTTTTCCCTTTTAACACAAACGAATTAGCCTGAGTTGACCCGGTTCGAGTCTGAATGAAGCGTCCGAGTCTCATAAAAATTTCAGCATATTTTGTCAAGTAAAATGCTTTAAATCTCAAACGTAATTTTTGGCCACATCTGCGTCAATGATAAATGTATGTGTAGGAAAATATCAATTTTTTATAAAAAAAAAAAAAAATTGTAACTTTGGATTGATAAAAGTATTTAATTTAATATTTAGCAATTTTTTGCAGGTTATTTAATTTATAGCATTAAGTTAATCGAATATAATAGTGTTTTAAGAGTAAAATAAATATTAATAATTTAATTTGTGAAATTGGGTTGATAGATCAGAAAATTAATATATGGTAATATCGAAAACTTTAATACATTAAAATAACAAGGGGTTCTTAATTCTTATCCCCTTCAATTATCTGTCATCCAAACCATGAGAGAAAGACAGCTTTACAGCATTTAATGTTTGTGTGAGGCAAAGAGAATATGGATTTCAAATGAACATGAACATTTAATACTGTCTTTCTGGTACCATCTGGCATCTAATTTGGACAGAGAATTAGAAAGGATTTTAATGAAATGTATGCCATGGTGCCTGGTGGTAGGCAATTACTCTTTGTAGCAGGGGGGGGCAGTTCATTCCAATCAAATTCTTTGGTGGAGTTGAAGAGGAACCCTTTTGCAGAGTTAAAAGTGCTACCACAATGTGAGTGGTCGGCCATCAATATATGGTGGTTGATGTGTTAACTTTTAGGTTGTGATTTTGGAAGACTCGGGCTACCAAGTTTGTACGTATTTCCCAATAGTATTTTAGTTTTGCACGCATGAAATTCCTGGCCCTAGTGGACAAATTCACCAAATAGTCCTCTTAACACTATAACCTAAGAAAACTCAAAACATTGAACCCCTTTTTTGTTTTTTTAGATGTGTTTGGAGAAGATTGGCATCGTATTAGGGTCCTTCCCCTAACTGGTAGGGAGGGATTGTGTCTTGTTGCTGACAGCGGTTTTCCATGAATTGAAGAGAAGCCGGGACATGTCTGCTAGGTGCTAACCTTGTATAGATATTATCTTTACAGGGACATGTACTTGGAAATTTCTTTTAAGTTTGTTAGCAATAAACAAGTAGGCATGCTGTCAAAAGTAAATGGAAAATGAATTGGTCCCCATAATTGACGATGAAGTTACAGCAATCTAAGGATGATGATCGAGCCTTAACATTAAGTATGGAGGGGTTTAGTATAGTTTTTACAAGATTATGATAATTCATATTTGGCTAAGAATGGATTAATCTTAAGTCATATTGAGAATGAAACATAAACATATGAATATCCAAATATTGACAGTTTTATATGAATATCCAAATATAAAACTGTCCTGCTGTTAGGTTGTTGAAGATGCCCTCACCATATCAGATCTGACTCTCAAGTGCAGCACTCGATTGATACTTTATGTATTTTATTTTTCAGGACATTGGAATGGAATCTTTTGGGTAAATCTAGGGAGTGCAAAAGAATTTTGTTTGGAGTGTGGAAGACCCCAAAACCCAATGCAAGTTGGGGGTAAGCTTCAATGGTGTTGCTGTTTCGCTGTATAGAAGGTGGTGTGGACTGTGGATCGCGCTAAGTGTGATTCCTTGTACCTTTATTTTTTTGGCCTTTTTCTTTGTTTTTGGCTATCCTTTTCGTTTTGTATTTTTAAACTTGGTGCTTACGTAAAGTGCACGGTGGCTTCGGCTCAGCGAGGAGTAGGAAAAAGCAGTACACCAAGCCACATTGCTTTTTTCTATATTATTTTGAAAGCAAAATCTCCCCTTTGCTCCTTCCACCAAACGTCTCTCCTTTTGTCTATGTATGAATTATGCAAAAAGTATGAAGAAGAAGCTGTTGTATGAATCATGCAAGCTTTATTTCGTAAGTAACACTCATGCAGCATTGCTTCCTCTCTAGCTCCATATCCTTGTTTAGAATTCACATCTTAATCTTTCCTTTCATATGCAATTGCGCTAAACCAAGTTTCTAATTCCCCCTGCATCTATCATTTTTTTTTTGTGTGGGGATATACGAGTAGCCGCGTTCACGAAGAAAATCCAATCCAAAGGAAACAGCAACCATAAAAGATACATTTTTTTTTTCTATATATAGATAGGTAAAAGCCAACCACAAAAAGATAAACCACTAGATCAATCAAAGTTCCAGTTCTGCACAATGTTTACAAGAGGTTGCTGCCCCATACAAATTATGAATCGATGCACAAGAGAGTCTCGGACAGACATCAATAATTTCTAACCCCGAATAGTTGACCGAGGGACAGCCGGTAAACCCAATTCATCCTCAGCCTGCCAGAACAAAAATTTTCAGGAAAAGATAAACAAGGTGTTACAAGAGATATGTGTGCGTTTAACATGAAACAAAAGATGGTAAATTACGCCAGTTTTTGATGCAATGTACAGCCTTAAAAATGCGATGTGAAGGAAAGATATCCACAAATTTTTCTCATGAGAATTTCAATTAGCAACTTTCTGACGACATCCAAGATTTCCTTTCGAAAAGAAAGAAGGATTTTACCTGGCCATGGGATCTGCCAGCTGGAATGGCTTGCCCTGAGGGTGCTGAAGGCAAGTTAAGCTCTGAATCCAAATCGGGTTCTTTATCAGGTTGGAGATAAGAGGGCACCCCGTCAGATTCAGTTTCCATTCCCATATCCGCTTCCAAAGCATCAAGCTCTGCACCCAAAAAAATTAGTTAGACAAGATAGATGCAGAAGATGCAAGTACTATGGCTATTGAAGGGACTTTCCCACAGAAAAGATAGTGAGGAATGGCTATTGAAGGAGTGATGACTTTCGTTGCTATATTGGTCATAAGAGTTACTTAAGAATAAGTAGATAAGATTAATGAGGACATTTCATCCTACTAATGAATGGCCATAATGCCTACAATCCAGTCCTGTGGACACATTAATAAGAACGCTTTCAACAGTACCTCCAGGATTTAGTAGTTCTGACATCAGATAGTCAATGGGTAAATTCATATCAGGAATATCCTGTACAATGTTTTAAAACAATCCTAAAGAATATTTCCCTCCAACTTTAAGCTATACATATATAAAAAACTTACCACCCATGAGTTCTTCCTCATCAATGTCATCCGGCACGCTATAACTTCTACCCAGGGTCTCTTGAATTTCATTACTGACATCCATTAGGTCCATCATCTCATCTTGCATGTTCTACGGAGAAAAAAAGTATCCGTTCAGCACCAGAAAATTCCGAAGGCACTCAATAGAAACGAAGAAAAAAGAGAAATCAAAGATTACATACATCAATATCTTGGATCTTCACAGATTTCATCATTCCTTTCAACTCCTGGTTTGCAGATTTCAAAGCTGACATCTGGAGAGAAGGAAAAAAATAAATTGGGCAAAATACAGAATTGGCTTTACTATTTGGTTCCCTAAACATGGTCCATTGACCCAAAGCATTTGTCTTGCAACCTAAATGACTAGTAATGAGTGTTCAGGCCTAGAGCCTAGATTAATAACGTAATTACAAAGAATCCCTCACTAGTGATAAATGGTTCCTCCCCTACCTCTCGTGAGGTTGGCAGCAGGTTCTAATCAGGTTGCAGATTAATTTCCACTTGACCTGCCTTGAACCATGCTGCTTAGGGCGCCGCCAAGAAAAACGAATGTTTGGAGGTGAATATAACACAACCCCAGCACAATGGAACTTAATGCAGCATATAGCGAACTCCCATTTGTCCCCCTAGAAAGTTAGTGTAATAGTCCCTCAAGCCCCACATATTAAAAGAAAAGAAAAAATCATAATTTCTCCAAAAAAAGCTGAAAACAATTATATATAGATTGTGGCTAATACTCAAAAGCCTAGTACAAGTCCCAAATATATAAAAAGGATACTTTAAACTAAAAATCTGGTTCAAAGCTTTCTAAAAGTCAAAACGAATATTTTTCTGGAACCCCATAACTTATCCCTTTCCTAATCAATTCATCCTCCTGAGTCTCTTTAATCCTTTCCTTGCTATACTGTTTTCTTCTTTTCCCCTCTGAAGAGACACATGGAGCTTTCGGTGTCATCTTTCATTTCTATAGATGCGCATCATGTAATATTTTTGGTCAATGCGCATTTACATAATATGTTTTGCATCCTGAATTACATAGATGTATTTCTTATTACTATACATAACAGGTACATGATGTAAACTTGAAAAAATGATTAAAAGAGCTTGTTAAGGTCAATTTTTTATAATAAACAGTATAAAGAAATGAATTTCGTTAGGACATACAGTTTGTTGAGCATCTTTAATACCCTCAGAAGCAAAGGCAACTTGATCAAGATTGAACGTCTGATTGTACAGCATGTCCCGTTGTCCTTCATACCTGTCCAGAAGATTAATGGATTGGATAAATTCAAACACTATATACACCATACCAACCAACAATACCATATATCATCCTCATATTTATCCATTCTCAACAAACTAAATTAACTTAAATATCAAAAGGATCTGTCTTCACTCTGATCATATCCTTAGCAATTTGACTATTTATAAATCAATCAAGAACCTTAGGAATAACTTTTTTGCAATAATTTCTTTAACCTATCTCGAAGGAACCATGGATTATCTAATGCAAGTCCTGCAAGAAGTAGGAAGTTTTAAAATTGAAGTGAGTACCAAATACTGGCATTAATACTAGTACAACCGGTGAGCCAATATATGATTTCCATGTCCCAGAGTTAGTTATAAGCCAATGTCAATTGTATCGCTAAACTCAATGTGTCCTGATATCCTGAGCCAAAGGGACGCCATACGTATACCAAATTGTATCCCTTAAAAAGACATCAAAAAATAAACATGTTGTTTTCCAGTAAGATTAAAAAACTTCCTTGTCAGGTTTTTGCCGACTCAATGCAAATTTCTTTCAAGAGGAACAATTTCATATAAACTACCAGCGGTTACAGAATCATATACACCAATAAAATTGCAAAAAAGAGGAACTGACATGAGTAAAGAGACCTACATTCGCTTTTGCTTAAGAACCCTCATGGCTCGAGCTTTAACAGCTTCTTGAGCAGGACCAGGTCTTGTTCTTTTTATCTGTTCTTTATATCTATTAAGTTCAGCATCGAGCTTTTTGATCTTTTCATCAACAGTATCCCCTCTTTTATTGATCTGGGAAAAATATATTCAGGCATCAGTCCGAGCAAACTTCCCATAGAGAAACAATGGAAAGATTGAATATCTGAGCATGCAATAAAAAGGCAGGAAATTTCCAGAAAACCTCATCCAAAGTAATAAAGTTAAGCCTATAAATACTCCCATCATAAATGCAACACGAATATCGTACAGAATATCTAGAGCATGAACTAATTTGCTTTCTCGAAGTGCCTGCCACCAACTGGTCATACTGTAAACTGACTTCATCGTTCTCCCCCATTTCTTGTCAGTTGTCCCCGCTCCGCCGGGGAAAAGAAACCAACTTGACAAAGCGTGATACAAACTATTACAAACCCGAATCCCGATACCCCTTCCCCTAATTTCTGACCATTTATCCGTAAGCAAAACGCGAGTAAAAACAATAATTAAACAAATAAAAGAAAAAAACAGGTCGAATTAACCATAAATTAAAAAAAAAACAATAACAAAATATTTTTTTGATAGGTACGAACCCTGTCGGAGGCATCATTAATGGAAGGAGGGGGCTCTTTTTCTTTCTTGACCCCGAAGATCTTCTTCATCTTCTTCCTCGGAAAAACCAAACAGTCGGTGAATTTTTATTCAGCTGAAGCCAAATCGAAACGAAAACTTGTCTCACATACGCTGAAGAGAAATTCGGAAAATTTCTTCTTGTTTTGATCCACCGATTGCGAGAAGCTTCCTCTGTTTTTGTCCGCCCCCTGTCCTCTCTTTCTATTATCTTACGGGGAAAAGCAGTTTCCTTTCGTACAAAGAAAAGGACTTTGATCTTCTTTCGTTGGCGTTCATTTTGTTGAAATGGTAGAGATCACGTACACTCGGGTTTATTCAAAGTTGATGTAGCCTTGAATTTGATTGGTTAGGACTACTGCGAACGGTGACAGGAAGAGCGTGGACTTTCTTAAGTTTTGTTCGCGAGTTGTTATTGGGCCGTTATCGTTCGTTTAATGTATGCATTGTGTACGAAATTCTTCGCGAGTCAACGCTACATTGCTCTTCATCTCAATCCGTTTCTTTGGAAATTTCCATTTCAACGTATAATAAAATAAATAAGTGATGATACGTACAAGTTTCGTATAAATCTTTTATAAAAAGAATGAGTTTCATTAAAAAAGAAAATATTTTTTTTTAAGATGTGATCTATTTTTTTCCAACAATTTGTATTGAACTTATATAATAATTTCTTAATAAATAAATATATGAGTAATGATATTTCCAATTTTAAGTTATTTAAATTTTGCAATCTCTTTTAAAATGTAGAAAAATCTAATATTTATGTGAAAATTTTATTTTTTTAATAGACTTAACTTTTTTTTAAATAGTGCGTAAAGCATAGACACAAAAAATTATATCTAGCATTACTCTAAATGTATTATATTAAATTGAAAAAAAAAAAGCTATTTACAATATTCTTTTCATTTTGGAAGATGATTTATTTCATATCTAAAAAGTATCTTTTCCCTTGAACACGTACACGCTTATTCCGTGGTTCTTGCAGGTACATGCATATCCTGTTATAATATTTTACGCAACAAATGCATTTATTATAAGAGAATGATACTGTCTCCGAAAAAAAAAATTTACAAAAACAAATTTACAAACTAACGTGACTCGACATGAAAGTTTAAATCTATTTTATAATAAAAAAAAGTTCACGAATATGACGGAACATATGAAACGACTGTCATTTAGACCAGGAAATACAAGTGACCACCTCATGTCCACCACATAGCTCACCACTCAAGGAAGCTCTTCAGAAATAAATCACTGACTCTCTGAAAAAGGAGAGTGATGCATACCCCCACCATACTGAAGGTCAATGATCAGCCATATCATCTTTGTATTATCAAAAACCAGAGAGATATAGTTCAAATCTACCGCCTGGGTTCACTCAAGTTCTTTCCCTCAAAAAATTCACCCAACATTCGTTCAAGATCCTCTGCCGAGTACTTGATGTACCTTTGAGGGTTCCTTCCATTCTCGACAATAGGCCTGTAAGACATCAAAAACCACATGTAAACAAGAAGGTATGATGCAATGTCAATGCTAGAGATCCAAAGGAAGAATCAATGCATTTTACTTAGTTTTGGCATCAGTAGCTTGGGATTATCTGTAGCTCTTACAAAGAGCTTTTCTAACATGTTAAATATGAATATTTTAATAATGTTAGGAATCACTATATTCATGCGCATCACTGTCACTTCCTCATTAATAAAATCTTCAAATCGATCTCATTGTTGATTTTGTGATAAACACAACGAGAAAGACGCAGCACAGACAACCACATATACTTGCATGGATGTTAAATTTCAAAAAGACAGCAAATTTCACCATGATGTGAGAAAACGCACCCGTAACGTCTTACAAAAGATCTGTAGGCAGGCAACAAGACTTCTGCTACTGCAAGTCTCAGAGACTCTTGCAATTCGGTGTCAGGTACTGTCCACTGAGATTGCTTTTGATGAAGTTCCTCAAATTGCGTATTGAATATCTTGACCCTGTTAACATAACACGGTTTTCCTATTAGTTCAAATATTATGGACACAAATACTGTAATGGAACTTCCATAAGGATGTAACTTCTCATCAACCTATCCTTGACCAATGCTCTTGAAACTCCACTACTATTTCCTCCATCAACGCCCACCGAACTTCCACCCCCGGATGAGGCTAGGCCTGGAATGGAGAGGCACTGAAGAATCTACAAATGAAGAAAGCACCCACAGTTAGCAAGAAAAACCCCCGTTCCTATATCCAGATAAAATTATGTTTCTAAAAACCGATCCAGCAACGTCAGCCAAAGCTACATATCGGTAAATGCTGCAGATCATGTGGTTTGGTTCAATAGTGTAGAACACTACCTTTGCCCACGCATTCCTTTTGTATTGATTTGCATGCTGCTGCACAATCCTCCTGTGTCTTTGCACCCAATCATCCCCTAACAAATCCTTGGCTTCTGACCTGAAGACAAAAGCCAACAAACACCAGCATGCACACACAAGAAAGGCTTGAAAATCTATAAAAGAACAATGATAAGATGAATATACATGACATACCTGCGTACAGATCGGACCATATAGTGAATATTATTCATGAGAAACAAGTGGGTCAAAGCAGGATCTTTATACTGCTTAGATTTTCCATCCAAATTGTTTTGAAGAGCCTGCATTATTCTCATTGTTACAGATGCCAAATGTGTTCCATCTTTGTTGTCAAATTCTTGAAAAAGCTGCTTCAGTGTTGACTGGTAGCTGTAAAAATGTTGTGCAAAATCTTCAAGTCAATCATGAGATAACTGTAGTGTTAAATCAGCCAAAAGAGTAAACTGCAAGTAAAGAGTAAAGAAATACTAAGAAAACAAACAAATCTCAGAAAGGCAACACATATATATAACTTTTGACATACAGTATTTAGATCAAATCTGATTAATATGTGCCAATGCTATATGTGTGGATTCTTTGATGGTTCATTGATAAAAATGCAGTTCCTCCAGGTTGATAAGTCATCAATGTACAACATACAAGTACACGAGAGAGAAGAGAAACAGAGCTACATGATTTGGTCTGATGCCATGAAAGCCAATGATGTGATCATATGCCATGAAAACTCAGAGCCTTAACAATTTAGCTAAAAATAATTTATAACACAATTGTTACTTGAATTCCATCCACAGAAATCGTAATTAACATCATGTACGACATATATCTTTTTTATGATAGGTCATGAACAATTTTATTATGAAAAGGCATAGCCCAAGTACACATGTACCACATATATCTTTGATAGCTTGATCATCAACAACTAAAACATACAATTTATGAAACTCTAGTTTATTCTGCTCCAGGGTTAGCTGAACTTACTCAAACAAGAACTTTACATAGTTAATTACATAACTTGTCAAAGGATGGACAGTTCCATCCGATACAGCAGTTTTAGTTGCATCCTTTTCAACAGCTTCTTCAAAATCCCCAAAAGTCTCCTGAGCTGTCTGTGCAAGCCGTTTTGTCAAACCAAAGGCGGCTTCTCTTGTTTCACTGCAAGCTTTGCCTTTGAATTTCATTTCAATCTGTGAATAAATTTAGTTCTTCACTTAATAAGGTAGCATATGAATTAGTTGAAAGCTAAGTGCTAATTAGCATAAGAACCTACTAAACCAGAGATTTGTGAAAGATTCATATATATCGCCAAAGAATAAATCAAGCTGAGAATGTGGCTACCCCAAAAATTAATCTTCTTCTCCTACCCCTCAAAAACCATCCATTTTCTATCATCAATTTAATAATAATAAATATAATTATAATTACCCTAATTTTACACAATCAATATGCACTTCATTATAAGCAGATCCTTTGAATATGTTTCCATCGAATAGAATGTCGACAGATTGGAAGGAAAGGTGGAAGAGGGGGGGGAGGGGGGGTACATCATTAGTAACCTAATGATATATGGTGACTTCTTTTTTAACAATGGGGAAAAAGGACCAAGAAGACCCCTCAAAGTTTCAGGCTGCCACTTAAATCAAAATGAAAACCTAGATCATTTCATTGTGGATGACTAGTGTTAACCTTTTTTTGCTCAGTAAAGAGTAGTACTAATGATACCTCAGACTGAAGCTCCCGCATTATTTCATACATGTCCAAAAGTACAAACAACTTCTCCGGGGATCTCTTGCTTCTTGCAATTGCATCACCAAAACTAAGTAGTACTGAAACACTGCTTGAAGTAACCACAGAATAACACTGATCTGTAAGAGAATCAAAGCCTTCAAATATTTGCTCACAAACTATCCTCTCTCCAGCAAAGAGCAGTTTGACCTGTTCAAGCATTATCATAAATTCGGGACAAGAGATGTGCAAAATTGACTCAAATTCCAGACAAATACTTACAGCAATACGCATGAAGTGAATCCAGTTCCCAATTTTGGCCTCTAAAACTTCCCATTGCATCTTCTGAACATCATCTTTGTTAAGCTTTTCAACTCCCAATTTTTCAAGACTTTCTTCCAAAACTGAAGAACGGGTATCCCTAAACCAAATAAAATTGTAGAATCATTGTCAAACATCTTGATATTTAAACTCCAAAAAGTTATATACATGCACATACTTATGTGTTATGTATTTATGCTGTTTATATACATGTATATAAGTAAATGTCTGCATAAACAGGTAAGTGTCCTCAGATGCATATGATAATTGACCAGGTCAATGAGACAATGACAATGCATACTATTTTTAATCACATATATATAATTTCCACCAAATAGTCCGAATGCATTAGAAGAAGATCGTAACATCAGCCCCAAAATTTTGTTGGCTAGCTTTAATATTAATGACATAATTACTTACTGAAATGTATTAATAGCATAATGTCGATGGAGGACCGAGGAAACAACATTTGGTGCAATTTTTTTTGTTTCCTTTATTGGATTTCATATTATTTTATTAGCTAGTTTCTGAACATGAAGGTCGATACTTAAGATGCTTTGAGGAGATACCAAAGACAGGTAGAACGGATAATGTGGTTTCTTAACATGCGTTGAAGCTCGCCAATTCAATCCCACTAAAAGTTTTTTATCCTTTCCTGAAAGATTATGTGGTACTGTGTACCTTCATAAATTCTGCAATGCATTACTGGTGCACCACGCACCAGTTATTGACAGGGGAGTGTTTGGTTCATATTTATTAATTTGAATTACAGCTTAAGAATATTAAACACATCACATAATAGTGAAAACACAAATAGTGGGTTATTTAAGGGGTAAAAAGGCTGCAATGTATGCAACCTAAGCATCAAGAAAAAAAAATGGATTGCTACATCTCTTCTCATGAAGACAGTGTGACGAGATGACTGCACAAAGAAAGATAAGGAATGCATAATACTTGTGGGCTAGAGTTGGATATATATCTTCACATTTTTTTTTTTTTTTGATAATTATATATCTCTTCACATGAAGTCAGTGTGATGAGATAATTTCACAAAGAAAGAAAAGTGATGCATAACACCTGTGGACTCCAGCTGGAACTTCTTACCTATAAACTTCAAGCACCTTATGTTGGTGGCCAGCTTGAACCATCTGCTTAGCCAAATCATGCAGCAGTGGCAGGATCCGTGGAGGTATAAGGGTTGGAGGAGTGTATACAGCATCTTCTAAGTTACTCCTCCGGTGCTCAGAATGGTTATTGGAAGGATTCCTGTCACTAGAGTCACGCTGATGCCCGGGAGATTCTGTAGATGGTCTTAATGAGTTTGGTAGGCCGTCAAAAAGACGATCAGGCTCCACAGGTTTGCTGCAATTTCCAAAACCACCCCAAAAATAATAGAAGTAAATAACATAACTGGTAGGTTACAGCTCCCCCAAATAACCTGCATCAGTTATTGATGACACAAACAGGTATCCTATGCCATGATCATTGTTAGCAAATACATATTTTCAATCAAAAATTTTTTTTTTTATAACCATTTATACATAGATTGGGCAATTACAAACTCAGAATACACCCAAGGAAGTGCAAAAAGCTTTTTTTTTTTTGGGGGGGGGGTGGGTGGGGTGTCAATTGTTGCTTACTGACCTTCAAATACATATTTTTATCCATAGAAGCAATACCAGTAATAGACACCATAAAAGAACAACAACTATTATTAACAAACCATACTCCACGTATGCATTCAATAACCTAGAAATGATAATGATGATGCCCTAGAGATGATTCATGTTAGCTGCAAAATTAAAATGAAACAATCAATAGTGAGCTTCCTTTACAACTTAAAAATTAAAATTCAGATCATAGATGTCACTGTCAAGGACATTGCCTCTCCCTATTATCAATAAATTTTTGTTTACCGATAAAAGAAAATCTCACTGTCAGGGAGAAGAATTAATAATTTTTTTTTTTTTAATGATAGAATTGGAAATGTTAAATTATCTGACAGTGAAATCAAGGCATCAGTTCGTTATAGGAGAAAAATAATTTTCTTTTGATCGGCAGATTATAGGAGAAAAATAATATACAATACCCTGGCAGAAGAATTAAGTGCACATGCAAAAGCATCAATGAAAATGAAAATAAAAACCTGTAAGATGATAGTAGCTGCTTGAACTCATCTTCTAGCTTTGCAATAGCCTTAGCAAGTATACTGTTTGCATTGTTGAGCACTTCATCATTACTTTTAAAGCCTTTTTTGCTGCTAAAAAATTGAATGTTGTCTCTTAGTTGATCGATTGCTTCTAGATAACCCTCCAAGTCCTCATGTGGCCCTCTAAGTATTTTCCTCTCTGCCTATTTATTTACATGATAATTACATCAACAGCCATAAACATAAAAAGTACAATACAGGAAACGTTTATGCATATACCTCTAATTAGCACCTTTAATATAAATTCATTTCTTCACCAGCCCCATGTTATCAAAATAGAATTTCCAGAGAAGATAGAACAATGCCAAAGAGCAAGCCTACATGGCAACAGAGTCTGAAAACCTGATAAACTCTAGTAGCAGCATCAAAGTGATGTTGACTGTACCCAACCCTAGTTGCCAATCTCTGAATCTCATCATCCCCTAATTTTCCTTCACTCTCTCCACAAAAAATCCAATATTTCTAGATGAAAAAGACCTTGCTTGGAGGTGGACATTTTTCCGTCAATCCCTCTATCAATCTCAACTACCGGTAACTTCACAGTCTCACTTGCAAGCCAACAAACCATTGGACCTCACTGAGTGGCAAGGGCTGGTTAGTAGGCCTCCATTGGGGCGTTTTGAAATTGGTGATTTCCTAAAAATGGAAAATTCGGTGGGTGGGCATTTCAACCGCACTTAGAGGTTAGAACAGCCTTAACAGGAGTTATTTATGAGAGATCTCACTACTGGGGCAAAAAATTAAAAGGAAAAAAAACATTTCGATCAATTTGTTCTTAAATTGGTGACCGCGGCCTAACTGAAATCGAACTTCAAGTTAGCAAACCCTCAAACTACATTTAGAGCGAGGAAAGGATAAAGAAAAATAAAGCATTCCGGATGATCGAACAAATAACAGGAAGAGTAGGTAAACGAGCACGTAAAATATAGACAATATGAGAAACCAACCTGACTAGAAAGGTCGAAATGGGCCAGTAAAACCTCAGCAGCCTTCAAAGTCTTATCGATATTCTCGTGAGCTTTCCTAATAGAATGCGTTCTAATCTGTAAACATAAAATAGTTCCAAAAATAGAACAGTTAGGAGACAGACTCACAAAATGGCTCTAAGTGTAACATCGTGATCTGTGTTTGATAATCGAGAAAAACGGAGAAGAATGAAAGAAAACAAAATCACGGGTCTTGCGCATTCTTTACTCGGGTTTCCAAAGTAGAAGGGAAGTGAAAATGGTCGGATCCAACCGCATATAAGGGCAGTTCTTTTGTTTGTAATATTTTGTGGGTCGTTTCCTCGAGTAAATTTCCCGGAAAACAAACGTTAAGTATGAGGATGAGGTGAGAGAGACGTAGTGGACCTGAGTGGGACGCATGGCGGTCTCGAGGACGGAGAGGCGGTGATCAAAGGAGCCGAGGATGGAGACAACTTTATCGGTGATGGTCTGGCTCTTTTGCATCGACTCTCTCATCAAAGCGGCTCTCTCGCTCAGAGAATCCGTGCCTACAACAGCCACCCCCATCTTCTTCTTCTTCTTCAGTTCTTCTTCTCTCCTTGGCTCTGCTGCGTTACTTTATGACATTTCTTCGGCAGATACTTGGATGTTACGTGTTTCATTCGACAGGGTATATTTTCCTCGGTTCAGGTCTCTCTCTTGACAAAGTTGGTCCAGTGTCGTCCGCACCCACGACTATTCTTATCTTTATTTCGCATTGGAAAATACTATTCCCATTGAGGATTTCTATTTTTTTTTTTTTTTACTTAATGATTAGAAATTTTTTTTAAATGAATTTGTGATTTTTTGATATTTTTAAAAAATATTTAAAATGTTTAAAAACAATTGAAAAAAAGTTTTAAAAAAAAAGTTTACCTTTCAGTGAGGATTCTATGTAAGAATCCTATGTGCGTGTAGCATAGTCTTTTGGCATTGGCACTCTAGTTTTTATTTTATTTTATTAATATTAGATAGAGTCTCGATGTTTAAGGACTGGTTTGAAATTTCGACTCAATTAATTTCAGTGAGATTTTAAGTTAAGTCTAATATTTAAATACTTAACTTATAAATTATTAAATTTCTTTTAACTCAAAATTTTTTTACACGTGAGACTCATAATTTTTTTCAAC
Source organism: Cyclocarya paliurus (assembly GCA_029856935.1). Classification (NCBI taxonomy): domain Eukaryota; kingdom Viridiplantae; phylum Streptophyta; class Magnoliopsida; order Fagales; family Juglandaceae; genus Cyclocarya; species Cyclocarya paliurus. Next base: position 21,545,794 of record CM056958.1, read on the forward strand.
TTAATATGTATTTACACCCTAGACACATAAAAATTTTTAATTTCTCATAAATATATGTAAACTCATCTTAATATCTAAATACATCTAAAATTATCTTAGGTGAACCCTACAAAATTTACTCAACCATCTCAAGTCATTACTATTTATAAAGAACTCAACTCAATTCAACATTCAAAAATAAATAAAACAATCATTAAAATAATAATTTTATCATGTAAATAATATTACTTTTAAGAAAAGTGTACAGAATAATTGAAAATAACTTATATATATAAATATAGATATGATCATAATACTATATTATCTCTTCATATTCGAATACGAGGCCTCCCTTGGCTCTTCCACCATCCAGGCTCCCTTTCCTTTCTATGCTATGCTCCCCTGGCGTAGGCCTACCTGTTAGGGACCCCGGTCAAGTCCTTAAATATTAAATCCTCCTTGGCTAGAACCTCCTTTGGTTGACCGAGTTCAAGTCCTTCTCTTGCTTGGTTCACGTTCAAAGGTGGCTATGGTGGCCATTTGGGCTAGGTGAGGTTAAGTGTTTAAGCTAATATGAAGTGGATGGAAGATGAAAAATTGGCTAAGTGTTGAGATCACTAGGGTGAAGGGTGCACGGCACTAGGGTGAGCTAGGGTTGGTGCCACTTGGATTAGGGTTAAGGCTTGGATAAGTGAGGTGGATTAGGGTTTCGGCTATGATGGGAATTAGGGTTGCCGAGAGTGATGTGGAGGCTAGGGTTTCGGTTTGCAAGGCACTAGGGTTGCCCAGTTTGAGTGTTGAGATGTTTTAGGAAAGTTTCCTAAAACTTGGGATTTGTCTATGGATAGGATAATGGCCAACCAAGGGTATTGAGTGAGTCAACTAGGGTTTCCAATATGGAAACTCTATTATAGTAAGTAGAGTGGGCGGCTAGACTAATTCAAATAAGGCTAGTGGAGCCGAAATTTGAATTTGAATTAATAAGGAAAGTGGATTTTTGGCTATGGTAGGAATGGGGTGGAAGAAGGGTATTTTGGGGTGATGATGAAATATGGTAAGTAGGGCAACAAGAGTTGGTCGAGTATGTGGAGTGTGGAAAGATCAATGGGGCTTGGCTAAACACTTGTTGGCCGAATTTCTCAAGAACAATGATGAACAAAGTATGAGCAATGAACATAAAATATCAAGATCAATGGAAAGTAAATGGAAGACAAGAGATAGAATGGAAAATACTCATAGGATTGATAACTTGAATCACACTTATTCACGAATTGTAAAGTGTGATTCTCTCCTTAGAGATTCACGAATTGTACCCCAAAGAGCCCAAGTGCTAGGCAGCGAAAATGATCTCAAGAATAAAGTTGTCCACAAAGGAATATTGTCAAAAGATATGAAAAAAATGACTAAGGGTCCTATTTATAAGGTTACAACTTGGAAACCTCCAAAAAGTCCCTTTGCAATAAAAGAAATAAAATAAAATAAACAAAGATAATGACATAGACCACATGGTCATGGCATGCATGAGCCAAGGGTGCGGCTAGGATGGTGCATAGTGGTCATCGGTCTGGTCCATAGCTAAGTGGCTCGGTATGGCTAGCTGTGGTGCATGGCATGATGCCATGCATGGGCCAGCTGGTGGGCATGGCATGGTGCCATGTTCGACCTACTGATGGTGGCTAGTCATGTGAGCTTGCTGCAAGGCATGGGCTGGAGGCATGCGCTGGATGACATGCTTGGTGGGCATGCCACTGACCTGCTCTGCAAGGCACGGGCTGGAGCCGTGCACTAGATGGCATGCCTAATGGGCATGCCACTAGCCTGCTCTGCATGGCACGGGTTGGGCCCATGCGCTGGATGGCATGCCTGGAGGGCATGCACATTGCTGTGCGCCTGGGCGTGCGCATGGCCATGCGGTCAAGGAGGTGGCGCAAGGCCATGCGGCCTGAGGGGATGCGTAGCGCCATGCGGCCTGCGGCGCACGCTGGGCCATGCAGCCTACGTGCATGCACAGGGCCATGCGGCCTGCGCGCATGCGCAGGGCCACGTGGCGCATAGGCATACGCATGGGCGTGCGCATGCCCGGCCTTGCGCTGGCCCACGCAAAGCCACTAACCTCGCTGGGGTTGAGGTGTGGCGCGCACATGGCTTGCATGCTGGGTGCCCCGTGCGTGTCAATGCACGGGCCAAGGCATGCATGTGGCCGGTCCATGAGCATGTTGGGCGCCCTGTGTGTGACAAGACACGGGCCAAGGCATGCTCGTGACATGATCAAGGGGCATGTCCCGGACATGGCTAGGACATGTGCGGCAACTTTACGTGGGGGTCTAACACTACCACCCTTCACGCCTATGACGTTTTCGCTAGACGGTCTTCGCTAGTAATGCCATCCTCCCTGCTGGCTGTATGGGCGGGTTGTCCCTCACTGCTACAGTCTATTAGGCTATGGATTGTAGGAACAAATGTAGTTGAATGAGACAGTAAGCGGGTTACACATTCCACTGTGCTGAGATTTGAGGTGCAGTGATGATCACCCTAGGGTATGCGCTCTCCAGTGCGGCATGAAGCCACTAACGTTGAGTCGACTCCTATGCCGCTAGGTATGCCCTGCTTGGTCCTCCGGCACAGTGGAGGTTCTGTAGCGCGTCATGAGCACCAAGGATGGTTGAGCAACTCAAGCGAACCGCCTTACCTTACTACAACATAGAGACAGAAGGTTGAAGTTAGGTGAAGGTAGTAGTAGCACTTTCTCGAGTCGAATTTAAAACATAACTTAAATTCCAATCTTAGTAAGAAATTAAATAAATTTACTAATAATTAAAGTGAATTTCAGTTTTAAATTTAAAATCTAGTACATATCAAACTTATATTCGAAAACTATTGGGCAACCACCTTAATGTTGTATTTGCAGTGTATTTATTGTGGTGATAAGGTTTGCGCCACTTCATGTGAAGAATAGATTTTTTAAAAAATACATATTTTTTTTTCATATTACTACTTTATTTGCAATCCTTTTTTTTTTAAATCAATTTTGATGATTATTAAAAAAATAATTTTTCTCATTTTCCTTTTAAAAAAAATTATTCTAAAAAAAGCAACATAATTGTAATAAAAAAGATAAAGTGACTCGCCCATGGTTTTTACCTTTATTTTGTTAATCTTTTCATTTTAGATAAAGGGTATTTGCATGATTGCATCAACTTTTTTATGAAGGTATTTCGGATACAAAACATCTTCACAATTTCATACTATTTACTCACACTCCACACACTACATTTTTTTTTAATTTTTTTCTTTTATCAAATATTTATTATATGAATAGTGAATAGAAAATTTGAAATAGTTTAAAAAGAATAAACTCAAAAAAAATTTAAAAAAAATTTAAAAAATTTAAAAATTTAAAAAAATGTGAAGTGTAGAGTGTGGTAGAGGTTGTGTAGCAAAATCTTATAACCCACCTATAGCAACTACATCTACTTGAGATTGGTTGTGCAACTATGCCGCTCAATTTTTATTGTTGGATTTAACCATTAATTAATTAGGTTTTCTTTTTTAATATTTTTAAATATTTAGAAAAAAACATACAAATTTTATATGACCTATTTGAACAGTGAGATGAGATAAGTTTCATAAAAAAATCAACTAAATATATGTAGGTTGTGGGAAGGCTAGAAGCGGCCTTGTCAAGTGCCATTTCAGAGGCGTGCACGCATGCGTGCATTGGAAGGAATTAGTTTATGCATACCTGTAACAACGACAGCAACAACAACAGTAAATTTAGGCGTTAAAAGAGCTCGAGAAATAGTAATATCGATTTATCTCATTCTTTTATTTTATTTTGCTGCAAATGGGGGATCCATTTTTCTGAAACAAGGAGGGTCGATCTCCTTTTTTAATTTTTTTTATTTGAAGACAATTAGCTAGTATGTCCACTCTTGGGGCAAACCAATCTCATTTGAAATTTGAGACTCCTCTTGCTCTTCCACAGTTCCCTTTATTTCGTCCACGCTTTTCTTTCGATTGCCTCGCCCTTTCTTCCCACCTAAAAGGACATGACAACATTAGTAATATCGAATAAATCTCGTATTTACATTAAGAATAATGTTAGAAAAAGTTTAAAGTTCTGCACTCTCTTTTTGAAAAAACGTGAAGTTTATTTTTAAAAAAATAATTCTTTTATACCAATCACAGATTTATCCATCATTTTTAAAAAGAGTGTGCTAAGCTTCTAAACCATAAGATTGCAAATATAGTTTCTCTTAAATTAAATATAAGCCTATAAAAATTTGTGAACATACTATAGAACTAAAGACATTCATTTATAAAGCATCTATATATTATTACGAAAAATTCTTCTCATCAGCTACTATTCATCATCTCACATCTCACACTCTATGAAAAATACTTTTATTGTCATATGAAAAAATTTGAAGTGTAAGATATGAGAGTGAACCGTGATTAATGCATAACATTCATCTATTATTATTATTATTATTTCTGTCATTCTAGTTGCAGAGCAATCTAAGTTTGCAACATCTCCAAGAGCTGATGCATGTATGATGATCGGATTAATGAATTAGACTTACTCTTGTTCGTTTTGCCACTGGTTAGATAGGCATGACGGTGATTAAGGAAAACTCCAGTGTTCATAGTCTGTTCAGGTTCCTCAGAAGCATCTGTGGAACGGGGTAGAAAGACCCCAGTTCCTCCAGATTTTCCTGCTAAGCTCTTCACTTCGTCTCTGCTGACGCGCAACGATCCTCGTCGAGATTTTTGCTTCCCGGCTTTCTCAAAATCCTATTGTAAGACAACTGTGTGAGTATTTTCTTTTTCTAAATCAGTGCAGAGATCACACTCATGACGGATTTTACATGCCATTCCTATAAATAAACTTGAAAAGACCCGTCAGGGGCGTGCCCTTCGCAACAACTTGCAAGTAGAATTTTGCTCCGGAAGATAATTAGGCAACTGGGAAATGAGTTACAATGAATTATCCACCTGAGGTTGAGTCGGTGGGATTGGATTATAGAGGAGAATACGTCCAGGAAACAATGAATAGCCACCGACGACGCAAGAGGCGCCATGGTCAAAAGCAGGTACTGCACGAGCAGCTGCACCATTGTCATTTGGCTTAGAACCAGGGAAACTGCCGTAAGCGTGCTGTTTTATCTGGAAAAATCAGAAACGAAGGTCCAGTTCACATGGATGTTACTTCACATGCATCATTAATTATGGCTTCTGACCACCCATACGGGAAATAAAAGCACCAAGCAAGAAACAGATGCAAACCATAGTTCGAATGAAATTATTAAAATTGAAAACAAAAAAACTGCGTAGCCAATTAATCATACGGTTTGAGGGCGAACTGAACAACTGAATTGGAAAACAGAGCAGAAAGGAAGAAATGCAAGACCTGAAATTTAGACATAGCTTCTGACAAAGATCTTGCAGCAGCAGAACTTTTGCGCTGAATTGCAACGTGATCGAGAGTAGCATTCTTGACAAATGCTTGGTGGGAGTTGCTTCTTTCGGGCTTGATGGTTGCAGAAACGATTTCATCGAAAACATCAGAGGGTAGCCAGAGTTCTCCATCCTCAGGGTTTGGAGGGAAGTCTGCCATGGTTCCCATTTCAACATGGGAGAGGAAAGCAAGGCCAAGAAAGCCAAGAGGTTTAGGACTCCACAGCTTATATAAATACTACAGCCGTAACCGTCAAGGCTCTGTAATGAGTATAGACACAGATGCTTCCCTGTTATTCAATAGCTTTTTTTAGTTCAATTATTACTTTTTAAATAGTCATAAGAGAGTTTTAAATTTCTAAATTTATTATTATTTTCTATAAACTAATTTATGAAACCAAAGACTGTTTAGGGGTTTTAAAACATGAAGTTTAACTCAAGCAAGTGATTTTGGGTAGTATGCATGGGAATTTTTTTTTATTTTTTTTATTTTTTATGGAACCAGACTCATTTCATTAATGAACCAAAGTTATAAATGTGACTTATCAATACATGAAAAATTCAAACTATAAGTCAACTACACATCAGCTCTGAGGCTTCCCCACTCACAAACTGCTCTGTGGCGGACATTGTCTTAACTTCTAAAAACCCTCTCCTAAATAGAGAAAGCGTTCTGTAAAAACAGAACTAAACTGCCCCTCAGACCTCCCTAGAGGAATGAGTACGGAATACTTCTATGGACATCAAATCTAATAGCCTATTTCTATTTTATTACTAACTAAAAACAAAACAAAAACAACGAAAGGACCCCAAGCAATGGTGCGATCCCGGACGTCATGCCCACCGCAAGTATTGGCATCTGAAATCCAGATTAGACGGACACCCAGCTCACGCACGGACCACAAAGCCCGACCGTACGACCACCGACGTATGCATGGGAATTGTTTCCACTAATTAGTGAAAAAGTAGTCAATTTTATAAAATAAATTATCTGTACAAGTTTCAAATATATAAGTATCGAGCTTTTGAAAAAAAAAGTACTACATTATGAAAAAATGTAAAAGAATCACTTTATTCTAGTAGAGCTTGCATTTAATTTAAATGGGAGAGCTATCTTTATGTGACTATTTGAATTCTTAATTTTTATATATTTTGAGATAAATAGTAATTTCACGGGATTAACAATCGGGTTATTAATATATAAAGTGAGAATAGGAAAGTAATAAATAAACGAGTGATTGTTTAATATATCATCCGTTACATTTGCTATACGCGCATATGTGTCATGCATATGTGACACATGTGATACATGTACTTGAAATAATTAGGTCTGATTTAGATAGTGAAATTGTCTCGATTTATCTAATCATTACAATTTTATAAATTTTTAAAAAAATATAATAAACAATTCAATTTTTTTAAATCTCAAAATAAAAATAATATTAAAAAATAATATTCTAATAATATTTTATTTAACTTTCAATTTTCATCTTATCTGAACTCACTATCTAAATCAGACATTAATGATTTCACATGTATTAAATGACACAACCATAGATATACAAATTTACAGCTAGTGATTATTTATTTAACTTATCCATTATATTTATCCAAAAAGAAACTTATCCATTATAGTCTATTTTTTTCATTTAAAAGAAAAATATTATTAAATTTTTGTCCGGATTTAAAATCTTCAAGTGAAAAATACACGAAATGAGTTTTAATCCTTTTGTCCAAATGACCAAGTTAATATAGTATAATATATATAATTCTTGAGAAATGATATTTTTAATTATAGATGTGCAAGTTTTGGACATTATCTTTAGAAAAAAATAGATAAATCTTAGACATATATGAAAAAAGTATTTATTTTTTCTTTTACAATACACCCCTTATTTTTTTAAAAATAAGTATGCAAGATTTGAAGGCTATAACTGTTGGCAACTCTTTGTCCAAACGACACCTTGAGAGCGTCAAGTTGTGATTATGGGTAATGATTCTTTTACACCTAATTTACTACTACTTTACTACCAGTTTTTTTTTTTTTTTGTGCTATTTGAATCTATATTAAAAATCATAGAATATGACATTCTTGTATAATCTAGAAGAAAATAAATGTAATTGTCCAACTGTTAACGTTGTGTTTTGCGTGCATTTGGGTCATGTACCATAAACTCGGGTTTTCGGGCTGTCACCTACACACTTTAAGCAAACACTAAGAATGAGAGCCTTGGTGGTGGTTGGGGAGTTTCCGATACTAAATTCAGTATATTTCCTTAATAGTTTGTGAGTAAATTTAGAGGAATCAAAGAGAATTTTTCATACATGGGGTTGGCTTTTATACTAGGTTTCTGGGTGGGGACAGCTCATACCTAGTTTCAGGGAGTCTATGTCATTTCAACTGTTTGCTTAGTCAGAATTTTTTAATGCAGTGTCATTAATGCAGCGTAGAGTTCGGGGAGTGACACCATTAATGCAGCGTGGCTCCCTAACTCATTTTATCTTACGGATGTTCCCTATTAAGCACCTTCATCATTGATGGTAGGAGATCAAGGGTTCTCCATATTTTTTATCCACCTGCCTGCGCAGATTCATGAGGGTAGGGTGTCATCGTAGAGGTGTCAGGGCGGCAAGTCCCATTTACCTCTATCGTTCGCTTTCTCTATGTGTGGGTTGCTTCGTAGGTGGGTTTCGCTCATGAGCCGAGTACTCTATAAAAGCTCACTAACTCCTTTTAAAGAAGGGTTGTTGGCTCCGGTCGAGCTCTCTGACTTACTTCCTAGTAGCCTCTCGTGAGGTTGCCCTACGGGCTAATAAAGGGAAAAAAACTCCCTTACAATAATCATGTAAATTAATTCAAAATAAATTTAGTTTTATAAAAATTGATATTCTTATGCTCTTATAAAAATTGATTCAAAGAGTAAAAAAAGTCAATTTTATAAAATTGAATTTATTTTTAATTAAATTACATAATTTAGTTAATTGATTGATTTTTTTTAATTATGCAAGGTTATGCTCCGAAATTTTTAAATATTCAAATAAGAATAATAATAAAACAATTTGATAATAAAGCAAGAGGTGGAGCGCCTCATTACCCTTCACAATATCTTAAAGAGTAACGACATACACTAAAGAATTATGATTATACGTGGAACATTTATTATTATTAAATGATAGAAAAATATATAATAAATTATCATTAAAATAAATTTGCATATAATGCCATTGTGCCAAATGGTGTAGCAACCGCCACGTCGCGCCACATGAAGCCATGAGACCTCCTATTTCGTTGGCCGTTGCTTTGTCTTCTGCTTCCTTCTCTCTCGTGAAAGCTTCATTTTCTCATTGTTTTCTTAATCAGATTACGGTCTATTTGGCTGCAAAAGAATCCCCAGAGTCCGCCATGGACAAACTCTCACAAGGTACGTTAGAGTAACGGTCAGTTTTTCTTCTTTCTTTTTTTTTTTTGAACTTTTTTAAATCAGCTCGTTTCTGCTTCGATCAAGATTTTGGGTTTGTCGTGTTACGAAACATGCTGGTTTTTTGCTTGTAAATATGATTCTGACTGTTCATATGTTTGGGGGGGGATGTGTGACTGTGAAGCCAAAAGGGATCAGTTGAGGGATTTGGGTTGCAAGGAATCTTGTGAATTTAGTCCCAGAAAACTCGATTCCAATGACAGTAAGAAAAGCTACTCTAACAACGACGTCATCCCTCATATTCTAAACCTGTAAGTCTCTCTCTCTCTCTCTCTGAGATATGCACAGGGACACATTTAGAAACATGATAGCAAGACCATCGAGGTTGTGCTTCTTGGTAAAGAAGCATTCAGAGATTAACCCCACCACCAAAATAAACCACCACCACTTTCTGGCAATGAATATAGTCCTAAATACAGCTTTTGAGTGGAACTGAAAAAGAACAACCGACTGTTACGGACGTTATGTGGACTATTGGAGGAGCAACTCATGAAGTCCCAAAGGACGTTATGTTGCTAACACTTAAGTGTGTGCTGTGCATCTATGGAAGGTTTAGGGGTGTACAAGGATAAATTGAAGAACACATTTTCAAATGCCAAGGTGTTTACATTTCCTAGATTCCCATGCCTCGATGTTGATAAGTAATTCTTATTTGCTTCAAAATTCATTACTTATAATTGCACAGTTCTCATCCGAGTTTTGTGAGTGATTGTTTCAGATATGGATCTTGTGCAACACCTCGTGATTTTGAAATTTATGCTTCAGATGCTTCTTTTGAAGATCCGCTCATGTGTGCTAAAGGGTAGGTATTGTTTTTTTATATTTCCTATTCTATATTGAAGACAAATATGAGCACGGTGATATATGCCCAAGACTTTGCCATTGAGTGGATACTCCGCAAGCTGAAAAATTCACAAAATTATATTCCATGACAGTAAAGTTATATGGTGCCTTCAGGTTTTCGTCGTGTGGACCCTGTTAACAGTTGAAAGTTTTCTGAAAGCCATGAAATGGTGATGGATGATAAGGATCCTTACTTAGTTTTTGGGGATGCTTATTAACATTCATTTAAATAGATATAATCTTAGTGTTCCATCTGGTTTACTCGAAGTGTCTTAAATGTCTTTGCTGCTGGGTGGAACCACATATCATTTTGTTAGAGATTTTGAAAGCTATATATTGTTGTTGTGCCTCTGTTGTATTGGTTATATCTCTAGTGTTGCAATCACAACCATGTTCGTGATCCATTTTTGGACTCTATTTGTATACTTCCTAATTGGTTGAAGAAGCTACTTTTTGGTGAACTTCGTCATTTTAGTCCATTAGCGAACTGTCTCTGCTGGAATTGAGAAAATGCTTCACTAGAAATATTCTTGATATTGTTTCAAATTCACATCTTCAAAAACCTGGATTCCAATCGAATAGCAAAATCTTCTTCTTTTTTTTAAGTGCATTCATTTCTCTTTACAGCACGAAGGCTTCTATTACCATGACAGTGAAAACACTTTTCACTCTTTCACAATCTAGGGGACTTTACTTCAAAAAAGATCGTGTCCATACTAGTGGATTAATTGGGTCCATAACTTATTTCGTTTCTACATTTTAGAACTCTTAGTTTTCTATGATGTCTAAGGGATAAATGTTTTCAGGGACAAGCAAATCACTATGAGTTTTAACTCTGTTTCCAGTCATTTTTTAATATCTTTCAATGGATTCATCAATTTCTTCTTAGACTTATCATAGTAGCCAGATCTTTTTTCTTGGTATCTTTGATTTATTTGGTATTTACTTTTATGAAATACTGTCTTACATCATTTGTATTATTGATTGTTCAGGGTGCAGCAGATAAAATCAGCTTTCTATTCACTTTCTAAGGTTTTGTTTTATTTCTTTGTTGGTTATTAATTTGCTTCCCATCAAGCATCATGTATTGGAGGCTTATTTCAACTTAATCACCAAGTTCAATTTTAGAAAGTTTTTCTGATAATTGAGGCAATTTTTCTGCAGGGAATTATAAAATTGCAGAGCATACTTGTACCATTTACCAATATACTAGTTTCATTTAAGCCTACTGTTGTTTTCCTCTGGACTTCCATCTCATGGCCAAAAATGGAAGTGGCTCAGTGCCCTACGACCATGTCAATTATGTAAATGCAAAATGCAGGAACAATGATAGCTGAGATTATTTACAATTGTACTTGAAAGGCATTGCAAGTTTACTGAAGCTGCTGGTTCGATACAATGATAATAATACAATTGAATGAAATTGTTTGGTAATCCAAGCAGAGTAGAATTTGGAATGGTGCGCTGTAGAGACCCCAGTGCTTGCATATATATGCAAAAACAAATACAATTGTACTTTGTTTGTGGTAAAAGATGAATGTGAACTTATCAATATATAGATATGTATATATGAATGAATGTGAAGTATATCTGAAAAATAGAGCATTGATCATCATTGATTGTACATGACTTGCTTTTTTTATACCTGGAGAACATAACTTGTTCTAGTTAAAGTTTTAACTTGTTTAGATGTATTAGTAGTGAGATGTTTCTTAGAAGTTTACTTTGAATTGAATCTTATCTTGCTTTTAATTAGTTGATTTATTTTTCAGTATGGTCTACTTTTTTGACAGACGTGTCTATTCTTTCCCATGATTTCCAGGTCTTTAGTGAATCAAAAATTGTGGAATATAGTGTGCAAGAAAATTTCATTTCACCAGGAAAGCGAGAGGTTTAAAACTTTGATTTACCACTCATCAATATTTTTATTTTCTAGTTGAATATATTCTGTTTGAGTGAAGAGATTGGAATCCCTTTTCAAATCCAGATATTAATTGACAACAAGCAGCACTACAAGTTCTTGGGGAAAGACATAGATGTGATATCACTCATCAAGCTGAATTTAGCAGATGGAAAAGTTGTTCGCCATGAAGATTGGTATGCCCTAAACTTCTTCCTTGTTACCTTTTTTTTTTTTAAATCAACTTCCTTGTTACCTTAGCTGTATTTTGGTATACACTATCCTTTACACCCAATTCTTTTCCCTGTTATTATTCTCTCTGATTGAGTGGTAAAATATGTGCTTTGAATGAATTTTCCTGTGTTATCCATTAACATCATATTTGCTACGTAAATTCTCAATACAATTTAAACTATTGTCCTTTTGATCTCTCAATAATGTTATTTATACTATTCATATTGGCCAGATAGTCATATGTGTTTCTGCATAATGTGTATTAGGTGGAACAAGAAGCCTCTTTTGAGCAGGGAGACAGCAAAACTACCACTCGTTGGCCAACTTGTCGAAACGGCTCGCAGGGGTTCAATGCTAGTAACACATGCAATGATGAGGTTTGGGAAGGATCCAACCGTGTAAACTCTAGAAACCATCGATGGAAATTTGTTTTGCGACTGTTTATGGTCGCAGGTCTTAGTATTTGTTTCTTGCTTAGGGATTTCCACATTCTGATTGTTGTGTTATTCATTGTGCATGTTGTATGTTATTAGACTAGGAAACTATGCAGGCTTTAGGCAAATTTAGTTGAGTTTTATCTGCTTGCTGGCAGAGTTGAACAGCCATGCACTGATCTTCACTTATTTGTGCCTGAAATTGAAACGACTATGTAGAATAGATCTATAGTTACCCCTCATGAAGTTATATTTTGTGTTGGACATTTTGGAGTATTAGTTTCGCATTCTGCACTTCATCTTTCTTGTGTCATATGCAAATATTCTACATTGATGATTCAGAATATATATTGCACCTCTTGTCGTGAATTGAGGTTTTAAATTCTTTGCAGCGTTGTTGATGATCATCTCATGAGACTAGGAAATGCATAAAAGACATACATTCTACAAAGTGGGAATAATACTTTGCACAGTTTTCATTGATGACTATAGTCACTTTGTCCAAAATTTTAAGAGTCATTTTATTTGCAAACTGGTGTGGAGGGCATACTCTCATACAAGAGCGGATCCTGCATGCAAAAACTTCAGCTTTAGGGGGCCAAACTGTAAAAAATGGGGGGCCAGATATTAATTTTTATAAAATTTATCTTATGAAAAGTTTAAAAAATTAAAATTTTGGTATTTTTAAAAATTGCAGCCCCCAACCTTGGCTGGTTGGCTCTAGGTTCATCCCTGCCTTTACACCTCTGATCGTTCAATTTTAAAAAACAAATGTGAGAACAATGAGAGAGAGAGAGAGAGAGAGAGAGAGAGAGAGAGAGATGATTGAATTATACAGTACTGATTATTGGGAGTTGGAGATCCAAGAAGTCCCTTGCTTTCCTGTAAAACTCACTTGTAAGAGAAGGATCAGCTTTAAAAAGTTGGTGCCTTTATAGAGAAGGGTCCGGTCCTTGCAGCCTCTTTCTTTCCCTAAAGACTGCAAAAGCTCGAGCTGTGGAAACATTGTCCCCATTAGCATTCCTTTTGCAATGGAGGGAAAGTTACGTTGCCTTCAAAAGTATGTACATTTTGAATAATTTAAAGCCTTAATGACCCCTAAAAAGAATACAATTAGTGGGATCGATCTTGCTTTTCCATTTCTCTTTTCCTTTACTTTTTTCACTTGCAATGATTTCTAGATTATGTTCTAAAGACCAGCTGCTAGCGTATATATGTCAGAGCATAGTATTCATGATCAGTGTAATATAAAGAGTAATGTTACAGTCATAAAGAAATTTTACAAAAGTAAATTCACAAACTGACACGCTTCATATAATATGTTAGATGTATTTTGTAATGTCACTTCACAATCTAACGTATCATATATACAAAGCCATGTTAGTTTGTGGATTTAATTTTGTAACTAAAGCATTTCTCCAGTATATAGTGGGTATCTGCGGGCATGTTTGCAGCCCTAATTATAAGTATATATGCATGTATATGTACTGCCGGGAGCCTACTAAATAATCATTAGAAGGCAATAGCATGTATCCAATACCAAAGGATCTCTTCTTCTTTTTTCCCCTTCTTCTAGGCAGATACCAATCAAAGAATCTCCTCCACAAACTCTCAACCTTTTTCACGCCACCAGCACTTCTTTTTGACTGGTCAAGATCTTCTGCATACATCTATATATATATATATATATACACATACATACATACATACATACACACACATATATTTTGAACCAGGGCTACCCTCTCTCTCTCTCTCTCTTGTGAACATGACAAATTAAAGTGGTGCTTTATGCATATATGATCTATCGAAAACGAAAACAAAATCAGAGATGATTGATCCGTTTTATATACATTGATTATTGATAGAGTTGGGGATCCGAGGCGTCCCTAGCTTACTTTCATGTAAAAATATACTTGCAACAGATCGAAAGAGATGAAAGGAGCGAGCTTTAAAAAGTTGGTGTGGCCTTCCCTTCCATATGGAAAACAATAGCTAGCCGTTTCAATCCCAGCTTTCTAGCTCCTCCCTCCTGCTTTCTTTTCCTAAAGACTGCCCAAAGCTCAAGCTGCGGAAACTTTGTCTCTACAACAATCCTTTAATTTTCCAATGGCGACTCTCTCTCTCTCTCTCTCTCTCTCTCTCTCTGTGTACGTAACAACGTGGTGTAGAAGCTTGTCTTGGGTGAGACAGTACTAGTGCTTAGTTAGAAAGGAAAGATGATGTTGTAAGATTCCAGAAAAGAAGAAAAGAGTGCAGAGAGCATGATGCTTTCTACCAAATGTTATACCAAAAACTAACCGAATGTTATACCAAAAATAGAAGCCAGCTAATAAAGGAAAATATCTACCAAAAATGAAAGGAATAATAATTAAAATACAAGGAAACAGAATATATGTGAAATCATCCTTTTACAGATTTTAGACTTCCAGCTAAACGACTTGCAGCTGCTGTAGGAGGGAGACGACTTGCAGCTTGATCATACTTAGTGTGTAATAGATGTTGCCTCTCTCAAAAGTACATACATTGTGAATACTTCAAAGCAATAATCCTTAAAAGAATTCGATTAATGGCCGTGGCTTCATGCTTTTGATAAACTCTCTTTCCCTTTCGTTTTTATGTTTTTTTCCTCTCAAATATATATAGTGATCATTCCTAGATTACATTCTTATAAGCATGCACATATATGTCAAAGGAAAATGATATTTGTATTAGGTCATGTGTAAGTCCTGCATACTCCGGTCTTTTGAAAAAAAGTAAGTAAATTTGAGACTCATATTAAAAAAAATCATTTTTTATGAGACCCTATTTTTTTTAAATGGAGTGTATATCACTTAGGCTTCGTTTGTTTCACAACACATCTCAACTCATCTCATCTCATCAAATAATTACAATTTTTTCTAATTTTCATATAAAATAAAATAAAGAATTTAATTTTTTCAAATCTCAAAACAAAAATAATATTAAAAAAATATTTTAATAATATTTATTCAACTTTTAACTTTTATCTTAACTCATCTCATAATTTGTAAAAACAAATGAAACCTTATATATTTTAAGACTATATTTAACATTAATCTATGTCAAAATCGGCTAGTGCAAGATCTAATTCTTAGTAATTAAAGAACCTTCATGGCATTGGGATGATAGTACTATATAGCTCAATGATAGCTATCTAATTTTGTATAAGACAACAACAGTAATTAAGTTCTAATGATATAATCTGAACCCAATTTTTGTTACTTCGCACCGACCAAATTATCAACGGCCCCCCTTTTTTGTCCTTGTTTACTGTTTCAACCAGTCCCATCTTTTGGCCATTATTCCAAAGTAGGATAAGGTGAGATGATTGGTGCATGATCATGATCAATATCTTATTATTTTCATCTCTATCGAAATATAGACAGAAATTAAATAGGATTTTCATGATCCTTATAACATATATAATAGGATAAGATGATCAGCATTGTGCCCTGCGCCTTGAACGACCTTAGTCTCTTGCACGTGCCCATGGCTAGCGCCTTTGCGAATAATAGTAGTTTGGTGTCCTAACTCTAAAAGTGTATAATATTTAAATGCCTTTGCATCACACATGTATTATCAACGTGATATAATTTGATTTGTAATATTTAAATTTTAAAATTTATTTTTTAAATCAAATCATGTCACGTGCATAGTGATGTATGGTGTAAAGGTTTCGAATATAATTATTTGTACTACTTAATGCTGGCCTTAGGTATATCTCCCGGCAGGCATGCTATATGGCTAGCTAATAAAACGCCATGATCAGCACTCTATGCCTCTTCTTTTGGCGATTTTTTGTAATCATTCTTAAATATTTCCTGTGACATGGTATTAGTGTATATACTTGCTACTGGAGCAAAGCTCGAGGAACTATATATTAATGTCTTCCAAGCTAGAAGCCTTAAATATTGGCATATAATAATTATATATCCAATATTAGCTTCCTATCATGAATATTAATTTTCCCAGCGGCGGATTAAAAATTAATATATGCATGGTTAGTGCATGCAGCTAGCTTTAAACGAGCTAGGGTGGCTAAATAATTAAACCTATATATATATATATATCTATATATATATGTCAAATGAGGTGATCACATTTTGTTTTAAATTTTCTTATGCAATTGTTTAGTAGTACTTCAGATAATTTTTTTCTTTTTCTTTTTTCTTGGCATGTTGGGAAAGAATATCCAAAAGTACTACCATTGCATCGTGTATAGCAACAAAGATATATGCAAGATCTAGCAAAAGAAAAATAATTCATTTAAAGAGAAATTTTATAAAAAAAAAACTCATTATAAGCTGACGTGATTTGATTAAGTATGTTATAAGTCTGATTATAAAGCTCTCTTTACTATAAAGAATATCTACTATTTATATATCATATCAAAATATATCATTTTTTAAATTTACTTTTATAAAATTTCTTTATAGATTTAGCAATACTTGATCTTATAGCTAGCAAAATACAAGTAACAACATAAATATTGCTTCTGCTACAAGTAATATTTGGAAGTTGAAGTAGTTTCAGATAATTATCTATTTGTGAATAATAGTTAACTGTGCAAGAGAACACCAAGAGTACAATTGATCGCAACCGGACAAATATTGACAAGATCCTGCTAGCTAGCAGTGGCAGGCAAGTTTATTTCATAAGCTGCTTGAATATTATTGTGATAACGATTTTCCTCCATAATGGATCGTACTACTCTGGCATGCATGCTAGCTAGCTGCATGCAGTATCCATGCATGCAGCGAATCCGAAAGCCAGTTGCCAAGTTAATAGATATATGATCAGTACTAAATAACATGACATGATGACTTGAGGGATCTGAGACTTAAAAGCACAGACATGCTTATTGGAGAAGACATGATATATATATATATATATCTGAGACTTAAAAGCACAGACATGCTTATTATATATATATATATATATATATATATATATATATATATATATTTAACTCGTCACCAAAGACATGTGAAATGGTTGAACAGTGCTACTTCAGAAAGTATATATATAAAAGTAATTTGATGTGGTACGTCAGATTGTAATAAAAGTTATTTTTATTGTAAAATAAATCTAATATATTACATCAAATCACATAATTGGTAGGTACGTTTATTTTGTGTAATTTCTTTGTGATTGTAGCACTCTCGTAACAATATTAAAAAAGACATCAGTACTCCAATAATAGATCTATTTCCAACCCTTTTTAATAATACGAGTTTTATTATTTACAAATTGTTCATGTTTAAACACATCACTATTGTGAAACCCATTTCATTTATATAAAAAATGAAAATACCAATATTTTTTTATTACCAAGCGTAAAAGTTTCTATGTCAAATGGTGTGTTAGCTATGCCAATAAATGAGATTTCAAATGAATTTTTGCATATAGTAGGTGTGATTCTAAACCTAGTTTCAAATTATGTGATGATGGTCATGCTTTTCTTTAGTGATTCTAAAGCATATATATATATATATATGATCTACATGAGATTATAAGATGCTTCTCCTTAATTCTCTTTATATTGATCTTCGGCGCCGATACTTTAATTCAAAGATGATCAGAATGTTAGGTCTTAATACAACAGCAGCGCATATATGATGACAAGAAAAAAGAAAAGCGAAAAGTGATAATAAATTATATGCTTTTTAATTAAGTCGATCTGTGGAAGATTTTCCTTTTCTCTTTATAAAGGTAAGCCCTAGTACCAATGAATGATGATCATCAAGGTCATGTGCATGTAGCATGATTAGTAGTACTGGTACTACTACTACTACTCTACTTGTTTCTTCATTTCGGGCGCCCTTTAATTAATTTTTTTTAATAATATCTTATATTATATTTAATTTAATTTAATTTCTGGGAATTAAGGATTAATTTTCTAATATTCCATATAAATGTTAATTTTATTCCAAGTTCTATCATGTTCAAATTAAATGTTGTCATCACTCATGCTTTGTGTGTCGAGTTTCCCTGATCAGCACCATATTATAAGTAGCGAATTAATTATAAGGTGCAAACAAAATGCATGCATATAATATGAATTATTAAAAGCTTTAGAACATTGTGCAATCATTATCAAAAGCTTCTCAAATCCTATAAAACTAATGCTGCAATTAGTGGCATGTGCTGAATTAAGTACTAATTTCTGTAACACCTCCCAGTACTATTATTTATTTATTGAATAGAAAGAAGCAAAAAATTTCAACGAGAACTAATTAGATATGAAAAAATCTATTTATCATCACTTTTTTTTTCATCCTCCTCTTATTATATATCTTATGATGTGGAATTAGATGATAGGTTCACAATTAATGAAATATAATAAATAGTCTCTGATAATTTAATATCAGATCATAAAATGATAAGAAGATGATAAAAATTGAGATAATGAGTAGCATTACTGATTAAATATAATGGTCATAGAGTGGTGCTACTCTGCCACCTGAGTAGCACCGCTCCAATTGACCACTAGTTTAAATTAGTCTTTTTATTTTTTTTTTCAATTTTGTTATTCATATTTATTTATCATTTAAAAACATTTTTAAAAAATATCAATACTATAATAGTAATTTCCTTAACTATTAAGTAAAAATATTTTTTTTTTTCTGTGGGTCTCAAATTTACTAATATAACTTTTTTGAAATATAGTGTGCAGAATTTACACACCTTAATACTACAAACATCATTTCACAACTTATAATCTAGAAGGTGGTCTCGTTTAGTTACACATATGAGATGAGATGAAAGTTGAAAGTTAAATAAAATATTATTAGAATATAATTTTTTAATATTAATTTTGTTTTAAGATTTGTAAAAGTTGAATTATTTATTATATTTTGTATGAAAATTTGAGAAAGTTGTAATGATTAGATGAGATTAGATAAGATGTTCTAATTTCTTCAAGAATTTAAATGTCATTATGTATGCTGAACATGATGAGCATCGTACCAGAAATCATACTAGCTAGCTATCTTCGTTGAAAATTGAGGGGAAAGAAGAAGAAGAAAGGGGAAAGAAGAAGAAGAAAGCTGATAACTTATGGCTGTGGTTTGAAACTAATTTGAAGTCAGAAATTCCAAAGAAAAGAAAATCCATATTTCGCAGTGCTGCTGCAACCTATTACATGATGCAGTAAGAAAACATCAAACCTACACCAATTTACACATAGCCCTACATATATGGCTGAATCCTATCATTCCCAATAAAGGAAAATCCTCGTAAATCTATTTTTTCTTTCCCATTTAATTCCTTCGTTTATCCCTCCCCAAAATTCTATATTAAAAGGAAAAACGAAAAAAGAAAAATGTATCATATTACACGGAAGATAATCGATCGTACGTTCCGGCCTCCTATTTCAACATGATCATGACAATTGTTGAATTCTGAAAGTAACATGCCTATCCACAGATTTCAGAATCCCAATGCCACAAACTGAATATCCATCATGATCTCCATTCATGTGATCTTGATCTGTAATGGCAATATTCAGATCGAGTGGGAGACATTGGCTTTTCTCCTGCATGTCATCGTCATTGTTTTTTTCATTATTATCGGCATGTTTTTGCCTTCTATGAGGAGAACAGCCTCTGGACTCAGAACTGAAACTTTCACAACTGAAAATGATAATGGCGTCCATGAGAGGAACAGTATCGCCGCTAGGAAGAGTAATTCTTCCACTTTCAATTGCTTGCTTTATACCCTTTTGAGAACAGTAATCAATTTGCTCTATGTCTTCCATGAAGAACACACGGTGAGGATTTTCATTCACTGCTTCGCCAAATTTCTCAAGATAGCTGGAACTGAGATCGTCTCTCATTCTTTTCTTTTTGGATTCTTCATTTGAATCAGCCCTAGTTGAAGAGAAGCTGCTGAAGCAAATTGAAACAAAGTTGCTTTGAGAACCAAAAACAAGTTTAGCTAGCTCTCTTGCAACCTTTTCCTTGCCATCATAATCAACACCTGAAAAGAATAGCCAAGTTTCTTCTTTGCTCTTTGATCTGTATTGCAAATTGTCTTTCCTCATTCTCATTCCAGACCTGCACTGAAGGATAGTTGTTGCAATCTCAGGAATAATGTCTTTCTGCCAACGAACTTTTTTCTCCAGTGCATCGCATACTATCTTCAAGTTCTCGGCATTAAGTTCTCTGAACATATGAAGGCCAACCATATCTTCCATTACCTCACTCGAAGAAGCTGAGTTAGGGCTAGAATTTGGATTAGACAGAAGTTCTGGTTTAGGGTCATTTCTCTCTGGCATGAACACTCTCAAATTGCTTTCATCGTCTCCATCACTGGTTTCAGATATCCAAAACTGCTGTTCTTTTGGACTCTGTTTAGGTTCGAAGGTGATAGGCCAACTCAAGTACTGGGTCTGATACAAGTCAGGGTTGCGCTCGTATGAAGAGACTGATGTGGAGGAAGGAGGCGAGGAAGTAAAAGTGAGGGTTTTGTCAGGAAAACTGGGATTCTTATGGCCTGAACTGCAGAACTGGTTCCATTTCTTGCACAGATCCCTAACAGTGACACATTCCTGCGTTAGATAAAATACAAAAGCATGTTAGTTTTGAATTTTTTATATGGAGGTGGAAGATATTCATGAAGACAAAGAAAGGATAACATAATAAAAAACCTGATCATGATTCAAATTAGTGTCTTTTGATCTCCTGTCTTCCTTATCCTGTTGGAGCCATGAAGGCAAGCTTGACCTGGTGGTAATGGTGGTGGCCGTCTTCGTGTTACAAAAGTGATCACTTGCTATGCTTTGAGCTTCTCTCTTGAAATTGTCCAAGCAATCCGTACAGCAACTTAGTCGCTTATCGAATCCAGTTTCAGGCAGTTGCAAACCAGACGCATTGTTGGATACCTTGCTTCTGAACTGATCAACTTCCAAATTACTGAGAAAGCAACATATATATATATAGAGAGAGAGAGAGAGTTAATATAAAAAACGTCCCAAATGTCAAAAAGTAAAAAGTAGGAAACAAAGCAATTAAGTAGAAAGCTTGAAAAAAAAGAAGAAGCGAAAGTGTGGTAATTGGTTCATCAAATTTATATACCTTTGAAGGCTGAGAGTTAAGCTGAAGCTTCCAAGCGGGATGGTAAGTGGATGAAGCTCCCAATTAGTCTCTAGAGAAGGGAAACCTGTTTTACATCTCATGTAAGTCTGAAAAGTGGCAATCCCAAACAACCGCAATCTTCCTGCAGTTTCCCCAATTCCACACACCAATCCTTTAAGCCCCATGATTATGTGCTCCAAAGGACAGTAGTAGTTTCTCCTTTCTTCGCCAGAAGTTGACCAAAACTCAGCAATATATTTTAGATCTCCCAAGTACAAGACAACCCCTCTATTAATATAGGTCTTCACAAGGCAACCTAGCTCCGCTAGCTTCTGCTCGACGTCCTTCTTGGAGGAGTTCCTCAGAGAGAAGAGAGGATCAAGACTAATGAATTTCGCAAAGCTTAACTCCCCGGGAACATTTCCTCTTTCACACTTGTCCATCACTCCCCTAAGCACGCCCTCAGCTGTAGCCAGACACTCTCCTACGATAACAGTGTTTCTTTTTCTTTTATTCAACAATTCATTCAAGACACTCATGACTTGATCTTCACTCCTAACTTGATCGAAGGATTTATCTACTGGCACTTTGAACTGACTAAAATGGGGAGAAACATGCACATTAGTACCAAGAACTAGAGGCATGGTGCTTTCCTTGGACTGGCTAGTACTCACAGAAGGGCTTTGCTTTTGAGAACAAATCTCCAAAGAAACAGCTTGTTCTACCCTATTTTTCACTTGGGTACTCGAAAAACCAGCCTCTCGCATGACTCTGCTAACACTTGGGTCATCTAAAATAGAGATTATGAGCTGTTCCAACTCTATCTTAAGAGCTAAAATAGGTTGTTGCTGGTTTTCAATAGAGCCACGGCGTTGGTGCGCCTGGGCACGCTTGAATGCTGCAACCAAGGCATTGGAGAGGGCAGGGTTGAGGTAGTGAGGGCTTAAAAGGGGGCTTGGAGTGGAAGCAGGAAGTCGGTTGAGCGCAACATTGAAGCAAAGCTCTAGGGCCTTGCATTGAAGGGGGTGAGAATGGGATTGAAGGCAAGCCCTTCGCAGAAGACCAGCAGAGGATGCAAGCATGGCGCTGGCAACATGGAGAGGAGTCACTTGGGCATGGCCCCGGCGTTTAGCAAAGCTAACCGCTTGTTTCACCATGCTTATTGCCTCAGCAGTTAAGCCGTGCTGTATACTGCAAAGACCCGATCTCATCTTCTTACTTTGCACTGAATATTCAGTACTACCACTGCAATCCTAGATATATAAAAGAAAGGAAACTGATCACTGTAAGTGATCTAGTCTTAATGAGTTTATAAGTTTAGAGCTGGGAGAGAGAATTAGAACATTGTTAGGGGAGAAAACTAATGAAGGCACCAATATGTGAGGAACTTCTCGTTTATATTTTGGTTGATGGGAATTATGGGGATGTGTGCTAGCTTATGCTTTTCTTGTGAGTGAGGGAAATTTTGGCTTTTGTATGTGAAAGTGGATTGCATGTGATATGCAACTTTGCCTCTCTTTCTCTCTCTCGATGGCATAAAGGAATGTGGATGATTAAAAGCTGGTCTTACAGTATTGTGCGAACCATAAAACATATCTTAAAGCAGTGAACTTTAAACATTAGGAATGGAATAATGGCTTTTGTTAAGAATAAGCTCAAAACTATATGATGAAAAGAGAAAGAGAAAGAGAAAAGGTGGAAAAGGAGAAAGCAGAAAAGGGAGAGTCGTCCACCAATAACGAGACCCTGAGAAAAAGATTGGGAGGACTGGCTGTCTGTCTGTTTGGAGGATTTAATTGGGAACTGTATAAGTTTGGCTTTTTATGTCCTCCAAGAGCAACATCATCAATTATACCTTTGATCATTGATTGAGTTACCAAACTCAATCACAGATTAATTGCATATATGAAACCAATGTGAAACGTCTATCCTCTCTCTCTCTCTCTCTTTATCTCTCTCTCTCCAATCGACAAAGTTGGCTTTATTTTGAATCATGGGTTTCTATTTGTTCCAATTCGATTAGGAAATCCAATTTTATCTTATCAAGATATATATCATATTCTTATCTTACTTTCAGATGATGCGACATATATTATTCATTGAACACAAAATCAATTACTCTCGTTTTTAAATATATATAACAAATTCTATAATTAATGGATAGGTTAATGAGAATATATAAGTTATATGAGAATGTATTCTATAGTATTTTTCAAGATTATATATTTTTTTGAAAATAAACTTGGTTTTTTGACATTTTGTAGCCATTATAGGCAAGCTAGCAGAGGGAAAAACAAAAACTAAGAAACTACGTAGCTATTAATTCCTCAATAAAATTACTTATTTCTGCAGCATCGGGCCCCCATTGATTAATGAAATGATTAATGTGATTTGGTGTTATTAGGGTTTTTTTTTTTAACTCCTGAGTTTGCAGAATTCATAATGCTATTTAATTACCATTGGGTTTGGGTCAACTCACTAGTTATTGGGATTGAGTGGAGTTTGAAAATGAGATTTAATGGGCTTCAGGCCCAGATTGAAAATGGCTTTCCATCTTCTGTTCTACCATTTTCAAACTTATAGATTTTTCTAATGTTGTAGATTGACAAAATAAATAGTCTTTTTAAAAAAAAAATGTCGATACTTCAATTTTATTGATAGCTCTTATTTTTTATAGAAGAAAACTGTAACTACAACCAGAAACTTGAGAGTTACAAATAAACATAAAGACCAAAACCGAGGTATCAAAAATCAGAAAACCCAAGCACAAACTAAGAAAATCAAAAAATTACAAACCAAATAGAAAGAACAACCTTAGAAACCAACCTGAAAAAAAAAAAAGGAACAGATAACACATATAAGAAAATAACAAAATAAATAGTCTTTCTCTACAAAAGAAACTTGGGGAGATGAATTATTTAATGCCTATGGATGTAGTACTCTAGTGTTGCTTGAATTAGATAGATGTTTGAATATATTGGTGGCATTACATGAAGGATTAGAATTATGGTACCATTGGAAATGAAAAATTGTTAGATAATTACTCTGATTGTATCATCAAATAAGAATTATTAGTTTTTAATGAAATAACGTATTATGATTGAATGAGAATAACACATATCTAATAATTATATACCGACTGCAAATCTACTCGGATTGCTTTCGGGATTATCTAAATAATGAGAAATAACACCTAGACCAAATATCCATTGTTTTGAATCAACAGTACTTCAATTCTACTCAAAAAGAATTGTTGTTATTTTGCTTGCCTTGCTTTGATCATCTTAATGTAGCAACAATCTCAACTATTTTTGAGCTTCCCTTGTTTCATTTGCAGCACTTTCTTTCAGTTTCTTTTGAACTGGATATATGTGATTGTCTTTATGGAAAGAGAAATGCTATACATCAGTTACTATTCACTCCTACACTTCACACTATAACTTTTTCATAGAGTGTGAGAGTTTTTTTACAAGGAGTGAGGTGTGATCTGGATGATAAATAGTAGTTGAGAAGAAATTTTTCTAATGAAAAATTGTATCTTTTTTTTCTAGGAAAAACTCAGTAATGGGCATGCCAATCTATATCTAGGCACAGAGAATTTGGGAGATCAGTTTGTATTTCTTGGATCCGATCACAATTAATTTTTGATCCGATTGAGTGATATTGGCTATTGATGAAAGTAGAAAATGAATTAAACTACTGTCTCTGCTCTTTCCTTGTCCTAATTTCATTCCATTCATCGGTGAAGGAATTTGCTATGGATCATCGAGGTTTTGTGAAGGTACCTATTTGCAACTATAATTTCCCTCTTTGGATGAACATAACACATGCATGCATGCCATGTCCATCACACAGTCGATGATGGACGAATGAAAAGTTCTTACTACTTAGAGTAGAAATGTTTTTTCTTTTCGGTTTTTTCTCTGTTAATATTAGGATCGTGCTAGCTAGGTGATACACCCACCGGTGGGTCTGAGAGATCCATAAGGTCATTAAAAATTAATTTTTTAATCACTAAATAAAAAATTGAATCGGGATCCACTGTCAGTAGCATTTATTGGGATGCATAGCATTATTCTTAATATTATTACTGATCATTCTAGTTTCTTACACTACATACTTACTTTATTTTTTATATTTTTTTTAATAAATATATAGTGTAAAAATGATAAGTACAATCATTTCTTTAATTTAGCAAAATAAAAAACCAAAAAAAAAAGTGCAATATTGGTGTGCAGTGTAGGCAGGTGGATAGTAGGCCTCGTATTTCAACTACCTTCAATCCAACTTTTGCACCCACCTACTGCAAATTTGACCTTTTTAAAAGAGAAAAAAAATAGGAGGTTCACGAAAAGATCTTAAACGTAAAAGGAAACAGCCCTGTGTGCATGAGAGCTTTGAAACTGTTGAAGTCTTATAAACTCTTTTTCTTTTTCTTACACCAACAAAGGTTCACTCGGTACATTGGGTCAAATTTTCATTAAGTATTTTGTTAGGTACAAGTAACTTTGCGTACTAATCTGCGTATCAATATTATTATTTTTATATTATAAATTTAAATTAATATTCTTTTCAATAAAGTGTACTTTCTAACCAATTATATTGAATTGATGCGCGTATTAGTACGCAGAATCGTTTATAACTATATTTTTCCATTTATTAAACATATATAATAAGATGTTTCCATTCAGATTATCACAAGTGCAGCCTTGAGAGAAAGAAGAAGAAGAGGATTGATATTTTTCATCTTTATTTTTTTTTTAAATATTACTATTAATATTATTCTTTTGATAAATATTTTAAATTTAAAGAGATTTCATAAAAATAAATTTATAAATTATTTTTTAAAATTATTTTTTTTATAAAATAAATTTAGCTTAATTATTTGATGATATCAACTTTTAAATTTAAGCATTCATTTATCACTTTATCTTATTCTCTTAGAAAACAAGAACGGCCTAAGGCCTACCTTTCCACCTAACAATCTCATGGCTTCAGCTAGTTTTCAGGGACAAGTAGTATGCAATGCATGAATCAAGGATACTGCATTTAAAAGCAATTAATTATCACTTTTTAACCTACTTAATATACACAAAAACTGATGCATTAAAAGCTAAGATATTACCATCTTTTCGATCTCATTAATCTCGTTCTGACCCTCAGGTGAACAGAATATTGGAGAGGAAGAAATACATGAAGTAAACTCAAAGCAATTGGAACCAGCTGCAGCAGCAAGACCAAAAAGAAGATCCACAAAGGCTCCAACAATAAACCCATGATTCTTCTTTCCATTCATCTTCAAATACCATACCAGCAACTCCTCTAAGCACTCCCAATCTTTCAGCCCATGACACTCCACCATTTCCTCCATTGACCTCCTGAAATCAAGGTATGGGTCCTCCGACTCCATGGCCAAAACCACGCTCTCTTTAAATGGTAAACCTCCGTGTTTCGCCTTCTCTAAGATCGAGCTTGTGTCACCTGGCTCGTAAAACAGCCTCTCGGACCTCACGCTACGAACAACCATTTCCAGGGATTCCCCATCAAAGTTGAACTCGGACTCGGTTGAGTTGCTTGCGGATTCGGAAGAGTTTGAGAACCAAGACTCGGGTGTTTCGACTCCATCAATGATGATGGGATCAAAGAAAACAGAGTTCACTGTCTTGAACATGTCATGATCCCCAGCTCGGAATGAATAGGTCCTGGGATGCTTGCACGAGCTGGGCCATTGCCATGGCTGCAGCTTTGTTTCTGATGATCTGTTCTTGAAAAGAGAAGGCAGCTTCTTCATCATCTTCTTGCCCATTGGATCTGGAACTGCTTGCAGAGAAGTGGGCTTTGAATATTGGTTCTTGAGTCTTGGGATTGTAAATGTTCATTAATGTGATCAGAGGGGGACTGATATTTAAAGGAGAGGGGATAGATAGGAAGTGAGGGAAGACGGAGAGATCAATGGGACTGGTCGAGGCTTTCTTTTTGTGTAGGGTTCGAAGAATTTAATGTTATTTAATGCACTCTCTCACCAACTGAAAACAACCGTGCTTTCGTCAACTTTTTAAAGATAAAATAAAATGAATAAGACATTTATAAATAATAATAAGTTAATTTTAGTTAAATATTTATTGAGTTTTAAAAAAAAAATTGAATAAAAATATTATAAAATTAAAATATTGTTAATATATATATTTTTAATATAATTTTTGTTTTAAGATTCAATAAAATTAAATTGTTTTTTATGTTTTATTTAGAAATTTAAAAAAGTTACAATAATTAGTTTGAAAATGTTTATGTTTGAGTAATATTTGAAAAAAAACATGAAATGAGATAAGATGAAGATTATTTCCAAACAACCCCTGAGAATAATGGAAGAAGTTTTAATATGCATAAGTTTTGTGCACTCTATTTAAAACAATGTAGGATCCATTATTAAAAAAATAAAGTTTTCATATAGGTCCCATACTTGTTCACTCTTTTTGAAAAGAGTACGTAAGATTTACACACTTTAAAATTATAAATATTATTTTGTTTTAAAATATTGAAAGAAATTATTATTATTATATATATAGATATATGGCCACAAAGAAATTTTATAAATGCAAACTTATAAGTTGTCGTGGTTTGATATCATAGGTTAAATTATAAAATTATAAAGTAAATCTAACATATCATATGAAATGATATTAATCGAAAAAATATGCTTACAACATTGCAAAATTAAGTAGGAAAAAAAATAATTATGTAGTTCAATTTTAAAGACATGTTGCAGTTTGGATAATAAGATGAGATGAGATGATTTTAGATAAAGTTAAAAGTTAAATAAAATATTGTTAGAATATTATTTTTTAATATTTTTATTATTTTAAGATTTGAAAAAATTAAATTATTTATTATGTTTTATGTAAAAATTTTAAAAAAATTATAATAATAAAATGAAATATATATAACAGTTTTACTGCCCAAACGGAATTTTTTTAACACATCAAATATGTCAATATGTGAAGGCTGTACCAAGGGCTCTTGTCCTTAATGTCAATATGTCAATATGTATGTCAAGTCGCTTTAGTTCCGAGTTCTATATGGCTTTACATTGGACGAAAAAGACACATGCAAATGTTACGTAAAAATATTCAAAAAATATTTACCTCTTGAAGTGGTTTAATTTAATATGTGATACATATTTTATAATTAAAAATTTGATAGATTACATTAAATTACGTCAAGTTATAAGTATATAAATTTTATTAGGTAAAATTTATGTGCAAATCAAACATAAACAACTTCAACTCATTTAATTTTATCTAATCATTATAATTTTTTCAAACTCTTAAATAAAATAAATAAACAATTTAATTTTTTTAAATCCTAAAATTAAAATAATATTTTATTTAACTTTCATCTCATCTCAACTCATTATCCAGATCAGTTATATCTCAGCTTCGTTTGGATGTCAAACTCATCCCAACTCATCTCAATTCATCATTACAACTTTTTCAAATTTCAATACAAAATATAATAAATAATTCAACTTTTTTAAATCCCAAAACAACTTTAATATTTAAAAATAATATTCTAATAATATTTTATCATCTCAACTCAACTCAATCCAACTCATCTCAACATCCAAACGCACCCAATTGAAATTAGACACAAGTTGGCTGGTTTCCAAGCTGATGTTGCAAAGAAGAAAGAAGACCATAATTATTAATTTATAATACATAGGTGTGTGCATAGACATACAGTCAGAATAAAGATAAAATGATAAAGATCAGGCAAAGTTCATGTGAGTGATTTAAGAGGGAAAGTATGAATCACTCACATTAATTGTCCTTGCCCTAGAATTTATGAGGACTGAAGGTCGAGACCCCAAGGGATAGGCCTCTCATTTATTTTCTGATGTATAAGCTTATTGTACATGGTAGTAAGAACACATTCAAACCCTACCTCCTTTTCTCTTTAGCCATTCATATCTTAGGTGCTGTTAAATTACTAAGAACAAGGATTTGAATACAGAAATTTTAATATGATATTATGTTGAATCACTGTTTGTTTAAAAAATTAGATATTTGAATTCTATTTTAACACATGCTTTCTAACATATGAATTTGTAGGGATATAGCAGTAGTCTAATTACAATAAACAGAATTTTTTTAAAAGATAAAAAGAAAATTATGCCAATTCTTCCTCAAATTCAACTTGCTCTTATGAGATTATTTATAAGAGATTATTTCGTTACAAGTAATAATTAAATTGTAAAGATAAGAAAAAAGAAGAAGAAAAGAAGCTCAACAAGTTAATGTCAAAGTATAGTGTAAATCCAAAAAATAAGATTAGGTATAATCTTAGGCTGTCGTTGGTTGTGCAAGTTTTGCGTATACCTACTCTTTTTTAAAAAGTGAGATCCGTTATTAAAACAATAAATTTTTAATGCAGATTTCAGATTTATGTATTTTGTATGTGAGACTTACGTTCTAAGACCGCAAATATCATTTCTCAAACTCTTCAAAAGGGATCCAAGTTGGCCAATTTTGAAGGAGAGTCTAGCCATTGATTTTAGTTAAAAAGTGTCAAGTAGATGCTGATCACTGTGGATTACTGCACGGTTCGTAATCTCTGAAGCTAGAAATCTGAGATTGATCCAACGTAAATCCAAATTTCTTCGATTTCAGTGTAATACTGTTATCGCACCAAAAAAGAAGGAAAGAAAGAAAAGGATCATCAAATGTCTGCTTTTGTTAGCGGATCATGATCAAATCATGCAGAAGCTCTTGGAGAATGCCAAAAAATGGTGGAGCCTCCCATTATATCACATACAGTAAGCCATGAGAGATAATTTGTCAATATTGGTAACTGACGAAGCTTAGATCACATGGAAGTTAATGTCAGAGGACAAGCGCTCTCTGTTTATGGACAAACCCATGTGCTCACTGTAAATCCACATCTGAAATTCATGAGATTTATGCACTTCTGTGAAGATCTGTAGAAAAATCTTGCATCTACTTAGGAAGATATCATTTGATCTTTTGCAAAGGTGTTGATTATTTGAGCTGTTGGTACGTGGCTGGAAGCTTCCATTCAGTTTCAAGCTTCACAAACAGCCTTCAATCTTTATCCAAATACCACTAAAAAGGTTGATGTTTAGATTTAATTTCTTTAGAAATGTATAAAATCTTCTTTGTGCAGAAATGGTTGGAAACTGAAGTGGCTTGTCTCCTTCCTACCAAATTAATGATTGGCTCAGAGCATCCATGCATGGATGGACGCACATGCTCCGTTGACCCTTTTGTGATTGTCGGCTTAACCATGGGTTTGGGAAACAGTGTTTTCTGCAGAGTTCAATTATGTAAGACAGCCTCTACACGTAGTGTCATGACTGGAAAGATCACTTTCCAGGATTGAACATGGAAAAGAAGATGCAGAGTTTCTATTTTGTTGAAGAAATTAACAAAAAATATCAATCAACACCTATCATCTAGCCAAGGATGGATTAAGGTTAATTCATACACTGATAAATTTTGTCACAAACTGCAAACTTTACGTGAATTCAACACAAAACTAGTGGGTTGAGATTGAAACATGGTCTAATGGTAATGATATTTTTTATATTTTTTTGATATTTTTTTGGGCGCTCTTCGAATGGACCAATCTGGATTACACATTATTCAACACAGATAGCAGCTTCGTACAAGTTTGTTTTCTTTTATTGTTTTGGTGTTCAAATCTTTGTGTAATATTTTCAGTGATAATAATTATGTTTTTATACGGTTTGGATTTTATGATCATACGTAACTCCCAGGTATTCTGATTGTAACTACAGTATTCCTCCGTCATAAGTAAGGACTATCAATAAAATTAGAGTACCGTCCTCTTCTTGAAAAAGAAAAATAAGATTAACTCATTAAACTGATATTTAGTCATCCTCAGCAAAAAAAATCCAGGCCAGCAAGATAATATACTGTAGCCATGTGGATTAAACAGCACCATTTAATATAAGCATGCGCATTGTACAATTTTTGGCATATCTTAAAGCTCCACATGTTGGGAAGAACATGGAGGAGGACAAGGATGTCGCAAAGAATGTTCACTGTTTTGTTTGGATTATTTTTATGTGTTTGGAAGATGGAAACTTAGAATAAGCCTAATATGAATCATAGAAGCAGCTTCGACATGTCTGCGGAAGAGGACACATACGTTGGAGAAAACTCTGTTTCTGTCTCTGTTTTCGTTTCCTCTTGTTGGCTATTATGTATAAGTTTGATGATTCGTTAGGGAACAAGTTTGTAAAGTTAATTGGTTGCAAAAATAAAATAATGCCAACCTAAAATCAGCATAGTGTTTTCAATCGCATAAACAATGCGAACCTAAACTAAAGAAAAAGCACAAGAGGAAGAAACCCATTACAAATCACTTGATTACATAAACTTCATAAGGATAAGCTTTTTAATTCAGCCTATCTGGTTTAGGGATCATTGAATCGACCCAATGCACTGCTAGAAGGGAAATCGGGGAGGAATCTTTGAGGAAACAATGATTGGATTGAATGTGCTTATACACATATGCCAAGCGAAAATTGGAAATAATACATAGTTGGAAATAGGGATTTCGATTGATTTGAAATAAGACTAGGAATTTGAAAATTGGTTGATTTCTAGGAATGTGAAAAGGGTCTTTTTCTTTCTTTCTTTCTTTTCTTTTTTTTTTTTTTTTTGTTGTTGTTGTAAAGGAATTCATGCAAATTTTGCACTAAATATTTCTTCTTCAAAGTGACATGTTGAGTACTTCCTTCTTTTTGTTATGTTTTTAAGCAGCCCTTTCTTTCTTTTTGGACAAGTGAGATTTTTATTATACAGCACAAGTCTTGACTTGCAAATTGGAATCATGGAAAACAAGGTATGAAAATGGAATGCCATGGAGACTCTTTCAACAAATAATCTAATGCTCTCTTGGTTCATATGTATTGCCAAAGAGTAATGCTAGGGTGCCGCCCAGCAATGACCGCTGGGCATGCCACCTAGCACAAATTTGTATTTGTATTTGTATTTTTTTTCTTTTTATTTTTTTTAACATATTTAAATATTTAAAAAAAAATACATCAATACACTAAAAGTCACTTTTTTAATCATTAATTAAAAAAAATTAATACATGAACGGTTAAAATGAGGAGGCAAACTCAAGCGGGATAATGATATTTTCTATTGCCAAAAGAACACTTGATTGAAGAGGACGCTGAACGAAAGGGCCAAGTCCATACTGCAGGCGGGGCTCATCTTATGGCTCCCCAGCCCACACCGATGCTAGTTACCTAATAGAGTCCCATCTCTTGTTTGAAATTCAATGTCATTGTTTAGGCAAGTGAAGTTAGAAGCAGAGGGAGCTGTTATGGAAGTTCTCCAGGAGATGGAACTTCCCTTAATTCATTATCATTTCATTTTTCAAATTTATGAATGCTTGTGGACACGAACATGGTATGGAGACTTGGAATAAAATCAAGTGGACCTACTTACAAGCGTTAGAAGGTTTATGCGATGCAAGTAATTTAGGTTAGATTTAGAAGATTTGGCTTATTACTATTCTTTACTTTATTATTACTTTTCACTCACTTTTATTATTATTTATTACTTACTTTTTATTACTTTTCAATATTCTATTATTACTTTTTCACTACTAGTTGCGGCTCTGAGGGTTTGGAACTTGAGGGCAGATGACGGGTTGGATATCGATGCTGTTGAGAAAATGATGGAAACCCTTTTCAAGATTAATCGGTTTGTGACGAAGCCATGAAGCAAATTCAGACGACGAGGACAAAGGTCAAAGGGTATAACTGATTTGGATCTTTCACCTTTATAAGGCTTGTGATTAAGTTGATGTGTAAACGGGGTTAGATAACATAAACATACATGAAGAAATGGGTGAGAGCGGGATTCGAGCAACTCAAAAGTGTTTGGGAAACTGATAGGTAGGTGTGAGCTTGTAATGTATATCTACACAATGTTACTGCTAACAAGCACCAAAACGAGAACGACCTCAGGATTTCCTTAACAAACACCAATTAACTCTCAAATGCACGCACATCCACAAAATGAAACCCATTGATGGCAAAACCAAAAGCTCTAGCATTTAACCATGAACCATAACAAGAAAGGCCTTAGAATCTCAAGTAACTATATTAGGGGCACCATCTTCCAAGTTCAAAAACATCTAAACACTCAATTATGACCAAAACTAACAATCCGAATACCTTGTCACTATAACAAAACATCAAAACTAACCAAAAAGAATCCAGTACTTCAATAAAAGTTAAGATATTGATTCTTAAAAGAACAGAGACTCAACCATCTCAGTACCTCCTAGGACCACCACCTGCACCACGACTAAACACCTGTGCAGGAACAACAGGCTGTAGCTCAGCTTCAACAAGCCCAGGGATATCAGACATACCAAGAGCAGCAAGCATATCAAGGGTCTCCTTATCAACCTTAATTTCATCAGTCTTAATAGCAGACTCATCTGGAACAAAGTCCATACGACGCTCCCGCTCTTCTTCTTGCAGCTTCAGTGAGATGCCACGCACTGGACCCTTCTGAATCCGCTTCATCAGGTGGGTAGAGAAGCCAGCAATCTTGTTGCGGAGCCTCTTTGAGGGGATGATGGCAACCTCCTCCAAGATCTTCTTGTTGGTGTGGAAGTCCAGAGTCATCTTAGAGTAGTACCTCTCAATCACCTGGCGTGAAGACTTCTTCACAGTCTTAGTCCGAACACGACCCATTTCAGAGAATCAACTGTTCCTGAAAGGATACAGACAAGGATGGAAGATAAAAGATCTCACTTGTTACTCTTCTCAGAGACACTACTTGAAAAACAGGAAAAAGGAATTTAGATTCGAATTACCAATGAAGATCCACAAGGTCAACATAAACAAACAGCCCAGTCAAGCTTTGTAATATACTTGGGAAATAAAGATGGCAACGAATGGATCTAGTAGAAATAAACATTATATGCTTAACGGAAGATGTGTAGAAACAAAAGAAGCAATAACTATAGAATGCAGATTGCCAATTACACATTCCAAAAGGATAGCTAAACGCCCATATAACAGATCCTTACACACAAGCTTTTGGCTTGGCAAAAAGAGGTTATAATTTCCCAACGGCAACGGCCAAAGAGAACAGAAAATTCAAGACAGTAGATATTCAAAATCCAAGAGAGCCCTCTAACTATTTAAACTTAATTGACATTCAAACTCCTTAACATTATCAATTCGACACCCATAAGTTCCCATTTTATTAGACACGATTCTCCTCTTTATTCTCACAGTTACAATATTTACTACAGGGCTGGCTTATTTAAAATACAATACAATGCGATCTCATCGTTCTTAATCTTAGATTAAGAAGACATAAAAAAAAAAAAAAAGGTATCTTTTTTTAAACAAATAAGTGAAGGCACAACAGCTATCCTATATTGGATTACCGTGAAAATCCAAAAAAAAGAAAAACCCCATCATGAATCTAAAACTATTAACTGTTTTATGATCTGGGTACGACTAAAACAACAACATCGCATCTTCCAGTTGAGTTGAACTTTTCCGTTCTTGTTCTTTTCAAGGAAAACATAAAGGGAAGCAAACATCAGAAGAAGGCCGAATGTAGAGTAGAACTTACTCGGGGAGGGCGAGGAAACCGCGCGAGGAGACTCTGGGAGGCACTACTCGGCCGCTAAGGAGAGGTGATGGGAGGGCTTAAGCGAGGCAAAAGCTCTGATATAAGCTTGAGACTCTGAGAATTAGGGTTCGCGGACTCTAGGTTTTTATTTGGTGGGACAGCCTACAAGATTGCCCTTTGGGCCTTACTTCGTACGTGCCCTCAATAAGGGCTTAGAAGTTGGTAGCCTCAAATGGACTACAACAGTCCGACTCGAGTATGTAAAAACGAAAAAAATTATTAGGTTCGAAATATGACTGTTGCCGGATAAAAATCCGGTCTGGTCCGAAATTCGGGAGATCGAATTTTGGTTTCGGATTTCGATATGGAACAAATTCGGGCCGAAATCGGGTTGCAAAACCCAAGTACACCGGATCGGGATGCCGGATTTTAAATCCGAATGTCTGAATGCCTTTTTATTTGAAGCATTGCCTATTTTTTGTTTTGATCTGGAAACTAAGGTGGTGCTGTATGTAATGAAAAGGCACTTGAGTTGACTCTATTGATGATTGTTCAACAATTAATAAATAATGTAACAGTGTCACATGTTAAGGTGTCTTAGATGCCATGCTGCTAGCATTACAAAATATTTATATATATATATATATATTAAAAAAACCCTGATTTTTAAAAGCCCAAAATACCTTTTTTTTTCAAAAAAAAAAAAAAGATTAAAAATAAAAACCCTTGAGAGATTTTATGAGATTTCATAGTTTTCTAATTATTTACGATTTTTTAAATTATCCCAGGATTTTTTTTTTTTTTTTAATTTCATGATGTGAGGGCTGTGGCAAAGTTTAGAGTTGCGTGTGGCAATGGCCATTCCTTTAGATTTCTATGATAAATAGTGGTCTTAAATTCGAATGAATGAATTTCTTCTGTATTTTGGGTCCCCAAACAGTACCTACCTCTTGTTTCAGTGAAATATTTTGCATGTACACGAATGAAGGCAGTGTGAACAAGATGAGTAGTGTCACTCACCCCGAAGTGTATATCTTTTTGGTTTCCACATCAAAACATTCATAAACATTAAAAATAAAAAATAAATAAAAAAAGATCAGGGTTTTGACTTTAAAATCCGAATTCATTCGGATCCTAACCTGAATTTGAAACTTGAGTTCCGGTCCAGGTATACGCAGATTTCTAGGCCGGAACCTGGATGAACAGTCCTAATTCAAAATATAATTTACAGTAATATTTTCATCTTATCATAAAATGATATATTATTAAAATTATTTATAAAAATACTGATTTTAATGACATAACATATCTACTCCAAACCACCTAATAATTATTACTATAATTATTGTCTAGGACTTAGTTTACATAATATTTATTATAAGGATTTAGACTTTTAGTTACATAAAAAAATTAATGGACAAGATCTTTTCATTTCGTTTTTTTTTTTAAAGAATATATCTAGTTTCACCCCATGGAAACAAATTATATTTCTAAGAGATTTAACTTGAATCTGATTTTTTATGTAATTCGATCCAAGCCCAAGTCCGTTACCCAGTGGGAAAGATGTTTTCTTTTGTTTGGGGGGGGGGGGGGGGGGGGGGGGGGGGGGAAGACTTGGGCGCTGAACTTGATCCGATTTATTTATCTATTTTTGCAAGAGACTTGCCTGAAATTAACACACAAGCTAAGTATTTGTTAAACTTGTTTGCTCAGAAAATGGGATTTATTTCTAGGACCATTGGCACTTAACTGTTCACGTGTTTTGCTCAGAACCCATTTCTTAAGCAGAGATTTTATCATTACTGATGGACAAAAGTACATCTTCTCCTCTTTAATTATGCTTTACCCTGATTTCCTATGAATTACCAAGAGTTCTTATCAAGCATTCTATGGAGCCTTTTTGCACATCCTAGTGTGTCCGGTGAAAGTGCAATCGCCAATACAAAGTTTCTTTGGAGCCTTACCAATATTGCAATACAAATATGTGCCTAAAAGAATGATTGATAGTACAATGTTCTGAGGTGCATTCATCAGCTTGATAGATAGCTGAGCATAAACAAGATTGGATTGAATATATATATAAAAGCATTTCCCATGGTTTGCACCAAAACTAAACCGACATTGCCCTAGGTCTTTGTCCACTTTTATTGAGCTTTACAAGCTCATGGAAGAGCAATGCAAGGGATGACCTAAAGCACCGAGTCTCCTTACCATATCATTACAAATGTCCTATTTATTGATTTACACAAGATTGCAAGTTGCAACCACAAGGGAGCATGGGTTGGAAGAATACATGCACTCTCTCCTTTATGTATACCTGTTTTTCAAATTTTAATCACAACAATTACGCACACATCAAGAACTTCAACACATTCCATGTTTCCATTTAAATGCAAAAAGATTGAGATGATAGGTAACTAACAACATGACGCATATAATTGACTGTAGAGTCTGACAATCTAGTTTTGAGAATAGAAGGTCAGAGCATACCTGCATTTGCTGGCTCCGAGTTTAGGTGATAACCCAAGTATTGCAAAGGAAAAGAATTACCCGATAAGTGCTGTAAGAGCTGCATACCGAAGCAAATTCTTACAAAGAGCTTTATCCAGGGAAATTATTCATTGGCCTCAATATCAGACAACCTCTCATGTCTGCCCCTACTCTACCTATCATAAACAGAGCGAGCTCACATAAAAGTTATGATGACAAAGACCTTTAAGCGGGGAGGGTGAGGGAGAGAGAGAGAGAGAGAGAGAGAGAGAGAGAGATGAATGTTGAAACCATTATACCCATGTGCTACAGAATTTCGAAAATCTTTAAGGTTACTATAGCTACTAAGAATCCATCACTCAAACTTGTAATTTAAATTACCTGGTCGTTACTTACACAGTTGAAACTGATTTTGATGATGGATCAGTGTAATATACCAAAAATTATACGTGACATCTTGAAAACTGGGGTTGACAGTCACTCAACTTGATATTCAAACCCTTCACTTTCTAACACTTGGACCCATCCCAAAGCAAACAAAATGCATAAGCCACTCACACTCGCTACAAATCACATGGACAAGACGTGGAAATAACCAGCATTTCACCAAAAATCTCCACAAGAACAATATCCATCCTTAAAATGGTGAAAACGGTTTGTATCTCGAACAATGATCTCCCTCTCTGTAATATTTGATGTAAGCTTCATAAAAGAATGACAATCCCCACAGATTCTGAGATTTTTCATAATCCTGATAGGCACATTCCGAGGCAAGCACATAAGCCCAAAAGTAAGAGCAAGCTTCTCACTATGGTGTCTCAAGAGTTGTTGCTTTCTGCTCTCTTCCACAAAATGAAGGTCATGTTCAGTCTCAGCCTTGTAATCCATTTTCTCCAACTTGGCAATCAAATCATCCAAGTTTGAGTAAATCTCAGCAATTTGAGGATGATTTCTCTCACCAACCATAAATGAATGAACTTTGTCCTTGATTTCAATCCAACTCTTACCACTCTCCTTCTTCAAGTCACTTTCCTTAAGAAGCTTCCTTGCTAATGCGACTTCTTCCCACTTTTTATTCACTGCATATATGTTTGAAAGCAAAACATGATTTCCTGCATTATTAGGTTCCATCTCAAACAAATGCCTAGCTGCAACTTCAGCCAATTCAAGATTTCTATGGATCCTACAAGAAGATAAAAGTGAACCCCACATTGAAGCAGTCACATCAAACGGCATCTTCTCTATCATATTATAAGCTTCATGAAGCAGCCCCGCCCGACCAAAAATATCAACCATGCATGAATAATGAAACACATTGGGTGACACCTTATGCTCCCTCATCATAAGATGGAAATATTTATGTCCTTTCTTAACTAAACCCATATGGCTGCATGCATTTAATACAGCAATGTATGTGACTTCATTTGGAGAAATATCCATCTGCTGCATTTTTTCAAATAAAATCATTGCCTCCACGGAATGAGCATGCCTAGCAAACCCAGAAATCATCGCATTCCATAAAACAATGCTCCTCTCGTCCACACCTTGAAACACGATGTAAGCTTCTCTAATGCAGCCACATTTGGCATACATGTCTATAAGAGAGGAAGCAACATATACATTAGATCCAAATCCAACTTTACATAACACGCCATGCACCTGTTTCCCTTCAATCAGAGCTGCAAGACCTGCACAAGCACAAATAGTAGACGAAATCGTAAACTGGTTGTGCTCCAGCCCAGACATTTGAGTTCTGTGAAACAACACCAAAGCGTCCTCATGAAGGTCATTTTGCACATAACCTGCCACCATCGAACTCCATGTAACATCACTCCTCTCTGGCATGCACTCAAAAACACAGCTTGCATCCTTTATCATACTGCACTTGGCGTAAACGTCAAGCAAAGCGGTTCCCACAAACACATTGGAGTCCATTGCGGCCTTAATAGCAAATGCATGCAACTGTTTACACTCATAAACAGCACATTTCGCAGCACAAGCACAAAGAACACTTGAAAGAGTGAATTCACTAGATGGGGTTCCTTTTCTTTGCATCTCAACAAAAAGACAAAGAGCTTCCTGCTCCTGACCATTCTGAGCAAGTGAACCAATCATCGTATTCCACGAAACCAAGCTTCTCTCGGCCATTTCATCAAACACAGCACGAGCGCAGTCAACTAAACCACATTTAGAATACATGTTAATGAGCATGTTCGACGTTAATGTGTCTGCTTCCAACCCAACATGAATAATCTTTGCATGGCAAGCCTTCCCTTCAATAGGTGCCCTTGTTCTTGCAAATAACTGCAAGAGTTCATGCAAACCCGAAACATGGGGAGTATCACTTGTACCCTCATGAACAAGGTCTTCTGGTTCTGAATTTGGGCTATGAGCTTTGACATTGGCTAAAACTGAAAAGTACCTATAATGGAGACCAAAATCAACTTGCAGTCCCATGTATCTCCTCAAGTTTCTCATATCAATCTTTACGACATCATAAAAAAAGTCGATGAAAATTTGAAAGGGCTATGCTCTCATGCTCTGTGGAAAAACGTAAAATATGTCTTATATTCATTCATAGAAATATTTCAACCATAAAGTGATTACACAAAATTAAATTCACAAACTGACGTGGCTTGATGCAATACATCATATTGTAAAGTTACTTTTAATGTAAAGTAGATCTAACGCATCACTTGAAACCACATCAGCTTATAAATTTACTTTTATATAATCTCTTTGTATCTTAACGTTCTTTATTCAACGTTTCATTTCACATTTAATATTGCATAATTTACTTTTTATAATTGTTTTATTTCAAATATTTTTAATAAGTGCACTTCTACGGTATCGAATGGTGTGCCAAAGAAATGGGTGCATTTCTACTGTCTTTTTTTTTTTAATATCACTACCTAATGGTGTACCGAAGAAATGTGGTGAGATTCACATATTATATAAATAATATATATATATTCTCTCTAAATTATAGAAAATGTATTCTTTTTCATATACAACCTAAATCTGAAAAATGTTCTAATCATTTGAGGCCATTAACAATGTAAAGGGTTCAAAGAACATCACCAGACTTTCGAACACATGGAATGTGATTGTGAGGCCCAAAAACAAGGTACAAATAGTTAATTTAGGTTATGGGTCAGAGAAAAACATATAAAAACAGATGAAGATGACGATGATGATGATGATGTCTAATTGATTGATTTGACATAGCCCTCATCCGAAATAAGTTTTGAGGTCTAAACTCCCCAATAACTTGCAGCCTGAAAAAACCACCTAAATTCTTGCATTTATGAAGTTTGTGAACTTAGTTGGAGAATGTTTAGCATAAGAGTAGCGATAGATTACAACTCAACCACAATTCATTTACAATTCTTAATAAAATAATATTTTTTAAATATTTAAAAACATTACATTAAAATAAAAGTCAAACTAAAATTTTAAAAAATATATTATTTTAATTCAGGGTTGCAGACAAGTTGTTAACAAGTAGTTGGTGTATCATTTTTGTTAGCATAATTGCTTTGTTAGGGTTTTCTTAACATGGTAGACGATCATGTTGTATTGATGTGTCATTGTTTCTTATATTTTAATCATTAGATTAACTCTCGTTTTTAACAAAATAAATCTAATGATTGATTGATAATATTCTTTTGATAAATAAATAAATTATATTGATCAAATAATGGCAAAGCCAATACACAACTCTGATGCCCTAACTAGGTAGGCACATTAGAGGCAAGAAAATCATTAAGGGCCATGCAATTAAAATCCACAGCAATAGCCCAACTACACAGAGTTCTAAAAAATAAAACTTTAAGCTCCTCCATCGACCTTTCCTAGTCTTCGAAAGTCCGCTCATTGCGCTCTTGCCACAAGCACCACATAATGCATAGAGGGATCATCTTCCAAATTGCTTTAATTGGTTGTCTGCCTCTTATGTTTGACCAACTAGCCATAGCTGCCTCCATAGTCTTTGGCATAACCCAAGCCATATCCAGTCGAGCGAATACCTCATTCCAAAGAATCCTTGTTGTATCACAATGCAAGAGGAGATGCTCTACCGACTCACCCCCTCCTATACACATGCAACACCAGTCTGCTATAATAATCCTCCTTTTCCTCAAGTTATCAGTGGTGAGTATTTTACCCAAAGAAGCAGTCCATACAAAGAAAGCAGCTTTAGAAGGTGCCTTGTGTCCCCAGATCTTTCTCCAAGGAAACTGAGTATTAGACTCTTGAGTAAGAGCCTTATAGAAAGAACGAATGGAAAAAGTATCTTTGCCAGCTAGAGTCCACCACATAACATCCTCTTGCCCCCTGTTTGGTCTCATAGAATATATGAGGCCATAGAAATCTTCAAAGGTGCTTATTTCCAATCCTGTGCCGCCCTATTAAAATTAATGTTCCAAAGGATCTGTCCCCCCAATAACTCCATAACTTCCGCCACTGAAGCATCCTTAGCACTTGCAATCTGGAAAAGAGAAGGATACAAATCTTGCAGAGCCCTATTGCCACACCAAACGTCTCTCTAGAATTTGATCCTCGAGCCCACACCCAACTGAAGCTTAACATAACAGTTAAAACACCCCCCCCATCCTCTTCTTATGTATTTCCACAAACCAACTCCATATGCCCCCCTTACTTCTCTACTATACCAATCCCCCCATAAACCACCATATTTCTTCTCAATCACAAGTTTCCATAGATTGTCTAGTTCCATGGAAAATCTTCACTTGCCTAATAACACTCGATTGAATACCCTTAGATGTCTAACCCCCAAACCTCCACCCGAGATAGGATGACAAACCTGCTCCACTTTATCAAGTGAAACTTAAACTCCTCCCCCATACCCCCCCAAATTGATTGATAATATTCTATCCACGTAGTATGATAGAAGTGAAAAGACTTGTGCAGGTCTGTACGATATGTTATTTTCCTAAACTGATGTTACGTGAATTTGATATGCTCAATCAACAACACAATCAAAACAAATTTGTCATTTTCATATGGTCCATATCTTGTCTTTTCGAGAGTAGATTTAATTCTTATTTAGTGAATTTAATGCACTCAGTAGACATAACGAAAACGAGAGATGGACATGGAACCAACCCTAAGGAGGCATAGAAGGGACATAATTTGAGGCAAAGCATTAAAGGTTTGCATGCTTACAAATTTGGAGTGGACCCTTTTTTATGAGTACAAACCTAGTTGGTTTGAGTTATTTTTATTCAAGTCTTTTCCATAAGATCAAGCATATCTCAAACCCAACTAAAATATCTCAAACCCAACTAAAAGGCAAGAAAGATACCCAACCCAACCTCGATAACATGATATCCTCCTCATCTCATCCCTTTTTACAGTATATTTCTTTTTGGGGTGTAGCTTTCATTGCCCATTTATTCAGAGGTCAAACTCAAATGAATGAATGGCAAGTTGTGGTAGTGTAAATGTATCTAAATCACTTTTGTGGTCGGTTTGATGAGAATATATACCACTTGCTTTGGTCCTTCTTTTTTTTGATGAAGTTGTTTTCACTTCCCATACTACCTCAAAAAATAAATCCCATGAAAGCAAAAATATATATATTAAAAAAAAGTGAAAATATATTCCCATTAATTGGTTTATTTTATATTGTCCAAAAGATGTTGGGTGAAACGATATCCAATGGTGTCTTCCAATGGCATTAAACCAAAAAAAAAAAAAAAATGAAAAGCTTCCATATAGCTTAGAAAGCATTGTGGATATGAAGTCAAATTGGGTCTTATTATAACTTTTGTTTATAAA
This sequence comes from Cyclocarya paliurus, assembly GCA_029856935.1. Classification (NCBI taxonomy): domain Eukaryota; kingdom Viridiplantae; phylum Streptophyta; class Magnoliopsida; order Fagales; family Juglandaceae; genus Cyclocarya; species Cyclocarya paliurus. The sequence continues at coordinate 21,589,168 of CM056958.1, forward strand.
TAATAAAATTTGGGTACAAAGTGGAAGCTTAGCCTTCCTCCCATTAATAATCCATGGATTCTAAGTAAAGGTGGGATTTGATCTTACATCACTATCATGATTCGTGAAGCTGAAACACGTTACCAAATTACCAATTAAGAACCATATGAGCACATTCAAACTCCTTAACATTATCAATTCGACACCCATAAGTTCCCATTTTATTAGACACGATTCCCCTCTTTATTCTCACAGTTACAATATTTACTACAGGGCTGGCTTATTTAAAATACAATACAATGCGATCTCCTCGTTTGATCGAAGAATGTGAGAAATTAAACGAAAGGAAAAACTCCTTAATTTAGATTAAGAAGACATAAAAAAAATTTAAAAAAAGTACCTTTTTTTAAACAAATAAGTGAAGGCACAACAGCTATCCTATATTGGGTTGCCGTGAAAACCCAAGAAAAGGAAAAACCCCATCGTGAATCTAAAACTATTAACTTTTTTATGATCTGGGTACGACTAAAACAACAACATCGCATCTTCCAGTTGAGTTGAACTTTTCCGTTCATGTTCTTTTCAAGGAAAACATAAAGGGAAGCAAACATCAGAGGAAGGTCGAATGTAGAGTAGAACTTACTCGGGGAGGGCGAGGAAGCCGTGCGAGAAGACTCGGGGAGGCACTACTCGGCCGCTAAGTAGAGGTGATCGGAGGGCTTAAAGGAGGCGAAGGCTCTGGTATAAGCTTGAGACTCTGAGAATTACGGTTTCGCGGACTCTAGGTTTTTATTTGGTGGGACAGCCTACAAGATTACCCTTTGGATCTTACTTCGTACATGCCCTCGATAAGCGCTTAGAAGTTGGGAGCCTCAAATGGACTATAAAGTATAAACAGTCCGACTCGAGTCTTGTAAAAAAAAAATTATTAGGTTGGAAGTATAATTTAAGGTAATATTTTCATCTTATCATAAAATTATATATTATTATATATAAAAATACTGATTTTAATGACATAACATATCTACTCCAAACCACCTAATTATTATTCCTATAATTATTGTGTAGGACTTAGTTTACATAATATTTATTATATGGATTTAGACTTTTAGTTACATAAATATTTTTATTTCATTTTTTTTTAAAGAGTATATCTCGTTTCACCTCCATTTAGTTAGGTTTGGATGTTGATATGAGAATTTTTAGTTTGATATGAGAGTTAAAATTTGAATAAAATATTATTTTTTAATATTATTATTGTTTTGAGATTTGAAAAAGTTGAATTGAGATTTGAAAAAATTGAATTGTTTATTATATTTTATGTGAGAAAATTTGAAAAAATTGTAATAATGAGATAAGATAAGATAAGATAAGATGAGAATTTTATATTATAAGAAACTTCCAAACCTAACCTATAGATTTAACTTTAATCTATTTTTTATTTTTTATTTTATGTAATTGGATCAAAGCCCAAGTCCGTTATACAATGGGAAAGATGGGGGACCTGGGCTCAGGTTGAACTCGATCCGATTTATTTATCTATTTTTGCAAGGAAATAATCTGGGGAGTAACCTCTATTGGAAAGCAGTCAACACACACCTAACGTGGCATCATACAAACCACTCACATGAAGTCAAAACCAACAACTATAGAGAGAGCTAATGAGCGAGACACACGAGGATGAGAAAGAACTGAGATGAAAGAGACAATTGATGAGAGAGTTAAGATGAGAGAGAGAATTGAGAGAGAACTGAGATGAGAGAGAGGGAACTGATGAGAGAGAAAGGCGGAGATGAGAGAGAGAGCAGATGGATGAGAGATGAGAGAGAGAGAGCTGCTAGGAGAAGACGAGAGGGATGAGAGATGAGAGAGAGAGAGAGAGAGCTGTTGAGAGAAGACGAGAGGGATGAGAGCCGAAAGATGAGAGAGAGACGATCTAATGAGAGAGTTGATGAGGGAGAAAGGAAGAGAGAGTTGATGAGAGAGAGAAGAAGAGGGATGAGAGAGGCGAAGAGAAGGTGCTTCGCGAAAATAAAAAAATAAAAAATAAACTGACGCCACATATGGTGTGCGGAGAGTGCTCAGCTACATGGGCTAATGTATAGTTGTTCTCTTTTGCAAGAGACTAGCCTGAAATTAACACTGAGCCAAGTATTTGTTCAACTTGTTTGCTCAGAAAACGGGATTTATTTTCATTTCTAGGACCATTGGCACTTAACTGTTCACGTGTTTGCACAGAACCCATTTCTTAAGCACAGAGATTTTATCATTACTGATGCACAAAAGTACATGTTTTCCTCTTTAATTATGCTTTACCCAGTTTCCTATGAACTACCTGAAGGTGTATTAAGGTAGAATTTCCCTGTTGTTCTTACAATCATCATATAAGTTCCATAATCTAGCTAAAATGTTACATAATCTTTTACACAATAATAAATAATTGAATATGCTAGAAATATAAGTTCTACAGTTTTTTCTGCATGGTTTGATTTCTTGAGACACCCATCTCCTTGATGGTTTTTGAAATATTAGAAAGAACTACATGATGCTTGATGGGGTTGCCAGGTTTATGACTTTCATGATATGCCTGCATGAATGTGTCTTTTATTTTGAGTCTTCCAAACTCATGATGTGCCAGATATCTCAAACTCAGATTTTCAGTCTTCCATCCATCCCTTCTCAAAAAAATATTTTATGCTTTATTTGCTGAGGCATGTTGTTGATTTTATTGTTGATTAGATGCACAAATACCTGCTTAAGTTCTAGGAAAGCGGCTTAGAGTTTATTCCTTATATTTTTATCTTCACCTTCCTATAGATGCCTCTTATAGTACGAGGGTTTTAGTCTCTTACATTTGGTTAACATGGTTTTTACTTGTTTCTAGATGAATCCTCCAAGTTTAGAGGCACCGAAAAGAATGCATATGCTTGGAGCAGATCTTGGGAGGTAGCTTTCATATTAGTCTCATCGGGAGCCTCTAATATGAACAAATATTATATTTTTCAAATATCTTGTTTACTGTATTATATACATACCCTGTTTACCAGGAGGTAGTTGTTGATTTTATACATATACAAGTATTATATTTTTCAAATATTCTGTTTACTGTATTTATTTTTTTTAAGGGTCATTTTCTGGCGATAAAAATTCGCCGGAAATAATTTTTTAAATCCAGAGTATTTACGGTGAGCTCTTAACGCGGCAAAAGCTTATTTCTGGTGATTTATATCGTGGCAAATATGTATTTCTCGGTTAAAAAATGGCCGGAAAAAGTTCTCCCAAGGACACTTAACCATGTTTGAACATATATTTGCAGCGACAATTAAGGCCTTTTATGGTGACACATAATCACCGGCAAAACTCAACACCTTGCGGCTAATGGAAAAAGGCCAGAAACTCGCTTACTTGGCTCAAGAATTGCGGCTACCTTGTGGCGATGGGAAAACGGATAGAAAAGAGCATTTGCGGTGAATAAGGGTCTTTTTCGGGCGACGTACCCTGACTGGCTGGGAGCTTTTCCCAATTTGGAAGGGCTATGTTCTCATGCCCTATAGAAAGGCATAAAATATGTCTTATATTCATTCATTGAAATATTTTAACTGTCATTATAAAAAAATAAATTTATAAACTGACGTAGTTTGATGCAGTATGTCAAATTGTTAAATTACTTTTAATGTAAAATAAATCTAATACATCATGTGAAGCCACGTCAAGTTGTAGATTTACTTTTATATAATTTTTTATTTCTATAACAATTCCAATTTATTTAACATTTAATATTGCATAATTTACTTTTTATAATTGTTTTTATTTCAAATATTTTTAATAAGTGCACTTCTACGGTACCGAATGGTGTACAAAGAAATGGGTGCATTTCTGCTGTCTTTTTTTTTTTTTTAATATTACCTAACATTTTTCTTTTAATAATTGGGTAATATTGTAGAATTTTTTTTTATTATTTTTTTATCCATATATTTGTTATAATTAAGATAAATAAACACAGCATATAAATTTAAAGTATTTATCGTAGTGAGATTCACATATTATATATATTTATATATTCTCTCTAAATTATAGAAAATGTATTCTTTTTCATATCCAACCTAAATTCGAAAAATGTTCTAATTATTTTAGGGCCTTAACCATGTAAAGGGTTCAAAGAACATCACCTAACTTTCGAACGCATGGAATGTGATTGTGAGGCCCAAAAACAAAGAACAAATAGTTAGTTTAGGTTATGGGTCAGAGCAAAACATATAAAAACAGATGAAACATATAAAAACATGACGATGATGTATCTAATTGATTGATTTGACATAGCCATCATCCGAAATAAAATTTGAGGTCTAAACTCTCCAATAACTTGCAACCTGAAAAACCGCCTAAATACTTTTCTGAAGTTTGTGACCTTAGTTGGATAATGTTTAGCATAGCTATCCTTAAATATTTAAAAAAAATTATAACATCATTAAAAAAATACCTTTTTAATCATTTAAAAATAAAATTTGTCGGAATCCAATTCAATTGGAACCCAACTGTCGGTGGAAGTAACATTTTTGTTAGCATAATTGCTTAGTTAGGGTTTTTTTAACATGGTAGACGATCACCATATGTTGATGTGTCATTGTTTCTTGTATTTTAATCATTAGATTAACTCTCCTTTTTTAAAAAAGTAAATCTAATGATTGAGTAATAATATTCTATCCATATAGTATGATAGAAGTGAAAAGACTAGTATAGGTCCGTACGATATGTTATTGTTTCGTTTGGATTTAGAAATGAGTTGAGATGATTTTATATGAGTTGAATAAAATATTATTTTTAATATTATTATTATTTTGAAATTTGAAAAAGTTGAATTGTTTATTATATTTTATGTGAGAATTTGAAAAAGTTGTAATGATGATGTGAAATGAGTTGAGGTGAATTTCGAATACAAACGAGGCAAACTAATGTTACGTGAATTTGATATGCTCAATCAACAACACAATCAAAACAAAGTTGTCATTTTCATATGGTTCATATCTTGTCTCTTTTTAAGAGTAAATTTACTTATTATTTAGTGAATTCAGCGCACTCAAGAGACATAACGAAAACGAGAGATGGACATAGAACCAACCCTAAGTAAGTAAGGAGGCATAGAAGGGACATAAATTCAGGCAAAGCATTAAAAATTGAGGCAAAGCATTAAAGGATTGCATGCTAACAAATTTGGAGTGGACCCTTTTCGATGAGTACAAATTTAGTTGGTTTGAGTTATTTTTATTCAAGTCTTTTCCATAAGATCAAGCATATCTTCAACCCAACTAAAAGGCAAGAAAGATACCCAACCCAACCTCGATAACATGGTATCCTCCTCATCTCATCCCTTTTTACAGTATATAGATTTCTTTTTGGGGTGTTGCTTTCATTGCCCATTTATTCATAGGTCAAGCTCAAATGCATGAATGACAAGTTGTGATAGTGTAAATATATCTAAATCACTTTTGTGGTCGGTTTCATGATGAGAATATATACCACTTTCTTTGGTCCTACTTAAGCTTGATGAAGTTGTTTTCACTTCCCATACTATCTCAAAAAATAAATCCCATGAAAGCAGAAATAAAAAATATTAAAAAAAAGTGAAAATATATTCCCATCAATTGGTTTATTTTATATTGTTCAAAAGATGTTGGGTGAAACGATATCCAACGGTGTGAACCCCCCCTCCCCCCCCCTAAAAAAAAAAAAAGAAGAAGAAATGAAAAGCTTCCATATAGCTTAGAAAGCATTGTGGATATGAAGGCAAATTGGATTTTATTATAATTTTTGTTTATAAATAAAAAAATTTGAGTACAAAGTGGAAGCTTAGCCCTCCTCCCATTAATAATCCATGGATTCTAAGTAAAGGTGGGATTTGATCTCATATCACTATCATGATTCGTGAAGCTGAAACACGCCACCAAATTATCAATTAAGAACCATATGAGCACCTTCCAAAGGTTTTTGAAATTGTACAAAGATTGATAGGATAATAATTTCACGAGTAATGATACACTTACAATTCATTTTTTTAATAATTTTATTTCAAATAGAGGCCATTTATTTAAATTTGAAACTCAAATCATATGAAAAATATCAGTATTTTTTATGAGGTAGCATTGTCATATTGGCCGGATATAAAACAAATTCCGAAATAATTGTAACATATCATTATTCAATCCATGCAAAGAAACAAGAGGATTTTGAATATGCAGCTTAAAGATTCTCCTCTCAAGTGCTTCAACAGATTTGATATAAGGAAAATGATAATACACAATATTTTTCACAACATTTTACACGACTTTGTTGTTAAATGAGAGATATTTTTATAAAATATCTCATAAAAATAATGTCACTTTATAAAAATACCCTTTTTTTAAAATATAGTTGTGTGGCAGATATTATTACTAAAGAAATTTGCATGAACTTTGGTTTGTCTCTTCAATTCATGTAATTTCTATTACTACTTTAGATCTAGAATTCAAATCGCTTTAATTTTGACAAAATGAATAAGACAAATTTTCAATCAGATATAATTAACATATAAAAATATCTAACTTTTCCTAAAGCCACATGAAGATTGAAGAGAGAGAGAAAAAATTATTATTATATATTTTTTTATGGAATAAAATTTGGTTGATCAAATTGGAGCCCTAAGGAATATTATTATCTTTGAATTTCGATTTTTTGCATTGGTCTTCATATTGCCTTTTCCCCCCTTTTGACTTAAGAATCCAAGTAGTGGAACCACCAATTGCAATCCACTTGCGGAGAATCCACATTTCTAATTTACTATTTCTTTTCCCTCCTCTCCAAGATGCTTTTGGAGCATCATTATCATCCAATTGAAAAAAAATTGATAATGATCTTCAAGAATTATTCAGGCAACATTGTTCTATTTTTTGTTTTTTTATTATTTTCGGGTGTAAAACCGCATATATATTATATATATGTATAGTTAAACTTGTCTCTCTAGTCTCACACCGCCTCGGAGATACTTTGTATAGTATTTTATTAGACTTCATATAAATAAAGTCATTTTGTAAAGATAAATAGATTTTATAAAAATAAATCTATAAACTGACGTGACTTGATATGGTGCGTTGAAAAAACACTAACGAGTCCAACCCCTTTGTAAAAGCATGTGTGTATGACTCAATAAAGTTCATTTTCACTTTCATCATACGCTATTTGAAAATTAAGTAGAAACTACAAAACAGATAATGAAGGAATGTAATCACATAAAAGAATACCAAATATAGAGAAATATCTCCATTGATAGAGAGGAAACTATCTACAAGAAAAAAACAAAATTACAAGGGATTTTTATTGGTAGATAATTTAGATATTTAGAAGAAGTAGTAGATTATCAACATCCTCTTTTTTTGATAGAGTAATATTAGATACAGATATGAGTTGTATAAGAATCGTGCATTCCTTTTAAAAAAGAGTAAAGTCTACTATTAAAAAATAATTTCATATTTATTTATTTATTTTTAAAATTAGTGTGACAGTTGGAGAAGAGATTGTAGATGCTATATATAAGTAAATTTAAAAAATATTAAAAAAGAACAAACGCAAAACTTTTCTCAAGTATAACAAAAATCTCTCACCAAAAGAAATATACCACAGAACTATAAAAGAGAAGGTCAAGATTCCCTAAATATATGGAAATTGACGAATGAAAGATCGAATTTTGCCTCTACACTCTAAAATTCAATTACAAAGTAGTGGTGGAATATTTGCCTTTTAACTATTTAGCGGCGAGAAGTCTTATAGATATAAAAAAATTATATAAAAATAAACTCATAAAATGACGTAACTTTATATAATTTATTAAATTTATTTTAAAATAAAAATAATTTTATAATTTAAAATATCACACTAAATTATGTTATTTTATAAATTTACTTTTAAGTAATTTTTTTATAATTAAACTATTTCTCTGCAGAAACCTCAGCCACCAAACAAAGTACATATAGGACGAAATATTGGTTGAGAGCCCAAAAAAATAATAATGGCCATTTGACTATTGGAGAAGACAAAAAGGATTTAATTGGGATATGGAAGCAAACATTGAACCAACATGATGGCCCCATGGAAGGGATCAGTATCACCATCTCTGAACTGGAAAAATAGATATGATATGGGAATTGCTGTTTTTATGTGCTTTTGATTTTGTGTTCTCTCTCTCTCTCTCTCTCTCTCTCTCTCTCTATTTTATTATATTTATATATATATATATATTATATACACATACACACATATTTGGATCATTGATTTTCACCATTGAACTATGGCACCTCCTTGAAGAAAATTTTGGTGCTTTGTTTGATAGTTCTTTATGGTTATACTGACCAAAAAATGATGGCATTTTCTTGCAGAAATTCAAATATATTTGGGTTGTGAATAATAAGTTGGCCACAATCCTCTTCTAAAACATCATGTACCCAATTTGCCAAGGGGAGATGTATCATTTTTTTTTTCCCTTTAATTTTGTGGGGGAGGGTAATCATTAACTAGAAGGAATGAAGGGCAGATGAGAAGAAATTAACTTTTTCAATCCACTATCTAAAAGTGAGAGAGAAAAACAAAATTGGTATTATAGAAATGTTGGGCTACTATTGCTGTCCACTGCATAAAAAGAAAGGGAGAGGAAAAGTTGATGGAACACATCCTCTAGTCATTCACTTACAGCATTTTCTGATACCAGAATTATTCATATCCATCTGTAAATTCTCAATTACATCAATAATCTCCATAGAACTCCTCCATAGACCACATCAATAATCTCCATGGATACCAGAAATTAACTTTTTCAATCCACCATCTGCAATCTGGACAGAGACATTCATTTTAGTAAGAATACAATCTCATGCATCACTTCAATTATCAAAATATTTTTCTTGCCTCAGGATTTTGGTCACAGAGATCATTAATGTTCCTTGAGAATCACATATAGATTCACAACTTTACAATAACAAAAAGAGGCCAATGGCTTCATAACAATTAGCTTCTTGCCCTCTGTTTTACATCATCATTTTCTTTCATGAACTGTCAAGGTCACATATCCAACTTTGCAAACTTGAAAGATTAGTTGACCTGATGTACAAAGAGCTCGCAATCTAAGCCTAACTCCGACTGTACAATTTTCCATTTGTGCAAAATTTGCAGCCAAGCTTCCATATTCTATTCTGATCTTCTCCTTTCCTTTAAGCACCTTTTTCAAGTACCCATCAATCCCCAAAGAGGTTTTTTGACTCCTGAGAAGAAATAACAAAAAGTTGAGCAAAAGGGATTCTACACTTTAAGACCAAGGTCCTCAATTTCTTTTGATTCCATATGACTTTCACCATCCTTTTGACCAAAAAATTCATCTTCTTCAGCATCAAAACTAGCATGAACACTGTAGAAGACATATACAAGCACGGCAAGAGCTGAAAAAAATCCAAACCGCACATAGGATGGCCCATTCAGAGACCCCAGTAAGAATATGTTCAAGAATATTGATATGGAAGGTATCCATGGCATCAAAGGGACACCCCAGAACTCGGGCTTCCTAGCTTGTGGAACCATGCAATGGAAAATCTGTATTAATGCCAGTGCAATTACACCACAGGCACCGAGAATGAAGCCTTTAGGATTTCCCGGTGGTGCAAATTTCCAAATGAGGGTGAATATGATGGAGGTAAGGGTAAATGAGCACAAGAAAGACGAGGTCGATCGCGGATCTGTTGTCCCCTGTGCAACATAACGTCTGTAGATCACAGCATTTGCCACCATGTAGAAGACAAAGAGTGTGCCAATGGAAACAAGGTCAAGCAGGACTCGAAGCTCAGTGAAAAGGGCAATGGCCGCAGTGAAGACTCCTGCAAGGGAAATGATACATATGCGTGAGAAAGATATAGCGCAAAATGACTTTCTTAGTTTCACTACCAATGTTTTCATCCAAAAAGGAATTCTCATCATTTAGGATACAATACATTTCAAGGGAAAAGTCCAAAGGTCCCACGGAGATAAATTTCCTACCATGATAGGACATGGATAGATTATTCTTCAATAAGATCTATTCAGTTGCTTTCTACATTATTTGATCACGGGTGACAGCGACCACAATTATTATCTGTAAATGGTGGATTTTCTCACAGAAATGGGGAGAGTTGGACCAATTTACACCGTTCACCAAAGACTTCAAAATCAAATACGATCATTTGGAGTGAAAGGGACCGAGTCAAATCAGCCGCCCCATCTAGTTTACAGCAAAATTATACTGTGCTACGAATGCAATGCACTGGTGTCAGGTATATGGACTCAGTCGCTAGTGTGCCAGATATTATTGTTATAAGACTCACTTCATGTATTTATCTCTCTGCCACTTGATATTCAACTAGTAAATCTTTTTCTCTACCTTATGCTCCTATAATCTCGCTCGCACCACATGTCCATCGTGAACTAAGAAGTGCTGCCGCAACCGTGTCTACATCTCACAAAAGGACTAAAATCAATGGTGCAAGGTACCAACGCATGGGAATCAAACACCTGGTTATGACCCTACGGTATCCATGAAGGTGCCAACAGGCCAAAGGTATATGCTTCATCAAAAAAACTAATTATTGGCAAAAATCCTCCGTCCCCTAAATAACCCACTTAAAACAAATTCATCAAATTTTGAGATAATCAGAGCTTTGAATGCTTAGTTAGTGTGTCAGATACGAGGAGGCCCTCATTGTCTGGTTTCTCGAGAAACAAACAAGAGCTATCTTATAAAAAAATAAATAACGCAAACAAACTCAAAAGCCTACCATTATTTAACAACTCTATTTACATCCAGCTAATAATAATATGGTGTCACTTTATTAAAACTTATTTCAATTTTACTTAATATCTTCTATTTGAAATAAAGGAGTAAACTTTTATCATTTTCCCTAGGCAACTCAAAACTAGCCTTCCAGAACCGAAATGTTCGTGTAGTTGGGACCCATCCCCAGCCAAACTATTACAACAGTTCAGATTCGGGCGCACCCAAGCAGTCCCAATGGCCACACAGTATACACCATTATGAACTCTAAACAGTAACAAAAGACAGTTAACAAATTGTCTAAAAAAGTTGTCGTTTGGGGCTTGAAAGGGAAAAAGTGTAACGTACCCAGAAAAGCGGAGGCGTTGACGGGTGTGGATGTCCTGGGGTGGACCCTAGCGAACCAGGAGGGGACCACGCTGGACCGTCCGATCACGCACATGTACCGAGCCTGTCCCAGCATCGCCACCAACAAGGACGTCAGAATCCCGAAGCTGGCTCCCACTCCGATCACGTTCGAAACCCATCCCCAGCCGTCCGATTTCCCTCTGAACGCCGCCACAAACGGCGTCTCAGCGTTGAACTGCGGGACGGTTAAGGACATGTCAGTCATTTCGAACGCACTCCACCAAAATCGGATTTGGATAAAGTAGAATTATAAATAAATTGTTTAGAAAATTAAAATTAAAATAAAATATATGGCTAATAAAGTACCAATTTACCATATCGTATGGAAGGAGCTTGGACATTGAAGCGGCCATGAGGCAGTAGAGAATGGTGACGAGTATGACGGAGCCTGAGACTCCGATAGGGATGTCCTTGACGGGATCCCGGACTTCTTCGGCCATTGTGGAAACGGCGTCGTATCCTATATAGCTGAGATAGACCATAGCTGCCCCTTCGAAAACGCCCGAAGCCCCGAAAGGAAAGAACCCGGATGGGTGGTGTTCCGGGTCGCCGGGTTCGGTGAAGTTCCTCCAATCTCCTTGCCAGAACCCCACCAGTATCACGAACGCTATGAACAAAATGTGCAGCGCCGTCAACACCATGTTCACCACCGAGCTCTCCCTCGTACTGAAAGAACCAAAGAAAGGTGAAGTGAGATTGAAAAACTTGGAATGCGAACCAGAAAGTGAGGATAGGAATGATTTTCGTGGACTCGGACCTGTAGCAGATAATGAGGGTGATGATCAAAACGACGACGACTGCGACAATATCGATTTGGTTGAAGCCGTCTGGGAGTGAAGGGACAGTGAGTTTCCATTTATCGGTGGAGACTCCAATAGCTGTGCCCAGATAGGCAGTGAAGCTTCTTGCGACGGCGGCGTTTGACATCACGTAGTCCAACACGAGATTCGCGCCGGTCAAGAATGCGGCGAACTCGCCTGCGCAAACTCAATGAGGATTGTTAGTGACGGTGGTGGTGAGATATGCGCTAGGAAGAAAATTATAATAAAAAAAAAAGTGGGTTAGGGTGGCGGTCACAAACTGACCAAAAGTGACGCGGAGATAGCTGAAAGCACCACCAGCGACGGGCATGTCGACGGCGAACTCGGTATAGCAGAAGGCGGAAAGGAGGGCACAGAGGCCGGCAATGGCGTAGGAGAGGACGACAGCAGGGCCGGCACAGAGAGCGCCCCGGCTTGTGCTGACGAAGACGCCGGCACCGACCATGCCGCCGACGCCGAATCCGACGAGGTCGAACCATCGGAGCGTCCGCTGCATATAGGGACCTGAACGAGCCCTGACCCGGCTGACCTCGTCGAAGGAGGTAGAAACAGAGCAGGCACGGCGGGAAAGGCGGGTGGGGGTCTGAGACAGTGCCCGGAAGTAGGCTTGGAGGCTCGAGAACGACGAGCCATGGCTCTCCATTGAATACCTCTCTCTGGTATATATCTCAGACTCTCACACAGGAAGTTTGTATGCAGGTGAGAAGGTAAGAGCGGGTGAAGGGGGTTTATAAAGGTAGAGCAGAAGACGGAAGTTTCGTGAAAAAGAAGTGTTGTCTGACAATGGACGGCGTGAAGGATGAGCCCCTAATTGCTTTGTATGGGGGACTGGAGAAGCCGAGCCAGATACCATCCGTTTCCGTGAGAGTGGGGGGCCCACTCAAAAGGCCCACAACTAAGCCTGGCTGGTACACTGTTGTCTACAAGTAACGTCTTTTTAAGGATTAATTATAATTCTACTTAACTAAGGTCTTCTTTGTTTTTAAAATGGGTTTTGCTATTCATCCTCCCCACACTTCACACTCCACACTCCACACTTTTTAATATTTTTTAATATTTTTTTAAATTTTTTTTTGAATTTATTTTTTTTAAACTATTTATAATTTTTTATTCACTATTCATATAAAAATATATTTGATAAAAAAAATTTAAAAAAAGATGGAGTGTGGAGTGTGGTGTGAATAGTAGGAGGTTGAGTAGAATTTTTGTTTTAAAATTAAAATTTAAAATTTTGAAAATTTTAGAAACCTCTCATCTCATTATTATAATTTTTTTAAATTTTTTTATAAAATAAAATAAATAATTTAATTTTTTAAATCTCAAAATAAATATAATATTAAAAAATATATTCTAACAATATTTTATTCAACTTTTTAACTTTAATCTTATCTTATCTTATCTCATCTCATCTCTAAAAATAAATGAAACTTAAGTTGTTACGAAAATGATATCCACAACACAATCATCTCACTTTTATATCATTATAATAATAAATATATTACATTTTATATAATAAAATAAAAATAAAATAATAATATAGTGTATAATATTACTTATAAAGATTTGTTATAGAATTAGATAATTTTGCTCAAATTTTTCTTTTATAAAAATTAAATTTATAAATTAATGAAATTGTTAAGCGTACCATCAACGTTACTTAAAAGATAATATTTTATTTATAAGATTGAAAATTTAAAACTTCTCATCCAAATCAAATTATGCCATATAACCATTTTATTATATGTGCTTTACAATCTATATTCTGACTTAAAAATATAATTTTTTTAATTATAAAATAGATATAATATATTATTAAAATTAACACATAATATATCTATATTGATCTCACTTGTGATAGCGTGAAATTGCAAAATATATATAATGAAAATAATCCTAAAATCAAAACAATGAAAAAGAAACTAGAAAATCATTACAAAACTGAACTCAATTTAGTCTAATTTTAAGCTAAATCTAATATCAAAACATCTAACACTCAAATCATTAAACTCATCTCAACTTCTTTATACGTGGAACTCACAATTTTTTTCAATTCAAAATCTTTTTACACAAGACCCACAACCTTTTTACACTTCTTATAAATACATATAAACTCATCTTAACATTCAAACACATATAAATTTATCTTGGATGGAATCCATAAAACTCATTTACACATAACCTACAACTTTTTTACACTTATCATAAATACATATAAACTCATCTTAACATTCAAACATATATAAATTTATCTTAGATGGAATCTATAAAACTCATTTCACCATATCAATTCACTATTATTCATAAAAAAATTTAACTCAATATCTAAACGAGGCTTAAACCTTAAGCGTCCAAAGGGTGATCAGCTAGGGCCACCTATCCTAATGGTGACTTGTGTTTTTTTTTCATATTTTATGTTATTTATATGATAAATTATTTGTATATATTTTAAATAAACAAATTCAACATAATGCTTTATAAAAATAAAAGCCCCTACTATGAAAAAAATATAATTTTTTTTTTCTTGAAAAAGACTTGCGAAACTTATCACTTGTAACTCGTTAAAATTAAATAATGCTTCTCATTATCTCTTTTACTATTATTTTTTAATTATCTAATATAGTATTAAATAATTAAATAATATTTTATTATATTTTACTTATTAATCTATTATTTAATTAAAAATTTATGTGTATTTTTTATGTACTCAACTATTGTGATTTGTTGTATATTTTTTTTTAATATAATGCAACAAAATAGAGAACCAAAATAGATGGATGATTTAAGGTTTGGTTTGATAGTGTGTTTGAGAATATTTGTAAATAGTAATAAAAAGTAGGTAAAAAGTAATAATAAAATATTAAATAATAGTAAAAAATAAGTAAAAAGTAATGAATAATAATAAAAATAAATAATAAATAATAATAAAATAAAAAATAATAATAAAAATATTTAAAATTACTTCAGAATACTTCATCATCTAAGAGCTGTTTTTTTTTTTTTAAAGTATATCAAGCACGGATAGTGTGTATAGAGGCAGGCGGCGGCGTTGTAGGAAAAAGAAGGTGGGGGACTCTTTTTATGTTTTGAGGGGGTCGTGGTGAAGCGTCAATATCTATGTGAAAGACACACAAACAAACAGCCACACATTCCCATTCATTGTATTATTATTATTATTATTAAATAATAATATTATTATTATGTTCTGTTTCTTTAGCTTTGGGGGGGCCAAATAGCAACATTCTGTCCACAACACCTCCACCGCGCTTTACGTGTCGTTGCTCCTTCATGTACTTAAGTTTTCATCGTTCAACTCCATGCTCATGAATTCTATCTCCTCGCGCTCTCTCTCTCTCTCTCTCTCGCTTTCTGAGAATGCAGACCAGTTCTATCCGAATTGCATAAATTTGTCTGCAAAACTACTGTGCGCCGTTGCTCTCAGACCCAGATCAGACCTGAAGAAAGGCTATGCCTAATAGAGTGGTTAAAAATAAAAAGAATAATGATAGAGATATAATTTTTTTTATAATTATATTTTAAAAAGTAATATTATACATCTATATTTTAAAAAGTAATATTATATATCAGTTATTATTTATTTTTATATTCTTTATTTATAATTTTTTTATAAAATATAGAAATTTTTTTATAAAGTATGAGATGGTAAATAGTAATTAATGAAAAGAATTTTTTTATTTTAAAATAAAGATATTTATATAAAATGATATTATTTTTATAAATTATTTTATAAAAATATTTTTTATTTTAAATATAATTATATAAAAAATTATAAAAATATTGTACGATATATCATTTTCTAAATAAAAATCTTATCTCTTTGTGTCCAACCAAAACTTCCCATCAAATTTTTATAAGGGTTTTGCTATTTATCCTCTCTACACTCCACACTCCATACTTTTTAATATTTTTTAAAATTTTTTAAAATTTTTTTTTGAATTTATTTTTTTTAAACTATTTATAATTTTTTATTCACTATTCATATAAAAATATATTTGATAAAAAAAATTAAAAAAAAAATGAAATGTAGAGTGTGGTATGAATAGTAAGAGGTTGAGTAAAATTTTTGTTTTTAAAATGATGCAAAGTTCCGAAGATGGGTTCCACAGAATCATTAATGGGGTTCCTTTAGGCCCCCAAGCGCTGGAAATTGGAACCCCATTTTCTTTTTTCCCGTCAGTCTTCTTCTGTTACCTACTTTTCCTTATTAAAGAATGGTTAGAGCTCTGTCCTCAGTCTTTTTAATGGCTCTGATTAAGATTGAAATGGGGTTTCCACCTTAAGGTAAGAGTACTACTGTTATAGTGTTGGCTGGCCTTCGTATTTTGGTGGGGTCTATAATCCAATTAATTTTAAGCTTCCATAAAACAATCTTTTTTTTCCTTAGAAAATGACTACAGATGCCAAACATGATAGGTTTGGAAATAAAATTTTTTTTTATCTTATCTAATTTCATTATTATAATTTTTTTAAATTTTTACACAAAATATAATAAACAATTTAACTTTTTCAAATCTCAAAATAATAATAATATTAAAAAATAATATTTTAAACTTTCATCTAAAATAAAAAATTCTCATCTCATTATCCAAACCTATCAGTGCAAAAAGTTTTACCCATCTCAAAGTCCAAAAGGTATAAATTTTGGAAGAGAAATATTTTAACCATAAAAGAATTATATGAAAAAAATTCATAAATTGACATGATTTGATATAATACGTCAAAATTATAAAGTTACTTTTATGTAAAGTAGATATAACGCATCACATAAAAGCACATTTGTTTGTAAGTTTATTTTTGTATAATCTCTTTATGTCTATAATAGTTCTCATTTTGAAATGTAATTGTCACAGCTGCTACTTTGGTAGGCTTGATAACACCAGAAACCAGATGTCACTACAAAAACTTATCTAACTTGCTTCGACTTGTATGTCAATTTCAATTGCCCATCTACCATTTATCTGCAAATGGTCTCCATCGCTTTGAGATCATCATACACAACAAAATCTAACCTAAATATTCTCAAGATTTTTCACATCCCCTTTTACCATTTTTCCTTTATTGCTCAATTATTCAATGCAGAGAGTGGAGTGGACTGTCCAGAACGTATGAACAGTGTCTCCCTTGTTGGCTCTCGGACATTATCTTTTGAAGCACGATTCCCACCCCATTAGGTTCTCAGCCCAAATAAATTTTATGCCTCCCTCCCTATAAGGTGGTGGCCCAGTCAAAGTCAAACCACAAAAAAGATTTAAAAAAAAAGAAAAGGGTTTTTTCTAGCAGCTTGTTTAAAAATGTTAATCAAGCTTAGGTATCTTAAACATAGTGGAAGATAAAGCCTTTATGAGCTTATGCAAGCAAAACAAACATTGTTGGATCAGACTTCCAAAACCAACATCTTCTTTATTATTAAGTACCAACTGATCTAAAAAAGCACAGTACTTTATTTACTTGTTTTAGCTTTCTTTTATAGCTTAAAATAAACAGTTCTTTTAGCTTATATTTCTAGTAATGGAAGACAAAATTGCAAATTAAAGATCCGTTTGAATAGTGAGTTGAGATAAGATGAGTTGATATAAAAATTAAAAGTTGAATAAAATATAGTTAGAATATTATTTTTTAATATTATTATTTTTTTAAAAATTAAAAAATTTATTATATTTTATATAAAAATTTAAAAAATTATAATAATGAGATAAAACACTTCCTATATTTAAACCGAACTTAAATCTTATCGTGTCGTTAATATAGAGAACACTTGAAATAGAAGGACAAGAATTGTAAAATTAGTAGATTGGGCAGGTCAGTTAGGCCCAATGGAGCCCAGGGCCCTTCATTTGGCCTACTCATAAATTTCTGAAAATTATAAGAAAATCCTGACTCTTAAATCAGTTTTCACAATTAGCCTCATAATTTTGTTTATTTATTTATTTTTCACTATCTGCACTAAAAGGTTTCAAGTGTTACATATTTGACTTATTTGACTTGTCCTCAACTTTTTACAAATCTCAAGTTGGGGCAGTTTGCCCCCCAACTCACAACAACTGTCTGCTTCAATGGCAGGCTATGGCTGAAAGTCACATATTATTGGTTCGTTTGTTTTCAGTTGGGGCAGTTTGCTTTTCCTCATTTGTTTGTGTAAATGAGATGAAATAAGTTGAGATTAAAATTAAAAGTTAAATAAAATATTATTAAAATATATATTTTAAATATTATTTTTATTTTAAAATTTAAAAAATTTAAAAAAGTTAAAATTTTATTTTATTTTATATGAGAGTTTGAAAAAATTGTAATAATTGAATAAGATGAATTGAGATGAATTGTAAAAATAAACGAGGCCGGACAAAGAATCTCCACATTGTAGTTTCCACTTGAAAAATTATCTTGAAACAAAACAAAAAAAAAAACATTATAGTTTTCAACTAAAATTGCCGCCCTATGGCCTGCAAATAGCACTCATTCCTTTACACTTCCTCCCGCCCTCCCTCCCTCCCTATATATTACCATATTGCCGCTGAAGTATCAAGGAACTCACCTTTACATTTCTACATATCAAATCAAGTTCTACCTTCAGGTAGCATGTCCATGGCCTTCAGCACTTCCAAGCGCTTGTTCTGCTGCTTTGCACTCGTGCTTGCCTTCGCTACTATCCGCATAGTGACTGCTGGAGATGAAGATATCGTCTCAGATTTTGTAGTCCCAACAAACTTCACACCTGATGACAGCTACTTCACCCTAACCAACTTGAGGGCTGTTGTTGGGGCACCTCCGCCGACAACCTTCAAGGTCTCGAAAGCAAGCCTTGCTGAATTCCCGGCCCTTGCTGGCCAAAGTGTTTCCTATGCGATTCTCCAATACCCGGCTGGCTCTATCAATCCACCTCACACCCATCCTCGCTCCGCGGAGCTCTTGTTTCTCCTTGGTGGTACCCTGGAAGTTGGCTTTATTGATACTACTAATAAGCTCTTCACTCAGGTACTACAAACTGGTGACTTGTTTGTATTTCCAAAGGGACTTGTTCACTACCAGTTCAATAGTGATGCAAATAGTTCTGCCACAGCAATCTCTGCATTTGGGAGTGTAAATGCTGGAACTGTCTCAGTTCCAACAACTGTATTCACAACCGGCATTGATGATGCGATCTTGGCAAAGTCTTTCAAGACTGATGTTGCTACCATTCAGAAACTCAAGGCAGGGCTTTCCCTCAAGGCCTGAGAAAGAAAGGGCCAACTTAATAAAACACCAAAAGTTTTTTGATTCTCAGAAATTTTTGTGGGGGGTAGAGAGATTACATTCAATGTTAAACTGAAATGGTAATGAAATAGTGAACTACTCTTTTTTGTCAAGATCAGATTGTCTCATGTTCATAGTTTCTTGTGGTTGACACGCAATGAATTCATACCTCGGTGCTTAATATTTTTCAGGATTATGGCCATGAGTTTGATGAAATTCCAATCAATCACTACACCCTTGCAAATTTCGTAAATTATTGTAGTTTTCGTAAATTTCGTAGTTTCATGTAGTCCGTTAGATGTACTTTACAATAAAAATAATTTTACAATCTGACGAATCACATCATGCCACATCAATCTGTAAGATTACCTTTGTGTAATTCATTTGTAGCTAGAGTATTTTCCAAAAAGTATTATATGCTGCCTCATTATCCCATTGGTAAACGACACATTATTATGAGATAATAAAGGCTCTTGGATTTAAAGCCAATTTTCTGGAAGAATGATGAAATACAATGTCACTGCTCACATTTTTCAAGAATGATTCAGATTGTTCTAAGACAGTCAGTTTATCATCAAACATACAACTTTGTTGTTTTCCAGTTGAAGCAATCAAAACGAAATCATACCAAAATCTTGAATCCATCATTTTCATTTTCCTTAGATGGTAGTAAAGATTGATATTATTGGTTCAGACATCACCACATTCAATCATAAAAAAAAATCCAAGAAAACTTGAAAGCCGTTGATTTGGAACTTCTTCACATCATTTCAATGTGCAGGCCCTTCCAAGCCATACCAGCAAATATTAACTAGAAAAAGGTCAGTGTTTGGGAATCCCATTTCTAAATTTCAGTCATTCATTCAAGAATCTCGCCCTAAATCATTGAATAACAGACATGGAGTCTTTCAATCTCAATAGCAGACTGCATGAACTTCATAGGCTGTAGGAGAAATTGATTTAGAAAATTGAGTGAAGAAACCTTGTTTTGGCTTTAGCACAACTTAAATCTGCACCATTTCTTACTGTACAATGTCAAGGTTTCATGACCAGGGAAGGGCAAGCCCTCAATATTCATAAGAGCTGGTCATATCATAAATGCAAAAACAGAAGCCCATAAAAACAAATGCAAAAGCACAAGGAATCGAAGGTCAAGATCATTAACAGAAACCTCTGAACAAATTTACAGGCCTCATGTAAATTACAGTTTAAGAGATGATAACACCAAACGTACTTTTTAAAAAAGACCAGATCTGGTCCAGAGTTAAAAGTTGGCTACATTTTATTTTTCCTCATCTCCAAAGCACGAAGCTATCCGCTAGTGCAGTTGAACATTTCAATCCTGATGGGTCCCCTCAGATTTCTGAAAACAATAAAATCATAAGTAAACGAAATTGAATATGAAATCAAAATAATGCAAAACATAAGCTTTACAGATAAATTAATAAAAAGCCACCAGAATACATCATGATTCATGACATACTACACCAAAACCCACTTCCACTCAATAAACATTGGATTTGGGAATGGACTATCGTCAATTCACATCTAACATGAATTCATCTTTTCAGCTTAAATGTCCAATATCCTAAAAACCACAACTCACAATTGGACACCAAAGTCACAAACTACAAAAATCAGTTCTTAGTCCATTACTTGAAGAAAAATGACTTTGTAATCCTACGTTGCCACATAT
The DNA here is from genome assembly GCA_029856935.1 of Cyclocarya paliurus. NCBI lineage: Eukaryota > Viridiplantae > Streptophyta > Magnoliopsida > Fagales > Juglandaceae > Cyclocarya > Cyclocarya paliurus. The sequence continues at coordinate 21,610,139 of CM056958.1, forward strand.
TTTATACCAAAATCTACAGCTGCAGCACATACATGTATGGCATATCATCTATCATCTAAACAAAGACGCCTGTATCATTTGACCTAAAATTATTATCGGGATGAGTGGTGGAGTAAGGCAAACCTTGACTAAAGATGAAGGAGCTTATTGAAGTTTTCCAAAACTTATGAACAGGGGCAGCTCAATAGGCTCCGGCGCCTAAGGCTAAAATTTTGATTGAGGCCTTTTTTTTTTTTTTTAGTAAAATTAAATATTTTAATTTTTACATTACATTTTTATTTAAAAATAATTCCTATCGTTTTGCAATGTAAAATTACTAATTAAGATTATATACTACATTTTCAACTAATAACCGACTTAAACTTCATTAGAAAATTTTTTATTTAGAGAAAATTTGATCAAATCTAGTTTTACAAGACGTGCTTTAGGCTCTTGGGGTCCTTGGGGACATAACTGTTCTCAGCTATTCTTTGATATTCTTAAATTCTACTTTTTCTCTCTCATTTTTCAAAATCTAATCAAACATCTTATAATTAAACTATTTTACTACTATTCACAAACTATTTTATTACTATTCACAGATATCCGAATATATTCTTAGTATCCAAAAAAGTCATTGAAGCAATTATAATCATCATTGTCAATAAAGTTATATAAATAATCTACGTATTTGAAAAAAAGTGGGTCATTGCCTCTACAAACTACAAAGGATTCTACAAAAAGTTTTTATGAACACTTGAAAATTGGATTTTACTATTTATAATTTTTACATTATATATTAAACTAATAATGACAAAAAAGAAATCTATTCTTAGAAGGAGAATACCTCAAATAATTATTATGTGGGATACTTTCAAAACTAACAATAACTTAATATCTATTTGATACTTTTGATATTCTCATTGAGTTAATTAATTTTTTTTTAATTAGATATTTTTTTCTATTTAATGAATTCTACTTAATATTTTTTTGGGGGGCCTTCTTCTACTAGGGGCCTTAGGCAATTGCCTAAGTTGCCTAATGGAATAGCCGGCACTGCTTATGAAACTTCAGCCAAGCTTTGTTCCCCTGTATTGCTTTTTTAAATTAAGCACTAAAAACCACATCAGTTTTCTTGTTTCTTTTTTCTGGTTCCTAGAATGTAGTAGGTGTTTTCTTTTGTACGATGCTTGTGTACTTGGCAACACCTATTTCATTCTCATTAATAAAGTTAATTTTACCTATCAAAAAAAAAAAAAAAAAAAACAAATAAACCACATCAGGTTGGTTGAGTGGCCTTAAAATTTTGGCTTGCAAACTGGGATGCTGGATACATGTTTCAATAAGCCATCCTATCAACCAAGACCCTTTAAGTCAAGGCTAATTCTTTGACAGTCCTCATTACGAGGGGATCCTTGTGAAAACAAGTTATGACCGATTAATGCAAATCTATCAACTAATACTTCATAACGTGCTCTTCTATCGGTTTATCAAATAATGCTTAGCCAAATCAAACAACATAGAACAGGGAAACAATAACGTAGCACCAAATAATTAATAGTTTGTCGTGAACAAGATGCCAAGGGTCCATACCTTGTCCCCATTCTCTTTTGCTTTCTCCGCCTTTTCTTTCTCTGTCTTTTGCTTCAGCTTCTCCAACCTTTCCTTCTCCATTTTCTTTCACACAAATACACAAATTTGTAGATATAAGCCCAAAACCAGGGAAGAAAAGGCTAAACAATAAGCGAAATAAAATCGTGTTATTTAAAAATAAAAAAAATAATGAGATGAGATAATTTTAAATGAATTGAATAAAATATTATTAAAATATTATTTTTTAATATTATTATCATTTTAAAATTTTAAAAAATAAAATTCTTTATTATATTTTATTAAAAATTAAAAAAAAGTTATGGCCGAGTCCAAACAAGCCCTCAATATCCAAAATCTTTTCTTTTCCTACTTTTTACCTCGGCAACCAAACTGAGGCTTGCTTAACATTTGGTTGCTGAGAAACCCGAAGAGAAAATATTTTCTGACAAAATCCATTATTAAAAGACGACCTCTCACCTAGACCGAGCCAAACAGTAGCACTCTCAAGCTAACCTAGATCAAAATTTCTACTGATCTCCCATCTTTTTTCGTGATCAGCCGAGCCAAACAGTAGCCCTTAAGCTCACCTAGATTAAAATTTCTACACTCCTCTATCTTTTTCGTGATCGATCTCATTCACTTTTTCTCAGCTCCCAAAATAACAGAAGTCTCATTTTCCCAAGTTTTCTACCATTTTCTTAGAGCATTCATATTGAGTTTCCTAAATTTTTCTTTAAATTTTAATTAAAAAAGACACTCATAATTTTATCTTAAATTTTACTCATCTTTAAAAAATCTTCTACATTCTATTCCTTATCTTTTCTCTATTCTATTAAAATAATATTCTTTTCTTATTTTTTTATTACTTTTTTCTCTCATTTCTATTTACAAATTTAACTACTCAATATTTTTTCTTATATTTTGAACTATTATTTTAGTGAATATTTTAAACAAAAATTTATATTATTTTTTTATGGGTATGATAATATTTTTAAAATTAATTTTTTTATATTTTAATAATTATTTTTAAAATTATTATTTAAAATTATAATAAATATGAATATGAGAGAGTGTAAATAATTGAAAGAAAAATTTATTTTATTTATTAAAATAAAATATTAATAAACGATGATTTAAGAGATAAATAGTGATCTCTTATGTATATAAAATTATTATTCATTTTCTAAATCAAAATTTTAAAATAAAAAATGGGATGAGAGGGAGTTTTTCAACTTTTTTCTAAATTCTTTCTTATAATTTAGGAGTAACAGTGATACAGGGCATGTGATGAGAATGATCTGATTAGCAAACCACACAGGGACTGAAACAGTAATAGAGAAATAGAAGACCTTAATGTAGACGTTTTCGGCAGCGCGCTCCTCCTCGCCCAGAATCCGGCCCTTGCCGTCACTGAAGTAGCGAGTCGCAACCCTAGTCCACTCCATGGAACGAGACACACTCGCCGAGACTCGACTCAGCACGGATCTCATGGCCATTTTTCAACGATCTGGGTATTTCCTTTCGTTTCACAAAAGAGTCCGAAGTCGCCGACAAAGGGCCCTAGAAGTTTCCGTATTTATAGCGCGGGTTTATTGATAACGGATATAATATTTTTTCCCAGGAACATTTGACATGGCTGCTACTTATATTGGCGTGGCACAACTCAAACCGTCCATCTTGTTTGAACGGTTCAGATTCGTCAAGAAATATGTATCTCTCTTAAATACTGCTTCTATTAGACTATTCCATTAAAAAAAAAAATACTGCTTCTATTAGCGTAACTCGGAAACTGTCTCACCCGAGTCCCGACTCATCGACAGAAATCGAAGCATCGATAGGCGAAGATGTATCATCCTAGGTGGCGTTCGGGGTGGTCGAGATCGTAAGCTCTCTCTCTCTCTCTCTCTCTGTGTATTCAAGTAGGGTTTTTTGGTTCTCGAGTTTTGCTACTTTTTTATCTTCTTTTAATCTATTGCAATGTAATTTGATTTTTCGGATTTCTCTTTCCCGAAAATTATTGGAATCTGAGGTGCGTGGTAATATATATTCTTATTTTTATTGAAATTTGAAATTAGACGGATAGGAATTCTATTGCAGGTTTCTGTTATGCTTCAGTAATCATAAACAAACCCTAGTTGTCTAATTGGTTGAAATTGGAAATGAATAGGATATTTAAGCTTTAAATGGGATTGAAAAGCTTGAAATCGTGGATATAAAAAATATGTATCTAGGTTGATTTGGTCGCTTGTTAAGAAATTAATGCATTTTTCTTTTCTGGAGAAGTGCATGAATATTGTTAGAAGTCTCTAAAATGAATTGAAACAAACGATCTGTCATATGGGTTTCTTGTTCTCTAGTAGGATTTCCATGATATATGGTCTTGATAGGATGTTACTAAGATAAGCATCGAGAGAATTACCTTGGTCACAGTATCAAGGCTCCTGTTGGAAGATGGCAGAAAGGTAACAAACACTGTTATATTGGTTGTCAGTGACATAAATATTATATATTGTAGAGGTTTTGCCACTAGTTCATGGTGGGGTTCTGTGATGTTTGTGTTTTGTGGATGATATTTTGTTAGTTGTAAGACCAGGACGGTAGGAGGTTTGGTGGAATACCTGAGAGTCCTTTAAGTTTCAAGCATTAGGCTAATGGCCTGAATAAAATTTGTTTTCTTTTTGGACAGCCAGAAAAGTTGTTTTGTTACTGAGTTTTGTACGTGATTTGTTTCTTGGATTTATAAATATAGCTTTGTGTTATCTTTAATGCACTTCTGAAATATTCAAGGCCATTCTTTGGTAAAGAATGCCTGAACTTCCCTGTTTATTGATGTGACAGGGAAAAATCTACACTGGTATACCACGGACAAAAAAGCTTGGGATTCAGAAATGGAAGCTGCAAAAGAGGAAGTAAAAAGATTTAAGGAACAGGAGGAGCAGGCCATGAGGGAGGCCCTTGGCTTACCTCCTAAACGTGCTAGCTGACCTCAAGGTAATCGGCTTGATAAGCATGAGTTTTCTGAGCTTGTGAAACAAGGGTCTACTGCCGAGGACTTGGGTGCAGGCCATGCTGAAGCTGCTCAGGTTCACGGTCTTGGTTTCTCAAGGTATATATATATGTGAAAAACAAAACCAAAGGGATTGGGTCCTGCCCTTATGATATTCGTCCAATTTGGCATTTTATGTTTGGATTTATGATCTCTCATGATGTTTATCACTTGCAAAAACCTTGTGAAAAAGTTCTTCAAATATTCTGTAACTCTAATTTGGTGATTTTGAGTACCTTTTGGTTCTTTTAGTTTTATTTTACATAGATGCATCGAGTGTATATGTTAATCTTGGCAACGGCATTTGTACTAATTGATGCACTTCCTTCTGTTTCTCTTCATTGTTTTTTACCTTTTCTCCCTTGCACGAATTCCTTTACAAACTACAGAGCACCTCGCCCTTGGGAAGCAGCAAGCTCTATTGAACCCACAGTGGAGGATGTTTCAGCTGAGGAGGAGAAGGTGGTTATGCCTGATCAGTCACCAAGTAACACCGGAGAAAAGGAATCCAAGGATGAAAGTGGTCAAAAGAAAAGAAGGTGCGAAGAGTGGAAAAAAGAGAAGTAGGAAAGGCGTGAGAAGCGGCATTCTCGTGATTCGGATGGCAAGAGGAAACGCAGGAAAGACAAGGAGAAAAGGAGGCATGACTCTGATTCTGATTAACATGTTTATAAAATTCTGAAGTCGTGGTTCATTCTTCTATGTTCACTACATAATTTGTGAAGTTTTTTTTTATTTCTGGAATCAAAGTTTACATAATCTGTAAATTCAAATGAAGATCGTTTGTATGTAATTTGGGTTGTTGAGATGCAAATCCCATAAACCTGTTAGGCACCATTGGGAATCTCATTGTTAGGAAATGAACAGATTGTACAGAGGGGGCTGTAAATTCACTTTAGAGGTGAGAATTTGGAGAGTAACTCAAATAGTCTTATCCTATTTCTATGGTACTGTATTCTGTACATGTTTTTTATTTTTTTATTTTAACTAAGAGCTGATTCAAAGATTATTGCATGAACATAGTATGACAAACGTAGATTGCAGACGAGTTTGACTTACATCTGTTAAAATTTTATTGGATACATCTTATTGAAAAATGAATGGATTAATGTTTTAAGTGAAAAAATAAAAAGAATTTTTCATCAATCTTATAATTCTCTCTTAATTTTTCAACCTAAGCCATTATAAATATATATTATATTGCATTAGAGTAATACTAGGGATAAGTCTCAAATGTATAAATTTTGTACAAACATTTTATATAAAAAAAAAAAGCTCCACTAGAAAAAAAAAAAAGAGTTTTATACTCTTTTTAATAGTGGAGTCTATATAAAAATATATATATATATATTTTTATAAAAAACTTCTACATTTTAATAAACTTGCATGTATCCTTCTTCTCTGCATCAACTAATGTTTTTAGAATAATCATATACACAATATATTTCATAATCCATGCTTTAAAATAAAAATATTTTTATAAAGTGATATTATTTTAATAAAATATTCCTTATTTTATAAATAATTATATAAAATATTACAAAAAAGTGTGTATTTAAGGTAACATCCTCGTTTGATAATAATATCCGTATGTATCATGCCCTTTTCCGGAGAAAGTGCTGAAAAAGAGAAGGAAAGACGACTTAATAACATTGAAGTCTGCTGAGGGAATCTTTCGAACAAAAAAGGTAGCCCTGAAGTCCTAAAGCAAAGGCTCTGCAACTGTGAGTGGCAGAGGTTATTCCGTTATTAATGGGATAGTCAAGGGTATTCTAGGAATCTAAATATCAATGTATTTTCTTTAGTTTTTATTTTTCATTAATTTGTCTCTATGGGAAGTGGGAACACAAAAGAAGCAAGACGAAGGGAGAGATATAGAGAGTAGAGAGAGAGAGAGAGAGACAGAGACAGAGGTGTGTGCTAGCATATGTATGTGCTTTTTCGCTCTTCCATGATCCGCAATTATTTCAGGCACCAATCTCTCTCCCTCTTTCTCCGTTAACATAACAAGTATATAGTTGCGATATCCGCTCCCAAGAAATCTGATCACAGTAGGATCGTATCTACTTCAGGGCGTTCCTTTTTCTTTTCTTTTTTTCCTCTCCTGTTTGTTTGACGTTTCGGCAAAGAGAAAATGGTGTCGGCCAACCGTGAGATGGTGGTTTACTGCTTCGACACGCTCGTCTCTCACTACAACAGCGAAGATGCTCCTCCCCCCGCCTTCGATGAGGGTCACCAGTATCTCTCTCTCTCTCTGTCTCTCTATTTATCTTATATATGTATGCATGTACTTGTAGGCGGGGCTGATGGATGTGTTTTGATGTATTGGATGTGATTTGGCTCCTTGGGTTTCATCGATTGTTATGTTCTTAATTTTCTGAGTTTTTTATACCTTTTTTTTTTTTTTTTGCTCAGTTTAATTTTGCCAATGGAGTTTGTGTGGTCCCGAAGTTAATAATGGTTTAGTTGTTATTATAATTACTACTATTTGTTTTTCTTCTGGTTTTCATTTATGTCCGAAATCTAAGTTTTTTTTTTTTTTTACGGATTAGATTTTTTCGGTTTTTTTGTAAGAACAAAAAAATAAAAATAAAAATGGCACAACGGATGACCCAACATTCTGAATTTCCTTTTCATTAGTTTTAGAATTCATGTGGGCTTTATGGATATGGATAAATGGAGGGTGTCTATACTAAATGGAGAATTACTTTGAGGCTAATTATAGCTCCTGTAAGATGAATTCAATTCTAAAGTGGGTTGGTTAATCTGTGATACGGTCAAGCTGGGGACAGCAGGCTCTTGAGTACATTCATATATTATAGTATTAACTTTGCATCCAAATATTAGTATTGGCATTTCCAAGGTATACCGTAGTTTGTTTTTCAACACAAAAAGTTGATAACTAATTTAACAATTTTGAATTGTGTTAAATATAACATTGCATGATTAATATTTACATCAGCAGCATTGACAGTTGGTACTCCCTGACTTAGTGACTTACCATGGGTAGCTAACTCCACTATCTTATAGTGAGTATTCTGAACCTATTATGTTCTTTTGTTTTTTCTTGGAAGGAGAAAGGGAGGGTGGGGATTAAATTAGAGGACTAGAAAAAACGTAATGTTGACATTTTATTTGATCTTCTCTTCTGGTGTGTTCATATGTGAAAACTTAGTCATTTTTGGGTTTTCTCAAGCCTGAGAATGAAATGCATGCCTGTACAACCTGTTTTTTATATGTGACCCAATTATATGGACACTTGAATTATGCAAAACTATAATTTATAGACGTACACCGATCAGTAAGTTGCTCCTTGAAATCAGACCCAAGTGAGCTTGATAGGGCTTGAATATGTATAGCTTAATGAATGCTATGAAGTAAGAGATGTATTACCTTGTGCTTTGCACACCAGACTTTGTATTGCATGATATTCTTCTCTGACACAAATACTACTCTTACGATAATGATACATTGAGAACTCTTTTACAATTATTTTACAACCCATTTTACAATCAACCAATGCAATTGTGTCACTTCATTAAAAATGGATTTCAGTTTTAGAAAACTACCCTCCATTTCATAGAGTTGTACAATAGTTGTAAAAGAGGTGTGAGTTGATCATTTTCCTTACTCTTGTCCCAGTCCATTATTTGTTACTTGGAAGAAAGTGGTGAATGGTGGGGAGCCTCGTCTACGTGGATGTATTGGAACTCTAGAAGCTCGGTGGTTGATTAATGGATTCAAGGACTATGCTCTAACAAGGTATTTTTGGAAAGCATGTCCTTTGCATCTTAACTATTCAAGGATTGTATATTTTGCTGCATTTACTTTTTTTTGATAAGTAAACAAAACAAAACATATTTTGCTGCATATACTTCTCACTCGTGGACGTTTATACTTACTGTATTCTTTTCTATTTTTTCGCCTTATATTTGGAGTAAGCTTCAACAGCATATATGATAGTGAGTAATGATATGTGTGTGTACAGACCAGCTGTATGGAACACATGATGCATTATAGTGTGTGCTTTTGATACTTACTAATTGGCAGTTGGCAGAAAAAATAGCAATCACAACTATATATAGGTCACACAAAATCACTTATAATTGCAGAAGTAATTAAGATTTATTGGATAGTGAAGCTTCTTATATCTGTGGCTTGGGAAGTTTTATTCTGTCAAAGACTAACGTTGGGTCGTATCTGTAGTTGGTCACCACTGAAGATATTGCTGCTTCTTTTGTTACCCCTGTTGAGGTCGGTCCAGTTAAACCTAGATTTGGGCCTGGGGTTAAGCTGGGTTGTTGTTGTCTCATCTAGAGCTTGTCTGGCCTGGAGAACAAGGATAATTTGCTATTGTTTTTTTTTTTTTGCTGTCGTAATCCTTATTTTGTTGTTAGTCCTATTGCATACCTCTGAATCTCCTTTCTTTTTATCTGTAATGCATGACAGTGCTTTGAGGGACCGCAGGTTTCCCCCCATACAGGCTAAAGAATTACCGTCTTTGGAGTGCACAGTTTCCATTCTGACTGATTATGAAACTGCTAACCACTATCTTGATTGGGAGGTATCTGCCGGTTCACTTGTTTTGAGTTTGGTGGTACTTTAGGTTACAATCTTTAGACATTTAATTTATTATCTTCTCTTATGATCCATTTCATGCTCATAAAATCTGATAGCATTTTCTACCCCAAGAATGCCTTATAGGTTGATTCTGACTGTTTGTATATTATTGTTGTGACTCTGTTTAGGAATAATTATAAGTTTTAACGGTGAGATTGCCTGAAGTTGATAAACCTGTAATTGAATGAAGTTGATGGTAGATGTTCTTTTGGAATATTGGTTTACCATGTAGCTTCTTTCAAATGTACAATAATTGATGGATGGAGTTTTCAGATTGGTTGATTGCCATGAACCTTCTTGTGCTGATTGGACCATTCAGTGCATTGGTTAGTGCATGGGATTGATTGTTTAAATATTTTAATTTGTAATTCTTGTACCATGGTGGAGGTTGATGATCAAATGCTGAATCTGATAATACATAGGAGTAGCATAGTAGGGATTCACAATGGGATAACTTTTGTTTTACTTGGTGAGTTCTTGTGGTATATGTTTATTTTTGCCTTCTTTTCCCACTTTGTGTGCTTAGTGAGTTTTTACTGCAGGTTGGAAAGCATGGGATGATTATTGAGTTTACTGATCCAGACAATAATACAAGGCGAAGTGCCACATATTTGCCTGAGGTGGCTGCCCATGAAGGTAACAATTTTCGCTACAGTACATGCCAATCAATTGGGTAAACTTTTTTTAGTTATTTTCATTAACATAGAGGTTGAAATTCTGTGATCTTTTTTTTTTTTTAAGAGGTCAAGGCCCCTTAAATTATATTAAAGCCCTCACTTGTGGTGGAGCAATACCATATTACATTTTTTTTTTGATATCGGGGAATCTCTCCAAGGTAGGGCCCTTCGGACCCACCCCTGTAGAGTAAACCCCAGTCCTGTGCATTGCACCCTCGGAAGTTTTCCTACACGAAACTGGTTAAATCGTTGGCTTTTTACCAGGGGGTGTGGCCCCTAGAGATTGTTTGCACTCAAGGGGATTTGAACCTTGGACCAAGGGGGAGCATACCCCCAAGCCTAAGGCCTTTACCATTTGAGCCAAACCCTCGGGGTTAAATTACATGTTTTTTGATAAGTAGGAATACCATATTACATATCCAAGCATGCTTATCCAACATGCACATCCCTAATCCACTGAAATTCTTTGAGCTGCAGAATTTTACTATAATCTTCTAGCAATATATTAGTCTTTTGTGTCAAATTGATTTTAAGTAGATGACCCATAGGTCTTGTTTCTCTGTTTAATATTTTGTGTCTTCATCCAGTTTCTCTAGAGAACCCATGTTTATTCATCCCAACTGTTCAACTTCATGTATCGGTTTTTTCTTTAACTGGGTCATATATTGGTCAGTTTTACTATAAATACTGTTTCAAGTTCTCATTGTTGCTCTCGTGCTTTAGTAATTCTAAATTAAAATTGTACGTGTAAAACAGAGTAAAAAACTCAGTATGTGCCTCTTTCTGTCACGTATTCAGATGGAAAGCCAGGTGACTAGATGGTTATCCTATATATTTGTTTCTTGGAAAGTAGAGCTACATTATTTGCTAGGTTGATATGTCAAAGAAGAATAGGATGTTTATTCAAAGGATACCCTTGATTCTTGAAAGTGCATTTGAGTCCCCCCTCCCCCTTCTCGTCCCTCTAACAGAAGTGTTAGATTTGTGCGTAAAAGTGCAGTTTTGTTCAGTTACTCAAGTCTTATTTTCATGTGCACTTTGGTTTTAGCTTGGACAAAAACGGAGGCAATAGATTCACTGATGCGAAAAGCCGGGTACAATGGCACCATTACCGAGTCCCTCCGAAAGCGTATACTGCTGACACGTTATCAGAGCACACTGTTTACAATGCATTACAGTGAATATCTTGCCTATGTCAAGACAACCAGAGGCGCCGCAGCCGCTCTGCCTATAGTTGGGGCTAAGCCCGGAAATCATTGATTCTTTCAAATAGCTTTTGCTTAGAGCACAAAGCAGACAAAAAATTTATTTTAAAGAAGAAAGAACTGGGTGGGGATGGATATGTTTGTCTTCCATCTCAGACACCTAAGTAATTGCTGTGCCTGTCCATATAATTCTTCAAATTCATTTGATTTTGGAGAAAGAAACCAGAAAGAACAGGTTTCCTTGATTTTAATATCCAGCATTCATGATTCAAGTTCACCTGCTTCTCAGGAAAGCACTGCTGGTGAAAAACTTCACTGTTTGTAAGTTAAAATTCATCCCAGAGTGTTTCATCTGATTATCTTTATGTTCATTGTTCAGCTCCATTTTCAGTATCTAAGCTGAGAATTAACACAAAACATATCATATCGATCGCTTGTCACATTAGCTAGCATAAAAAATGAGCTTTATTTTTTTTAATATGAGTTAAACACACTGATTTGTAAGCAGCAGAATTCAATGAATGGACGAGAAAAATGAAGCTGGGTTTTGGAACAAGCTTATATCATTGATGATGTTTATATTTAGCAGACAACCTGAGCTCCAATTCTTTGCAAAGCAAAATTCTCGAATGAGGAGGTCATTTTTATTAGCATGATTGTTAATGATCCATACAAAATGCTACTTTTATTCCTAAAATAATGTCTGGTTATTCAGTGAAGAAGGTGTCCTTGTAAGACCCTGGGCGTTTAAGATGAAATTTTTTTCTTATCAGTCACTATTTATCATCCCACAACTTATGAAAAACACTCATATATTTTATAAAAAATATTTCCACAGCTTATGAAAAAGCTATCAGTGTGGGGTTCGAGAGTGAATAGTAGCTAATGCATAATAAATTCCTTTATGGATATGAGGAATTTATTTCAATAAAATTTCCAACAAATTAATTCATTAACTGTCACAAATGATTCTGTTTCTTGCCTATTTAAAAATAGATGGAATGGAAAATACTATTTTTTTAAAAAAAAATTCAAATTAGATTTAGGCTTCGTTTGGATCCTCAACTCATCTCAACTCATCATTACACTTTTTTCAAATTCTAATACAAAATATAATAAATAATTTAACTTTTTCAAATCTCAAAACAACTTTAATATTCAAAAATAATATTTTAACAATATTTTATCATCTCAACTCAACTCAACTCAACTCACTTCAACATCCAAACTCACCCTTAAACTTTTAAAAGCTTGATTTTTTCCCTATAAAGCTAGGTTAACTTTTAATGAACTGTTTACAATAAAGATATTAGAAATTCTATTGCCTTTTTATTTATTTATTATTTATATGAAATAAGATAAATATTGTATAGATTATACAAAAATAAATTTATTAATATAATACATAAAATTATAATTTTTTTATTATAAAATAAATCAAACAAATCTCTTATTTTGTATAAAATAATATTACATACAATCGTGAATGACCAAATATCATGCAGTTGCATTGAAAAAGAATGACGTCTACTATTAAAAAATTAATTTTATTTCACGTGAATTTTTTTTTTAAAAGATTGTGTAACACTTACGACTATTTTTTTTTTTTTTGGTGTAATGCATGATTCACCTTCTTGTCAAATAATATAGAGTGATGCTACTTTGCCGCTTGACTAGCACCGCTACATTTGGCTATTAGGCCATTTTGACATTTTCTATTTTTCTTTTCATATTTTTTAATATATTTAAATATTTTTAAAAAATAAAAAAAGTAAACTAATATACTAAAAATCAATTTCTTAATTATTAAGTAAACAAAAAATTAAATATATAAATAGTCAAAATAAATGAATAAAGTAAAAGGACGAACATCGGCTCTTTCCAATAATATAGGATGCGAAGACGTAATAAATATGGGGTAACCAATTACATTCATTTAAAGCAGACCGAAAAATCCTCTTTCTACGAAGTTCCATTCCCACGTTCAGACTTCCCCCAAGTCTTAACACGCGAAGCGATTCTTCCTCCATTTCCAACCTCTTCAGGTTCCTCTCTGTGATTCAAGTTGAAATTTTACCTCTATTCTTTTAATTGCTGATAAAATTAAAAACCCATCTCACCCAAGCCGAAATGGATGTGTTAGGCTCATTTGGCTGGACTTTTTGGATTGCCTAGGCTTCAAAAATGTTAATTTATTTGGTACGATGATATTCCTAGGAGTTGAAACCTGCGAAGCCTTAGGTTAATTTTCTGGAATTGGCGATCAATTGCTTTGCTTGTTCTAATTGGTTGCTTATCTTCTTGCATGAATTATGTGGTAATTCATAAGTGTAAGCTAAATTAAAGACTGGATTTTGATGGATCTTGGTGTTCGAGTTTTAGGAATTGGAGATTTGGTTAATTTATGCTTTTTTTTTTTTTTTTTTTATCTGTTTAGGTTGCTGCTGGAATAAGGGAGCAGCGAAAAATCTTTGTGGATCTTTAAATAAGTTTGAAGCTAAAACTCTGAAATGAGTCAGAGAGGCTTAATATACAGCTTTGCTGCGAAAGGAACCGTTGTTTTAGCAGAGCACACTTCGTTCTCGGGGAACTTTAGTACCATTGCTGTTCAGTGCTTACAGAAGCTGCCGTCGAATAGCAGCAAGTACACATATTCGTGTGATGGGCACACATTTAATTTCCTCATCGACAATGGATTTGGTATTGATATGTTAATAGATATAGTCAGTTTGATCTTAGTTCTGATAGCAACATGCTTGGTTGAATATGCTTCTTTGGGCTTTCAGTTTTTCTTGTTGTTGCGGATGAATCGGTTGGAAGGAACGTGCCTTTTGTGTTTCTTGAACGGGTGAAGGATGATTTTAAGCAGCGTTATGGTCCAAGTATCAAAGAAGAGGGTCCACACCCACTTGCAGATGACGACGACGACGACGATCTGTTCGAGGACAGATTTAGTATAGCATACAATCTGGACAGAGAGTTCGGGTGTGTATGTGCTTGATCGTATTTAGTTGTTCTTCGGCATGTTCTTGTATTAGCTGGTAAGGTCATGCTTCTTTTTTCCAGGCCAAGGCTCAAGGAGCACATGGAATACTGTATGAACCACCCAGAAGAAATGACCAAGCTTGCCAAATTGAAGGCTCAAATATCTGAAGTCAAGGGGATTATGATGGACAATATCGAGAAGGTGCACATTGACTTGCCTGTTTCATGTTACATTGATTAAAAAAAATTGATGGGTTGCAGTAGATCACACACACACACACACACACACATATATATTTATTAGTTTTTTTTTTCTTCTATTCATTATTGGCAAATGCATATAACTTACACATCTCTACCAAGGTAGCTGTTCCGTTATTGCTGTAGACTTTTATCCTGGTTCTTTGAGAAAGGTACTGGTTTTTTTGTTTGGACTTGCTTATTTGCTTTTTTCCCCCGCCAGGGTGGGGGCAGGATATTACGCCTTGCAGATTTGGGCTGGGTCAGAGGAGAAATTTTCAGAAACAAGAAAAATAGCTTAGGAGATGTTTGGGGAATCAGATGAGAGGAGAAATGATTTGCGAAATAGTGAAATGATTTGTGAATAATAGTGAAATTGTTTGAGTTTTAATGTTTTATGGGATTTTAAGAAAGGAGAGAGAAAAAGTTAAATTAAAATATTATAACGTTTAAATATTGTTAGAATATATATTTTTAATATTATTTAGGTTTTAGGATTTGAAAAAGTTGAATTTTTTTTGTCTTTTGTTTGGAAGTTTGGGAAAGTTGTAATGATTAGGTAATGATAGATGAAAAAGTTGAATATTTGAAATTGAAAAGTATTTGTATTTGACTGATGTTTGGGAAGGATATGAGATGAGATGATATGGGATGAGATGAAACCATCCCATCTTCCAAAAAATTTTAGTGATAATAATTGAGAAAGCTTGCTTGCTACCTTTTTTATTTTGAGATTGTCTTAGGTGGGGTTTAGATAGTGAGATGAGATGAGATGGTTTTAGATGAAATTGAATAAAATATTATTATAATATATTTTTTAATATTATTATTGTTTTGAGATTTGAAAAAGTTGAATTGTTTATTGTATTTTATGTGGGAATTTGTGAAAATTCTAATGATGAGATGAAATATGTGACCGTACTGCGTTCTGCTATGTATAACATTTGTGAATCTTTGTAATGATTATAATTTATGATAGGTTAGATAGAATGTGTGGTGTGGGTTCCCAGAAGCTAAATGCTGTGTTTATTACTAAATCAGGTTGTGAAGCTTCTACCATGAATTTTACAAGTTTCAGTTATGTTTGGGATGAGATAATGTTCAAGTTCTTTGGATGTGCCTAGTGAGTATAGCTTTTTAGGTTTTTTCATTATTGATGGTTGCTTCGCTTTGTCATCAAAAAGAAAAATATGCATTGCGTTTATGCAATTTCCTTTTTGAACTTGTTATTTTGTTCACTGTCTAATCTATCCTTGTTCTGAGCAAGCTTGTAAATTTCACATATATTATCTGATATGGGTTATTCAAGTATTACCTCATCTTTCATTGGTGTTTTCATCATACTTACCTTGTCCTTTTTTTTTATTCTCTTGTCTTGATGGTTGCTTTGTTTTGGAGAGGTCAATGACTGTGACTTGTTGGTGCTGACTCGACCCTTTTTCTATCGTGTTTAACTCTGTAATTGTAACCTCCTGATTCTAACTGTGTCATCTTCTAGTAATTATATATATAAAAAAAAACTGCCATGTTCTAGTCATATAATTGAAGCATGCTATGCATTGCATGTTCTAGAGTATGCGTCTCTGAGACCTTGTCGCACATTTTTTCCCCATTACCAAACTCTAGTTGTATCCACCCTCTTATGAAATGGTTTATAATAGTTCTGGTCTATGCATGCAACCTTCCAAATCAGCAATCTAAGATGTTCGCGGATGTGCTGTAACGACCCCGCCCCGCGAGGGGTGAGATTGCTACGTACATTCCTATTCTTTGCATACTTTCTTTTCCTTTCTTTTTCCGCACCAACAGGGAAGACACTAAGTGTCTGCTTCTCTCTCTGCAGTAATGCCTTGCTCCCCAGCCTTTTCATCATTTCCTGGACGTTTAAAACATTTAAAACAAAAGTGAGTTTAATACTCAGTAAGTAGTACACCATGCAGTGAACTTAATAGGTATCTATTATTTTTCCTTTGAAAACATGCATACATAAACAATGCATAACATCTTTCATACTTTTCATCTTTCATGCATAAACATGCTTTTCATGCTTTTCACTTTCATAGGCCATTGCACATTGTTACGTCCTGCGTGCTAGGGTTAGCGGCCCTATGGCCAATGGATTCGCCTGTGGCCACAGGTTGGGATCCCATTCCGTCAGGGTGCAGCACTGGGTGCACTACCAGATACTACGACTCGGCATTGCAATCTGCCCATTCATTCATTGGGTACCCATTTCCTTTCATGTGGCTGTTACGTATTTTCAAATATTGAAACATTCGTTTCCTTTCAGTCCTTTCGTCTTTTTATTCATTTCAGTCTTTTTTCATTTAACAGTTCATTCATAGGAAAGGAACGTCACTTAAAAGCATGAACTTAAACATCGCTTGAAAGCATGAACTTAAACATCGCTTAAAACAAGAGCTTAAACATCGTTTAAAACACGAGCTTAAACATCGTTTAAAGCACGAGTTTAACATCGTTTAAAAGCACGAGTTTAAACATCGCTTGAAAGCATAAGCTTAAACATCGTTTAAAACACAAGGTTAAATATCATTTAAAAGCACGAGTTTAAATATCATTTAAAAGCATAGGCTTAAACATCATCTTTCAAGACATTATTTAAAAAGTCAGTTCTCAGGGACATTTTAAAACGTCAGTTCTCAGGAACATTTAAAGCATCAGTTCATAGGGACATTTTAAAACTCATTTAAACCATCTCTTGAAGCATAAAACATGAAACGTTTCTTTCCTTTCCTTTGCAATCAAACCTTTTCATCATCTTTCTTAGTTCAATGTATATGCATTTTCATGAACAAAATACATTTTCATGCTATACTACATATAGAAAAATTCTTAAGTTTATTGAGAGAGCATGTATGAAAATCTCATGATTTAGGATCTACATGCATGCATTACTTTATACATGTACACGCAATTATAATCGATAGGGTACTTAACAGGGGCTATCAAGAAAGGGTTGTACATACTATATTCATTTACTCTTTCCATTAGAGGAACATTTGCAATAAGAGAGATATTTTTTCATAAGGAGAACTTGGTGTAAGAAGCATGGTCATAACTACATACCTTCGAGCTTTACTAGCACATTCCTTTGAACTTGAAAGTAAAATCTTATTCAATGAAATGGAATAAACACACCAATATCCATTTCACTTTAAGCTTTACTAGTCAATGCTCTCACATGTTCACTTAAATCCCAACTTGGAACTAAGCGTTTTTCTTAACCCGTTTGTCTACCCATCATACGTGACACTAGGCCAAACATTAAAATCCTCATCCCATACATTTTCAAGAGATTCATGAAGGCACATAACTCATTGGCTGTTCCTCTTAAAAAGACCATTATTTTCCACATAAAGGATGGATGGAGATCATAGATTAAAATACATAAATGGTGGGAATTTACTTGAAAATGGGAAGGGAACAAGGAGGTATTTCAAATCTGGAAATTTTCCTTGAAGAGGACATTTGACAGTTTTGCAAACATCATTTTGGAAGGTAATCCAACAAAAGAGTCAATGTTTGCAAATGGTTGATTTTTGTTACTTCTTCTCATGGGTTTTTCATACTAAAATTCATCTTTGGGTTGAACAAATGGTGAAATTGAACAAGGGAATGGAATGGCCTGATTTAAGCCCCAAAACAGAAAGCATAGCAGAAAATTCTGCAACACATGGACAACCAATAGTCTTGGTACTTTCATGCTCTTAAACATCCTTTATTTAACCAAAATCTCAACTATATAATTACATAATACTAGAGTTATAGAAAACTTAAGAAAACTTACATATTTTTCTGAAAACATAGCATAAATAAAAAGGGTACAAGACTTGGCAACTTAAAATTCTCAAAGCAAGCTTACTAGTTTAAATTAAAATTCTTGGTGGCTTACTTAGGCTATAAATCTTGAAAAAGCATGCTTAAAATCATAACTTTAACCTCATTAATATAACACTTAAAGGCATGATAAAATCAAAACATGGCTTAGGCTTAATAAGTCAAAATAAAGAAATACAACAAGGTAGCTTATAGTCACATACGGCTGGAACCAAAGCAAAATAACACATGACTGGAACCAGAAAAACAGAGCATAGCACAACACACACAACACCATCATTCCTCTATTCGGTTAGCACCCAATTAGAACAAATATTAGGGGAAACAAATGAGAAATCAGACTAGGAATAATTACATAACAATCGGTCAACACAGGAAATTCGAAAACCCCAAAACCGAAGCATCAACAATCATTAAAAGAGAAAATTGATTAAATCATGACTAATCTTTGAAATACATAAAGGGAGAGGGTTGAGGATGCTCTTACCTTGTTATGGAGTCAAAAGCTTGATGATGATAAGAGGAGTTGGTTTCTTGAAGAACAAAAGAGAGGGGAAGAAGAGGAAGTGTGCATCGGCCTTGGCTTGCTTGGAGGAGGAGAAAAAAAAATGAAAACTTTTATTTCCTTTCCTAAGTGTAGCCGATGGGTTAAGGGGAAGTGAAAAGGGAATTGATTGTAATTCTTCCCTTTTTGAGTTGCTTCGGCTGTAAGTTTGGAGGAGGGGCAAGGAAGGAAAATAAAATTGCTTCCCTTGGAATTAAGTTGCCTTGACCGATAGGTGTTTAGAGGAAAAAAATTAAAAAGCTTCTCTTGGAAGCTTACGGATTCAAGAAGAAAATGCATCAATTGGTCTTAGTCAAGGCTTCTCTTGCAAGCTAAGGAATGGATGGTGGGGATCTATCCACCTCAAAATGCTTTCCACCTACCAATCCAATGGTAGAGATTAATTGAGTCATTTATTAAATAAATAAAATTAAAGGGCTTAAGAGAAATACTTCAAGGTCTTAAAAAAATAATACTTTGATTTATTTTAATAAATCACATTTAAAAAAAAATAAAATATATTGTTGTAATACCCGAATCCTACTACGTAGGTCCTTACGTCATTTTTATTGATTTAATTATTTAAGTTAAATATTTTGAGATAAAGATTTTTATTATTACTTTCAATTATTTTATTTTAAGATGAGTATGTTTTATTTTTAAAATATGATTTATTAAAATAAATCAAAATATTATTAAGATTTTGAAATATTTCTCTTAAGCCCTTTAAATTTTATTTATTTAGAAAATAGCTCAATTAATCTCTATCATTGGATTGATAGGTGAGAAAATATCTTTCTATGCTTAAATCTCCACCATCCACTCCCAAGCTTGTAGGGTAAGTCTTGACTAAGACCCATTTGACCAATTTTCACTCTTGCATCCGAAAGCTTTCAAGAGAAGCTTTTTAATTATTTTCCTTCATGCACCCATCGGTCAAGAAACTATCCTAAGCTTTCAAGGGAAGCAATTGAATTCCTTACCTCTCTTCCACCCGTTGGCCAAAGTAACACAAAAAGGGGAAAGTAAAATCAACTTCCCTTTTTCTTCCCCTTAAACCGTCGGCTACACTTAGGAAAGAAAAAGTTTTCATTTTTTCCCTCCAAGCTAACTAGCCGAATGCACACCTTCTCTTCTTCTCCTCTCTTTTGTTCTTCAAGAAACCAACTCCTCTCATCATCATCAAGCTTGTGACACAAGATAAGAGCATCCTCAACCCTCTCCCTTGTGTATTTCGAAGTTTAGCCATGGTTTAATCAAGTTTCTCTTTTAATGATTGTTGATGCTTCGGCTTTGGGGTTTTCGGAATTTTCTGTATAGTAATTTCTAAGTTGATTCCTCTTTTGTTGTCTCTAATATTTGTGGTAACCGAATAGAGAAATGGTGGTTTCGGGTGTGATGTCCTATACTCTGTTTTCTGGTTGTTCCAGCCGTGCTTATGCTTTGTTGATTTCAGCCATATGTTATATCATGTTGGTTCCAGCCGAATGTGATTATATACTACCTTGTTGAGTTTCTTCTTGTGACTTATTAAGCCTAAGCCATGTTTTAATTATGTTAAAATTTTATCTTTAAGTGTTATGTTAATAAGGTTGAAGTTATGATTTTAAACATATTTCCCTTAAAGTTTATGGTCTAAGTAAGCCACTAAGGACTTTAATTTAAATTAGTAAGCTTACCTTGGAAACCTTGAGCCTTGCCAAGTACTATACCCATGTTTTATGACCTGTTTTTAGAAAATAAGGGATACTTCCCTAAGCTTCTTACAACCTTAGTGTGATTTAATTGTATGGTTGAAGTTTCGATTAAATAAAGGATGTTTAAGAGTATGAAAGTATCAAGACTATTGGCTGTCCAAGGGAATTCAGAAATTTCTGCTATGCTTTTGTGAAGCTTAAATCAGTCCATTCCGTCCCTTTGTTCAATCTTACCTTGGCTCAACCAAAGATAAATTTTAGTATGAAAAACCATTGAAGAATAAGTGACAAAAATCAACACTCTTGTGGGCATTGGCCCTTTTGTTGGATTTACCTTCCTCATGATGTTACAAAGCTGTCACATGCCCTTTTTGATGACAGTTTCAGATTTTGTAGCACTTCCTTGTTCCCTTCCATTCTTAAATAAATCCCTACCATTTATATATTCCAACCTATAATTTTTACTTATCCTTCATATAGAAAACGATGGCCTTTAAAGGGGGGGACAGCAAGCAAGTCATGTACTTTCATGAATTTCTTTAAAATGTTTGGAATGAAAATTTTAATGTTTGGCCTAAGTACCATGATTGGTGGGCAGCTAAATGGGTAAGGAAAACACTTTAAAATGTTTAAAGTGAGCACGTAGGGGTGTCGGTTAGTAAAGCTTAAAGTGAGATGGATATTAATGTGTTTATCCCATTTCATTGAATAGGAGTTACTTTCAAGTTCAAAAGAACTCGCTAGTAAAGCTCGCAGGTAAGTAGCTATGACCATGCTTCTTACGTCAAGTTCTTTTTATGAAAGAATATATCTCTCCTATTGCAAATGTTCCTCTAATGAAAAGAGTAAATGAATATAGTATGTACAAGCCTTTTCTTGATAGCCCCTGTTAAGTACCCTATCGATTATAATCGTATGTACGTGTATAAGGTAATACATTTATGTAGGTTCTAAGTCATGAGATTTTCATACATGCTCTCTCAAGAAACTTATGATTATTCCTATATGTAGTATAACATGAAAATGTATTTTGTTCACAAAAATGCATGTGCATTGAACTAAAAAAGATGATGAAAAGGTTTAAATGCAAAGGAAAGGAAAGGAAAGGAAAGGAACGTCTCATGTTTTATGCTTAAAGTGATGCTTTAAATTAGTTTTAAAATGTCCCTATGAACTGATGCTTTAAAATGTCCCTGAGAACTAACGTTTTAAAATGTTCCTGAGGGAACGTCTTAAAAGGTCCCTAAGAACTGACGTTTTAAAGGATGTCTTGAAAGATGATGTTTGAGCCTATGTTTTTAATTGACGTTTATGCTCGTGCTTTTAAATGATGTTTATGCTCATGCTTTTAACGATGTTTAAGCTCATGCTTTTGAATGATGTTTAAGCTCATGCTTTTGAATGATGTTTATGCTCGTGCTTTTGAATGATGTTAAACTCATGCCTTAAAATGATGTTAAGCTCGTGCCTTAAAATGGTACCTAAGCTCATGCTTTCAAATGATGTTTAAGCTTATGCTTTTATATGACGTTAAGCTCATGCCTTTAAGTGATATTTAAACTCATGCTTTTAAATGATATTAAGTTCATACTTTTAAGTGACGTTCATTTTTTATGAATGAACTGTTAAATGAAAAAGGACTGAAATGAATGAAAAGACGAAATGACTGAAAGGAAACAAATGTTTCAATGTATGAAAATACGTAATGGCCACATGAATGAAAAGGGGTACCCAATGAATGAATATGCAAATTGCAATGCTGGGTAGTAGTATCTGGTAGTGCACCTAGTGCTGCACCCTGACGGAATGGGATTCCAACCCGTGGCCACGGGCGAATCCATAGGTTTAAAAGACCGCTAACCCTAGCACGCGGTGCGTAACAGTGTGCAATGACCTATGAAAGTGGAAAGATGTAATGCATGAAAAGCATGCTATGCATGAAAGATGAAAAGTATGAAAGATGTTTATGCATGAAAGCCTAGTTATTCCTAAGAATGTTTATGCATGAAATGTTAGCAAATGTTTATGCATGAAATGTTAGCAAATGTTTATGCATGCATGTTTTCAAAAGGAAAATAATAGATGCCTAGTATGTTCACTGCATGGTGTACTACTTACTGAGTATTAGACTCATTTTGTTTTAAATGATTTAAACGTCCAGGAAATGATGAAGAGACTGGGGAGCAAGGCATTACTGCAGAGAGAGAGGCAGACGCTTAGTGTCTTCCTTGTTGGTGAGGAAGAAAAAAGGAATGAAAAGGAAAGAATAGGTATGTACGTAGCGATTTCACCCTTCGCGAGGCGGGGTCGTTACACGTAAAAAGAGCATGGTGTAAGAAGCATGGTCATAGCTACTTACCTCTATGCTCCTCGATACGTCCATCATCAATATAGGTTCTATTTCAATAAATAGCATAAGCGTGTTAATACTCATACAATATTCTTTAGCCATCCCTTTAAAAGAGAAAGTCACGATACTTCAATCTAACGTCTCTTTTATGCTTAACATTACCCAAATGACTACTCCTCACCTCAACTTATAAGAGAAATAACTTAAGTATTACGACATGCTAGTTGTCCATGGAAATGCTATTTTAAAACTTACATGAAAGGTAGTTAAGAATTCATAGACTTCAAGTAAGGTTTCTTTGGTTCAAACTCACTTTGGGTTATGGACATTAGGAGATAAAATCTGGAATTCTCAACAATGGGCTTTAAAATAGATTTAGGCATCTCGAGTAGGCTAAACAAGCTTAGGGAACATGCCCTTTAATCAACTTGTAGTCCCTCATTATAAAAATGTTAGCTCATCAATATTTAGGACTCTCGGGTTAGGTAGAATTCAATCAACGAGGGACGACATAAAGGGGCTATCTTTACATCAAGACATGGCATGACATGGGCTTAGGAATACTTGGACAGCTTTGCATATCATAATACATTATGCACAATTAATCTCTTATATCTAAACTAACTAAACTATAACCTATTCACATAAGCAATATATTAATTAGTTTAGATAAAACCTTCCATTGAAAATTAAAGTAGCATAAAATATAGCAAAGTTACCCATTAAGAAACTTTAAAACCTTTAAACACTTAAGCTTATGATTTACTTACTTAATACCTTTAAAAACAAGATATAAAATTATAGAACCAAGTAAAACCTCTAAACCAAACCTCTAGCATCCTAAAAATAGATTACCAACCCAAATCTCAACACAAGGCACATGATACCAACATATATAATTTAAAATCACTTTTAATCATCACCTATGATTAAACCAATTTTAATAGCAACATAGCATTTTCAAAATATAGGAAAATATGTAGCAAAATAATTATGATAACATTCGGTTTGGGCCAAAAACAGGGCATACATATTTATTTGCAATATAGAAAATTAAACACATCAAAACACAAGCTAAAACAACTTAATGGGCTTCCAAAATCACATTAAAATAAGTCAATTTAGGATTTTTACCTTAAGCTCTTAGCCCCTTTTAAAACACAAGTAGAAGATCAAATAGAGGGACAACCGTGTGGATGAAGAACAACATGATATCACTGTTTTAAACCCCAAAACTGAAACATAAAAAATCATCAAAAGGAAACTCACTTGATCAACCATGGCTCAATTCAAAATACACAAAGGAGAAGGATTAAGGGTACTCTTACCTTGCGATGGAATCATAAGCTTGAAGATGATGAGAGGAGTTGGTTTCTTGAAGAACAAAAGAGAGGAGAAGAAAAGAGGGTGTGCATCGGCTTGTTAGCTTGAAGAAGAAAAAAAAGGAAAACTTTTCTTTCCTTTCCTAAGTGTAGCCAACGGATTAAGGGGAAGTGAAAAAGGGAATTAATTTTAATTCTTCCCTTTTTGAGTTGCTTTGGCCGTAAGTTTGGAGGAGGGGCAAGGAAGGAAATCATTTGCTTCCCTTGGAAGCTTTCGGGTAAGAAAGAAAGAAATGAGTCAAAGGAGTTCAAAGGCTTGCATGGAAAGGAAGATGAAGTCTTTTGTTTCTTCCTTGGGTGTTGACCGATGGTATGGGAAAGAAAAAGGAAAGTTGCTTTCAACTTTTTCCCTTTTGTGATGCTTGACCGTAGGCTTGAAGAAGGGGCAAGGATAATTTGGTCTTTGTTCCCTTCTTCCATCACAAAGAATCAAATGGATGGTGGAGATCTATCCACCTCAAGAATAGTTTTCACGTACCAATCCAATAGTAAAGATTAATTGAGCCATTTCTTAAATAAATAAGATTAAAGGGCTTAGGAGAAAATATTTCAAGGTCTTAAAAATAATACTTTGATTTATTTTAATAAATCATATTTTAAAAACAAAATATACTCATCTTAGTCTAAAAATAAGATATGCTCATCTTAAAATAAAATAATTGAAAGTAATAAAAAAAAAATCTTTATCTCAAAATATTTGACTTAAGAATTAATAAAATGACGTAAGGACCTATAGGATTCGGGTATTACATGTGCGCCTTCCAGAGCTGCCTCCACTCATTGTGTTTGAGTGGACTAGGGTTCTGGAAGCAATTCTGTTGATCTGTCGTGTAGGCCATCTTGATAGTAAACTCTTTTTTTCCCCTCCACTCTGGGAGCCATGTTGGTTCGTCTCTACTGGGCGTTTCACAGGAATGTGGATCCTGAGAATATTTTCAGCTATCTCATTGTCAAATGATTTATTGCTTTGGTTTCATCCAATCCTATAGGGGAGCTTCTTATGAAATCAGAAACCCTTTCTTGACTACGTCTCCCTTTTTGGTACTTGCTGCAATGCAGGTTTTGGATCGTGGGGAGAGGATTGAGCTGTTGGTTGATAAAACGGAAAATTTACAGTTCCAGGTACTCGACGTCTATCATTCAGTTTCACAAGCCTGACAAGTATTTTGATGCATTTCTGATTCATTTGCTCATCGACATTTTTGTTCTGAATCCAGGCTGACAGCTTTCAGAGGCAAGGCAGGCAACTTAGAAGAAAGATGTGGCTGCAGAATCTCCAAATGAAGCTGGTGGTAGGAGGGGCGATCTTCATCGTGATTGTCATACTGTGGCTCATTGCCTGTGGAGGTTTCAAATGCTGATGGATAATAACAAAATGGAGTCTTCAGTAGCACCTAGGCTATCGTTTTTGTGTTATTTGGTGTACAAATTTTTATTATTTCTGTATATGGGAGACCTTTGGTGTTAGAAACTAAACCTTACGGAGTGTTTGACCTTGTAATTAAACCTCTGTACTTCTTGATGGTTTATTAATCAGTTCCTAATCTAGATACTGACAAGTCTATTGAGAACTTGCTTGTTAGTTTTTCACACCCGTTTACAACCGTTTGGTATATGTTCTAGTACCAACTACCAATAAATTCTAGTATAAGCAATAGATTGCTTACCAAAACCCAAAGCAGTTGTATGTACGTGTTTCTCATGAGTTGAGATCCATGACTTTACCCCTTTTTTCTTGGAATCCATTTTGGTATTATTTCTCTGCTCTTTAGAGGATTTGTGGCAGTCAGGTGGGAAAAAGAGGTTTTTGGGTTTGCAGATAAAGGAAAACTTGTTTAGTTGTTTGTACGCTCATAGAAATCAAATTCAATGATAACTTGCCCTATACGAAGTGTAACTTCCTTGCCTGGCCTGTCTACGATCTCATACTCACAAGCCGTCAATTTTAATTTTTATAGTCGCCCATTTTTGTTCTGGGATACCCACTTTCGTATCAAGCTGTAATCCAATAGTCCTTTTAACATTCACGAAGAAGCTCTACCCAACGGCCAGAACCCACATCAAAACTAAAGCGATAGCTGCTTTTCTGGAGGGAAACCGAAAATTCCGTCTTTGAGAGTGAGTGGCTCCTCTTCTCGAATGAGGTCGGCGGCTCCTCTTCCTAAATTGGCGTCAAAGCCTGCATTATGGGGCATTGATGAAACTGGACGAGGGCCTGTTTCGGTTGTCGTCGTCGTCTTTTTCATTTCTAAGTTTTGTCTCAAATTGGTTTCCTTTCAATTTGTGATAAGGTTCTGATTTTTATTTATTTTTCATTTATTTTTCTTCTTTTTAACTTTTTATGGGTCAATGCTAACTTGTGATTAGGAAAGCAATGTTTATCGGTTTTTCATTTGCCCTCCAATCTCCATAGTCATTACATTAAGCTAATAATTTTTTTTTAGAAAAATAAAGAAAGCAAATGTGTTCGTGCAGATTTTGTTCTTAATCGCTTCGAACAAAATTACTTAAAAAGAAAATAAAAACTTTTATATGAATAGAGAAAATTAGTGTTTTGCTATAGAAAAGCATGTAATCATCTGGCAATTTGACTATTTTAGCTGTGCTAGTGCCTTGCAGCTGCTGGTGGTGCTACCTTAAAGGGGAGAAAGACTGCGAATTTCTTACTTTGCCTTTGTTTCTTCAAAGGATGAATTTAATTGACACTGGCTGCTATGAGCTGCCTTTCTGTTTAATGTTTTTCACTCAAATTTAGGTGTTTTGTTTTGTTCTCTGCAGATTCAAAGACGCTAAAAGAAGAAAAGAGGGTGGAATTATTTGAAAATTTAAAGGCTGATGAATCAATTGGTTGGGCTGTGGATGCCATATATCCGAAGGAGCTCTCAGCCAAAATGTTAAAGAAGTTACTAAACAATATGAGAATCTGTGATTTGCTATTTTTATGTAGTTCGCTGTTTCTACTTTCTACTGATTTCCCCTGTTTGGTTGTTAGCAGGAATAAGATAAATCTTAATGAAATTTCACACGACTCTGAGATTGGCCTCATCAATAGAGTACTAAACATGGGATTTCTCCTAACTGACGTAAAAGTCTTTGCAAATTATGTGAGATCCATTGTCAGCATTACGATGTGCTGTCTGCATAATGCATAACTTTAAATCTTTATGAAATATCCCATGACTCTGCGATTGGCCTTGTCATGGGAGTTCTCTTGGCAGAGGTAAAAGGCTTTTCAAATTATGATGAGATTCATTGTTAGCATTATTCCATTGGATGCTACCTTAAAAGGAAGATATTATTCTTTTGAATGCCATCTGCATAATGCATGACTTTCTAGAGGAGTTTGCAATTTGAAAATTAGAATACAATCCAAGAATTATGTAGAATGGGGCGAAATCCTTTATGAGATACGAAAAAACCAAAGACCTAGGGAGCAGCGTGCCTGCTGTAAATTGTTTTTGATTGATCTAGCATTTACTTGGACATTTTCATTAATGTGTTCCTCAAGGTGGTGATAAGTGAATGAAAGAAATGGATTTGCTTTAAATCAAAAGATAAAAAAGACTAGCACTAACCATCACAATTATAAAAAGGAAAATAAGTGATTGTCATCATCATTATCAACATCTTACACCTTTCCATGAAATTAATCTTCACAACCCATCAAATGAATCATGCAACTTTATCTTGCGAGTAGTCCTCGTGCATTCTTATCTGGCAGACTGTTTAAAACAAACTGCCATTGGTTGGAGCCTTCATTTTTGCTGCCTTAGGACCTCAAGAGCACCTTTTGTTGTTTCTTTATGTAACTTTGAACTGTACTCTCAGCAAAAATAAAAATTCCCTAACATCTATAGCACCTGAAAAAGAGAAGGAACAAGGAAAAAAAAGGACGTTTTGCCGACACACTCATTTGTTGAACTTAATGGGAGCTCAACATGGTTAAGTGATGCTATGACAAAAGAGGAAATATTTACTAATATGTCTATTTCAGGTTTATCTGGATACAGAAGGTGATGCTGAGAAGTACAGAATAAAACTGTCTGAAAGATTTCCCGGTATCAAATTTGTGGTTGCAAAGGCTGATAGTCTCTATTCAGTTGTGAGTGGAGCGAGTATAGGTGCAAAGGTTATTGACACCTACGAGTTGGCTCCTATTTAAAAATATTTACATCCCTTCTAAGTTTATCTTTAATTCAACCATGCAGGTCACAAGAGATAGAGCCTTGCGGGAATGGGTGTTTGATGAAACAGCAGATAACTTGCACAGGAACTTCAGTTTCGGATACCTTGGAGGTTAAAATTGTTTTATTCTCTTTTTGCACATTTGAAGTTCGTAAATATTGGATGGTTATTATCTTATAATGCATCTGGTTATGTTTTCATTTGTGTAGATCCTGACACCATGGCCTGGTTGAAAGATCACAAACACTTGGGTTTATTGGATTCCCATTGTTGGTCCGTTTTAGCTGGGGTACGTGCACTCCCTACTTCAAGGACATTGTTGAAGTCCAATGGTGAGTCCTCATTGCACGTTCTGTTGGCAAATCCTATTTCAAGTTTTGGTATTAGCTCATCTCATGACTTGTGCCTTGCATATATAGTCTAATTGTCAATGTCCATAGGCATACATGGTTTCCTACAATCTAGAGTATACATTAATTGTTAATTCTATAACTGCATGACGGCCTGTCTAATGCTTTTTAATTGTAACTACCTCCCAGAAGATGTGTTATTAAAGGATCTAATACAGACTTCTGTATTTCTAACTTTTCATATCTTTCATTTGGATGGTGAATGTGAATACGTTAAAGAAACACCTCTCTGAATTTTCCTCTGGCCATGCTCAGAAATGACTAAAATTCAGATTTGCCCTTATTAAGTTGAACCAAACTAGAGGCATGTTCAGGGGAATATTTGTTTTAGGCTGCAATCTCAGCATCTTTTGACGGACAATATTACCTTGTGAGTGTTGGAATTTTTATCTGATACTTTCAACCGAATCATGAATTTTGTTATTTCATTGTATGATATCTTCACTCCAATTTTGTCCTATTTGGCTTTTATGCTCAACTTCTCAGACTGGGTAGAAGTAAATATTCACTTCATGCTGTTTGAAGTGGTGTTTTGATATTGCTGTGATTTATTGGCAATAAAAAGAAAGTTACTCCGATTGAGAAGGGGTCACAGTAACAAAAAAACTCTCCATTGAGAAAAAGTTACCTTAGTCAGGTGGTTCATAACACGTAGGAGGGAGCTTTGTATATCTATCTTACTCTTTTGGTTGCTCGGGATTATACTAGGGAAATAGTATGACACGCACACAAACTTTCCTGTTTGTACTGATATTAGTATGATGCTGTGAACATGTTAATTATGGCTGATGTTATGCCTCTGCACTTTATCACCAACCAATCCTAGATCCCTTTCCCTGCCCATAAACCTTTAATATCAATATTATTGATTTTGGCTCTGTGACTTTCTTCTAGATGAAATGGACGAAGTTG
This sequence comes from Cyclocarya paliurus, assembly GCA_029856935.1. Lineage (NCBI taxonomy): Eukaryota > Viridiplantae > Streptophyta > Magnoliopsida > Fagales > Juglandaceae > Cyclocarya > Cyclocarya paliurus. Next base: position 21,639,822 of record CM056958.1, read on the forward strand.
GTTCCAGAAGTCTTCATGGCAAGTGGCAATTGAAGTTAAGCAATGTTGGTTTCACAACATCAAGGAGGAAGAGTGAAGAAACTGAATCAAGCAGAAAGGGACGCTGCAAGTTTTTCCAGGCTCGCAAACTTGAGCAATTTGCTCATTTCTAACTTGTCACATTTTCATTAGTTTCAGTAATCTATCTTCTTAGATTATTCCTTCCCATGGAATTTCACTGGTAGTATGCATAAAGAGAGCCGATGGGATTTCGGGCTTGCTAGATGTACATTAATGGAGTGGACTTCCATGCATTCATATATGATATATTTAAGATTTTTCTTGTGAACATCTTCACTTTGCACCCTTTTCAACATAGATTAATCTAAACAAGGTAAAAGCAAACAAAGCACACTGATAGCTCGTCTTCCAACACATAATACAGGGGTAGCAGATATATGCATCAAAATATTCATCCAAGTAGGCTCACAACAGACAGCCCTCACAAACACTATGACCATATTTGTTTTCTCGTATCAGTGATATAAATCTGCGAGGAGAGAGGCCAAGGTGGCTACAACCAAGGTTGACAGTCCAATGGAGTTCCGGTTGCGGTTGCCAGACCCACTGTGATGTTTCTGATGATGGTTATTTGCGGCACCGGCTGCATAGACTGGGATTAAAGCTGCGCCTCCTTGTCCAGAAGGTGATCTGGACCCCCCACTGTTTCCATTCTCACCATTGCCAGTGGAACCACCAACCATAGCAGCTTCTTGACCATGTGCACCTTCAATCCTGCTACCACGTGCTATAGCTGTACCACCGTCACCAACAGAGCTGCTGACATGCCCCCCTGTAACCATTGCTAATGAGTGATTTCCTCCTAAAGATCTGCAAATACAACATTAAGAACTACTTGGCGCAGACATGTGGAAAAGGTCCAATGGAGTTCCCTCGGTTGACTGGTTCCTAGTATTTATGGTGGAGGGCCCAAGCTTAAAACATGGTTCTTGCCCACCAATTTCTCAATGTAAGAATATAATTAAATGAGTCTCGAAAGTAAGATTATAATTAAATGAGCAACGTTTGTTTTCATAATTCATCTTAACTCATCTCATCTCATATAATCATTATAAATTTTTAAAATTTTCACATAAAATAAAATAAAATAAACAATTCAACTTTTTCAAATCTCAAAACAAAAATAATATTAAAAATATATATTTTAACAATATTTTATTTTATTTTTTACTTTTATCTCAATTCATCTCATCTGTAAAAACAAACGAGGTAAGTTTTACTCTTCGAATCAACTTAAACTTTTTAGTCAAGTTGGAGCTTCAATTCCATATTTTACTGGCCCACGTGTAAAGGGAACTAGGAATATAATTAAAGGTTAAATTTGCATTTTTCTATTAGCTTAAACTTTTAATGAATATTAGATTGAGCAATCAAATCTTGCGCATGCTCGATTTGGAGAACTCTTACAATCATCAGAACGAAACCAATTCGGTCATCACGTCTCTCTAATGAACTTATACTTACTATATGTAGAAGCAGAAAAGAACCAAGTGATAACAAGCCAATGAAAGTGACCTCCAAGCTTATTATCCCTATTGCATAGTTCCAATTAAGTAAAATATTTGATTGTACTAGGAATTTTCTGCAGAACTTTATATACTATTTCAAAGTGAGAGAGGAATATGTTGATTTGAGATATTCAAAGTTTCACTTATGTTAAGTCCTAGGAACAAATTTTGGTTGGATACCCTTGAACCTTTTTGACAAAACACTAACGTATTTGTACTAGGATGGCATGCATGTAATCAATTTTTTGTTAAGAGATTAGAATCTTACTCTTTAAACTATGTTAAAGTGCCTTAGATTTTGAAGGGCACTTGTAAACCACACATTTCCAACTGCCAATGCATCAAAGGTTAGATATATTTGGCATCACCATGCAAGAAAAAGAAACAAATCTGTCTTATGGGAATCCCCTTTTTGACATTAAGTATGCACTGTTTTCTAAAGGAGTTGATTATCCTACATTTAAGTATATATGTCTATTTCTCTTAAATCAATCACATCTAAGCTTGTAGCTTTTACCCCAATTTGTATAGTTTCTTGTTTTGGGTATCAAGTCTTTGCTATCTCCAACATTAATCCTTTGTTGTTTGCACTTGAACATGGGATTGCAGCAAAAGGACTATGTTATAAGGAAGTAAAGATCTTATAGTTCTGAAAGTACTGTCCCCGAGAACTAAGGATATGAACTATGAAGAATTGTTGGTTGAATTACCTCTGTCAAATTTGAGACTAAAAATATAGCTCTTAAAGGGGAGAAACTATGTTTAGAAGTATAACAAAAGAGACAAGGATGTACTGCCAGCTGAAGATTTGATGAAGATGAAAAAACAGAAATGTAAGAGAAGAAACATATAACAAATATGAAGAAGATCATGAGCACCTGAAGAAGGGAAAGATTTCTGAACAGGTGAGGAAGTTGTAATGATATAAAGGTAGGAGAAGACTATGAGAATCACCACAGTTTCTATACTTCCCATCTTCCTTCCCACTAGCAACCCATTCATAGAGCTCCAAAACTGCATCTTCAAAACTCCCTCTCTTTTGTAGATTGCATGCATATATTTAAGGTTGCAGTTCCACCCTTTAAATGGAGCTTTAGAGGGAAAGTAGAGAAGATGATGAGGGATATCTTTTATCTTTTTATCTCCCGAGTGATAATATGGATGATAGAACAAGATTATCGTATGCCCAATAATCGTAGAAAAGGAAAAAAAAGGACTAGAATCTTTGGACAAAGATTAGCTACTTATTGTGCTTGAAAGTTTAACCCACTAGCCTTTTTTTTTGTCCCCTCAAAGAGCAGTCTTGTTATGCTTTAAAAAAGGAAGTGCTTCGATGAATTTAATGTTTTCTACTTCACGCATAGCTTACTTTAATTAGTTTTAATTAACGAAATTATAGATTAAGATTCTCTCAAGTTTTTATCAGAATTTGAGGATTTCAAATAGAAGAGACAAATACATGATTAGTTTCATTAATTATATGTCTTTTCTCGTAAGAAGTGATCTTATGATCTCAACAAGTTCATGTTTCAATTGGAATTGGACATAAAATCAAACCCCTATTTAGGAGTCAATTAAGGTGTAGCTTGAATCTGAAAAAGAGCATTGACTATGTATTCTTGAACAGGTTTTGGTATTCCTCAATCTCACATGTCAAGTAATAAAAGAAATTCCATGGAAAAAAAAAAAAAAAAACTCAACCTGAAAAATGCATGAAGTTATTTCTGCCTTGCTGATTTTGTTTTTTTTTTTTAAATTTTGATATATATATATTTAATAAAAAATAAGGTATATCTTGATGATTCATATTATAGACTCATATATAATTAGTCAACTGAAAAGAAATAATTAGTTCCATTCAAGAAAATTATAGCCTATTCATCTTGAGATTAACTAAAGATCAAATCTTTAAATAAAGATGAGCTTGATTTTATTAGACTATGCCAAAGCATTTTTTTTTTCATTTAAAAAAACATGTGCTTGTGATATGTTTAATGGGATTAAGTTCATATAATTAACCTTGTTAAAAATATGCTCAAGAAACTTGAATGAATAAACTTAGTTTGAAGAGCTTTCTCTATTTTTTTTAAAAAAATTATTTCCTCTAACCTTATTTAGAGAAAAAATGTATTTAAATTTCAACAAATAGAGTTTATTATTTTCAGTAAATAGTGCCAATGCCCATTATTTAAAGCACCTCTCCCAAAAGTCCCAACCAGCCTTTGTTCCTTTTCACATGAAGACAAACAACAAATGGAAAATGACACTTTCTTTTATCGAACAAAAGATGGTGGGAAATTAAATAATATGTGAGCTTTCATCTCGATCTTACAATATTTTTTTAATTAAGATGATTGGATTATTATTATTTTTATTTTTTTAACTTGCCAAACGGGTTTGGTATAAGTTATAGCTTACGACTTCACCTCTCTCTTTTGTCACTGCAAAAGAAGGAAATACAAGTTGAAGTTGACGTTGATGAACTATGGGTCAACCCAATAAGAGGATTAAAGTATAAATAATAATAAACACGCAACTATTTACACGATCATATTTTAAAGAGAAATATTATATATATCAGTTATTATTTACTTTTACATCTCATATTTATAATTTTTTTTTTATAAAATGTGAGATATGTGGTTGTAAATAGTAATTAATGAGAAGAATTTTTCTATTTTAAAATAGATTTTTTATATAATGATAATATTTTTATAAGTTATTTTACAATTGTCTTTCACATAATATATAGTTGCGTAAAGAATTATGTGTTTATGATTCTCTTAGAACGTTGAGATTTATGGAAAGTTTAGATAATGAGTTGAAATGAGATTAGTTGAGATGAAAGTTAAATAAAATATTTTTAATATATATATATATATATATATATTTAATATTATTATTATTTTAAAATTTTAAAAAAATTAAAATATTTACTGCATTTTATATAAAAATTCAAAAAAATTGAAAATGGGATGAGTTAAAAGGTTGGCTAACATTTAGACATTTTCTTTAATCAGATTATAAAACCGTTTAGAGTTTTATGCTGTGTTTGGACAACGAGAAGTGTTGAAAAATGTTATGAATGGTTGTGAGTAGAGATTGAAGTGTATTTGTGGGTTCCATTGAAAGTAATTTGAATTGTTTGGATGTATGAAGTATGTTGAGTTATTGATTTTTGAGTAAGTAGTTGAAAAATGTGTGAGTCCATCAATGATTGATTTTTTTTAATGATGATGGAATAATGATTTTATTTATATATAATAATAATAAATATTATAGTGATTTTTTTTATATAATAGTAATAAATATTATAGCGATTTTATTTTGTATAATAATGATAAATATTATAGTTACAATATTATATATATAATAATAATAAATATTATTGTGATTTTATTTAATAGTTATATAAAATATTAATAAATATTATAGTGAATAGTTGACGAAGAAGGGACATGGGGTTGTTGAATCATGAACACAGAGAGAGAGAGGAAGGCTGTGATTTTTTTTGTCTGCACGTGCTTTACGTAAACAATAATTATATGTTATTTCTGACATGTAAACAGTAAAAGTGTAAGAAGAGTGTTGAATGGTTTGAAAATACTTTATTTAAATGTAGAGATATCTTCAATCGTACGAGAGTAGCTCGAAGTAGTTGAGAACTTTTTCAATGTCCAAACCAAGCCTTAAGATATTGAACTATCACTTTTTTTCTCTTCTTTTCTACGAAGATTCTGTTCATCAACTAACTCGTCGAGGGTAAAGCATTTTTTCCCCTCTCGTAAAAAACACAAATCTATTGGGTAAATTCTAAGTATTTTTGGAGTTAAAACCTCGGAATGATCGAAAAAGATTGCGTCAACCCTGAAACTCAAGAAGAATCGGCAATGTAGGTAAGTAGAATATGCCACTTGGTACGTCGGATATATCTGCAGAGCTCCATAAATGGTGGTTCCGGCGGATTTCTCCAAGCATTAAAAAGGGGATATTCAAACATGGCGATTGGCCCCGACTTCCCCAAATTTCCTACTTCAAAAAAGTCAACCATGACAGGTTGAGAGAGCGGCTCTATTATCTAAGTTTTATATAAAGCAACGGACTTCCTCTCATCACTGTGTCTCATTGCTCTCAGAGTCTCGGACCCGGAAAAGAAGTCTGGAAAATGGTGGGTGGAGCTGAGAAATGGGTGATGATGGTGACGGCTCAGACGCCGACGAACATAGCGGTGATCAAGTACTGGGGGAAGAGGGACGAGTCCCTAATTCTCCCCGTCAACGATAGCATCAGCGTCACGCTTGATCCTGATCACCTCTGTACCACCACCACCGTAGCCGTTAGCCCCTCCTTTGACCGCGACCGCATGTGGCTCAATGGCAAGGTAAATCAATTTGGAAAGAAAGTATTTCTCGTGCTCCCCTTTCTTAATTCACTCGAAACTAAGTTGTGTTTGATTGCCGAGAGAATGGATGAAAAGTATAAATGGAAAATTTGTTTCTTTGATCGAATTCCGTTGTTTGATACCATAAAGATCCTTAATTTGGGATAAAAGCGGATGTGTTGTCCACTAAGAAAGTGTGGGGTAGGCAAGGAGATTTGAATGGCTGAATTATTTGGTCCATACTGATAATGATTTGGGATTCGATGAATATTAAGAGTTGACTAGATCTGGTTCGATGTAATTGATTAGCTTCTAGGAAAGAAAAATCAGGATTTGGCTTCACGGAAACATAGATTATATTTCTGGGTGACTGTTTCTCATCCGTTTGGCTGCCAAGAAAGTGCTGGGAAAGGAAAGAAGTTGAAATTTTGAATATTAGAGTAGTAATCATGAAGGACAGAACGAAAGAAATGGACGGAGAGAGAGAGAGAGAGAGAGAACCCGAGATGATAATAGTACTATTTAGCTTTGACGAAGGTGGATATTCAGTCAATGGTGGTTGGTGATATCGAGGAGGAAAATAAATTCAGTACTCTCTTGCTGAGTAAACGAAATTCTTTGGACAACTGAACCTAATTGAAGCACCTAAACTCATCACTACTTCAAATGTGAAACAAAGACCTTTACTTTTTTTCAGCAAGAAAATATAGAATTAGTTTTTTTTGTCATTCTTATTATTTTACGAATACCGTGATCCTCCTACTTCTGTAATTAAGTCATGGTGCCTTTTGTTTTTGTTGGTTAGTGTAGGAGATTTCCCTTTCCGGAGGCAGGTATCAAAATTGCCTGAGGGAAATTTGAAACCGTGCTAGTGATGTTGAGGATGAGGAAAATGGTATCAAAATTCCTAAGAAGGATTGGGACAAATTGCATTTACATACTGCTTCATACAACAATTTCCCTACTGCTGCTGGGTTGGCCTCCTCAGCGGCTGGGTTTGCTTGTCTTGGTAAACGATCTAGTCACCCAATTTTCTTTTCATACTTGTCCTTAAAATACATTAGTAGTTCAGGCCTCTAATTTTGAGCAATCATGTGTCTCATCCCTGCAAGGAACTTAAAAAAACAGGCAGATTGTCACAAATGACCTCTCTGTTCTATATCCAATTCCTCCTCCACCATAATTTTTTTTGTATGCATCAACCAATGGAACTACAAGCATACTGTGGACATGTGTTTGTTTTTGGCTCAAGTAGTAAGGGCCTTGGTCTTGGTGGTATTCTCTCTTCAGGTATAAGGTTAGAACCTTTGGTGCAAACAATTTCTAGGAGCCACGTCTCATTAGTGAAAAAACTGATGATTTACCTGATCTGTGTAGTGGGGACACATTACACCGCTCTGGGGTTTAACAGGGTAAAGATATATTGCGTTTGCACAGTCTCCAGGATTCCTCATCATAAAAAAGAGGGTCACTTATAGTATATACTTGTCTCTGATTTGAGGATAGATTACTTATTTGTATTACAAAGGGAGCATATTCTGTATCTGCTTGGAGAAATCAATTTGTTGTGTATTTAAGCTTTAAATTAACTGCTTTCTTTCATGTTAGTAAGCATATATTAGAGTAATTGTTGTTGATTCCAAGTGTATATTCTTTTTTATTTGCAGTTTTTTTCCTTGCAAAGCTAATGAATGTGAAAGAAGATCAAAGCTAGCTCTCTGCTATTGCGAGGTATCTCTTTCCTTGATAATGCATATCCAATTATAAGGATTTTTTTAGTTGGTGGACCGAATTTGTAGTACCTTATCCGAGAATGATTGTTGTAGTCGGCAATGATGTTTCTTTTGGTTTTAATTAATACAGGCAAGGCTCAGGCAGTGCTTGTCGCAGTTTATATGGTGGTTTTGTCAAGTGGATCATGGGAAGGGTGAGTTTATTTTTTCATGTTGATCTAGGTGCTTTCTGTCAAGAAAGCCTATTGCTCTGGCCATTTAGTTCTGATTCTTTGTAACTGAATATGTTAAGGATGAAGATGGAAGGGACAGTCTTGCAGTTCAACTTGTAGATGAGAAGCACTGGGATGATCTTTTTATTATTATTGCTGTGGTATGTTTTGCCCCTTGGTCAATTAAGCAGTTAATCGCATGTATATTAATGTATTTAAGTTTAAATTTTTTTTAAAGAGTTGCCAATTTTTTTAACTTGTAATAGGTGTTCTCTTTTGTATATTCCCTGTGTTCTTGTGCAATGCTTGGTTACTTGTTTCAATAAAAAAAAAGACACTTTTACTTATTGAAAAAAAAATTGAGGGCCAAGTCATGCACACAGGAGGTATACAAAAGGGAAACCCAAAATAAAAGTAGCAATGAGAAAAACTGAATCGTGGGCAGTGGACCCTCTTTCCCTTCAATATATATGCCATGCTGATTTGTTTCTAAAAGTACTTGCTTGTAGTTTTGGCTTGCTAGCTTCATGTCTAAGTTGTCCATCTGTGGGATTGTATCCTGTTTGTGCTGAGATCCTGTATGTGTGCTCAAAATTGTAGGCTTTGGATATGGTGAAGATTGACCCTTCTGATCACTTTATGAAATTATTTTGATTTCCCTCCAATTTTACTTATCAAAAAAAGTTATTATGATTTTCTTATAGTAGGTCTAATGTCTCAAGTGCAGACCACTGATCAATATACAAAGTTTTCTGGTACCTCTGTTTGGAAATTATATCTGTGAAATCCGTATCCTACCCATGTTGTTTTATCGCCTGATAGCTCGTCTTGTTTCTACAAGACACAATTATAATTATTCAAGTATGACAGAAGTATTTTTATAACCTAGTGTGCATGCTGAATGATTATTATAGTCATCATCCTCCTAACATGTATACTAAACGATTCAATTCGTAAGTGATGTTTACTTGCTCCTACTATTCCCCTTTTTTTTTTTTTTTTTTGTTGTTTCAATCTTTATTTTCTTGATTTTAGGTAAGTTCAAGGCAGAAGGAAACAAGCAGCACAACTGGAATGCGTGAAACTGTTGAAACAAGTTGGCTTTTAAAACATAGAGCGAAGGTACGTTTTATACGTCTTTCCTCTCTTCCAAATGGTTTTTGGAGTCCTTTCCTGAAAGGAAAATGATACATCCCCCGCTGGGGCTCCCGCTGGGAGTCACGCTGGGGTGTTGTAACACATATTTTTGTATCTGTTTTTTTAAGTTTTTTTTTTATATAATTTTTTTAATAATTTTAAATATTTAAAAAAAATAAAAAAATTCATAATATTATTAAAAAAATATTTTCTTAATCATGAAGTAAAATAAAAAATTATATTTATAATTTTTTATTTTACTTCATGATTAAGAAAGTATTTTTTAATAATTTTTTTTAATTTTCTAATTAAAATAATGTTTTTTAATAATTTTCTAAATTTATTTTATTTTTTAAAATTATTTATTAGTGTTAAAAAATTTATATAAAAAAAAACTTAAAAAAACACATGCAAAAATATGTGCTACAACACCCCAGCGGGAGCCCCAGTGGGGGATGTAGCATCACTCTTCCTGAAAGTAGCCATCCATCAAGGGCTCCACACATGTTAGATAGTCCTCTCCCTCTCTTCTCTCTCTCTCTCTCTCTGTGATTATATGGTTGAGATAACTTTGACTTCTGAAAAGAGGAAGGGAATAGGAGAGAGACAAGAAAAGGGAGGAGGAAAACTGGAGAGAGGAAAGAGAGCAAAAAGCCATGGTTAAAATTCTTTTATATCCTTAACTTCATGAAATAGAAAATAAGATAGGGCTAGTTTTGGCATTTTCTATGGGATAACATAGAGAGAACAGTTTTATTATCAACTAAAGTTTTGCTTTATACACTAAAATACATTATTTGATCTAATAATATGGGGTAACTTGCATGTTTTTTTTAGAACTTTTAATTTTAATTTTCATGTCTCTCCCTCCCATCCCCCCTCAGTGCCCTCACCCTTTCTCTCTTTCTTCTTTTGCTTTAGGGCGTGTCCTTTAAATTTATTTATCTATTCAAATATCTCATATTGTTTGAAATTGGATTTAACTTCTGGTCTCTGTCATTTGCCTCCTTTTGGACTGTTGCAGGAAATAGTACCAAAACGCATACTACAAATGGAAGAACCCATAAAAAATCGTGATTTTACATCTTTTGCACAATTGGCCTGTGCTGATAGCAACCAGTTTCATGCTGTTTGCCTGGACACATCTCCCCCAATATTTTACTTGAATGACACATCCCATAGGCAAGCAAGTTCAGCTTTAGATTTTTGGTTAACTTGGGGCTCAAGTTTTTTGATCTTGAACTATGGAATTAAAATCTTGAATTTAATACTAAGAAAATAGTTATTTCTCAGGATAATCAGTATGGCCGAAAAATGGAATCAATCAGAAGGGACGCCTCAGGTTTGATTTTCTTTCTACTATTTCTTTTCTGGAAACCTTTGTTACTTGTATTGAGAAACAGATTGGACCAAGATGCCCAGGTCGAATATTTCTTTGTGAATTGTCATTGTTTAGTATTTGATAAAAAAATAAATTCTCGAGCAAGAAAAAAAACAAAGCAAAAAGAGAAAGCAGACCATGGAGGACTGACCTGAGCTATAGACAAAGGACTTGAAATAAATTCCTATTATACCTTTCTAAATTTTAATTTTCCATGTATTAAGAAAAATATAAATCATGATTTGATTGTTTTTATGTGGTACTTCTATGGAAATTTCTCATGAAAGTCCTTTTTGTGATCAAATTTTTGTTTTTTGTTTTGCTGAAGGAGTCACAAAACTCTCTTAACTAAATAACGCAGAATTTGGTTTGACCTTTATGTGATAAAGTGCTTCTCAGCCTTGATTGCATTATACCTTTATTCATTTTATCCAGCAATTCTAACGAAGGTTAACAAAGTTGTATTGTTTATTGAGTGACAATGTCATGTGATTTTAAGACTTTTTACCATCCTTAGACCCATTTGAGCAGTTCCTTGTATGCCTTTTTTTATTTATTTAATGATTTATGCCATTAGACTCTACATATATTATTGTTACCCATATGGCGCAAGACACTTGAGGTTGGGTTCAGCTCTGTGACCCTGTTACTGTCACCAATCGCATTGGTTATTTTGAGTATGTGAATCGGTGTGACTGTCTGAAAATCAAACAGGTGACATATACTTTTGATGCGGGCCCAAATGCAGTACTGATTGCTCGTGATAGAAAGGCTACTACTCTTTTGCTTCAGTGGCTGCTCTTCTACTTCCCTCCAAGTTCAGCTACGGATTTGAACAGGTAATATGTTCTAATGTTACGGCTACGATATAGCATTGTATTTTACAGATTGGTAAGATATCAATGAACTGTCTTAGTGCAAATTTTACAGATTTTCATTTTTGTATGGCAGCCCCAAGGGCAAGTATTCTGATGGTATTTTTTTTTTCCTCTCTCCTTGATTCTTTTGCTTATCTTTCAGTTATGTTCTTGGTGATAAGTCAATTCTAAAAGATGCTGGGATTGAGGGGATAATTGATGTGGAAGGTTTGCCACCACCTCCAGAAATAAAGGGCAGCATTCCAACCCAGAAATACAAGGGGGATGTGAGTTATTTTATCTGCACAAGACCTGGTAGAGGTCCAGTTTTGCTTTCTGACAAAAGTCAGGCTCTTCTCAATCCCCAAAATGGGCTACCTAAGTAAATTTGGAGTGGTTTTTATTCTGATGCTTAATTAATCTCTTCTGCTTTTCAACGTGCTGGAGCACTTTCAATTGGACATCTTAGAGTGTGCCTGTGGTCACTGTAAAATGTCTATCTGAGATGTTCTTTGCGTGTTAGCAGTTTGTTTCCCTTCTTTCATGTAATTTTAATTGTTTCTCCATTTCTGGGAAATTACTTGGGTTTATATGCTCATAGTCCTTTTGACATGGTTACAAGTAAGTCGTTTATTGCGTTGTAAGAATTTCAGCTGTAACTTGGAAAGCTTTTGTATCATCAAAAGGAGCAAAAAGAGAAAATAAAAGAACGATTTTTTCTTTTGGAATTGATCTACTTACGTCTAAGGTCCGTTTGGAATTTGGATTAAATTAAGATCAACTCAGTTTAGTCTAGCTTTAAGTTGAGTCTAATATCTAAATACTTAATTCTTAAATCACTAAATTCATTTCAATTCAAAACCTCTTTATATATAGGATCCATAACCTTTTTCAACTTAAAATTTATTTATATGGAGGACCCATAACTTTTTTCAACTTTTCATAAATACATCTAAATTCATCTTAACATTCAAACATATCTAAACTCATTTTAGGTGGGTTTCACAAAATTTATTTCACCATCTTAATTTACTGTTATTTATAAAAAATTCAACTTAGCTCAACATCCAATCCCAAATGAAGCCTAATTTGCCTTTAAACAGTGATGGACTGCTTTTGGGCCCCAAGGACAGTCTTTGGCCCAGCACCACCTTGTTTATGTTCATTTAATGCCTAATTTGTTGCTCCTCTTCTCTCTTTCACACATCTCATTCTTATCAAAATCAAGGTTTTTCTTTTTTATACCCTGTATAATTTCAAATCTATAACATATATAACTTTCAAAGCAAGAGTTGTTGAACTATAATTTTAAAATGTGTGTTGTGAAATATATTGTGTGGGTATCATTACTCTTCTAAAACTGTATAAATCATTTTTCCTTCATTAAAGATGACTTTGAATTTAATTTAAGTTAGAATAATATGAAAGGTCCAAAAGATTATAAACAAAATTAATAATTAATATTTAATAATTAATAATTTTTTCGTATATCCCACGAGTGTACGACTAGTGTGTACAATCAAGATAGGTCAGTTAGAGCATGCCCAATATATTGCTTGATAAGCTTATTTGGCTCTATAATCTTCCCTTTAATCTTTGCAAACTATGCCAAAGATAACTTCTTCTTTTTTAATGTAAAAAGATCAAGAATAATATTTTATACAATTTTTTAAAAAAACATATTATCTAAACTGCGTAACCAACGTAAAATGATGGCAAAAAAGTAGGTCGTTCCAATGATGAAAAGAGATCATAGATATCAGTTACTAGAAACGAAGGCAATGAGTAAAGAGAACATGAAATATGGCCCATCCAAGCGCAAGTCATGCCGTAATCGAACACTTGTAGTGATCAACATGTTGCCCTTTCAACTTACAGTTAAAATGCTAGCTTCTTCATTTGTTACCCTTCACTGCAAGCTGATTTAATTTTTGGGTTTAATGGCTAAACCGAAGTTTCAACTGACCCAGTACTCCTTGTTCATCTTCCTCTTCTTCAGCATCTTGCTATGCTTCTTTCATGTTGAAGCATCATCGGAGTTGCAGCTTGGACTAGAGGATCATGAGCCGTGGCTCAATGAGGAAGATGAAGAAGTAATTATGGTGCAAAGCAGCCATGCATATGATTCGAGAAAAAGATGTGACTTTTCTGTTGGCAAATGGGTTTATGATCAATCTTATCCTCTCTACGACTCAAACTGCCCATATCTTAGTACTGCTGTGACTTGTCAAAAGAATGGACGGCCGGATTCTGACTATGAGAAGTGGAAGTGGAAGCCCCAAGGCTGTTCTATTCCAAGGTACATGCAAATTTTTAAAAAAAAAAACAGAGAGAATTATTTGCTAGTTCTCACAGTATATGAATGAAATCCGAAAAGGGTTTGTGATATGCACAAATGTTGAGATCAATATTGGAATCTGGTATTTAATTCGATCTTGATGTTCAGTGTGATGTTGAACTGACAACTTCAAATATGCTGGACATTAATGTTGCTGCTGATCCTAGTCTGAAGAATGTGCAGTCTGAACCTGTTGAACCTTAAGCTAAAGCAACATGCACTAATGCTTTGCCTCCATGGTACAGGTTTGATGCGTTGGATTTTCTTGGAAGGATGAGAAAGAAGAGAATAATGCTGGTAGGAGATTCTATAATGAGGAATCAATGGGAATCTCTTGTTTGCTTGGTGCAAGGAGTTATTCCAAATGGTGGGAAAAGGGTGATGTACAGTGGTCCTTCCATGGCCTTCCATGCTATGGTAATAATTATATAAGTCAAACTTTTTTGAGACAGCAATTAATTAGTTATAACTCAAATTAACTTAAGAACAATTATAATCTGAATTCCCATACAGGATTTTGAGACATCAATTGAATTTTCTTGGGCACCACTCCTAGTGGAATTGAAGAATGGTCCAGAAAACAAGAGAATCTTGCATTTGGATCTGATCCAAGAGAATGCAAAGTATTGGAGAAATGTTGATATTCTTGTTTTTGATTCAGCTCACTGGTGGACTCATTCTGATCAATGGAGCTCGTAAGACAGATTTTGCAGTATTTTTTCCTGTTCTTACTACAGAATACTCTTTCTCCATGTTATTGATGTCTGTTGGTAATGCTACTAGAGAAAATAAGAACTCATGATTCTAACTGAGGGTTATAAATAGGTGGGACTATTTCATGGAGGGAAATAATCTATTGAAAAGTATGAATCCAATGGTTGCATACCAGAAAGGACTCACAACATGGTCTAAATGGGTAGATTCAAATCTTGACCCTCGCAAAACCCGAGTCATTTTTCGGAGCATGTCACCTAGACATAACAGGTACAATGAAACTTCAAGTCATTTTTTCATTTTTTCTTAGAAGTCATTTTAATTAGACATTTCTGCTTTTTTCTGGCAGAGAAAATGGATGGAAATGCTATAACCAAAAGCGGCCTCTAGCTTTTTTTAGCCACCAACATGTTCCTGAACAGTTGCTAGTGTTACAAGGGGTGTTGAGAAGGATGAGATTTCCAGTTTATCTGCAAGATATTACAACTATGACAGCTCTTCGAAGAGATGGACATCCTTCTGTGTACGGAAGGGCAATGGCCCAAGAAGAGAAGCAGCATCCAAGGGACTTTTCCTCTGACTGCAGCCATTGGTGTCTCCCTGGGGTGCCTGATATCTGGAATGAGATGTTGAGTGCCATGCTCAAACAATGAACTTGTAAGAAAAGCTAGGTAAAGTTGTTAGAATCACTATTCTGCATAATTCAGGTTTGTTTAGAAGCCTGTCATGGTTTATCATGGTACTGTGTCTTGTGATGTTTTATGGCATTGTGTGTTATGAGATGGAACAATGCCATATTAGTTTGTGATATGAGTCTAATTTCCAAAAGATATTGAATCTGTGTTTATGGAGTTTGGCTTACATCCAGTGAAAAAATGACCAGATGTTTTTATTTTATTTTATAAGTAAGCAAATTTATTGATTGAAGAATTAGGTAAAGCCCGATACAAATACAAGAAGTCTATATGCCCTAATTAAGAGGGTGCAAAAGAGACAAGAAAGTCATGTGGGTCAATGCCGTTGAAATCAACAGCAATGGCCCAAGTACATAAAGTGCTGTAAAATAAAGCTATAAGTTCTCCTAGCGATCTATCTATCCTCGAACGTCCTCGCATTACGCTTCTGCCACAAACACCGCATGATGCATATATGGATCATTTTCCAAACTGCTTTAATCTGGTACATACCTCTTATGTTTGTCCAGCTAGCTAGCACTACCACTACAGTCTCCGGCATAACCCAAGCCAGCTCTACTCTACCGATCACCTCATTCCACAACAAATGACCGGATGTGTTTTGTTATGCAAACTAACAAACAAGATTAATTGAGGTGAATAAATGAGTAGAACTCATCCGTTCACATTTTAACAGGATACGTCTAGTGACTTTTTCACTAAATGTACGCTCTATTTTGAAAGTACTAAAAAGTCATATAAATAATTGTCTACAAACTATGACCTTCCAGAAAAGGTTTCATACCAAAAAGAAACAAAGAGAAAAAACAAATAAGTTAGAAATAAAAATTTGTCAAGGTTATTACTTTAAGGTCTGGTTTAAATATAAAAAGTGTTTTATCTTATCTCATCATTACATTTTTATTAAATTTTTACATAAAATATAATAAAAAATTCAATTTTTTCAAATTCTAAAATAATAATAATATTAAATAATAATATTATAATAATATTTTATTCAAATTTTAACTTTTATCTTAATTCAACTCAATTCACTATCCAAATTATCCAAACACACCTAAGAATAGGAGGGTGTATTTTGGAGCATATGATATCAGCTACCTAACTTTGGAAAAAAATAATAATAAAGGAGATAGAAATATCATTAGTAGTGGGTCATTTTGGAATCAAAATCATCAGCATTCACTTTTTACTTGCTGCATACGTCACTTACATTCCAGGTACCTAACTCAGTGCATGCGAGAATAATTGTTTGTTATGGCTTGGAACGTGTTGAAAACTACGGCAAGAGAATTGATTATCAGCAGAGCTTTTTAGAGCCATGACCTGCTCTGAAATGATGATGTCTGCCTGGTGATTGATTACTATTACTTTTCCTTTATTTTCCCAATCTGAGAAAATAATCTTTAGTTAATACAGAAGGAAAATCATCTTTCAATTATGGTAGATTTTTTTAAACAAAAAATTTTCACAAATTTTTACTATTCACTCACACTCTATATTCTATCTTTTTTATTAATTTTTTTATCAAATATTTTTTATATGAATAATGAATAAAAAATTTGAAATAGTTTAAAAAAAAATTCAAAAATGTGAAGTGTAAAGTATGGATGAATAGTAAGAGGTTGTGTAACAATTAAAACCCAGAGCATCAATTTAGGTAAAAACAAAACAGTATTAGACAAAGAAAAGGAACATAATAGAAGGTACTGAAAATCATAGCTTTTTTGGGACGTGGTTCTGATTTTAAACTAGAAAAAAAATTGAAAAAACAAAGCTTTTACCCGACAATGTTTGCTAGTGATATTAAGAATACTAATCAATATATTAGAGTTTTAGTTATTTATTTAGTTTTAATGCTAAGAATCCTTTTCATGGTAACTATACAAAAGCCTCCCAAAATGCGATTAAAGATCCATAGACCAGATTCTTGAGCAGGGGACTTTTATAGCTCATGCATGATTTGATAAAAGGACCATTTGCAGCCATACACTGGTGCTTCCAGGTATTAATAGCTATCTATATCTGTTTCTGGCCTTCGGAGATAATAACGTAGACAATTCACCAACACCTGTGCATATTCAAAAAGATGTAACGAGGAGATGGGCGAAGCTATCTGATAAAGATTGTTAATGCTAAAATGACTTTAAAAATGGTCTGCCTCAAAGAGTCTTTCACAATATATGGAAGTCAAATGACCAATGAATCAAGCATTTGCTCTATATAAGCTGGGGAACTCACCTGAGACAAGGAACTGTTTAACGCTGCGCCTCTGTAGCTGACATGAAACTTATCTTTGGCTACCAGTCCCTGTCAGATGAGAGATGAGAACTTGATCAGAACAAATGTATGTGCGTAGTTACATGTTTGTGTGTGTGTGTGTGTGTGAGAGAGAGAGAGAGAGAGAGAGAGAGAGAGAGCACATACTTCTGTATCAATTTCTGCTGACTCCACCTCAATGTTAATATCAGCAATAATTCTGATGATTTCTACCAGTAATCCCGGTCTATCTGCTGTTTCTATACATAGTAAGCTGTAAATTGTGAAGCAAAATGCACAACTAAGATGATACATAAATGCCCCTTTCTTTGCAAATATTTTCAAACTCAGATTGCAATCTCCCAGCAGGGTAGGTCGTGCAAATGTAGTGCCAGAAGTAAAAACATAAAAAATGAGAAATAAATTTTAAGCTACAAGACAACTCAATCACAAGTAGCAAACCTCCTCTTGGGTCCATCTTCCTTCACTTGTATATGAGTTGCAATATCAACATCAAGCTGCATGCAAAATCACAAAGTCCATTTCAACTCTATAATGTTACAAATAGCGCAAGAAATGGATTGAACTAAGTAGAACATAGCCGTGAAATCTCCCCAATGTATTACCAATATTCAATTATTGATTACATCCTAACCATGGCACAACATGGAAAATGAAGAGATCATTCAATCAACAGGCCAGTAATGTGCTATAGACATTTCAAATGCCAGATTAACTTGTTCAGAGATGGTTCTTTCTTGAGAAAGGCTGGTAGTACCTAAGAATAGACATATGTACTCATATATGTAGAGCAAGACGGCCACAGGCAGGTGGAGTACGACAAGGAAATGAAGTTGAAACAACAAAGCTAAAAGAGCAATCAGCACATCACCTTCTCCTCTGGAGCTTTTATTCCAAAAGCTTCACCCATTGCAAGTTGCACGCTAGATTCCTGCAAGAAATTAAGGAGGAAGGATGACATTTGCAGATGACAAAAATCATCTTTGTAAGAAATGTAAGATAAATGGGATCAAACTTTCTCCAACTTGGATCCTAAAAACTGAAACAAAACTTAAATAGAGTATATTCAGCATACTCACTGGATGATACTTCAAAAGATTGTTAATGATGGTCAGTCGGATTCTCTCTAACATATCAGGATCTTCGACTTTTCGGCCTGTGTCTCTAGCACAACCAAATTCAATCTGTAAATGTCAAAACTAGCAGTAAAACAAGTAACAGCTGGTAATTAGAACACTGGGCTAACGCTATATTTTCTAAAATTATGATATCCAGTGTTGGAAGCATCAATGGGTTAGAAATATATTTAAAGCAACTTATTAAATTTCAGTTTTTTATTCTCCTTCTAGGTTGATGCAAACACAACAAAAACCATCTCGCTTAAAGTCTTATAAGAGAAACAACAAGAAGACAGCGCAACTAGTTTTAACACTATCAGCTTCAATATTAGGGGTTTCTTAGAAGCTTATATCTTCAAAATCAGCTACAACCAGACGTGAGAGGTGTCTGGCAAGAATTTATCAAGAAAAAAGAGTTTCTCATCTTGCTGTCTACAACCAGTGGTTTATACACTGCCCTAAAATTTTTGCATAGACATTTTGGAGTCATTTAGCCATATAAAGCCATGTGGAAATAAAGCATGTTGGAATAATTGTTCAGAGCAGAATAACATGAGCAATTTTTCAATGGCTTTTAGTTAAACTTCAAGCATTTTCCTTTCTTAAAACTAAAAACACTGGCCTGCTTGACTAAAATTTTAATGTATAGGGTGAACTCTATGAAAGCACCATTAAGGAGATGCCAAAGGAATTACTTACAATAGTGTGATGAAAAAATTTGTTTGTTTGACTGATCCCTCAGTGGAAACTGTTCCCTTCGACACATCCAGTCCCAAATCTTTCAATGCATTCATCTGCCCTAGCATAATAAACCAAGGCAGGTCATTAGCTTTAATCCTGTTGAAGAATACACTAGCACAAAAATAATCATAAAATAGAAACAAATTGCTCAGCTCTGACCTTCCACAAGGCCTTTTTACCTTAATAATCAATACCACTGTAAATAATTGTTCATAACTAAATAGAATGAAAAGGACAACAAAAGTATACAAGCAGTGCAATATAGGTCCCCTAAGGTTACAAATTAAAGTGTAAAAAAATCCGAAGAATCCATTGGGGATTCTGAATTACTCAGTAAGAATAGCAATCAGTGGTCAGAGTGATGTGTTTTCGCCAATAATTCCAAGCAAGTGTACCTATTCTAGCGACACATTAAGCTGTGGAACTCTAGAATCATATATGGACCAATTTGAGAATCACACTATTGTAAGCATCAATTGAGAATCACATAACGTTTTCAGAAGTTTTCTAAAAACTTTAGCTTAAGAAAAATTTTCTTTATGAAGGGAGTACCTCAAATGGGGGTTCAATGTACAAGAATACAGAAAATCACGATGTATTTAATCCTATACAAATGTTTCCTACAGAGGGGTGAATGCCATTACTTGCTATTAGCACTTTACCGTGTCAATGAGAGCTCCTAGGCGATCTCCAAAGCTGAGCTGTACAATTGTTGCATCAGAATCTGAATCTTGATCTATCAGAACTATTGGCATAGGGATATAATCAGCATCTTGATCAGACTTCTGCATTTGCTGTAATCCCATTAATTCTTTGGCGCTTTATTTTTTGTAAGGAAAAACTTTCGCCAATTTTGTGCCTTTCTCACAATTTAAATATCAAATCAACATCCAACTCCCACAAATTGCATACAATAAAAAGAATGCATAAAGATCAGAAATCAAAATCATAGATTATATATATTTCGGTCCAGACAAGCCTGTTCCAAGTAACATTTAGTCCAATTTCAAATGCTTAAAAGGAAACAATGATTGGGAATAAGCACATGTCGTACCAAAGTACTTGTCATTTAGCCCGTTTGGGGTTACGTTAGAAGGCTTAAAAGTGCTTAAATAGTCTTAAAAACTCTTTAATGATAAAATAAGGTTATTTGGGTGGTACATGTTTTGTGCTTTTCCTCAAACATGCTTTTCCGGATAATGAGGAATGTAGTTACAATTTTAAAGGAAACTGTCAATGATGAAAATAGCCATACAATTTTCAGATAATAACCATTTTGCCCTTTGGTCTTATTCCTCTCTCTTCCCTTTGAGTCTAAAATGGTGCTGTTTCCAGACTGACCCAACCCATTTTTTCCCACAAAACATGAAAATTGTTTCCCTCCCCCCCCCCGGGATCATAAATTGGTTTGCATTTTGACTTCCCGGGCCTTCCTCTCTTCACTAAAAAATCAAATGATCTTTTATGTCATTTCCACCTCAAAAAGTACTTTTTTAATTTATTTCCAAACAAATGTAACATATTTGAAAGTGCTTTAGACATGTTTTTTTTTTTTTAAATAAGTAATAAGAAATTTTATTGATATAAAGATAAGCGTAAGCCAGGTACATTGCAAGTATATATGGAAAACACCGCTTTACTGTTACAAGGAAATCATGGAAGCCGAGACCATTAAAATCTAAAGCAGTGGCCCACATAAATAAAGTCTTCCATAAAGACCATTAGACATATGGTTACTAAACAGTAAATAACTTTTTAATAGTAGAGTTTATTACTTTAAGCTCTACAACTATAAGCCTTAAGCTAAGAGCTACATTACCCACCGCAATCCTAAACATGCACTTAAGAGGGAAGTAGAAAGGTTACAATTACATGCAAAATTTCCAAAGTTGAATATATCCACATTCAAATTCATTTCAGCCATGGATCTAAAAAGCACAAATCAAGTAATGTTGTTCAATGTAAAACCTCACCCCCCCCCCCCCCCCCCCCCCCAAAAAAAAAATGGCTATCATACATCTCATCTAGTGATGCAACTAATCAAGATATCTTTCGAGAACTACAGATGAATTAGAGATTCGTAATTTTCAAACTGAATCACAAACCAGTCTTTAAAGCAAAAATCTGCATTCACTATCTTCAGTGGAACTACTGTTAGAACCACAGCATTCATGATAATGAGTTTTTTTGTTAATCCTCAATTGTACTAAAAACAAGGGAAACAAATATCATATTAGGTTGAAAGAATCATGTCACTGACCAATGAGGTTGAATCAACTGCATTCAAACCATCGGTAGATGCATGCAAAATGTTCCTGCACAACAACACGAGCAATATTAGACAACAAATGATTCGGGGTTATCCTCTTAGCAATATTAAAGTGAATGATTGAAAAACTAGTACAATGATTGACAGAGTCACAAACCACAAGTACGACTACAAAAAAAGATCAGTGAACAAGATAAACCAAATGACATGAACAAGTTTTCTTCGTATTTAGCCATCCAGAATGGTAACGTGATTGTAACAGAAGGGAAAAAAATATTTCAGCTGCCTCATTAGCCCCAGTAAGTACCACATTCCGTGATCACTTTTATTCGTGAAAATAAACAGTAGCGTGAAACAAGACAAATTCAAAGAAGATAAAGTTT
This sequence comes from Cyclocarya paliurus, assembly GCA_029856935.1. Lineage (NCBI taxonomy): Eukaryota > Viridiplantae > Streptophyta > Magnoliopsida > Fagales > Juglandaceae > Cyclocarya > Cyclocarya paliurus. The sequence continues at coordinate 21,661,629 of CM056958.1, forward strand.
ATACTACACAAAAGAAATTGTCAACAAAACATTGGCTGTTTACACATAAGCCAAAAAAAGTACGATTTTTTTTCTAGTGAGTTTTAAGTAATAGTAATGAGCTCGGTGGAGCTGGTCTTGAATTCCTCCTTGAGGTAAAAATCAAAGATTTAAAAGTCAACGCTTCTGGTCGCTATAATCTTTTTTTCTTTTCCAAATAGGTAGCCTACAAATTACTTCACTCAACTAAGACTAAACAAAATATCCAGCAGTTGACTCGACTTCCATTTTCTCGAAAAGACTAGAACACAAACCTTGAAATCCTTGTGTAATCCTCGGACAATCAATTAGCATCCAGCACAATAAAGAGTCCTTTTATATTACTCTATCAACAAAAAGCTTCAAGATCCATGATTTTTTTTTTTTAAAACTTATCAACAAAAAAGAAAAGATCCATGACAAGAGTACAATAATCCTGTTTCGCTGCGGAGAAAAGAGAGATATCCAAGAACTTGAAAAAAGTTAAAAAAAAAAGAATCCATAAGTTATCATCTGAAGAAATTCAATGCAGGTTCACTCTTGCTGGGGAGATATATTGATAATTCCAAAAGACAGAGTTCCCGATTTCAATTTTTCGTGTGCATCAAACATTTTTTTCTTTCTTTATGATTTTTTTTGTATCGATAAAGGGAACATTTTCTTGCAAATGAAAAATTCGGAGGCCTTGTCTTACTTCTTTCTTGAGAGAGCAAGTCCAAGTTGAGTGCTCCTGTAGCGAACTGGGAAAAAGGAGAGTGACTCGTAGGGAGAGAGTTGTGGAGCGAAATCGAGATCAGATACCCTAGATCGACGGAGGCCAGAGGAAGAGACGAAGAAGGCGGTGTTTGCGAGAGCCATGCGAATGATGGATTGGCAGTGTCGTCGCTGCGAAAATTGCGGCAGTATTAGTGTAGGATTTTGTATGTGTATCTCCAAAGGAGTAAGTTTCGGTTTGTTGTCATAAATAATCATATTTATAATATTTTAATTTTAAATATTATTTCAATAAACTAGATAATTTAAAGTTTTAGAAATGAATATTTTTATTTGAATATCTTTAAATAACTGATATAATTTAATTTAAAAAATAAATTTAAAATTTAAATCTTATAAATTAAATTATATTATAAAAATAAAAGAACAGTTAGAGACATAAAAAAAATTATATAAAATAAATTTATAAACTGATGTGGCTTTATGAAGTCCGTTAGATCTACTTTAAATAAAATTGATTTTACATTCTGACGTACCATATTAAGTTACATCAATTTATGAATTTATTTAAATGTAATCTCTTTATAAATAAAATATTTTCTTATATATAATGTGTAGTATATAAGCTTTCAAATTACACTATTCAAAATATAAAAATAATCAACATTGATTAAACCTGACAATTTTTTTGTCCATATGATTGTGTTGTGGGGTCCGTAGTTTAACAAGATAAAAGATTTAAAACAAAAAAAAGAAATCTCCCCGTCAAAATATAAATAACTCCTGATTGAGCAATGACATCTTCGTTAGGCTGGACACTGATTGGGTAATGTTCAAGAAGATTACGGATCTTTTGGCTTGTTGGAATGGAATACGGAAATTGTCAAGTAGCGGCTGGCCTTCTATGTCTTATATGAAGGAGAGCAATGGAGGTTGTTTTCAAAGAGAGAATGCTCATTGGGGAATTAGAGACTTTTTTCCATTCTTTGTTACTTTGGGCTAAGAATATTTTTTTTTATTCTTTGTTAATTTGGGCTAAGGCTATTGTGTTAGAGGGGTCAACTTTAATGACTTTTATGTTTCTTTTTCTAGTTAGTAGTTTGTAATTAGGTAATTACTTCTTGTATAGTGTCGGTGTACTTGAGTTTTGCCTAACTATGATGATCAATAAATTTTTATTTATAAAAAATATAAATAACTCTGATTGAGCAATAATACATGTAAAATCTTTTTTATTTTTTATTTTTATAGAATCGTATTTTAAATAAATGGTATTTTATATAAAAGCATGTTATTTTATAAAAATACTCATCATTTAAAACAGAATTATATAAAGAATTATGAAAAAGAATGTCTGTGTATCATTTTCCAGATGAGGACTGAGGAACAACCGGCATGCTCGAGAAAGAATCTATATATGATTAAGAGATGTGGTGCAGCACAGCAAAGGAATCTGTTTCAAGCAGGATTGATGGGAAAGCCTTTTTAAGCACGAAAACATCGATGTCAATGGCTTTCCAATGGCCATTGTCTTCTGCCTCAGCAATAGTAGGAATTAAAACATTAGCATCTCTTACTATTCATAAGTAAAATCAGCTCTTCTACAGTTCTGAAGATAAAATCTACATTTGGAAGATGAAGACCCTTGTGATAATCCTCGCTGTTAAACTCACTCCTCTTTAATGTTCTCTTGTAACTCTCAGTGGCTGATCTTGGGTGTCCTCTTGCAATTGCTACCTGTGAATCCATTGAAGGTTGTTATCGGCCAAGGAAACATGCTCTTTTATTCAAGGGGAAAAAAAATACAAATAGTCATCCCATCCTTCCCTAGACTGCATTAGCCAACATTCTTTTCGTGGGACATGCATACTTGTAAGAACTTGAAATAATCAGGTATGCAGAATTTCAATCCTTCATGGAAAATGTGGAATTTTAGTTCATAAATCAAAGTTTCAGCCTCTTTTGACATACATACAGTTCGATAAATACAGCTTTGAATGCATGTCTCACTCTGATGAAAATTTATCATGCATGTCAGCTTTTCATGTCATGTTGTCCCACTACTGCATTGTTACAGCATACTGAGCCAAGATTTCAATGAAGGATATAAGCTAAAACATGAAAGAAAACTAACCCAATGTCCTTTTCCCAGCTCAAAAAGCCAAAATTTCCACTCCCTCACATCCTCCCTGTTAATTTTAACAGATATGCTCTTCCATCTGGTGTTATGAAACTCCACTTTGTCCAACCCATATGCCAGTCCGCTCCCTATGGCCTTGACATATGCTTCTTTCAAACACCAATATCTGCAAAAGAAAATATAAACTGATCAGAGGTTCAAATCTTGCATCATCCTACATTTCCGCTCAACAGTTACAAATATTATCAGGCAGGCAGCCATTAGGAACGATAAGAGAAAACCAAAAACAAAAGTGGAATCAATCACACATGACAAAGGTTTAGGCGGTTTGGCAACGTGTCTATGTCTATGGAGCTGCAGAGGATTTTATTTCAGATGACAATCAAAGATACAATGTGGCGACCGTACAAGGGTATTGTACAATATACAGTAAACCCTAAACAGCAGGTCAGGTCGGATCAAGAGCCAAACGGGTCAAAAAGGCTCATTGAAAATCCACCAAAAAATGCAATGGATCCTTGTTGGGTTGGGTCATCAACCGGGTCTTCATAAACAGAACCGTGCTCAACACAAAGAGGCCTAACCAATATGCTATTAATAGAACGATTAAACTTGGTCAGATTTTGTTTTGGAAGGGGCCTCAATTTTGTAGCCACTGGCTAAGTAGGGTGGTCCAAACTGTATGCCATTTCAGCATTTTGGTGGCTACTCCCATGGTAACCAAGAAAGTAGGAAAGGTAAAAGCCTTTACATGGAAATTATGCACATACATGGAACAGTCCTTTTGTATAGGATTGGAAGCTATTTTTTTTTTCTCCCTTTTCATATGTTTTCTCCACAGTAGAACGGACAACAGATGTAGCTGATCACAGTTTGGGGCTTGTCAATTTACTGGAGTTGTACAAGATGTGTAAGGTAGTAGTTTTGATGGAAAATTCATGGAAACTATTTTGAGTGCCCAAATGCTAAGAAAATATATTCAATTGCATGCATTCTGATTGATAGAACAGAACCCTAACCATACCTGTAAAACTCAACCAAAATATCATCAGATGAGCCAGCATTGACTATATTATCCCATTCCAAATGTGAAAAGTATGAGGAGAAGTTTTGAACGAAGTCTAAAGCTGTCTCCTTCGGGGGAATGACACAAGAGACAATATCCAACCCTACAAGGCACAAAGGTTCAGATGCTATAGCCACAAAGTCGCCATGATGGGATACATTGAAATTAAAATTGGGAAATTCCAAGCCAACTTTATCATATTCCTGTAAAAATAAAAAAGAGAGAAAAGAATAGCATAAATAGGATAGTAAATACTAAATACAATTATGGTGCTGGAGTGCAAGCAAGCAAAAAGAGCTACAAGAAGTGTGCCTGGAGAAAAGTAATGATGCCTAATCAATCACAAAATTTGGTAACATGATAAGTACCACATACGCATGAGCGTGTTCACATATACAAACACCCAATTAAATGGAAAAGAAAAATAAAATAAAATTTGTTAACTTTAGTTATACCAGGTATGGCTTGCCCTCCACAGTGCGATTTATGGTGATTTTATCAAATGGGATTCCCAGCAATTCATGTACAAGAGCATATTGAAGGAATCTGCTCACAAGTGCCCGTTTTCTGTCCTCCATTCTTATAAATCTACAAATATGCAGGCACATTTAAAGGTCATGAAATAACTGAACAAAACTGACCCCTATATTGAACTGATAGGAAGATCATACTTGAAGATAGTTGAAGCACGCAATTTATATATCTATCACATGTTTGATTGCGGACAAAAAAAGGAAAGATGCAAAGTCATTTCTTGAATAAAATTTCCCCAGTAACCAAACAGAGCTTTAGTCCATAATTATGAACACAAATTCTGATTGAAGGACGGAAATTGAGGTAAGTACGAGTTTCGAAGACAACTCGTTTGATCACTGAGAAAAGGCAGAACGTAGAACACCTATAATCACTGAACACTGAACAATTTCACACCTCCAATTGACTTGGCCTGATGCATATTCTTGTTCTAGTTTCTCGGCAACCAAACAGAGAGTGAAAGAGAGAAGAGGAAAGGGAAGCTAACCTGGTGATGGAGAAGTGTTCATGTTGAGGAAGGAGAGAGAGGGCAGAGGAGAAGTCGTGGGGAGATGGTTCCCACTTCGATATGTCTACTACCCATCTCTGTACGCCCCTCTCCATAAAATTTGTTACCCAGAAAAGCAAAGCTTAGCTACCTCTCTTTAAACATATGATGAACTGCGGACTAACATAACTATCGTCGATTGCTGCCGTCCTTTGATGAGTCCAACGTAGAGAGCCAACTTCGGCAATGGCGTCAGATTCCGCTCTACAGTCCGGTCGCCTATTACTAGGAGACAAAGAAACCAAGTTGAGAGGGCATAAGCCTTGACCAGCGCACGAGGGTCTTCTATTGTTAACAGATAAGTATTTGTAATTTTAAAATATTTAATTATTACGTATTTTTAAATATGAGATTCACGTAAAACGAAAAAAAAAATTTAATAATAAATTTTATTTTTTTTAAATAAAAAATTTACGACACTTACCTAATTTACGGTTGTATTTAATATTATTCTAATTCTAATTAGACTCTTCCTCACCGTAATCACTGCAATGAACAATCTCTATATATTATACTACATTAAAAATGTAACACATTAAGATTAGAATTGCTGATTAGGATTTGGTTTCTTCTTTTTTCGCTCTCTACTTTTTTTTTGTACTCAAAAGTAAATTTTATTTATTAATTAACAATGGAGATCAAAACAATCGTCGCAAAAATTATACTATCCGTCTTTTTAAATAAATATGATAATAGTTGAAGGAAAGATCACATTTAAAGTCACTAGGGCTCCAAAATGATACAAATTCTCTCACGAGAGGAGTATACGCCATATGTAATCTAGTCCATTATCACAACCAAATGAAGCAAACGAAACACCTTGGTTTTCTTTTAATAAGAGGATTGGATATAAGACGTGATTTCTCTTGACATCCTCATGATACGGCTATAAATAATAAATATTTTAGTTACAAAGAAATTATATAAAATTAAAATTATAAATTGATATAATTTAATGTGATACGTTATATTGTAAAGTTATTTTTATTATAAAGTATATCTAACGAATCACATGAGATCACATCAATTTGTATATTTATTTTTATATAATTTTTTTTTATTAATACAAATTAAACAGCATAACATTCTTTAGGACTCATTTAGATAGTACGATGAGATGCTTTTAAATGAATTGAATAAAATATTGTTAAACTATTTTTTAATATTATTATAATTTTGAGATTTGAAAATATTGAATTATTTATTATATTTTGTGTGAAAATTTAAAAAAAATTATAATGATAAGATGAGATGAGATGATTTGTGTATCCAAACGAGCCCCAATTTAAATGTTTAATCTATAAATTGACATTGATAAATTTGATATGTTTGATCTCTTTTGTAGTAAAATAGATTTATAATATGATTTACTATAATAAAAATTCACATTAATTTGTGATCTTATTTTTGTAAAAAAAAGTTTATAGATCAAAATTCTTCATTTTTTAACTTAATACATACATTATTTGTTAATTGAAATTTAAATATTCCTAAAATTTGTTTTTTTTTTCCAAGGAGTTGGCTATGGTGATTTTGTGTATATTTGGATGTCATTTAAAAAAAAATGAAAACTTGAAAAACTCTTAGAAATTTATTTTATTAAAATTTAGTGAAAGTGATCAAATTAATTAAAAATATATTTGGAAAATCAAGAAAATTTCAAGAAATATTTGTTGTTGGTAAGTGCGGTAGTGCGGTCAATCTCGACAATCGACGTGAAAGCGTAAATAGCGAAGGCTGCAATACCATCGCCGGGAAAGTGATCGGAAGGTTCGTTTCTCTCCTGCACACAAGGACGTCTGAAGTTAACTTGTTTGCTGTCTTTAAAGTCGGAGTTATTTAGGTTACATAGCCTCTTACACTGTCTTGTTCAGCTTCTCTGCTGATCAGGAGTACAGCTCTCAAAAACCCAGATGAAAAATTCCTAAACATTCGCGTACCGTAGAAACCCTTTTGATTTGGAGATTTGGTGAATTTCTCATTTTGTTCTCATATTGTAGCTTTAGATAGAAGCTGGGTTTTGAGTCTGTCGATTGAGAATATATCTGAAGAATTTATGATCTCTGGTTACCCATTTCAATCAGGGATTTAAGGTTCTTGTTTTTGTTTTTGTTTCAGAACTTCAGTTTTGGGTAAAGAAAATATGGGTGTGGGTATCTCATTTCTTATAGGAGTGAAGGCGGCAGTGATGTTCCTGTTCTTTGCATCGCTTAAAAGCTTTGGTTTCACGTTGTTATCAATACCTTTCTTGTATGCGTCGTTGATATCCTTGTTAGTTTCTATCGCTTCACACACATCTATCAATCTTCCGATGCTCTTGGGCAAGAACTCAGATGGGAGCTTCCCCATTTGGTCCATAATTATGTTCAGCCCGTACTTGTACTTTGTTCGAGCTTTTTCGGCATTGCGGAGATTGAGTAGCGGGGAAGCTTCATACAGTGAAGTTTCCGAAGGTTTTTATGTTGGCGGATGGCCTCATTCCCTTGATAAATTGCCGCCTGGTAACCCTGCTATCATTGATTGTACTTGTGAATTGCCAAGAAAACTGGAATTCTCGGGGCATGCTTATTTGTGTGTCCCAACTTGGGATACGAGAGCTCCTAAGCCGTCTGAGATCGAATCAGCTGTTCAGTGGGCTTGTCGAAAGAGAGCTCAAAATAGGCCCGTGTTCATCCACTGTGCATATGGTATGTTACTGAACTTTAAGCCATTTTATTAAATTTCATGCATTGGAAGTGGAACGTTCCTGCTTTGTAGTGTATATTACTGATTATTGTTGGCGTAAGTGAGATTACTTTGAAACATTGATGATTCGACTTGGTGAGTGCATTAGGGTCTAATGCACTCACCAAGTCAGCAAACCAATCGCTTTTGAAAAAACATTAAATGGAAATAAGTGAGAGTACTGATAAGTAACAGTGTTCTCAAATATAAGGCTTCTTGTATATGGTGTTTCCATGTTTCTATATATTTGTAAATTGACTTTAATGTTTTTTGCAGTGATGTAATTATTAAAATCATTGTGGTTTACTCACAGCCAGCAATGAATACCTTATATCCTGGCAGTGCATAATAGTCATAGGCCATCACGTCTTCTGTATTTGTATAATCAAAACCTGTGTATATTTCCCCTTCCCTTTTGGAAATTGTTGCTTGAATCCAATCACTCATAATTTATGTTATCATTTTTCTTTGTTGCATATGAACCAGATATCTCGATCTTGGTTCTGGTCTGACATCTTGCCTTCAATTAGCTATCTCCAAATTTGTTTTGCATCTTTTATTTCTGTACTTTTTTTTATAAGCAAATCTTCTATTTCTATATCAATCCCTCTTTTTTGTCATGTTTTATCGTGACATATTAAGTTTAGCCACACTTGCATCATAAGCATTTCTGTTTGTCACCTAGGTTATTTTGTATTAGATCCATGAGGATGGCGAAACATACAGCTATCTACGCATATATGTGCTTATCACAATTACCCTTATAAGGTTATTGCTTTATATTTTTTAATACAGAAAGAAGTATTATGTTTCAACATAGACTGACCTCTAGAAGACTGCATGCCACAAAGGCAGACATTGGGACATGGCTGTGCATTTATGAGTTTTCAAGTTGGTAAATTTGAGCATGTGTATTTAAAAAATGAATCTATCTTTTGTGAAAGTCTCAAGCTCCACTTTTTGAATGATTTATTGTACAATATATCATGGTCATACAAATCGAGGCTACATGGTTCTCATCCCCTCACCTGTAATTCTGTTTTTACTAAACTTGACTCAATACACTCATCTTTCTCCTACTTGGCTTAAAACCTTCGGCCTTTATATATCCCTTCATAGACCCAACTCAAAGTTACCTACCTCCCTGTCTAGAGCACAGCAAAAGGAAATGGTCGTGACTCATTTCTACTGCTGTTTTTTTAAAGTGGTTGATAGGTGTGCTACGAAAATATAGCCAATATGTTGCGATATATTGGTATTAGTCATAAGTATTGACATATCATTTAATACCTTATTGGTTGATTTAGCATATTACGAAAATTGGAAACATTGTAGAAAGTTATGAAAGTTATCAAAAAGAAAAAAGAATGAAATATGTCAGATTCACCATTCACTATATCAGAACTTTATCAGAAAACCAAACCCCTTCATTGCTGATATTTTTAAAATTTAAAAGGGGTGAGGGGATACTAGAGGAACTAAGTAATTGGACCCATGTTAAAGTGCTGGAACTAATCTTCATGCATCAACTTCCACATGGGAGACAGACAGTAACCAGACTTCGAAAGTTCTGTAGATGACTGCTTACCAAGAATGGAAGTAATTTCTTTTGCTGGAATGCCATGTGGAGTAGGTAAAGACAAAGTAGTGATGTCCCCTACAATGGGAAATGACATAAATTTTCAGTTGAGTGGAGAGAAATAGAAGATTTATTGGAAATAGGAAATGTCAAATGAGATCATTTTTTTCTTTTCTAAAATGTTGGACGGGGTGGAAATTGTCTTCTGCCTCACCCCCCCCCCCCCCCAACCCCAAAAAAAAAGAACAAAAAAATTGCAGGGTTTTATTTCGTGTAGGTTGCAGAAGACTTCATTTGTAGGATGTTGATCATGAGTGGTGATTCTCTTTTTTACTACTATATTCCATTAGTTGATTGTAATTGGTTTTAATGGCCTCAAAATCTGACTTCCTTGTGCACTAGTCACTCATGTTTAGTGGATGCTCTTGTATATGTTCCGTGCTCTTGGGCTATGCCTATCTATATCATCAATAAAAATTTTGTTTACTGATCACAAAAAATATTTCATTAGTAGGATTCCCTTTGAGAATTAGGTATAACAACTGAATCAATTTGTTATGCAAAGGTTTGAAATTGATAGGTAAGGGTACCAAGAATGCCCCAGCCCGAGTAGAGAGTGAAGGAGGCATTTTGCTTAATGGAGAACAGAGGCATAGATACAAAATTATGAATTAGCATTGCCATCAGTAGTCATAAGTGATTTATATTGTTGATGAGATCTGTTGTTAATGTTTTCCTGTTCCTTTTTTTCGTGAGTTTGTTTTAGGTCATGGAAGAAGCGTTGCTGTCATGTGTGCTCTATTAGTGGCTGTAGGCGTGGTGGAAGATTGGAAAAATGCTGAGAGGTTAATTCGAGAAAGACGCCCTTATATACGGATGAATGCTCTCCACCGCAAGGCACTGGAAGAATGGTCAAAAGACCGGTTATCTTCACCCATGAAGAATAGAGAAATGGATGTAAGTTCAGTAATTATGTCCGACCCTTCTGGAAGCTCACGATCAGCAAGGACTGCAAAGAAAAGTGAATGAAAGATATGCTCCGTTTGGTGCATTACCTATTAGTTCTAATTTCCTCTCGCCTATCTCAAGAAGAATTTTTTATGTTCAGAATGTTTAATATATTATGAGCGTCTCCATTAACCATCTGAGCATGCTAAGGCAATAAAGGTTTGTTTTTCAGTTGGCATTGAACTACATTAATGGATATGCATCAGGGGATATTGTAAACAGAATTTGGATTATGCGAATTTTTCCGCACTAATCGCCTTGCTTGAAATGCTGCTTCTATGCATTTGTCATATATTTTGGCATTTTCCCAGCACCTTTTTTTCACTTCTCAACTCTCATCGTAGCTAGAACTATCATGCCTTTCATGTTAAAATTGGGTTTTCTCGGGAAGTCTTACAAAAACCAGAACTAAAAACAGGTCAACAGCAAAACTATAATCAACCTTAAGGGTGAGTGAGTTGAGATGAGATGAGATCAAATTTGAATAAAATATTATTAAAATATTATTTTTTTAATATTATTATTATTTTAAAATTTTAAAAAGTTGAATTATTTATTATTTTGTATGAAAATTTAAAAAAATTGTAAAAATGAGATGAAATGAAACGAGATATTCTTACTATTCAAACGGGACCATAATTACAGGGACCAAAATGGCGGAAATGGTACATAATGTGATCTGCTTTCTTCTTTCTAAAAACAAGTGTCGCAGGAATGCATAGCAAGTGATGATCAGACCTTCAAAAAATCAAAGCCCGGACAAATCTCTGCTAGGAGCCAAACAACTAACTGGCTAAATTTTCCTTGAAAGCATATTGACTTCGATTCTTGACGATGTTGCCAGAAAGAAACCCCATACATTGGTGATGCTCGAACTTAATTCACTAGCAAAGCTGTAAAAAGCAAATTTATTTATCTGCCTGTTCTCTGTCAATAAAACATCGAAGACATAAAACAGAGCTTGATGGTTTTGAAGAGCTGCCTTCATCCAAACTGCTCAATTACTTTCCCAGCTCTAATAAATTCTTCTTCTATTCTCATTGTTCATCATCATCTGCGGCAAATCAAAGCTCCAAGAGACCACAATTAAATGATGGAACAGTAAATGCAGTAAGTTTCTTCATCGTTCATCAAAGATGCAAGAAGCTTCCATCAATGGAATTTGTAAACCGAGTGAGTTTCATCATTCATCAAAGATGTAAGAAGTTTCCATTAAGACCAAGATGGTGGAATGGATCGAAGAATGGGGTGCACAATACATCCACTCCAGCCCATCCCAGTTCTCTATGCCTGCACTTCTGCCAGCTAAAGATAATATGAACAAACGTGATAGCCCCTCGTCATACTTCAAGACCGACTTCCAACTGGCAGTGTGCAGGCATGGCCCGTGCCCTCATCGGGGCCGGGCTAATCCAAAACTTGCATCAGGTTGCTGCTGGTGAGACTGCACCAAGCAAACATAGAAAAATTAATAGTGATTTAAAACCAAATAAAAAAAGGAACAGGGAAAAACCACCAAAATACCTAAGAGATATCAATCAGATATAAGAAGATAAGGCCCTTGACGTTGTAAGAAATTGGGCAAAGTACAGTTCTGGTCCTCCAACCTACATGAATCTTTCTATTTTCTTTTATAAGTAACATGAATCTTTCTATTTGATCCTTGTTCTTCTTGTAGCAACAATTTTCTTTTATGTATGTAAGAAATCTTTAATTGATAAGCACAAAAGTGCAGCCCAAGTACACAGAGAATACAAGCAAAACACAATTTAGGAGAAAAAGATGCTAAAAATTCATGTATGCTCAGTCCATTAAAGTCTATAGATGCAGTCCCAAGGAAAAGAATGTTGAGAAAGAAATTCTTGATCAATGTAACCCTCCAATGTTAAGTCTAGTTCAATTTCTCCATTCGTCCAAATCCAATGAAACTAATATATTACAGTCATATGAAATCTCACGTAGTCCAGATGTCAATTCACTAGATATTTTAAATTTTTTTAATGACACATAATAGAGAATACATTTTTTTCTTCTACCTTCAACCTCCTTCCCCAAGTCATGTATGAAGCCAATTCCACCATCACCAGCGCTTCCACCATTACGCTAAAAAATGTTGGTGTAAAGGTCCTGCACAACCCACAGGTTCTAATGTGGCCTCAAGTAATCTGTTTTCCCTCTCTCTTTTGACTCCAGTATTTAACTCTAAATCATTTCAATCTGTTCACTTTCTACACTGAGTAGAGGAATATGTACACATAATAGTTTCTAATAAAAAATATCTGCACATAATAGTTAATTTTTTAGTTGTTTCTCATAATTCGAGTTCAGTCCATTAAGTTTCAAAGACAAAAAGAAGAAAGCTGTGAAGCATTCAGGATAAAGAGAAGCAAGTGTATTTGCAGAACTACACAGCAAAGTAAAGCGGTCTCTTCCTACATTCACAAAGACCCAAACCAGGGGTAAAAAGAGAGAGGAGAAAGTCATACCAATTATCAGTAGTTTTTTAAATCAGACTCAGAGTAATATGCAGGCAAAAGAGATAGAGCTTCAAAATCCCCAAGAGAAAGGCCTCCAAAGAAGTCAATGGGATGGAGGAACGATGGACCTAGGTTGGTTGTGGTTGGCAAAGAATGTGTAAGATTAGGTTTCCGCAAATGCAAAATCTCATGGGTTGGGCTTAGGGTTTAAAGGAAAACAAATAAAAACAACAATAAAAATAGACATTTTTGCATTTACATTTAATTAAATACAAATACACATAATGGAAAAGCATATCATCAATTGTAGTTTTGGCCGTGCCTATTCCTCATCAATACGATCTTTATTTACTGATAAAAAAATAAAGATGTATTATACATTCTATCATCAGACAAATTTCATTTTGAAATAGGTGTATTTATTTTGTGTTTGCATACGACTTGATGTGCATTCAGTTTTGAATGGCTTTAAACCAAAAGCCTTGGTGCAGCCCTTCCTAAATAGATATTGAGAGAGAGAGAGAGAGAAGGGAAAGTAGCAGTTCCACATATTCTACTTATCAGCCAGTATTGGTAGGTGAAAGAAATTCAACATTGTTATTTAGCGAGATTAAACATATTTAACCAAACCATAAATTTATGAAGCACGTGGAAAAACTTAAATGGAGTATCAAAAAACCTAATGTCTGCCAATCCCAGCCCCACAGCAAAAAGAAACACATTCTGCCAGTGGAGATAAGGACAGTTGCCAACAAGGCTGAAATCTGATGGTTAAAAGGAGAAGGGAGAAAGGTCTACAATGAAGGGCTGATGGCACAACATAGAGAACCCCACCAGAATCCAAAGCATAAGCTTATCCCCGAACACCAGTGTATCAAAAGATACATATTTTTGCTATTTGATGATTTGGGAAAGGGATACCCACCCTTTTAAGAAACATCATCATACAACGCTCTCTGTTGTAGTATTAACAAAAAGTTTGGAACATCATGCTGCATTAGAGTTTAGTGAGAAAGAACATAAATTGTGGGATGGCAAAAAGATAGGGTTAGACATGCCTGATGTCATTTTCGTTGTTTTATTTGTCTGTGTATGTGTCCGAGAAAGAGTTTTTTTCTGCTGGGGGGACTGGTTATGCACACTAATCCACTACTATTGCATTCCAACTAAAATGATAGAAACTAGAAAAAAAAGCTACTAATAAGATGTGGGAGCAGTGTCCAGTGCCCAAGTAGAAAGACATTTCATAAAAATGGTAGTAGACAGAAAGGAAAAAGGATCGATTGTCCAGCAGTTTGAGAAAAAATAAATATTTTTATGTTACTGAAAGGAGGGAAGGTGAACCACTAAAGGCCAAATACCTGCGAAAAAGATTGGTGAACTTGTTCACGAGGATGGATGAAAGGCATCCCCGGATGCTGACAAGGGTACTGAGAGGAATGCAGGTATATGGCAGATGTGGAGCGAGCACCAACATGATTAGGATTGAATGGCGCCATCATGGTCTCTGGATGGCCATACCCAATTCCTGTAGGGGTTGATGGTGCACCCCATGCCCCAGGCAGATGTTGAGGAAGTGGGCGAGGTTGGTGCTCAGGAGAAATCTGAGGCCTATGAGTAGACCCAAGTTGTGGAAATTCAGTGTTGTAGTTCACTGTAGGGGTGTACATAGGCTGCATAGTATATGGTCCTCCGTTAAACCCAAAACCAGGATCGAATCTTTGCATATACCTGAAAAAAATATCACTTTAAGAGATGTTTGGGCTATCTTACAGAGAAAAAGAATAATATATTTTAGCTAAGCACTGACTCAGCCTTGCACAAGATAATGCAAGTCCAGATAGGATGCGGATCTTGAGACTAAATAACAGTTCAATAATAGAGTCCCATACCTGTCATAATTCCTGTCATAATCAGGATCCTTGCGATCAACCTCACGGTCCCTGAAAATAGCTACCTTACTATTTGGTTTAATCCGACCAATTGGCTCCTTCTCTGTCCTACTTCTAGTTGATCTACTGCTACTTGTTGAAGAATCAATTAGACCTCTACCAGAATTCACATCAGTAATGCCCGGAACAGATTTCTCTTCCATCTTTGAAATACCCAAGGAACCATGCTGGGGATTATCCTGTAGCCAAAGCTCACTTTCTGGCTTCCCACTCATTCCACCACCAATATTATTACTAGAGTTGAATATTCTAGCACGAGCCCTGTTATACTCCTCTTTTCTCTCCTCTACGCTTTTGGAATTGCCTGCCTTCGAAGAATTTGAAATTGCACTGCCGACAATCTGAGACCGTTTCGATGGCCTCTGCTTGATTGCAACCTTAATGGCACTATTATCTTCTGATCGTATATTTGCAGGAATGTCTGCAAGGCGAATCAGAGGAAGCTGACACTCTGAGGTTTTTCGAACAATAATTCTGGAACCAGAACCATCAGGCGAACTATTGTCCAATAAAACCATTGACTGCAGCGAGTAATGCTGTGCCACCCGATGTGCAGCCAATCGTAAATAGGATGTAGGCAGCTGTTGAAATTCTAGTTGGTGTTGGGTAGGATCACGAATAAACCTCTCAACATCTTGCTCCATCCTTAAAACTGGACGAAAGAAATTACGCTTCTCCATCAATGTACGGACGAGAATCATTGGAAATTGACAAATCTAAAAGGCACAGAAAAGCACCTTCGAACACTAAAAGATCAAACCATTGTTACACAACATGTTCAAAAGTCGAAACACATGGCGACAAATTTATAAATTGACAAAGGTAATGCCAATGATAAAACTAAATGATTAGAAAGATAACTATACTGACTAATACGAACTAAAAAACTTGGCGTGACAATTGAAATCACATTGCTGAACTTATAGATGGGACTGGAAAAAAGAAGAAGAAGAAGAATTCATTAACGCAACCATGCGACATTTTCTTAACAGAAAACATAAAGAACCATTCTTCACCATTTGAACACCCTACCATCCCGACAGGAAAAATAAATCCTGATTAGACAATCATTGAAAATAAATAACATTATAAAATTCCAACACTCTACATACACGTGCGTACACCTCTCCGTCAAAATATACGTACAAATACAGCTACAAAAACGAAAACGAAAAAATTACACATGTTGCTTACTTGATAAGCGCTCACGAGGATTCTGCAAAGCTTCGCGAAGAAACTGATCGACCTGATTAACAGCATCGTCCAACACGTTCTCGCTACCATCACCACGGGGCAACGCTGAAGCTAAATTCAATGTCGATGAAACCGAGGAAGGACCTGAAGCTGGAGTAGAGCCCTCGCTCAGCACTAGGGGGGGCTTGGAGGAGAGCAGCAGTCGGTTCATGGACTCATCCAAATCGGCGACCTCCCAAGACTCCGGGGCTCCGAGATCCTCCACAGAGCCCTCCATCGCCATTAATTAAAGACAAAAAGAAAAGGAAAAAAAATCTAGGGTTTGGGCGTTGCCGAAGGACTCATCAAATGACGTCGGGGTCCAACACGGAGAGCGAGATGCTAGGGCCGTCCAAGAGTTTGACCTTCATAAGAACTTTAGGTCAGAAGGAAGGAAGAGTGATCTGGATTCTGAACGCGAGACAGAATTGGGGGTGGGGGGGATGGATAGGGTTTGGGGTCTGACGATCAAGGTTCCATTAGGGGGTAATGGTGGTATTCTTTTGTCACGCGCTTTGGCGTGTGGTGCGAGTATACGATTGTGATACAGTAATAGCAACATCCCAACCCAAGGGACAAATTCATAAAATTCGTTTGGGCCCACAAGCCCATAAACCCTTAAAATCCATTTGTTCTAAAAACCAGTCAACCCATTCCTCATGTTTTAAATTTTAATA
The DNA here is from genome assembly GCA_029856935.1 of Cyclocarya paliurus. Classification (NCBI taxonomy): domain Eukaryota; kingdom Viridiplantae; phylum Streptophyta; class Magnoliopsida; order Fagales; family Juglandaceae; genus Cyclocarya; species Cyclocarya paliurus. Next base: position 21,678,298 of record CM056958.1, read on the forward strand.
TTTCAATGAATTGAGATGAGATATCTTAAATAAAAGTTAAAAATTAAATAAAATATTATTAAAATATTAATTTTTAATATTATTAATATTTTAAAAATTAAAAAATTGAATTATTTATTACATTTTATATGAAAATTTAAGAAAGTTATAATGATGAGATGAGATGAAATATTTTTACCATCCAAATGAGAATCTCTCTTATTGTCAAAAGTTATTTTTTCTCAAGTTGGTGTGTATGGTACATCATTTGAATGGTAAGATTTAATTAATAATATTTAAAATTTATCTTTCAAATCAAATTATAAAATATTTACACTTTACTAAATATGTATTAGACAACGGCTTGAGAATATATATATATATATATATATATATATATATATATATATATGAGACGAATTACCTTACTATTTTATTGAATCTTGTGATGAACTATCTTTGGTATACAAAGATGGATTTTTCTGAAAACAAGTGGGTGGAATTGAAGAATATAGGAGAGCAAATCATTCTCCTATCTGAGAAACAAAATGCCCCCAAATATATTTGTTCCAAGATTGTGCCCTTCGATATTTTAAGGAATCAAAAATTCTATATACAACCGAGTTGTGTCCCCTCCGCGGCATCGGCGCCCACATGGCAAAATGAAAACGGCATCGTTTCTTGATTGTAAACCGAATCCCTCCTTAGTTTCCTCCTTTCCTTCTCTGATTTTTTCTTTCCTTCAATTTATTCCCCATCTTTCCTTCTCCGAATCTCCTTTTCCCAGACCTCTGACCCTTTGATTCCTTCCCCCTTCCCCCTTCCCCCTTCCCCTTTCCCCCAGAGGAAGTATTGTACGAGAATAAGGAACTTTCCAAGATAGAAAATTGATTACTAGAATTTTTGGAAACGCTTGAAGTCTTGTTGGCTGAGAGAAGAGTGGATGAATCGTTGGTAGCCTTGGAGGAAGCGGAAAGTATAGCAAAGGAAGCCAAAAAGAGGCAAACATTGAGCCAGACCAATCTGCTATCTCCTGTCCTTTTGAGACTCTTTAGGCCATGTGTTGAACAGGCATTAAACGCCAACTTAAAAAGAATTGAACAGAACAGTGTTGCACTTGCTACCTTGGATGATTGGTCGCTTGCGTTTCCAGCTGCTGGTATGTGTCTGGGCTCAACTACATCTCTTGGTAGTACTATGAATGCATCCCAGCCAAAACTTTCAGTCAGTGCTTAGAGATTCAATTTAATGGTCTAGGTGATTGTTCCTCGCTAGAAGAGCCACTTTATTCGTTGTTAATTTGGGAGGAAAGGGGGATTTGGAGAAGGAAAGGTGGGGAAGAAATCGATGGAAAGAAAAAACAAGAAGGAAAGAGAAAAACGAAGGGGATTCGGTTTGCATCAAGAAACGACGCCGTTTTTGTTTTGCCACGTGGGTACCGATGCCGCGATGGGGACATAATGCGGTTGTATATAGAATTTTTGTTAAAGAATTGATGTTGTCTAGAGGTTGATTTCTTGTCAAGATTATATCAACTTTTGCTTCTACTTAAAAGATTAGGGGATACTTAGAGAATAAGATGAGATAAAAAATTTGTAAATAGTAGTAAAATTGTTTGTGAATAGTAGTAAAATAGTTTGAGTTATAATGTTTTATGGAGTTTTGGAAAAAAAGAAAAAAAAATTGAATAAAAATATTATAAAGTTAAAATATTGTTAAAATATTATTTTTTAATATTATATTTGTTTTGAGATTTAAAAAAATTGAATTATTTTTTCTATTTTGCTTAAAAGTTTGAAAAATTTTAATGATTAGTTTTGAAAAAATTGTAATGATTAATTTGAAAATATTTATATTTAAGTGATGTTTAGAAAAAAAATGAGATGACATCAGAAACATTATCAAACATCCTGTCGTTGTATTGAATAGAATGGAATCAATGGATAATGGCAACTTTAAGAAAATAAGTTCTGCTACAGGGATTCCCTTTCGTGTACACTTTGTGCACCCCTGTTGACGTGGTTGGGCAATTTAAAAAAAAAAAAACAAATTAAGATCAAAATTTCAAAACTGTAAGAGCTTTATACTCGTTACACCATCATGAAAAATCAAAGCGCAGTTCACCTCACTGGCACTTTCACCTAATTGGATATCGAAGACACATATAACGCAAATTCCTGCTTCTTGTAAAATCCAATCAAGAAAATTTGGGTCAGATTGGGTATCTACGGCACAGAGATGAACAACCCTCACAATCAACTTAATAAACTAGCAAATTCGTTTAGAAATTCCACTTGCCTTTTTTTCAATTATTTGAGAAGATCATTTTTCGAATTGGAAAAATCCAAATGGCAAGTGAGCCAAATAAAAGGAAATGGAAAAATTTAGAAAAGCTAACCATTGTAAGCTGAAATAGTGAAATGGGATGGTGAACCATTACCTGCCCAGCCAAAGGGAATATAGGGGCTTCGGAGTATTGAACGATGGAGGCCTAAATCTAGTCCTTGGAAGAAAAATAATATAGGAAAATTTGAAAAAGGCTTAAAAATTGAAGAAAAAGAAAGTCTCCAAGTGAAGCAGAGTTTAATAACTTTGGTGGGGCCACCAATCATGATCACGGCGACCACCTTCTCCTCCGAGCTTTCCATGTCGATGGCCCTAGATCTTAAGCTCCATTAGTCAGCTTCTCGTATGAAAGTATCAAATTATTTCGAAAGATACTTTTTTTAATAAAGAAAGGTATTTTCTGTGATGCAGGAAACAAAGTAAGTGATTTTGGTGTTGCATAAAACAAATACCAGACTGTTAATAGAGCTTGAGATAAATCTTCTTTCCTCTTCTTCCTCTTCTCTCTGGGTTTCCCAGTGAATGTAAATGCTAAAACGAACAAGAAGAACATTGAAGCATCGTGTCGTCGGATTTTACTTCACTACAAGAAGAGAAGAGGAGTTCGCTTTCGGGGAGCACCGTTTCATTTAATTCGTGGCAACCAGATGGATTTCGTGAGCAAGGGGTGGACGAAATGGGCTGGATTTAGCTTTAAATTAATATATTGGAAGAATATAAACTACTGAGAGTTGTATATAGTGACAGCCCATCGAAGCCATCGCAGTCATATAATTTGTGAGCTAGTCTGCAGAATCAGTATCCGGTCTTAGCCATATAAATAACCACTTGCCCATCTTATATAAACCGGATGGGCTGTAACAACATAAGTGCTGATATTTTCCACTCTTAGGCCTTGTTTGATCATACAAAGAAATGAGATAAGATGGAATAAAAGTTGAAAGTTAAATAAAATATTGATATAATATAATTTTTTAATATAATTTTTATTTTAAGATTTAAAAATTTTAAATTATTTATTATATTTTATGTAAAAATTTGAAAAAGTTATAATGATTATATGAGATGAGATCAAATCATCTATCAAACCAAACCAAGTCTTAAGCATAGTTTTTAATCCCATTCCGTCAAGCTATTTTGGTCGGAATTTTTTGTTTTGGTGAAGTACCCAATATACTATACCTCATCGTTCCGCTTTGTTTCAAATTTCAGCCATTCCGAGCCCTATTTTGTTTTGAGCTATTTTTAATGGTAGTTTTGTATCTTTTTTTTTTTTTTTTTTTAATGTTTGGGTGACATTTTTGTAAATTTTAAATCTAGATGGTATTTAATTAATTTTAAAATCTAAAATGTATTTATATAATTTTATTTTTTTGTAACTTTAAATATGTCTCATCATTCTTTTTTTTAAATACCATTATTTTTAATAATTTTTCTATTATTTTATTATTTTTCTTTATTCTTTATTTTGTGGTGTCTCAACTCAAATTTGTGATTTTTTTTAATATTATCTTTTGATACTAATATCTCTACTATTAAAAATGCATGTTCATTTTATATTGTCAATTCTTTCATATATACATACACATATGATTCACACTTACATATACATATATTTATTTTATTAGTTATCAGTTTATACATACATATACAAAATATATATATATAGTTAATCTCAAAATGTTATGCCGAAATGCACTGATATTGAAATATTCCATTCTAACCCTTAAATCGAAATGATCAGCAAAACGAAATTTAAAACATTACTCTTAAGGGAAAATGATTTGGAAGGTATAAGACGTGTAAGTTTTGTGCATCTATTTTAAAAGAAGTGTAACTCATTTAAGAGTAATGTTAAATACATATGTGCGACCTATGATAACTAAACAATTATTAAAGACAAAATAAATTTGATCTTATCCAACATCATAACTCACAACCACCAAGACATGATTTACATTTCATTGGATTTTTCCAAGTGTATAGTCCGCCCCATTGACCGTTGGGTGTTGCCAAGTGTACTAGTCTTATCTCGACGGTCATGAGAGCATGTGATTCTTATCATGCACAGGATTACGTAACATCTAATCTTAATACAGGAAAATACTAGATCTCAGGTGAATTCAAATATTAGCAGGATCATAACAGCATGTGATTCAAAGCGATTTAAAACATGTGGTAATAGATATTCAATAACATATGCCTTAAAAATATACAAATCTACAATTTTTTGGTGTAGTCTACACCGAAGAAAAACAACAACCCGATCCCCCCAATTCATGAATTCTAATGATGTCTAAGGATATGAGAAACTCAATTTGAGGAAGAAAATTATAAAGGATTTGAATATAGCCATAACTAACATAAAGGGAAGGGATATGCGAAACCATTCCGGAAGTAGCTCCATGAAATTAAAAGCCATGGTCCCTAGCGTTAAAAGCCATCAGAGCAAAGTAATATTGGCTCCCCCGCTGAAAGATGCATAAGAGCTAGTGAGGAAATGCAAGAAGTGTCAAGTACATGCTAGTGTACCCCACAGCTCTCCAAAGGAGCTAACCACCATGTCCTTGCCATGGCATTTCACGCAACAAGGAATAGACATTGTGGGGCCCATGCCACCATGGAAAGTAGAAGTTAAGTTAGTTGTCATTGTCATTGATTATTTCAAGAATTAGGCAAAAGTAGAGGTCTTGGCAACGATCATGACAAACCACATAGTCGTGTGTTGATTTGGCATACCGCAATTCCCTTGTCTCAACAATCAGCAGTTTGACTGTGACCCATAAATAGAGTGGTGTTCAAAGTTGGGAATTAAGGTCAGGTACTTATCTCTTGACTACTCGTAGGCGAATGGGCAAGTGGAGGTGACCAATATAACTATATTCCGCATCATCAAGAAGATCACAAGGGAGCCTAGGTCAAGGAGCTTCTTGGGATATTATTGTATACAAGACTACCATCCGAAAGGCGAGAAGCCTTTTTCTATGACTCTTAGAAGCAAGACCATGATAGCAATGGAGTTTGGCATCCTTAACCATTGGGTACAACATTAAACAAACAACACGTGTTGCCATGCACTAGAAGAGGACTGTAGAGTATTTCAACAAGAGTCAAACATAGAGCATTCAAGGTTAGTGACCTTGTAATGAGAAAGGTTAGCACAACCACTAAAAGACCTAAAAAGGGAAAGCTCGGATCAAGTTAGGAAGGACTGTACATAGTTGAGGTGTGCAACTGACTAGGGATGTACCACCTAGAGAACATGAATTGGAAAAGGCTGCCATTCCTAGGGAATGTAGGACAGTTAAATAAGTATTTTCTTAGATGAGTCATAGAGTTTTTTATGCATGATGACTTTTGGACCTACTAGAGTAATAAGCAAGAGCTTGAGTCTAACTCACACTATCTAAGGTTACCTCGATTCTCCTAGTTGCACCAGTGGTGAGCAATCACTTGAGTAATACATGCACTTGTGTTGTGGGATAACGCTTAAGATTGCCCCAATCTTAGTTGCATGAGTCGGGCACAAGCATTTGAGTCTAACACTCGCGCTGTGGGGTAACACCTAAAGTTACTCTAATCCTCCTGGTTGCCCCAGTGGCAAGAAATGTGCTCAAGTCTAATGCTCACTTTGTGGGGGTAACACCTAAAGTTACCATGATCCTCCTTGTCGCCTTAGTGGCAAGCAAAACTCTTGAATCCAACACTGGCACTGCAGGGTAACACCAAAACTTATCTTGATCCTCCTAGTCACATTGGTGGTGAGCAAGCGCTCGAGTCTATCACTCGTGTTGCAGAGTAAAACCTAAAGTCCTGATCCTCCCAGTTGACCCAGTGGTGAGCAAAGTGCACGAGTCCAACACTCATGCTACGTGGTAACAAATCCCGTTATAAGTAGTGTGATACAAATAAAAAGAAAAAATGGGGCTAAGTTAAAAGAACAATAGTAACTCAAAAGTTTAGGTCTCGGGTCGCCACTAGGTGTAGAAGGAGGCAGTTAGCTAAAGAAAGCATTGGGCATGAAGTTGGCACCTAGAGAGTCCACGATGGAAGGGCAGTCACCTCTAGGAGAATTCCATGTAGGTCCAATGCCCATAGGTTCGTTGTAGGGTTGTACACCAAAAATCTCCATAGAGTCTGGAGCCAAAGGTTGTAACCAATCCCCCATGCCCAATTTTGAACTTGTAGGATGTTAGAAAGCCAAGGAGTAAGACAAGTCACCTCCTCTCTCATAGCCTGTGATTCTCTTGGTAAACTTGTCGGCACGACGATGGGGTTTGTTGATTTTCCTTCATGACAATTGGGCAGAGTTAGCCAACTTCAAGGAACTGATATTGGCCTTGGGAAGTTCAACTTGGAGTGTCTTATACTTCATCGTGTTCGTTTTCAGTTCACTCTCAACCACATCAAGCTCATCCTGGAGCATCATGTACTTCACCCAAGCTTTCTTAGCCTGAGCGTGTTGCACCACCCTATCCAATTGAACTTACAATCCTTTAATGGACATGAGCTCAGCGGCTAGCTCCTCATCCAGTAGGGAAACAGTAGTGTTCCACTTAGACTCCAAAGCCTAGTCCAACTCAACCTTAGTTCAACTCATAGGTCAGCGTAGCCCTCAACCCTTTCATTGTAGCCTTCATCGCGACAATCTTCGCATCATACTCATGGAAGTGCTTGCCAAGGTGGGCATAGGTAGGTTCCCATCGTTGCCACTCCTTAACAACCTGAGAAATAGACCAGAGTGCCATTTCAATAAAAGCTAGAGAGACTTCCACCCTCTTCCAAGGTAGGCTGGCGCTGGGCGATCTACCCTTCAAGTGAGGATATACACTGCTAAAAAATGAACAGTGTTAGTCCTTATAAATAAAGCTGGAAATCGAATCCACAAGAGCAACACCAAAATATGTACCATTGTGAGGAACATGCCAATCTCCTTGGTAATACTTGAGACCAGGGGACCCAAGGCTTCACTTGCCCCAAAATTGAACTAGGCGGGAGGCAACTCACAAGAACGAGAAGATCCTGAGTGAGGTAGAGTCTCTCGAGGGATGGCCTTAGAGGAAGGAGGAACCTATGGACCACATGGGAGCCTCCTTAAGAGGTAGAACCTCTTGGAGGGAAGCATCCATGCGAAAGAAACCATTGAGAGCAAAACATTCAAAGTGTGCGAAAGGATTGAAACCGAGTAGTTTGAGTGAGGTTCTTGAAGTGAGTTAAGTTTTGGGATCTCAAGGGTCACGATTTTTGTAAGTAATATTGCCTTAACTCTTGTTGGGTGTTAGATTAAAATGTTAGGCTTTGATTTATGATATGAGAATGAGGAATTGATTGAGTTATAAAAAGGCTTTTCTCATAGTGTTGCATTTCGACCAAATTTGGAGTTTTGCTTGTATATATTGTTTTGGTATGAAATCTTAGTCATGACATGTTTGATATGTTACCTTAAGTGTAGTTAACATCTTGGATAATTGATTGAAAGTTTAAATTTGAGGAAAATAGCATGTCATGATAGGTTTATAAACCAATATCTTGTGTTGATCCTCTAAGCATTCGGTTTCCACTTGTTTATTAGTAACCTTGATATATCATGATCTATTTCCTCAAGGATGGCCTTATAAACCTTTAGAAAGAAGTTTTCATCATTTTAGGGATTGTAATGCATGATTCATTTAGGCTTTAAAACTTGTATTGACAAAGAGAAGCTAGAAACACCATGCATACACACGATTCTTGGATGATTTGGTGTTATTCAATGCCTAAGTGTTGGGATGAACTTGTGTGGCATTAATATAAGTTGCAAAAATGTTCCAAGATCCAATTTATAGATTTATATTTGATGAAATTTGATCACACATGAATAGATAGAAGCTATAGATTTGAAATCACAAAAAGGCCCACATATTGCATGCCACGGGTTGGATGAATTTGACATAGTAGTTAATTGATTCTTACAATTATAAGGTCATATATGGATTTAGAACATGGAAAAAATGAAGTTTGTGAAATTGGGGCCAAATTGCAATTAGTAAAAGTTTAGGACCTTAGTGGCAATTTTGAGAAATTGTAGGGGCAATTTTGTAAATATTATTTGAACCCTTTTGATTATAAAGATCTTCCTTAGATATGCAATTCCTAACTTAGAATAACTTTTGCTACAACACTGATTTTATGATTCTTGTATAAGCATTCATATTATAAATGTAATTTTGAGCATAAAACACCATATGATATATCGTTGAGCATTTGATTACTTGCTTACATGACATGTAAAATTTTCACCATTTCAGCATATTGGATATATTAATGTCATTTTTATATGAAGTTTGCTGCATATGCACATGTCATGAAATATATTTTTCAAGTATAGCATAAAAATAATTTTTGTCACGACCCCAAAGGCTAGGATGATGAATTATCCTAGTAAAAGTTCTCTATCTACTATAGAGTATATAATAATGGAGTAGTAACCCCTGAGTTGACAAAAAATTGTCAACAGGTTTCAAATGGATTCATTTTAAAAGAATGCCGGAACGCAATCATTGATGGCACCTAATACTGGTGGGTGCATACATTATGATGATATGTTATGATATGATAACAATGCATTGGGTAACGAGTCTGTAGATAACGTAGTTTCAACATAAGTTGTACTACGGTCATCATGAGTTGCATTGGCAGGTACTCACATTGCTTATAGGGGAGTTGTGACGTTACCATATGTTACATTATTATTAATTATGACTTTAATAACCATGAAAAGTCATGTTTTTCAAAAGAGAAGTGAAAAATATTCTTTATAAGAAAATGTGCATCAAAGTTTGTCTGGAAAAATGTTGAGAAATTTGGATGGGAGACAAATACGGATTTTTTTTTTACTTGCATCTCATGTTTATCATTAATCATGCATATATTATCTTTGTGCAAATTATTTGTTTAACTTACTGAGATTTCAGTAAATCTCACCTATATGGACCCACTACCATTTCAGGGGGAATGATAGAAGTTGTGCCAGAACCAACTTACGATGAGCAGGATGATTCGCTTGCTTCAAAAGGTTGAGGATGAGCTCAATCTGGAGAAGAGGTTGGACCTGATATTAGCATTCAGATGAGAGATTTGATCTACTTATGTAGTTTTATGTATTATGGAGATTCTATCTTTCATTTTATGTTGAACTTATGTGGACCTCTTAAGTGATGAAGTACCTATTTATAGTTTATTAATTATTGGGATATTGAGTTCATTCTGATATTAAATATTTTTTTCACCCTTATTTATGTTGCGATTATTGCATTTGTTAGTTGCATAATAGGATGCATTGCATATTAACTGTCATGAATGAGGGTATGTGTAATATCCTACTCCTTTCTTCATCCTGACGTAAGCAAATTCTAAAGATGAGATTTATTACGAGGAGGAAAGGACATAACTGTCCGTTTCTCCCTAGTGACTGTGAGCCTGCGAGCCCTGTTATGCATGCCAGACCTCGATGGCATGTTTTTAAAGATATTATGTGATTTCTAAAGCTAGTTTTGTGTTTTAAAGTTATGAGTATTTTAAATGGGATATTCCCATCTTTATTTGACTAAGTAATATTTTAAATAAGACAATTATAATATTTTTGAAGAGCTCCAAAATATTATAATTTTGGATAATCATTTTATATAAATGATTTCAATTATTTAAAATATTATGAGATTTAAATTATGTTGAAAACTTTAATTAATTTAATGGTTTTATTCTCTAAATATATTAAGCAAGACTTCATCATTTTATTAATGATGAAGGAATATTATTTTATAAACTAAAATTTAGTTTAAATAATATTCTATCTTAATTCCTCTCAGTACTTTTAATTAAGTTAACGTTTACGCATATTCAAATTAGTATTTAAAACTCACCATTAGATTGTTTTGTAAATCCCAAGACGATGGGTTTTAGAATAAAACCCCAACCCTCTCTCTTTCTCCTTCACTTTTGCCTCCCCTCTCTCTCTCTCCTCCCTCCCTATTGGCTTGTGCAGCATGCCTCTCTCCCTCTCACAGTGCGCCGGCAGGCCCCACCACCTCCACGGCAGCTTCCCCTCCCACCGGCCATGATCCTCCAGCAAGCTCAGCCTCCACCTCACGATCACCTTCCTCCCATGCACATACGTGGTCTCCTCCATGCACGGGTTCACTGTGCGCAGCCTTAGCGCCACCGTGCGTGGCTACCCAGTCCACCGGACACCACCTTGAGCATCCCTGAGCCTCCCCTTTCCTCCTCCCTTGGACCCAAGGCCGGTAACCTCCTCCTCCACGCACGGGTCCTCTCTCCTTCACGCATGGGTTTCTCTACCTCCAACGCCATACGCCTCCTCTAGCCACCACCGGCCTATCCCAACCGCCCATAGCCCCGATCTACCACCCATGCATGCCCACTCTCCCTCACACTCTCACGGGCTCTCCTCCACCTCAAGGCTAGATCTGCCACCGTAGAATCGCCGCACCACCACACCAATGCCACCACCACCTTGTCAAGGTCCTCCCAAGCCCCTCCATGCTCAGCCCCTTCCAAATCCGCACCCCTAGCCACCTCTAGTGGCCAAGACAGCCACTGTACATGGCTAACCGCCACTGTACATGGCTCCACCATGCTCCGCCACCCCAACCACCATGAGGCCACCCTCGGCCTCCCTCGGCCTCCCTTGACCTCACTTAGCCTAGCCCTAAGCCCAAACAGCCACCACACACGATGGACAACCACTGCACGTGGCTAACTGCCATTGTACACGGCTAGATCCGCCATGTTAAGCCCCTTGCCACCACCATAAGACCACCATGAGTCTTTCCAAGACCACACCTAGCTATCCAAATGCCTAAACAGTCACCGTATGAGGTTTAACCGCCCCGTATGACCCTTCCGACGTCATCGATTGTGACGGTTAGCGGACAATGCACAGGTTATCCCGTTGATGGTATAACTCTCTATCCCTCGTTATTTATGTATGATACTAGTTGGTTGGTTAGGTTGTGGATTGTGCTGTTACTATTGTGGAGTTTGTTGTGTAGTATGGTGACGTGATGTGATGTGATGTGCTGTGATGTGAAGTGTTGAGTATAGTTAGGGAGTGTGCTGTGTAGTGGTGGGCTGTGCTATGAAGTGTGGTCGTGGTTTAAGTGCTGTAGTAGTGATGTGGCCTGTAGTATGAGGTGACGAGTGTTGCCGTGTAGTCGGCTTATGGCCGAGAGTATGTGCGAAGTGGCTGGAAAGTATCAGAGTAGTGCAGTAGAAGTATGATTGGGCAACGTCATGAAGTGACATGGTCAATCAAGAAATCATGCTGTAATGAGTTAGGATGTATGCCAGGTAATGTGACAAGGTCACGGTGTAGTTTGGGAATAGTCTCGGGCTATAACATGACATGAGATGTGGTTATGAATGGAGTCTTGTCGTGTCAAGTGTTAGGATAAACTGTTAAGAGGTACAGGTAGCATGAAGAGTCGTGCTAGCCAAGTAAGATAAGGTTGGTATTGGAGTATGACGCTTATCCATACGAGCATGTGATTAATGTATTATATGTTGGTTTTAGGTGATAAAGGAGTAAGGTATGTGTGTCATCTGGTTAAACACATGTACCTGACGGATTTACCGTATGTAATGAGTAATCTGTCCTAAGCATGGTTACACGGTGCTTAAGCCTCAGAGTTGGCTTAAAGCCGTGTGGCATGTATGGATGGTCATGAGGATTAGAGTGAGGTAAGATACATGAAGGTAATGACGAGTGTATTGTCTAGAATTGGGATGCATGACTTAGTCGGTCAGAGTCATGTGTCGGAATGTGATTGGTAAGAAGAATAAGACAGAAGTCTTAGTGTCTTAATCCTAAGGTGAATCATGGGTTCACCTTAGTGAGCAAGCACTCAAAGTAGAATGTTGAATTTGGAAGAGGTAGTGACCGTAAATGGCTCCCCGAAGGATTCATCATAGTAAGGGACACTTAAGCGCACGAGATAGAAGAAGAGTGTTCCAAGTGAAGTGTAATTCTATTTCTAATTCAGTTGCTTATGTACTAGATAGAGAATGACGTTAAGGTTATATGTATGCATGTAGGTTGCCATTTAACATGTGCATGATATGAAAATAGCATGAAGTCCAGGTAAGTATTATGTTCATACTCTTCTAGAGTTTCTAAAAGATACGAAAATGAAAATGAAATGCTTTCTTTTTTGAAAACGAAGAAAAGAAATGCTTTTCCTTTTGAAAATGCAAACGTTTTACGAAAAGCATGCCAAGCATAACGTTTTAAAGTATAATATGTACGGCCCTCTTTGACAGCCCCTTTTCAAACAACCAAAGTATTAATTATATGCATGTGAATAGATGACTATATGCAGTATCTACTGTATATATTTTTCACGAAAAGACACGTTATGAAAGATGATTTTTGGGCCATACCCACGATGTTTTCTCATGAAAGGATGTTTTTTTCATGAAAGGATTGTTAAATGAAAGAAAAGAAAAGATGATGCTCATGCTCATGCAAATGAAATGAATGAAAGTTCCAGCTCTTTAGAGCTGACATGAATGAATGAAAAGAAAAGAAAAACATGAAAGCATGAATGTATGAAGATACGTAACGACTATATCAATGAAAGGGGTACCCAATGAATGAATAGGCAGATTACAATGCCGGGTAGTAGTATCTGGTAGTGCACCAGTGCTGCACCCTGATGGAATGGGATTCCAATCCGTGGCCACGAGCGAACCCATTGGTCATAGGACAGCTAACCCTAACATGCGGGGCGTAACAGTGTGCACCGACTTATGAATGTGGAAAGAAAAGAATGTATGAATGCATGACATTTTTCAAGAAATGAAGGCACTGGCAGGAAAAATGTTTTACCAAAAGAAAACAATTTTCTTTTAAAGAAGGAAGCCCTACCAGTGATGTTTGCAAAGGAACGCATGTATGCATATATGTATAGTATGTATAGAATAATAAATGCATGACTGAAAACCTACGTTGCTATATTTTAACTGTATGAAGTAATGCTTACTAAGTATTTGACTCATTTTAATTTTTATGTGTGTCCCTCCCCCCATAAGAACTGAATGAGCAGTACTCTTCAGGATGGACACGGCCAAAGGGGAAGAGCACGAAAGTCTAGGCACGAAAGTCTCAATTGTATAAGAGGCATTCTTATTTTAAGATTTATGTTTTCCGCTATAAACCTTTTTTATTCCAAAAGCACATTTTATTTTATAACGTAGAGTCTTGTACCCTGGGTACGGAAGTAAAAAGTTTTCAAATCAAACAGTAATTCCCGTCGTACTTTCAAAAATATTTCGTAAAAAGACCCACCACAAGGACGACGTTATAGTATGTAACCATGTGTTGCATGTTGTGATACATCGTATTTACGTGTATTTTCACTAAGTAATTATTACATTTCTTAGGATTATGGGCTTTCTTGTTTTACATTTTAGATGGTTTACGTGATATTATTTTATGACTTTTAATTGTGAAATTTAATTCAATGTGTTTTATTATTATTAATTATTGTTCGTTATTTAAAATGATCTTTATTTTAAATTCTTTTATTGTTGGATTTTATTATTTTATTTTACTTAGTCATTGCGTTTAAATTAGTTTTATTTAAATTGCCATTTTGAAATAATTTTCGTTGGATCAGTTTGAGACCCAAGATAAAAAGACTAGATTTCATTTATTGCCCTTTCTTTTTCTTTTTCCTCTTTTTCTTTTTTCCCTTTTTTTCTTTTTCTTTTTTCTTTTTCTTCCTTTTCCTCCCCTACCTCCCAACCCGCGCGACAGCCCCTCCCAATCTCCTTCGTTCGTTTTCTCCCTCCACCCATAGCGCCGCCATGTGCCACCCATTACCGACACTACCCCTCCCATTTTCTTCCCCTCTGGCCGGCAACCTCATCCCTCCATTTTTAGCTCATCTTTGCCACCAATCTCCTCCACGCATGGCTTCAAGCCGCACGACAGCGCCGCCATCACGCCACCATTGGCCATTAGCTTTTCACCACATCACCGGCGGCCTCCTAGCTACTTAACCCACCCATCCTCAATTCCGATTAGCCACCGGTGAAACTCCTCCATCTCCATTTCCAATTTGAGTGTTTTGGCTTTCAACCGTCACTCACCCCACCACCTATGGCTAAAAACCACCACCATTAGCTTCATCAACACCTCTAAGCCATTGTCTAGTAATCTAAAATTTTTGTTTGACACTGTTCAAAATCTACTATTTTGAGACCCATGGCCTTAGTGCATTTTGCACTGTTTCGTTGCTGTGCTGCCACTTCTAGCACCTCTGTGATTATTCAAAAATTATATTATAGTGCTGTAAGTATTTTCTCAAATAACTTTTGAAATTTAAATGTATTTTTGCACTAACTCATATTTACTGTAAACTGGTTGGTTGTGTTGGACTGAGTCTGAAGAATAAGGGGGTCGGTTGGATTGGAAGATGGAGTTGTTGTGTGATTGGATTATGCGGGAATTTGTTGATTGTTGGATATTTGTGTCTTGTCTTGTACATTGTATAATTGCACACATAATTGCATACATGTTCATGTGTATATTTAAAAACTGAGTTTTCATGTGAAAAATAGTTTTTGGGTGCGTGTGTTTCACGACCCCAAGTCGAGATGGGGTATTATCTCGGTGGAGCTCTTCTGGTCACTTGGGAGCGGAATATACTGAGTGACATCCCCTAGGTTGTCACTGGACGACAACGGGATCAGACGAGATCATAACGCTCTCGTGTTGACTCTGTGGCCCCTCTTGCTAGCTGGGGTTAGAGGATGCTTGGCCACGAATACGCTGGGCGTGGAACTGGGAATCGCTTGTTACCAAGTCACTCAAACGATCATTACCCAGGGTGTGATGAAGGGAGCCAGGGTGTGCAGATGGTCCCTATGGGAGATCATGGTACATACGGTAAAAATGGATTAATGGGCTATTTTCTAGGAAAATGACTTGTGTTGGATAAAAGATTTTTGTGTGAATCATTTACTGGAAAAATGGTGGATTATTGGTTTGGGTCATTTTCAGGAAAAATGGCGGGAAATGTTTTGATGGATATATTTTTGGGCCAAAATGATTTTTGCGTGAGTTGGAAAATATTCATTTTCAGAAAAAATGATGTTGGGCCTAATACATATTTCATGATATGCATGCATAATTGTTGGTAGTATTAATGCATTTTTATCTTGTGGGTTGTTTGGATTATTACTTACCTGCAGTACCTTTTTATGGTATCACTGATTTTGATGCAGATGATGCTGATGTTGAGCCTGAGGATGTGGCTCTGCTGGAGGAGTGATTTAGGATCACTCGCTCGTGTTTGGGATTTGTCTCCCGTTTGTTGAATTATGTATTTTGGTATTATTATGTTTTATGGAATAACTGTATTACTTTTTAAAATGCTTTGTTTTAAGTGAATTTGTTTGAAACAATTCTGGTATTTAGTCGACTTACTTAAATTATCCGCTGCTTTATTTTTGTTGTACACTGTTGTATATACACACCCTTAGCACTTATCGTTGGGATGCGTGACCCGTGTTATCATTATCCCGATGTCATGATTCTCACTTTTCCGTACGTGGAAGTAGGGGCGTCACACATGTCCCGACGCTCAAAATCTTCGTTCCATCTCAAGCGGAGATTGGGGGCGTCGCATATTGCAAAAATAATTTCACAAAGAACACAAAATATACAAATAACAAAAACCACAATATGTCTACAAGGCTCTAGGAAGTACACAAACATAACAAGTACCATCCATCAAGAATCCCTTAAAAGTTCATTGCTATACTGTTAAAGCTACATCAAACAGCGTGGAAAACCTGCACTATTATTAGACAAACCTATAGAACCACAAATTATACAACTAATGGAAAAGTATGATTAATTAACAAGAAAAACTAACAAACCTTGAGTGAATGAAGGACAACATTTGAGTTTCATCACTACCAAATTGAGCTAAAATAAAATAAAATATAAATATAAGTACCCGAAATATCTGCTATCTATTTCAACTAGAAAATAAAAATATAAGGACCCAAAAAATCTTTTTTTTTTTTTTTCCATCCTTCATCCGAGCATCAGAATGAAAGCTATTAATGAATGAAGGGTTGAGACCTATAAATAGTATTTTGTGCAAATAAAGAGTGAGTACAAAATGTCATTTATAGACCTAGAGAGTGTCCGCCTCCATTGTTTCAAAGCCGAAGGCCAACGATTAAGCCTATTGAATTGAGGTTGTAGATGCATAAGGCCTCATTTACAAATCTCAAGGTCTGACAATTAAAATTTGGAACAAGTAAGAATTGGAAAATAATTACAGAATTTCTAATCATGTCTAAACAAAAACAATATAATCTTTAAAAATATAACATACAAATAGTACTAGGAGGAGGAGGAGCTGGAAAAGGATGAAGAGACTAGGAGATGAGAAGGATGAGGAAGAGATAAGGAGTAGGATGAAGAGAGGAGGAGCATGACGAAGATATGAGCAAGAGGATGAGAAAAGGAGGAGGATTAGGAAGAGATGAGTAGGATGAGAAAGGTAGGATGATGAGAGAAGAAGAGAAGAAATTAATAATAAAAAGAATACATGAAAATGTTCTACAACGAGATTACTTTTAGCAATAATAGACAATAATGTTCGAAGGCTACAAAATCTATAAATAACAAAAACCAAAATACAGTTACTTGACTATAGAAAGTACATAAAAAACAAAGTTCATTGCTACATTGTTAAGCTCACATAGACCAACATGAAAAACCTGCATTATTAGACAAACCTACAAGAACACAAATTTTGCAACTAATGGAATTATAGATTAAACAACAGGCAAAACAAACAAACCTTGAGTGAATAATGGACAACCTTTGACCTTCATTGCTACTGAAACGAGCAAAAATAAAACAAAATAGAAATATAATTACCCAAGAAATCTGTGGACAATTTAACCTTGAAAATAGAAAAGTAAGTACCCAAAAAACTTCTTTTCATCCTTTCATTTAAGTATCAAAATGAAAGGTATTCATGAATGAAGGACTGAGACCTGTAAATAGTACTTTGTTATAAATAAATAGTGGGCACAAAATGTCATCTATAGACTTAGAGAGCATTTGCCTCCATTGTCTAAAAGTCGAAGGCTAGCAACTAAGCCTATCTAAACGAGGCTGTAGATTCCTAAGCCTCCTTTACAAATCTCAAGCTTTGTTAATTAAAATTTGAAATTCGTCAGAATTAGAAAATGAGTACAAAATTTCTAATCACATCTAATAAGAAATACTCTAATCTTTAAAAATATAATATACAAATAGTATATCTAGGAGGAGGAAGAAAGTAAGAGAGGAGTAGGAGGAAGGTAGGAGGATGGGAGGATGAGAGGAGGAAGAGGAGGAAGATAAGAGCAGAGGAAGAAGAGGAAGATATGAGCGGGAGGAGTAAGAGAGGAGGAGGATGATGAGGAAGAGATGAGGAAGAAGATGGTGCAGGGGGATCTGAGTCCAAATCTGAGACCGATGAGGCTCAATTGATAAATGCAACGTTAAAAGCACTAGATTACTTAGAGAAGGTAGACCAGTGCAAAGTAGGTGAGAAGAGATAAAGATTTGGGCGAGAAGCATTAAATTTGGGCAAGGAAACTTAAGTAGGCAAGAAGAGATAAAGACTTGGGTGAGGAGACTTATCTCTTAGTTGGTTAGGCAAGGAGAAGTGGCGGCATCCATATTTTAACTATAATTTTGGTTATAGGTATTAGAATCGCGCATATGATCCCAATCCAGAAAGCTCTCTTTGGCGCACGTGTCGTGGTCACCATGCTTGGTGGGCCCCTTGCGACTCTAAAATTAGCCATTTTTACCTCCGAAACGTCAACTTTAGTCAACTCTTTCATTTTTGGTTAATTTTCTTTTATGGTAATACTTATCTTTAGTAACGATTTTATTATGGATTCTTAGGCTACATTTTAGTCACAATTATCTTATTTCTTATCTATTGTTTGGTCTTAATTATAGGGTTGGTTTTTTTTTTTTGTAATCTCAAAATTTATCATTGTTTGCGATTTTTTTCAATCTCAATCTCTAGCCTCCATTGTTGAACTAGTTGTCAGAATAATCGTCTATTCTATTCCGGCATTAGAGGAGTAGGAGGAGGAGGGTGATGAGGAAGGAAGGAAGATGAGGAGAGAAGAAGAGGAGAAATTAAAAATAAAGAGAATATAAACAAAAATCTTCTGCAGTGAGACTCTTTTTAGTAGTAATTGATGATTATGTTCAAATAACACAATATATATATATATATATATATAACAAAAACCAGAAATTTTTTTACTTGACTCTAGAAAGTACATAAACATAGCAAGTAACATTCTTCATGAATCTTTACAAATGTCATTACTCTACTGTTAAAAACTGCATCAACCATCATGGAAAACCTGCATTATTAGACAAACCTAAAGAATTAGACATTTTGCAACTAAGGGAACAATATAATTAATCAAGAAGGAAAAGTAACAAACCTTGAGTGAATGAAGGACAACGTTTAACCTTCATCGCTATCAAAATGAGCTAAAATAAAATAAACTAGAAATATAAATACATATAGCCAAAAAAATATGCTATCTATTCAACTAAAAAATAGACATATAAGTACATAAAAAACTTTTTTTTCTTCCTTTCATCAGATCATCAAAATGAAAGATATTCTCAAGAATGAAGGGTTGGGACCTATAACTATTATTTTGTACAAATAAAGGGTGAGTACAAAATGTCATCTACAGACCTAGGGAGCGTCCACCTCCATTGTTTCAAAGTCAAAGGCCAGCAACTAAGCCTATCCAATCGAGGTTGGAGATGCACAATTCTCAAGGTTTGGTAATTAAAATTTGAAACTAGTAAGAATTGGAAAATGAGTATAGAATTTCTAATCGCATCTAAAAAAAAACAATATAATCTTTAAAAATATAACATACAAATAGTACTAGGAGGAGGAGGGTGTGGAGGGGAGGAAGAGAGGATGAGAGAAGGAACAAGAGGAAGAGACAAGCTGGAGGAGGAAGAGATGAATAGGAGGAGGATGAGGAAGAAGAAGGCTGGAGGAGAGAAGATGAGGATAAATTAATCATAAAAAGAATACATGAAAATCTTCTGCCAAGAGATTGTTTTTAGTTGTAATATACAATAATGTTCAAAGAACACAATATATATATATATATATATATATATATATATATATATATATAACAAAAACCAAAATACGTTTAGTTGACTTTAGAAAGTATATAAATATAGCAAGTAATATTCGTCAATCTAATCTTTGAAAATATAACATATAAATAGTACTAAGAGGAGAGAAGGAGGAGGATGAGGAATAGACTAAGAGGAGAGCAGAAGGATAAGGAAGAGATCAAAAGTAGGAGAAAGAGGGGAAGAGAGAAGGAGGAGCATGAGGAAGAGATGAGCAAGAGTAAGAGAGGTGGATGATGATGAGAAAAGAAGGAGGAGAAAAGAAGAAGAGGATAAATTAATAATAAAAAAAATATAAAAAAAATCTTCTGTAGCGAGAATACTTTTAGCAGTAATTTATGATAATGCTCAAATAACCATAAATATATAAATAACAAAAACCCGAATACGTCTACTTTACTAGAAAGTACATAAACATAGCAAGTAATATATGTCATGAATCTTTACAAAGGTCATTACTCCACAGTTAAAATCACATCAACCATCATGAACAACCTGCACAATTAGACAAACCTAAAGAACCTCAAATTTTGCAACTACTAGAATAGTATGATTAATCAACAAGCAAAACTAATAAACCTTGCGTGAATGAAGGACAACTTTTGACCTTCATCACTACAAAAAGGAGCTTAAATAAATTAGAAATAGAAATATAATTATCCAAAAAACCTTTTTTTCATCACTTCATCTGAGCATCAAAATGAAAGCTATTCATGAATGAAAGAATGGGACTTGTAAATAGTATTTGGTAGAAATAACGAGAGAGTACAAAATGTCATTTTCAGACCTAGAGAGCGTCCACCTCCATTGTTTTAAAACTATAGACTAGCAATTAAGCCCATCCAATTAAGGTTGTAGATGTCTAAGGCTTCCTCTACAAATATCAAGGATTGGCAATTTAAATTTGAAACCAATAAGAATTGGAAAATGAGTAAAGAATTTCTAATCACATCTAAACAAAATCAATATAATCTTTGAAAATATAACATACAAATAGTACTAGGAGGAGGAGGACGAGCAGGGGCAAACAGACTAAGAGAGGAGGAGGATGAGGAAGTGATGGGCACTAAGATGGACCTAGTCTTAAAGATCCTTTATAGTTCCAGATGGGTCAATTATAAAGTCAAGAGCCAAGAAGATCAAGGAGGAGATGCAAGGATTGACACAATCCATTTGGGATGAAACTAGCAAGACTCCAACACTCAAGATGAGCTTTAGAGAAGAAGATCTAGTTTTGATCCACTTCAAATGAGCTAAGGAAGACATGAGTTAGAGTTATTGTTTGGACCTTAGTTAATTTATTAAAAGGGCTTATTTTTTTAGTTATGGGAATTAGTCTAGAATAATGGGGCTTGAGGATGTTTGGCCCACATATGTTTTATGAACTAGGGTTTCAAGAGAAGTTTTTAAGGGTAGTTTAGGGATTGTTTTAATTTGAAGCTAGGGTTTCTTTTTGTAAGGCCTTGTATTTCGCCCAACGGTATTTTAGGAAAGGATTTTATATTAACCGAGGGTTTTTGGGAGATTGAGATAAGTTACTGTAGCAGGGACACTATTCACTCAGGACTATTTTTGGAAGATGGGGATTTATTTTGGCTAGAGTTTTAATTAGGTTTTGGTTTAAATACTCTTTGTAGCCTCATTTTAAGAAATTTATGAAATTTGATAAATTTATTCATTGTGAGTTGAGTTTATCTCCTCTTGTTCTTGAATGAGCTTTTGAACTTATCAAAGGCAAATTACAATCTTTATGGCATTCTTCTTTATAATTTAGGTTCTGGATCTTGAGACAGTTTTTCAACGGGTCTAAATTTTCATATAATCTAGGTTCTTGAAACGAGTTTCTCAACGGGTCTAAATTTTTCATTGGCTTGATTTTGGCTTTTTTGGGTGAGTTTTCAAATTAATTGTGGGTTCAAAGGATTCCACTCCCACGAGTTCATATCATTTGGTATTTAGAGCAATGTTTCCAATCAGGTTTGATTCTATCTTTTAATTTTTGCATCTTTAAATTTAATTCTCGGGCTTCATTGTTCTAGGGTTGCCAAAAAATGAAAAATAAAAACAAAAAGTAGGCTGCTGAAATTCTTAGAATTTTTGGTTTGGCTGAAATTTGCATCACCCAGGGTTTCAAAATTCTAGCATTTCTTGCATCTCTAAGTTTGTCAATTGCTTGGAATGCCGTTCCATTGATTTTCTTCTACTTCATTGTCAATTCTTTTGTATTTGAATTCAATTGCTTGATTTTCACAATTAAATACTGCTGTTTGTGATTGAATTAGAGAATTCTAGTGTTTCTTGCTTCTCTAAATTTGTCAATTGTTTGGAGTGCCATTCCATTGATTTTCTTCTACTTCATTGTCAATTCTTATGTGTTTGAATTCAATTGCTTGATTTTCATTAGAGAAAAGAAAGAAAAGGAAAGGAAAGAAATGTAGCATATTCAAAGGTTGCTACATAGTTACAACAAAGAGAAAGAAAGACATTTGTTGATTGAGCTTTATCATCAATAGGGCTGAATACATCTTTCTAGTTGGTATCTTGTTTTATAATTACTCTTTTCCTCGTATAAATTCCTTGAGTCTTATGCCATTTTATTCCTTCCTTATTTCTTGGATCTATATTACTGGTTGGAATAATCCAAAGTTGTATTATCTTGATTTAGTTCAACTAGTTCTTAAAGAACTTGAGGGGAAAATCTCTTGAGGTAAAAGGCAAGAGAGTGAGACTATTATTAAGAAAAAAATCAATTAAGAGTGAAACACGAGTGAATTGTCCTTATTTGCGTGTAAACATGTAAGGGAGTGTGTAAAGTTTTTCACTAACATTCTTTTTGTGCAGCGCATTACGATATCTCACAAGAGTGACTTATCACCAAAGGGGATGACAAATAACTCATTCTTTCTGTTGTATGCCATGCAACAACAATTTGAATGGTTGAATTTAGTGTTGGAGGAAGTGAGGAATAGGATGGATCAATGAGATGTAGTGTGTAGAAAACTGCAAGGTGGGAGAGATAAGAGGAGGCGTGAGCCTAGTATTGAACATAAGGGTAAGAATGAAGAGTATGGTGAGTCTCTTATTGCCAGGCATGCTCTCAATACACAAATTAAGATGGATGATACAGAGCAGTAGAACGAGAACATTTTTCATACAAGATGTCATATCAATAATAAGGTATGTAGTATGATCATTGAGAGGAGGAGTTGTATTAATTTGGCTAGCACTACTTTAGTTAAGAAATTGAATTTACCTACCTTGAAACACCCTAAACCATACAAGTTGTAGTGGTTGAGTAATTATGTGGAGGTTAGGATAAATAAACAAGTGCTAGTTTCTTTTTCAATTGAAAAATACCAGGATGTGGTGTTTTGTGATGTAATATCTATGCATGCTGGCCATATTTTGTTGGGGAAGCCTTGGTAGTATGATAAGAAAGTGATTCATGACGGGTTAAGGAACATGTACAGTTTTGAAAAGGAGGGAAAAATAATCAAATTTGCTCCTTTAACTCTAACACAGGTCCATGAGGACCAACTGAAACTGAAAAGTAATGTTGCTCAAAAAAGAAAGAGTGAAAATGAGAGTGATAAAAAAAGAAAAAGTGGAAAGGAGATTGAACTAAAAAGCAAGAGTGAATGTGAGATTGAGAAAAAAAGAAATAGTGAGGCCGAAAAAGAGAGAGAGAAGAGATGAGGATGAGGCTGAGATCTCAAGAAAAAGAGAGTGAGAAAAAAAAAGAGTGAAAGGAAAAAAGAGAGTGAAAAAGAAAAATAGAGTGGAAAGAAAATAAAGAGCGAAGAAAGTGAGAGAAAAATAAAGAGAAAAATGAGTTTTTATGTTAAGGTGAGTTTTAATACTAACAAACTTGACGTATCTTTGCCTAGTGTTATTGTCCTTTTGTTCCAGGGATATAAGGTCATGTTTCCTAGCGGTATGTTTAGTGGATTGCCACATATTAGGGAGATAGAGCACTACATTGATTTTGTGCCAGGTACGACAATCCCTACTCGACCTTTCTTTGAAGAACATGAGTCTTTGACACACTTGAAGAGACAGGGTAAGTTGTTGACAAGAATGCATGCCAAGTGAGAGGACTGTGTTGAGACTTTTCCTCATGTAATCAAATACACACATGGTGAGGAAAATTTTGTGGTTAATGCCTTAACAAGAAGGTATGTCCTTATCTTTATTTTAAATGCAAAATTATTGAGATTTGAATATGATAAGAAATTGCTTGCTAATGACGATGACTTTGCTAGTGTGTATGGAACTGTGAGAAAGTATCGTTTGGTAAGTTTTATAAACTAGATTGGTACTTGTTTAGAGAGAATAGACTTTGTGTGCCTACTAATTTTATGTGTAAGTTGATTGTGTGTGATAGAAATGGTGGTTTGTTCGGTAACTTTAGTGTGAGAAAGACTTTAGACATGTTACATGAACGTTTGTGGGAGTATTATTTGCCATTCATTGAATTGTTATATGGACTTTTGTAGGAGTATCATTTGCCCTTATTAGAGTGTGCATATAATAAAACCTTGCATACTACTAGATCTTATTCTCATTTTGAAATTGTTTATGGTTATAATCCACTTACTCCTTTAGCTTTGATGCTTTTGCTTGTTGATGACATGAGTAGCTTGGATAAACCTTTTCAAATTCTTGAAAAAATTAATGATAATGCATACAAAGTGGATCTTCCCTGTGAGTATCATGTTTTTTCTACTTTCAATATTTTTGGCCGTTCTCCATTTGCTGTAGGTGGAGATTCGAGGTCGAATCCTTTTGTGGAGATTCGGGGTCGAATCCTTTTGAGGAGAGGGGGAATGATGGGCACCAAGATGAACCTAGTCTTAAAAATCCTTTGCAAGTTTCAGATGGGCCGATTACAAGGTCAAGAGCCAAGAAGATCAAAGAGGAGATGCAAGGATTGGTGCAATCCACTTGGGATGAAACTAGCAAGACTCTAACACTCAAGATGGGTTTCAGAGAAGGAGATCCAAGTTCGATCCACTTAATACAAGCTATGGAAGACATGAGCTAGAGTTATTGTTTGGACCTTGTTTAATTTATTAAAAGGGTTTATATATTTTTTAGTTATAGGAATTAGTCTAGAATAATGAGGCTTGAGGATGTTTGGCCCGCATATGTTTTATGTTTTATGAACTAGGGTTTCAAGAGAAGTTTTTAAGGGTAGTTTAGGGATTGTTTTAATTTGTAGCTTGGGTTGTTTCTTTTGGGAAGGCCTTATTTCGCCTAAGGGTATTTTGGAAAATGATTTTATGCTAACCTAGGGTTTTTGGGGGTTGAGATATGTAAGTTTCTGTAGCCGAGTACTATAGCCATGGCACTATTCACTCAGGGATATTTTTGGAATATGAGGATTTATTTTTACTAGGGTTTTAATTAAATTTTGGTTTAAATACTCTTTGTAACCTCATTTTAAGAAATTTATGAAATTTGATGAATTTATTCATTGTGAGTTGAGTTTATCTCCTCTTGTTCTTGAATGAACTTTTAAACTTATCAAAGGTAAATCACAACTTTTGTGACATTTTTTCTTATAATTTAGGTTCTTGAGACAGGTTTTTCAATGGGTCTAGATTTTCATATAATCTAGATTCTTGAAACGAGTTTCTCAACGGGTCTAAATTTCTCATTAGCTTGATTTTGGCTTTCTTGAGTGAGTTTTTAAATTGATTGTGAGTTTAAAAGATTCCATTCCCATGGGCTCATATCAGGAAGATATTGATTGAGCTTCATTATTGCATTTTTTATATATTTAAAACCAATATATTTTTAATTTTTTTATTGTTTTATTATTGGTTTTAGATAGAAAAATTGATTAAGAGGCATAAATCCAAGTTGTGATTTAAATTGATTAAAAGCATAGTTTATGCTTAATTTTATAACTTGTGATTTAATTTTATAATATTTCCTCCATGCACAACACATTTTTAATATTTAGTCTAGTTTTATTTTATTTGTTATTATTTATTTTATTTGTCTAATTTTATTTTTGTTTCTTTGATTATTTTATTTATTTTTATTTTATTATTTTTATTTTATTTTTACAGGTCTTAAACGACTTGTCATTTTCCATAGGAAGACAAAACATTCGTACACCCATGCATGAACAACCACCAAACCAGTTGCACCATGCTCGACCCAGCCACTTGGAACAACCTCCGTGCGCCACTACCCAGCATGCACAACCATGAGCTTCCAAACCATGCATGGCCTTTGCATCACGGCTCCGCATTCATAGTAGCACCACAGTGATCCTCCGCCCAGCCACCATTCGAAACCAACCATGCTGCCAAGCACCACCGTAAAAGACTCCTCAGCACCACCACGAGCACTGCGGTCTTCCTCTGTTTTTCCCACCAAAAAACAGAGCATCATGTGGGTATCGTGGGCCTCAAACCAGTCCCGTAACTCCACCGCGCTATCCATGCACCGCTGCTCCACGTCCAGGAAACAACCACCGTACACCACTGTCCAGCATGCACGGCCATGCGAATCAGCCAGCCACCACCTTTTCTCCGCATGTTGAAAAGCCATTTCCGTGAACCTCCAAGCTGCACTGCATCCTCCGTAAGTCTAGCACTGCAGCAAAAAGAAAAGAAGAAGAGATGCGGACGCACACAGGGCAAGGAAAAAAGAAGAAGCTAACATGTAGTAATGCCGAAAGAAGAAACAGAGGGGCCAGTGACGGACACAAGAAAAATAATAATAATAAGGACACTCACGTGAACAGCTTGCATTAGTAATGCGGGACTTTCCATTTGGACGCACGGATACAACGCAAATAAACTTTCTGAGTGGGAGACATAAGGAGCTGGCATCACGGACGAAACAAGCAACGCAGAGGCTTTTGAAGCCTATATAAGAGCTTGTAAATGGACTGTGAAGAGAGAATATATTTTTGTGTTAAGTAAGAGTTAGAATTTTGAGTCGAGTTTGGAGAAAAACAGTGAATGAGTTTGTAGTCAGTTTTTATTTTCTTGTTCAGTTTTTAGTTTCGTGTAATTCATTCATTAGTCAGTTTTAATTTATGGCTCAATAGACTTTATTTTTGTAAGTCTTCATTTCCAGTTTTGAGTTTGTTTAGTGAGTAAATTTTTAGTCCTCTTTGATAAATGTTGAGAGTCCATTTTATTTTTGAGAGTTTATTTTAATTGGAAGTTCAGATTTTTGGGTTGGAGAACGCAGTCTCCATTTCCAAACATCAAGTTTATTCCTTACAATTCCTGTTCTTATTTAATTTCAAATTTATGTTATTTAATTTCCTCACACTTTTAATTTCCTGCAATTTAAATTACTGCCATTTAATTTTTCTGCACCTTTAATTTTTACAATTTACTTGTATGTCATTTAATTTTATTGTTCCTTTATATTTCAGTTATTTAATTTTCAGCAATTTTAATTTACTGTCTTACATTTTAATTTCTTACTTTTCATCATTCACTCAAAACTAACAAACATGAATCTAGTCCATAACTAGTAAATTTTCATTTCCATTGCACTCCCACATTCATTGTACATATCATCACCGTTATTTTTATTCTCTCATTGTAACTATTTCTACCATTTTACACGAGTTTGATTTTTAAGCACTTTTCCTGAGGAGACGATTTAGGAATTTATTCCTAATTATTACATGACACACTCCTGCACTTGGAATAGTTTTTGTACTGCTCATTTTTTAGTGAGTCAGATATCAGGAATAGGAGGAAGAGAGGAAGATCTTGATGAGGAAGAGATGAAGAGGAGGGAGGAGGAAGAGAATGAGGACAATAAGGAAGAGATGAGGATGGAAGAAGAGAGGAGGAGGATGAGGATTGGAAGAGAGGAGAAATTAGTAATATAAAGATAAGAAAATTTTTTACTGCCATCATTTTTAGCAGCAATTCACTATAAGAAAATTACTTCATAATATGCCTAAATAGTGTCTCACAAAGAACACAAAATATATAAACAACAAAAGCCTAAAATTTTTACTTGGCTTTATAAAATACATAAATATAGCAAGTACCTTTTGTAAGAAATATTTACAAAGTTCATTGCTATATTGTTAGAACCACATCAACTGGTATGCAAAATTGTGACGCCCCGACTCCCACGTATAAAAAGTTTCGAGAATCGTGACGTCAGGATAATGACAACTCGGTCACGCATCCCAACGACAAGTGTCAAGTGTGTGCAACAAATAAACAGTACACAAATAAAATACACAGCGGATAGTATTTAAGTCAACTAGTACCAGAATTTTAGTTTAATACAAATATCCAAATACAAAGCGTTTAAAAACATACCAAATGTCCCAATAAAATATAATACAAAGCTGAAAAATAAACATAGCTCTGGTGGAGCCAGATCCTTAGGCTCTGCATCTACAACATCAACAACAAAGTCTACAGTACCATTAAATGGTATCACAGGTAAGTTATAACCTAACCACATCCTGAGATAAAAACATATTTAGGCAACTAACCATGCATGCATATGATGCAATATGCAACACACGCCAAAAATCTCTTTTGGTCCAAAAAAATATTTCCAATAACATTTCCATCATTTTTCCAGAAAATGGCCCAAAAAATAAAATTCATCATTTTCCCATAAAATGATACACAAAAACATACTCACGCTATTTTCCCAGAAAACAACCATTTTTTCAATTAATCCAATTAAACCATATGCACCATGGCCTCCTCTATGGACCATCCGCACGTCCTGGCTACTTTATGAACGATGCCCAATTTCGCACTCAGTGCGTTCGTGGCCAGGTCATCCTCTAGCCCCCGCCAGCAGAAGGGCCACGGAGTCGGCACGTCCAACGTCCGATCCCGTTGTCGCCTAGCGACAACCCAGGGGATGTCACTCAGTATATTCCGCTCCCGAGTGACCAGAGGAGCTCCACCGAGATAATGCCCCATCTCGGCTTGGGGTCATGATACACACGCACCCATAAATCTAATTCACATGAAAATCTAGTTTTCAAAATAGCCACATGATCATGAATGCAATACACGAAAACCCCTTTTTCAATTTACAAACATGAACATGCGTGCATATGCCATGAACCAAACATAACCTCAATATCACAACCAATCAGATCACAACACAATTTCCAACAATAACTAGATCACAACCAATTTCCAACAATAACCAGATCACAACCAATTCCCAACAATAACCAGATCACAACCAATTCCCAACAATAACCAGATCACAACCAATAACAAATCAACAATTACTCTGTTCTCAAACCATCCACCCCCGAACTCCTCGGACTCAGTCCGGAACAACCAGAATACAGTATAAGTAAATATTGTAAAAATATATTTAAATCTCAAAAAATTGTTTAGGAAATACTTACAGCGCTATAAAATATTTTCGGAGGATCACGAAGGAGCTGGAAGCACCAAAGCAGCAACTCCACAATGTAAAAACACTGTGGTCGAAATACAGTGAAACCTAAATTTCACACGAGGTCAAACGAAAACTTGAGAACGGTAGGGTAGGGCCTATTGAGGGTGGTGAAGCTAATGGTAGTGATGGTTGGCCGTGGGTGGCGGCCGAAATGGCGGTGGAAGGCCGGAAAACTCGGTTCGGGTTTTGTGTTCGTTGGGGCGGCTCTAGCGACGGATCGGGGCCGGGATTGGGTCGGTTAGGACGGCAAGAGACCGGTGGTGAAGTGGTCAAGAGCTGGTGGCCGGAGGTGGCCGGACGGCGGCGAAACGACTCAAGGTCCGTCACAGCTTAGTGTGGCGCGTGCGTGCTGTTTTCGGCGAAGGAGAGGCCGAGATCACAGGGGAGAGGTCGCCGGCAACTGAGGGAGGCGATGGGCTGGGCGGTGTCGAAAAATGGGTGGCGCACGGAGGCGCAGGGAGAGTGTGGCCGAATCGCACGGGGAGAGGAGGGAGAGAAAGGGTCGGGCTGGGGAGAATGATCCAGAGGAAAAAGAAAAAGAAGAAAAAAAAAAGAAAAGAGAAAAAAGAAAAAGGAGGGAAAAGAAATGAGGGTCCAACCCTCATATCATGGGGTAACAAAAGTGATCTAACGAAAAAAATTTTAAAACTACTAGCTAAATAAAATAATTCAAACGCAGTGAAATATTTAATTAAAAAAATAATTATTTTAAAACCCAAAAATAAACCAATTTAAACTAAAAATCAATTTAAATACAAAACAATAAATAACATTAAGAAAACATCATAAAAATTAATTTTCACAACTTAAAATATTATAAAATAATATTTAAAAACTCTCATAATTTTAAAACAAGATAATCACTAAATAAATTAAATAAATCTTTCATTAAAAATACACTAAAATCTGGGATGTTACAAAAACCTACACCATTAGACAAACCTACAAAAGCACAAATTTTGCAACTTGTGGAAGAGTTATGATTAATGAAGGACAAAGTTTGATGTTCATAGCTATCAAAATAATATAAAAATAATATAAAATTCAAATGTCAAGACAACAAGCCCAAAAGAGACATAAACCTTCTAACATAATATATCTACTTATTTATGGGACAAAATTCGACAATTGTCTTTTCATAATATAGTTGTTGAAATGTGTTAGTATAAAGTGTAACTGCCCTTTATCATTGTACAGTATATCTCATCGTACAAAAAATGATAAAACGACACTAATTCTAAAATCTGCCTTTAAACTATTTACCTTTATCGTCTAAAATATCATTACAATTTCAAATAGAAAACATAAATTTAAATACCCAAAACACCTTTTTTGCATCCTTTCATCTTAACATCAAGATGAAAGAACTTCATGAAAAAAGAGCTGAAACCTTTAAATAGTATTTTATATTTAAAAAATGGGGAGTACAAAATGTAATCTACAGACCTAGAGAGCATCTAGTTCCTTTAGATCAAAGACGAAGGCTAATTACTAAGCATATCCAATCGAGGTTGTAAATGCCTAAGGCCTCATCAAGAAATCTCAAGTTTTCATAATTAAAATTTAAAACCCGTCAAAATCGAAAATGAATTAAGAATTTCTAAACACATCAAACTACAAACAATCTAATCTATAAAAATATAACATACAAATAGTATATCCACAAGGAGAACGATGAGGACGATAGAGAAGAGATAAGGAGGAGGAAGAGAAGATGATGAGGATGATGAGAAAGAGAGGATGAGGATGATGGGGGAAGTGATATTGAGGAGGAAGAGAGGAAAAAGATCATAAGGAGGAGGAAGAGAGAAAGAGGAGGAGGAAGAGAAAAGGAGGAGGATGAGGAGGAGAGGAGGAGGATTGGAAGAGATGAGAAATTAGTAATAAAAAGAATATAAGAAAATCTTCTACTATTATATTATTTTTAGATTTAATTGACTATAAGAAAAACACCTCATAATATGCATTGTATAGATAATATCTCACAAAGAACACAAAATAGATAAACAACAAAAACCTATATATGTTACCTTGGCTTTATAAAGTACATAAACATAGCAACTACCTTTTGTCAAAAATGTTTACAAAGTTCATTGCTAAAGTGTTAAAATCGTATCAACCAGCATGGAAACCTGCACTATTAGACAAACCTATCGAACCGCAAATTTTGTAACTTGTGGAAGAGTTATGATTAATGAAGAACAAAAGTTTCATGTTTATAGCTATCAAAACAATATAAAAATAATATAAAATCAAAAGTTCAAAACAACAAGCTCAAAAGAGACATAAAGCTTCTACCATAATATACCTACTTATTTCCTGGGCAGAATACGTCAATTGTCTTGTCATAATATAGTTGTTGAAAGCTTCTAGTATAAAGTGTGTAACTTCCCTTCATTATCGTAGAATATATCTTATCGCATAAAAAAGGATAAAACGACTCTAATTCTAAAATCAACAGTCAAACTATTTTCCTTTATCATCTAAAAGATGACTATAATTTTAGAAAATAGAAATTTAAATACCCAAAATAACTTTTTTGCATTATTTCATCTTAGCATCAAAATGAAAGGTCTTCATAAATGAAGGGCTGAAACTTGTAAATAGTATTTTATATAAAAACAATGGTGAGTAAAAAATGTCATCTAGAGACCTAGAATGCGTTTACTTCATTTGAATTGAAATCAAAGGCTAGCCACTAAGCCTACCCACTTGAGGTTGTAGATGCCTAAGGCCTCATCTACAAATCTCAAGTTTTCACGACCAAAATTCAAAACCCATCAGAATAGAAAAATGAATTCAAAAATTCTAAACACATATAAGTACAAACAATCTAATATGTAAAAATAAAACATACAAGTAGTATATCCAAATGGAGATGGATTAGAAGGAGGAAGAGGAAGAGATGAGGAGGAGGAAGAGGGGAAGAGGACAATAAGGAAGAGGATGATGAGGAGG
This sequence comes from Cyclocarya paliurus, assembly GCA_029856935.1. Lineage (NCBI taxonomy): Eukaryota > Viridiplantae > Streptophyta > Magnoliopsida > Fagales > Juglandaceae > Cyclocarya > Cyclocarya paliurus. The sequence goes on from CM056958.1 coordinate 21,710,291, forward strand.
AGGAAGAATAGGGGAAGAGGACAATGAGGAAGAGAGGAAGAGGACGATGAGGAGCGATATGAGGAAGACAGGAGGAGGACGAAGAAAAGATTAGGAGAACGAAGAGGAAGAGATGATGAGGAGGAAGAGAGGACGAAGACGATGAGCAATTGATGAGAAGGAGGAGGAAGAGGGGAATAGGAGGATGAGAAAGAGAGGAGGAGGAAGAGGAAGATAAGAGTATGAGGATGATGATAAAGAGAGAAGGTGGACAATGAGTAAAAGGACGTTAAGGAAGAGATGAAGCGGAAGAGAGGAAGAGGACGATGAGGAAGAGAAGAGGAGGAGCAAGAGAAGATGAGGAGGACAATGAGGAAGAGATGAGGAGGAGGAAGTGGGAAAGAGGAGGAAGAGGGAAAGAGGAGGAGGATGAGGAGGAAGAGAGAAAGAGGACAATGATGAAGATAGGAGGAAGAGAGGAGGACAATGAGGAGGAGGAACAGAAGATGATAAAGAGAGGAGAAGGATGAGGAAGGGAGGAGGAGGGTTGGAAGATAGGAGAAATTAGTAATAAAAAGAATATAAGAAAATCTTTTGTTGTTATATTATTTTTAGCAGGAATTAACTATAAGAAAAACACCTCATAATTTGCATTGTATAGATAATATCTCACAAAGAACACAAAATAGATAAACAACAAAAACCTAAATATGTTTGCTTCGCTTTATAAAATACATAAACATAACAAGTACCTTTTATCAGAAATGTTTACGAAGTTCATTGCTCAAGTGTTAAAACTGCATCAACCAACATGGAAACCTGCACTACTGACAAACCTATTGAACCACAAATTTTGCAACTTGTAGAAGAGTTATGATTGATGAAGAAAAAAGTTTGATGTTCATAGCTATCAAAATAATACAAAATCCAAAGTTCAAGACAACAAGCTCAAAAGAGACATAAAGCTTCTAACATAATATTCCTACTTATTTCTTAGGCAGAATACGACAATTATCTTGTCATAATATAGTTGTTGAAAGCTATTAGTATAAAGTGTGTAACTACCTTTCATCATCTTCGAATATATCTTATCGTATAAAAATAATAGAACGACACTAATTTCAAACTCTGCCGTCAAACTATTTACCTTTACCTTCTAAAAGATGATTATAATTTCAACAAAAAATCAGAAATTTAAATATCCAAGACAACTTTTTTGCATCCAACAGTACCTATATATATATATATATATATATATATATAAAGGTGAATACAAAAACTAATCTAGAGACCTAGAGAGCATCTAAATCCTTTGGATCGAAGACAAAGGCAAGCCACTAAGCCTATCCAATAGAGGTTGTAGATGCCAAAGGCCTTATCTATAAATCTCAAGTTTTTGCGACTATTGTGTAAAAATATAACATACTAACATATTCAAATAGAGATGGATTACGAGGAGGAGGGAGAAGAGATGAGGATGAAGATGAGGAATGGATGAGGAGGAGGAAGAGGGGAAGATGACAATGAAGAAGAGGACGATGAGGAAGAGATGAGAAGGAAGAGATGGGGAGGAAGAGAAGAAGAGGACGATGAGGATTGATATTGAGGAAGAGAGGAGGAAGAGAAGATGTGGAGGACATAGAGGAAGAGAGGAAGAGGAAGAGATGATGAAGGCGATGAGGAGAGGAGGAAGAGGGGAAGATGAGGATTAGAAAGAGAGGAGGAGGACGATGATAAAGAGAGGAGGAGGACGATGATAAAGAGAGGAGGTTAAGGAAGAGATGAAGAGGAAGAGAGGAAGATGACGATGGGAAAGATAGGAGGAAGAAAGGAGGAAGAGAAGATGAGGGAGGAGGACAATGAAGAAGAGATGAGGAGGAGGAGAAGGATTGGAAGATAGGATAAATTAGTAATAAAAAGAATATAAGAAAATCTTCTGCTGTATTATTTTTAGTAAGAAAAACACCCCATAATATGCATTGTATAGATAATATCTCACAAAGAACACAAAATAGATAAACAACAAAAACCTAAACATGTTTGCTTGGCTTTATAAAATACATAAACATAGCAAGTACCTTTGGTCAGAAATGTTTATGAAGTTCATTGCTAAAATGTTAAAACTGCATCAACTGGCACGAAAACCTACACTGTTGGGCAAACTTATCGAACCACAAATTTTGCAACTTGTGGAAGAGTTATGAATAATGAAGGAAAAAGTTTGATGTTCATAGCTATCAAAATAATATAAAATCTAAAGTTCAAGACAACAAGCTGAAAAGAGACATAAAACTTCTAACATAATATATCTACTTATTTCCTGGCCATAATACGACAATTGTTTTGTTATAATATAATTGTTGAAAGCTGTTAGTATAAAGTGTGTAACTACCTTTCATCATCATCAAATATTTCTTATCATATAAAAAATAATAGAATGACACTAATTCTAAACTTTTTCGTCAAATTATTTACCTTTACTATGGGTGTAAGAAAAAACCAGAAAATCAGTTGAACCGAATTGAACTGGTGGGTTCCGTCTGGTTTGTAACGGGTCTGGTGCAGTACCTATTCTTACAAATGAAAACCGGTTTAAATCGAACCGGACCGGTACATATATATATTTAATTTTTTATATTATATATAATTTTTATATTATTTTTATATATATTATATGCTATATTTCTAATTAATATAACATGAAATTATAATCTTATTATTCAAGTTTCCTAATCTCACTAATAAGTTAGAGACTACTTATATTATACTACTATAATTGAATATTAAGAATTAGTAATTGTTAATAATAAATACTAAATTCTCACAATTAAGTTTAGTATTAAAAAAATTATAATATTAAATATATATAGTGTCACAAGTGTAAATGGTAAACCGAAAAACTAGACCAGATTGAACCAAAATCAGAAAAATCAAAAGTTTCGATTTTGGTGATGAATCGGTTTGTATCAGTTCTTAAATTTCCAAAACTGGTATATACCGGTTTGGTTCCAAAATTTTTCCAAAACCTGAAAGAACCAAACTGGTTCCACCCTTATCTATTACCTTTTTAAAAGATGATTAGAATTTCAACCAAAAATCAGAAATCAAAATGAGAGATCTTCATGAATGAAGGGCAGAAACCTATTAATAGTATGTCATATAAAAAAAATGGTGAACACAAAACCTAATCTACTGATCTAGAGAGTGTCTAAATCCTTTGAATCGAAGACAAAGGAAAGCCACTAAGATTATCCAATACAAGTTGTCAATGCCTAAGGCCTTATCCATAAATCTCAAGTTTTTGTGACTAAAATTTAAAACCGTTAGAATAAAAAAATGAATTTGAAATTTCTAAACACATCTAACTACAAACAATCTACTATCTAAAAATATAACATACTAGTAGTATATCCAAATGGAGATGGATTGGGAGGAGGGGGAGGAGGAAGCGAAGATAAGGAGGATGATGAAGAAGGGATGTAGAGGAGGAAGAATGGAAGAGGACAATGAGGAAGAGGACGATGAGGACTGATATGAGGAAGAGAGGAGGAGGAAGAGAAGATGAGGATGACAAAGAGGAAGAGATGATGAGGAAGAGATAAGGAGGAGGAGCAAGAGGATGATGAGGAAGATAGGAGGAAGAAAGGAGGAGGAAGAGAAGATGAGGAGGACGATGAGGAGGAGTAAGACTAGGGAAAGAGGAGGACAATGAGAAAGAGAAGGAGAAGGAGAAGGAGAAAGAGAAAAGAAGATGACGATAAGGAAGATAGGAGAAAGAGAGGAAGAGAGGATGAAGATTGGAAAAGAGAGGAGAAATTAGTAATAAAAAGAATATAAGAAAATCTTCTGCTGTTATATTATTTTTAGCAGTAATTGACTATAAGAAAAATACCTCATAATAGGCATTGTATAGATAACATCTCACAAAGGACACGAAATAGATAATCAACAAAACCCTAAATATGTATGCTTGGTTTTATAAAATACATAAACATAGCACATACCTTTTGTCAGAACTATTTACGAAGTTCATTGCTAAAGTGTTAAAACCGCATCAACCGGCATGAAAACCAGCACTATTAGACAAACCTAAGGAACAACAAATTTAGCAACTTGTGGAAGAGTTATGATTAGTGAAGGACAAAAGTTTGTAGTCATAGCTGTCAAATAATATAAAATTCAAAATTCAAGACAATAAGCTCAAAAGAGACATAAGCTTCTACCATAATATACCTATTTATTTTCAGGGCAGAATATGGCAATTGTCTTGTTATAATATAGTTGTTGAAAGCTATTAGTATAAAATGTGGAGTACTTCTACTCATCTGCCTCTCAATTCTCATACACCACATGATCGATGATGTGACATTATTTTTAAAACGCATGTTTTACCACCTCAAATAACCCCAAATCGGTCTGATGATCTCAATTTCGAATTTTCCCCCTCCCCCACGTTCGCCCTCCGTCCAACTTCACCCGTGTTCAACTGACATTTTTTAAAGTCACACTACCTCTGCCACCGCCTGGGCCATCGACGAGAATGAATGATCAATTGATTCAAAGAACGGATGTGATGAAAGTGATGAAAGATCAATTGATACAACAAAGAACGGATGTAAAAACTTGATTGATCAACTTGAATAAAATCCTCAAAAAATCCAAACTTGGTGAAACATATAGATCCATGGGGGAATGGGGGATTCGCACGATAAATGCTATTATAATATAGATGTAGGGTTGCTATTGGTGAACATACCAAACGACGGCAAAGAAAGCAAATCTATGGGGGATGGAGATTCGCACAGGAGGAACGACGGAGAAGGGGCGATTCGCTCAACAACTGAGAATTTCATGAGGGAGAGGAGATCGATGGGAGGGAGGAGTTATATACTGGACTCACAAGGAAGATGGTCTTGCTTTTGATTCTGTTCATGGGGGATCAGGGACTGATGGGAGGGAGCTGATATGTTTGCTCAGAGGCGATGGGAGGTAGGGAGAGGCTCAGAGAGGGAGAGTGTGGATTGGAATGAACTACTCCAATTGAACCAGACTTCTCTTAAACCGGGTTTGCCACGTCAGAGAGTGTGGTGTGTGCTCGTAAAACCGGCCTAAGAATAGAATTTTCCTAAAATGTGTAACTACCCTTAATCATCGTAGAATATATCTCATCATATGAAAAATAATAGAACGATGCTAGTTCTACAATCTGCCGTCAAATTACCTTTACGGTATAATAGATGATTATGATTTCAAGTTGCAAACAGAAATTTAAATATCCAAAAAACTTATTTTGCATCCTTTCATATTAGCATCAAAATGAGAGGTCTTCATGAATGAAGAGTTGAAAGCTGTAAATAGTATTTTATAAAACAAAAAGGTGAGTACAAAATGTAAGCCAGAGACCTAGAGAGGGTCTACCTCATTTGGATCTAAGCTAAAGGATAACCACTCGAGGTTGTAGATGCCTAAGGCCTCTTCTACAAATCTCAAGTTTTTGCAACTAAAATTTAAAATCTGTCAAAATTGAAAAATGAATTCAAAATTTCTAAACAAATCTAACGACAAATAATCTAATATGTAAAAATATAACATACAAGTAGTATATCCTAGTGGATATGGATTAGGAGGAGGAGGAAGAGGAAGAGGAAGAGGAAGAGAAAGAGAATATGAGGAGGACGATAAAGAAGAGAGATGAAGATGAAGGAAGAGGGGAAGAGAATGGGAGGAAGACGATGAGAAAGAGAGAAGGGGGACGATGAGGAAGAAATGATGAGGAGGAAAAGGAAGAGAAGATGAGGAGAATAATGAGAAAGATACGAGGATGTGGACGATGAGGAAGAAATAAGTAGGAGGACAAAGAGAAGAGGAGGGACGGTGAGAAAGAGAAGAGGAGGAGGAAGAAGAGTAGAATGAGGAAGATAGGAGGAACAGATGAGGAGAGGAGGAGAAATATAAGTGAGTAGGAAAAGTATGATGAGGAAGATAGGTGGAGGAGGAATGGAAGATGGGGAGCAATTAGTAATAAAAAAATATAAGAAAATCTTCTGTTGTTATATTATTTTTATAAGTAATTGAGTGTAAGAAAAACATCTCATAATATGCATTGTATAAATAATATCTCACAAAGAACACAAAATAGATAAACAACAAAAAGCTAAATATATTTAAAACACATAAACATTGCACAAACCTTTTATAAAATATCATTGTGAAGTTCATTGTTACATTGTTAAAACTGCATCAACCGGCATGGAAACTTGCACCTAGAAAAACCTACTAAACAACAAATTTTGCAACTTGTGGAAGAGTTATGATTAATGAAGGATAATGTTAGATGTTCATCGCTATCAAAACAATATAAAAATAATTTAAAATTCAAAGTGCAAGACAACAAGCTCAAAGGACATAAATCTTCTACCATAGTATACCTACTTATTTCCTTGATAGAATACGACAATTGTCTTGGTATAATATAGTTGTCGAAAGTTGCTAGTATAAAATGTGTAACTACTCTTCATCCTCAGAGAATATATCTCATTGTATGAAAAATAATAGAACGACGCTAATTCTAATAGATGATTAGAATTTGAACTTGAAAACATATATTTAAATACCCAAAAAACATTTTTTGCATCCTTTCATCTTAGCATCAAAATGAGAGGTCTTCATGAATGAAGGGCTAAAACTTGTAAATAGTATTTTATAAAAAGAAAAATGGTGAGTACAAAATAGCATCTAGAGACCTAGAGAGCGTCTACCCACTTTGGATCTAAGCCGAAGGCTAGCCACAAACTCAGGAACTCTTGAGGTTGTAGATGCCTAAGGCCTCATCTACAAATCTCAAGTTTTTGCAACAAAATTTTAAAAGCCGTCAGAATCGAAAAATGAATTCAAAATTTCTAAACACATCTAATGACAAACAATCAAATATGGAAAACATATAACATATAAGTAGTATATATCTAAGTGGAGATGGATTAGGAGGAGAATGAAGAGATGAGGAGGAGGAGGAGAAGATGAGGAGGACAATAAAGAAAAGATGAGGATGAGGAAGAGGGGAAGAAAATAGGAGGAGGACAATAAGATAGAGAAGATGGGTACAATGAGTAAGAAATGATGAGGAGGAGATGGAAGAGAAGATGAGGATGATGATGAGAAAGATACGTGAGGAGGACGGTGAGGAGAGGAGGAGGAAGAATATGATGAAGAAGGTAGTTGGAAGAGAGGAGGAGGAAGAGAAGATGAGGAGGAAGAGTGGATGAAGACAATGAGGAAGAGATGAGGAGGAGAAGGATGAGAAAGAGAGCAGGAAGACGATGAGGAAGAGTGGACAAGGAGAAGGAAGAAAGGAAAAGGATGATGAGGAAGATAGGAGGAAGAGAGGAAGAGGAGGAGGAGGAGGATTAGAATTAAGGAACAATTAGAAATAAAATAAAATATAAGAAGCTCTTTTGCTATTATATTATTTTTATAAGTAATTGAGTATAAAAAAAAAAAAAATCTCATAATATCCATTGTATAAATAATATCTCACAAAGAACACAATAATAGATAAACAACAAAAAGCTAAATATGTTTAAAATACATCAACAATGCACAAACCTTTCGTAAAATATATTTGCGAAGTTCTTTGCTACATTGTTAAAACCGCATCAACCGGCATGGAAACCTGCACCTAGACAAACCTATAGAACTACAAATTTTGCAACTTGTGGAAGAGTTATGATTAATGAAGGATAGTTTTAGATGTTCATCGTTATCAAAACAATATAAAAATAATATAAAATTCATAAGTTCAAGACAACAAGCTCAAAAGACATAAAGCTTCTACCATAATATACTTGCTTATTTTCTGGGCAGAATACGATAATTGCCTTGTCATAAGATAGTTGTTGAAAACTTCTTGTATAAAATTTGTAACTACCATTCATCATCGTAGAATATATGTTATCATATGAAAAATAATGGAAAGACGCTAGTTCTAAAATCTCCCATGAAACTTACATTTACCGTCAATTAGATGATTATAATTTCAACTTGAAAACAAAAATTTAAAAACCCCAAAAACCTTTTTTGCAACCTTTCATCTTAGCATCAAAATTAGAGGTTTTCATGAATGAATGGTTGAAACCTATAAATAGTATTTTATAAAACAAAATGGTGAGTACAAAATCTCATCTAAAGACCTATAGAGCATCTACCTCATTTGGGTCTAAGTTGAAGGCTAGCCAGTAAGCCTACCCACTGAAGGTCGTAGATGCCTAAGGCCACATCTACAAATCTCAAGTTTTCTCGACTAAAATTTAAAACCCGTCGGCATCAAAAAATGAATATGAAATTTCTAAACACCTCTAAAACTATAAACAATCTAAAATGTAAAAATATAAAAAACAAGTAGTATATCCCCCAATGGAGATGGATTTGGAGGAGGAGGAAGAGAAGAGGAGGAGGAGAAGGAAGAGAAGATGAGGAGGAGGATGAGGAAGTGATAAGGAGGAGGACGATAAGGAAGAGATGAGGATGATGAGGTAGATGGGAAGAGAATAGGAGGAGGACGATGAGAAAGAGAGTAGGGTAACAATGAGAAAGAAATGAAGAGGAGGAGAAGGAAGAGAGGATCAGGAGGATGATGAGGAAGAGATAAGTAGGAGGACGAAGAGAAGAGGAGGGCTGATGAGAAAGAGAGGAGGAGGAAGATGAGGAAGAAGATGAGGAGGAAGAAGACTACGATGAGGAAGAGATGAGGAGAGGAGGAAGGTAGAAGAGAGTAGGAGAGAAGGAAGAGGAAGAGAAGATAAGGTAAAAGGAAGTGTGGAGGAGGACGATGAGGAGGAGATGAGGAGTGGGGGGAGGAAGAGCATAATGAGGAAGATAGGTGGAAGAAAGGAGGGGAGAGTAGGACAAGGAAGAGAAGACGAGGAGGAAGAGTGGAGGAGGACGATGAGGAAGAGTGGAGGAGGACGATGAGGAAGAGATGAGGAGGAAAAAGAGAGCAGGAGGACAATGAGGAAATGTGGACGAGGAGAAGGAAGAGATGAAGAGGAGATTGGAGGAAGAGAGGAAGAGTTGGAAGGGAGGCGAAGAATGAGGAGGATTGGAAGTGAGGAGCAATTAGTAAGAAAAAAATATAAGAAAATCTTCTGCTGTTATATTATTTTTATAAGTAATTGAGTATAAGAAAAACATCTCACAATATGCATTGTATAAATAATATCTCACAAATAACACAAAATAGATAAACAACAAAAAACTAAATATGTTTAAAATTCACAAACATCGCACAAACCTTTTGTAAAATATCTTTACAAAGCTCATTGCTACATTGTTAAAATCGCATCAACCGGCCTGGAAACCTGCACCTAGACAAACCTACAGAACTACAAATTTTTCAACTTGTGGAAGAGTTATGATTAACGAAGGATAATGTTAGATGTTCATCGCTATCAAAACAATATAAAAATAATAGAAAATTCAAAGTTCAAGACAACAAGCTCAAAAAACATAAAGCTTCTACCATAATATACCTGGTTATTTCCATAGCACAATACAACAATTCTCTATCATAATATAGTTGCTGAAACTGCTAGTATAAAATGTGAAACTACCCTTTATCATCCTAGAATATATCTCATAATATGAAAAATAATAAAACGACACTAGTTCTATAATCTACTGTCGAACTTACCTTTATCGTCTAATAGATGATTATAATTTCAACCTGAAAGCATAAATTTAAAAAAACCTTTTTTTGCATCCTTTCATCTTAGCATCAAAATGAGAGGTCTTCATGAATGAAGGGTTGACACATGTAAATAGTATTTTATAAAAAATGAGGATGAGGAGGAGAGTGGAAGACAAAATGAGGAGGACCAAGAGACAGAGAGAGAGGAAGGGGACAATGAGAAAGAAAGGAAGAGGAGGAGATGAAAGATAAGATGCGGAGGATGATGAGAAATATACGAGGAAGAAGACGATGAGGAAGAGATAAGTATGAGGACGAATAGAATAGGAGCGGCGATTAGAAAGGGAGGAGGAAGAAGAGTACGATGAGGAAGGAGGAATAGATGAGGAGTGGAGGAGGAGGAAGAGTATGATGAGGAAGATAGGTGGAAGAAAGGAGGAGAGAGTTGGACGAGGGAGAGATGATGAGGAGGAAGAGTGGAGGAGGATGATGAGGAGGAAAAAGAGAGCAGGAGGACGATGAGGAAGTATGGACGAGGAGAAGGAAGAGATGAAGAGGAAGATCGGAGGAAGAGTTTGAAGGGAGGCAAAGAAGGAGGAGGACTGGAAGTGAGGAGTAATTAGTAATAAAAAAATATAAGAAAATCTTCTCCTGTTATATTATTTTTATAAGTAATTGAGTATAAGAAAAACATTTCATAATATGCATTGTATAAATAATATCTCACAAAGAACACAAAATAGATAAACAACAAAAAATTAAATATAAATACACAAACATCACACAAACCTTTTGTAAAATATCTTTACAAAGTTCATTACTACATTGTTAAAACCGCATCAACCAACAAGGAAACCTGACCCAGACAAACCTACAGAATTACAAATTTTTTAACTTGTGGAAGAGTTATGATTAGTGAAGGATGATGTTAGATTTTCATCGCTATCAAAACAATATAAAAATAAAATAAAATTCAAAGTTCAAGATAACAAGCTCAAAAGACATAAAGCTTCTACTATAATATGCCTTGTTATTTCCATCGCACAATACAACAATTGTCTGTCATAATATAGTTGTTGAAACTACTAGTATAAATTGTGAAACTACGCTTTATCATCCTAGAATATATCTCATAATATGAAAGAGAATAAAATGACACTAGTTCTATAATCTACTGTCAAACTTACCTTTATCGTCTAATAGATGGTTATAATTTCAACTTGAAAGCAGAAATTTAAATACCCAAAAAATCTTTTTTTGCATCATTTCATCTTAGCATCAAAATGAGAGCTCTTCATGAATGAAGGGCTGAAACATGTAAATAATATTTTATAAAAAAAAAATGGTGAGTACAAAACATCATCTAGAGACCTAGAGAGCGTCTACTTCATTTGGATCTAAGCTGAAGGCTAGCCACACTAAGCCTACCCACGAAAGATGTAGATGCGCCTAAAGCCTCATCTACAAATCTCAAATTTTCGCAACTAAAATTTAAAATCCATCAAAATCGAAAAATGAATTCAAAATTTCTAAACACAACTAACGACAAGCAATCTTATATGTAAACATAGGACATACAAGTAGTATATCCAAGTGCAGATGGATTACGAGGAGAAGGAAGAGATGGGGGAGGAGGAGGAATACAAGATGAGGAGGATGATGAAGAAGAGATGAGGATGAGGAGGAAGAGGAAGAGGGGAAGAGAATAGGAGGAGGACGATGAGAAAGATAGGAGGGGGACAACGAGAAAAAAAATGATGAGGAGGAGATGAAAGATAAGATGCGGAGAACGTTGAGAAAGATACGAGGCAGAAGATGATGAGGAAGAGATAAGTAGGAGGACAAATAGAAGAGGAGCGACGATTAGAAAGAGGGGAGGAAGATGAGGAGAAAGAAGAGTACGATGAGGAAGGAGGAAGAGATGAGGAGAGGAGGAGGAGGAAGAGAAGATGCGGATGAAGAGTATGATGAGGAAGATAAGGTGGAAGAGAGGAGGAGAGAGTAGGACGAGGAAGAGTGGATGAGGAGGAAAAAGAGAGTAGGAGGACGATGAGGAAGTGAGGACGAGGAGGAGGAGTATTGGAAGTGAGGAGCAATTAGTAATAAAAAAATATAAGAAAATCTTCTGCTGTTATATTATTTTTATAAGTAATTGAGTATAAGAAAAACATCTCATAATATGCATTGTATAAATAATATCTCACAAAGAACACAAAATAGATAAACAACAAAAAGCTAAATATGTTTAAAATTCACAAACATCGCACAAACCTTTTGTAAAATATCTTTGCGAAGTTCTTTGCTATATTGTTAAAACCGCATCAATCGACAAGGAAACCTGCACCCAGACAAACCTACAAAACTGCAAATTTTTCAACTTGTGGAAGAGTTATGATGAATAAAGGATAATTTTAGATGTTGATCGCTATCAAAACAATATAAAATCAAAAAAATATAAAAGCAATATAAAATTCAAAGTTCAAGAAAACAAGCTCAAAAGACATAAAACTTCTACCATAATATACCTGGTTATTTCTAGAGCACAATACAACAATTGTTTGTCATAATATAGTTGTTGAAACTGCTAGTATAAAATGTATATCATCCTAGAATATATCTCATCATATAAAAAATAATAAAACAACACTAGTTCTATAATCTACCATCGAACTTACCTTTATCGTCTAATAGATGATTATAATTTCAACTTGAAAGCAAAAATTTAAATACCCAAAAAACCTTTTTTTGCATCCTTTCATCTTAGCATCAAAATGAGAGCTCTTCATGAATGAAGGGCTGAAACATGTAAATAGTATTTTATATATAAAAAAAAAATGGTGAGTACAAAACGTCATCTAGAGACCTAGAGAGCGTCTACTTCATTTGGATCTAAGCTGAAGGCTAGCCACAGTAAGCCTACCCACTAAAGATGTAGATGCCTAAAGCCTCAACTACAAATCTCAAGTTTTCTCAACTGAAATTTAAAATACATCAGAATCAAAAAATGAATTAAAATTTCTAAACACATCCAATGATAAGCAATCTAATATGTAAAAATATAACATACAAGTAGTATATCCAAGTGGAGATGGATTAGGAGGAGAAGGAAGAGATGGGGGAGGAGGAGGAATAGAAGATGAGGAGGACAATAAAGAAGAGATGAGGATGAGGAGGAAGAGGAAGAGGAAGAGGAAGAGGAAGAGGAAGAGGAAGAGGAAGAGGGGAAGAGAATTGGACGAGGACGATGAAAAAGAGAGGTGGGGGACAATGAGAAAGGAATGATGAGGAGGAGATGAAAGAGAAGATGCGGAGGGCGATGAGAAAAATATGAGGAAGAAGACAATAAGGAAGAGATAAGTAGGAGGACGAATAGAAGAGGAGCAACGATTAGATAGAGAGGTGGAAGATGAGGAGGAAGAAGAGTACGATGAGGAAGATAGGAGGAAGAGATGAGAGGAGGAGGAAGAGTATGATGAGGAAGATGATGGATAAGGGGAGGAGAGAAGGATGAGTAAGAGAAGATGCGAAGGACAGTGGAGGAGGACCAAAAGGAAGAGATGAGGATGGGAAAGAGAGCAGGAGGACGATGAGGAAGAGTGGAGGAGAAGGAGGAGAGGAAGAGGACGATAAGAAAGATAGGAGAAAGAGAGGAAGAGGACGAAACAAGGAGGAGGAGGAGGAGGATTGGTAGTGGGGAGCAATTAGTAATAAAAAAAAATATAAGACAATCTTATGCTATTATATTATTTTATAAGTAATTGAGTATAAGAAAAACATCTCATAATATGCATTGTATAAATAATATCTCACAAAAAACACAAAATAGATAAACAAAAAAAAGCTAAATATGTTTAAAATACATAAATATTGCACAAACCTTTTGTAAAATATCATTGCGAAGTTCATTGCTATATTATTAAAACCACATCAACCGTCATCGAAGCTTGCACCTAGACAAACCTACAGAACCACAAATTTTACAACTTGTGGAAGAATTATGATTAATGAAAGGGTGTTCACTATCAAAACAATATAAAATTCAAAGTTTAAGACAACAAGCTCAAAAGACATAAAGCTTCCACCATAATATATACTTGCTTATTTCATGGGCAGAATATGACGATTGACTTGTCATAATATAGTTGTTAAAGCTGCTAGTATAAAATGTAGAACTACCCTTCATCATCGTAGAATATATCTCATTGTATGTAAAATAATATAACGACTCCAGTTGTAAAATTTGTCGTCAAACTTACCTTTACTGTCTAATAGATGATTATAATTTCAAGTTGAAAACAGAAATTTAAATACCCAAAAACCTTTTTAGCATCCTTTCATGAATGAAGGGTTGAAGCTTGTAAATAGTATTTTATAAAAAAAATGGTGAGAACAAAATGTCATCTAGAGACCTAGAGAGTGTCTCCCTCTTTTGGATCTAAGCTAAATGCTAGCTACTAAGCCTACCCACTAGGTTGTAGAAGCCTAAGGTCTCTCATCTACAAATCTCAAGTTTTTGCAATGACGATATAAAATCTGTCAGAATAGAAAAATGAATTGAAAATTTCTTAACACATCTAACGACAAACAATCTAATATGTAAAAAAAAAAAAAAATTGATATCAGGGAAAAACGAGGCATAATTAAAAGTAGTATGCCTAAAAGTTTGTATGTAAAAATATAACATACAAGTAGTATATCTAAGTGGAGATGGATTAGGAGGAGGAAGAAGAGATGAGGATGAGGAGAAAGAGAGGAGCAGGATAATGAGGAAGAGAACAATGAGGAAGGGAGGGTGAGGAGGAGGAAGATTGGAGGAATAGAATAAGAGAGTAGGAGGAAGTGAAGATGAGGAAGATATTAGGAGAAATAGGAAGAGAAGAGGAAGAGGAGTAGAATGAGTATTGGATGAGAGGAGAATTTAGTAATAAAAAGAATATAAAAAAATATTCTACTGTTATATTATTTTTAGATTTAATTGACTATTAGGAAAACACCTCATAATATGCATTGTGTAAAAAATGTCTCAAAAAGAACACAAAATAGATAAGCAACAAAAATCTAAATATGTTCACTTGGCTATATAAAATACATTGCATGTACCTTTTGTCATAAGTATTTACGAAGTTCATTTCTGCACAGTTAAAACTGCATCAATCGACATAGAAACCTCCACTTTTAGACATACCTATAGATCCACAAATTTTACAACTTGTGGAAGAGTTATGGTTAATGAAGGACAAAATTTGATGTTCATAGTTATCAAAGCAATATAAAATTCAAAGTTCAAAAGACAATAAAAGCTTCTACCATAATATACCTGCTTATTTCCCAGGCAGAATACGCCAATTATCTAGTCATAATATAGTTGTTGAAAGCTGCTAGTATAAAGTATGTAACTACCCTTCATCATCATAGAATATATCTCATCATATGAAAAATGATAGAACGACGCTAGTTCTAAAATCTGCCGTCAAACTTACCTTTACCGTTTATAAGATGATTATAATTTCAACTTGAACAAAAATTTAAATACACAAAACAACTTTTTTGCATCCTTTTATATTAGCATCAAAATGAGAGGTTTTCATGAATGAAGGGCTAAACCCTTGTAAATAGTAGTTTATAAAAAAAATGTGGTGAGTACAAAATGTCATCTAAAGACCTAGAGAGTGTCTGCCTCATTTAGAACTAAGTTGAAGGCTAGCCAGCCTATCCACTCGAGGTTTCTACCATAATATACCGGCTTATTTCCGAAGCAAAATACGACAATTGTCTTGTCATAATATAGTTGTTGAAAGTCACTAGTATAAAGTGTGTAACTCTACCCTTCATCATCGTAGAATATCTCATTGTATTAAAAATAATAGAAAGACGCTAATTCTAAAATCTAGTGGCAAACTGTTTACCTCTACTATATATATCTAAAAGATGATTATAATTTTCACCTAGAAAATAGAAATTTAAATATCCAAAACAATTTTTTTGCATCCATTCATCTTAGCATTAAAATGAAACCTATAAATAATAGTTTATATAAAAAAATAGTTAGTATAAAATGTCATCTATAGACGTAGAGAGCGTCTACTTCCTTTGGATCGAAGATGAAGGTTAGCCACTAAGCCTACCCAATCGAGGTTGTAGATGTCTAGGGTCTCATCTAAAAATCTCAAGTTTTTGCAATTAAAATTTGAAACTCATCAGAATCAAAAAATGAATTCAAAAATTCTAAACACATCTAACTACAAAAATCTAATCTGGACAAATATAACATACAAGTAGTAGATTCAAGTGGAGATGGATTAGGAGGAAGAGGAAGAGATGATGAGGAAGAGGAGGAGGAGGAAGAGAAGATGAGCAGGACAGTGAGGAATAGATGAGGAGTAGGACGATGTGAAAGAGAGGAGGACAATGAGGAAGAAGGCAATGAGGAAGATAGGAGGAGGAGGATTGGAAGAGGAGGACGATTAGGAAGAGGAGGAAGAGAAAAGGAGGAAGACGATGAGGAAGAAGACAATGAGGAAGAGATGACAAGGAGGAGGAAGAGAAGGAGAGAGGAATAGGACAATGAGGAAGATAGGAGAAAGATATGAGGAGGAAGAGAAAATGAGGAGGACTACGAGAAAAAGAGAAGGACGACGATTAGGAAGAGAGAAAGAGGATGATGAAGAATATGGGAGGGGGAGGAGGAGGAGGAGGAGGAGAAAGAGGATTGGAAGAGACGAGAAATTAGTAATAAAAAGAATATAAGAAAATCTTCTACTGTTATATTATTTTAGCACTAACTAACTATAAGAAAAACACCTTATAAATATGCATTGTATAAATAATGCATATTATTTATTGATAAACAACAAAAGAACACAAAATTGATAAACAATAAAAATCTAAATATGTTTACTTGGCTTGATAAAATACATAAACATAGCAAGTACCTTTTGTCAGAAATCTTTAAGAAGTTCATTTCTACATTATTGAAACCACATCATCCGACATGGAAAATCTGCACTATTAGACAAATCTACAGAACCACAAATTTTGCTACTTGTGGAAGGGTTATGAATAATGAAGGACAAAGTTTGATCTTGATAGCTATCAAAACAATATAAAAATAATACAAAATTCAAAGTTCGATACAACAAGCTCAAAAGAGACATAGAGCTTCTAAACACATCTAACAAAATCCTGAATATTCCAGCTGACTTGAATCCAAATATAAACGCAACACTTACCTTTTATCATCAATCTTTACAAACTTCACTGCCACATTGTCAGAACCTGTGTACTGCTATCCTATCACACATCGACATGGGAAATAGATACTATCAACCAAAACCTACATAACCACAAAGAACTAATTTGAAGATGAGAAACTAGCGTATGACTATGATTCCGTACACAAAATGAAAACTGATCAACCAATAGTTCATGAAGGATAGAGTCATATAACACGAGAATCAAACAACTACGAAAAATGACAAAGCTGTTGATCTTTAAAACTATAGAAAGAAAAACAAATCAAAATAAATCTAATGGTTAATGACAGCTGACTCACAAGAGACAAAATAACTTCTAATAAGAATACCTATTGATGCCTTGATAGCACAATAATTATCATAATGCAGTTGTCAATAAATGTTAATGCAAAGAGCAACTATCTTTCAAGATCAAAGTAACAAATATTTGACCAGACAAATTCTAATATATAGAAAATTATACACGAGCATTGACCCCAATATCTGCAATCAACTTATTCACCTTACCTTACGAAAGAAGTGATTCAAGTTCAACTACAAGAGAGAAAGATATCTACCCAAAACAATTTTTCTGCCCTTCATACATCAGCATAGATATGAAGCACCATGGAGGGCTGAGAGCTGCAAATAATCTCATACAAAAAAATATCCAAATGTTAGTGGGAGCTTTCATGAATCTCACTCTAGTACCAGCCTGGTATGTACCAAAGTATCTTCTGTAGACAAAGCAGGCTCCAACTAGGCTGCCTTTCTAGCCTTTCTTATCTCATTTAAAAAGAAGAATGAAATAAGAATAACATATTATGATGTGCAAAAGATCAGCAAGAAGTATTCACTGCTGAAAGACACTGGAAAAATGGTTTAACAACAATGATTAAAGGATTAGAACACTTGTAATCACCAGTTACCCGACAAGTCATCTCTAACATGATTCACATATGAATTTATTTATAGAAAGTGGAATTAGTTTTAACACTTGCATTTTTGCAAGACTACCTAACCTAAACAAAGTTCACTGAGATTATTAACGAGGCTCTTAGAAAACAATTAGGCAATCATCTTACAGAAATTAAGAGTCTCATATGGTTTCAACCAGAGTAGGCTAACAGCAAATACACTTGCAATTGACACACTTGAGCATGCAGAATATTTAGAGTTAAAAGACCATAAGCTCCCATCCGTTCCAACTCAAGAGGACAATTCCAGGGTGGCGTGTCTTATGAGGAACCCTATATAAATACTCAAACATACAGATTTATCCTATCAGATGAGGTCATGCACAATTACTAAAACTAGGTGTTTATTTGAGGAGTTGGTTTGATATGATGTATACTAATCAATGTATGTGGACTTTACACAAGCAGACCCAAACCTATCAACCAATGATTATATTCATTCAAATTTATCTTCACATATCTGATGCAGAACCTAACTCAAGAAGAGTGCTTGCAACACAAAGTAATCATCATAGTCCAAGATAGCTTATAAGGTGTTATAAGAACGACGGGCTAAAGGGAGAGCGATAAAATTCATCAAGGATTTAGACAAGAAGCATAAGTAGAGTAACACCACGATTCCAGAGCGCTCCATGGCACGGTTCTGAACTAGAGTAACAACAGTCCCCACCCCATTTAATTCAACATGCTCCTTGACAAGCGTTAACATTGATAGATTGATAAGTTAAAAAAGAAAAAAATTGATTTAAATTCAAACGACTCAAAGTTAAAAGACTACTAGCAACTAGAGGATACAGGACATGCCTTCGATGATCACCCTGAGCACCAAGAAATCTCATCCACCAAGAATAATGTACCGGAAAAAGTGCCAAGAGGCTGACCTTAAGGTCTCCTTCACAGCATTACAGTTGCCGTCTTTCTAGGACCCAAAGCTAAAAGACTAAATATATAATAAATAAAGATAAGAATGAACTAAAAAATCAATGATAAAAATAAACAAAATTACGGAAGATTTGGTGTTCAGAAGACTTTACATGAGGGAGATTAGGACCTTTTGTCTTCTCAATCAAGCAACCGTCGAGAAGAGAGCAAGGCCACGTTTGGAATCAGGTCCAATTGTGAATCTCTTAGCCGAATCAATGAAAATCCCTTCGGTGAAGAATACGAATCAGACCAGTAACAGATTTATTGCAATGCTTACAGTTTGGATCATCGAATGCGTCTTGATCGCCGTGAAAACCACCATTCTCTCCGTTGAAGTGTGAGCCACAATAAACCACCACTCTCTCTCTATCTCCGAACGGCTACTTGTTTGTGAGGAATAGTAAATATACAGGCGTATAAATATCATATATATGCGTGCGTGAACGTCGGGGAGGGGAAAGGCTTCTCTCGTGTTCTTTTACTATTGGAAGATCATAAACGGCTATTTTTTGGATTTTTTTAAAATTCAAATTTAAGCCACCGTAACTAGTTTTATTATTCAGCCGGTAAATGACTCAAATGGGTGAATTGAATGACAAAGTTTGGCGATCAGTGGTAACAGCTTGTCTTAATAATTTCTTTTAACTCTTTTAATTTTAAAAATAAGTACAAATCATCAACAACGGAATATTTACCGCTTTTTAAAAAGATTTTAAAGTTAAAGATTATAAAAAAGGGTGGCACTATTACTGATAGAATGTCTCGAGAAAATGTTTCGATAAGTGTACTTTTTTTTTCATGTATTTTTTTTAATCATCTTAAATATTTTTAAGATAAATAAAATTACAACATTATTAAAAAAATATTTTTAATCACTAAGTTAAAAAAAAAAAAAAAAAAGGTGTCCCTAGACCCAACTCTCACTATGTACAGCATAATCATCTTCCTTCGACCAATTTACAATCCTTCTACGAGACTATGAGGAGAATGTCAAATCATTCAAATTATTTATCTCTTATTATATGTTTTTCACAAAATATAAGTTTCTATTTTTATTTTGCTCGTTGTTTTTTTATGAATTAAGGAAGGTTGGGATAGTAAGTTGAGATGAAATAAAATGAGATGAGATAAAATGAAATAAGATGAAATGAAAGTTGAATAAAATATTATTTTTTTAATATTATTTTTATTTTAAATTTTGAAAAAATTAAATTATTTATTATATTTTGTTTAAAAATTTGAAAAAATTGTAATGATTAGATGAGATGAGATGTGTTAAGATACTTTTTGAATCCAAACAATGCTTATTCTTTTTTCAAGTTAGTGTGTAGAACACAATTTATATGACTTAAATATCTTTCAAATCAAATTATACCATGTGAATAATATATAGTGTAGAAAACTTAGAATAACATTATTCTTTTTTTATTGATGAACTCAAAACAAATGTGAATCTAGTTTCGTTATGATTTATCAAATGTGGAAATACTTTCTGATTGGTCAATTCCAACATCAACATAGTAAATTCTTACTTTTTGAGATAAAAAAATAATCCATCATATCAAATTAATATCCAAGCCTTAATATGAATTTTATAAATTCTTATTTTATTTGTTTATGATTATTAAAACCAAAAAAAAAAACAAGGAACAAAAATCTAGGGTTTGGGCGTTGTTGAAGTACTCGTCAAATGACATCGGGGTCTAGGACGGAGAGGGAAATATGGTTGGAGCCTTAAGTAAACCCAGTACCCTTATGTGAATTCTTGATCTTTCATTTTCAAGTCAGAGTACTTTTTCATACGATTTTGTGCATTAAGTTGTGTCGGAGTAATATGGAGATCTAGTCTTGGGAACGTAGGGTGGCTTCCACAGCTTCCATTTTAGTTGTTCATGTACATAATTTAGTAGCCTAGGAGGGAGATAGCCATAGAGAGTCTCGAATGAGGTGATTTTAGTTGACATTTGTGGGGTAGAGTTCTACCACCACTCGATCAGTGGTATTCATAAGAACCAATTGCTTGGTCTATCCCTTGTGAAGCAACATAGGTAGTTCCCTAGGGTCTTGTTTATAGCCTCCGTTTGACCATCTGTCTGGAGGTTGTAAGCTATATTGAGCGACATCTAAACTCCTTAGAGAAGAAAAAACTCTTGCAAAAAATGGCTAGTGAAGGTGATGTCTCTGTCAGACATTATTGACTGAGGCAATATGTGTAGCTTCAAGTCCTAAGGAAGAGATCAACCACATTCTTCGCTGAATAAGGGTGTTTGAGAGGGCAAAAGTGATTGTATTTTGTGAGTCTGTCAACCACCACCCACAGGCTGCTAAACCCTTTTAAATTGGGTAGGTCTTTCACAAAATTCATAGTGATTTGGGTCTAGGGTTGAGACGATATAGGGAGTGGTTGCAGTAATCCACTTGGGTAAGTGTTAGCAGCTTTAACCCTCTAACATAGGTCACAACCTCTAAAAAATATCTTCACATCATTTTTTGTCCTGGCCAATAGAAATCTCTCCTAACCCTCTATATGGTCTTGTCATACCCAGAATGACCTCTCCAAGGACTGCTATGTGCCACCTGTAGTAGCATGTTTTTAAACTTTTCATGCTAGGAATAAACAACTTGTTTTTGTACACAAGTAATCCTGCCCTTAATGCATAGTCACTACTCAACTTATCTTCTTGAAGGAGGGAGATAAGAGTTTGCACTTGTTGGTCAATGGCATACGTTGCCTTCAAATCCTTTATCCAGTCCATTGTTGGGATTCTGGAAAGGTGATCAACATAAGGGTAGTCTTTTCTTCCTACCTTTTTCTTAAGAGTGCATCAACGACCCTATTTCCTGCCTCCTTTTTGTATCCCACAACAAAATCGTACCAATTAGTTTGGATACCCATTTTTGTTATAGAGGAGTTCCCACCTTTTGGTCTATTAGGTATTTAAGGTTTTATTAGTCAATTTTGACCACAAACCTCTCCAACAGATAAGACCTCCACTTTGGCATGGCTGACACTAAGGTAAATAGTTGTTGAAAGCCCTACAATGTTTTTTTCTCTATCTAGAAGATTGACTCCAGATGTTCAACCCAAAAAGAAAAATGATTGGCTCCCACTTGAGAGTTTAACTAGGGGATTTATATATATATATATATAAAGTTTACTCTACAATATTTCTTGTTGAAAGAATAAGTATTTCGAGAAATATTAAATAAACAATAAATATTAGGAGCATGACTTAAATAGTCTTAACATGTGTATTTCCACCGCACTCATTTTGAAAAAATGGATAAATGTGAGACTTATATGAAAAAAATTAATTTTTTAATTATGAATTGCTACAAAATCAAACAGAGATTTAAGAGTAGATGACAGTAAGACGATTGTTAATCTGTCTCTTAGATAAATATTGTCTCCCACTCACGAAAATGAGTTATGCAAAAGAGAATCTAGCAATCTTGTCCTCAAGATATAACACTATTTATATAGTATGTAGATTGCAAATTCTAAACACTAATCTTAGTATTTTGAAAAGATGAAATAGCAGAAAAGTTGTATTGTTTCATTTAAATTTTAAATAAAATGGTTTCTATCAAAATGTGTGAAAATAACTGTCATTGACAGTTAATAAAAACTGTCAAGAAATGAAAAAACATATCATTTCATTTGAATTATAAAAAATATTATAAGAAATCTCATCACTTGCGACAATGCGTAAGTGTTAAGTATGTCTAAAGCGTCAATGCGTCGTGCGCACATGCATGCAGAACACTACTATTGTGTGTCTCTCCTTATATTCTAATTTATGTATTGTGAAATTCATTCACTTATAAACCACTAAAAGTTTATTTTTCTTTCCAATGTGGGACTAACAAAAAATCCCATTAGAGGAAAACTTCAAAAGAAGTCAAAATCAAATTGGAGGAAATTTGAAATAATCCAACATTCCCCCACTTGTTTCAAATAATAAATAATAGTTTTAAAAAAAATTCTGCTATTACAATTATATGTTGACACTTAAATATAATTACCTTTTGGGTTTGAACTTCCATGTAGTGTATGATTCTCAGAACTTTATCAATATGATAGTAGACATGATGCCTTTGAACTTTCATAGCTTGTGATAAAATCGGAAAACCAGCACATATCAACACATATTTCTATTATTATTTTTATAGCCACGCATTAAAGGTCATACACGTTATCCCAATTTCATAAGTGCTATAGGCAGTTTACCAAACCCTAACAAAAGCGGCCTGACTTTATATTCACATAGGTAGAGTTCTTCTAGGTGCTCCTGCATAAAAAAAACACATTTTATGCGAACTCACTAAGAGTTATACTCAACCTTTCCTTTTCACTGCAGGACTAGCACTAAACAATAATTTTTTTAATAATGGTCTAATTCAGTGCTATTATAATCACTAATAAGACTTTGTTTTTCCCATTGAACCAAGAATTTAGAATTCCAAGTCTAGGTTAGGTTGCCATATTTTAGTGATCTATTCCATAGGTTTTAGACTCATCTCAAGCGATGTTTTACAAATCAGATCCTTATTTAGACCATTTGTTAGAGGATCTACCAAGTTTGTACTTGACTTTACATAGTCTACTCTAATTATGTCTTCTTCTAACAATGGTCTCATAGTGTTATGTGTCTTGGTTTCCCATTGTACAACTTGATATACACTCTTGACAATATGGCTTGACTATCACAATGTAAGGAAATAGGAGGCATTGGACGTGGCCACATAGGCAAGTCTATTAAGAGGCTTCTCAACCATTCGACCTCTTTTCCAGCAGCTCCTAAAGTCACTAACCCAGACTTCCTATTTGAGTGAGTTATGCAAGTTTGTTTCTTGGATCCCTATGAGATGGTCGCGCCACCAAGGGCGAACACCCACCCACTTGTGGATTTAGATTCATCATCCACACAGTTCCAGTTAGCGTCACTAAAACCCTCAGTTACAGATGGATATCCTCCATAATATAGAGCATAGGACTTAGTTTCTTTTAAATAACCCAAAACAATGGAAATTACTTTCCAATGTTCCACACCTGGACAACTTGTGTATCGACTCAATTTGCCCACGGCAAAAGCTATGTCTGGATATTGCATACATCATACTTCCAATAACACTAGAATATTCTGGTTGTGGTATACATCGATATTGATTTGTTCCAAGCTTCAAAGCAGGGTTATATGGAACATGAGATATTTTTTCAAGTAAATGGTTAAATTTGCTCAAAACTTTATCAATGTCATGACTTTGTGATATAGCATATGCATTATCATTCCTATATATTTTAATACCAAGTATGGTATTAACAATACCCAAATCTTTCATATCAAAGTGAGATGATAGGAAAAAATTTATATCTTTAATGCATGAACTATTATTACTGAAAATCATCATATCATCTATATATAAGCATATTATCACAAAATGATTATTGCATACTTTAGAATAAATACATTTGTTTGCTTCATTCAAACAAAAACCATTAGAAAGAACTACATTGTCAAATCTTTCATGCCATTGTTTGGGAGCTTGTTTTAAACCATACAAAGATTTGACTAATTTACAAACCTTGTTTTCTTGACACGGAACAATGAAATCCTCTGGTTGTTCCATATATACTTCTTCATCCAAATAACCATTTAGGAATGTTGTTTTCACATCCATTTGATAAATTTCAAGATTAAATATGGAGGTAAATGATATCAATGTTCTAATTGACGAAATCCTGGCTACAGGGGCATCTGTATCAAAATAATCAATGCCCTTGGACTATCTAAACCCTTTGGCTACTAGTCTAGCCTTATACTTATCAATGGATCTATCAGTTTTTTATTTTCTCCTAAAAATCCACTTATATCCTATGGGTTCAGAATCAGAAGGCAAATCTACAAGGATTCATGTCTTATTAGACATTATAGACTCCATTTCATCATCAATTGTCTCTTTTTAGAATGTAGCATCCCTAGATTTCAACGCTTCTTGTAAAGTAGAAGGGTCATTTTCCAAGTTATAACACAAACCAAACTCATGCAAGATTATTTTAGAATTTCTTTCTACAAGATATATTATAAAGTCAGGACCAAAAACTTTTCATTTTATTATTCTTTTAGATTTTCTAATTTAAAAAGTCTTTTCATTTTCTGGAAGAATTTGTTCAATAAATTTTTATATGAAGTGCTACCTTCAAGAGATTTTTTATTTTTTTATTTTTTATCTATAAAGTAATTATTTTCAAAAAATTCAGCATCTCTTAATTTTGATAATTACATTAGATTCTTGATCCAAAAAATGATAAACTTTATTATGTGATGCATATCCAACAAAAACACATTTAGAAGTTCTTGATCCTAATTTAAACCTTTTCAAATTAGATAATCTTACATAAGCTAGGCACCCCCACACTTTAAGATAATTTAAGTTAGGTTTGCGTTTAAATCATAACTCATATGGTGACATATTAATCTTTTTAGAAGGCACTCTATTCAAAATATGAATTGCAGAAAATATAGCTTCTCCCCAAAGGTTGTTAGGTAGACCTGATTGTTCAAGCATGACATTGACCATATCCATAAGAGTTTTATTTTTTCGCTCAGCTATACCATTCTATTGTGGTATATAAGGTGATGTGCTTTGGTGATTTATACCACTATCTTCACAAAAAGATCAAAATCATTATTAAAATACTCACCTCCTCTATCACTTCTCAAAGTCTTAATATTGTAGTTAAGAAGATTTTCTACTTCAGCCTTAAAGATTTTGAATTTATCTAAG
This sequence comes from Cyclocarya paliurus, assembly GCA_029856935.1. Lineage (NCBI taxonomy): Eukaryota > Viridiplantae > Streptophyta > Magnoliopsida > Fagales > Juglandaceae > Cyclocarya > Cyclocarya paliurus. Next base: position 21,735,874 of record CM056958.1, read on the forward strand.
GCTTCATCTTTAATTCTAAGTAAATAAATGTAAGCATATTTTGAAAAATTATCTATGTAGGTAACAAAATACATTTTTCCACCTCTTGTTAGCTTACCATGTAAATCACTTACATTTGTATGTATCAACTCAAGCAAAGTTGAAGATGATCTATTAACATTTTGGAAATGTTTTCTTGTTAATTTAGTCTTAACGCAAGTCTCACATTTATTTCTATCATCATCTAAATTTGAAGGTAATAAATCTAATTTAGTCATACGAAATAGAGAATTATAATTTAAATAACCTAATCTAGTTTGCCATAATGAAAAAGAGTCAACAAAATAAATAGAAGTATTCTCCTTTATTAAATTAAGTCTGAACATTCCATCAACAGTGTATCATTTGCCTACAAACATGCCATTTTTTGTCAATACAAATTTGTTAGACTCAATTACAAATTCGGTCACTTGCTAAGTGCTAAGTGTTAAGTGCGTTTAAAGCGTGCGGTCAATGCTTTGCATTGGGTGACACTACTATTATGTGTCTATCCTTATATTTCAATTTAAACTATTAAAAATTTGCTTGTCTTTTTAATATAGAACTAACAAAAAATCACATTAGAGAAAAACTTTAAAAGAAGTCAAAGTCAAATTTGAAGAAATTTGAAATAATCTAATATGAATGTCATTCTTTTTTAAAGAGAGTGCATAAGACTTATACAACAAATAATTAAAAAACAAAAAACAAAATGCCCCTGAATATTTTTTCCAATATTCTTTCCTGATATTTTGAGGAATTGATGTGGTTTGGAGGTTGATTTCTTGTCAAGACTATCAATATCAACTTTTGCTTCTTCTTTAAGATATTAAAGAATTAAAGGGTAGTTGCATTGAATAGAATGTTATCGATGGATAATGTCAACTCTAAGAAAATGACGCACAACTTGAAATTAATATATTGAACGAATATAAACTGCTGAGAGTTGTATAGAGTGACCGCCCGTCGAAGCATCGTAGTCATATAATTTATGAGGGAGTATGCGAAAGAATAATTCTATTGCATCTCACATATCATATATTTTTTAATTAGTTTTTCATTTTTTTCATAATGAATATATTGTATATGGATGATGAGTAAAACAATTCAATTAGTTTAACAATAATAAAATAAAATTAAAAATTAAAATATTAAAATATTTATAATATATAGTGTGAGATGATGAGTAGGATAATGCGTGTGTGAAATCATTGTCTGTGGCCATATAAATAAATCACTTTGGCCGTCCTAAATAAACCGTATGGGCTGTAATAAAATGAGTCCTGCTGATATTTGCCCACTCCTAAAGGAAAATGATTGGGAAATAGTAAGGTCTAAGCATATTAAATAAGTTGAGATGGTATGTAATCACATATTATATTTGAGTTGAGATGAGATGAATTAGAAATAGTTTAAGTTAAAATATTTCATGGGATTTTCGAAAATGAGAAAGAAAAAATCAAATAAAAATATTATAAAGTTAATATTGTTAGAATATGATTTTTTTAATATAATTTTTGTTTTAAAATTTGTAAAAATTAAATTATTTTTTGTGGTTTGTTTGAAAATTTAGAAAAATTATAATAATTAGGTAATGATTAGATAAAAAATTAAAAAAAATTGAATTGAAACATGTTTATATTTGTGGTGTTTGAATATTAAGATGAGATAATATGAGATGTAAACATATTTTTATCCAAACCAGGCCTAAGATTTTTAAGTTTTGTGCAAGTTATTTGAAAAAAAAATGTAGTTCATTTTAAAATGAATAATATTATATATAATCTTACGATGTACAAGTTCACATAATTCTTTAAAAAAAAAAAATTCTTTCATGTGAGTCATGGGTGTGCCTCACTTTTTTCAAATAGATTACATAAGATTCGAACGCCTTAGAGCTGTACAAATTATTTTTAAAAATTCATTTCTTTTCTAGTTGATCTTATCTTCTTCTTCTTCTTTCTATTTTGTTTTTATTTTTATTTTTTTATCAAAAGTATTAGACGCCCTAGATTTATATCTAATATTATTTAAAACTAGAGAGATGTTTTTTTTTCCCTAATTTTGAGATATTGGTTTATTAGATTTCTCATTGACCTTGTAACTAAAAAAGTAATTGAGTTTGATTTTAGGAATGACTAGTTGTTCCTTGGAAGTGAAGTTTATATTCATGTTGCCCAACTGGGAGAGAATATTTCCTCTTTTTAATTTGTGGAAACCCGACAGTGGGAACAATAAATGCGGTCCATTAAATTTAGGAAAGTTAGGAATATGCTGGACATCCCGCTAGTAGCTCCAGCGGGGGCTACCGATGGGTTTTTTTTTTTTTTTTACTTAATGATTAAATAAATATTTTTTAATAATATTGTAAATTTTTTTAAAAAAAATATTTAAAATTATTGAAATAATCTATGTAAAGAAAAAAAAAAAACCCAAAATCAACTAGCGAGAGCCTCGTCGATGGGAATAGAGCTACCCGGAAGGAAAAATGTTAATTCAACTCATGAGTTTGTCCTCTTAATCTTACTACTCATATATTTTAATTTATTTTATAAAAATTTTTTATTTAATAAATAAAAAAGTGATTATTAATAAAATTATATATTTTTTTAAATTTTTTTCTTGATAATTAAGATTGTTAAAAAAATCTATAAAAGAAAAACCAAAATTTTTTAACTAATGATACGCCCAACGTTGCCCGCTGGCAGGATCCTTTAGAAAGGAAAAATTCCCATTTAACCTCGGCTTCCTCTTTTTCTCTAAAAAGACTTTTATGAAAAATTATAGTCATCATCTTTATATTATATACTATAAATAATTTTTTAATTTTTATCTTTTATCAAATGTGTGGTGTATAAATGATGAGGAGAGGAATTCAATTAGTTTAGAAAGAATAAAACAAAATATAAAAATAAAAAAAATAAAAATAAGTGTAATGTGTAGTGTATGAAAATGATAAGTAATAAAAGTTTTTTTTTAATAATTCTGTTGAAAGACCTTTACACCATAGATTATTCGCGTGACATTATTTGATTTGAAAGATAAATTTTAAAATTCAAATCTTATAAATCAAATTATAGTATGTATATGGTATATAGTGTAAAAGCTTTTAAATAACATTTATCTAATCATAAAAGGTAAATTCTATTTTCTTTTTAAAAAGTGCACGTAATTTGCATACGTAAAAATGTATGTATTACTTTTTTTTTCGATTTTTTTTTTCCTGAGTAGCATATTTGCTTATTCTTTATATGGGGTACATACCAGATAAGGACAAGTTGCACTCTATTTTGGCCGTCAACTTATGATATTCTTTACAAAATGTTATTATTTATTTTATATTTTATATTTTTTTTTATGTGAGATATTGTACAAAGAGAACTGTGATACGTTATAGATGTCAAAAAAAAAAAATTAAAGTAAATCTACCGACAAGATTAAGTGAAGATGCGTTAAAAAGTGTTAAGAGAATTCATGGGGGAAGGGAAGGAGGTCGGATGGAGAGAGTGAAGGAAGACACGAGCGAATGGGAAGCGTCCACAAGCAAAGAAGCATACACCACACGGCAGCCACACGCCACCACGTGCACTCCCGCACTCATGCCTCGGACTGCCAGAGTCCCCGTCCTTTTCCACCTACATAACCCACTTGCTGCCACCCCCATCACCAACCATTCTATTCCAAACTTCTCACCTACCAGTTTTCCAGTCTTCCAGTACCCTCCACCTTCCCTTCTTCATTACTCTCCTTCCACCTCACTTTCCACCCTCCGTAAAATTTATATATCTGTTCTAAGCGACCATGGTCTTGGGCAAATTATTTGCAAAACGACAAGGTGGTGGTAGTGATCACATGGCGTGGAAGAAGACTGGTGTCGGGGAGCTTAGGCCCATGCTTCACTTGCTAATGCCACTCTGCATTCATTGGGTTGCTGAGGAAATGACTGTTTCGGTTCTTGTTGATGTTGTTACTCGCGCCCTTTGTCCGGAAGAGTCGACCTGCACCCAAGCTATTTATATTAATGGTCTTCAACAAACGGTAACATAATATCCCTCTATCTGTCTGTCTGTCTCTGACTCTGTTTTCGGTCTTTTGTCGGTTTTGGGGCATATCAAATGGATGAGTTTGTTGAACTTGGCGTTTTCTTGTTGACCTGCTTTGGTCGTTTTAGGAAAATTATCAAGAAATTATTGACAGTCAAAAAACGGTTGAATTTTTTGTTTGGTTCTTCCTGAAGTCTATTTGCAAACAACGAGTTTTGTTTAAGAAAAGGGAAGTTCTACTTAACCGAGGCAATTGTGGCTTACCCTGTTTCCATTGGGTATATGCTGACTTCCTTTTGTTTTGTCTTTTCTGCATTTTCTCGACCCACTTGGTTGCCTGATGTTCTAGTTTAATAATTCGAGGCTGGATCGTGTTCTGCTGTCATAATTCTGGATTTCTTTTGGGTGATACACAAAATTCTTATCTATCTCATTTTATTTTATTTTATTTTATTTTTAAAAATAATTTAAATACAAAAATTTCAAACTAATCAAACTTTCAAATAAAAAATAAAACACAATTATAATTTTTTTAAATTCTTAAACAAAAATAATATTATAAAATAATATTCTTACAATATTTTATAATATTTTTTATTCAATTTTTTTCTCTTATTTCTTAAAATTAAAAAAAATACTCTACTACTCTTATAAAAAAAAAAAAAAAATTACTCTACTCAAACTATCTCTCTACTATTCATAAAATTATCATCTCATCTGTTATTACAGAATCTTCTCTCTTTATTTTCCTGCATTTTCACGGCTGCCAAACATTCCCCTTAAAAAAAAGGCTCGACAAGAAAAGAAAAGATAAGAACAAGGGTCCAGCATGTTTCACAATAATATTCCTGAATAAATCATGATCACGGCAATTTATTCTCTTTGATATTTTAAGGAATTGAAGTGATTTATACGTTCATTAGTATCTTCTCCAAACTGTCAATATCAACTTTTGCTTTTACTTTAAAAGAGATAAATGCTTAAGAATTAAATGGCAGTGTCTTGAATCAACGCCAATGGATTATAATGCTAACTTTACGTAAAATGCCATAAATTACCATATTATCCTTCTACTTTCCTGTCGGAAAATATTGCAGAGAAAGCCAATAATGGCCTAGGGAAAGTTCGATAGCCATATATTTTATGAGCAAGTGTGCAGAATGATTCTCCTGGCGTTTACCATATAAATAAGGAAAATGCTTGGCCACCAAGAGGTGTGGTCCTGACAATTTTTTCGATTCAATTTTTTTTACTTAATGATTAAGAAAATATTTTTTAATGATGTAGTGAATTATTTTTTTTTAAATGTTTAAGAATATAAAAAAAATGTATGAAAAAAAAAAAAGTTCAAATGGCCTTGTCGGGAGGATTCCTTGGTAGCTGTAGTGCTACCCATAAATAAATCACAGATTCATCCAATAAAACGGTTGGACTGGTACAAGAGGACCGATTATTTTAAAGCATGTTAGTTTAGAGTAATCTATCCTATTAACATGTCAATTTAATCAAGCCAAGGGTCATGAAATTGCAAAAATTTCTGATCTATGGTATATACTTGGAAAAATGTCTCATTTCTAAGAACTGGTGTTTATCGACAAACCATATCTATCCGATACCTATGGTTGTTCTTTTTGTATTTAACTTTTTACTAGGTAGTTGATCGATATACAAGGATCATGATAGGTAATTGATCAGGATTTAGTATGTCTTAATATGTTACAAAATATTATTTGGTAGATTATGCATACATATTGCTCCTTGTTTCGAAATAAAATTAATAAAAATTGAATTGATTTTAGCAATTACTAATTCTTGTTCCTTGAAAGTGAAGTTTATATGTTGCCTGGCGTGAAGTTTATTGCTACTTTCGTCGTTAAAGTAGGTGACCTGGTGAAGTTATGAAATATGAGGCAAGAATTAACTCGTACCCCAATGTGACCAAGTTCTGTACTGTATACTGTACCAATATATTAGAAAGGAAAAGTTGCCAGGCTCATCAAGCGAAATTGGATTGCTTCCTCTTTTCTTTGTCTTATGCTAAATCATGTTGGTTTGGTCTTTATATATTGTGGTTTTTTTTACTCTCGGGAGACTGGAGGGGGAAGCTGGTCTTTTAACCAGTGTCTTGTTCTGAACTGTATTTACAATTGCATTGCTTTTTCACAGGCTACATGATTACCATAACGTGTTATAATTTCTTTAAAGGGGTTTTTGTTTTAAATTGGATTTGTTATTGTATTTAATTAATGGAGTTTTGCCTATTTTTTGTTTGAAAAAAGTTCTATATCATGTAGATATATAACAGAAGATTCTTTTCATATATATTTTTTTCTATAAATTAATGCTGGAAACATACTTTTGTTGGCAGATTGTTGGAATTTTCAAGATGGTGATACTTCCACTTCTAGGCCAGCTTGCAGATGAGCATGGGCGGAAACCAATGCTCCTTCTTACCATATCTACTTCCATATTTCCCTTTGGTACGTTTCTAGTGAATATTTTTCATGGCCTGGCATGTTAAAAATACAAAGCTGTCTAAGAACTATTTTAAACTGGTAATAGCCTGTAAGAGACTTCCAGTATGTATGTTAATTAGTTTGTTTTCAAGTCATGCTGGTTCTCTTCTTTTGAAGATGTTTTTGGTGTTTAAATTTTGGCCCACTTCAATGACAACAATCTGGTCACGTTCTCCATAATATTAATAATTGTGTGAGTGAACTTTGAAGTTTCCAAACAGAGTGATCGCATGGCATGCCATACTCCAATTTCTAGACATGGGTGACATTGCTGAGGTGTTTCTGGGTGTATGGAAAATGTGCTTTGATAAGATGAACCCTTTTGATATCTAGATCTAGTGTGCTATGATTAGATATAGAAGGTTCATCAATTATCAAGTTTTGGGGAGATAGCTGATTTTTATCGTAGAATGAGAGATGGAGGGATTTGAGCTTATAACTTTACTTATCCGTTCGTGAGCAAGGTCTATACGGGGTTATTTTCTATCTCAATGCTACCATTTAATCATTATCTATACTGTCAATATCATTATGGGAGTTCACTTATTTGATTTTACTATGTTCTTGTTTCAGCGTTACTTGCCTGGAATCAGTCTAAGGAATTTGTATATGCTTACTATGTTCTTCGTACGATTTCGTATATTCTTAGTCAAGGGAGTATTTTCTGCATTGCTGTTGCTTATGCGGTGAGTGTTATTCTTCAGTGACTGAAAATCATGAATGGAGGAATATTGGGGTAACATTTTCCCTTCCTTCGGTAGGCAGATGTTGTCGATGACAGTAAGAGGGCCGCAGCTTTTAGTTGGATTACTGGTCTTTGTTCTGCTTCACATGTATTAGGAAATCTACTGGCACGTTTTCTCCCTGAAAAATACATTTTCCCGGTATGTTGGTGCCGTAACATCAATATTAACCATAAGATCTTATTTAGCAATCATTTTCTTTTGTTAATCAGTTTACCAATTAAGCCTTTTGTTTCAGGTTTCAATAGCTCTCTTGATATTTTGTCCAGTTTATATGCAACTCTTTCTGGTTGAGACAGTTAAACTGGCTCCCGAAAGGGATCAAGATTCATCTTGCTTTTCAAAGACAATTAATATTTTCCATAAACGATTCAAATCAATGAGAGATGCAGCCACAATAGTTATAAGCAGGTAATTCTGTCTTTGCCTGAGACCGCTTAAAATGTTCTCACCCTGCTTCATTTGCATTTGATTTATGGAATCTAGTAGGCAGCCTTTTTTATGTCACAAAACAATATATCAGACATTGCCTTTGGCCGTAATAGCTTCATTTTGCTGTTACAGTCCAACACTCAGGGGCATTTCTCTTGTTTCCTTCTTCTATGAATTGGGAATGTCTGGCATTACTGGTGTCTTAATGGTATGTTTCCTATTAGCTCTGAAGTCAACTCTGAATGACCTTATTTGAATCATTGTTAATATCACTGAAATTGACACCCATTCAGAGTGAAGTTCCGTGAAACTCAGATTTGCTCACAAGGTCATTTCAGAAAGAGTCTTAAGATAACATTTCCTGGAAAAGCCAGCAGTTGGCATATGTAATGCACTAGACCCAAAAGCCAAAACCAAAGAAAGACAAATGGGAAATAGGGAAAGGAAAATACCCATAGAACAGCATAGCATACCTTGTAGTAGGATCTGTTTGAGAACATGATCCTGGCATATGAGAAGATTTGGGAAGAAATAAAATGAGAAAGGAATAGGAGGAGAAATCAGGAGAGACTTGGAGAAGAAGCAGTAGATCATGAAGAGAGAGGGGGGGGGGGGGGGGGGGAGAACTCAGAGGAGTCATGACGCTACTGGTATGCGACCAAATCAACCACACATGTCCTAAACCCACTAAAACACAGGAGGACAGCTGTGGGGGAACTTGCTCAGAAAAAGAGAAGCTGTGAAAGTTCCAGACTTTGGATGGAATACCTAGCAAAAGGCTTTCCAAATTCATGTTATAGCACACGATAGTCCTTTAATATGCTCATAAGTGTAGTTGTACATTCCAACCAATCCATGCAATTGAATAAATGATAATTTGTGAAACAATTCCTGATTTCTTTTTGACTCAATGATTTGACCGTGATGCAAATACCTGTGCAGTACTATCTGAAGGCTGCTTTTGGTTTTGAAAAGAATCAATTTTCTGAAATTCTGATGATGGTTGGAATTGGTTCGATTGTGTCTCAGGTACAGTCTACTATGGAGCTTAAATTTTCCTTTTGTTTCCCTTTTTGAAGTATTGTGACGTTTTTCGCTTATGCCAGATTCCTCTCTAAATCCTCTGCTTGTGTGCTAAAAAATATTCGGTTTTGTGGCGCTTCCAGATGTTGGTGCTTCCAGTAATCAATCCATTGGTTGGAGAGAAGGTGATATTGTGCATGGGTTTACTTGCTTCAATAGCTTATGTAAGTCACCTTCCGATGCTTTTTTTTTTAATTCGCTCTACTCAAATACACCCCCAACAAAAAAAAAAAAGAAAAAAAAAGAAAAAAAAAAGGAAAACACTAACGGTGATTTTTTCTGTGCAGGCATTATTTGACGGCCTTGCTTGGGCAGCATGGGTATGTACGAACTTGATGAATTTGTATTTAGTTCTATCCTGAAGGCAAATTTTCTATGAAAAAACTAAAGTAGGTTTGCAGGCACTATTTTAGTTTCAATGATTTTGGACATATCAGTATTTGTGTGTGTGTGCGCATACAAATTTCCTTACATGATGTATAGTTTATTGACACATAATATTAGCCATGAAAATATTAAGTTTTGGTACAATTTAAGTTTGAATATATTTTGAAAACCATCTATGCTCTTAGAGTTTCATGTGCATGCAGCAAAACAGGTTGTTTCTTTTTTACAAAGATTCAATGGTCATAACAATCATCAGTGATATTCATCTTTCTTTTAAAGTTCGATTTGTCCTTTACGAGATTGAGTCAGTCAACGTGTCCATTATGGCAAAGAAAGCAAAAGATATAACTTCTTATTTTGGTTCATGCATTTCAATTCTGGATACATTTCACTAGCTAGTAGTAATAATGCATCACTGCCGCAATGCAGGTGCCATACCTGAGTGCCTCATTTAAAGTTGTTGTTGTCCTTGTACGGCCTGCTGTAAGTATTGAAAGTCAATTATTTTCATAAAAGTACTTGAAACAATATTTGATGTCGTTTTTTTTTTTTCAATTCACTATTCAATATGCAGACTTATGCTATCATTTCCAAAGCATCAAGTTCAACCAATCAGGTATGTTTCATAAATTGGGTATATTTATGAAAAGCATCTTTATATGGGTATATTTCCCATCAATTAGTATTTCCACCAAAAAGCATCTTTCATAAATTGGGACAGGCTACTGAATACTTGTAATAGAAGGAGTAGTGCTATTTGTCTTGTCTAAAGAGTGTCACATTTGGTCTAGAACATCCCGTTTTATACTTTGTTAAACAAGTTTTGAACTCAATCGTAAAAAATGAGTCAGACTCCTCAACCTGGTGTTAGTGAAAATCAAATTAAGCATGACTTGTGGGTGAGTTTTGTGTTTACAGTAGGGTACACCTATAAAATCGATGATTAGTCCCATTTTTTCCCTTTTTCTTGGTAATTTTTGTCTGATATAGCATGAAGTTATTTATTGATTCAAATACAGTCTACATTTCATTATAAAAACTAATGTACCTTTATCCATTGGTGGCAACAACCCCATTGCTTTGCCGATTGTTTTTACAGGGGAAAGCACAAGGATTTATTGCTGGTGTGGAATCAATAGCAAGTCTGTTATCACCACTTGTAATGAGTCCGTTAACTTGTGAGTGGACTGAGTCAAGGTTGCAATGTGAATGTTTTGATCATTTCATGTTTTGCTAACAAAGTTCAATTTCTGTCTCAGCTTGGTTCCTATCTAAAAGTGCCCCATTCAACTGCAAAGGTTTCAGCCTTGTATGTGCATCCATATGCATGGTGAGCATCTACTCCCCACACCTCTCTCTCTCTGTCTCTCTCTCTCTCTCTCTCACAACTAAACCAGCCTTCTAATTTCCTCAGGTTATTGCTTTATGTTATGCTTGCTTGCTTAAACCTGACGAAGCCTCAAACTGCGTTTCGGAGTCGAGGGACGACATTGAAGCTCCACTTCTAGGTGATAGTTGATGATCCATTGATTGTAGGTCTCAAGTAGTTTGTAAATGTTTTTCTTTGCGGATAATGTAAATATTCTGCGTCCTTGAGTAGATTGATGTTATAATTATGTTAGCGCCACCAAATTTTCAGTCTGCAATTTTCTAAAGAAAGTCTCTCTCTCTCTACTACTTTCCATAATGCGCATCTTTGCACTCCCTCAAGGCATTTATGTTCACTTTTCTTGTGAGAGATAAAAAAATGCTGTAAAAATAAAATAAAGAAAATTCTATATACCATATCACCATTCTATTTTCATCCCATTATTGCCACATTTAATGTTGATAAATGTACCACATATTACATAGTGAAATGAAAATAGGATGGTGATATGGTATATAACACTTAATAAATGCTTATTCAAGCTTTTTTTAAGACGAAGTAAGGGGAAAAAAAGAGAGGAAGGGAAAAAGAAAAATAGAACACCCATGTACAATACTGTCATGTTTTTAGGTTTAGGAAAAACTATATTTTATTTTTCCAATTATTACTCAATTTACAAAACTACACCAAATATGCACTTCTTTTTTATTTATCATCTTTTTAAGAATTGTTTTTTAAGGGAAGCTATCATCATTTGTTTATAGAATTTATATTCATGACTGGATGCATACAAGGATATCTCCATATAAACCATTACCTCATAAACCAATTAATGCATTTGGAGCTCTACCAGTAGTAGTTTAGTCTTCACTACTACTGATATTCTCTATAGATAAATGTCCAAGAGACAACCGTCTACCTAAATAGTGACCCAACCTCATCCTTTATAGAAAGAGAGGACTCAACATCTACAGATAAACATTCAAGAGACGAATTCTTTTTCTTTCTTTTTGTCTTCTATTTTTACTAAAAAATAAAGAAAACAATGAGAAAAACAGAAAGCTAGATGCAAAAAATGATGGATTACAGTTTGGATCAACTTCAGTAGACTTCAGAATCTGTTACGGCATGTGAAGGTAACACGTTTATCTCTTTTTGGCCATAAAAGTCAAATCTGAAAGACCTGATGATGGTGATTTCAGTGATGCAGCTTGTGTGACGAGAAAAATTGCTGGAAGGAGTGGCACGTGAGGATCATGTGCAGTTGTGAGTGGCGCGTGAGGACCACGCGCAGTGATTTTCGCAAAACCGCCACTATTCTCGAAACGATTTACTGCCTAGGAGTCTCTTTGTGTTACGCGCATCTCTCTAGAATTATTAAAAAACTATAAATCTCTTTTTTTTCGACCTTGAACGAAATAAAATAATTTTAAAAAAGAGAACTACATTGATAGATAAAGCAAGTTAGATGGAGAAAGGAGATAAGGAGAGGGAGAAGGTGGAAGAAGCCGATGTCTCATTCTCCTCCGGTCATATCTAGAGACTTTTTATAAGAGAGAGAATTTGTCTTTTACAAAAAGAGTTTTGAATTCGCAAATATTCTCTTTTCTCTTAAAGAATTGATTTAATCTTAAGATGGAAAAAATGTGATATGAATCTATTAGAAATTTTGAATGTTAAAGAGGGAGAAAATTAATTCTATTATTTTTCATGTTTCTAAATTAAATTTGTTTTTAAAGAAGATAAGAAAAACTACAAGAAGAAGAAGAAGTCATTGTGAATTCGGTCCGGTCGGACCAGACCAATTCGGTTCAGGGTTTTTTCACCCTAGACCAAACCAAATAGACATAAGGACCGAACCGGTCCGGTTCGGTCGGTCCACCCTATTCTTAATGGGCCAATAGTCCAATCAAATTTCCTATATTATTTTGGCCCAATAGAAAAAATCCACTAACATTTTATCCAATTTTAAGCCAAAAAATATCAAAAAATAACTTCAAAGGAAAATAAAAATAATCATAAAAAAAATTGTCTATATACAATATATTTGAATAAAAGGTTTTACTACAAAAAATAAAATTTATCTATATCCATCCAAACAATTTAAACAAGGTTAAAAACTTAAACTAAAAATTATACTAGATAATGAAAAAAAATTGAAATAACATTCCCAAGCAAATTTAACTTCTAAAAAAGAGAAAAATAAAAACAACCATTAAAATCCCAAGTATAGATAATGAAAACTAAAAATTATACAAGTCCAAAAAATTGAAAAATTAAAAGGTCTAAAAAAATAAAATTAAACATAACTCTCGTCTCTCAATACAAATTACAATTTATATCAATACAAATTCACTTCAATTATTCTCCTGACAGCTCCTAAGTTGTAGCCTCCTGCATCTTTTGGCATGACATACCTGCAAGATTTTCACAGTACGCTGTAAAGTGTAAACAAATCAATTAATTAGTAAAAGCGAAAATTAAAAACAAACAAGCTAAAACATATTCACCTCATTAGCTTGCATTGGTTGTAGATATTGTATTTGACGCCTCCATAAAATTATCACCGTCACGAACAAATTCTACACAATAAATAAACAAAACAAATTAAGAATTATTACCGTTAATAATCAAAGAATAATAAACAAATTAAGAGTTATAAAATGAAGTAAGAAACATACCCAACTGCCTATCAAAATCCTTCACCTTATCCATTAAAGTCCTAAGGTTGATTGGAGTAGAAGAAAAACGAAGCCAATTCTGTGTACAAATGAGACCTTCAACCATCATCGGAAATAGACTACTTCGGAAAGGATTAAGGACATGACCTACCGTGCTAAATGTAGATTCAGAGGCAACGGTAGATACCGGTATTGCAAGTACATCTCGTGCAACTTTTGAAAGCACAAGATATCTAACTAAATTAACCCTCCACCAAATAAGAATGTCAAAACTAGGAAATGCCTTCTCACAATTATCAGTTAGGTATCTATCAACCTCATTCTTGTTTTCCAAAGAGTTTTGCGACTCTAACCGTTGCTGAAATATAGCCATTCTTTCTGCTGTCCTATCCTTATGTCTACCACTAAGTCCACTACCACTACCATCTGTAGTATTTACTGCTTCACATGGGGAACTTGTACGCTGCTGTTAAGCTTGTTGTAGATTAGAATTGTTACCTTCCTCATTCTCAACGTATGCCTCATACATGCGGGTTAAAGTATCTCGAACCTTCCAACTCAAATCAACCGCTTTTGTGGGATCATTGGCATACATCTCTTCCAATGCAAAGTCAAAATATCTAAACTTGTACCGAGAATCAAGAATAATCCCAACAAATAACAACATATTCATATTATCCAAGTTACCCCAATATTTTTCAAATTTTTTCTTCATATTTATGGCCATGAATCCCACTATGAGGCTTCCTTCTTCACACTCTATTGCAATTGCATCGGCTATTTTAACTAACTCTAGAAAAAAAGAGTTGCAAGTCACATATTTATCCCCCAAAAAACATAGAGTTGCATCACGAAATAGTTGAAGAAATCTTACAAACAACCTTGCCTTCTCCCACTCGTTATTATTGGGAGGCCCTAACTTCTTTGATGTTCTTCTATTCACCACATCACCTATTTCGTCATCATCGTCTCTAACACTAGTAAGGAATCCGGAATCTTCTTCTTCCAACCGTTCAAAAGTTTTTCAAAATTTTAAAGCCCCCTCCAACATAAGATAGGTGGAGTTCTACCTAATCGGTACATCTAAACAAATGCCACTTTTGTCATTAATTTCTTCCAACCCAATACACTTCTTAAATGTAGTCCACCTTTGAGGCAAGGACTTAACATATTTCACAACACCTCTCATGTTCACAATAGACTCATCAAATTCTCTTAACCCCTCACGGATGATTAAATTTAGGATGTGGGCACAACACTGAACATGCAAGAATTCATGTTCCAAAATAGTGTCCCTCCTATTCTTGGTTTTTTTTTCTTCAAGTAAGAAACTGCTCCGTTATTAGAACTTACATTATCAAGTGTGATTGCAAGTACTTTCGGTCTCCCCCAATCATGCAAGCACATCTCTATAGCCTTACCAAGTGTATCACCCTTGTGATTCTCAACCAAACAAAAAGAAAGAATTCTTTTGTATAGGTTCCAATTATCATCAATAAAATGTGCAGTGAGACACATATAGTTGAGATTTTGTACGGACGTCCATGTATCCGTGGTGAGAGAAACTCGTTGCCCTTGAAGAGCACTTATCAACTTATTTTTTTTCCTTATATACACACTAAAGCAGTCTTTCGCAACAGTAACACGAGATGGAATCCCTACCCACTTAGGGCAAACAACGAGCATAAACTTCATGAAACCCTCTTCTTCAACGAACTTAAAGGGCAACTCATCAAGAATGATCATTTTTGCTAAGGCTTGTCTACATGCCTCAACACTAAATGCTATGGGTACTAATCCCCCACTACCACTTCCTTCACCCGCCTTCCAACCAAGAGTAGTTTGGGACTTATCCGTCTTATTCAATAGACCTTTCTTACATTGGTGTTCAATGTGATATCTCATAGACTTTGTATCGTTGGTCGTCGTATGACATGCATATGAAGCACCACAGTAATTACATGTAGCTCTAGGTTTATTTGGATCACCTTTTGGTATTACTGTAAAATGATCCCAAACCATTGACCTATGTCTACCACCACCACTCGGTCTAGAATTAGTACTTACATTGGGTGGGAGTGAAGGAATGTCTTGCCCTTGTGTAGATTGTGTTGACTCAACTTCATCTGTAGAAGAGTCTTGTGGAATAAATTCTGGAATAGAGTCCATCTAGCAAAAAAAGAATGGAATAATATTACATTGAGGACAATCCTTTACTGACAATAAAAGAAAAGAATTTAAAGAAATAATATTACTTCAATATTACATTTAGGACAATTATTTATGACAAACCATTCGGTCATTTAGGACAATTATTTACTAACAATTATCGATCATTTCAATATTCAAAGGATAATATATGAGTTTTGCACTCATGGAATTTCAACAGAACATCACTAAATTCCAAACATCACTAAATTGCCATTCACATCATTAAATTAGACTAAATTCACTTCAAATTCACATCAAACATCACTAAATTCCGATAAACATCACTAAATTAGACTAAAATTCACTTCAAATTTACTAGAAACATCACTAAATTCCTAAAAACATTCACTTCAAACATTCACTAGAAACATCACTAAATTCCTAAATTTTGGATTCAGGAATCCCAATAAAACCATCTACCATATTTGTAATTTATAGTAATTTAAAAAACACAAAAAGATAAAATTACCGTGAGGTGAAGGCCGAAGGGTCTGTGCGTGGTGACTGCCGACTGGTGAGGCCAAGGGTCGGTCACTGCGTGGTAGACTGGAAGAGAAACGGAGACAGGGACGAGAGAGTGTGTCGACTCGCGAGAGACGAGAGACGAGGGACGAGAGAGTTAGCTACTGGGCCGCTTGCTGAGAGATAAGAGACGCAGACGGGTGCGGGTGTGGGGTGAATGCTGAGAGTCGAGACCGTGAGAGAGTGAGGCACAGAGGGAGAGTTCCTGAGTTAGAAACTTAGGGTTTATTTTGACTTTAGAGTGAAGCAGAGCTGCAAAGGCAGACGAGAATGGTGCCGTTTCCTTCAAATTCTTTTATCAAATTTGGTTTTTTTTTTTAAATGATAATTAATTTTTTTTTAATAGTATTAATATTATACTATTATTATAGTTATATATTAGTATTAGTTATAAATTTATAGTGATTTAGTATTGTTATATAATATTGTAGACTATATAATAGTATTAATATTATACTATTACTATAGTTATATATTAGACTATTAGTTATAAACTTATAGACTATAGTGATTTCTTTATAATTAATAATTATAGACTATTTTTTTTTCTTTATAGTGATTTAGTTTAGTTATCAATCCATGATTATAGTGATTTCTACTTAAGTGATAAATATTGCTATATAATATAGTAGACTATATAATAGTATTAATATTATACTATTACTATAGTTATATATTAGACTAAGTTATAAACTTATAGACTATAGTGATTTCTTTATAATTAATAATTATAGACTATTTTTTTTTCTTTATAATGATTTAGTTTAGTTATCAATTCATAATTATTAATTATAGTGATTTCTACTTAAGTGATGAATATTGCTATATAATATAGTAGACTATATAATAGTATTAATATTATACTATTACTATAGTTATATATTAGACTATTAGTTATAAACTTATAGACTATAGTGATTTCTTTATAATTAATATTTATAGACTATTTTTTTTCTTTATAGTGATTTAGTTTAGTTATTAATTCATAATTATATTGATGATGTTACATTGTTAATTGTTAATTTGTTGCTTGTAAATAGAGATAGGTTAAATGAAAATTACATAATTTATTATACAATTATTATATAAAATAATATATTTATAAAAATAAAAAATATTAATATTTAGGTTTGGTCCGGTCCGGTTTGAGAAGTGCCCATCCCGAGACCAGACCGAAGACTGAATTCCTGAGTTTCTATAGACCGAAACTAGTTTTTTACTATTTCAATTCGGTCCGGACCGGACCAACCGGTTGGTTTATCCGGACCGCCAGCCTTACACCCCTAAGAAGAAGATAGTAAATAGTAAAAAATTGGTTGAACCGTTGAACCCGATATGAACCCACCCGAAGCCAACCTACCCGAATTTAAAGGACTCGAACACCGTCGTTTCGCCATTTACCCGACTAATTTCGAGCGCCTAGAAATATCAGCCAGACGGGCAGAGTCTGCAGAGAGATAAAAAGGCCGAAAAGCTGATAGCTTTACCATTAAACCATAACGGCGGCCATGGAAGTTCTCTCCCCCTCAGCCGCAACCATAACACCTCATATATTCCCAAGAAAAGCGCACAAAAGCCAACCCCAAAATCCAATTGTAAACATCAAATTTCCCAATCCGCCGAACAAAAGAAACCACCTTCATCTCTCTTTTTCTTCTTCTTCTTTCATCTCCTTTACATGTTTCTCTTCCACACCAAGTGCGACTTTAACTTCAACTACAAAGACATTTCTGGCTCCCAGTGACAACCACCACTGGATGGTGCTCATGGAGGCTCCTCCACAAGGGGTCAATTCCAAACCAGAAGTTATTAACTATTACGTTAATACCTTAGCAAGAGTATTGGGCAGGTGGGTATGTTTCGTTATAATTTTCAGATAAAAATGTTTGCTTTTGGTCTGAATTATGCTTTGGTTGTGGTTTGAGCAGTGAGAAGGATGCTCAGATTTGTATATATCATGCTTCTTGTGATTCCCCCTTCGGCTTTTGCTGTGACATTGACGAAGATACTTCCCGCGAGCTCGCCCGTAAGTTTCTGTGCTTTTACGCTTTCTTTGATATGATTCTAGTTTGCAGCAGAATGAATCATCTGGTTGTGCTTCAATTCTGCACCATATCGGTCCTTCAGATTTTATGTTTGGGGTGAAGTTGTGAAAGACGTTTTATTGCTACTTATGTGCGGCGAATGTCCTGTAGGTCTGCCTGAGGTTTTATCGGTTAGGCCCGACCCGGATTATAGTGCTGTTAAAAAGACATACAGCTCACTAACAGGAAGTACTCGGTTGTTTCCTGTGGCGAATACCAATCACTGGCTTGTTCGGATGGACAAGCCGGGGGTTGGAGTTGTTACAAAGGCACAAATGGTTGATTATTATGCTCAAGCACTGACCAAGGTGTTGGGGAAGTAAGAAAACAAGATTTTGAGTGTTTGTTTTCCTGTTCCATTTTGTTGTAACGTTTCGAACAGAGCATCAATTTGATATTCTTCATTTGATCACCTTGTTTTTCTTAACCCTGAACATGGAATGGTAATTTTGTAGTGAGAAGGATGCTCAAATGTGTATATATCACGTTTCTTGGGAGTCAAACTTTGGGTTCTGTTGTGAGCTTGATGATGAAAGTGCAAGGGAACTTGCTGGTTGGTATTTTCATTTAATTTATTTTTTTACCACAACTTCCATTGTGATGCATTCCGTAGGTTGAGGACAAATGCTTCCAAATGTGCAGGTGTACCAGGTGTATTATCTGTACTGCCAGATAAAAGCTTCGAGTCAGAGAATAAGGATTATGGAGGTTTGTCCCTTTGTGTAGTAAAAATACATCCAATTCCATATAATATCAATTTCTGATTCTAATTTCAATGCTGGTATCATATCCTCTATGTCTTTACTAGCTCCGAACTTAACTTATCTGTTTGAGCGTAGTTGTATATGGTGATATCTTGATCTTTGAGATATATTAAATAAGGAAAATGCTATTTATACTTATAATTTACTTACATAACTATATGTGCTGATATGTCAGCTACTATAAATGGTGAAAATTTTGAAATTCGAAAATTCAAATTCAAATTAAAGAAGAAAACACTGACAAAATGGGGCTGTCACTAAGTACATATAATATTGTGCATAAAATTGTCCGTACGGGTGGCACTACTCATTAAAAAATTTAGATATAAAACATAGCCAGATTTGAAAGTTATATGATGTTGGGGTAAGAAAGAGGTGAGTGTAGCCAATCCGATATTTGTCTTGCTAGCTAAGTTGCTGGAAGTCTTGGAGATGTATTGAGGTAGAGAGATGTTCAATGTCTTTGCAAGGGAAGCTAATTTTGAAAATAATAACTTAATTACTGCCATGTTACCGGGTGCTAGAGTGTTCATGGATTAATATTTTATCATGGTTTTGTTAGTTTGCTTAAGTATGATTTAATTCCTTTGGAGAGGATCTCCACTTTGAAGTGGAAGATGACATTACTCTTTAATCTTATCTCAGAGGAAACTTTGCAATTGATGATTTAATAACTGAGATTATATAGCATTTATTTGTTGTACTTGAGCTGTTGAAGTAATAAATCTTTATTTTTTTAATAGGAAGCCAATTTGCAATGAATAATTTGTCATTCCACCATTACCTATACATAACAAAAAGAATAATCTGTAATTTAGATTTGATCTAAAGTTGACCACTGCCAGATTTTTCCATTGTAGAGTAAACAAGGTTTATTTTGCAGGAAATTTACAGAGTTCTATGGCTCAGGCAGATTCTTCAGAAGCAAGTCAAACATCCCCTATAAAAACAAAGAAACTATTTATTACCGGTATGTTGCAGCTTGGACTTGACTTATGGATTCTTTGCTTCTAAGAGTGATTCAAGATGCAAAAGACCTGTTATTAATTTATTGAAGCATACATGCTTCTGTTTTAATATTTTTTTGTTGAAGCATGCCTTTCTGAGTTTAAATTGACTTAAATCTCCCAGAATAGCTTCAAATACAACAAGGTTTCCCATTATGGGAGCATTTATTAGTTTCTATTCATGAGCTAACCTTGAGGAGTAGCTGAGTTGGTCCGGCCTTGGGTTTGCTCCCCAATGGTCATCAGTGTGAGTTCCCTTAGGGCCACTGGAGATTTACCTGGTCGTTAACTTTAAGGTCTCATGAGATTAGTCGAGGTGCGCGCAAGCTGGCCTGAGCACCCATGGTTATCAAAAAAAAAAAAAAAGATAAAAAAAATTTCTTATGTACCAGTAACTTCATTTTCCCTCTTTTCTTCTTGGATCGCTAACGACACTGCTTGGCAATCTCTTTCAATAAACAGGCCTGTCATTCTATACATCTGAGAAAACCTTACGAACAGCATTTGAAGGCTTTGGCGAGCTTGTTGAAGGTAGGTTGCAATTTTGTGCTCATAAAATCAGCATTTCAATTCCTTGGATCGGTATGCTTATACTGGTGTAATGCTTTCTCAACAGTAAAAATTATAATGGACAAAATTTCTAAAAGGTCCAAAGGTTATGCATTCATAGAGTACACTACAGAGGAAGCTGCTAGTACAGCACTCAAAGAGATGAATGGCAAGGTTAGTTCGCTGGCATCTTTCCCCCCTCCTCTTTTCTTATATATATTTATACATACATATACTTATCAAAAAAAAAAATTTATACATACATATATATTTTTTTCATATGAATCTTCCTTGTATTTCTCGTGTTTAATACCCAAAAATGGTTTGGTTTCACTTCAGTTTTGGTTCAGAATTATAGATAAAACCATTTAAAAAACTCTCAATAATAGAAAGGCTGCCTTTTGGTTGCTGGTCCTTGCAGATCATTAATGGCTGGATGATAGTTGTTGATGTTGCCAAGACCAATCCACCGAGATACAGCAGGAGCCGTCCAAGATAGGAATAATCCCACAGATAGAGACAGAGAGACAGACGGCCCTCAAAAGTTTCAGGCTATTGCCCTCAAACCAGCCGCCACCTAAGAAATCTTCTTTCGAGTGAAGCACTAGTGGTGCATCTTACGGAATGCAGCATCTTTCTCTCTCTCTCTCAGCCACATCCACATGAAACTAGTTATTATAGAATGCATCGAACAATTTCTTTTTGCATTGAAATTGATGGAAGGACTTCCATCAATGCAAGGGACCAGGGCCATAGTTACTCCGTATTTTCTTGTCTCAAAATTATTGAATAGAACATCAATGTATGTAAAATGTTTAAATATACATCATGATCTATTCCAATTAGCACCATAACTATACAGTGGATCAATTACGTTAATTAACATTTTGTTTTCCTGTCGAAGATGCTTGGCCCATACGTTGAAGTGATCATATCTTCAAGAATGAGGAACTGAATCCATACGTAGAAGGTGACTGTGGAACAAAATGTCTATTATCATCTGCCTTGGCAAATATTCAAGAAAATCATCTTCTGAATTATGAGATGTAAGGATTCTAAAAAACATCAAGATTGAAGTTGAGGACCAAAAAAGGACAAGTGGCATCAGATATCATAAAGACCCTGAACAATTTTTTGTTTAAGGACTTAGGCAAGCCCGTATTTTGGTTGTTATCATCTGGAAGAGTAAAGACAGCTGCAAACATAATCGTAACAATGAGAGCACCCACCATCATACATGACTTTGCTGTTCTTCATCCATTTCTCTCCCTTTTCCAAGATGTTCTCGTGGTTCTTCGCGAACAATTGTTGGGGACTAGGCTGGTTTGGAGGGTGAGATGAGAATTTTTTATTTTAGATGAAAGTTTAAAATATTATTTTTTAATATTATTATTGTTTTAAGATTTGAAAAAGTTGAATTAGGATTTGAAAAAGTTGAATTCTTTATTATATTTTATATGGAGATGGACAATTCTCTCTACCTCCTACATTTGGTAGAAAGAAATTGTTAGATCAAGAATGCTCCGAAAACTATTTACTTGGATATATAGTATTATAAAGACTAAAAGTCTAACCTTACATAGAAGAAATAGTAGATATATAAATAAGGTGATCAATGCTTCCAAATTATGATTAATCTACCTAGTCGATCCATGTTAAAATCGTTAGCTGATCCAATATTGAAAATTATATAGTGCTAGATATATATTTCAGACATGTGCAAGGATATAGAAAAAGACTGGAATTGATATTCTATAAGACCATTAATCCTTATAATATATCCCTGTACACAGTACCTCAGCCTCAGCCTTCTTCGGCCTGATCAAAATATAAATATAGAAAAGGTCTCACAATCTTTTATATCATGCTTTTTAACTGTCATAATATTCTTCAAGATCAGAAATGCCAACATGTCTAGCTGTCCCAATTTGGAACACGAAGAATCGGACCGCATGCAGCAGGATGTTGCATTGGAAGAATTATGATATTTCACCTGCATGTAATGGATGTTCAATGTGGCATTGGTGTTTCTTTCACTGTACCACGAAGCTGAAAATTAATGTAGACTTACCCGAAGAAAGAGGAGGCCAGCAAGGAGGTGCACAAATTAAGGATGCTGCTAGGCCAATAACATGGAGAGAGAGAGAGAGAGAGAGAGTGAGAGAGAGAGAGAGAGAGAGAGGACCTTGAACCATTATAACTCTCGTTGCATTTGTAAATTAGCTACCCTTGAGATTTTATTTTCCCAAGTGGAATCTTCTATCATCCCTGCCATATATAACATGTTATTTTCATTGACATTTAGTAAACATTTACTAAAGGAGTACTAGTTCATCATCGTATCTAGCCCGTATAGAATGCTAAAGATTTTTTAATGAAGACGCAAGACAGCAATCATAAATATGTTCCTTGCATTTCTATCTCCGGTCCATAAAAATTGTCGATTCGTTTCAAGCATTTAGAAACAAACTCGAAAATCCCGTTCTTGCCAGCCCGGCAAATAGCAACTTTTTTATTCTGATACCACTTTACACGTGAGAAAGAAGTTCGTTGTACTGGACATGGATCTTCTTCATTTTGTACAACTGCACAATTCCTTCGACAATTATCGAGGCATTGTCAATTAGTTAATTTGTTGAACTTACATAATTAATGATAAAAAAGAAAAAAAAAAACCTTAAAAATTTAGTGTATGATTTTGATGGAGTGGACAGTGTATACCAAAGAAGTTGAGGACTCCTGAAAATAGATAGCAACACGTCGCCGACAGTACTGCAAAGAAAAACAAAAACAAAATTTGTTTGGTTATAGATCATATTATAAAACTTTTACCCAAACAAAGCTAGCAGAATATTTCTTTTTCTACATTGTAATTCGCACTTTGAATGTTCACATTAGTTTCTAATTAGTGAGGAACTTTATTATATATACATATATATATATATATATATATATATATATTTTTATATATATGCGATATTCCATACCAAGTGATAATGTTATAGGTGACATATGAAATCCCAGTCTAGGTTGTTTGGGAATGAAAAGTTCTTGATTTTTATAATAATTTCAATATTATAACTCCAATTATATAATTGATTAGTTCTTTTAGATTATAATCCAAATCTTGCTTGACCCTATTTTCACGAGGCCAAAATTTTAAATACCGTACTGGAAGTCGTACCAGTCAAGGCATTGGAATGAAATATTTCGGTACCAGTATCGTTTCGAGATAATATTTCGGTACCAATACCGTTTCGGTATCGGTACTGTTTCGTTTCAGAATAGTTTATACCTGGATAAATTATATATGTATACAAGCATTAACTGTCTTCCAAAATAACAACAAAATAAGTCATAACTCATATTTCTCAATACAAGTCTTAAGTTTTAAGTTACAACTAACATAAACACCAACATTATCATGATAAAATCATTAACGTCACCACCGTCATAAAAGATCACTCATACTCATAAAAAATACAATAAGGATCAGGATTCGATATGTTAATCAAAATATTTTCATCAACGCCACCACTGTCATCAATATCAACACCAACATTATCATCGTCTTTCTCATTTAGTGAGGCTAATGGCTCCTCAGTACTTGCCCAATCCAAATTTTCTCTATCAAGAAGCTCAGATTCTTCATCCAACCATTCTTTCATCAAGTCAATGTTTTCAAAATTGATTGGATTTAAAGCATCTCTTCCATTTTTTATACTCCTGTCAAAATAAAATCAAACATAAATGAAAATGTTATATATTTTTCAATAGTGAAAAACATTAGTATTAAACAAATTTACCTCTCTCGCAGCTTAAAGTTATAACGAACAAATACTAAGTCATTCAAACATTTATGCACTAATCTATTTCTCTTATTCGAATAAATAAAATCAAATGTGCTCCAGTTTCTCTCACATCCAGTTGCACTACAACATTGACTTAGTTCTCGAATAGCAAATCTTTGAAGTGTTGGAACCTTGCAACCAAATTGGGTCCACCATGCAACTATAACAACAATGCAATTATAAATTATTAATTAAATGTAAGTAAAAATAAAATCAGATAAAATTTAAAGTATAAAGTCACACTATTTAACAAATGATATTTATAAATGATAATACCTGGATTAATTTTATCATGCTGGCAGATTGCTAAAGAATGTCCAAACTCACCTATTACATTCTTATACAAGTCAAGTTCTGCAATGATCTTGTATTGATTATCAGGATCAAGTTCCATTTTCATAACACAGCTGTTAAAGCCTCTTACAACATCATTTTTATTTTTAAAGGGGGCTATAGTAAATTCCAGGGTTAAGAAAACAACCAGCCGCATGTAATGGACTGTGAAGCTGCTTATCCCATCTAGAATCAATGATTTTGGTGAATGAACTTGATACACTAACTTTGTTATTGCATCTTGATTTTATGTTCTTTTTAGCTCTTTCCATTGCATCATATAAGTATCTCATTGCAGGTTTCTCATCCCCGTCAATAAGCCGCAGAACACGTACCAAAAGCTCACTAACTTTAACAATAAATTGACACTAAACCCAAAACTCTTTATCTTCTAAAACGATCCCAACTATCTCATTCCCTATGTTGTTCTTAGAATGATTTGATACAATCCATTTATCACAAGTAAACATTTGTCTGAGTTCTTTCTTAAACAAGAGCAAACATTGGATACTTAAAAAATTTGTCGTAAACCTTGTAATTGCAGGACAACATAAATTATGACCTTTGGTATAGTCTTTTCTCATCAATGCTAAAACCCAACCATAATTATAGATGAATTTTGTTATCTTTTTTGCCTTTTTTATAGTATCATCAATAAGAGGAAAATATTTTGGATCATAAAAATTCTCCAACATTAAGTCTATATAATGAGCTGCACATGGGGACCAGTAGAAAGAGCCATACTTCTATTGTAATTTTTTTTCTACAGCTTTATAACTTGCATCATTGTCCGTTATGGACTGTACAAGATTCTCAGTTCTAATTTTTTGAACAACCTCATTAAAGATATTAAACAATATTTCGGCATCTTTTATAAGGCCAGATGTATCAACAGACTTCAAAAATATTGTACCATTCGGACAATAAACTAGAAAGTTGATTATTGATTGTTACTTCTGGTTTGTCCAACCATCTGCCATTAGTGAACAACTGCTCTCATTTCAAACCTTTTTAATTTGTTGCAAATAATCTTTAATCTCATTCACAACCATGTTTAACAAATTTCCTCTCAACTCATATAAAGAAGGGCTCTTGAATCTTAGCCTGATAGCAATCATGGCATCGATAGCTGGTTGATAAAATTTGGATTGAGCTGCATTGAAAGGCAGATTAGCATCATACCACCAATGTGCTATAACCATCTTTACTTTTGCAATCATCTCCTTTGAACACATAGAACTCTTAATTGAAGGTTGGGCCCCAAGAGTTGTTCTTAGAGCAAAAAATCTACTCAATCCTCCCACTGACTTTCTAGTTCCAGATTTTTTTGACTTCCCCTTATCTTTTGAAAACTGAGACTATCCCTCCATACTATTACTTTGATCTCTGGGCAGAATGGTCTTCAAAGGTTGCTCAAGATCAGTTGGAGGTGATGGTTGTGGTGCTGACAAGAGTATGGTTGATAAGAAATGGGGTGGTCTTTGAAAATAAGTTTGAGGGTCCTAATGAGGTGTTTAATCTAGCAGCAGAACTGTTGATAGATTTCTAGCAAGCTCAGACCAAGTAGGGATGTGGTTAGAGAATTGAGACTAAATGCAGTAGGATTTCTCGATGGAAGCCACCTATTGAGAAGACAATCAAGGTCAATTGGGATGCAGCTTTGAAGATTGATGAAAATAGAGGTAGGATTGGGGTGGTTATTAGGGATAGTAGTGGTGAAGTGTTAGTTTCATTATGTTGTCTGAGACTAAATGTTGCATAACCTATTATGGCAGAACTCTATACACTTTGGAGAGCTTTGAAGCTATGTAAGGAACTAAACTTTAGTTTGGTGCAGTTGGAAGGTGATACTTTTACTGTGATTCAAGCAATCAACAAGGCTGAAGTCTCATGGGAATGGTATGGCCAACTGATAGAAGAATTGAAGATAATGTTGAAGAACAGAAGGCAGTGAAAACTAGGATACGTGAATAGAAGTTGCAATGGTGTTGCACAGTCTTGCAAAAAGTGCTTTACATGTGAAAGAGTTAGGGTGAGTTTGGATGTTGAGTTGAGTTGAGTTGAGTTGAGATGATAAAATATTATTAGAATATTATTTTTTAATATTAAAGTTGTTTTGAAATTTGAAAAAGTTGAATTGTTTATTATATTTTATATTGGAATTTAAAAAAGTTGTAATGATGAGTTGAGTTGAATTGAATTAGGTTGAGGATCCAAACACAGCCTTAGTATGGATGGAGGACTATCCTCGGGAGATTAAAAAAAACTTGTAGATTTTGATAAACTTTGTAATTCTATTGATTCATGAATACAAGATACACGTTTATTTTAATAATTTCTTCTTCTTTTTTTCCTGATTAAAGCAGATGCCTTGAGATTCCAAATCATGTATTTGGAATATTATAATAAATCCTTCATTCAAAGCATCATTACCGGCCCGTGCTGTAACATTGAAAAAGTATTCGGAACCTTAATATTATCATCTACATCTTGTTTATTATAATATAAAGAAATTACATGGAGATAGATAAGATAATCTCTTGGTAATTTAAAATTCAAACATCTTGATAATAATCATATCAGATCTTACTTTGAATAATAAAATTCAGGCCATCGATATCCAGTCTTGATTCTGTTATCATTGACTCTTCTTTTCTCTCTACCGTTTGTACCTAACCTCCATTCCTCTCTTACCAATACTCATTAGATGTAGTGACTCGGCCCACGTTATGAGCCAAGCCGAAGTCTTAAACCAAATATCCAGCCCAACAGGGAAAAAAAAAAGAAAAAACAAAGGTGCAAAACGCATCGTTTCATCGAGCCCTTTGTTTTGCCCTAATCTTTTTCTTCCCCCAGCCCCCATTACCCCCTACTCCCTCCTTGTTTCCGCAGCATCAACACAGACACGGCCCCCCACGCAGTGTCGTCCCCTCCAAGTACCACCTCCACGCCGGTTGCGACGCTGGTAAGTTGCGCCTCCATGGCGATCTATCTCTCTCTCTTTCGCACACTCTCTCCCTATGACTGATCTCCAATTAGGATCTCCCTGGTGACCACCGAAGGCCCCAGAATGCCATGAAGATGTTCTCTCTCCACCGTTAGTGCCACCGTCCTTGCACCCGAGCACATTGTCATTTTCCTTCACCATCGTAAGACTCTCTTGCTTCTCTGTAAACGATACCGCAAACTACAGTGACTCCATTGCACCACAGCCTTTTGTTCGCACTAAGACAGTAGCGTTGTTAAGCAGTCTCTCTACCCCATTTACTCTCTTCCCCTTTCCCCTGTTTATCTTTTATTCTCTCAACTTGGGTATTCAGTCACATGGTTTAGAACGTTGTCTGACTGCCGTCGGTAACCCCACTCAGTATTGCCGTAACTCTCATCCGTCGTACATGTTGGGTAAGTGCCAACTAGAAGTTTGGGTTGTCTCTGTTTATATATTTGGAACTTGTGGATCGCGTGACCGCATGGTTGTTTGATATTTGGAGGATCTCTGTTTGTAATGTTGTGGATGGAAAGGAATTTAAATTGTGGTCTATTTCTTTGACATGTCGGGAGTCAGTTCGTTTGACTTGAAAGTGTGGGTTGTTTGTTTGATGTGTGTGTGGTGAATGGTAAGGGAATTCGAGGAAGTTTTATTAATTTATTGGTGGAGTAGTGCGTGGATATTGTACTTGGGCCATTATAAACTCAAGCCATCAGGATGGACTATTTTGTTTACAGGTTGTTTATGAGTTCACTTTTAGCTGTAGTTTCAAGTTATATATAATTTTCTTGGTTGGCATAGTACTTGTACAAGTTATTAATATGTTAATGATTCCTTTCTGGATTCGGTTGCAATACCTTTCTGTTCAGGTTCTAGGCTTAGATAACACTTTGCAAAAATCAGGTAAGCGGTATTCTTACACTAGACTTTACCTAAAATCGACTGATATTGATTTTGTGAAAGCCTGCATATTTTGTTATGAAATCAGCCTTGTTATTTTCTGCACTAGTCTCTGTTGGGAATTTTGAAATCTGACATTTTGTCATGATGTGTAGACATGAGCAATTTTTGTACTCTTTCTTTACTGCATAAAATGTAATCATGAAATCTGGATTATATGATTTATTTGCTCAATACTCTGTTATGATATGATATTGCATATGAAAACCCTAAGGCCTGAGAATCTATTGTACTTTGGTTACGGGCCTTGCCACGAGCAATAGTAGTGGCCTCCGAGGAGAGCGGAGTTGAAAGTCATTAGTAGGAATGGTATCCAGTCCAAGTTGACTAGAACATGCATTCAATAACAGCTTTATCCCTATGAAAATCGAAATCCTCCACATCCTCCACCCTAGAAACAGGAAAAACGACTACTTCTTCTCCAAAGACCTAAGGTCGAAGCAAAGATAGATGTTAAAGAAAGAGAAAAGAAACTAGAGACATAAAGAATAAGACTGCTAATAAGGAAAGGAATACACACTACAAGAAAATTGCTTATTTAGGACCAGTTATTTTCAGTGAAATGACTATTTTCAACTAAAATGATTCTGTTTTCGTAGTAGATAGTTATTTTCGTCGCAAAAAAAATGTCACAAATATCCGTTTTTCTTGTAGTGACAGTTAGGAAGGGAAACCAAGACAGCTAAGCCTTTAGAATGAAGGAACAAGTGGAGGCCCCTGTTCTATCCATTAACCATGTAAAAAATGATGGAAGGTCCAGCCATGGGTAATACTTAGTTGCCTTTTACCCAGGGTAATAAATTATGGATGGTCCAGCCATGGTTCTACCACGAGTTATAGTAGTGGCCTCTGTTTTGAGTACAACTGCTTTGGTGACATGCTGATTCATATTTTGCTTGGATGTCCAAAGAATACACAACCTTGACACAAGGGTAAAATTTTCAATTGGGTTTCAAACCTTTCTGGAGGTGGTTGCTCAATCATCGAGTCTCGTGGGGAGGAAACATGGCCTCTACTCCCGTTTCTAATGTTCAGTTATGCTTGTGCCTAATGTCTTTTGTGTGTGTGTGTGTGTATATATATATATATATTATCTAAAATGTTTATGAAAATATCACTGCTATATTTTATAGGACTGTCTGTTTCTTATATTTTGTAACTAGTTCATGTTTATACACTGGTATATATTTGCTATTTATTGAGTTGTTGATAACTTATCTAATTATCTCTATTATTTTTCATGACTTTGGAGTTCAAGTTGAGGATCAGGAATAGGAAGCACGGGTGGGATTAGTTGAGCATAGAGGAATAAATACCAAATAATACAATTGATTAGTGGAGAGACTTGTTCATAAAATTTGTTATTCCTCTTCTTTCTGGCAAACAAATAAAAAAAACAGTATTCTTAATTATTCTCAACATTAATATATATATAAATTAATATTTACACTAACAATTTTATTAGATTGAGAGTAATACATATCTAATAATTTTATGATCTTCTAATGAGTACTGGTAAGAGAGAATGGAGGTTAAATACAAGTGGACGTTGCTACGTCCACAGAGAATTTCTGTAGAAATTCTCTACCGAAAACTTCAATTCTTTTTTTTTTTTTACCATTTTTTAAAAGTATTTAGATATTTAAAAAAAAAAATCACATATTTATTTAAAAATACTTAATCATTAAGTAAAGATAAAAAAATAAAAAAATTTTCGGTGGAAGATTTCGGTAGAAATCTTCTGTGACAATAGTGTTTTTCCTAAGTACAAACGGTGTTACGGTAGAGATCAGAAAACAAGAGTCAATAGTGATAAGGGAGAATCAAGACTGGATATCGATGGCCTGAGAAATCAAGCTCTTTTCAGGATAATTTAATAGTAAAGCTATCGAGGCAACCTTTTTATTGGTTGGTGTAAAGTTTGGCTTTACACCAAATCCGGACCAAATATGCACTCTTTTAGGAACTAGTCAAAAATTGACGTGTCCATGCATATTCTACATCTACCTACTATATCATCTAGTATATTTAGAAAATTAAATTTAAATTAACAATATCATTAAGTCTTATAGCATTAATATGAATCAAGCATATGATACATTACGTCCTTTATTATTAATCCTAAGTTTAAATATGTATTACTTCCAAAAAAAAAAAAAAAAGTTTAAATATGTATTCACTCATATATTCCTTCCTCACAAAATTATGTCATTTGGTTAGCACAAATTTATTTGGATAAAAGTATGCCTGCTACCCACCACTGGAGGGCGAGTGGGCAACCAGTCACTCCGCTGCCTACATCCGCATGGGTGGGGAATCAGATTTGGCACTTAGGCCTCGGCCCTATCTCATCTAGATGCCGGGTAAGCTGATTGGCCTACGGGCTGTCTGCCCACCGGTGGGCTTCAATGTGCCGATGGGCCCATAACCTATTTAAAGGCCCATTTGGTCATTTTGCCCCTGAAACCTATTTTCAAAGGCATTTTTGGCCATTTTGGATTCCAAACCTATTTTTTTAGTCCAAGATTAGAATAAAAGTTTTAGAAATCTTAAATATATAAAAACTAAGTTGATCTCTATATATAAATAAACCTAAAACTAGTTTCGATCTCTAAATAAAGTTAATAAGGTTGCAAACTAATAATTCTAATATTACAAAGTAGTCTAAAACTATTATACATTAATTTAAAACTCTTATTAAATAATATAAAAATATTACAAGTAGTTTGAATAAGTTAAGAATAACAATATATCACCCAAAAAAGAAGGAAATAAAAGTAACAAAATTATAGTCCATTTGACAAACTTAGTCCCTCCAACTGCAAGTGTTCAATAAAAGCTGGAAAAAAAAAAACAAGGATAAAAATGAGGATATGATCTCTCAAAAAGAAATGAACTTCAAGTAAGGATGACCAAAATACTGTAGACTATCCCTAAGGACAGGATACTTGACGGCATTTACGTTCCAGAAACCTAAAATATCAAATTCCTCCACATAGGTGTAACTTTGCTGTCAAGTATCTTTTCAAGTTTGATTGGCCGTCTATACTCTTCTGAAGCTAGTTGGTATTGCCAAACTTCATACCTCACTTATGCTTTTTTGACTTACCGGCTTCGAGATGAGGTAATGGATGGTGGAACCTCGATATTAGCTACCCTGAATGCGGCGAACTCATCATACAACCTATTGAAAGTGTCTGTAACCCTCAACATAAGTTGATCTGCCCATCCCTTCTTGCTAGCGTTTTCAACCCATACATTATTACATCAATTTTGTACCATGGATCAAGAACAATAGTAACATATAGCAAATCATTGATCCTACTCAAATCTTCCCAATATTTCTGATACTTGAGCCTCATGTTTAATGCCATAATATGTAAAAGTAGGATCAATACTTTCGCATATTTTATCCAATTGCTCATTTATTTGAAAAATTTGTTGACAATATTCATTTGATGTTACATTCAAAGAACCAAAAATGGTGCATGTGACATCATAAAAAAGCCTCAAGAATTCTACAAAGACTTAGATCTTTTTCCATTCCAGTTGCGCCAATCTGCCTTCTTCCTCATCAAAGTGGTAGAAATATTGCAGGTCCTCGTCTCCCATGACAACAAAAGACTTTCTATATTGTTCAACCGCTTCTAACATTAAAAAAAAAAAAGAGTTCCATCTTGTAGGAACATCAACATTCAACATCTTCCTACATTCAATATCTACAACTTGAACAAAGTTTTTGAATTTCTCAAATCTAGCCAGTGAAGATGTCACAAATCTCATTACATTTCTTACTCTTACAACTGACTCATGAACATCTTTCAAACTGTCAATTACAATAAGATTGAGGATATGTGCACAACATAGAACATGCAAAATTCACCACCCAATATGGACATATTTTCCTCTCTAACCCTATTTTTCAAATACTCAAATATTGTATCATTAGATGAGGCATTATCCATTGTTATTGTCACCACTTGCTCCAAACCCTATTCCTTTATTCTGGGCTCTGTCGTTTTCTCAATGGTGTCACCTTTCTGATTGACGATTAAACAAAACTTAAGAACTATTTTGTATAACCTTTAATCACTATCTACAAGAAGAGCAATTAAACACATGTAATTCCACTTTTAGACCAATGTCCATCTATCAATGGTGAGACAAACTCTTTGGTCGTTCAATAAATCTTTTAACAAATCATTGTCAAGCTCATTATTTTAAGAACATCTTTCACCATCGTGTGGAGAGAAGGAATGCTAAACTTAGGTTCCAAGTCCTTAGAGTAGGCTTGGAACCCTTCACCCCCCACAAATTGAAATGATAGCTTGTCAATTATGACCATACAAGCTAAAGACCTTTTACACCTCTCCTGGTAAAACTTCACAAACCCTTTTAATGTATTAACCCCCACCACTCTCATTTACCATCTTCTAAGTCCAATATCCAATTTAGAGTGCTTTTTTTCAAGTACTTCATGTCTTATAGAAATTTTCTTGCATCGTTCTTCTAAATGATTTTTCAGTTGAGAAATGCCATGTCATTTATAGTGATAACCCTAAAAAACACCACAATAATTACATTTTTCTTGTTGCTCATTGGGGTTACTACCCTCTAATTTTGTAAAATCTTCCACATGATGGAGACGATTTTTTTCTTTGGTGGACCCATAGGTGTAGGTTTAAGGGTAGTGTAGGAGATGTAACAGTAGTGCTAGTCTTTCGACTTGGAGAAATATTATTATCACCGACACTAGCACAATCACCACTATCCATTGAACTTATCAAACTATCAGACACTTGACATAATACAAAGTAGATTTTAAGTTTTTAAAATCGCACAAAATCTAGTATCCCAAGACCCCAATCTAGGTTAGGGTTTTAGTTTGAAACCCTAATCAAACATTAGGGGTATCAATTCGAAACTCCATTTTGGAAATGGAAGACGACGCTTGAGACAACAGACTAAGGCGATGGCAACAACGACATGAGAGAGTGACGAAGACGACTCAAACGAGGCAGAGCCTTAAGAAAGAATGAACGAGATTCGGGAGATGGGGAGGAGGAAGGCAAATCATCGCCAGGGGGTAAGTTTAGGTCATATGGTCCATAATATATATATATATATATATATGTATGTATGTATATGCAGGCAAGCTGGTGGGGATCCACACTTGGGCCCCGCCCATTCACTTGATGCCAGGGCTAGATGTTGGCATTTTCCAAACACCCCTAGCTAAAAGGTTAATTTAAACTTGTACTTATTCAAACGACTGCTAGATACAAGATTCTTCCCAAGTATTGAAACATAATATACAGCCTTGAGGGTAAGTATTTTTTCAGTAGTGAACTCAAAAGCTATGGTGCCTTTATACTTTCAATTTTGACCAAATTAATCATTTCATTACTATTTTTCTAGTCAACTATTAAATGCCAGTCAACACTCATAAAAAGTTAAAAAATAAAATAAAACACAAATATTATAAAAACTGAAAAACACAAATATTATAAAAACTTCAAAATTAAAAAACTGCTGAAAGAAATTCAATTTAAAGTGAATAACTATGTTTTCCTTATGAGTTATATTTTTGTTTAAAGAAAGAAATGATTGAAATTTATTTTAGAAACTTTTTGAATTTTAATTTCAAGTAAATCCTAAAAAATTTATTTAAATAGTTTTAGAAGTTAAAACTGGAATTAAATCCTAAAAGTTATATTCATTTTAAATTGAAGTTTATTTTTTAAGAATTTGTTTCCTTTTTAAATGACTTTTTTTTTTTGTATTATTTCAGTATTTTTGAAAAGTTTTTAGAAAAGAAAGACTTAACTCATTTTCTATTATAAATTTATAAAAATCATTTCTTGATGTTAAAATAAGATATATATATATATATATATATGTTATATAAAATTGAATTTTTTTAAATAAAAAGCGTTAGGTGAGGCAATAGCTTTTCAAGACGAAATGACTAGCTGGTGAGAGCGCGCGCGCGCGCACACATATATATACATGTCAAGTTTTTAATGGTGTTGGCCTATGACTACTAACATCTAACCTCTTCTTCTTCTTTTTTATTTTTTATTTTATAACAAGAACATTATATTAATTAAAGAGACATTATAGACAACCATCAAGCCAAATTGCTTGAGAGATAAAGTCTGGAAAACTAGCCCACCACATCTCAATAGACTCAACAGGCCAAGCATGTTCGGCTAGTCCACGAGCAGCCTCATTTCCTAACCTACTAATATGTTGAAGCTGATATTTCTAAAAAATAGCCAATAATTTCTTTGTTTCTGCAATAAGATCCCCAGTATTGAAGAAAAATCTGTTGTAGCTTGTAGCTCTCTTACCATCAGTAGACAATCACTCTCTATGATAAGCTTTTTAATACCCATATGAGCACATAACTGTAGACCTCATAAGACAGCAAGGGGCTCTATATCTTCAGGAACAACAACCTCAAATTTAGCTTTGCTACCAACCATACCAGTTTCACCTTTAGCATATCTAAGTATAGCTCCAATCTCTGCTTTGTGTTCATCTCTAAACACAGCCTCATCCACATTAAGTTTCAGAAAATTAGCAGGAGGTGGTTTCCAACCACAGTACTCTTAACCTTTGAAAGAGACTCCGGCCTTATGTCTGTGTACATCCTCTAAAGAAATAAAGCATGCTCAACAACCTGCCTTGGTTCAAGCATCACCTGTTCATGCATCTTCTTATTCCTTATATACCAAAATCCCCAAGCTATTAAGAAAAAATTAGTCAAAGCCTCTGTTTTACCATAAGCTTTAACTCACATAGCAGCCTCCAAAATTGGGATATTTATTTCTACTTCTTGCATAACAGGCAGAAAATTACCCCCACTGATATTTTATGGAAGGACAATTGAGCAAAACATGTGTCAAGTCTTCATTTCCAGCATTACAGAAACAACAAACCTCTTCATCAATAATCCATTTTCTTTTGAGATTATTTTGTGTTGGTAAACCATCCTTACAAGTTCTCCATACACAGAACTTAATTTTGTTTGGAACTTGGATCTACCAAATAGTCTTCCACAGAGCCTGTAGTGTACTGGAATTCGAGCATTCACCTGAGATTCTCTGTGATCCCTACCTTATCAACCTATAAGCACTTCTTACACTGAATAGACCATTCTTCTCTTGGATCCAAGTCCACCTATCTGGCTGAGTACCTGGGTAGATCAGTATTTTCAAAATCTTAGAGGCAACATTTGGATTGAATAGAGCTCTCACTTGTGCTACATTACACTAATTAGTATTATTGTCCAATAAACTATCCATTGTTTCCTCCACATTTATTGCAACTCTATCAGGATTGGCCAAAGCAACATTACTGAAACCTGAAATCCAAGGCTCAATCCAAAGCTTAGCAATTTTTCCATCATCAATTCTCTGTCTACAACCTTGAAGCAGCCAAGATTTGGCTTCCCAATTTTCTCTCCAAGTATATGAAGGGTTGCCCCCAATTTTGAGTTAGAAATTTTCCTTAGGAAAGAATCTAGCCTTATAGATTTTGTAAATGAGTGAGTTTTCAACATTAATAATTCTTCATCCCTATTTAGCAAGTAAGGCTAGATTGAAAGATCTCAAATCTTTGAAACCAAGGCGACCTTTAACTTTAGACTCACACATTTTCTCCTAACTAATCTAATGTATCTTCCTCTCTTCCTTTTTTTGACCCCACCAAAATCTATCCATCATGGATACCAAATATGAGCATAGTTTACCAGGTAATAAGGAGCAACTCATTGAATAGGTTGGGATGGATAAAGCTATAGCTTTAATGAGAACCTCCTTAGTCCTTACGACCCTGAGAAAGTAATTTTTCCTTCTAACTTTGCAACTTATGCTAGACTTTGTGTTTAATATCAGAAAAGCCTTGGTTTTTCAACCCAAATATTTCTCATATTGTTGTTCACAACTTGTCCCCCACATACTCAGAATCTCTTCAAGCACACCATCAGTGACATTTTTACTAAAAACCATAGAGGTTTTCTCCCTATTAATATTCTATCTAGAGGCCTTCTCATAAATAGCCAGCAACCCTTGCACATATTTATTCTCCTTCGAATTTACTAGACAAAAAATCACACTATCATTTGCAAACAAAAAGTGGTTTACCTGAGGAGCACCCCTACAAACCCTTTCACTAGATACTATATTCTCAACCCTAGCAGTGCTCAACAATGAAATTAAACGTTCTGTGCACAGTAGAAATAGATAAGGGGATAGTGGATCCCCTTATCTCAAACCTTTAGTCGGAACAATTGGCCCTTTTAGATCACCATTAATCAACATCGAGTAAGTAACAGTGGAAATACATTTCATGATCATAGCCACTAGCTGTCTTTCAAACCCCATGGTGATCATAACAGCCTCTAAAAAATCTCATTCAACACGATCATACGCTTTGCTTATATCTAACGTAAGAGACATAAAGCCTTTTTTTTTCCTACCTTCCTGCGCTTCAAATAATGAATAAGTTCATAAGAAATAAGTACATTATTAGTAATCAAATTGCTAGGAGCAAAAGCAATCTGAGATAATACAAGGGAGCACACTTTTCAGTCTATTTGCAATTATCTTAGACATCAACTTATACACAACATTGCATAGACTAATAGGTCAAAAGTCAGCTACTTTAGTAGGGGATTTCTTCTTAGGGATCCATGTGATGTAAGTGTGATTTAAAAAAGTGGATAACTCACCAATGTTTAGAGCTTTCAAAATAGCTGCAATTATTGATCCACCCATAATAGGCCAAAACTTTTGATAAAAAAATTAGTGCCATTCCATATGAACCTGGAGCTTTCAAGGGATGCATCTGCCTTAGAGCTTCTATCACCTCTTACTCAGTATACCTAGCTGCTAAGCCTTCATTCATTTGATTTGTAACTCTCTCTCCAACCATATTTGAACTTCCTTTCTAGCACCTACATGTCCCTCCTTATCAACAAACTTTGGATCACTATCTTGCATAACTTGTAAAAGTTGTTGTGCATTCCTCAAGTTAACACGCACCTTACCAAACTGAGCTTGATTCCACCTGTCCAACCTTTGTCCACACTCAAAAAGTTTATTCGTAATATCTTCCATATCGTTTTTGCCATCCACTTTCCTCCTTATCTCTTTAAGAATGTCATCACAACCCTTCTCACCTACCCACATAGACTTAAATCTAAAGAGCTTTGGCCTCCTCTTTTTAATATTTCCACCTTCTAACTCAATCTAAATTGACAAGTAATCAGAATAGGCTACAGACCCATGTATAACTCTTGCGTGAGGGAATTCAGCACACCATTGATGGTTAGCAAGAAAACGATTTAGTCTTTCACTGATACAATTTTTTTCCTTCTTTATGATTACACCAAGTGAACATAGGCCCTTTGAAACCCAAATCCCTTAGAGCACAGTCATGAAGCACCCCTCGAAAATCAACAAGTTGTTTCTCAAGTCTCATCCTCCCTTCCCACTTTTCATTTTGATTCAGGATTTCATTAAAATCACCAAACAACAACCATACCTCTCCTCTACTACTATGTAATCTATGAATAAGATCCCAGACTTTAAATCTTACGTGAGCCTCAAGATCACCATAGACCCTAGTGAGATACCAATTCATTTTATTAGACCCAAAATTCTTAACAAAAGCATCAACATGATAAATAGAAAAACTCTTAATAGCAAGATCAGCATCCCTATACCATAATAAAGCTATACAACCACTCTTCCCCACATAGTCTACTGCCAAGAATTTTTTAAAACCAAGTTTATACTTACAATTCTCCACTTCACTAGCCTTCAATCTAGTTTCTTGTAAGAACACTATATCGAGAGCTTCCTTTACAATTACATCACGAAGAGTACAAATACCTCATAGGTTCCCAAGCCTATGGACATTCCAACTGAGTATTTTCATGGTTCCCGATAGGGCTAAACACTAGCCACTACCGATAGTTTTTGATTGTTCCCCCTCTAAGCACCATCTGTTTCCTTCAGAGCTTAAGGCTTCTTCAACACTCGAGCTTGATCTTCTTCAAGCACCCGTGGCTCCTTCCTCTTCCTCTTCCTGTTAGTAACCTTCAATGGGATATTCTGTTGCTGAGTTTGCTAATTTGGGACATACGTTTCCATTTTCTTCCTTCCAACATGTCAGGCTTTTTGATATAATGGGCCCTTATAATCTCTAGCAAACAATCCTCCCCATGCCTATGGCCCTCAATTGGCCCCTTAATCCTATAATTCACTTTCACATAATCTCCTATTCCCACAATTCCCTCCTGCAAATCAAACTCTCCCTTCAAACCTTGCGTAACATCAACATCTTCCATTATCAACTGAGATTCATCAGCCGTTGCAGTTTCCTTCTTGTCCTGTGTTGTCCCATAATTGCAGGGATCTTGCTCGTCAGCATTGATGAGGAATCTTTTGGCTGTGATTGACTCCCATAATTAACTCTCTCTGTTCTTGTGAATCTAACTGTTAGTTTCTCCACCGCCGGAGTCTCAATCGGAGAGGGATTTCCAGCTTGTCATTTCTTATCTCGCTGATCCCACCCACGTCCACCATTACTACTTGCTCGCAACCACTGCCCATAAGGAAAGCATTCTGTATCACCTTCTTGATGGCCACCTTACCACCTCTCGCATTCTTTATGACCCAATTCTACCACAATAGTAACTGAAATCTGGAAGCCGTTCATAAGAAAATGGGGCCCAGACTCGTTCATGTGATCCTAGACTCAACTTCTTTCCTCTCAACAAAGGTTTT
The DNA here is from genome assembly GCA_029856935.1 of Cyclocarya paliurus. Classification (NCBI taxonomy): domain Eukaryota; kingdom Viridiplantae; phylum Streptophyta; class Magnoliopsida; order Fagales; family Juglandaceae; genus Cyclocarya; species Cyclocarya paliurus. The sequence continues at coordinate 21,775,215 of CM056958.1, forward strand.
GTAACATTGACCTTAACCCGCCCCCAAGCCACCTCTCCCCAAGTCATCTTGCCTTTCTCAAGATCCACTTCCTCCAGCTGTCCTACCTTACTCCCAATGAGATGTCCTACGTATTCATTTCTCACACTAAGTGGAAGATCATGAAGACGAATCCAAAACAATGCTTCTGTGAGTTGAATTCGATGAATTGGTTGATTACCATCTACCTCTTTGATCAGCACCAGATGTTTGTCGAAAGACTAATGGCCCTCTCGAATAACTTCACTTTTATCACAGATATCATCAAACCCAATCAATATTAGCATTGAATTCAAATCTCTAAACCGAATATTCCTCATAGGTCTATATATTTTCTGGATCAATTTTTTAAAAGCCTCTCTGTTATAATGCCGAGACATCAACAGTTGAGCAATCAAGCACTTTCCTCCCCGAGGAATAGCATCTTCTAGTTTCTCGGTCTCCACTTGGATTTCCTTCTGGTCGCACTCCGTCAAAGACAATCGCTCATAGGGTTCCTCCAATTTCTTTTTTTTCTTTTTTGATAAGATGGGTTCCTCCAATTTCAACTCCATCAGATCAGCAGAAATTTTGTACCAGACAGGGATGAGAACCTCTACATGGGAGAGCCCAGAGAAATTCTTTTGACAAGAAGTCGTGGGGTTAACAGCTGACTGTTATAATGATAACAAAAGGGTTAATTTGATCAGAGTTAAAAATATAAGGAGTAAAAAAATGGGAATTAAAAGACTTAGGCCTTGTTTGTGTATATTTTTAAAATACCTCACTATTATTTATTATGTTATTATTATGTTATTATCTACTTTTTACTATTATTTACTATTATTTAATATTTTATTATTATTTTTTTATTACTATTCATAAAATATCTAAAAATAATTCGCTACTCAAACGCAACTTTAACTAGTAATTTATTTCAAAGGTGAAGCACATTAACTATTTTAATATTTAACCATTTTTATCTTGCTAAAATGGTTTCAAAATCGTTATATATATATCAATACTACTACATGCAACCGCCAGCCTCGGTTTCGCACGGAACCGGCTGACGTGGCAGTGCCACGTCAGCTTATTTTATTATATTAAAAAAAAACGAAAATGAAAACGCATGAAACAGAGTAGAATGGAGGGAAACGCAAAAGTGAAACCAAAGCAAAAAGAAACCTGAAACTGCGCTCAAGCTGAACCCAGAAACCATCATCGCCGTTGAGGACTGAAGATCTGAGCTGCCGTCGAAGTGGGTCTACTTCATTGATTTCCATTCCAGATCTGCTTCTTCCATTTCACAGTTGAGTAGTTCTTTCTCTACTTTTAGATTTGATTTTTACTTGTTCTAATTTTTACTTGTTCTTCACACATTCTGAGGTATGTATTTTATTGGTGAGTATGTTCCTTTTGGATTCATGTACGGGCTCTGTTTATTGAAAGTAAATAAAAGTAGATCTTTTTTTTGTTTATTGAGAGGACTCGTATAAAAGTTGGTCTCTCCTAGATTTGGTTTAGGGCCATTATTCTGCTTGTAAGGATTTGGTTTGGGGCCATTTTCTGCTTGTAAGGATTTGGTTTGGGGCCATTTCTCTGTTTCTGCTTGTTTTTAACTTCTCTAGTCTTACTCCTTTAAAATATAACAATTTTAAAGGAGATTTTGTTGAAAACTTTTATAAAATTCCAATTATCTTGTCCTAAATAGAAATAACTAAGAGTAAGACTAGAGAAGTTAAAAAAGAGGACAAAACATGGAGTCGTGTAGACTCTGGAAGGAACTGCTGCAATTTTTTTGCCACTGGATGTTCAGTCTACTGCATGTAAATTATCAGATGACATAGAAATAAAGCCCAAAAACACTGCCCATTGACTCCAAACTGGAACCAGCGCCGCCATAAGGCCCTGTTCTATATTCTTTGCATTTCAAAACAGTGCTAGAAACAGCTCACATGAGCCCCTGTGCAACTTATTGAAAAACTGAAACTTTTCAACTCAATAGTCTATCTATTTTCTTCATTGCCACAATCTCAAATCAGCAACTCACTTTGTACAAAACCTGACTGCATTTAATAGCTGCAATTCGTGTCCCTTGTCTTTGTATTCTATTTTGATGTTTCCAAGCTCTTCTAAATCGAGACATTTAGTGGGAAAATAGTAAAATAACAAATGGGATGGCCACCATTTTCCCCTGCCACTATCCCATCACCAGGGCCCATTTTCACTAACCATTGTTAGTCTGCAAAAGTAAATCTCTTCCTTCACGTGGTTGTCATCTAATTCAGGAGGGTGGACCTGCAAGGATATGTTGTTCAGAGGAGTAAAGAAGTATTGGATTTTAAGTCTACACCTAAAGTTGAGCAAGTCCATGCTTGAGATTTAACTTGAGGCCAATAGCCTGCTGAGCTTTTCCCCCCAAAGATCCAACTTATTACCCTCAATTATTTTTTTTATAATATCTTTATTAGGTTATGCTGTACTCTTTTTTAGTACTTTTAAGTACATTTCAATTGACTGATTTGATGGTTTTCCTGGGAGGCACATTTCCAATAATAAACATACTAAAAAGTAAAAACCATACAATACTCCATTCAACTTCATTTGTTGTCCACGTTCTTCCCACATATGAACTTTCCTTTTTATCAAACCAAATTAGATCAATACATCGTTATTTACATTTCTTATTTTTCTCTTTTGGAAATTATGTTGCCTGAGTCTGCCTCTCTTTAATTATTGGACATATTTTTCATCTGAAGTATAACACATGGAATCATTTTGTGGACATCAGAAGACTTGGAGGATTGTAATAAGCTCATTACTCTCTGTTATTTCCAAATATGCTTTATCCTATCCAGGCTGACACACAGGTTCCATGTCATTCTAATGAAATAGTTGAACTATCTCTATCTAAGTCCTATTAATTTATTTTTAGATCGAACATCCTCATGTGCTCTCTGAGAACTGATCCTTAAAAAGGGTAAAGGAGGAGTATCTAATGATTAATTAGAAACCCAGCTAGTTCTATTATTATCTATATACTAAATTTGGAAGAGCTAAAAAGACTCGCTTCTTTTAGCGAGACAGGCCATTTGGCTTTATATCCTTTATTGGAAATGAAAGAGAAATAGGTGGAAAATGAAAGCATGCTATCTAATTCTATGTTTTTGTATCACATGTGTTTGATTTAGTATCTATTTATATTTTGTTTTGGGTTATTGTGGCCCAAAATTGTTATATTTTGGTGTTACATAATTTTATTGTGGGAAATTATACAATATTGCTATTGAAAAGCTTCATTTCTCTCCCTCTCAGCATGGAAAAAGGAAAAGAACATATATCTACTTCAAGACCACCTAGCTCAAATCCTCCATCCTCGGTAATATATTTTATTTAATATATCAATAACATTATATTCAATATTTTTTGTTATTTATTTTCAAAGTACATCAACTAATTTTTTCAATAACATTTTAGGACATACCATCAACTTCTCCTCATGGCATGGAAAGCCAATTGTCTCTCAGCAATACAAGCTCCATTACATGCAGACTGGTAGTCGGTACAGAGGATAATAGACTCGGTGTTGGGGAAACTGAATCGCTAGGTACATCTGCTAGAGTTGAAGAAATTGCTCCTGATAAACCAGATGCACAAGAAACCGAGTATGGCAGTGGCAGATCATCTGATAAAGCGCAAATGGATGTTGATGATGAGCCAAAGAAAGGGATGGAGTTTAATTCTGTAGAAGATTTAATGACTTATTATAAGGGATATGGAAAGAAATGTGGGTTTGGGGTGATGACAAAAATGAGTGAGAGGGGAGAGGATGAGAATATTAGATACATCACCTTTGCATGTGCTCGTGGTGGGAAGGCTCGGAATAAAACTTTGAATGTCGCTAACCCACGTCCGACAGGGAAAACGGAATGTAAGGCAAAAATTAATGCCTTAAAAGCTACTGATGGAAAGTTTCGGCTGACTATAGTTTACAATGACCACAACCACGACCTCAGTCTAAAGAAATCTCGATTCTTTCGATGTAACCGAGAAGTGAGTGAATCCGTTAAAAGAGTCTTAGATACAAATGATCTGGCTGAGATCCGAATGAATAAGAGTTTCGGATCTCTTGTTGTTGGTGCGGGAGGTTTTGAGAATCTCCCAGGCACGACATCTACGATTGGGCGCAGGTTGTGCTGGAGCGCTCCGGGACTATTTTTTACGAATGCAGTACAAAAATTCTGGATTCTTTGCACTAATGGACTTGGATGATGATGGGAGGTTAAGAAATGTATTCTGGGCAGACCCTCGTAGTATAGCAGCCTACCAGTACTTCGGTGACGTGGTAACCTTCGATACCACATACTTGACGAACCGATATGGGATGCCATTTGCACCATTTGTTGGTGTAAATCACCATGGGCAGTCAATTTTGTTAGGAGCTTGCTTAATTTCCTCTGAGGACACTGAGACCTTTATGTGGTTATTCCAAACCTGGTTGCAGTGTATGGATGGTATAGCGCCGAAGGCTATTATCACTGACCAAGACAGAGCAATGAAAAATGCGATTGCAAGGGTTTTCCCAGAAAGCCGACATAGATTGTGCCTATGGCATATCCTGAAGAAAGTGCCTGAAAAACTTGGCTGCTATGCTTCCTACAAAAGTGGGTTGAAAAGTACACTAATGAAATGTGTGTATGACACCCAAACGCCAGAAGAGTTTGAAAAGTGCTTGGATCAGTTGATCATCACATACAATTTGCATGATAATGTCTGGTTGCAGAGTTTGTACACTGAGCGTGACCATTGGGTACCGGCCTACTTGAAAGAGGTTTTTTGGGCTGGAATGAGTACAACACAACGTAGCGAGAGCATGAATGCATTTTTCGATGGTTATGTTCATGCTAAGACAAACTTGAAAGAGTTTGTCGATCAGTATGATAATGCCTTGAAAAAAAAAAATAGAGAACGAAAATGCAGCTGACTTCCACTCATTTAATGCCACAATTCCCTGCATTTCGAGATCTCCAATTGAAAAGAGATATCAAGAATTGTACACAAATGTAAATTCAGGGAAGTTCAGCACCAACTTACCGGCATTATTGACTTGGACCCAGTTTTACATAAGAAGGATGGTACACTAAAGACCTATTTAGTGGAGGATGAAGTCCGTGTCGAAGATTTCACTAAACAAGTTACACATTTAGTGGATTTTAGAGAGGAAGATACAGTCACCAAGTGTTCTTGTGGGTTATTTGAAATAAGGGGGATAGTGTGCCGACACATTTTCGCTGTGTTCAAGTGTAACGAGATTAAGATAATACCAGATAGGTACATTTTGGATCGATGGAGGAAAGATATCAGAAGAAGATACACAATAATCCATAGCAGCTATGACTCAGGGGATCAGCGGGAAGATGCTAACATATATTCAAGTCTGTTGAATATCTGTTATAAAATGATTACATGCGCTGCGGGTTCAAAAAACCATACTGAGGATGCAACTACTAAGATGCATGCAATGATTGAGCTGTATTCTGGGAACCAAGAACCCTCAACAATTTGTCAGCAGTCTCTAAATGTTGATGGCACGACGAATGATACAATTACAATTGGCAGTTCAACGCAAGTCCTCAGTCCACGTGTTGTGCGAGGGAAAGGTAGACCCCCATCCTTGAGGAGGGCATCCAGGATGGAGAGAGACTTGCGCAAGGTTAAGGAGAAGACGAAGAAAGCGCAAGAAAAGGGAAAACGTAAACAGGTTAAAAGTTGGTTACTATTTTATCTTCTTTATTTAAATTTGGTTACTATATGTTATCTGACAAATTGGTTACTATTTTATCAGCGAGATATAGAAGATACACCTGTCGTGGACACTTGCAGGAGACTATTTGGCCATTCTGATTTGGATGTCTCCAATGAGGTATACGTTTAGGTAATATAATAAGTATATTCTGAGCAATGTATTCTGAAATTGCTATGTTTTTAACAAATATCCACAATGCAGGCTATTGCAGAGAACATACCGACTGCTGAAATTGGTGGAACACATCCCCGAGAAACAATAATTCAAAGTCAAGAAAGTGTATGTGGAAACTTCACTTTATCGGGTTTTTAACTATTTTAGTCGACATCACATTAATAGACACAGTTGATTATTTTTTACAGATGCAACTTGGTTTGGATGGATCACAACCACGGCTCTCCGAGAACTGAATTTTTTAATTTCAGTACCTTTAGTAGAACTGAAGATACCTCATTGGTCAAAGTGTCAAACCTCATATCCTACCTTTAGTAGAACTGAAGATATCTTTATATTTGCTTGTGTTTTTCTGAAAATAGTTTTCTTTGCTGTCTGGAGAACTTAGAGTTAAAGGTGCTGATTGAAATGCAAGTTCAACTGTTTTAATTATTTTTATCCATCACTGCATACTGAGCACACAAATTCAACAGCCTTCTTTTATTCTATCTTTGTGAACCTCTCTTCAATACATGCTTGTATAAGAGCATCTTGCTTGCCACACATGAAAAAAGGAACATGAAAATCCGAATGTAATGGCTAGTCTATTTAGTTTATTAGTTTGGAAGAAAAAGAGTATTAACTTGAAAGAAAATTCTTTTGAAAAAAATAGGTCTGGTCCGAAATTTTTCATTTTTTTTAAAATGCTTGTACAATAGTGCCTCTTGATGCATGAATACGCATTTAAATTGGGGGTATGAGTTCAGATCCACTTTTTCTTTGTTCTTTTGCTCTTTTGATTCCTCTTGATGCATGAATACACAAGTTGTATGGGGGTACTTAATATCAATTGTCTATGCATTTGAAACTTCGAAGTAGATGAGGAACTTGAATTTTTTAACTATTGGTATTGGTTTGTTGGTCATTGCTGGGATTGTTAAATTACAAGCTTTTTTAGAATTACAAATTGACTATTTAATATAAACCTTTGCATTTACAAATATATAGTAAACCTTATAATTAACTATTATTATCCACTTGTTTTTTAGAATTAGTGACAATTAATCAATATATATACTTGGAATTTATAAGCATTGCTGCTGGAGGCTGCTGAGAGGACAGATACTGTAGGAGCCACTTCCCTTTTCTTTCCATTTGATGAGCTGAAAGTGGAGATTTTGTGGGGACTAATTTTATTTAGGGGTAGTTACTTTTGGGGATCTGCTGATGGGTCATTTAAATTCTGGGCATTGTAGTTAGTATTCTGTTGGAAAAGAACCTCTCAGCTTTCGAAATGTTGGTATTCTGTTGGTACTATTTTATTGTGCAATATGCAAGTAAATTCTGGGCATTGACTTAATGTAGACTTCACTAAATGTTGGCATTCACAAAGCTATTCTGTTGGCAATGTTTTACTGTGCAATATGCATCCCGTTTCTGGGCATTGACTTATTGTAGACTTCACTAAATGTTGGCATTCACAAAGCTATTCTGTTGGCAATGTTTTATTGTGCAATATGCATCCCATTTCTAGGCATTGACTTATTCTAGACTTCACTAAATGTTGGCATTCACAAAGCAACCTGCTATTTCAGTGAATATTGAGACAAAATTATAACTTCATGAAAACGATTCTGGGCAAGAATTATTCATTTAAATTCATATCCACAACACATCTCAATAATCCAACATCCATCAAATGGAGATTCATTCTTATAAGTCAACAATCTGGAATGTACATTCATTTAAATCAAATGTAGACATCTACAATCTGGAATTACAGAGGCCAAAATAGAACTACAATATGGCCATTTGTAGTTATGCCCAAAATACATGCCCAAAATATACACATGCTCAAGTCACATGCCCAATGTACATAACTTATAACGAACCTATTCTACAACGAGTTCAAAATGAACCTATTGACCTTACACAAGGAATTTATACAAACCAAGCAAAAAAAAAAATAACAAAGGCCACAACCCAATACAAAAACAACAATTTTTGTTTCTCCTTTTTTAGCTTCTTTGCTGTCTCCCTCACTTTAGCTTCCCTTTTCTTAACAGCATACTCACCATGTAATACATCATGGGAAGTCCTCCGCGCCTTTGACTCTCTTAATTTCCAGTTCTCCTCTAACAACTCAACTATATCCGCCCATACAAAAAATTCACACTTCGCATCTCCCTGCACACAGTACAAACTCCTCATTAACAGTGCTTAAATACATACAAACCAGAAAAGGAATATGCAAGTATTACTCATTCTATTAAAGTTTTTTTACCGTATAATAATTTGGGTAGGCAAAGAATCTCCGACCCGGATTTTTCTTAGTGTAGGACGTCTTTAGTGGTGTTTTCAACCCACACCAATAAACCGGTGAATCCATGGCATCATCACTAACTACAGATGATGATTGGGATGATGCCATAACAGATTCTGAAAAATGAAATTCTGTATTAGTAAAGGGACATTAACTATGTAGGATTCTCTAATTTATTTATTAATCATAACGATGAAAGGTACCAAATCTAAATATTAATATTTCATTGAAAATAGAGAGAAAGAAGCTTTTCTTATCTAATATTTCAATGACAATGTATGTAAAATTCTATTACATAGATTGAATTCTATTTTGAAAAATCAACAAGGTGAAGACAATTGAAAAGTAGGGAGATTGAGATAAAGGGATGAACCTCACGATATTGCATACTCACCAGTCCTTAAAATTGGATAGAAAAATGCCAAAAAAAAAGGGTCAACTTATAAGAAACAAACAAATTATTCCTATTTCCTTCTCTGTAATCAAATTCTGTTTAGAAGCAAAATAAAACAAATCTTAATTTGTTATTCTCGGTTCTTGTGTTCTGTTTAGAAGCAAAATAACACAAATCTTAATTTGTTATTATTGAATGCTTATTTTATCATAGCCCATTTTATGATTAAGAACATAAACAAATGTATAGAAAATAGAAGGCAGAATACAAAATGAGTAAAAGGGATTTTCAAAGAGAAATAGGTGTAAAACCTCAACCCAAGCGGGAGTGGTGTAAGTAGATGTCTCATAGAGATGGCTTACAAAATTGAAAGAAACAAAAGCTATATGAAAGTAAATGTTGAAATTATTCAACAGCCATGCATATGCAAGTCATACATGAATGTGTCAGGATATAATGGTACAAATTTTCAAACTATGTCACAGAAAAAGCAAAAAATCTCTCATCAACCAAAAAAAAAAGAAAAGAAAAGCGGTACCCGGCTTACTTGCACCAATATATAATGACAGCAGCTGTACAGATTGACTGGCCAACACTAATAAACTAGATAAGATAACCAAACGGATCGTAAAACAAATGTATTTTCTTAAACCTGTACACTGTCAGCCAAAGAAAGGGTGAATCGGAATCAAATTTATGCAAGTCTTAACTGACAAGAAAAAGCGTCATAAAAAAAATCAGATGTTAATACAGAAATTGTACCTCCCAGCTTCTGTATCTCTATCATCCGCTTTTCATTACACGATGGGAAGCTTACACCAATCCCCCCCACACACACATCTATGTATGAATGCATGTATTCACATATGCATTTCAGCAAGCATGGAGAAGCATGTACAACAAATTGAGCGTGAGCATTCAAAGAATTTCAATGGTGCATACAATGATATCTAATTAAGAAAATGAAAAAGAATAATGCAAGTCATACCATTTAACTCATAATTGCTTAGCTCAGGACTCAGGTTACAGTATATGATGTTAAATTAGAAAACATCATATGATTCTATTTTCTATCATCTTCCTAAGATTACTTGCCTCTCGAGTGCACTGAGATTAATACTTGCAACAGAGAGAATAAATTATAGAAATAAAATGTTAATGGAAGTCTCAAGCACTACATGAAGATTTAAGGTTGGCAAATATTTATAGAATTTAATTGAGGCAATCAACTAACACTCACTTATTTAATTATTAAATAAATAGTTGAGGCAATCAACTAGGTCAACTTGTTTTAGCAAATGTAGGTTTCAAATTAACAAATGTTGAGAAATATAGTGGAAGATTTCAGTGCACTGACCAACTTTCCTAAAATTCTCCAACAAAGCCTTTGTCTGGACTGGTAGTCGTCAACTTGCTAAAATTCTCCTCCAAAGAAATCCAATTAAACCTACAATAACAAGAGCATAATCACCACAAGATCAAATTCCATCCTGGAAGTGATGAAACCGATTCATATACTTTACAATAATATCTCTGCCTATTTAAAATTTACTAAATAATTAAATTAAAGATCCATGATCTCAGAAATTGATTTTTCTTTTATCGGTGAACTCTACAATTCCAATACTTCTAATTTTTCTTATGATTCTTCACAGTGATTCAAAGTGAAAATATAACAATCAGAGAACTAACCTGATTTTGCAAGGGCATACTTTGACAATCGGCCCGATTGATGATTATGCCAAATTTTTTGAGGTAGGGTTAGGGTTTCGGGTTTAGGGTTTCGGGTTTCGGGTTAGGGATTCGGGTTAGGGTTAGGGTTAGGGTTAGGGTTAGGGATTCGGGTTAGGGTTAGGGTTAAGGTTAGGGTTAGGGATTCGGGTTAGGGTTAGGGTTAGGGTTACGGTTAGGGATTCAGGTTAGGGTTAGGGTTAGGGTTAGGGATTCGGGTTAGGGCTTCACATTTTGGTGTTTGAACATGACAGGGGCTTCGTGGGTTCGGTTTAGGGTTTGTGGGTACAAATCGGAGAAGACGAACTGGGCTTCGTGGCTCTGGTGGAGACGATGGGAATGGGTAACTAAGAAGAGGGCAGAGTTCGAAGGGGAAGACGAGTTTGACTCTTACCTGAAGACTTGTTCGAGGCGTAGACGTGCGAGGGAATCGACTAAGAGTTCGACCCTTACCTGAAGACTTGTTCGAAGCATAGACGTGCGAGGGAATCAACTACGAGTTCGACGCTTACCCACAGCCACGAAGGAGAAGACGAGTTCGCCACTTACCCGGAGCCACGAAGGGGAGGACGATGGGAATGGGAGAAGGGGGGTCTGAATCGAGCGGGAGCTGAAATGGTGAAATGGTGAAATGTGCAAGTGAACGACGCACGTCTAGACTCGGTGTTTAATTTCATAATGAGAACGACGCCGTTTTTTAATCTACGTAGGACCCGGTTGCGCCGGTTCCCCAAACCACGATTGTAAGTAGCTTTTTTCATATATATTCTCGCACTGTTATCAGAAGTTAGACGTGTTTGACTTGGATTAACGGTCACCCTTGCAATATCGATCCAATCAGTTTGCACGATTTCGAGTCTGAAAAGGTTTGATAGAAATTTCCTATGTCCCTTGTGGGACCGCTGATGGGCTGTGCAAGGGTTGATTGTGTGCCCAGGCCCGCAAGCCCATATCCTCAACAAGCATTAAAAATGCTTTTGTGACGTTGGTTGATTCAAACCTTTTCCATTAGGGCAGAAAGTTTAATGCTTTGTGACGTTGGATTGATTCAAACTTTTAAGGCAGAAATTGGCCACCACTACCGCAGAACGACGAATGCTTTGTGCTTTTAACATTGACCTGCTTTAAATATTGACCTACTTTCCGTAATCTGATCTCTCTTTTCCCATAAATCATAAATTTCAAAATAAACTCTAAAATAATATTAATAAATATATTTATAATTATATATGTTGAAAATTTTCTATGTACGTTCTTAATATGTTTCCATAAGATTTTAAATGATATTTTTTAAATTGAAAAAAAAAACCAGTACATTAATTATCATCATATACAATATAATTTTCTAAAGAGGCCAAAAGAGCAGGTGAAAGATCATATATATATATGATTGGATATATGCCTCACCAATGCACCATGCATGGTGCATAATACCAACAAAAAAAATATATTAGTATTGGTATTGTTATAATAATGTAATTTTCGAAAGAGGTGAAAGGTTCTTAGTTATATTGTCTACCTAACCAATGCACCTACCATGCAAGGTGCATATAATATATCATCCTGTAAAAGAAAATCATTGTTATTATTATTACTATTATTTTCATTATATATAATATATATAATCTTGGAACGAGAGCAAATGAGTTGGTGAAAGGCTCTTAGTAGATCATGCCTTCCTCACGAATACACTATGCATAACACATAATGCATGAATAAAGAAAAACCATTATTAGTATTGAGTAATGTTATATGTACAGACAACTTTATGCACAATATTATGCGTAATGAGTGTCAGCCTCAAATTTTAAAATCTTCATCATTTCAATAGTTGACACGTTAGTATGCACATATGTATGATTATGTGTGTAAACTTGTTAATATAGATAACATTTTCCGTTACTTACTACAACAAAAAAGACATTTTGAAATGATTTTATTTTGGAATGAAATGAAAATCGTCCCAAAAAGTGAGATTTAAGGACGAATTATTTGATATTGTTGTTTATATTGCCATGTTGTTATTATACCGGTTATTTATTGTTTGTTGTTGTCATGCGTTTTCCATTGTTGAAGGCGATTGGAAATCTGGAACGAACGCGTTAGACTTGCCGTTCGAATGTTTTTGCCGTTCGAACGTGTATGTTATTTTCGAATGGTAAGTATAACACCGTTCGAATGGAAACTTATACATCAAAGTATAATTAGTTGATAATTTGTAGTATAATTAATCAAGTTGATGCATATTCACAAACAAGCCAAAATGCAATCATGTTGATGGACATAACACAACCCCTCTCTTATATATAAAGTCCTAGAAAGATATAATGCATAATTAATCAAACTTATAAACATCAATTAAAAATATCAATTATGCATACTGCATCTTCCATTAAAATGCTGCATCTTCCATCTTCCATGTCCACCACCTTAGCATTGCCAGCACCACTCTTCTTCAGGAATATATCCAACCGCAACTAACTCTTTAAATAAAGTATTAATTGAGACATTTTCCTCAAGGTTGAGTGAACTTCCGTAGTTTAAAAAAGAACTCTCCGTAAAAAATTGTTAAGGCATTATTGAAGATATTATTTGTACTGAATTGTGGCATCGCGTAATTGGTACTCCTCGATTGAAACTCACTTTGGACATCTTGTGGGTGTGCATTGACAGAAGTATCGAGAAAGTTTTGCTTTTCATTAGGGTTCGCATTGATAAAAGCATCGGGAAAGTCTTGAGCTACTTGTAATTCTTTCAGAGATGCTAGTTGAGTTTGTAAATTTACAACCTGCAAAAAATAAAGTAGAATTCCAATTATTAATTAGGAGACAGAGTAAATTAGGGTTTCAATCATTATATATGAAAAGAGAACCTGTTGCTGAAGAGCAAAAATATATGAAAAAATGCCATAAATAGGATCTTGAAGCCTAGCTTGCGCTTCATATGAGATTGTGGCAGCTGGTTCACAACGATTATTCATCGGGAGGTGAGCAAGAAGCCTCGATACATTACCTGCACCTAAAACCTTATGAACGGCGGAGAATTGGGTAGCTCCTTGTTTATGGCAGAAATAAGGAGCAAAAACACATCTCCTAACACATTTCTTTCTAAGAAATTTGCAAGCTCCACAAGGAGAACCCAAACCAGTCATCTCGATGGTTGGTTTCGATTGAGAGGGAGGGGGTTTAAAATACCTGGACTGAGGAGGAAAGAAAATCATAAAACCCAAAAATAACAGATACCGCAAAATCCGGTCCCGTCAGATGCCAACAAATTCGGAATTGTTTTGAGCCCCACCAAAAGTGATTGATTATGCATACTGTAAGTTTTCATTAAAAATATCACTTATTCGAGACAAAACCCTTGAACGGACAACATCCGTAAAGTCTGGAGCCATACATCCGTAAAGTCTGGAGCCATATCTCTGAGTCTCTATTTAAGAGACGCTTATCGCCCTTCAATGATCACAGTCTCACAAATCAACATTCTCACTCTTGTGCTTCTGCATTTCTCACAAACTCACATTTCTCACGAATGACCGGCCAACAGTCTTCCAATATTGTTCTTGATTTGAATCGGGAACCATATATGCCACAATCATTAATCTTCAATCTGGATGCCATCAATGTCATTATAGCGGCATATAACTATTTTTCAAGTAAGAGCGATGCAGAGGTGGTGGAAGGAGCGAGAATACTGGGTGCTCAATATGTAGCTGCTGTTACTACCATGATCCAAAGGTTACAGTTATGGGTGAATGAGGTGGATGCTTAAAAACAAGTAACTGAATTGAAACAGAAGCTTGCAAATAAACGAAGAAAGAATAAAACATTAAAAAGAGAAAATAAGGAGTTGAAGACCTCTGTGGACTTGTAGGCTCAAAATCTCCAACCACAAATTGCGGAGCTGGAGCGAAAAAGAGAACAAATAGAAAATGCGTTCAACCTTGAGGAAAGTGCCTTAATGCGTTTAACCCTGAGGAAAATGCCTCAAATGTGTTTAGCCCTAAGGAAAATGCCTCAAATACGTTCAACGCTGAGGAAAATATCTCAAATGTGTTAAGCCCTTAGCAATATTCCTAGAGAGAGTACAGACTTTATGTTAATTGGCTATATGTATCGACTATATGTTTGGCTATATATATGGAGATATGTTTTTGCAAATTTGTTAGTTTGATATATACTACATGTCCTTTGAACAATTCTATTAAAATGAAATCAGTTTTATATTGAGGAATGAAAATTTTGCTATCTTTAAAGAGATGTAAGCCATATGCAGTTAGACAAAGTTTCAAATGAACCAATAGTAAATCTCGAATGGTATAGGACCATAATATTGAGGAATATTATTTAATATCCTAAATAATAATATCTTTGTATATATACAATCCCGAATGGTATTGACGGTCGTATTAGATGTCCATGCCGACTTTACAAGAATTTACGTTCTCATAAGATAGAGTTGGTGAGAGAACATTTGTTTGTTAAAGGTATTGACCAAGGTTATACTGATTGGGTCTTACATGGAGAACCGTATCCAACATCATTCGAACTTCGAGATGAAGAAGAAAACATCGATGAAGATGTACATCCTGAGATTGTTGGTGACGTTCCCAAAGAAGACATGGAGCAAATGTTGGGCGACATTGGTGCGAAAATGTTTATAGATGAAAGTAGAATAGATCCATTTAATTCAAATGATCCATGCCATAACACTTTTACCCGCTTGTTGAATGATTCACAACGTGAGTTACATCCAGGGTGTAGAAGGTATAGTAATTTTAGTGAACATATTAACATGCTCAAAGAATTGGAAGTAAATCTTATTTTAGTGATCAAATTATCATCTCATATTTATGTTTAAGTGTGATTGGTGGGATTTAAGCAATCCTCGAAGAGGAAAATGTCAGGATGAATATTTTCTGACTATTAATACATCAAAAAAATGGTATGAAAATGATCTTTTCATTTTGGCTTTCCAAGCATCTCAAGTATTCTATTTAGACGATCCACAGTTAGGAAATCAATGGCAAGTAGTACACAGGCTCAAGATCTTTCCATCGCCTCTCTCATAAATTGGTAATGTACTTTATTTATTTATTTATTTATTCTATATATATATATTTTAATATTAACTTTATATCTTAACAATATCTCTTGTAGGAAGTATCAGACACTAATTATGATTTAACAAAATCATATGTTGCATCACATACTAATAGTAATGGAGAGTGGACTCATCCCGATGCTCGTGAAAATTATGTAAGTATTATAATTTCTTTTAATTAAACGTATAAATTATTGTGTCAATATTAAACATATATGTTGTGTGTAGGATAAAATGATTATCCTACATGCTGAAACTGCATCAGATCATAATTTATCAACAAGTGATGTTAAAATTTTTACACAAGTTTTAGGGCAATGTTCAGGATATTTGAGGGGTTTGGGTCACTGTATAAAGCCTTCAAGTTCTTCATCAATGTCAAGCACTACTGCCATTGCATTAGAAAATACAAATTCTAGAATCGAAGAATTGATTGCAAAACAGCATGAGTTAGAGGCTCAATTGACGAAATAAGCAGAGATGGAGATGCGCATGAAATAACAAAAAGATCAACAAAGAGAGATGCAGCTTCAAATGCAGATGCTTATGCAATAATTCAGGCCTCCAAGCAATTAATTTTCATTAAAAGTGGTTTTGCATATTGAACAATTATATATCATGTACTGATAATTTTATTAGTATTTTATTTATTTAGTTCTGACTTATTAGATTAGTTTTGTAATGTATTTTTAAAATATAAATATCTATTTGGTTTTAAATTAGTATTGATTGTCCATGAAAATAATAACTGTTCGAACACTCATCATCCGTTCAAATGTATATAAATCGGACATAACCGTTCAAACAACATACATTAGTGTTCAAACGGAAAAAAGTTGCGCGCCATTCGAACGTGTTCAAACAGGCAATTCACTATTTGCGTTCGATCATCAATTTTTCTGTTCGAACGTTTCTTCATAAATTACCAGTTCGAACATTCCCTCTTTGTTCGAATGTTATTTATTCCGTTTGACCCGTTCGAACAATCCCCTCAGTTCGAATGGTATTTTATTCGTTCGAACGGTTTCCCAAGATGACTTTAATTCGTCCCAAAAAAACATCCGTTCAAATGCTTTCGAACGGTCCAGCTTAATTTCGTCCCAAAAGATATTTTTTGGGACGAATTTGTAATTTTCGTCCCAAAATATCTTTTGAGATAGTTTTATTGGAACGATCTTGGGACACTTTTTTTTCGTCTTAAAGAATATTTTGGAACAAAATGCCAATCTTTTGATACGAAAATTTTCGTTCCAAAAAACCTAATTTGTTGTAGTGACTATATTATTAGTATCATTATTATTATAATATAATGGAAGTTTCTTAAGGAAGCCAAATTAGCAGGTGATAGGATTTGATTTTATATTTACCTTGCCAACTGTAAAATGCACTATCGTCTTGATCTCGATCGTGGTAGTTGTCAAAATAAGGAAAAAAAAAAAAAGACTCTTGAGTCATTTTCTTTAATTTTTGGCAAAACAAAACAAAAAACAAGTATTCTTAGTTATTCTCAACAGTAATATATTATATATATATATATATATATATATATATATATATATGTGTGTGTGTGTGTATATATAGTATCCTTAGCCGTCCCCTGACTACGTACTACGGTCCAGTGAGATTTTAGACCAGAGATGGACACCAGTGATGCGTACGTAATTACTTCGAACTTTTTTTTTTTTTTTTTTCCTGAGCAAATATATTCTGTACTATATAGTGTGGTGAAGTTTAACTTTCAATATCATTTAGAAAAATCTTATTTTGCCACCATATATATATATAGCTAATTTTGTGCATCGAATGATCGATCGATGGTCGTCTTGCTGATATGAAGAAGAATGTACTGTTGTATGTAAAAGCTTCATTTGTTTCATCATACAACAATCTTCGTAAATAATTTTTCTGAATTTTTGGTATTTGAATGTGTTTGAAAAAGAGTAAATGAAAAACAGTTTCGATCCATAAAAAATCAAACATTCTTTTCTGAAAATTGGTTTTAATTAGTTCAAAAATTCACAAACATCGATTTCCAATCTTACCCGACAGCTCTTAAGTCTCAAATAAAGCACCATCTTTTTCTCACCGATTCCCTCGATCTCTCGGTTTCCTTCCTCTTCCTAATTATCTTCCTCCTCTTTGTCACCTTTTTTACAATATTATTTTAGTTTTTTTGAAGCTATGATTTTTGAGATTTTGAATTTTTTTCCGCTTTTGTTATTTTGAGCTATAATTAGTTTTTTTTTTTTTGGCATGTTTTAGTATTTTTAGTTTTCTGACAATTAATGGCAACTTATTTGTCATGTGGCATGCCATATATGATCTAGTGTGTTGTTTTCCATATTATATGGATATCTTATATATGGATATAATTGCTTGTTTTATTATTTAGATACGTTATTAATTTGACTATCTTGATTTTCAAATATCAATATCGTTCAGATATTTTCGTTTTGTTGTTGTTTTTTCTTTAATAATTCAATTGCATGTTTATTTTCATGAATTGTACATGAATGAGATCAATATTTTTAGTGTGATTAATTCTAATATATTTATTGCATGTACATTATGAAAAAGGCATATATTATATATGTTTTCACAATAGGCGTTTAAGATCATATGTATGAGTTATAACTGGGCTGCAGTACTGTCACGATAGAATCCTATCTGAATTGTTTGAGGGTAAACTACATGTGTGCGACTTGGGTGGGAAATCATGAAAGTTTTTTATAATTTAACGAATTTTCATGCATTGGCTATCAGTTGATCGGTGATTTTAACACGGTGCGTACAGTTATTTGTTGTATGTTACTTTGCATGAACAATTACTACTTCCACATGATAGTGCACATCATGTCATGCATACATGTCTCCAGCCTTATCATTTTAAGATAAAAAAATCTACTACAAAAAAATGAACATTTATGACAAATTATTTATGACGAGAATAGACTCATTTTAATAGAAAATAACTAGTAACAAATAAACAATTTTATTGTAACGAAAAAAGGGGGAGAAATTGTGTGTTACCGAACTTTTAGGCTGAGTTGCGCGCATGTATTTCTAAGGAGGAATTAATGATTGATAGAACGGGGGTGATGATCAGCATATATGGATATTAATTGATTTTTATGAGTGATTATTGCTGCATTAATATCGATTTTGTTAAGCACTGATGATCTTCTACTCTATTAGCTGTTGGCTCATTAATATTGTTGATGTATTTGTTAGTAGTTTCAGAACAAGTGAATATTTTTTATGGACATTCTTAAGGGTCTACTTGGAATATTTGTGTTATTCTATATATTTTGGTGATTTGTCAGAAGAGTTGTAATACAGGTATAACCCTTTTTTTTTATCACCTTTATATAACTATAATTTAAATTGAGGATATTTCTGTAAAACGAGATGCCCCTCATTTAAAACAGGGTTGTATAAAAATTAAAAGACATAATTGCATGTGCATTGTTTTTTTTTTTTTTTGCCGGAATTAACCTATGCTTTCTGGTTATCACTAGCTAATTTAAGCATTTTGATCAATTTTTAGGTGCGATAGGGCTAACCACAAAATCAACTCGATATATCAATTTATCTACATGGCACGTTTTTTAATCTTTGTATTTCTCCAGTGCTAAAGCAGGTATTGAGAAACCGGCCAATAGTAGTCATTCAAAACCCAAAAAGCAGCTGGGAAGTGAGGTCTCCGGCCCGCTGAAAGAAAAACGTACTCCTGAAACCTCATCGTCAAGTGATGATGGGGAATGGCTTGAAATTCTGAAAAAAGACATCGAGTCATTGCTGAAACACTGCATGGAGAAGCTCCTCAAAACTGTGGATGATCGCCTCCAAAAGCCTCCAGCTGGGAAGTAATATATAAATATATATATATATATATAGTACGTCATGATCAGAGAGATCATCATGATATCACCATATATATATATGACCATCTAGATCTCCATATCGATAAATAATGACTAGATGATCATTAGATCATCAATTTCATCATATGTACAAAGTCTGTGTCGTCGATCATCTATGTTTGTTGCTTAATGGGCGTCGCACTCTGTACATACTAGCTAGTTTGGTTTGGTATTTAATTTCAAAATGCATGCATGCATGTGTGTTTCTAAGACTATGTTTATCATCATCTATTCAGAGAATATATATTAACGTTTGTGCTTAATTGGTTTCTCATATAAACGTTTGTGCATGTATGCTTGGTTATATGCTCGAAAAGAGAATAAAAATAAATAAAACCTAAGCTTACCAAAGTGGAGGATGATCAACAACTCAATCGATCTCCGCAGGATCGAAGAAATTACGCGCGCATGAAGAGGAGACTAACTCGAGAAAGAAAATATATATGAGATCGAAGAGGGAAGAGACTCCAATGTGAGGTTCAAATCATGTATGCTTAATTTCTGACCATCAAAGAGTAGGTACTACTCCATGCATATAGCTAGCGAGAGAGATGGCGATGAAAGGAAATCGCGAGAACGAGAGAATGATCAAAGGAAAAAAGATCAGAAAATCAGGAAAGGGAATAAAAAGTTGCCAACGAGGAGATCGACATGCAGCCAGTGACGAAGCAGCAAGAAGGAAAGAAATATGGAAAGTTGTAGAGAAAACGAAGATACAAGGCATGGAGAGTTGGAGACTTCGACAGGAGGAAGAGAAAGGGGGAAATTTATTTATTTATTAATTTTTTTTGTAGGCTGGGCTTTTTACTCTGTGTCGAGTTGTAACATTTATCCTCTCTCCCTAATTCTCCTTGTATGACAAATTGTCCGTTTATTGCTCAACATCCTCTATAAACATTGAGGTGGAGGTTGTCTTGTACTCGTTGAATTACTGATTCTCTACGAATGTTACCCTACCAACTCCATGTCCATGGAGAAGGAGGTTTCCACGTGGCATTGGAGGTTCCATACCTGAGTGTCTAATTTAAAGTGTGCTTGCACTCTCTCAAGTAATTTCTTCTATTCACTTATCTTGAAAGAGAGAACAAATGCTTTGAAAGAAATAATAAAAGTGTTCTGGCCTCAATGCCAAAACTATTCCTCTGTTGCTATATTTATATATATCTTGAATTGATAAGATTACATGAGTTTCGAAATACAAAAGTACAAGAAGTGCGGAAGGAAGATAAGAAGGATGAAATAGAATATAATGGATAGATCAAGTGCCAACTAAGATGATTGTTGTAGAATTTGAATTTGGTGATGAAGAATCAGGTTCAGAGATATTTACGGAAGTGGATTTAATCTTCTGGTTAACATCCTCCTGCAAACTAAAGGGGGGTAGGTGCATCTGTAGCTTGTTCCTGAGCTCACAAAATCAAACTGTACTTAAACCTTTGGTGAATATATCAGCTATTTGATCTTGGGAGCAAGTAAACTGGAGAGCAATATCTTTATTAACAACTTTCTCACAGTTGAAATGAAAATCCATTTCAATGTGCTTGATCCGAGCATGAAATACCGGATTAGAGGTTAAGGCCAAGGCACTGATGTTATCACACCAAATAGTGGAAGGAGTAAAGAGAGGTATACACAAGTCTTTGAGAAGCATTCGAACCCAATATATTTCTTCCGTGGTGATGGCTAAGGCACGATATTTAGCTTCAGTACTGGATCGTGCCACAACATTTTGTTTCTTAGCAGTCCAAGACACCAAACAAGAACCAAGAAATACACCATAACCAGTAGTAGACCAGCGATCATTAGGATTCCCAGCCCAATTGGAATCACAGTAAGCTTGAAGAGTGATTGAACCTTTCGGATACCATAGACCACGATCAATGGTCCCTTTGAGATAGCGGAGAACCCGCTTAGTTGCAAACTAGTGAGAGGAAGTTGGGCAATGCATATGTTGGCAAAGCTGGTTGACAGAGACGACAATGTCAGGACGAGTCAAAGTGCAATATTGTAAAACACCTACAGTTTGTGGATACTTAGTAATTTGGGCTGGTGTTAGAGGTTCTCCATCATGTGCAGAAAGTTTAATACCTGAAGATCATGGAGAAGGATAAGGTTTAGCCCCGATCATCTTAGTACAATGTAGAATATCTCCAATATATTTGGACTGCCTAAGATGAAGCCCAATAGAATCCCGATGAGCTTGAATACCAAGAAAAAAATTTAAGGAACCCTGGTCTTTCATTTTGAATTCAATTTGCAGCTTGCCAATAAGAGAGAAGATGAGAGACTGATGTGTGTCTATCACAAGTATGTCATCAACATAGATAAGAAAGAACAAATGAATATTGTCTTGATGATAAACAAACAGCGAAGAGTCTACTGGTGCAGAGGTAAATCCAAACTCAAGAAGAGATAGAGAGAGTCACAAAAACCAAGCCCTTAGGGCTTTTTTAAGGCCATACAGGGACTTTTGGAGCTTGCAAACATAAGAAGGAAAATCTGGATGCACAAAACCTTGGGGCTGCTTCATATATACCTCCTCTTGTAAAACCCCATGTAAAAAGGCATTAGAGACATCCAATTGGCGTATACTCCAATCAAAATGAACAACAAGAGCAAGAATAATCCGAATGGTGGAAGGTTCAGTAACAGGACTAAAAGTCTCAGTGAAATCTATACCACATTCTTGCTCAAATCCTTTGGCCACTAATCTGGCCTTAAGTCCAAGGGCCTAGGACAGAGAGTTCAAGTTTGATTTGCAATTAAGGCATTATATTCCTCTTGCATAGCCGTATGCCATTCAAGAAGTAATGAAGCTTGCTTGTAAGAACAGGGTTCAAGTGGCATGGTAAGACTGGTTAAAGCTTGAAAAGGATGTTTAGTGGAATAGAAAGTTTGATAATCTGAAAAA
Source organism: Cyclocarya paliurus (assembly GCA_029856935.1). Taxonomy (NCBI): domain Eukaryota; kingdom Viridiplantae; phylum Streptophyta; class Magnoliopsida; order Fagales; family Juglandaceae; genus Cyclocarya; species Cyclocarya paliurus. The sequence continues at coordinate 21,797,559 of CM056958.1, forward strand.
TCATGAGGTTTTAGGTGTCTTGTTTGGGAACGAGTGGTCATAGGATGAGTTCTAAAAGGATTGGAATGAGGTATTATAGATGAAGAAGCATGGGATAAGGGAGGGTCACTAGACATGGTCAAGAGAAGAGATTGTGTTGGAGCGGAAGAGGGTGAGTGTTTAGAAGAAGAGAAAATAGGAGAAGTAGAGTTGGATTCGGGAAAATGAGTAGGGGAAGAAGATTGACTATGTGGTGACATGGAGGGAGGTTCAAGATAAGGTTGAGAGGGATTTGAAATAGCAGGATTGCTAAGGGATAAACCAGAATCAATATTTGTTAGAGATAAATCAGAATCAAAACTTGAAGGAAAAGAGAGAGAGAAGGGATTACCATGAGAGGAGGCCACTGTGGAAGGATGTGAGGACTGCAAGCCTTCCTTTGCAGGGAATGTATGCTCATAAAAAACCATGTGCCTGGAAATAAAAATTTTATGGGAGGTAGGATCTAAACACCGATAACCATGCTGATTTGAACTATAACCAAGGAAGATACATGTAACATCCCGGATTTTAGTGTATTTTTAATGGTGGATTTATTTAATTTATTTTGTGATTATTTATCTTGTTTTAAAATTTTGGGAGTTTTTAAATATTATTTCTTAATATTTTATGTTGTAAAAATTATTTTTATGTGCTTTTTAGATTTTATTTACTGTTTTGGCATTTAAAATGATTTTTAATTTAAATTGATTTATTTTTGGGTTTTTAATTTTTATTGTTGCCTTTAAAATATTTTACTGCGTTTGGTTTATTTTATTTAGCTTTCGGTTTTAATTTCTTCTTCGTTGGATTTTTCGGGACCCAGCTTGAAAGACTGGATCTTCCTTTTTCCCCTCTTCTTTTTCTTTTCTTTCCTTTTTCTTCTTTTTTTTTTTTTTTCTTTTCCCCCGGTTTTCCCCCGCGTGCCCGACCCGTTCCCTTTCTCTCTCTTCTCTCTCCTCTCTCCACCGTTGTTTCGGGTTCACTGTCGCCGCGCCGCCTCCCAGCCGCCGTGTGCTACACCGCTGGCACCATTCTCTTCCCCGTGCGCCGGCGACCTCACCCCTAAGATCTCAGACCTCCCCGAGCCACCGTTAGCCGCCGTGAACCGATCGAACCCGTGGTGGGTTTTTCCCCATTCCGCCGCCGTCCGGCCGCCATTGGCCACCAAATTTCTACCACATCATCACCGGCCCAATACCAAGCTTTTCCACCCATTCCCGGCCCCGATCCGTCGCCGGTCGTACGAAACCAAAACCCGATTCAAAAATTCCGGCCTAAAATCGCCTGTTTCCGCCACTATTCTCGGCCAACCACCACCACCATTAGATTCACCACCTTCCATAGGCCCTACCCTATCAATTTCGAGTCTCCGTTTGAAACCGTGAAAAATTCCCATTTCACTGCATTTCGGCCAGTGTTTTTACAATGTGTGAATTTGCTGTTTTGGCGATTTCCTGTGCCTCGAAACCTTCGTAAAATTGTTTTAAAGCGCTGTAAGTATTTCCTAAACAATTTTTTTGAGATTTAATTATATTTGTGCAATTAACTGCTATATTTATATATATGTATCCTGGTTGGTTTCCGGACTGAGTCCGAGGAGTTCGGGGGTGGTTGGATTGATCGGAGTAATTTTTGTGTGTGATTATTGTGATCTGGTTGTAAATTGGAGATTGGATTATTTGTGGATTTATTAATTGTTGGAAATTGAATTATTTGTGGATTGATCAATTGTTGGATCTTCTAGATTTGGTTGTATTGTGATTTTGGGAGTTGATCATTGATTATGTTGTTTCATTTCATGTTGCACACATGGCATGTTTGTAAATTGAAAACTGAGTTTTCGTGTATTGCATTCATATTCATGTGATTATTTTGAAAACTGGGTTTTTATGAGAATTGGATTTATGGGTGCGTGTGTATCACGACCCCAAACCGAGATTGGGCATTATCTCGGTGGAGCTCCTCTGGTCACTCGGGAGCGTAAGATACTGAGTGACGTCCCCTGGGTTGTCGCCGGGCGACAACGGGATCAGACGTTGGACGTGCCGACTCCGTGGCCCTTCTGTTGGCGGGGGCTAGAGGATGACCTGGCCACGAACGCACTGGGTGCGGAACTGGGCATCGCTCGTAAAGTAGCCAGGACGTGCGGATGGTCCATAGGGGAGACCATGGTGCATATGGTTAATTGGATAAATGGAAAAAGAGCTGTTTTCTGGGAAAATAGCGTGAGTTGTTTTTGTGTATCATTTTCTGGGAAAATGATGGATAATGATTTTTGTGTGCCATTTTCTGGGAAAATGGTGAAAATTGTTTTACTAGAAATGATTTTGATCCAATGAGATTTTTGGCGTGCGTTGCACTATTTCATTTGCATCATGGGCATGCATGGTTAGTTGGTTAGGTTATAACTTACCTGCGATACCATTTCATGGTACTGCAGATTTTGTTGATGATGCAGATGTCGAGCCTGAGGATCTGGCTCGGCCGGAGGAGTGATCTGGGATCACTCGAGTTGTAGCTTTTAATTTCAGACTTGTATTTTATTTTCTGGGACTTGGCTTTGTTTTTAAGGTATTTGGTATTTTGGATTTCTGTATTAATTAAAATTCTGGTACTAGTAGACTTTATTACCTTCCGCTGTGTTTTTATTTGTGCACTGTTTATTTGTTGCACACACTGACACTTGTCGTTGGGATGCGTGACCATTGTCATCATCCCGGGTGTCTCGATTTTCGTGCTGGTCCGTACATGGAAGTCGGGGGCGCCACAATACATCTCTTTGTACGAAACATGAGTTTGTGAGAGGCATATGGACGCAAAAGAGGATAACAAGCACTTCCAAAAGTTCGAAGAGATGTATAATCTGGATGGGTACCAAACAGTTTAAAGAACGGTGTTTCATTGTTAAGAACCTATGTAGGCAAACGATTGATGATGTATATGGCAGTTAAGAAGGCATCAACCCAGTAGCTGGTAGGTAAATGGGATTGGGCTAGTAAAGGTAGCCCCATTTCAGTGATGTGTCTGTGTTTTCTCTCTGCAATTTCGTTTTGCTGAGGAGTGTGAGGACATATTATGCGATGGCAAATTCCATTGGTTTCAAGGAAAGATTGATATTGTTTAGACATGTATTCCGCACCTCCATCGGTTTGGAAATGCTTTATTTTGCAAGAGAACTGATTTTCAATGAGAACTTTGAATTTAATAAAACATACATAGACATCAAATTTATTTTGGAGTGGATAGAGCCAAGAAAAATGAGAAAAATCATCAATAAAGTTAACATAGTAACGACAACCATTAAGAGATTTAGTCGAACAAGACCAAACATCTGAATGCATAAGCTCCAAAGGAGAACTTGTTATTCGAGTAGAATTAGAAAAGGGAAGTTGTTTGCCTTTACCAAGTTGGCACGGCACACAAACTTCAGATTTATTCAAGGAACCAACATATGGTAGAGAATGTTTACTCAACAAGTGAGTTACAACTGAATTTGAAGCATGTCCTAATCTAGAATGCCAAACTGAAACAAAAGCTTTGACCCCTACAACTGCTGTCATAGCAAGTGGTTTATTGATAACTAACAATTGCAAATTAATAAGATAGAGTCCATCACTGCTTCGACCTTCCAACAATGTTTTTCCCGTGTGGTTGTCCTTGACAAAATAATGAGTTCCAGTTAGAATAAAGAAACAATGATTCTCAAGACAAAATCGATTAATGGATAGTAAATTTGCAGATGCTTGAGGGCAGTGAAGAACATGATTGAGTTTAAGTTTAGAAGTGGGAGTATGGAGAGTCATTGAACCAGCATTTTTGACAAACCTTGTCCATTACCAACAGAAACATGTTCCTAACCAGTGAATGGTTGTTGCAGAGTTAGCTGCTCAAGATTGACTGTGATGTGCTGATTAGCGCCACTGTCAGCAAACCAAGGTTCATTTGCAGTCTAAAGAGTATTGGTTTGAGCAACTATAACTGCCAACTGTGATGGAGGATGGCAACCTTGATAGGCATAGTCCATGTGGTGAAAACAATCAAAAGCCCTGTGGTTTGATTTGCCACAGATCTGGCAAGGAGATCTAGGAGTAGTAAAGGGCTACTGGTTTTGGTTTGGTCTAGGAGAGTGATAGGAATGATTGTTTGGTGCGGAAGGGGCTGACTGTTTGGAGTAATGTTGAGGGCGGGAAGGTTGCTGATGATGTTTGGCAGGATATTTTGGCTTGCAGTTGAAGGATTGTTGGGAAGTTTTTGGAGCAAACAAGGCAAAATTGTTGGTTTCAGGTAGTATGGTATGCAGCTGGTTTTCTAAGAGTAATTCACAAGATAGCAGTTCAGCTTGAAATTTTTCAAAAGAAAGAGGCTTCTCTCATGTAGCAAGGGATAGAGAGGTAACAAAAGGGTGATAAGAATGGTTCAAATCACTGACAATACAAAAAATTAAATCATCATTATCAATAGGCTTACCGACATCACCTAATTGTGCTGCTAGTTGCTTTGCTTAATTAAGGTAATTTGCACACTTCATGGAACCTTGATGCAAGGTTTGAAGAAGTCTCTTTAAATGGTTGATGTGAGATCTGGATGGGGAAGCAAAATTGTTGGCCAAGACAAGCCAAGCAGGTCGGGCAGAGATAATACCATACACAGAAGGTATGGTATTACCTGTAGCTCTCAGCTCGGTGGACATAGTACGTCCTTTAAACATTGACTTGCTTTAAACGTTTTCTGCTGTAAATATTGACCTAGTTTCCATAATCTTTTTCTTTTCCCATAATTCATAAATTCTAAAATAAACTTCAAAATAATATTAATAAATATATTTATAATTATATATGTTGAAAATTTTCTATGTACGTTCTTAATATGTTTCCAAAAGATTTTAAATGAATTTTTTTTAATTAGAAGAAAAAAACAGTACGTTAGTTATCATCATATATATACAATGTAATTTTTCAAAGAAGGCCAAAAGAGCAGGTGAAAGATCATATAACTAATATATTTTAAACAAAAATTCTACTCAACCTCTTACTATTCACACTACACTCCACACTCAATCTTTTTTTAATTTTTTTTAATTTTATTTATCAAATATATTTTTATATGAATAGTGAATAAAAAATTATAAATAGTTTAAAAAAAATAAATTCAAAAAAAAATTTAAAAAAATATTAAAAAATATTAAAAAGTGTGGAGTGTGGAGTGTGGGGAGGATGAATAGCAAAACCCTATTTTAAATGTTGCATGATACCAAGCAAAATATATACATATATATATATATATATTAGTATTGGTATTGTAATAATAATGTAATTTTCGAATGAGGTGAAAGGAACAGGTAAAAGGATCTGATATTGTCTACCTAACCAATGTACCTACCATGCAAGGTGCATGTATATCATCCTGTAAAAAAATCATTCATGTTATTATTATCATTATATATAATATAATCTTCGAACAAGAGCAAATGAGTAGGTGCAAGGTTCTTAGTATATAGATCATGTCTACCATTATTAGTATTGAGTAATGTTAATATATCTTCACACAACTTCATACACAACATTATATGTATTGAGCTTTATTTTTTATTTTAAATCATTTCAATAATAGCTGACACGTTAGCATGTATGATTAAGTTCTTAAATTTGTAAATATAGATAACATTTTTTGTTACTATAATATTAGGGCTTGTTTGGAAAGTGAGATCAGTTGAGAATTTTTAAATAGTAGTAAGATAATTTGTAAATAGTAATAAGATAGTTTGAGTTTATAAGTATTTTTTGAGTTTTAGAAAAGGAGGGATAAAAAGTTTAATAAAAATCATTATAAAATTAAAATATTATAATAATATAATTTTTTTTTGAAGACTTGAAAAAGTTAGAATTTATTTTTTATTTGAAAGTTTGAAAAAATTATAATAATTAATTTAAAATTTTCGTAATAATTAATTTAAAAATTTTATATTTAAATTACATTTAAAAATAAAATAAAAATTTTACATCTCATCTAAAATTCCATCTCTGCTTTAAGTATCATTATCATTATAATATAATGGAAGGCTGTTAAAGAAGCCAAAATAGCAGGTGAAATGGTTTGATTGTATATTTACCGCGCCAACTGTAAAATGTACCATATTCGCACTATCCGCGTCTTATCACGTGGTAGTTGTCAAAATAAGGGAAAAAAAAAAAACTCTTGTCCTCTTCTTTTTGGCAAAAAATAAAAAAAGTATTATTAATTATTCTCAACAGTAATATATATTAGTATCCTTAGCCGTCCCCTGATTACGTACTACGGCCCGGTGAGATTTTAGTCGCGCTGCAGTTTTGGACAACATGGACACCAGAGGAACGTAATTACTTCGAAACTTTTTTTTTTTTCCGGAGCAAATATATTTTGTTTGTTTGTTTGTTTTTTTTGTTTTTGTTTTTTTTTTTTTAAATTAGCAAATATATTCGATCGATCGATCGATGGTCGTCTTGCTGATATGAAGAAGAATGTACTGCATGTTGTATGTAAAAGCTTCATTTGTTTCATCATACAACAATCTTCGTAAATAATTTTTCTGATTTTTTGATATTTGAATGTGTTTGAAAAAGAGTTAATGAAAAACAGTACTTTCGATCGATACATAAAAAATCGAACATTTTTTTTCTGAAAATTGGTTTTAATTAGTTCAAAAATTCACAAACACCGATTTCCAATCTTACCCGACAGCTCTTAAGTCTCAAACAAAGCACCATTCTTTTTCTTACCGATTCCCTCGATCTCTCGGGTTTCCTTCCTCTCCCTAATCTTCCTCCTCTCTGTCACCTTTTTTACATTTTAGTTTTTTTGAAGCTACGATTTTTGAGATTTTGAACTTTTTTCTACTTTTGTTATTTTGAGCTATTAGTTTTTTTTTATTATTATTATTTCTAACATGTTTTAAGTTTTAATTTTTTTTTGACATGTTTTAGTATATTTTAAAGTTTTCTGACAAATTAAATGGCAGCTTAATTGTCATGTGGCATATTGCCATATATGATGATCTGTCAGCTTGTTTTTCATATTATATATATGGATATCTTATATATGGATATTGCTTGTTTTATTATTTAGAATTTTAGATACGTTATTAATTTGACTATCTTGATTTTCAAATATCAATATCGTTCAGATATTTTCGTTTTTTTGTTGTTTTTTCTTTAATAAATCAATTGCATGTTTATTTTCAATTGTATTTTTATGAGGAAGAATGAAAAACAATCGAGAAAATGAAAATTGCTCAAAATGTTTTGTTATTGTACGTACATGAATGAGATCACTATTTTTAGTGTGATTAATTCTAATATATTTATTGCATGTACATTATGAAAAAGGCATATATATTATACAATGTGTGCGACTTGGGTGGGAAATCAAAGTTTTTGGTAATTTAACGAATTTTCATACAATATTTGTCATACATGTCTCCGGGCTTATCATTTTGTGATAAAAAAAAATCTACTTCAAAAAAAAAAAAAAATGAACATTTATCATGACGAGTTATTCGTAATGAGAAGACCCATTTTAGTAGAAAAATAACTGGTAACAAATATAATAATATATCAATTTATCTACATGCATGACACTTTTTTTTTTTTAATCTTTGTGTCTCTCCAGTGCTAAATCAGGTGGTTCGAAATCAAAGCAGGCTAGGAAGTCCAATAGTCCGCCTACTCGTGAACGTACCTCACGGCCGCCAAGTGATCATAGGCAACGTACCTATCATGCAAGGTGCATATATATATATATATATATATATATCATCCTGTAAAAAAATCATTGTTATTATTATTACTATTATTATCATTATGTATAATATAATCGTCGAACGAGAGCACTAATACTAATAATGGTTTTTTTTTTAAATCTTTGTATTTCTCCAGATCTAGATCACGTGGAAGTTCGAAATCATATAGTAGTAGATCAAGGAGTTCGGAATCATATAGTAGTACACGAAGATCAGGTGGTTCGAAATCAAAGCCGGCTAAGAATTCCAAAAGTAGTACAGGTACTTCAAAAACCAGAAAGGAAACCTCATCGTCAAGGGATGATAGGGAATGGCTTAAAACTCTGAAAAAAGACATCAAAAGTCTGAAAAAAGACATCAAGTCATTGCTGAATGACATGGAGAAGCTCCTCGAAACTGTGGAAGATCGCCTCCAAAATTAGCTTCCAGCTGGGAAGTAATTTATATATATATATATATATATATAGTATGTCATGATCAGAGAGATCATCATATATATCACTATATATATATGACCATCTAGATCTCCATATATATCGATAAATAATGAGTAGATGATCATTAGATCATCACTTTGATCATATGTACAAAGTCTGTGTCGTCGATCGATCATCTATGTTTGTTGCTTATGGGCGTCGCACTCTGTACGTACGTACTAGCTAGTTTGGTTTGGTATTTATTTTCAAAATGCATATATGCATGCACGTGTGTTTCTAAGACTATGTTTATCATCATCTATTCAGCGAATATATAATATTAACGTTTGTGCTTAATTGGTTTCTCATATAAACGTTTGTGCATGCTTGGTTATATGCTCGAGAAGAGAATAAACAAAACTTTAAGCTTACCAAAGTGGAGGATGATCAACCACTCGATCGATCTCCGCAGGAAGAAATTACGCGCGCAAGAGGGAGACTAACACGAGAAAGAAAATATATATGAGATCAAAGAGGGAAGAGAGTCGAATGTGAGGTGCAATGCATGTGTGCTTAATTTCTGATCATCAAAGAGTAGGTACTATTCCATGCATATAGCTAGCGATCGAGAGAGATGGCGATGAATTAAATTAGCTAGGAAATCGCGAGAACGAAAGAATGATCAAAGGAAAAAAAAATCAGAAAATCAGGAGACGGAATAAAAAGTTGCCAACGAGGAGATCGACATGCAGCCAGTGAGGAAGCAGCAAGAAGGAAAGAAATATGGAATGTATTAGATCAGAAAACGAAGAGAGAAGGCATGGAGAGTTGGAGATCCTTCGGAAGGAGGAAGAGATAGGGGGAAATTTCCTGAGACAATACGCACGTATTTCTGCTTCTAATTCATATTTATTTATTTATTTTTAATTTTTTTTTGTAGGCTGGGCTTTTTACTCTGTCGAGTTGTAACATTTCTCCTCTCTCGTCACTTCTCCTTGCATGACCATTGCCCGTTTGTTGCTCAACGTCCTCTATAAACATTGAGGTGGAGGTTGTCTTGTACTCGTTGAATTACTGATTCTCTACGAATGTTACCCTACGTACCTCCATGTCCATGGAGAAGGAGGTTTCCACGTGGCATTGGAGGTTCCTACCTGAGTGCCTGATTTAAAGTGTGCTTGCACTCTCTCAGGTCATTTCTTTCTCTGTTCATGACTTATCTTGAAAGAGATAACAAATGCTTGTGATAGGCGCCGCTGAGGCCTAAGATGAATATGTTCAATAAAATATAAATTATTAACTGGAATATTTTTAAAATTTTTAATAAAATGAGATTTTATTAAAAATATTTAAATATAATTTTTGTGAATTTATATTTATAACAACTTCTTAAAATGAGGCCTCAATATAGATTTCGTGGTTCAATTTAGCAAGATCTTAAAAACATTACTTAAAATATAAATAATTCGTTGTATTATTTATATAAAAAAAAATTCATTGTATTAAATATTAAATTTAATATTATGGGGTCTAGCATACATTGAAAATTATAAAAATTATTTAAAATTTTATTTAATGAAGTGGTGTTTATTTAAAAAAAAAAATTAAAAAAATATCTCATTTTAATTTTTGGGGCCTTATATAGGACGGGGCCTTAGGCAATGGCCTAAATGGCCTTACCATTGAGCTGGCCTGCTTGTGAGGTCTCTAGCTTTTTGGGAATATATATTCACTACAAGAGATTGGTTTTTTGAGACAAAATATTTTATCTCAAGAAATTCAAATTTTGTCCCAAAATGCTTTTTATTTTCGTCTCAAAAAATCATTGTTAGGGACAAAATTAGGCAGAACCAATCGAAATCGTTCGAACAGGTAAGTTTTTTTTAGACGAAAACTTTTTGTCTCAAAAATACGTTTGAATGGCATAATATCAGTTGGAACCAACACTTACCGTTCAAACTATAAGAAATCTTCATCGAACGAATTACCATATTTGATCCTCTTAGAATGGACAGAGTGTTCAAACTAATTTTAAGCGTTCGAGCCAATACATTCCTCAAATGACTTGTGTTTGAACATAAATTATGTTCATTTGAACAAGTTGTTTATTTTTGAAATTCTTTCTCTTCGAATAGGGTTTTGCATATTAATGTTGTTCGAACCAATATTTTATTATTTGAATGGCCATATGGAGGTTGTCATTCATATAGGTTAGTTTTTGTTTGAATATGTCTGTTTTTATTCGAATGGATTTATAAATGGTAATTTATTATTTTGAATGGTATTAATCATTCAATACAAAATTTAATTAATAATACCATACTAATATTACATATATTACAATTCAAATATCAATTATTCAAATGTTTTGGAACATCATAACATAAAGGCAATTAAAGAAAAAATAAATTTTAAGATTATGGTGGTGGCATAGAGTTTTGGGATATCATTGATTGCAACTGTTAAAACACAGCCTTTTGTACCTCCTTCCTTAGTCTCTTCTGCATGTTCTCTTCTAATCTCACTTCTAAATTCGCTGCTTAATCTAATTGGGTCAGCAATTTTTTTTTCCTTAGATCTCAATCGTTCTATCTCAAGTGTTGTTTCCTCCAATTTCTTAGTCTTGTCATCATTCGATCTGGCTCAATAAGAGGATGATGATGTTGATGATGGCTTCATGCAACGTTCTAGGCCCCTGAAATATCCAGAACGTAATCCAAGAATTTGAGAAATGATCTGAGTATCGTTGATAGATGATTCATCAAATAGATTCGCAGTAGTTTCCTTAAGAAATATCATCTTGTCCTACAAAAATAAAAATATTAAAGTTAGTATAAGTAATAAAAATATTATTAGATAATGGAATTAAAGAAATTTAAACTTACATAATTTGCCTCAATTTCGGGATTGGTTCAAACACCATCACGATTTTTTTGTGTTTTAACATACAATTGGGTCAGATGATAGTTAGCAGAACTTTCTTCTTCCTACAAAAGGAATATTTATATTAGAACTTAAATCAGAAAAATATATTATATGTTAATATTTAACGGAGACAAGAATAACTTACCATTTTTTAGACAAAGGATGATAAGATTGAGAACCCACATGATTGTATGTCATTAATTTTGATCTATTTGCTTAGTTCACACTATTTCGTTGCTAAAAAAAAATAATTATGTTTTTATGTTTAATACATCTATCATATACTATTAAAAAAATATAGCAACGAAATTACCTGATAAGCAGGATTTTCAAACATATCACAAACCTTCTCTCATTCGTTTGGTGGCATTGCTTGGAATGGATTTTGGCGCGTCTCTATTGTAGTACTGAACTTCTTATAGTGTGCATGACATTGACCTCTGTACCTTCATAATGCATTTGACATCAATTCGTCAACCGTTAATCGATCCTCTCGTTGGGAAAAATTAAGTTCAAACTCATTCTTTAAAAAATTATAAACAATTAGTATAAATATAAAGTAACCTTAAATTAACATGTTAGATACTTAGTTGCTTGGGATGTAGCTTATTACCAAGCAATGATTTTTGACGTGGTCTTTTCTATGATAACTTTAGATCAGGAGGATGTAGCCATCGGTGCATACGTGCGAGTAAGCATACCAACATAAGAAGCAAGCCACACTGCCGAATTTCTGGAGCCACCGGTGTGATAATCAGGAATATATATTTTAATTTTACTCAATTTCCTTACTTTTTGTATGCAAACACCCATCGTAGTACTTAGACCTCGGCGTTGGCTTACAACAGCTATATATACAGTAATTAAAGCATATATTTTAATTAAATTAAATTATTTTACAGATATATATTACTTAAATTGAGTATAAAATGTGATATTTAATTTGATAAAATACCTTATTTTGAATTTGATGATGTTGGCCCATTATTGATGGTAGGTGAACCCTAACCATCTGAAAATTGAGAGAAAAAGTTTGAATGCCCATCAATTGTCGCCGTCTGCTGCCGTAATCACCACCTACATCGAGCACTCTTCTTCCTAAGTGAAGGTATGCACTTTGAAAGTTATTTTACCTTTTATTTTTATGGTTTTATTCATTTTTTCTAGAAAATTGTATTTATCCATCATTTGTCACCGTAGAACATCACAAATCCACCGGAGGATGTTTAGAAATAAAGAGTAGTATGTGTTTTGTTGAAAAAACTCACATAATCGATGTATTTCATGTGTTTTCATGGCCGCTAAGTTGACTTAGCCATGGGCAAGCTCGATCTATTTTCAGTTTTCAACGCGTTTGAACGTTTTAACCTATCCAATCGAACACTATTTTGCACATTCAAACAGTCTGAACCAAACAACATGTCATCTGTTCGACCATTATTTATTACGTTTGAACGTTATATTGTTCGTTCAACCACTACATAGTCTGTTAGAACCAATTAGTTTATATTACTATATAATTTTGTAAATATTTTCTCATATTACATTTTATCACTAATGTTGAATATATATTTTATTTTTTAAATTTCAAGTTCATAATAATGTTTTATAAGGGCCGTAAATGTGGTAAATTAGGCGAACCTTCCATCTAAATAGTTCGAGAGTGAACTGTTTTACTGAAGCGACAAGTAAAACTGTCTGATTTTGTGACTCGTAGATGAGAGGGTCATTCCCTCCCATCAGTATTCAACGATCGTGGTTTGGCACCAATCCTAGATTAGCGAGAAGAAGGAATGAAACTCATTTCCTATATTGACATCGTCGCTGAATTTTATAAAGAGTTTGGTGGTGCCAGCTCAGACGATGGAGGGGCATACAAGATCTGTGTTTGAGAAACTCCTATTATATTTTCAGCAGACGCACTCGTTGCATATCTCAGTATTCCTAGGCTAGTTGATGCTTATCCGAACTTCCTGCCTAGAAAGTCTGATCCTCTAGGTGATGCAGAGATGACTCAGGATAAGGGAACAATTTACACATAGGAGGTCGATACCCTCGCTAATCATGAGGTCAGGGATTTGATTGTTGATCCAGATGCTCTAGTGTACGATAGGACGAAGAGCATTAGGTAGGCAGATTTATCTTCTTTCTTCATGATCATGAATCTGATAATTGCCAACAATATTGACCCTCGGCAGCACAAGACCAATGTTGGCATGGATCGAGCCAAATTTATAATACGGGTTGTTCATGGCATTCCGTGGGTTATATATTTGAGATAATTCGATCAGAGGCTCTATACATTACGATAGATATACTGCGGTTCGGGTTCCTAATCACTTGATTTTTGCTATATTCCAGGTTTGTGCCAGATGTTGCTGAGCGTGCACGGGAGCCGATGAGACCAATCAATAGTACCACCCTGTCACGGAGCATGGGACACTCGAGACTTCATTTTCGTGGACCAATTCCTAACCGGATTGATATTTAGAGAGATGCACAGGTAGGAAATCCTGGAGTATCGGCTGGTGAGGAATCTACATAAGGCGAAGGATCATGCACATCTACTCACGCGAGGAAATTGCCAACATATTACGTGCTGAGATCGGCATACACACATTAGCGGTGATCGATGCAATGCATACTGCCATGTCTGAGTTGTGTATAGAGATTACTGCTAGCATCTAGCATCTCTGAGTTACGTATAAAGATTAATGCTAACATCTCTGAGTTACGTATACAGATTCATGCCAGTAATGTAACTTAGGTCACACTTAGTATTCGACTGATATAGGTAGAGAGACGATTAGCTGCAGTCGAGAATGTGTGTAGAGAGCTCATATCACAGTAGTTTCTATCTTTTATTTATATTTTTGTTTTTGTTTTTGTATGGACAGTATATGGTGTTTGATAATTTTATTTAGTTATGAATTAAATCTTTTTTTATATTTTCTGGATTAATTATTGATTTATATTATGTGGTATATGGTTGAAAATATTTATTTAACTAAAAATCTTATTTAACATAAAAAAATACCAAAATATTTTTAAATTAATTACATAAAATTAATTTATGAATTCGTATATATGATATATATACATTTTTTATATTTTGAATTACGTACAAAGATTAATATTATACGTTCGAATATATAAATATGGTGTTCGATTATGTTCGAACTAAATGTGTGCCGTTCGAACATTCTAGAAACCTTTTCGCTAGATTTTGCCACCAAATCTATTCTGTTCGAACAACACAATTACCATTTGAATGGTTTTGAGCTTTTCTCGACAAAATAAATTACCTCACTTCCAAGATTTGTCTGTTCGAATAGATTTTTGTTTGTTTGACTTGATTTTTTTTTGTTTGAACGGATGTGACTTTTTTGAGAAGATCTAATTCGTCACAGAAGATCCTGTCTGACTGGATATATAGCCGTTCAAACGGTTTTGTAAAGTTATCCATTTTTTGAGATGAAATTCAAATTTTGTCTCAAAAAATTACTTTCAGATATGAAATTTAGTTTGTCTCTAAATAATTTCATCCCTAAAAGTAAATTTTGTTGTAGTGATTTGAGAAAACAAAATGTGTGGTTTTTCTTTGATAATTAAGAACACAAATTAACATCGATCCATTCTTCCCATGAAATTCTGGTCTAATAGTACGGTCATGTTTCTAGATTTTGGAAAAAGTCACATACTATTTATCAACTTATTATCATTTTGGCAATACGGCCACCATGTGTGTACGAAGTTTTTATTTAACTCTTTAATTCGAACAAAATTATATTAATTTATCTATTTGTCAATATCTAATTTTAATCACAAAATGGACAAAAAAATTTATTTATATGAATCGATTGGCATGTTAAAGTTAGATCAAATTAGAAAGTGAATGATAGTTTTGAGGACAAATTTAGTAATTTAATAATTATATTATAAAAAGAATTATTTTAATTTGAAAGACGAACAAAATTTATTATAAATTTGTACTTTGATTGTCTTGGGAAAAAGATCTTATGATCAAGTTGTTACCTGAATTTGACGACCCCAAGCGATAGACACATGGAATGGATCCTTCAACCACCTCAAGGAAAAAGACTTTTAGCGGCGTTTTTGGTTCTACCACATCAGAAATCGACGGTAATAAGAGGTAATTATGACGACTTTCGTGTCGCCGCGTAATTATCATGTGGTTTTGGACTCAAGGCATGAGTCAGCAGTTGAAACAGTCTATTGTGGCGATTTTGAAGATATTACGGCGACTTTCATTGTTGCAAAAAATATATATGTTACGTGACGCTTTGGTAGCGTCAATAATATTTCTTTTTGCAGCGAGATTAAGTCACACCATCGTTAAAAATCATTTTATTTCCTTTTGTACGAACACATTTCCACCTTTCATTCCCACCATCTCCACCCCTAATTGATAGAGTAGTTTCCATTTCCCATTGCCGAAGGAGCAGTGCATATATTGGTGAATAGGGTTTTCGTCTTCAACATTCTCTGGTGAATCTCACCCTTCCAAGGCCACCACCTTCATCTCTCTCTCGGAAATGACAACGGTTGTAGGTAATTTTCAATTTTAAGTTTCGCGGGTTAGGGTTTCTGTGACGCCCCGACTCCCACGTACAAAAAGTCTCGAGAATTGTGACGTCAGGATGATGACAATATGGTCACGCATCCCAACGACAAGTGCCAAGTGTGTGTAGCAAATAAACAGTGCACCATAAAATACGCAGCGGTTAATAATAAATAAGTCACTAAGTACCAGAATTTAGTTTAATACAAATATCCAAATACAAATCTCTTAAAAACAAAAGCCAAAGTCCCACAAATATAATACAAAGCTGAAAAATAAAAGCATAGCACGAGTGATCCCAGATCACTCCTCCGGCAGAGCCAAATCCTCAGGCTCGGCATCTGCATCAACAACAACATAATCTACAGTACCATTAAATGGTACCACATGTAAGTTATAACCCAACCAATCTTGAAATAAAAACACATTTAAGCATCTAATCATGCATGCCCATGATGCAGTATGCAAAAAATCCATCATACGCTAAAAATCACATTTGGCTCAAAAACATTTCCAATAAAATCATTTCCACCATTTTTCCAGAAAATGGCCCAAAAAAATATTCATCATTTTCCCAGAAAATGACACACAAAATCCAACTCACGTTATTTTCCCAGAAAACAGCCATTTTTCCATTTTTCCATTAATCCATATGCACCATGGTCTCCCCTATGGACCATCCGCACGTCCTGGCTACTTTACGAGCGATGCCCAATTCCGCACCCAGTGCGTTCGTAGCCAGGTCATCCTCTAGTCCCTGCCAGCAGAAGGGCCACGGAGTCGGCAAGTAACCCGTCCTATCTCGTTGTCGCCTGGCGACAACCCAGGGGACGTCACTCAGTATATTCCGCTCCCGAGTGACCAGAGAAGCTCCACCGAAATAATACCCCATCTCGGCTTGGGGTCGTGATACACACGCACCCACAAATCTAGTCAACACATGAAAATCCAGTTTTCAAAATAACCACATGATCATGAATGCAATTACACGAAAAATCCAGTTTTTCAATTTACAAATATGAACATGCGTGCAATATGCAATGTACTAAACCATAACAACTGTATCCAATAATCAAATCCAAACCACAATAAAAATTATCCAACAACAACCTAAATCACAATAACCAGCACATAACAATTACTCCGTCCTCAATCCATCCACCCCCGAACTCCTCGGATTCAGTCCGGAACCAACTAGATCACAATATAAATAATTAGTACAAAAATATATTAAATCTCAAAAAATTGTTTAGGAAATACTTACAGCGCTATAAAAATATTTTTAGGAGGATCACGGAACACTTGGAATCACCAAAACAACAACTGTCACAGTGTCAAAATACTGTGGTCGAAACACAGTGAAACTCAAATTTCACACGGGGTCAAACGAAAACTTGGGAACTAATGGTGAAACTAATGGTGGTGGCCTTTGGCCGTGGGTGACGGCGGAAATGGGTGTTTTAAGGCCGGAAAGTGCAAATCGGAATTGGTGTTCGATGGGGCGGCTCCGGCGACGGATCGAGACTGGGGTTGGGTTCAAATGATTGCTGGAGGGCCGGTGGTGAAGTGGTTAAGAGGTGGTGGCCAATGGTGGCCGGACGGCGGCGGAATGGCGAAATGAAGCTCGCGGCTTTGCACGGCTCGCGGCGGCTAACAGCGGCATTAGCCGGCCTGAGATTTGGAGGGGTGACTCGTCGGCAGCTGGGGAAGCCGGTGATGCCGGCAGTGTCGACCACGGACGGCCGGCGGCAGTGCTGGGTGGTAAAGGGCCGAATGGCATGGGGGAGAGGAGAGAGAGAGAGGGAGCCGGCGTCGCGCGAGGGAGAGAGAGAGAAAGGAAAGAAAAGAAAGAAAGAGAAAAAGAAAAGAGAAAAGGAAAAGAGAAGGGGAAAAAGAGAGATCCAATCTTTTCATCTTGGGCTTTCGAAATGATCCAACGAAGAGGATTTTAAAACTACTCGATAAATAAAATAATCCGAACGCAGTGAAATGCTTAATTAAAACAATAATTATTTTAAAACTAAAAAACAAACCAATTTAAATTAAAGATCACTTTAAATGCCAAAACAGTAAATAATATAAAAAAAGCACATAAAAATTAATTTTCACAATTTAAAATATTATAAAATAATATTTAAAAACTCTCATAATTTTAAAACAAGATAATTAATCTCTAAATAAATTAAATTAATCATTGATTAAAAATACACTAAAATACGGGGTGTTACAGTTTCTACAATTAGCATATGAAATTCGTTTATGGTTTTACGTCTGGTACCCTTAATCTAGTTGCATGGCCATTTATTTGAAGTTATGTGATTTGTGCAAGACTTGGAGGAAGGGTTCTAGATTGGGATTCTGTATGAACAAGCGTTGATGACCAGGGTATTCTGCCATCGATTCCCATCTCAATCCAAAACGACGGCCATTGGCACAATTTGAATTAAAGGAATTGCATTTCTGAACAAGGATTTTTCCGAATCAGTTGATTAAAAATGCATATTGTTGCTCTCTATCTTCTTTCTACTTGTATTCGTATATGGATGAGCCATTTAAACCTTCATAACCAAAACAAATACCAGAAAGAGCATTAAATTTAGTCCATTTACTTCCTTTTAACAACTCATTTCTTGCACGGAAACCGATGGTTGATCCATATTAGTGTTATTTGTTGTGACTTGCATTTAATAACGTAGATCATGTTATATCTATATATAGAAAACTCTAACTATTTGTAAACATGGAAATTTTGAAACTACAATTGTGAAAAGAACAGAGCAATATATATATAGGAATGGTCCTGTAACTCAATTTTCTTGTTGATGGGTCATGCCAGAGGTAAGTCCTGCTTTTATTCTGTCTGGTTTGAAATTGCAGTGCTTGTTTAGTTTTTTCCAAATGATTTGGGTAGATTACACAGGTCCTTTTTGCTGAAAATTTTGATTATGCTGCATGAATTCATCCCATTTTCATCCTTCTCTTCATTTTGAAGTATATATTTTTTTTTGTTAGAATATGTTATCTTCGATTAATGGTTTTCAATCTTATAGGGTCTTGCTATTTGGTTAGCCCGTGTGATAAACCATTTGAGTGTGGAGAACTCCATGCGGCACCACTATCCAATATGCAATGAGGTGTGCTTTGTAGATGATTTATTTGTGTATTGAAGGGCATTGTTGTCATCTGGTTTACTATTTTATTTTTGTAACATCTTTTTGGTTCACTTACAGACACAACTGTAATGAAATGTGGGCACACAATGCATTTGGATTCTTAACAACCTGGATTGTTGTTGTGACAGATGATGCAGAATTCCTAATTACGGAAGCCCACTGCCAACTAATTCTCGTTGTATATTATTATATAAACTCCAAGCTAGGGTGGGTACTCAATCATTTCCTTGCATTTATTGTCATGAACAACTAAATTATGGCCTTTATATCTTGGGTATATGCCCAAATTCTTAAAGTCAGCTTGTCCAAATTAATACGCATAAATCATTATTTAAGGTGATCATATGTAATGTAGTATATCTCTTTTTCTTTACTAAAAGCTTTAGGTAGGCAAGACTCTATCTTGTTTTCTACAATTTCTTAATATCGTCAATTTTTTTTTCAAGTGATCTTGCTAGAATCAAGGGATAGATATGACAGTTGTATTCATACAGACTACTCATTCGGTTGTCCAGTAGACATGGGAGCATCATGGTAAGTTCACTTGTTATTTTTGGTGAATCCCTTTCCAAACTCTGGATGTTGTAAATACAAATGGATTCATTGATTATGCAATGCAAAATTAAATGGTTTCTTTATCTATATATTCACAATGCTCTGTTAGTTCTTGTGGCACATTTTCCAATTTATTTGCTTTATTATCCATTGTTCATGGGCTATCTCTGCATACTGGTATCAACTTTAGCATCAATCCCCCTCTTCTGGATTCAGTTCCATTATTTATAGTCCATTATCTATAGTTCACTTTTTATTCTCACCTTTTTTAACAGATACTTCATAAGATCCTTGAAATATCAAAGACAACGCAATTTTTTTCTTGCTTAACCACATCTGAAAATTAATGCCACCATAAATGTTTCATCTCAATTCATTGTTGCTAGTTGAATTAATGTTTATTTGCTGCTTCTTTTTTTTGTATCTTCTACAATACTTTGTTGTTTAAAGCTCCCTGAACAGCAGCTTCCATAGGGCTGATAATTCTAGCTAGTGAATAGCTGCATTTCTTCTATACCATTCACACTTTTTTAAGTTACAGTAATAATGATTAAGTTATATTTTAACTTTGATTTATTTACTTATTTCTTTCCATTGCGTAAAACTTGAAAAAGCAAACTAGAAATCTAAATCCAAAGATGAATATTTGAGGAAGCTCGAAGAGAACTTACAGAACCTTGAGAGCAAGGCAAAAGGTAGAGATCAAAGTCAGAATCATTGGTTCATGGATTTTATCATTTTGTTATCTGGCTTATTTGAAATATCTATTCACTTAGAGTGGTTTTGCATGGTTCTCTTTTACGAGCATAGAATTCCCATTGCTAGCCTGAAACTCTGTGACCAGTGTTGGATCATGTTCTGTTGAATGACCCGAAATTTGTTGGAATCTTTCTTTCCTGTTGAATGACCCGGAATTTGTAGCGCCGCTAAAAGCCTTTTTCCTTGTAGTGAACATCTATTGCTTATTTAATACTTCCCAAAATATTTTAATGGATAACAATAGATATTGTATGATTTATTTTATGTGTTTATTTCTCTCTCATTTAAGACTCTCAAGTTTGGACAACAATTCGAAAGGATCTTAATCGAACACCCTTGACTGTCTTTTGACTTAGGTAATTTAGTTAGAGACTTTATAATCTTTTTTAAAAGAATACAAGAAAAATCTAAAAGATGATGACAGTAAAGAATTGGTTCAACTTCCAAGTTTGCCTATGTATGTGTATTCTTTGGTGAAGGGGAGCCCAACGTGTTGCTCAAGTTGGTTCTTTTTTTTTTTGTTTTTTTTTGTGAGTAGATGCAAATTTCAAGCCCATCCCCTCCCTCTATGCAAAACGATAGCGTTTTGGGCTAGGGTTTTAACCCTAGCCTTCATCTTCTCTCTCTCTTTTTATTTCCCTTTATATTTTTTTTCCCTTCGGTAGGCAGCGGTTGTTTCGACGCTGACGCTAGCCATCACCTCGGTTCCACATGGCAGCATCGTGCCATCCCTCTCTACCATCATCAGATCGCATCTCCAGCCCCCAATCCATGTTCCACTTTCATTGCCACCCTGTGAGGCATTCATCTCTTCCTCTCTATTCCGTCTTCTACTATCAAATCCTCCAACATCTCTTTCTATTATCTTAGCCTGCGAGTTTAGAAACTTTTTGTCTAGGGTTCCACCGTGTGCCGCCGTAGTCCGCTACCTCCAGGAGCTCCTTAGTGGTCGTCCGACCAACCCCACATTGTCTCCCTTCTACTCGGCCTCCTCCCCTTCTCAGATCCACCCAACCCGAGTCTAGTTCCTCCTTTAGGGTTCTACTCCCTTGCCTACCACATCTCTCCTTTAGGGTTCTACTCCACTGCCGACCAACCCCACATTGCCTAGATCCACCCTTGTCACTTTGCACCCCTCTTCAACTGCCACACACACACAGACACACACATACTATAGGTTTCTCTCGGTCCAAGAGGGGTACTTTAAGTTAGTGTGCTAGATCATCGAGAATTTCCCTTCTTCATTGTAAGTAAATTTCTAGACCGACCCTTGAAATAGTAACGTGGAAAAGTCCTTAAATTGTATTTGTTGCAGTCAGATTGTGAGAGGTAAAGTGGTCGAGAGCCCTATTGAGCATACTGTAATTAAATTGACATTTTCAAAGTGGAAATGTGGAATTTTGAATGTTTGGCTTCTTTTCTTTAATTATTCAGAAGAACATTAGTTTGTTAAAATTTCAGTTTTGCTAAAAATCTCAAATTTTCCCTTTGCTGTGGTTTATACATATTTTCTCGTGTTTGTATTTTTGGGTGTTAATTTGTGACTTTACTTAATGAGATTGTGAAATCCCATTGTGGTATCTCCACCTACGGTCTCGCTTTACGGAACTGTAAACCTTGATGCAGAGGAAGGATATGAATATGGAGGATCAACTCCACCTGAGGAGAGAAGACTTGGGGACTTTTCCCCTTATGTATCGTTGATTAGTGTTTTACTATTATTTCGGCTTCGTTTGGTTTACAAATCAAATTCAACTCATCTCACTCATCATTACAATTTTTTCAAATTTTAATACAAAATATAATAAATAATTCAATTTTTTCAAATTCTAAAACAATAATAATATTAAAAAATAATATTCTAACAATATTTTATTATATAACTCAACTCAATTCAACTCACTTCAACATCCAAATGCACCCTAGTTGGATGATTGCAATTAACTTTATGTCGGTGTTTGGGAGTCTTGGTGACTTATGGATTATTTGGCTGGTTGATGTAATTTTAAATTCCTGGTACTATAGCATTTCAGACTGCCTTTTTATTTTTCTGCTACGTTTGTAATCGCACACTTATACATTGCATGCTTACACACACTTGCTTTTACAATGCGCTTGGAGTGTGTGACCCGAGTGGCCAGAATCTCGACTCTGTGACTTTCGCAAAATCCCAAGTGGGGGTTAAGGACGTTACACAACCTGAAATGAACCAACCCAAACCCAACACAATCCACAATCCGTGTGTATACCATGAAGTTACTGAACTGGAAAGAATCGAACACTTCAGGTTTCACATTAAATCCCAAACTCAGCATTTGAGTGACCAAAAATATGAGTATAACGAGTAGGGATAAAAAGCATAAAAGCTGAGAGCTTTGCCATTAAACAGTAGAAGTGGCCATCAAAGTTTTCTTTGTTGGCATATGAAATGAGATAGAGAGATTTTTGTTTACGGGAAGTTTTGTTTACTACTTTCTTCAAAATAGAGTACAATGCATCAACCTATATATAGACACATAAGTCTCATTGTACTTGATGAGCATAAATTACTCTTGGAAAAATAAAAAGACACTCTTGAAAAACTAAAAGACAACTTTGAGAAACTAAAAATTACTCTTGAAACTGAAAATTCTTCTTCGTAGAATGCACAAAAGTCTTCATACAACTCTTGTGCATCTCACAATGACATTAATTCTATTTTTAACTCTCCCCCTTAATGCCTTGTGTGACACCTAATATTTCTTTGAAATAAGGAAATTTATTTATTGAAAGAGTCTTAATGAAAATATCAGTAACTTGGTCTTCGATTTTTGTAATACTTGAGTTGAATCTCTTCATCTTCCACAGCTTCTCTAATAATGTGATTCTTGATTGCAATTTGCTTTGTTTGGCAATGGTAAATGAGATTCTTTGTCATACTAATAACGGATTTGTTATCACACAAAAGTGGAGTAGCTTCTCATTGCTTCTCACCAACATCTTCAAAGAATCTCATTTACCATTGCACGTGAAGTTGCCAATGATGCCAAAATATATTCTGCCTTAGTGGAAGATTATGACACACTTTGTTGCTTCTTCAATTCCCATGAAAATTCACCAAAACCAAATGAAAATGCAAATCCGGAAGTACTTCTCATATCATCCACACACCCAGCCCAATTACTATCACAAAACCCAATCAACTTTGCATCAACATTCTTTTTATAAAAAATTCTAAAATCAAGTGGACCTTGAATATATCTCAACACCCTCTTGGCAGCCCCAAGATGCATTTGAGTTGGCTTGTGAATGAACCGAGACAATAAGCTTGTAGCCGTCAAATATAATAAGTTTCCAACTAGGCTTCCATAAATAGATGCATTAACACTACAAGAAAAAAGAATTTTTGTGATAGATTATTTACCATGAGAAGGACTATTTACGATGAAAACAGACTGTAACACCCTGTATTTTAGTGCTTTTTTAATGAAAGATTAATTTAATTTATTTAATGATTGATTATCTTGTTTTAAAATTATGAGAGTTTTTAAATATTATTTTATAATATTTTAAGTTGTGAAAATTAATTATTATGTGTTTTCTTAGTATTATTTATTATTTTACATTTAAAGTGATCTTTAATTTAAATTGGTTTGTTTTTGAGTTTTAAAATAATTATTGTTTTAATTAAGAATTTCACTGCATTTGGATTATTTTATTTAGCTTGTAGTTTTAAAATCCTCTTCGTTGGATCATTTTGAAACCCAAGATGAAAAAACTGGATCTCTTCTTTTTCCCTTCCATTTTCTTTTTCTCTTTTTCTTTCTTTTTCTTCTTCTCTCATGCTCCCTTCCCGCGCGACCCAGGCCCTCTATCTCCCCGTGCGTTTCATCCCTCCACCCCAGCGCCGCCGTGCACCGCTCGTGGCCGGCACCGCCCCTTCCACCTCATTCCCCAACTGCCGGCGACCCCACCTCTATGATCTCAGCTCGTCCCTTGCCGGAAATAGCCTCACACACAGCTTGAAGCCGCACGGCCTTGAGTGTTCCAATGCCACCGTCCAGCCACCATCTCTTCACCACCTCATCACCGGCCCTCCAGCAACCTTTTAGACCCAATCCCGGCCCCGATCCGTCGCCGGAGCCGCCTCCACGAACTCAAAACCTGATTTGAGTTTTTCGGCCTTAAACTGCCGTTTTGGCAGCCACCCACGGCCAAAGGCCACCACCATTAGCTTTACCACCTCCCATAGGCCATACCCTACCGTTCTCAAGTCTTCGTTTGACCACGTGTAAATTTGGGTTCACTGTGTATTTTGGCCACAGTGTTTTTACACTGTGGAGTTGCGGTTTTGGTGCTTCCCACTCCTCCGTGATCCTTTGAAAATATTTTTATAGCGCTGTAAGTATTTCCTAAATAATCTTTTGAGATTTAAATATATTTTTGCATTAATTGATTTTACTGTATTCTGGTTGGTTCCTGATTGAGTCCGAGGAGTTCGGGGGTGGATGGATGGAAGGCGGAGTATTTTTTGTGTTGGTTATTTTGTGATCTAGTTGATTGTTGGAAATTGGTGTTGTGATCTGGTTGGTTATTGGGTATTATTGTTGTGGTTCAGTACATTGCATATTGCACGCATGATCATGTTTGTAAATTGAAAACTGGTTTTTCGTGTATTGCATTCATGTTCATGTG
Source organism: Cyclocarya paliurus (assembly GCA_029856935.1). Lineage (NCBI taxonomy): Eukaryota > Viridiplantae > Streptophyta > Magnoliopsida > Fagales > Juglandaceae > Cyclocarya > Cyclocarya paliurus. Next base: position 21,822,438 of record CM056958.1, read on the forward strand.
GTTATTTTGAAAACTGGATTTTCATGGGGATTGGAATTTTGGGTGCGTGTGTATCATGACCCCAAGTCGAGATGGGGCATTATCTCGGTGGAGCTCCTCTGGTCACTCGGGAGCGGAATATACTGAGTGACGTCCCTGGATTGTTGCCGGGCGACAACGGGATCAGACATGTTATGTGCCGACTCCTTGGCCCTTCTACTGGCGGGGGCTAGAGGATGACCTAGCTACGGACGCACTAGGTGTGAAACTGGGCATTACTCGTTATGCAGTTAGGACGTGCGGATGGTCCATATGGGAGACCATGGTGCATATGACTAATCGATAAATGGAAAAATGGTTGTTTTCTGGAAAAATAGTATGAGTCGAATTTTGTGTGAGTCATTTTCTGAGAAAATGATGAGTATTTGCTTTGGGCCATTTTCTGGGAAAAATGGTGGAAATGTTTTGATGGATATATTTTGGGCCAAATGGGATTTTTGGGCGTGCGTTGGATTTTTCGCATATTGCATCATGGGCATGCATGGTTAGATGCTTCAATGTGTTTTTATTTTAGGATTGATTAGGTTATAACTTACCTATAGTACCATTTAATGGTACTGCAGATTATGTTGATGCAGATGCTGAGCCTGAGGATTTGGCTCCTTCGGAGGAGTGATCTGGGATCACTCGTGCTATTCTGTTATTTTCAGACTTGTATTATTATTTTATGGGACTTTGGCTTTTGTTTTTAAGAGATTTGTATTTTGGATATTTGTATTTAACTAAAATTTTGGTACTAGTTGACTTATTTATTATCCGCTACGTATTTTATTGTGCACTGTTTATTTGTAGCACACACTTGGCACTTGTCGTTAGGATGCGTGACCGTGTTGTTATCATCCTGACGTCACGATTCCCGAGGCTTTTTGTACGTGGGAGTCGGGGCGTCACACAGACTAATTTTAGCAAGAAATAGTTATTTTCGCAGGAAATACTTGGCCACAAATAAGCAGTTTTGTTTGTAGTGCGACTTCTTTGCTTTCATCTTCTTTAATCAATTTTTCATTCACAACCAAATGAGTTGCAACCGATTTGCAGTTCATCATTTTAAATTTTTTAATAAGAGTTTTTGCATACTTCTTTTGGCATATAAAAATACCTTCATCATTTTGATAAATTTCAATGCCCAAGAAGTATTGCAATAAACCTAAATCACTCATTTTTTATTTGTTCATCATCTCCAATTTAAAGTCATTAATTATTTTTTCATCACTACTGGTAAATACCAAATCATCAACATAAAGAGTGATAAGAATACCGATTCTACCTTGTGTCTTGACATACAAGATTGGCTCACTTTTGCTTCTTTCAAAGTCTTTTTCATTGAAATAAGCATTATCTCATTATACCATGCTCGAGGTGCTTGTTTTAACTATACAAAGTCTTCTTCAACTTGTACACATTATTCTCTTCTTCTTTTGCTACAAAGCCTTGTGTTTGCACTACATAAATTTTCTCTTTTAAAACTCCATTAGGAAGGCTGGTTTTACATCAAGTTGATGCAAAAACCAACCTTTCTGAGCCACCAAAACAAGAAGAGCTCTAATATTATCAAGTCGAACCACTGGTGCAAATGTTTATTGGAAATCAATTCTAAGTTGTTGACTATACCCTTTTTGCTACAAGTCTTGCTTTATTCTTTTGAATGGAACCTTCTGGGTTGAACTTTGTTTTGAAAATTCACTTCACACTAATAAGTTCTTTGTCTTTTGGCCTTTCTACCAACTTCCAAGTTTTTTTTTTCTTCTCAATCACATAAATCTCTTCATGGCATTCTTCCATGTTTCTTCTTTAATTGCATCTTCAAAACACTCCTGTTCAATAACACAAAAATTACAAACTTGCAATAAAATCACTAAGGCTTTTCATTCTTCTTGGAGTTGAACTTGGAGATGAGGAGTTTGAGTTTGATGGAGAAGTTTGAGATGATTGTGAACTAGCAATAGGAGATATCTCTTGTGTAGCTTCAATAACATATTTAACTTCATTTTATTGATTATCAAGTTCTCCATTGAAGGTAGTAACTTGATCTTAAACTTTCTTTTCTTTCCAATCCCAAGAGGCCTTTTCATTACAAAACACAGCTCTACAAATATTAACTTATTTTTCTTCAAACTAAAAAGTCTATAGCCCTTTGATTTTGAGCTATAACCCACAAATAAGTATTTTTTACTAGCTTCATGAAGCTTGTGCCTTACTTCTTTGGGAATATAAGCAAAGCAAATACAACCAAATACCTTCAAATGATTCAAAGATGATTTTCTTCTACACCAAGCCTTAAATGGAGTTTTATTTTCTACCGTGTTTGTAGGACATGTATTCATAAAATAAATCGCCCTATATACCACTTCATCCCAAAAGGACTTAGGTAACCCCTTCTCATGAAGCATAGACTTTGCCATCTCAACAATGGTTCTATTCTTTCTTTCATCCACTCCAATTTGTTGTGGAGTATATCCAACTATTAATTGTCTCTCCATGCCAATATCTTCACAAAACTTCCCAAATTCATGGAAGTTGCCACTACAAGAAAATAGGTTTTTTCTGGCAATTTTAGGATGGTTGCAAATAATATCGCCACAAATAGTGGATATTTTTGGCGATTTTCAAGTCGCCGCTGGTTTTTTTGGAGAAACTGGGAATAGTTGGGGAGATAATTTATTGCGGCGATTTTTTGACATATTACGGCGATTTTTGTCGTCACAAGAAAATACGAAAACTGTAGCGGCATCTTATTTGCGTCGAATATGTAAATCGCTACAATAAGTATTTATTGAGGCGAATATTATCGCCGTAAAATTAATTTGCGGCGATTTGTTTATTCGCGGCGAATAAAAATCGCCGCAAATAGCCTTTTAAAAGTACCCTTTTCCCCCTTTTTCTTTCCCAGCCCGATACCCTCTCTGTTCTTTCTTTCCTCTTTATCCAGTCTTTTTCTTTCCTCCTCTCCCCCCCCCGGTGGGTCACCTGCGTCGTCTCCCCTACCCTAACCCCCCTGCAAGCCAGCGACGTAGCCGTCAACATCGCCACCTCCACCACCGCACCTTGCCGGAGACTACCTCTCTTCCCTCTCTCAACCCCTCAATCGTCGTCTGTCTCTCTCGGTATCTTCCTCCCAACGCTGCCTCCCTTTCCCTCTTCAATTTCTTTTCCCCTCGCGGACGTTGCCACCTCTAGCTTCGACGAACACGACCCTCCCTCCTCCAAGCACAGTAAATCGGCAAGCCAACCTAGGATGCCTCTCCCTTCCTCTCGAACCCCTCTCTTTCTCTAGATCTCCCTCTTCTCCCTCACTGCTTCTCTTCGTCTCAGCCATGGATGATGGAAGCTCAGCCACCAGCCATCGTGAACAGCAGCCCAAAACCCCCAAAGCTTCTGTCACTCTCTGTTTCTCTCTCTCTCTCTTCTCTCCTCCATACGCCACCTCACAGTTCCCTATTTTAGCAATCCGAATGGTGTTGATTTCATGCCATCTCTCTGGTAAGCAGCTTAATTTGTTGTTAAATTATTTGCTTTGGAATAATAATAGATTATGGGTGAATGTGAATCTGAAATTAATAATTAGGGTTTTTCCAAGTTGATCTTAGGGTATAGATTTGAAGACAGATAAACAAAGTGTATGCATCCTACATTTATTAAGCATTTGATTAATGCTACTAGAGAGTCATACACAAACAATATTTATGAAGTTTTAGTAAATTAGTTGTATTTTTCTTTGGGATTTGCTTTATTGTTCCCTAAATTAGTTGTATTTGAACTGAGTTTGAAAATTACATGTTTTGTCTTCTATTGTTAAGTTTTATTTGAAACATTTTTCTTGTCTTGATTAATTTCGAAACTTACAGCTACTTTTGCCAATTACATTTGCTTCAGGAATTTCTGCATAGGAGGAATGTGTTTGTGTGTGTGTGTGTGTGTGAGAGAGAGAGAGAGAGATGGTTTACAGATGTGCAATTTTTTGGCTGCAAATGATAGCTAATTTTTTAAATAAATGTTAACAAAATTTTGTGCAATGTTCTTTTTGTGCTTTAGTTGGCTGGGCAATAATTATCTTTTTGAACATTACTACATGTTAGAGTATATTGGTGCATGCTTATCCCCTGAAAAAATATCCACGTACGTAAATTATCGCATCATAGAAGTTATATTAGATAATTATTTAGGTACCAGATGAACTGAAACTTTTCCATATAAGTTGGGGCATGCAAACAGAAACTATGCAATTAAATGACATAAAAGTTTCTATTAAAGAAGCATTTAGTTACCAGATGAAACTCGAGGTTTCCATATAGCTTAGGCCATGTAAACAGAAACTATTGAATTAAATAGCATGCAAGACCTGTAATTAATTTGTTGTGATTAGAAGAAGAGGCGAAAGGTAATCGATAATTATTTTAGGTAAAATCACACTTTACCCCACCTAAACTACCACTCCCTTTGCATCTATCCCTCATTGTGATCAAGCCACTAAAATTGATAAAAATTTGTAACATGACATAGCCTTAAAACTGGATTTTAAAGGAGTGGGTGGGTTGCAGAGCAGTGGTAGCTAGTTAGAAGGTGACAACTTAATCATTTTGGTGATCATATTGGGAAAAAAAAAGTTTCAAAGTGTAGTTTTCCTTCTTTTAAAAAAAAAAAAAATCAAATCATGGCAGCTTCTCCCAGACCCATTTTGAACCAAGCTAATACCTACTTTGGATCTAGAACATCAGAAATTCACTTGCAGATACTAATGGTCATATGAAAGCACCAGCAAACCCTACCTTTGCATCAAAGTTGTAATCTAGAAGATTATTAGCTGCCTTGATGTCACGATGTATGATCTTCGGGTGAGCTGAATGTACATTCAGCTCAGAAGGAAAGTGGACCTAAAATCAGAAAGATTCCTAAGGTTTGCGACATATAGAATCTGTAGATTGTATAGAAAGTAAACTCACAGTCCTCGTGCAGATATGCCAGTCCTTTTGCAGAGCCTAGAGCTATTTTCATTCTGGTTGGCCAGTTCATAACCGGTCTCTACTTTCCTGTAATACCATTTTTCTCTATTGAATGTCATGTAGAAGTATGGAAGTACAAACTAGTTTAACGTTAGACTCACAAAACAAGTGTTAGAAACCTCGATCTCAATTTTTAAATGAGAAATTATATTCTTAAAATATTATTCTCATAACTTATTTTTTACCATCTCACACTTCACATTTTATAAAAAACACCCCACATTTTATGAAAAAACTATAAGTGACTAAGTGTGGGGTGTGAGAATGAATAGTGGCTTATGCATAGCATTCATTTATATTCATGTAATATCTAGATATTTATTCTTGTGTATGAAAGCATGTGCAGATTTTTATCTACTTGTTTACTGGAACATGATCAAGATAATAAATATATACACTAGATTACACTAGACTATAACTTGCAAGTGTCCTTTATATTGTTGGGAGAAGAGAATCTCCATGTTTTATTTGTTAATTTTCTGTATTCTTAAGACTGCAGCTAATTTAAGTTTCTAACTCTAGTTGAGGGTATTACTACAGGCACATTGCAGTTTCTAAAAAGTTTGGGTGTTTTTTTTTATTTAGTAGTTTTTAATTATTGTTTGATATAAATGTTAAGTTGCAATTAGCTTGAGCTTTGTGTGGCCATCCAGAAATTTCATAGTTAATATAATTTGGATGTGTATTATGTACAGAAAAAATATAATAATACATGTATTCTGTTTTGTGATTTTTTTTTTTAATTTTCTGAAACAGCATTTCCTGCTTCGCCTACTTGCTTCCTGCTTCCAGGTGTATTATGGCACCTTTCCAGCTCTCATATTATTGCATTAAATGTCTAGCTAGCTACACAATAATTCAGGACCCAATATTTATGCATGACATTAACATATATGCAGACAATAGATGACATGTTCCTTTTTTCTTTTTGCAGCTTGGGGGACCCAATTGGGATGTAAAACTTGGAAGGAGAGACGCTAGGACTGCAAGCCAATCTGCTGCCAATAACGGCATTCCTCCTCCAACTTCTAACCTAAACCAACTCATCTCTACATTTAGTAACGTTGGGCTTTCCACCAGGGACATGGTGGCTTTAGCTGGTCTGATCTCTCTCTGTCTCTTTTTTTTTATTACATCGTTCAATTGCACATTATGTTTGTAACATTAATTAATGGTACTGTCGACTTTTCCAACCTTTTTAATATATACTTTGTGAAGTAAATTAGTAATTGTATATTTGAATGTTAAAATCCAACTGATCATTCGTGCATGGGTTTGTACGTGAAACAAGCAGGGGCTCACACAATTGGGCAAGCAAGGTGCACATCCTTCAGAGCTCGCATATACAACGAGACCAACATCGACGCTTCATTTGCTAGAACAAGGCAATCAAACTGCCCAAGAACCAATGGTACAGGGGACAACAATCTGGCACCTCTTGATGTCCAAACTTCAACAGAGTTTGACAATAACTACTACAAGAACCTACTCCAAAACAGAGGACTTCTTCACCCTGACCAACAACTATTCAATGGTGGATCCACAGATTCCATTGTACGCACTTAATTATTGTTTGATATAAATGTTAAGTTGCAATTAGCTTGAGCTTTGTGTGGCCATCCAGAAATTTCATAGTTAATATAATTTGGATGTGTATAATGTACAGAAAAAATATAATAATACATGTATTCTGTTTTGTGATTTTTTTTTTAATTTTCTGAAACAGCATTTCCTGCGATTAAAGTTTGCCGCAAATAAATTTCTGATGAGATTTTGGCGCAGCAAATATATATTTCCTGCTACTCAAACTGTCCCAAATAATATTTTCCAGCGCAATTACATATTAGTATTACTCTATCCTGGCAAACATGGTTCATGTATGTGCATGTATTTCTGGCAAGAAATATACTATTTCCAACGATTCGGTTTCCCAAGAAAAAGTCACTATTTCAGACAGTCTATGAAATAACTGGAAATAGTGGTATGTTCGGCCAGTTATTTCTGAGGAGCTTGCTGCGACTTAAATATGCCGCAAATAAATATTTCTGGCAGAAAAGATAGCCAATTTGGACAAAGTAGTTCCCAGGAAAAGGGCATATCTGTTGTAGTGTGCACTCACTACTTCTATCACTTCTCAATATTTTCATAAAGTGTCCACTTTGTCTCTCAACAAATTTTTAATTTTTTTTTAATGGAGGAAACTTCTGACTTTTGCCTCTAGAAGCACACTCATGTCATTCTTCTAAAATCATCAATGAAAATTATAAAATATTTGTTAACTCCATGAGTTGGTGTTGACATAGGGCCACACACATTGGTATGGACAAGCTCCAATGGTGCGTTGGCTCTCCATGCTTTCTCCTTGGAAAATGACTCTCGGTGATGCTTGCCAACTGCATAATCTTCATAAACCTCTTGCACTTCTTGTATTGTTGGCAACCCATACACCATGCTCTTTTGCTGGAGAGTCTTCAAGATTTGAAAATTCAAGTACCCAAATCTTCTATGCCAAAGCCATGACTCATCAACCACATCCATCTTTAAGACCATATTTGTTTAATACGTAAAAGTGAAAGGAAAGCTTCTATTATTCTCTATCTTGATTGTTGCCACAACTTTTCTTCTCTCCCTTTTGTCATAAATCTTGCAAAAACCTCATTCAAAGTGAAGAGAGTACCCATGCTCTACAAGTTGCCCAACACTTAATAAGTTTTGCTCCAAATTCATAACTAGCAATACATCTTAAATGTACTTTGTGCACTTCTTTGTCTCTATAGTAATTGCAAATTTTCCTTTTGCTTGGACTAAAGAACCATTTCTCATCTTAACTAGAGAACTTGAGAAGTATCAATCTCTACAAAAATACTTTCATCTACTGTCATGTGATTGCTACACCCACTATCAAGAAACCACACATCATTCTTTTACTTCGATGCCGCTTGACAAGCATAAAACAAGTTTGCTTCTCTTTCTTTTTCCTCGAAAAAATTTGCTTGCTCATTAATTTTTAATTGACCATCTTTTTGAATATGCCCAAACTTTTTACATGAATTGTGACATTGAGGTTTTCTCGAAACCAACAATTTTTATCAACATGACTACTTTTACAAATTTCACATTTTTGTTGAGTGGACTCCACATTTCTAGTTCTCTCAAAATTTTTTCTTTCTCTTCCTCTTCCATGTCTTCCATCTCTAGAGGACTCATTTTAAATGAGTCTCTTTCTTGACTTTTTGAATTAACATTAAGTTTACATTGAAAGACACTTTCAATTGATTTTTCGGAGTGCCTAATCAACCTTTGCTCAAATGTTTTAATTGAACCCATCAATTCTTCAACACTCAACTTGTCAATTTCTTTAGTTTCTTCAAAAACAATAACAATGAAATCAAACTTCTCTAGCAAACTAATTAATATTTTCTCAACAATTTTTTGATCCGAAATATTTTCTCCATATGTCTTGATTTGATTCACAACTTCCATAAATCTAGAAAAATAGTCTTTCAACAACTCCATTTCTTTCATCTTCGTACTTTCAAATGTATTCTCAAGGATTCAAGTTTTATAGTTCTTACCTTCAATGTGCCTCTATATTCCTTTTGAAGAATCTCTTAAGCCTCTTTTGCTTTGATTGCATTGATAATCTTTTTGAAGATTGTGTTGGTAACACCTTGGTTAATCAAGGTTAAGGCTATTGCATCTTTCTTCCTATGCTCCTTCAATTGTTGCTTTTGAGCATCCGTCAAAATTGTGGCGGCTACCATTTCTTCGTACCCATCTTCTACATATTCCCAAAGATCATATGAAAGTAAAATAGTTCTCACATTCACATACCAAAAATCATAATTTTCTCCATTGAAAAGAGGAAATGATGGTTGTTGGGCTCCCATATTTGGATTGCTTGTACTTTCATTATTGTTGTCTTCTTTGAGACTTGTTTTCCTGCTACAAATCTTCACGCCCAACCACTTTTTGATTCAAACCTTGCTCTAATATCACTATGTTGGCATATGAAATGAGATGGAGAGATTTTTGTCTAAGAGAAATTTTTTTATCACTCTCTTGAAAATATATTACAATGCATCAACCTATATATAAGCTCATAAGACTCATCGTACTTGATGACCATAAAATTACTCTTGAAACAAATAAAAGGACACTCTTGAGAAACTAAAAGACAACTTTGAAAAACGAAAAATTACTCTTGAATAATCGAAAAGTCTTATTCATAGAATGCACAAAAGTCTTCATACGACTCTTATGCATCTCACAATGGCATTAACATATTTTTAACACTACCCCACCGCCACAACCATAACACCATATATAATATATATCTATGAATTTTGTCCCTTTGTTAAGTAAAATTACATCCACTTCATTATAATATCTATTTTTTATTGTAATTTCATTAATGCAGGTATCATGCATATCCTCGATCTATGTCTTTACTAGCTGCAAAGTACTTCACTTATCTGTTTGAGCATAATTGTATATCGTGATATCTTGATGTTTGAGATATATTAAATAATTTAAATATAAACACAGCCAGATGGTCTTGGGGTAAGAAAGATCAAAGTGGTGAGCATAGCCAATCAGGTATTTGTCTAGTCAAGCAGCTGGAAGTCTTGGGGATGTATTGAGAAAGAGAGATGGTCAATGTCTTTGCAAGGGAAGCTAACGCTGAAAATAATAACTTAATTATTATTGCCATGTTATCGAGTGCTAGAGTACGTACGTAGTGTTCATGGATTAATAATTTATCATATTTTTGTTAGTTTGGTTAAGTATGATTTAATCCCTTTGGAGAGAGGGATCTCCACTTTTGAAGTGGAAGATGACATTACTCTTTAATTAATCTTATCTTAGAGGAAATTACTTTGCAATTGGTTATTTAATAATTGAGATTATATAGAATTTATTAATTTGTTGTACTGCTTATAGCTATTTTAGTGATCATAAATATTGATTTTTTTAAATAAGAAGCCAGTTCGCAATGAATAATTTGTCATTTCTCCCTCTTTTTTTGTTCGATCACCAACGACAACGCTTGGCGATGCCTTTAAATAAACAGGCCTGTCATTGATCTATACATATGAGAAAACCTTAGGAACAGCATTTGAAGGCTTTGGGGAGGTTGATCAAGGTAGGTTTCAATTTTTTGCTCATAAAATGCAGCATTTCAATTCCTTAGGATTGGTAGAACCATGGTCATGTAATTCTTTCTCAACGGTAAAAAGTATAATGGACAAAATTTCTGAAAGGTCTAAAGCATTCATAGAGTACACTACAGAGGAAACCTCTAGTATAGGGCCTCAAAGAGATTTTAGGCAAGGTTAGTTCGTTGGCATCTTCCCCCATTCCTCTTTTCCTATATGTATATACTTATTTTTTTCATATGAATCTTCCTTGTATTTCTCGTGTCTAATGTGTAATACCCAAAAATGGGTTGGTTTCGCTTCAGTTTTGGTTCAGAATTGTATATAAAATAATGGCTAGTGCTGCAGATCATTAATGGCTAGATGATAGTTGTTGAATAGAACATGATCAGTGTATGTAAAAACGTTTAAATATCACAATAGTCGGATAATTCATTGATGAATGATATATAATAGGTCGAACACAATTAATCACAATATATACATGATAAATCTGTTGAAAATTCATCGGTTATCGGTCCAACAAAGTGGAACAAATATTCGGTTTTGACTGATATGCCAATAATTCATTCAACAAATATACATGATGTCCTACGGCAAGCTGCACCATACTTACTTACATGGTACTGGATGATCAATTACATTAATCACCTTTTCTTTTTCTTGTCGAAGATGCCTAAACCATAGGTGGAAAAGATCATATTTTTAAGAAGGGGCAACTGCATCAATATGAAAGGGGTGACTGGGACACAAGCTAAACAGATGATAGGAATCCAAATCCAAGAATATTGGTCATGTAGCATGATTATAAGAGCAGCAGAAAAGGCTATCATCATGGTTGCAATAGAGAAAATGAGGGTGGAAAGTCCAATTATCATTTGCCTCGGCAAATACTTGAGAAAATCTTCTTCTGCATAACTTGATGTGAGGATTCCCAAAAACATCAACATTGAAGTTGTGGAAGAAAAAAGGGACAATGCATCACATATTATAAAGAGCTTAAATAATTTTTTATTTAAGAATATTGGAAAGCCTGTAGTTTGGTTGTTGCCACCTGGAACAGTAAAAGCTACAGCGAACATAATGGTAACAATCAGAGCACCGACCACGGTGCATGACGTTGCTGTACCCTTCATCCATTTCTCTCCCTTTTCCATCAGTTGCTTGTGGTTCTTTGTAAACAATTGTCGGGGAGTTAAACCATCCTTGTTTTTACTTTCCTTAGCCTTGGGATGTACAATTCCCTCTACCTCCTGCATTTGTTAGAAAGAAAATGTTAGATCAAGAATGCTACCAAAACTATTTACTTCGACATATATTATGTATTAGACAGACTGGAAATTGATGATCTAACCTTACACAAAAGAAATAGTAAGTAAAATAAGGTCAATGGTTCCAAATTATGATTAATCTACCTAGTCCATGTTAAAATGATCAGCTTGAATATGGAATATATAGTACAAGGACATCAAGGATCAAAAAGACTGGATTGATCTATAAAACGAATCCTTATCCCACCTCAGCCTCAGCCTTCTACGACCTCATCAAAATATAAAGATAGAAAAGGTCTCACAATCTTTTCTTTCATGCTTTTTACGTGTTATAATATTGTGAATCGGACTGTGCTTTTTACGTGTTATAATATTGTGAATCGGACTGCATGCAACAGGATGTTGCATTGGAAGAATTATGACTAATATTTCACCTGCATGTATATATACAGATGTTCAATGTGGCATTGGTGTTTCTTTCACTGTACCATGAAGCTGAAAATTAATGTAGACTTACCTGAAGAAAGAGGAGGCCAACAAGGAGGTGCACAAATTAAGGATGCTGCTAGGCCAATGACATGGGGGGAGAGGGAGAGAGAGAGAGAGAGAGAGAGAGAGAGAGAGAGGACCTTGAACCATTGTAACTCTCTTTGCATTTGTAAAGCTGCCCCTGGGATTTTATTAACCCCAGTGAAATCTTCTATCATCCCTGCCATATGTAACATATTATTTTCATTGACATCTACTTGAGATGTCAATGTGTAGTTCATCTTCCTATCTAGCCCGTATAGAATGCTGAAGATTTTTTCTTGACGATGCAAGACGGCAAGCATAAATATGTTCCTTTGATTTCTATCTGTGGTCCATAAAAATCCTCGATCCATTTCAAGCATCTTAGAAACAAACTCGAAAATCCCATTCTTGGCTGCACGGCTAATGGCAGTATAAACTAGACCATCCAGAAGTTGTTGAGTTCTTGATTCTGATATCACTTTACACATTTGAGTAAGAAGTGCATCGGATTGGACATGGACCTTCTTCATTTCCAACAACTGCTGGAATATTCCTTGGACAATTATTGAGACATTGTCAATTAGTTTAACTAGATGAAATTATATAAAAAAAAAATTAATAATAAAAAATTTAAAAATATCAGTCAATGATTTTGATGAAGTGTACAGGGAAGTTGAGTACTCGGCCTGAAACTAAATAGCGAAACATTGCTGACAGTGCTACTGCAAAGAAAACAACAAAATTTGTTTTCTTAAAGATATTAGAAAAATTCTACCTCAACAAAGCTATAAGCAAAATATAACTTTTTTTACGTACTAATAATTTGCAGTTTTTGCAAGTTCCCATTAGTTTCTGTGTAGTGAGGAACTTTATTATAATACACATCCAGCAAATTAAATTGATGCACAAAATATTTAGTACTCATCAAAGTACGTACATCATGATGAGCTAGCTTCGCTCTAAAGCCTCATCACATGATCAAATATATATTCTATTATTATTAGTACGTACTAGCTATCATATTACTTCTCACTTAGTGTCTTAACTATTATCATATTTCTTTTATAAGTAAAAATTAACTACTATCATATTATTATTATTTTTATGGGAAATTGATTTAATTAATTCATCAAAGAAAAGTTACATTCATTACCAAGATATATACAGGAAAATTCTCAGATCACAAGCCAACTACTACATTTGGAGCTGCACTAGTACACAAATTCCTTTCTGACTGGTATAGTCTTAACTAGTACAGTTGTAGCCCTATACTATCATATTATATAGCATGCATTTAACTTCTAAAAAATATTAATATATCAAATTAAATAATATATAAATTTGGAAGTTGGACATTTGTATTAACAGCAAACAACAGTCAACAAAACACATGCACCAACCAACACAAAAACACAGGAGGACCCATAGTCATGATCACTTACCCCTTTGATGATCACTTACCTCTTTGTGCAACGGCTCAAATACAAACGGCTTCATCATGCAAACAGCTAGTACACTACTCATATTTTGTTGTAACAAACTCTACAAATAAAATAGAAAGACTCTCATTCACTCACGGTAACTGAGGCATTTTGTCAAACACTTTGTAGTCTCATTCTCTTCTTGGTATCAGAGCTGTGTGAGCGAAGAGAGTCTTCCTCCATGGCCACCATTGCTCTCAACGTAGGGAATTTTGTCACTCTACGCCTAAACAATAGCAATTTTCCTCTGTGGAAAGAGCAATTACTAGCCTTGGCCGAGAGCCAAGACTTGGTAGAGCACCTCCTTCGTGAGGACTCTGCACCTCCCGAATTCACCATCCCTATCGATGGAACTTCAGACACGGCAAAGTCAGAAAAAAAAATTCAAAATACATCCAATGGAGAAAGTCAGATCAACTTCTCAGAGGGTGGATAATTGGCACCTCTCGGAAGAAGCACTCGGGCTTGTCGTAGGGATGGACTCAGCCCACCATGTCTGGAGGGCACTCAAGTCAGCTTATGCTCATGAATCACAAGAAAGAGAATTTCATCTTACTCAGCAACTCACCAACCTCAAAAAGGATTCAACAACATCGCTTGCAGATCATCTCCGAGTCTTCAAAAATTTGTGTGATAGCTTGGCTTTGATTGAACAACCCGTTAAGGACAAAATGAAAGTATTTTCTCTGTTGAACGGACTCGAAGCTCACTACGAGCCATTCACCACTTCAATGCTCAAAACCCCCATGCCATTCATCCCCCTGCTTCAAGGATATGAGATTCGGACAACAACTCATGAAACTTCACAAACGGTGGCCTTTTATGGACAACAGACAGGGACGAACTTCAAAAACCACCGTGGTGGCGACCGTGGTGATGGCCTTGGGCAGCCCAGAAATTTGGCCTCACGGGGGCGAGGATTTCACCCAGCTGCCAGTCCGTCGAGACATGAAGAAGATGACCCTGCGTCTGCGTGGGTCTTGGCCTTCCTCTCACGGGCCAGCAGCTCACGAGCCCTTCTCACACAGGCCAGCCTCTCACGAGCCTTCTCATAGGATCCCCTCTCACGGCCCATTTCAATATAATTTCCACAGGTCTTCCACGCACAGGCCATCCAATGTTAATTCCCAATTTAATTACCGGACTTCTACACTTCCAACACACTGGCCATCTTCAATAGTTGTAAGGGCCACTTCACACGGGCCTCTCACAACATTTGGATCAACTGAACAACCCAACAAGGCTCGTGACCCACCACCTATATATCAAATTTGTAGAAAAAAAGGTCACATTACTCTTAAATGCTGGAACCGGTTCAAACACTCTTATCAACTTAAGGATATTCCTCAGGCCCTTGCTGCAAGGACACTTGAGGATTTTCCTCATAATGCTGAATGGACTGTCGACACTAGTGCATCTGCTTATATGACTGATGACCAAGGTATACTCGAAAATTTACGTCGACATTTTGGCAATGATGTTGTTATTGTTGGAGATGGTAGTTCTCATACTATTACTCATATTGGTGATACTTACCTTAATAATGGTACTGCTAAAATCAAGTTATGTGATGTTTTTTTAGTACCTGCATTGACAAAAAATATTTTATCTATTGGGCAACTCACCACTGATTTCCCATATAATTACGAATTTCACGGTGTTGATTTTATTGTTAAGGAACGGAAGACCAATCTCGCCTTGTTGACTGGACGATTGAAGGGTAACTTTTACGTTTTTTTCCCTTCGTATGAAGCTCATTTTCAACCCGATTTCGACGTGTTCCTGAAGATGTTTGGCACCAACGCTTGGGACATCCTCAGACCTCTACTATTTAAGTCCTTAAATCTAAATATAAATTTTTGGCACCAACAAAACACAAACTATTTGTGAAAGTTGTCAGTTTGAAAAACTCAGCAAATTTCTATTTTTACCCTCTAATAGTTTAACTCATGCTTTTTTAATAAAATTTATTGAGATTCATGGGGACCTGCCCCTGTTATTTTTGTTGGTGAATTTTCTTATTATGCTTGCATTATTGATGTTTTTTCAAAATTTATATGGATCATACCGCTTCAAAAAAAAATCTGATTTCTTCCTAGCTTTCTTATTTTTTGAAGAATATGTCGAATGTCAATTTAATAAAAAAAATAAAAAAAATTCAAACGATGGGGTTGGAGAGTTTGCTAACACACTATTTACCTCACATTTATAACAAGGTACTATTCATCAGTTTTCTTGCCTCATACCCCTGAACAAAATGGTACAATGGAAGGTCGTCATTATATTATTAGAGAACTAGGTATATCAATGCTTTTTCATAGTGGTGTTCCAAAACTCTTTTGGGTTGAAACTTTTACCACAGCTGTTTTTTTAATAAACTGTCTTCTCTCATCTACTCTGGATTTACAATCACATTTTTCTATTTTGTGTAACACCTCTCTTGATTATCAATCCTTGCATGTTTTTGGTTCTAAATGTTATTCATACACTTGGAACACTAAGCAAAATCAATTTGATCCCAAAACCTTACCATGTGTCTTTCTAGGCTACAGTGATCGTCATCGTGGGTACAAATGCTATCATCATCCTCCAGGTCATACTTACATTTCTCATTATGTTGTTTTTTATGAACTTAATTTTTCCTTATAAAAATCCTGGGAACCTTCACCTTCCACCACCTTCTAACCCAATCTTATCTATATTCGACATATGGATTACACCTCCCTTAATCTCACCTCCTCTCACTACTTCAACCTCTCTCCCAGACCTACATATCCCCTTACCATCGACCACTCTCTCTTCTGCTCCTGAGCCACAACTCAACATCCCTACAACAGTCACTTCCAACATCTCCTCTTCTCCTCCACCTCCATGTATTTCATCTACATCAATCCTACCTCTGCCTCCTCAACACACAATGATTACCTGATCCTGTGCCGGTATTCAAAAACTCAATCCTAAATATGCAAATCTCCATGACCTCAATATCATACCCAAGGAACCCAAAACCATACAATTTGCGGTCAATCATCCCGGGTGGACCCAAGCTATGTTTGATGAGCTGAAAGCCTTACATACTAACAATACCTGGACACTTGTGAAACGTGATTCCTCCATGGATGTATTGGTTGCAAATGAATTTTTAAAACAAAGCTCAATGCAGATGGCACACTTGATCAACTTAAAGTAGGCTCCACGCGCGTGGTTTGATAAATTTAGTAGCTTCTTACTTCCTTATAGTTTTAATTGTAGCACTGCCGACTCATCTTTATTTATTTATCGTTCTCTCGTGGATGTCTTATATTACTTTTGTATATTGATGATATCTTACTTACTGGCTCCTCCACAGACCTCCTCTCTGAGTTTGTCCCAATCCTTAGCAATCAATTCGTCATGAAAGACTTGTGTCTCATTCATTATTTTTTAAGAATTCAGATTACTCACACAACTGACGGCCTTACCTTGACCCAAGCCAAATATACCTATGACATTTTAGACCGAGCCCAAATGAATGACTGCAAATACATGGGCACTCCCATGATGGCTAAAACCAACAGTCTCAAATCCACAACCCCTTTTTTCTAACTTAGACCATTATTGAAGTCTTGTGGGTGCTCTTCAATATCTTATGCTTACTCGACCTGCTCTTGCATATAGTGTCAACTTTGTGTCTCAATTTATGTACTATCCTATTGAAGCTCATTTTAAAATGGTTAAATGTATTCTTCAATATGTGAAAAGTACAATTAGTTTTGGTCTTAATTTCACCTCCAACTCTACACTTAATCTTTATTTCTTTTTTGATGCAGATTGGGCCGGCTGCCCTCTCACCCAATGCTCCACGACATGATATTGTGTCTTTTTCGGCAAAAACTGCATCTCTTGGTTTGCGAAAAAGCAGCACACTGTCTCCTGCTCAAGTACTAAAGCTGAGTATTGAGCTATGGCCCAAACTACTGCTCAACTCACATGAATTTCATTCCTTCTTCGTGATCTTGGCAACAAGCTACACGCACCAGCTTTATTACTTATTGATATTCTTAGTGCACTTTACATGACCGTGAACCCAGTCTTTCATGCTCATAGCAAACACATTGAGATCAACTACCACTATGTACGTGAACATGTCACTCTTGGTCTTCTTCACACCGTCATGTCCCATCTTCCTTACAACTTACTGATCTCTTTACCAAACCACTTGGACGCCCTGCTCTTGTCCATCTTTACACCAAACTTAGCCTTGTGCCTTGGTACAGTTTGCGAGGGCGCATTAACAGCAAACAACAGTCAACAAAACACATGCACCAACTAACACAAAAACACAGGAGGACCCATGGTCATGATCACTTACCCATTTGATGATCACTTACCTCTTTGTGCAACGGCTCAAATACAAATGGCTTCATCATGCAAACTGCAAGTACACTACTCATATTTTGTTGTAACAAACTCTATAAATAAAATAGAAACTCTCATTCACTTACGGTGATTGAGGCATTTTGTCAAACACTATGTAGTCTCATTCTCTTCAATTTGCTCATCATGTTGATCATACTAGCTACACGTACATCATCCATTCTTATATTAATGAAAAGTCAAGTGAGTAAATATTAAAAAAAGTGAAATTTTAAGAGTGTTAATTAGAACATTTCATATTTATACCTAATTAACTAATACTTACTTTAGTAATCGAAGAATGACTATTTTTTTTTTTTTTAAAATCTGTATTCATATCATGAACAGTATTTAAAAAAACAATTTTCTCATGCATTATACGGTACTTGCATGAATACGTACTAGTCTGTATACAATAGGGGAACGACTTCTAGATTTTTAAAAATGATGAAGTAGGACGACGTTAAGTCTTTTCTAGCTACATATTAGCCTAACTGTTATTTACTCGATTTTTTAAAATTATGAACTAGATTTCTTGAAAATAATGTTTCGCATAATTGAAATTATTCAATTAAAAACAATATATAGTATTTTGAAATATGTTTGTGAAGGCATGATCGATTAATGACCATTATTGTAACTACGTACATGAACATGCAGTCTTATTTGTGTTTTGATTGTTCATAATTAATTTAATTAGATTCAATGCAGCCATTATATATATATATATATATATATATATATATATATATATATATATATATATATCTATATATAAATAATTAGATAATTAAGAGTAGTGATAATATTCCTCCTATAACTATTTACACAATCTTATTTTGTGTTTGAATATTACCATAATTATGATAGAACATATTCATAATATTCTAGCATATGTAACATGACTTATTCTCTAATATTGTAATATTACCATACTTATTATAGAATATATTGCTCATAATATTCTAGTATATATGGTAATATAACTTATTCTCTCACATACATTTCGCTTATCATGTAAATCAATAGCATCAATTAATACCATTAATCTATTGTATTTTCATTATTTCTTGGGCCTCATTTACCTATAAATATAAATAGGCACAATTGATGTTATGTATGTACTCAAAGACAATTAAGAATAACAAATATGTAACCTTCAAAATCTCTGTTTCCTTCCTTTTGCTTTCTCATCCCCAAATTTCTAGTTTATTATATTTTATTTTCTACATTTTTGCAATCAATCAAAGTTATAGTGCTACTTCATTAAATATATATATATATATATATATATATATTTACTTGAGTTTCAAATTATTTTTACATAAGCACCCTGATCTATTAAGAAAAAAAAATTATAAAAAAAAATTACAAAAATGAAATATCGTAGGTGTACTAATTAAATTAGTTTATCGTGTTAGTTTTATGTTTAACTTGGTGGTCAAGTGGTTAGTTATCACCACGTCTATAATGTCCTTTTATTTTGGTATCTGTTAATTGTTGATTTAGTCTTATTGCCACAATATAGCAATTGTAAAACATGGGCTATGTTTATGTTTATTTCAGTTTCCTTTGTAAGGCTATTTAATAGCCAAAGTCAGTTATTCAATGCAATAGTGTGTGCAATTTCCTCCATCTCCTCTATTTTATCTCTTCAGTCGATATTTCCTAACAATTGGTATCAGAGCCCCATACTAGGGCCTGATTAAATAGAAGCTGCAGTCTTTTACGAGTGATCTACAAATGATGACAGAGAGTTTGTTTGTACAGCCAGCTGTTCCAAAGTTTGATGGGTATTATGATCATTGGGCGATGCTCATGGAGAACTTCTTGTGATCAAAGGATTATTGGGGGCTGGTGGAAAATAGAGTTCCTACAGCAGCAGAAGGTGATGTTCTCACTGATGCACAGAGGAAGCATATTGAAGACCAGTAGTTGAAAGATTTGAAAGCAAAGAACTATCTATTTCAGGCATTAGATCATTTCATCCTAGGACAATCCTTAACAAGAAGACTTCGAAGGATATCTGGGACTCTATGAAGCAGAAATATTAAGGTACATCACGAGTAAAGCGTGGAAATCTACAAACTCTTCGAAAGGAGTTCAAAGTTCTTCATATGAAGACAGGAGAATCTGTAAATGAGTATTTTTCTCGCACTCTTACCATCATTAACAAGATGAAAGAAAATGGTGAGGATAAGGGTAATACTGTTGTTGTTGAGAAAACTTTAAGATCCATGACTTCTAAGTTTGATTTTGTTGTGTGTTCCATTGGGGAATCTAAAGATATTGATACTCTAACGATTGATGAACTGCAACGTAGCCTAATTGTGCATGAACAACGCATGAGCTCCCATGTTGAGGAAGAACAGGCCTTGAAGATTACTCATGGTGATCACTTAGGAGGAAGAGGAAGAGGTCGAAACAGGAGGTCTTTTGATAAGGCCACAGTGGAATGCTATAATTGTCACAAGCTAGGACATTTTGCATGGGAATGTCCAAGCAAAGAAACAGAGACAAATTATGTAGAGAATCAATAAGAGATGCTGTTAATGACATATGTTGATCTAAACAAAGCTAGCAGAGAAGATATATGGTTTCTAGACTCTAGATGCAGCAATCATATTTGTGGAAAGAAGAAGTATTTCTCAGATCTTGATGGGAATTTTGAGATTCTGTGAAGCTTGGCAACAACACAAACATGGTTGTTTTAGGAAAAGGAAATGTTAGGCTGCAAATGAATGGCATAACTCAAATCATTGCAAGTGTATTCTATGTACCTGAGCTGAAAAATAATCTGTTAAGTATTGGACACCTGCAAGAAAAAGGTCTTACTATTTTATTTTAGCATGGCAAGTGTAAGGTGTTCCATTCACAGAAAGGTTTGATTATGGATTCGAAAATGTCCTCAAATCGAATATTTGTCTTGCATGCTTTATCTCAGTCTATAATATCCATTTGTTTCAACATAATCACAGAAGATATTGTGCAGCTTTGGCATTGTCGGTATGGACATTTGAGTTTTAAAGGTTTAAAGACTCTTCAGCAAAAGCAAATGGTAAATGGATTACCACAATTTCAACCTCCCTCTAAGTTATGCAAGGGCTGCTTGGTAGGGAAACAACATAGGAATTCGTTTCCAAAAAGGAGTACCTGACGAGCTGTAGAGATTCTTCAGTTAGTGCATGCAAACATTTGTGGACCCATTACACCCATCTCTAACAACAAAAGGTACTTGCTTACTTTCACTGATGATTTTAGTAGAAAAATATGAATTTATTTTTTGGTACAGAAATTTGAAGCCTTTACTATTTTCAAGAATTTTAAGACTCATGTTGAGAAGGAAACTTGTTCTTTTCTGAAAAGCCTGCGAACTGATTGAGGAAGTGAGTTTGCATCCCATGAATTTCTAAACTTTTGTGATGTAAATGGCATATGACGACAGCTGCATATACATCACAACATAATGGTGTTGTGGAATGCAAGAATAGAACTATCATGAATATGGTTTGAAGTATGCTGGCAGTAAAGAAAATTTTCAAGACTTTTTGGCCTGAAGTAGTAAATTGGGTAGTGCATGTTCTAAATAGAATTCCAACTTTAGCAGTTCAAAACAAGACTCCAGAAGAAGCTTGGGGGTAAAGTTAAGCCTTCAGTTGATTATTTTAGAGTTTTTGGATGCATTTCTTATGTTCATATTCCTGACAATAAGAGAACTAAGCTGGATGACAAGAGTTTAAGTTGTGTTTTGTTGGGAGTTAGTGAATAATCAAAGGCTTATAGACTTTATGATCCAGTTTCACACAAGATTATTATCAGTAGAGATGTTGTATTTAAAGAAGACAAGCACTGGGATTGGATAAGAAGTATGAAGTAGCTATTATATGTGATTTGGAATGGGGTGATTCTGAAGAAGAAGTAATTGTAAATGAAGAAGAAAATGAATCAAATGTTGATGCTGATGTAGAAGAAAATGCAAAAGTAAATGAAGATGATGGTGCTGCTAAAACAGATTCTCAAATTGCAACAAGAAATCATAAACCACCTATTTGGATGAGAAATTATGAAACTAGAGAAGGTTTTTCCGAGGAAGAAAATGAAGTTCAACTTGCCATGTTTGCAGTTGTTGATCCTATTTATTTTGAAGAAGCAGTTAAAAGTGAGAAATGGAGGACAACTATGGATGTGGAAATGGAA
Organism: Cyclocarya paliurus; assembly: GCA_029856935.1. NCBI lineage: Eukaryota > Viridiplantae > Streptophyta > Magnoliopsida > Fagales > Juglandaceae > Cyclocarya > Cyclocarya paliurus. The sequence goes on from CM056958.1 coordinate 21,844,493, forward strand.
GCAATAAAGAAAAATGGTGCTTGAAAATTAACAGAATTACCAAAGGAAGGAAAGACAATTGGAGTAAAGTGGGTTTATAAGACTAAGCTAAATGAAAATGGAGAAATAGAAAAGCACAAAGCTCGGCTTGTAGCGAAAGGTTACACACATCAATATGGGGTGGACTATACTGAAGTTTTTGCACCTGTGGCACGTATGGAGACAATCCATTTGGTGATTGCACTTGCAGCTCAAAGAGGGTGGTCCATTTATCAATTGGATGTGAAATCTGCATTCTTACATGGTGAGTTGAATGAAGAAGTCTTTGTAGAGCAGCTTTGTGGTTATTTGCAAAAGGGAAATGAGCAAAAAGTTTATAAGCTAAAGAAGACACTTTATGGGCTTATGCAAGCACCTTGTGCTTGGTACAGTCGCATAGAAGCATATTTCATGAAGGAAGTGTTTAAAAAGTGTGAGTACAAGCATACTTTATTCATCAAGGCTAACAAAGAAGAAAAAGTTTTGATCCTAAGTTTGTAGGTTAATGATCTAATCTTTACTGAAAATGATGAATTAATGTTTACATAATTTAAACATTCAATGAAGCATGAGTTTGATATGACTGATCTTGGTAAGATGAGGTACTTCCTTGGTCTTAAAGTTTTGCAAAAATCTAATGATATTTTTGTTAACCAGAAGAAATATGCCGCTGAGGTACTACATAGGTTTGGAATGGATAAAAGTAATTCTATTTTTAATCCCATTGTTCCTGGTTGCAAGCATGTGAAGGATGAAGGAGGAGTTAAAGTGGACAAGACTTACTATAAGCAGATTGTAGGAAGTCTCATGCACCTCATAGCCATTCGACCAAATTTAATGTTTGTCGTAAGCATCATTAGTAGGTATATGGAGAATCCTACTGAACTACATCTATAGGTAGCAAAAAGGGTGTTGCGTTATTTAAAAGGAACAACTGATTTTGGGATTTTTTTATAGAAAGAGAGGAGATGATGAACTTGTTGCTTACACTGATAGTGACTATGCTGGTGATTTAGAAGATAGAAAGAGTACATCAGGCTATGTTTTTCTGTTGAGTTCAGGGGCAATTTCTTGATCATCGAAAAAACAACCAGTATTGAGTCTATCTACCACAGAGGCATAATTTATTGTTGCAACTTCATGTGCATGTCAAGGAGTATGGCTAAAAAGAGTTTTGGGAAAACTGGATCAAAATCAAAGCAAGTCGTGTGTAATTCAATGTGATAGTAGCTCTACAATCAAGCTTTCAAAGAATCCTGTGATGCATGGTTGAAGCAAACACATAGATGTTCGTTTTCATTTTCTTCGAAATCTTACAAAGGATGGTATTCTGGAGTTGGTGCACTGTGATACACAAGATCAATTGGCTGATATAATGACTAAACCACTCAAGCTGAGCAGCTTTGCCAAGCTGCGTAAACAATTGAGAGTATGTTCTAAGAATGATGTAAACTGAAGCTCATAGCATTCAGTTTAAGGGAGGAAATGTTAGTTTTATGGTTAACATAGTGGTCAAGTGGTTAGTTATCACCACACCTGTAATGTCCTTTTATTTTGGTATCTGTTAATTATTGATTTAGTCATACTGCCACGATAAAGTAGTTGTAAAACATGGGCTATGTTTATGTTTATTTCAGTTTCCTTTGTAAGGCTATTTAATAGCCAAAGTCAATTATTCAATGCAGTAGTGTGTGCGATTTCCTCCATCTCCTCTATTTTATCTCTTCACTCTATATTTCCTAACATATCAATCATTAATGCTCTTGGACTAATTAAATAAGTGCAGTAGTTTGATAGGAATATATGATGAGGCTTCAAAGGAGTAAAATGTTCCATACTATATATCAAAATTTTATATACCAAGTAATAGATCGTAGATTATCAAAAAAAAAAAAAAAAGGAAGATACTGGCCAAATTAATTACAAGCCAAAATTATGGAAAAGTAAGCTAAGGCAAAATTAGCATACCTGATCGGTTATTTTGATCTTCTTGATTGCTTTGGCGTTGCTCTCCGTTTGAAACGTTCATGAAATGAATGTCACCAGTTGGAAGAGCCAATGGATCAACTTCGCGCATACCTTTTTAGCAAGAAAAAGTTAACAAATCTAATTAACATATATGGTAGAACTTTTAATATTCTAGGGTTTGAATGAGCAATCTTCCTTATAATGACAAAAAAAAAAAAAAAAAATCAACAAATCAAATCTTAATTAGTATGCCCTAAGATAACAAAAAAAAAAAAAAAAAAGAATAAACAACTTAAGGATAACTTAAGTATATTTAAGTGTTTTAGTAAAACAGGACCCTTGAAATTAACCAAAAATATGGGGATACATGGAGTCGGATACATGAAATGCATTCTTATAATCGAAACTATAATTATTAGATTCATATTGTATGTTTTATTTTTGACTTGCATTGTATATACTTTTAGATTCATATTATGTTCATTTTATCGAAAGTATAAGTTATGGACTTATACTTTAACTCATTTATATACGATTTTAAATATCTGAAATTGTGGTTTATATTTATTGGCCAATTTACAATCACGATCCTCTAAGTATCAATTTTGAAAAATCCCTTAAAATGCCAAAAAGTTGCAATCTGCCCTCTTAATTTTTCACTTAAAAGAAAAAGTTACCCCTAATTAAAAAGATTTTAAACTCACAAAATAACCGGTCTATCAAATAAAAATAATAAATTTCAAATAATTTCTCAGATAAATATCTTCTAAGATAAAAATAATTATTTAAAAAACTAAATAGAAATATTTTTTAAGTAAAATATTTTTAAAATACTAATGGCACTAGTAATGTTCTAACAAGGGTATTTGCTAACTTTTCATAATTTGAGGGGGCAATTGTTAGAATTGATAATTTCGGGGGTGATTGGAAATTAAATTTGTGATAGTCAAAGGGGCTATATATATTTTATCCCAATTAATGTTTAATAAACAAAACACAATTTTGTAGTGAAAATGCCGGCCGATACCGATTCAAATATTACGGCCAGCTGGTCTTTCACCTAGCTAGCTAATTCAATTAACAGATCAGGGATTAAAAAGTACTACTCTACGTTGTAGAATATATTTTTAAGGTATAAATTCTCATGCATGGGTCTTTATCATATATATTTTTATAACTTTTGATTTCTTTTTTAATTACTAAGAAAACATAGTCCAATATTATTGACGGTGTTTCTTTAAATGAGCCATTAATATTAAAGAATATTACAGTGTACGTAAAGCAAGAGAAGTAAAGGAAGGAGATCAGAGGTCATACAGGAGTAGATGCGTTGTTTCCAAAACCCGAGCTGATTTCCACTTGGGAAGGAATGACGCATAGAGGCCAATGCTAAGATGGGAGACTCGCCATACTCGTCCAGAGCCAGTGCCAAACGTGGGCAGGTTAGGATTAATCCCAAAGCAATATCTGTTAATGTGTCGTACGTACCAAGCGTATCATGTACAGAACATGCATAGAAATGGTTAAAGAGGAATTATTATATTTATATTGCCAAGATCTCAAATGAATATATATATATATATATATATATATATATATATATATATATATATATATGTATGGCAAGAAAATAACGGCAGCCAATTAATGAAAAAAAATTTATACATTTACGAGGTGGCTTAATGTAATAAATTAACTGATCTACTAATTAGATCATATTAAACCATGTCAATCATGTATAGAATTTCTTATCAAACATTTATACTACCAGATAGTCATTAAACACGTATAAGTTCTTACGTACCCAAAGCTCCGGTATAGATGGCACGGGTAAAAAGCGTAGCACCATTGCGGTCCTGAAACTCCTGATCATTATCCTGTGGAATTAAATCTTTATCTGGAGTAAGATAATACAAATGGCGCGCCATCTCTATTTGCCCGAAATCAATAGCCATAACAACTGGAAGATTTTCCCCTTCGGAATGTCTAATGCTGATCAAGCCAAAGTACTTTCGAAGCATGCACTCCACCATTGGCCATTTCCCAAGCACGGCTGCCGTGGTTAGAGCTGTGTAACCGTCACTATCATACATGGCCAAGCCCTCATTCGACATGGGATAATTCACCAACGCCTCCACTATATGCTCATGTCCATTTGTAACAGCAGTGTGAAGAGCCGTTTCGCCTTTATTTGGGATTGTCCTATTCAATGCATCGTGGGGTAGAGGCTCCATACGAAGAATTCTAGTTGTCTCATCCAGATTACCGTCTCGCACAGCATTGTACAATTTCTCATAGCTACATAAGTACTCTCCATTTCGACATTCGGGACTCATGGAATTCTCCTCCGGCGTATCTGCGTCCATCCTAAAACTGTTATTCTTAGTATCAAATATAGAATTTTATGCGTTTATTATTATTATGATTTTCAAATATGGGCTTAGTTAATTTTCGAATTCTTTTTTGGAAATGATTTTTACAGTCCAAGGGTTAAATACTGCTAAAACTTATACATCCTAAAACTATATATAATATTACACTCTAATTTTTCTTTTAAGCTTACAAGATGTTGTTCTTGTAATAAAGTTAATATTATTAAAATAACAATAATTTTATACAAGTTCGGACTGTTGGAAGGTAGAGATTAGAGGTCACTTGTTGTGCACCTCAGAGAAAGATTATACCCAGGAAAAAATAAGTGCAAAACACTTTCAATATTTTCTCAAAGAAATTCTCTATTTCTTTCTTATTCTTTTCTTCTCTACACAACCTTAATTGTTCATTACAATGACATCTATTTATAGACATAATCTGAATATCAAATACATATGCAATGACCTCATAAGAAGATCAAACAAGGTGGCTACCGTTTTTGTTCATTATTGAGGTTGGTGGCTTAGGTTTGATGAGTTATCCACCAACTATGGTGGCTTCCATGTTTCTCCAACCTTCCCCATGCTTCTCCAAGCTTCTCCAAGTTTGTCAAGTTTAATTTTCAACATCCCTCCTTAAACTTGACTCTCCGAATTTCTTCATTCCTAGCATGGCCTTTAATCTCGTAAACACATCATGTTTCAGAAGCTTTGTGAATATGTCAGCAAGTTGATCATATGTCCTACAAGAGATTAGATCTACTTCTTTATTCTTCACATGCTCTCTGATAAAATGATACCTTGTATCAATGTGCTTGCTTCGTTCATGAAATACTGGATTCTTGGATAGTGCAATCGCTGAACGATTATCAACGTAGATTTCTGTAGGATCTTCTTGTGGAAATCCTAAGTATTTCAATACATTTCTTAACCATATGCCTTGGCATACAGCTGAGTTGGCAGCAACATACTCAGCCTCACATGATGATAGTGTTACAGTGGCTTGTTTCTTTGAAGACCATGTAAAAGCTGTATCTCCCAAGAAAAATGTAAATCCAGTTGTGCTCTTTCTTTCATCCAGGTCTCTTCCCAATCGCTATCTGAATAGCCTATGAGTCTAGAATCTTCATCTGATGTATAAAACATACCATCATTGATAGTGCCCTTGATATAACGGAGTATCCTCTTTGCTGCATTTAACTGAGACTGGTCAGGAGTCTCCATGTACCTACTGACTAGTCCAACTCCATAGAGTATATCTGGCCTGGTGCACGTAAGATATCTTAAACTTTCAACTAGACTTTTAAAATAGGTTGGATCAACATCTCCTTCTTTATTTTTCATCAACTCAAGTCCTATTTTAATAGGAGTTGTAACTGGATTGTAATTCTCCATGCTAAATCTTTTGAGAATCTCTTTAGCATAGTTGCTTTGAGAGATAAATATGCCTTTGTCACTTTGCACGATTTCAATGCTCAGAAAGTGAGCCATAAGACCTATATCTGTCATCTCAAATTCTTGAACCATATTTTGTTTGAAAGAATCAAACATACCTGGATTATTTCTGGTGAAGATCAGGTCGTCAACGTACATACATGCATACAAGAAGCTTCCATCAGCTTCCTTCTTCAGGTACAGTGCATGCTCATATGGACACTTTTCGAATCCATTCTCCTTGAAATAATTGTCAATTCTCATGTTCCATGAACGAGAAGCTTGCTTTAGTCCATATAGAGCCTTCTTCAGTCTGTAGACCATATCTTCTCGGCCTTCTTTTAAAAATCCAGGTGGCTGCTGGACATAGATTTCTTTTTCAAGAAATCCATTTAAAAATGCTGATTTCACATCTAATTGATAGATTTTCCATTTCTTCTGTGCAGCTATCGAAATCAGCAACCTTATGGTCTCCATTCTGGCTACTAGGGCAAATACCTCCCCATAGTCAATTCCTTCATGCTGCTTGTATCCTTTTGCTACAAGTCTGGTCTTGTATCTCTGGACTTCACCTTGAGCATTCTTCTTGGTCTTGTAGACCCATTTTACTCCAATAGTTTTTCGACCTTCTAGGAGATTGGTCAGCTCCCATGTCTTGTTCTTCTCGATGGATTCGATTTCTTCATCCATCGCACCTCTCCATTTGTCTTCTTTGTTAGCTTCTTCAAAACTAACTAGATCACTGCTCATCAGCAGACAAAATAGATTGACATCATCATCCATCAGTTCTGTATTCTCATATAGATTGCTCAGACTTCGAACTCTTCGAGGCCTCATGTCAGATAGTTCTTGTGAAGTTGATGCTTGAGCTTCACTTCTTTGTGGTGAGGGGAAACCACGTGGAGATGGTTGTTGTTCTGGTTCTTTTTCTTCTTCAATCAACTCCGTATTTCTAGAATCATTTGTCTGATCCTAGTTTCAAGATTCATTTTCCTCAAAGATAACATCCCTGCTATAAAATATCTTACCGGTGATAGGATTATGTAATTTGTATCCCATAATGGCTTCACCGTATCCAACAAGGATACACTTCTCTCCTTTGTCGTCGAGTTTGATCCTTCTTGCTTCAGGCACCTTGGCATAAGCAATACTTCCAAAAATTCTAAGATGACTCACGCTTGGCTTGTGAGTGCTCCATGCTTCTTGTGGTGTCTTCGTCTTTAAGCTCTTGGTTGGATACCTGTTCAACAGATAAATTGCACATGAAATCGCTTCAGCCCAAAAACTCTAGGGCACATTCTTATCCTTCAGCATACTTCTGGCCATGTTCAGGATTGTGCGGTTCTTCCTTTCAGCTACACCATTTAGTTGTGGAGTGTAGGCTGGTGTGAATTGATGCTTAATTCCTTTTTGCTTAAGGAATTCTTCAAACATACTTGAGGTATATTCACCACCTTGATCAGTTCGTAAAGCCTTGATGGGATAGCCATTTTGCTTCTCCACAAAAGCTTTGAAATCTTTGAATACTTCAAATACTTCTCATTTTTGCTTCAAAAAATACACCCACGTTTTTCTGCTGTAGTCGTCAGTAAATGTGAGGAAGTACCTGTTTTGTCCGTTTGAAGTTGGATTCAACGGACCACACACATCGGTGTGTACTAACTCGAGCAGCTTGGTTGCTCTCCAGTCAGCTTCCTTTCCAAAGCTGTTTCTGTGTTGCTTGCTAAGAACACAGTTTTCACGTACCTCATTTGGATGTTGTATGTTGGGCAAGCCTTTCACCATCTTCTTGCTTCCCAATTGTTTTAAGCTTTCAAAATTGAGATGTCCTAACCTGAGATGCCATAGCCAGTCTTTGTTGTTGATAACAGCACTCAGACATCTTGGCGCATCATGTTGAATAGTTAACGGAAACATCCTACTCTTCGACATCTTCACTCGAGTCACTAGCTTTCCTTGATCATCAAGAAGGGTTAGCTGCATATCCTTCAGGCTAATTTGGAAGCCTTTCTCCAGGAGTTGTCCTAGGCTCAAAATATTTGTCTTCATGCCCGGAACATAATAGACATTTGTGATAAATGAATAATTTCCATTCTTTCGCTTGATCATTATATCACCTTTTCCTCGAACTGGAACTTTGGAGAGATTGCCAAGCGAGATATCTCCATGAGTCTTCTCATTGATCTTAATGAAAAGATTTGTTTTGCTAGTCATGTGATTGCTAGCTCCGGAGTCCAGATACCAAACATCTTCATCATGTTCAATTGACTATTGTGCCATCAAACTCATTGAGTTTTCTTCCGCATGCTCATTCTCAGCATAGTTAGCTTGCTAGCTAACTTCATTTGTTGGTGCACTCCAGCATTCATTGCTGTAGTGGCCATACTTGTGGCAATTATAGCATTCCACATTGCTTTTGTCTACGTTCGGATGGCTGTTGAATCCGCCTCTTCTTCCACGTCCTCTTCCTCTTGGAAAATTTGTCTGTTGTCTTTGGCCGCCTTTGCTACCTGGTTCTAAATTTTGAGAACCTCTTCCACGATAGCTTTGGCCTCGTCCTCGTCCTCTTCCTCATTGTGATCTCCCCCTTTGCTCGTGCCTTTTTTCTGTGAGGGACATCATGGATTGTAGAGTCTGCTCTTGTGCTTTATCACCACTTCTTCTAGTGACTCTTTGCTCATGGGATTGTAATGAGCCCACTAGCTCTTCCATGGACAAAGTCTCAAGATCTTTGGTCTCTTCCAAGGCTACAACAATATAATCAAATTTTGGATCTAATGATCTCAAAATTTTCAGAAATTCTCGTGTCTGTGAGAATTTCTCCATTTCTTCTGAGTTGGTTTGAAACTATCATAACTCGTGTATAATAGTCAGAAATGGATTCGGATGATTTCATTTGCAAAGCTTCAAACTCACCTCGTAGTGTTTGAAGACGAATCCTCTTTACTTTGTCTGCTCCTCTGTACGTCTTGTGTAGGGTTTCCCACACTTCTTTAGACGTCTTTGATGACACTATAATCTCGAACGTGGCTTCATCCAGACCTTGATATAGTATGGATTTGGCTTTACAATCCTTCTTTTTGTCTGATTTGAGGATTGTACGTCAGGCATTTGTTATGGTTGCCTCGGTTTCTTTGGAAGTGGATTTTTCATATCCATCTTCTACCATGTCAAAAACATCTTGAGCACCTAGAAGAGCTCTCATTTGTATACACCAATTGTCGTAGTTGTCTTTGGTGAGTTTTGGAATCGTGGTTTGTGTATTTCCAGTGGCCATAGAGATTTTTTGTACTAAAACTTGAACTTTGAGTCAAAATTTGCAAGATTTAATACCTTAGATGGATCCGGAATGGTCCAAATAGTAGGGAACCGGTTTGAACCGGTCTGAAAACTGGCCGGAAATAGGTGAACCGGTAAAAACAAAATCGAAATTGGTCTGATCTTGGCTGAATCGGGTTGAATCAGGTCTGAACCGGGTTGAATCGGGTCTGAATCGGATTGAATCGGATCTGAATCGGGTCTGAACCGTTTCTTCTACCTCTGGGCGCGTGGTGGCGCGTTGTGAGAGTGGGCTTCACCGCCTAACTTCAGACGGAACGTGAGTGAGCGTGTGAGCTCTGATTTTGATGCATTTTGCAGCAGCGTATTCCTCTTGTATAGAGGAGGCTATTGGTGGCTTCAAAAATTGATTTGGATCAACTTTTCTGAGACGAGTTTTCAGACCTACCCTCTGTTTTTTGCAAGAATGTAATTTCAGATTTCCTAGAAGCTCTGATACCACTGTTGGATGGTACGAGTTCGGACAAATTTATTCCTTTTTGGCTCTTTAACAATCAATATTACATTAGTTTTGTTAATTCTAAGCTTGATTAGATTATTCTATTTATATATATAACTAATTAAATTAATGGAATCAAGTACTTGATCAAACCCAAACTGTTTATTGTTTTACCATGCATGCTAGGTATGGAACCGGCTTGTTTAATTTGACTAGCGGTTTTGTCTTTTATTAATGTGATACGGGTTAAATACTAACTTATAAGACAGTTTTCCAAATCTTTATGAATACCATTTTTTTAAAATTTCTTTTCAAATGGAGGTATTAATCAGTTTTTGAGCGCGTGCAATGTTATGAGAGAGAGAGAGAGAGAGAGAGAGAGAGAGACCTTGCTCGATAGCTACATGCCGCCCTCCATACCTCTCTGCCAAAGTCTTCCAAGCTTCTCTGGCATTCATAATGTTCTTAATCTCAGAAAATGGCTGTGGGCCGCATGAAATCTGGATCACATGTAAAGCCATGAAATTATCCCGTCCTCTTCCCGGAAAGGGTTCGTCGGTTTGTTGAACGTCCTGCCAAAGATCTTGAGACAGCAAGTACGTTTTCACCCGAACCTTCCATTCCTCATAATTATATTCGTCATGAAGCAGTATTGCTTGAGGAACAACCGCAGTACTAAAGGCGGCTGATGATGCAGTACCATATGTTTCGATGTGATTTGTTGTCATGCTGATGATATCCCTACATGCAACGTATACTTATTGTATTATTGTGACGGAAGAATCTTTTGCCAAGTACTAAATATAAAAGTGAAAAGAAATTACTTATAATTTCTAGCAACCTAGCATAGATAAACCTACGTACAAAAACAGTATCATGCTTTTATATTCAATGACCTAGTAATTAAAATATATAATAACTTAAATTTGTGAGAAGAGATCGATGCAGTAAAGATCTTACTATTTGGCCAGAGGAAGAGAGAAAATAACAAAAACATTTAGGTGGTTAAAGTCAGATATAATGACGAATTAGTGTAGCTCATGACTCAGATGACTTATATTTCACTATTCTATTCATGCAGATCAGTTTTTTCATATCTTAGATATATAGCACTATTAGATATGGCTAAGTTAATCAAGTGACTCGTAAAGGACAAAATATCCACAAATTTTGTCTTTTTGTGTTATGGAATTAGTAGGAAAGCTTTAGTTTGGATCTTCCATCCCCTTCTCTTCTTAAAAAAAAAAAAAAAAAAAAAAAAAAAAAAAAAAAAAAGGGCTCCTAAACTCATTACATAGGATATAGAAAACAGTGGATTTAGATCTTTTCATCTTCCTGTATGTATAGCTCCTAATGAACTCAAAAAAGGTACGTAAACTGACATTTGACCAGATTGAAACTTTAAACTTACGACGCTGGACGGGAGGGATTTTCTCCGAAATTAACTCTCGGATTGTAAGTCTAATGAGTTGGCTGTTGTAGTCTCCGGAAAACAACGATCGGTCTTGCAGAAATGATGACCTGCACACTAAAATATGCCTTGGAATTTCTTCTTATCGCTACTTCAGAAGACGACATGATCATGACCCAAATAATTAAATTAATTAATCCTGTTGGGTCTAATCATTTTTTCTTCTTCTTCTTTTTTTTCTGATTAAAGCAGATGCCCTGAGATTCCAAATCATGCATTTGGGCTGCATCATTACCCGTGCTGTAACATTGAAAAAGTATTCGGAACCTTAATCATTACTGGCCGTTGTAGTGTCTGGTGAAGTTACTTTATTCGTATTATTGTTATTCTTCGATATAAAATGAATTGGTCCGGCCTATTTTAAGAATAAAAGGACCAGAAGATATAAAGATAAGGAAGATAAGATAAAGTTAAATCTTTAACTATAAAGAAGGAATTAGAATACCTAAGGAGTGAATTTCTGCAAACGTGGGACTCCCATTGACTCTCTCTCTAGATCTCTACAAGGACAAAATCTAATTCAACCTCACCTTAATCCTATTATCTCCATTTTATTATTGAGAACTATACGAGGTCATGGGAAATTCTATAATTACCAAACATGATAGATTTCATCTCAAACGACCGTAGATCATGTATATTTTTATACTGAATCACATAAATATTTATCTTTGATCTATTTTTACAATTTTACTCTCTATTTATTATTTGCTTCATGGATAGACATCCAAGAACCGTATCAACGCTCAAGCCATCATTGTGGATCATTCAACCCTATTAATTGTTGGATTTGGCCCCCACCGAAAAATTGCATCATTGCTTCCAAATGTGTAGGTGTACCGAGTGTATTATGTGTTCTGCCAGATAAAAACTTTGAGTCAGAGAATAAGGATTATGGAGGTTTGCCCCTTTGTTTAGTAAAAATACATCCAATTCCATATAACATCTATTTCTGATTGTAATTTCAATGCAAGCATCATATCCTCTATGTCTTTACTAGCTTCGAATTCCACTTATCTGTTTGAGCGTAATTGTATATGGTGATATCTTGATATTTGAGATATATTAAATAATTTAAATATAAAACATAGCCAGATTGGAAAGGTATAAGATGTCGGGGTAAGAAAGAGGTTAGTGTTGTTGCCAATCCGGTATTTGTCTAGCTAAGCTGCTGGAAGTCTTCGAGATGTATTGAGGAAGAGAGATGCTCGATATTGTCTTTGCAAGGGAAGCTGACGTTGAAAATAATAACTAATTATTGCCATGTTACTGGGTGCCAGAGTGTTTATGGATAAATAATTTATCATGGTTTGGTTAGATTGCTAAGTATGATTTAATCAAGATTCCACTAGAGTAAGCATGGTTTTTTTTTCCTGGAAATTTACAGAGTTTTATGGATCAGTAATATTTATTACTATTTATTACCGGTACGCTGCAGCTTGGACTTGACTTATGGATTTTTTGCCTCTAAGAGCAGAGGTAGTCGGTTAGTTAAAATCAAATTTTAGTCAAAAAATAATTAAAGTGTAAAATAAAGTACAACAATAGGTTGACTAAATGTACCTACAGTAATTTTAACTTCAGATGAATAGCTAGGCTGGTTAAATTTGTTGAGTTAAAGGAGGCTGGTCAAATATTACTTTTGACTAAAATATTACCTTTTCCGCTGCTTCTCTCTCCTGCACAGTAGAAAAACTCCAACAAATAATCACAACTCTCTTCCTTTCCCATTGCTTTTCCCAGGTAAAGAAATTGTCAACTTCTTCCCAGGTAAACAACTTGTTCTTTGAAACGATATTTCAATTTTATTTTTTTTTGCTTGTTTTGTGAACTACTTTATATTTTTTAATTTATTTTTATTCATTTTGCTTGAAGGAGATTAAAATAATCTATCTATGGCGTCCCTAAATTGCTTCAATACATGAATGGATTGGGATCAATGGGGTTGAAAAATATAGCCGTTAAAAAATATAACCATAGGAGAAATTCAAATTATAATTAGAATTAAAATAGATAGATCTTGGAGAAATCCAGCCACAGATAGATCTTTTTTACCAGCTCGAAATGTTCTTTCAAGTGAAGCACTAGTGGTGCATATTACGGAATGCAGCATCTCTCTCTCTCTCTGAGCCTCATCCACATGAAACTAGTTATTACAGAATGCATTGATCAACAATTTCTTTTTAACATTGAAATTGATGTAAGGATTTCCATCAATCCAAGGCCTTAGTTACTCCGTATTTTCTTGTTTCTCAAAATTATTGAATGGTACATGATCAATGTATATAAAAACGTTTAAATATCACAATAGTTGGATAATTAATTATTGATGAATGATAATATATAGGTCGAACACAATTAACCACAATATATGCAAAGAAAAATGAGTTGAAAATTCATCCGTTATCGGTCCAACAAAAGGGAACAAATCTTCGGTTTTGGTTGATATTCCAATAATTCATGCAACAAATACAAATGATGATCTCCTACTGTGCATGCAAGCACCATAATTACACAGTGGATCAATTATATTAATTTACTTTTCATTTTATATTTCTTGTCGAAGATGCCTGGTCCATAAGTTGAAATGATCATGTCTTTAAGAATTGGGAACTGAATCCATACAAAGAAGGTAACCGGAACACTAGCCAAACAAATGAGAGGAATTGCAATCTGTAATTGCTCATGTAGGATGATTAAAAGAGCACTGGAAAAGGTTATCATCATGGTCACAATAGAGCAAAAGAGGGTCAAAAGGCCTATAATCATCTGCCTAGGCAAATACTCAAGAAAATCTTTTTCTGCATAACGTGACGTGAGGATTCCCAAAAACATCAAAACCGAAGTTGAGGAAGAAAAATGTGACAATGCATCCGATATTATTAAGAGCTTAAACATTTTTTTCTTTAAGAACATTGGAAAGCCTGAAGTTTGGTTGTTACCACCTAGAATCGCAAAAGCTATAGCGAACATAATGGTCACAAACAGAGCACCCACCACTGTACATGAAGATGTTGTGTCCTTCATCCATTTCTCTCATTTTTCCATCAAGTTCTTATGGTTCGTTGTATACAATTGTCGGGGAGTTAAAACCATCGTTGTTGGTAGTTTCCTTAGCCTTGGGATGGACAATTCTCTCTATATCCTGAATTGTTAGAAATAAATTGTTAAATTAAGAATGCTACCAAAACTATTTCCTTGGAGAGTAATGCTAGAGGCAGCGATAAGCTGTGCAAGCGCCATACATACTTTTTGAAAAAGAGTAAGATTCACTATTAAAAAAAAATAATTTTTTCATATGGGTCATATATTTACTCACTTTTTTCAAAAAAGTGTGTAGTGCTTATGTACTCAATGACTGTAAATATCATTTATCTTACTTTGAATATATGGTATTATAAAGACTAAGTGCAACCTTACACAAAAGAAATAGTAAATATTATAAGGTCAATATTGCTAATTCCAAATTAGGATTAATCTACCTAGTCCATGTTAAAATCGTCAGCTCCATTAATATTGAATATTATATAGTGCTAGATATATTTTAGACATGTACAAGGATAGAGAAAAAGACTGGAATTGATCTATAAGACCATTAATCCTTATAATATATCCCAATACCTTAGCCTCAGCGGCCTTCTACCACCTGATCAAAATATATATAAAGATAGAAAAGGTCTCACAATCTTTTGTTCCATGCTCTTTATGTGTTATAATATTGTTTAAGATCCGAAATGCCAAGATGCTGTCCCAATTTGGAAGAAGAAGAAGTACCAGACTGCAACAGAATGTTGCATTATGACTAATATTTCACCTGCATGCATGTAATAGGTGTTCAATGTGGCATTAATGGTGTTTCTTTCTGATCTGTACCATGAAGCTGAAAACTAATGTAGACTTATGGTCAAGTCTTGTTGAAATTAACTAATATTGGTGTTTCCTTCGGTTTCACTTGAGAGAATCTAACTTCAGTCTTATTCCAATCTGGGAGCATGATCACACGGATTTATTAATTATGTTCAACTCCCGAACACTGCACAACTCTCAAGCAATCCTATAAGGCTACCGATTATGAGCTAGTACGCATTTTATAAACTTCTATTTGTAGCTAATTGGTTTTCTCATGGAACTATTGCATGGGATTTTGTTTACCAATCATGTTAATAATTAGAGATCGATCGAAGGGATGCCTTGCCTTCTTTTCAGCAAGATTAACCTATATTAATAAATTAATCAAGATATAAAAGTTGGGGGTACTGGCCATCCTTAATTATTACAAATACCCCATGCCCAAACTAGTAGTACTTGTAAATACTGGAAAAAAAAAAGAAAAAAAGAAAAAAAAAAGAACTAATTAAGTTGACTATAAGATACCCATGATTTCTAGTTCAGAAGGCCAAGAAATTTTTTTCCAAAATGGCAATTTTTAGAGCAGTCCATGTTAACAGAGGTTGCCTGAGGGGCGAATATCATGCAGTACTGGCAATGGATGGAGGGCTATAGCCCGACGACATGGGGGGGGGGGGGGGGGGGGGGGCGGTGAGAGAGAGAGAGAGAGAGATGACCTTGAACCACTGTAACTCTCTTTGCATTTGTAAAACTGTCCCTGGGATTTGATTGACCCTAGTGGATTCTTCTATCAATATCCCTGCCATATGTAACATGTTGTTTGCATCGGCATCGTTTAAACATGTCAAAAAGTTCATCATCGTATCTAGCCCGTATAGAATGCTAATAATTTTTTCTTGACGATGCAAGACACCAAGCATAAATATATTGTTCCTACTTTTGCCTTCTTGGGTCCAAAAAAGTCGTCGATCCATTTCAAGCATCTTAGAAACAAACAAAAAATTTCCATTTTGTGCGGCCATCCCTACGTACGTTGTAGTATTGGATTCTGACATCACTTTACACATTTGAGAAAGAAGTTCGTTGTACTGGACATGGATCTTCTTCATTTCGTACAACTGCGTGATTCCTTCTACAATTATTTAGACATTTTCAATTAGTTAACTTGATAAAATTATAAATACACTACAACACATTTGATTTTTAGTGACAGTTAGGAATTTGTGACAGTCCCTAAACCGTCACTAAAAAGTGTTTTCTGTGACGGTTTTTTAAAACCGTCACTAAAGATGGATGAGATTTTTTTTACGTTCCAACGAATGAGAAAATTACGTTCGAACGTCACACATACGTTCGGACATGTGGTTACTTACGTTCGAACGTAAAATTTTTTTGGCTCAAACGTTAGAACCTTAGTAATTAACGTCTGAACGTGAAATTTTTTTGCGCAAACATTCGAACCTTAGTAAGTAACGTCCGAACGTTACTTATAAATTTAAATTAATTAAATATGTTCTAATTTTAAATTTATGTGGTTTTGATATTGCATAATTTGGATACAAGTCTAAAAAATTGACTTGTATACATTTATATATACAGAATTTGTAAAATATAATTATATATTTATATATATTTTAAATATTTATGTTTATATATATATAAATGTGTATATATTTATATATACATATTTAAATATATACATATGTTTATGTATATTTGAAGTGCAGTGATTTAGTATTGAAGTTGAAAAATATAACATTAAAGAAGATTGAGAATTGTAATTAAAAAATTATAGATATATTAAATAATATTGTTCCTTACAAATATTAAAAATAAAATACATATAATATGATAAAAGTACATAAACAACAATCAGATAATATCGCCGTCCGGGAAAGTGATAGCTGCCCATACCTCCTCAGTCAAGGTATCAACCATGTCATTGAGGATATGTACACGGTGTGACATCTCGGCGATAGATGCCTCTAGAGGCCCGAGCCGTTCATCGATCTTACGATCAATATGAGCAATCAGCTGCGAGATCACTGCATCAATCCAAGCAGGCTGCACATCTCCCGCAGATGTACTGGTCGGCTGCTGACCACTACTCCCCACACTGGGCTGGGGCTGCGTCGGAGGATCTAGATCCGCTACAGGGGGTGGCCGACATCCCCTCGCCTGTCCAATGCTACGTCATTGAGTGGTCATGTCAAGGGCGCTCATTTGATCTTTGGCCATCTCTAAAGGCTGGGTTGGCACTCCCCGAGCAAGTAGTAGCCGACTGAGCAGGACACCGTATGGGAGGTTTTCCGTGGAGACGATGCTCGCCTCATAACGGATCCTGTCAAAGATGAGCAGGGGCAAATATATGGCATCTCCACGTGCCACCCGTATAAAAAACTATGCCCGAGTCCGACTAAATGTGGTCTTATGTGCCACAGGATCCACGTTTGTTGCAACTATAAGATGCAACATACGGAAGAAGGGCAGCAAATGATTTTGGTGGAAGGAGTTCGGCCTCTCAAGCTACATGCGGTCTCTCCCGGTGAGGATGTAGAAATCCTCGTCTCGGTCGTCATCCGTAGGCGAAGGCTCAGCACCCTCGGCCTCTGACTGGTCTGCATCTCTGGCTAATGATGCATCAAGTGGGCCAATAGATGATGCAGAAGTGCCTACATCTGCCTCAGTCGATGTCTGAACTCCTCGATGAATCCCGAGGTGGTCGGCGATGACATTGGGTGAAAACTCAAATGTCACACCACGTACAGTCACGGTTTGAGAGGATGCGTCATGAGGCATGGAGCACATCTCCATGTATAACTCCTGAACCATAGAGGGATATGCCTTCCTCCTCAATGTGCAGATATTTCCCCAGCCTCTACTGAGAAAGACATCTCTCAGGTTCGTATGCTCCCAGCTCATCGAACTCGTTGATCAGGGCTTCTCGCTCGACCATAACAGTACGAGACCCGATCCGAGCAATATCTTGAGTGGCTCCTTCCCTCCCTCGTTTCCTAGAATGCAAATGATGAGCCATCTCCTGAAAATAGAAAATGAAACAAAATTAATTGTTCTATTAATGCATATTTGTCTTAAAATTAAATTGAACTGCATTAACGTTCGAACATATGAATATACGTCCGAACGTTACTATGAAACGGTCGGACGTTATTACATAACATTCGAACGTAAATATATAACGTTCGGACGTTTAACTAAACGTCCAAACATAGAAGGTATCATAAATTTCACTGTTATACGTTCGAACGTTATAAATATACGTTTGGATGCAAAATTGTTAAAAATATTTAAAAAAGTAAAAAAACTTACGAACGTTCAAATATCCTATCGAACATAAATGTAGTAACGTTCGGATGTATAAAATATACCTCCGGACTTGGAAGGCCACGAAATTGAAAGGGCATACATACGAACGTATTGTTGTTACGTTCGAACGTTACGAGTCGGGTTGGCTGAGTCGACTCAGCCATTCTCGAAAGCTTCAAATCCTATTTCTACTGGGCTAAATGCCGAAAGGTCACCATAGAAATGAAGTATACACTTCAAGAAACATTTCCACGGTGACATTTTGGCGATTAGTAACCCATGGTGGCATGAAAATCGAGTTGAAAATCTGGCCACCATGGGTTTCGGTTTTAATACAAATCGATTAAAATCGATCAATAAAATATATACTTTTAGATGAAATAGAGATGCATACCTTTTAGTGACGGTTGTGACGGAGTTTGACGGCGGCGGTGACGGAGGAGTGGCGGCTTGGAAACGGAGGAAAACAGAGAAATGAGTTTCGGGCGTTCAATTTTGGATTTATTTACATATAACGTTCGAACATTATAATAAATAACGTTCCAACGTTTCAAATACGTTGGAACGTTAATAAATATAACGTTCGGACGTTATCTGTATTAACGTTCCAACGTCGGATGAAATGTTGGATCGTTAATAAATATAATGTTCCATATATATATTCTAGTAACGTTCTATTTTAGTATAAATCTAATATTAAACTTTTATTAATGATTTTTGTTTAATGATATAACTATATTGTAAATATAATATATTATATAACATTAATATAACTATAATATATTCTAACTATAATATATTCTATAACTATAATTGGACAATAGTAACTATATGAATGTTTTAGACTATATAGTAACTATAATATATTATATAACTATAATATATAATAGTAACTATTTATATGTTTTAAATAGACTATATTAGTAACTATAATAGTAACTATTATAACATTAATATATAATAGTAACTATTTATATGTTATAAATAGACTATATAGTAACTATATTATATTATATAACATTAATATATAATCGTAACTATTTATATGTTCTAAATAGACTATATAGTAACTATAATATATAATCGTGACTATTTATATGTTCTAAATAGACTATATAGTAACTATAATATATTATATAACTATAATATATAATCGTGACTATTTATATGTTCTAAATAGACTATATTAGTAACTATAATAGTAACTATTATAATAGTAATATATTATAACTATTATTATAGTAACTATAATAGTAACTATTATAACATTAATATATAATAGTAACTATTTATATGTTCTAAATAGACTATATAGTAACTATAATATATTATATAACTATAATATATAATCGTGACTATTTATATGTTCTAAATAGACTATAATATATTATTTAACTATAATATATGTAGTCGAGAGATCATTAATAAAATGAAGTCTATTTTCATAAAAAAAATGTCTTAATTAACTTAATTTTCTGAATTTTTAACGTTCTAACGTTAAGTCATTACGTTCGAACGGTACAAATGTTTTGGTGGGAAGTTTCCCGCTCAATTGTATCGTTCGAATGTTATTACATATACGTTCGAACATTATGAATTTTTTGGTGGGAAATTTCCCGCTCAATTATATCGTTCAGATGTTATTACATATACGTTCGAACGTTAATAAATTGTTTGCGGAAATTTTCCAGCTCGATTATCGTTTTACGTGGTGTGTTTTTTCGTTTGAACAATTCATTTAAACGTTCGAACGAAAATATTGATATTTTACCCAGAAAGAAGTAACATTCGAACGTTTAAATGAACCGTTCGAACGTTAATTAAAATGAAATATTTTGATATGAAGTCACGCACGGGAGCGAAGCAGAAATCATTTTTGCTTCCCGTGCGCGTAATAGAGAGGAGAGATTGAGTGAGATACAGGGTTAGAGTGAGAGTGAGATACCGATTACAACTAGAGTGAGAGAGAGTAGAGTGAGAGAGGGATAGAGTGAGAGAGGGTGATTATTGAGAGTGAAGATTTTGAAAGTATTTTGGTAAGGAAAAATTATTTTTCCATTATTTCTAATTTAGATTATTTCTTTTGTATTTGTTGTTTTTATATGTATGTATATGTCTCTAACAAGTTTGTATTGTTTTTATTTTTGAAGGATTGGTTATTTTGGACACTTGAAAGCTTATATTTTGTAAGAGGATATTAAAAAGTGCTAGGTATATTTCTAAACTTTAGCTATAATCTATATAATATATTGTTGTAGGAATATTGTGAGATTTAGATAATTTTGTTGTGATTATATGTTTATTAAGTACAATATTGCATGTTTATGAATATTGTTGTGTCTTGAATTTTAAATGTTGTGATTAAGGTTTATGAAATGGACTTGTGGTAATATTGTGAAAATATATTTGAATTAATATGTATAATATATTGTTGTGAGAATATTGTGAGGTTTAGATACTTAGGGGATATGGATATATATGAGATGCATGTGATTATATATTTATTAAGTATAATTATAATGGACTTTTGTGAGTTTATTGTGTTTATTGATGAATACAAATGTTTATGAATATTGTTGTTGGAATATTGTGAGGTTTAGAAAATTTTGTTGTCGAAATAATATTGTTGTGAAAATAATATTGTGAAATGTTTATTTGTATTATTGTTGGAATATTTTGAGGATTTTAAATGTTGTGAATATTGTTATTGATGAATGAATATGTTTAGAAATAATTTGTTATGTTGAGATTTTATTTGTTGAACTTAGAGGGATAACAAATAAATAAGTCTAATAGTACGTATAATAAATAAATACGTAGTATAATATATAAATGCAAAATTTTCTATATAATAAATAAATAAGTGTAACTAGTTATAATATCAACTAGTTAACATTAAGTATAAACTAGTTATAATATTGTGAAAATTACAACATAGATTATAATATATAAATATTATAATAGTAACTTAACAAATAAATAAGTATCAACTAGTTATAATATTAGACTTATAACAGGGATAACACTAATTATAATAAATAAATACAATAAATAAGACTTCCAAATGTTTTTAACATTACTAATTCTAACATTTATAGTATATATAAGATTCATGTGGTTTTTGAATAAATATGTATGACATTGCATAAATAACCTTAGACCCGTTCAGGAATTAGTGTATATTTAGGTGTGCACTAATTCCTGAATTGTCCAGTGTGGACAGTTTGGGATTATATCATCTGTATTGCACATTCTTGTTACTCCTACTGAACATGTTTAGTATGAAATTTCGGTGTCTTCCTCTATTGTTCTTCGGGTATACTGTTCGTAGGGTCACAATCCCTCTTAATGAACATGTATACTTGAAGAACTATGGGGAGGTGCTGCCGAAATTTCTACTGATGTGGACAGTAGTAGAGTGACGGAATATGTGCAATATGAATAATATAATCTCGAATGGGATAGGACCAACTACCTTATAAAAATTAGCAGTGGCAATTAGAGCATTACATGCATGTGAATTTTCAATGTACATTAAGTGTTGCTAATAGATAGAACTTTTTAGAAATGGACAAAAGTTGGATGCGTCTAGGCGATAGACTTGGAACGGATTACGCAGCCTATGCGCGTGGAGTAAGAACTTTCATTGATTTTGCTCGAGGCTCTGCTGATAGTCGTGGTTGCATTAAGTGTCCATGTCGAGGGTGTAAAAATTTGTGTGCGATAGGATTGGCTGAAGTTGAAAGTCATATATTTGTGAACGGTATGGATCTGAGGTATACACGATGGGTATTGCATGGTGAGCCGTATGCACAGTCAGCGGATACATTGTTCGGTCATTTGAATTATTTGCGAAACATGGATGATGATTATGAGCGGGATGAGATGGAGGAGATGTTGGGTGACATTGGAGCTGGAATGTTTATGGATGACGTAGACGACAATGGCGCAAGTGTTCGAGGGAGTGATTTTGAAAACTTTGCTGCAATGTGGGAAGATGCAAAACGCGAGTTTTATCCAGGCTGTACAAAACATTCCAAAATGTCGTTTATTGTGCGGTTGCTTCACATTAAGTCATTGTGTGGGATGTCGACGAAAGCAATAAACATGGTATTGGACTTATTTAATGAGGTGCTTCCAGATGGGTCTGCATTGCCAAAGAACTTTTATGAAGCGAAACAGTTGAGAAAGGGATTAGGCTTTGAGTACAAGTCAATACATGCATGCAAGAATGATTGTGTTTTGTTCTGGAAGGAGAACGAGGGGAAAGAAGCATGTCTTGTATGTGGAGAGTCGAGGTGGAAGGCCAAGAAAAATGTGCCGGTTAAGGTGTTGCGATATTTTCCCTTGAGACCTAGGTTGCAAAGACTATATATGTGTAAAAAAACAGCTGTTGATATGAGGTGGCACGAGGAGAAAAGAGTTAAGAATGACGCATACATGAGGCACCCGGCTGACTCACTTGCATGGAAATCTTTCGATGATCAATATCCAGAATTTGGAATAGAAGCTCAAAACGTGCGTTTGGGACTCACTACCGATGGATTCAACCCTTTTGGGAATATGAGTACAAGTTATAGCACTTGGCCCGTAGTGTTGGTTCCGTACAATCTTCCGCCATGGAGATGCATGAAGGCACCGAACTTTTTGTTAACGTTACTTATTCCTGGCCCGAGATCACCTCGGAATGATATTGATGTATTCATGCAGCCGTTGATTGAAGAGTTGAAAGAGTTATGGGAAACAGGCGTCAAAACGTATGATGCATCCACGTCGACAACTTTTCAGATGCATGCTGCAGTATTGTGGACTATAAATGACTTTCTGGCATATGGAAATCTTTCTGATTGGAGTACTAAAGGGAAGTTAGCGTGTCCGACGTGTAATAAAGAAACTGCTAGTGAGTGGTTAACATATTCTCAGAAGTTGTGTTTCATAGGTCATCGATGTTATCTACCACCAAATCATGCATGGAGAAGAATGTGCTAAGTTTGATGGGAGAGTAGAGGACAGAATTGCACCAAGTGAATTGTCTGGAGAAGAGATAGTGGAACAACTGGTACATATTAGAGCAAACAATTTTGGCAAAGGCCGGGGTAAGAATAAGAGAAAAAGAGGCGAAGCAGAATTGAATTGGACAAAGCGTAGTATTTTTTTTGACTTGCCATATTGGTCGTCTTGCATATTGCGACATAGTTTGGATGTAATGCATATAGAGAAGAATATATGTGATAATATACTGGGTACATTGATGAGCATTAATAAAAAAACAAATGATACGATCAAGACAAGGAAAGATCTTGAGAGAATGAGAATTAAACATAATCTACATTTGCGAGTGGACGGCAATAGGGTGATCATGCCGCATGCATGTTTTACAATGACGAGGGAGGAGAGGATGGATTTCTGCAAATGGTTACAAAGTGTGAAGTTGCCAGATGGTTATGCCTCAAATATCGGTAGATGCGTGAGTCCCATTGATTGGAAAATTAGTGGATTAAAAAGTCATGACAGCCATGTTCTTTTGCAGAAGTTATTACCGGTGGGAATTCGTGGGAAGCTGACATCTAATGTACGTCTCGCCATTACTGAACTATGTATGTTTTTTAAAGATTTGTGCGCTCGAGTAGTAAATCGAGATATGTTGCAGAAGATGGAAGAAGATATTGCTACCATACTCTGTAAATTTGAGCAGATTTTTCCACCATTATTTTTTGATGTTATGGTCCATTTAGCAATGCACTTACCCTGGGAGGCATTATTGAGTGGCCCGGTGCAATTCCGTTGGATGTATCCAGTTGAAAGATATTTGGGCCGTTTAAAGCGCACTGTTGGGAATAAAGCCAGAGCTGAGGGTTCAATAACAGAATCTTATATACATGATGAATGGTTAACGTTTTGCTCTCTATATCTTCGTGGTGTTGAGACACGATTTAATCGTCAAGAGCGAAATGCTGATCTTGAGGCTCCACCTCCTCGTGAACTATCAGTGTTTTCTCAGAATGTACGACCCTTGGGTGCACAAACGGGTTATGATTTAATTGATAGAGAGTTGGGTAAAGTTCGTTGGTACGTGTTAAATAATTGCCGAGAGATTGATTGCTATCTCAGGTATGTTGTTGCCTTCTCGTGAATTATAGTCAAATGTCGTTTAATTATAATTTTTGTGCTCAAAATATTAATTTCTTTTGCACATATATACAGTGATCACATGGATAAACTTAGGATGGAATGCGTAGAGAATATAGAGGCAAGACACGAGGAAGAATTTCTCGGATGGTTTAAACAACGTGTATGAACTAAAACTACATTGTGATTATTTGATTTATAATGTTTTGAATCTGGGTTACTTTTAATACGTATATATTATTGAAATTGATAGATTTTGGAACAATGTGATTGAGCTGCATTATTGCATATTTTATACATTTAAAATCAATATATTCTTAATTATTTTATTATTTTATCGTTGATTTTAAATGAAAAAATGATCAAGAGGCAATAAATCCAAGTTATGAATTAAATTGATTAAAAACATAGTTTATGGTTATATTTGATAACTTGTGATTTTATTTGATTTTATTGTCTCACATGCACAACACATTTTTAATATTCTAGTTTAGTTTTTGTTTAATTTTTAATTAATTAATTAATTTCTTTTTTTTTTTAATTTTTTTTTTATATATTTTTTTTATTTATTATTCTGTTTGTTTTATTTTATTTTATTTTATTTTTATTTTATTTTATTTTATTTTATTTTTTTATTTCTCTGTACAGGTTATAAACGACATGTCGTTTATCAAAAACGACATGTCGTTTTGAACGTTGTCGTTCTGTCGCCTTAGGAAAACGACATGTCGTTTAGGAAAAACGACATGTCGTTTTTCACGTTGGTCGTTTCTGTCGTCTGAGGCAAACG
Source organism: Cyclocarya paliurus (assembly GCA_029856935.1). Taxonomy (NCBI): domain Eukaryota; kingdom Viridiplantae; phylum Streptophyta; class Magnoliopsida; order Fagales; family Juglandaceae; genus Cyclocarya; species Cyclocarya paliurus. Next base: position 21,869,629 of record CM056958.1, read on the forward strand.
ACATGTCGTTTGGAAAGAACGACGTGCCGTTTGCCTCGTCTTCAACCTCGCGACGTCCGCCATCTCTGCGTCTCTCCACGCCATGCATGCGTTCGGCAACTGCCCCTCCGCCCACCTGCAGCCACCAGCAGCTCCAGAAGACGCTGGCGATCAGTTCTCCACCACCATGCACGGCCAAATAGACGTCCAACTCCACGAAGCATCGCCGCATGCATACGGCAACACCAACCTCCATTTCTGAAACCGTCGTGCACAGCAGCACTTCCGTCGACCACCAGCAACGCCAGACGACGCCGGTGATCAGCTCCGACGCCATACAGCACCACTCCAACTATCCCACAGCGCCACTGCATTCACCGAGAGGTCTCTGTTCGAAAACAGAGCAACCATGCACACGGCAGCACCGTAGCCATGCACACTGCAACATCCATCACCTCAAGCCGCCTTGCACGCCGTAGCCATCTCTTGCGCAGCCCAGCTAGCAGCGCCATGCACAACAGTGCCACGAGAACATGCCAGCAACGAAAGACAAAGGAAATAAACAGACCACGTGAGTTCGGACGAAGTGCAGCAACGAAGAGGAAATAAAATGGAAGAAAGAAAAAAAGAAAAGAAAAGAGAGAACGCTGGAAGAAAGAAAAAAAAGAGAGAAGGAAACAAAAGCAACATGCATGTGGGAACCAGACAAACAAACATGGGATCAGATAAAAGAAAGAAAAGAATAGAAAAGGAAACTCAGTCTGTAGCCCATAAATGTAAGTTTTCAACGCAAATATTAGTGGGAGACAAGGAATCACGGACAGACATAACACAACATTATTCTGATGCCTATATAAGAGCTGTACGCAGACTGAAGAAAGGGGTCAGTTAGAAATTAGGGAGTCTGAAGTTAGAGTTAGAGAGTTAGTCAGTCGTGGTGTTAGAGTGTCAGTGAGTAGTCAGTGAGTTAGAATGTTTTTAGTGTGATTTTAGAGTTAAAAAAAATTCAGAAAAAAATAGTGAGTGAAATTTTATAGTCAATTTTTATTTTTCTGAGTTCAATTTTTAATGTCGTATAATTTATTCATCAGTCAGTTTCAATGTATGGCTCAGTGAATTTTATTTTTGTAAGTGTTTATTTTCAGTTTTGAGTTTGTTTAGTGAGTAAATTTTCAATAAATGTTGAGAGTCCATTTTATTTTTGAGAGTTTACTTTAATTGGAAGTTCAGATTTTTGGGTTGGAGAACACAGTCTCCATTTCCAAATATCGAGTTATTTCCTTACAATTTTTGTTTTTATTAAATTTCGAATTACTGTCATTTAATTTTCTCGCACTTTTAATTTCCTGCAATTTAAATTACTGTCATTTAATTTTCTCGCACTTTTAATTTTCTGCAATTTAAATTACTGTCATTTAATTTTCTCGCAATTTTAATTTCTTGCAATTTAATTTACTGCTATTTAATTTCCTCGCACTTTTAATTTCTTGCAATTTAAATTTATGTCATTTAATTTTCTCGCACTTTTAATTTCCTGCAATTTAAATTACTGTCATTTAATTTTCCTACACATTTAATTTTTGCAATTTACTTTTATGTCATTTAAATTTTATTGTCCCTTTACATTTCAGTTATTTAATTTCCAGCAATTTTAATTTACTGTCTTGCATTTTAATTTCTTACCTTTCATCATCCACTCAAAATCAACAAACATGAATCTAGTCCATGACTAGTAAATTTTCATTTCCATTGCACTCCCACATTCATTGTACATATCATCACTTTTATTTTTATTTTCTCATTGTAACTATTTCCACCATTTTACACGAGTTTGATTTTTAAGCACTTTCCCTGTGGAGACGATCTAGGAATTTATTCCTAATTACTACGCGACACGCTCCTGCACTTGGGATAGCCTTTGGGCTGCTCATTTTCGAACGAGTCACAATGTGCTCATGATCCCGGATCAGTTTCTTCTGAATTGTATGCATTGGCCCATGGTCCCTCTAATAGAGCATTTCGATACACTACATGCACAGTTCGAGGTTATAGATTCTATACTCTGGACCGTGAACGTAATAGAAAGACTCAAAATTGTGGTGTGTTGGTCGAGGGAAGTCATGGAACAGAAGATATTGCCTATTATGGTGTCATACGTGATATTATAGGATTGAAATATCTGGGTGGGTCTGTAACATATGTCTTTAAGTGTGATTGGTGGGATTTAGGCGGTGGTCGGGTGTCAATACATAGGGATAATAACTTTACGAGTGTCAATACGGCATCTAAATGGTACGAAGATGATCCATTTGTATTGGCTTGTCAAGCTACCCAAGTCTATTACTTGATTGATCCAATGAAAAGTGTTGATGAAGATAGTGGAGAGATAACTTAGCGAGTAGTACAGAAATTTGTTCCTCGAAATATATATGAAGCAGGAACGAGTGTGGATTACGAGAATAGTGGAGATGAAGATGACACTCCGATAGTAGAGGCCTACCAAGAAGATGGAGAGGGTATTAACTTGTTTGTTGATCTCGGTGCACTCGAGTTGCTCCCCTTGTGTAGAGATGACGTCCCACCCGTCCTTCTCGACCCGTCCGTATTAAATGATCATTCAATTCAAGTTAGTGAAGAAAAAGAAGGAAAAGAGTCAGAAGAAAAAGATGAAGCAGAATCCGGGAAGGAAGTGGATAAGGAGGACGAAGAAGAGGTTGATGACGGCGACGAACATGCTATTGAGGGAGATTCTGAAACAAGTATGGAAAATACATCCGAAGATGAAGAATAAAAGTATTAAATATTTTATTCATATAGGTGATTATAAAATATTTAACTTTTCAATAATTTTTTCTAATTAATTTTCTTTATCATATTAATCATGCCTCAAGGATGCCGCCAAAACGACAATAAAAAAATTTGCCCCCTTCGCCTAGTCCAAGTCCCGAACCTATTGAGGACTCCCCATCCGAGTGTTTCCCTCCTGAAGATCAAGTGCAGACGCAAGATAATGACAATCAGTCGACACCTACCAATAAGAAAATAACAACATAGTTAATTATATTTCAATACTTTTATCTCAATAATTATATATATATAATTATATTATATCTAATAGTTGATGCATCCGCTCGTCGCGGTCGTGGTTATACACGTGGCATTTCTCTTGAGAAATGCCAAAGGCATGGAAAACTCAAGGTCAACATTCCTGATAATTCCACTGGAGGCGTGGATGATAGTGCAGCAGTGCTTTCCTCATATATTGGTACAGTTGTTCGAGCTTATGCTCCATTTTATGTGCGATCATGGCGAGATGTTCCGCTCGAGATTAAGGAGCACATTCGGAGCCGTGTGCTGGTGAGTTTACGTTGAGAGTACATTTGTTGTATACTAGATTAGTATATTATATTTTTGACGTAATTCTCTTATTAGGATGAATTTGACCTCGACTTTGGCCGTAGCGAGGAGTTGAGAACTATGAATGGGTTGATGGCTACAGCATTCCGACGTCACAAGGGACGATGTCATGATCACTTCAAGAAGTTTGAGACGGTTGAAGAGGCTGCGCAATCTCCTTTCCAGAAGATGAAGTTAGATGATTGGAGAAAGTGTTGTGATCTTTTCGCAACTTCAGATTATCAGGTATTCTAGATTAATAATATCTAATGATTATTTACATATATATTTGGGCTATATATTTTATGTATATATATCAATTAACATTCTTAATTAATTTTGTAGCATTTAAGTTCTACGAATGCTAATAATAGATCCGCTTTGACTGTCCACCATCATGCTGGTTCAAGATCATTCCACTGTCTTGCTGAGAAAATGGTAATAAATAATATTATAGAATTTATTTATTTATTTAACTAATATTATTTAAGTACTAATATTATCTTTTTAAAATTGCTAATGTGGCTTTGTTAGAAACGTGATGATCCAGAAAACTTTTCCCTCATTCATGTCTATGCTGCTGCTCACACTAATGAGAGTAGTGAGTGGATGGATCCTGTCGCTGCAGATAATTATGTAAGTGTTGTTATTTTTGTTAAATAAATTATGCAACATGTGAAAAATTTATTTTTTATTTCTTTTAATACGTTACTTATTGTGTGTTTTCTTTGACATAGCAGGAAAAAATGATGGAGATACAGTCAGTTTCTAGGGAATCCTCTCCGAGTGACATAGACATATTCACGCAAGTGCTCGGTCCTAACTCTAGTATGACAAGAGGTTTGGGACGATCTTTCAAGCATTCTGGTTCATCCTCCTCATCCTCTTTGACTTCACAAATTAATAATCTTGCTAAAGATTTGGAAGCCGCACGACACGAGAATGAGTATATGAGGTCGAGGCAGCAAGAGTTGGAGTCCCTTTTAGAGCGACAATCTCATTTAGAGACGCTTTTGCAGGACCAACAGAGAGACCAAGAAGAAAGAATGCGCAATGAAATCCAACAGCAAGTGCAGCGGGAGATGATGGTGCAAATGGAGCGTGTTATGTCATTGCAATAGAAGCGGAACGGGCGAGGAAAGAAGAAATGAATTCTCACTTTAATTCATGTACTTTTACTATCTAATTTTAGAACTTTTTATGACATTGTTAGTTGTAGAATATTTATGGTGTGTAATATGATACAATTAGTATGTTTCTTAATTTCTTAATTTTCTGAAATTAGTGTATTTCTGATCTGTACGTTTGAATGTAACAAAAAAACGTTCCAACAAGATCTCGCGTTCAAAAAAACGTTCAAACGTAAATACAAGATTTAGACGATTAACGTTCGATGAAACCTCTGAACATACCATGTTCGTTCGAACACTTCTTCCTAAACATTCGAACATACGTCCGAACGTTATCCTCGTAACGTTCGGATGGTGTTCCCATAACGTTCGAACAAAAATTTGAACGTTTAATGCGTTCGAACGTATAAATGTCTGAACGTAAATATTATACGTTCGAACTATAATCAATCAACGAACGTAAACTTATGACATTCGAACGTAAATTGCTCGGGTTGGCGTTCGAACGTTAAAATTTACATCCGAACGTTACTTTCTGTGACAGTTTTCAACCATCACAAAAAAATATAACGTTTGAACGTTATTTCGAACGGAACAACTCCAACCATCACTAAAAGTATTTTTAGTGATGGTTCAACAGTAAAGTGTCACTAAATGTATTCGGTGACGCACTTTAGGTGATGGTTTCAAACCGTCACCAAATGTCTTTAGTGACATTTCTTTGATTTTTAGTGACAGTTTTCTCTGTCACAAAAGGCAAATTATGTTGTAGTGATAATTAATAATAAAAAAATTTTAAAAATCAGTCGATGATTTTGATGGAGTGTAGAGGGTATAGCACATAAGTTAAGGACTCCTCAAACTGCCAAAAAATTGCAATGTACGTTAATGTACCCTCTTAATTTTCTCTTAAAAGACAAAATTACCCCTGATAAAAAGATTTTAAAAATTACAAAATAAAGATTTCAAATAATATTTGCTCAAATAAATATTTTTTAACATAAACATAATTAAATGACCATAGATTTTGTCATTTAATACTGAAAATTCAAGCAAGTAAATATTAATAAACTTGAAATTTTAAGAAAGTTAATTATAAGATTTCATATTAACCTTTCTACTTATATAAAAATTAATTAAAAACACTACAATTTTTTCGAATTTATTTGTGAATGTTTCGATTAATGATCAATATCACTTTAAGTACTACATGAACATGCCTTATTTGTGTTTTGATTATTCACCATTAATTTAGATTCTATGCCATTATTCATAATTAATTTACATAATCTTATTTTGCAATCAATCAATGTGATAGTGCTACATAACCACCCTCTGTTTAGAAAAAAATTATAAAAAATTGCAAAAATGAAATTTCGTAGGTGTATTATTGATCATTGCTCTTGGACTAAATAAGTGCAGTTTGATAGGCATAATTAAATTATGTGGCTTCAAAGGAGTACTAATAGATCATTATCAAAAAAGAAAAACTGAAGATGCATGCATGCTGGCCAAATTACGTACAAGCCCAAATTATATTTGGAAAGGAAGCGCTAAGGCAAAATTAGCATACCTGATCTGTTGTTCTTTTGATATTCTTTTTTTTTTTTTGATAACTGAAATACCTTCATTCAAAAATTTTGAAATATAGATTACAACATAAAATCAGACCAAATAACTTGGGCAATACAGTTTGGATAAGAACCCCACCAAATTATCAAATCATCAATATTCTATGCATGTTTTGCCATCTCATGGGTAGCACCATTACCTAAACAACCACGGTGTTGTATAAAGTAGTTTAGAAATCGCTGCATAAGTTGCTTGATCTCCATCACAAGGTTTCCATAAAGTGATCTTGATACTTTTTCAGCTTGAATTTCATTCACCATGAGCAGAGAGTCACTTTCAATAACAAGCTGTGATATTCTAAGAGGTAAGCATATCTGCAAACCTTTCAAAATTGCTAGCATTTCAATTTCAAGAGGATCATTAAGCGCATTTTCCTTTTTAGAAGTTGAAAGGATCACATTACCCTTTTCATCCCTTAGAACAGCTTCCACCCAGCACTCTGTTGGTTTGCAAACACTACGCCATCCATATTTAACTTTAGGATCCCTTGGTCAGGAGGCACCCATCGACCAACTTTCTTTCCTTCCAGAGGGTCGTGCGCTTGTAAGTGGGATTTATAAGACATCAACGAGTGATCTGTCGCCTGCATAGCAGTAAGGATCACTGCTTCATGTATCAACTAGTTCCTTCTGTACCACATGCCCCACACTATCAAGAAGAGCTTTTCCAAGTCTCCATTATTACCTCTGTATTGTACCTACATTCCAAGAGCTAGCAAATTTGTGTGGAGTGCATCTGCGTTTAATTCTGGAAATTGATTAGACCACACTTCTCTTATAGTTTTGCATTTTAGTAGTGCATGAGTAATATCTTTTTCCTCCTCATTACACCACCTGCACGCTGCCTCCTCCACAACTTTTTGAAGTTTGAGGTTCAACAAAGTAGGTAAACCATTCCGGCAGGCCCTCCATGCAAAAATCTTAACTCTAGTAGGCACATTCATTCTCCATAGCTTTGGCCAAAACTTCCTTTAGTGTTGGGTTTCAGAACATTCTTCCACCTGTACATCGTACTTTAGCGAATTGAAAAATCTGTAGCCACTCTTGACACTATACTCCCCATTCTTATTGTGTTCCCAAATTAGGCAATATGCTGTAGGTTCGGAACTCAACAGAATTTTTAAGATTTCTGCTGCTGATTGTACTGGAATTAATCTTTGTATCTTATCAACATTCCACCAACTTGTTTCCTGATCAATTAAGCATGCAACTGTAGCACTGTGATGAGTTAAAGTAGTTCCGGCAGAGTTTGGAATAAGCTTGTGTTGTGGCAACCAATAGTCAGTCCAAATATTTATAGACTTACCATCACCCACTCTCCAGCGGCAACCTTTCAACAACTGTTCTTTAGCTTCCCAGATTCCTCTCCAAACAAAAGAGAGGTTTGCACTGATCCTGGCTTCTTGAAATCTGGTCTTGGGGAAGTACTTGGCTTTGAAGAGCTTGTGTAACAGAGAGCCCTCTTCGATCATAATTCTCCAACTTTGTTTTGCAATAAGTGCCATGTTAAAGATCTGCAAGTCTTTGAAGCCCATTTCGCCATTGCCTTTAGGCTCACACATTTTCTTCCAACTGATCCATCGAATTCTTTTTTCTTCTTTTCGTTGGCCCCACCAGAAGTTTGCTATCATACTTTCTAGCTCAGTGCATAAAGTTGAAGGCAGTTTGAAACAACTCATAGTATAGGTATTGTTCTCTGTTTGAAAAGTTCAAATGAGTCTCTGATCTGATTGGAGGAGCCAACGGCAGAGTGCGCATATCTTTTTAGCAAGAAAAAGTTACCAAATCTAATTAACAACATTCCAAGACTTTTAATATATATTCTAGGTTTTGAATAATCAAATAACCCTATCAAATAAAAATAATAAATTTCAAATAATATTTGCACAAATAAATATCTTTTAAGATAAAAATAATTATTTTAAGAAATACTGAAAAATATTTTAAAATACTACTTGCTTTTTTATGTTTCTTAAGTCTTGAGTTTCTTAGTATATTTTTTTAAATATTTGAATTTTTCAAAAATTATTTTTAAATTTCTAATGTTTTAAATTTCAAAAATTATTTTTTATGGAGGGCGGAGGTTGTTAATTTTTCATAATTTGAGGGAACAATTGTTAGAATTGACAAATTAATTTGGGGGAAATTGGAAATTAATTTTGTGATAGTTTGAGGGGCTTCATATATTTATCCCAATTGTTTAATAAACACACAACACAAATTTGCAGTAGAATATTTTTTAAGGTATTCTCATGGATCTTGATTTCTTTTTTAATTACTAATTAGAAAAAGTAATCCAATATATATTATTGGTGGTGTTTTTTTGAAAAGGCCATTAATATTGAAGAATATTACAAAATGTACATAAAGCAAGAGAATGAACGGAGAGAGTGGTAATACAGTTGTACGTAGATGCGTTTTTTTTCCAAAACCCAAGCTGATTTTCACTTGAGAAGGATTGACGCATAGAGGCCAATGCTAAGATGGGTGACTCTCCAAACTCGTCAACAGCCATTGCCAAACGTGGGTAGCGTTGGATTAATCTCAAAGCAATATCTGTTTTGTCGTACGTACGTGCCAGGCGTACCATGTATATAACATAGAAATGGTCAACGAGGAATTATTATATTACAATACTATATTCTATAATTTATACCACTCACTTTATTCTTTAATCCTTTTAAGTATAATGTGGTGCCACGTGCCATGTTAGAAAAGTTAAAAACACAAATATAAAAAGACAAGAAAGTTAGAATTTTGGATTATGTTTGGGGCAACGATGAGAATTATCATCTCATCTCTATTTCATATCATTATTATATATTTTTTAAATTTTAATATAAAATATAATAAATAATTTAATTTTTTCAAATTCTAATTTAATTTTTTCAAATCTTAAAACAATAATAATATTAAAAAATAATATTTTAAACTTTCATCTTAACACTATTCATAAAATTTTTAAAAATTCTCATCTTATCTCATTTATCAAGTATAACCTAGTCTTCATCATTTTGTGTTTTCGACTGGGTGCCATTTTGTTTTGAATATATATTTTTAAAAAACCACGTAGCATAACATTATGATGCCACGTCAATGGGACAGAATGAGTAGTATAAATTAGAGATATAGTAGCATTTTTCATTATTATATTTATATTACCAAGATCTAAAATGAAATATATAGCAAGAAAATAAGAGCAGATAATTAATGGGTTTTAAAAAAATATTATTGGCCGTATAAAAAAAAATTATGCTATATACGATTATTTTTTATCATTTTGTGTTTTATGTCTGAAATATATCTTATTTGCTGTAATTAATAAATTAGGTTTTGGTTTGGATCTTCCATCCCACCTTATCTTCATGTACTCTTATTATTTAGCGTAGTGATAGGGTTACTACCTTATTACTATCCATTTATTATTCAAGTGTATTTAAAAAAAAATTTTTATCATTTTTTTAAGTATTTTTTTTAACATTCTTAATACTAAGAAAAAATTAAAAAAAAATATATAACTTTATTAATTCTCATTTCTTTAATTATTAAGTAAAATAAAAATTTTAAAAAAATTAAATACAAAAAAAATAATAATAAAATAATAACTCTATCATTTTTCATTAATTTAATGTTGAGATTGCTGATTTAGGAAAGGGTTTTGCTATTCATCCCCCACACTCCACACTCCACACTTTTTAATATTTTTTAATATTTTTTTAAAATTTTTTTTGAATTTATTTTTTTTAAACTATTTATAATTTTTTATTTACTATTCATATAAAAATATATTTGATAAAAAAAATTTAAAAAAAAATTAAAAAAAAGATGAAATGTGAAGTGTGGTATAAATAATAAGAGATTGAGTAAAATTTTTATTTAGAAAAGAGTTTTGCTATTCATCCTAAAACGGCTCCTAAACTCATTAAATAGGAATTAGAAAAGTACAGTGGATTTAGATCATTTCATCCTCCTCCAGCTCCCAATGAACTGACAAAAGCTAAAACTGAAATTTGACCAGATTGAAACAGATAAAGATCAATACTTACGACGCTAGCTGGATAGGAGGGAGGGATATATTTTGGTTCGGGTCCCAAAGTATTTCTGTTTCTCCAAAATTAACTGTCGGCTTGTAAGTCTGATCAGTTGGCTGTTGTAGAAATGATGATCGGACCTGGACCTGCACACTCAAATATTCGTTGGAATTTCTCCTTGTCGCTACTTCAGAAGAAGACATGAGGATCATCATGACCCAAATAAATGAATAAATCGTCTGACCTGTTGGGGTCTACTCAGTTCTTTTCAATGATTAAAGCAGCTGCCCTGAGATTCCAAATGTATTGGAATAGAATCATTCAAATCATCGTTACCCGTGCCCTTTGGAATGTCTAGTACTGAACTTACTTTATATGTGGCAATGGTTATCGGTGATATAAAATAAAACCGGGTCCGGCAAGCTAGATCTTTGTCAGGATTAAAAGAAAAGATAAAGATTTAAAAAAAAAAAAAAGAAAAAAGAAAAAAAAAGATGTTAAAGTCGCGAGGATGCATGACATACAATAAAAAATGAAGTAAAAAAAATAAAAAATTGTTATTATCTCCTATAATTTATACCACTTACTTATTTTCTTTATATGGCAATATCATAATATGATGTCATGTGACTTATTAAAAAATAAAAACACAAAGATAAAAGGGTGGAGGAAATCTAAGATTTTAATCTTCATCTTTTTATATTTTCGAGTGCCATTTTATTTTAAATATATAATTTTTATAACTTTTTTTAATAAGCCACGTGGCATGGTGGTGCCACTTCAAGGGACAAAGTAAATGGTATAAATTAGATGGCATAGTAGCATTAATCTAAAAATGACATGAATACCTCTAAAAAGGACATCATGTCCTTCAACATCCCTTTATAGTAGATTTCAACCTCAAACGACTCATAAATGTATATATGCTGAACTATATAAATCTTTATCTTTATCTTTATTTATATTTTTTTATTTTTTTATTATTTACTTTATGAAGGAGCATCCAAGCATTATATCAACGCACAAGTCATTGTCGTGGGCCATTCAACCATATTGTATACTACAATTAATGCTATTAATCCTACATACTTCTAAAGATAGATAGAACAAGTTGGAAAGACTAACTTTATGAAATTCTCTCATTTCTAAAGTTGCACGTGGTGGCCCCCAAAACAACACCCCACCCCTCTTTTACCCCCTTTAATGAAAGACCCTCTCCACGCCACCTATTCAGTGGAGGAGGTGCTGTGAAGATCTAGGAGTGTGAGCAGTACGAGTAGAAAGGCTCCCATACTGTTTGGAGGGCAAGGGGCATATATGCCAAACAAACCTGGACCCCTATCTATTGTTGTAGAAGCTATTCCTAGGAAAGATTATAGTTCTTAAGTATCCAATCAATTAATCCCCCAAACTAGAGAAGCTTAAGCAGAAATGAAAAAGTGGGGGTGTTTTGGGGGGGGGGGGGGTAGCCACTAAATTGAAGGCTTCACTTGCTCGCTCTAATGCTCGTTTAGTAGTCAACGAGTGGAGTGCATAAGCCCTTTTAGAGATAGGGGCGAGTACTATACGGGTTTGTAAGTCAAGTATGGAACGAGCCTTGTCAAAGGAACATCATAAATAGTACCTGCTAGTCCTACTTTTTCCACTTCGAATATGGGCTTTATAGTCTCTATGGCATTAACCATAAGTTCGATTACATCACATTCAGTTTGAGTTGGGCGATGAAATGTTTGATAAACAATAGCACGAACTCTCGTTTGTTTACCTTCTTTTATGCAAAACTTGACCAACTTCTTGTTCATTTTTGCTCACCATCCAAGCCCCCCATATAGCAAACCCTAAACCCTAAATAGAAAATGGGAAGAAAATGTGAATAGATAATGTGAGAGAGGAAACTTTGAGGACTACATCTTCTTATTATGAATAATTGAATAATGCATAAGTCCATATTTATGGGAAGAGAAGTGTTATGGCAACAAAAATATTACATAAAAGTAAACCCTCAAACTAACGTAGCTTCATGTGATTTATTAGATTTACTTTACAATCTGATGTACTACATCAAGCCATGTCAACTTCGATTAAAAAAAAATCATGCCAACTTATAGGTTTATTTTTATATAATCTCTTTGTGGTTAAAGTATTTATCTAATAGGAAAATTACTTGGAGATAGATATAATAGTCAAATCAAATAAAATCTTAACTTGAGTTTGATTTGATTTCATCTTTATTTCTAATCTCTCCTAAAACTCAAGGTTGATAAGAATGAAGCCTTGAGTTTGAAATTCATTTGTTTCTTGTCATGAAAATTAATCCAAGGTAACAAGTCCTTCGTCAAAGAAGAGTTGATTTGTTGATGAAGACGAAAATCATGTGCTTAACAACAAAGTCGAAATGTAAATCTACTAGACATCAATGGGTCACATGACTAGTTATGGTTGCGATGGCATACACCATATCCCGTTTGGGTATGCCGTTGTGCGCCCAGGCCCGCAAGACTCAAGCCCATTATATCCTCAACAAAGCATTAAAAATGCTTTTGTTATGTTGGATCGATTATTTCTGCATTGATTTTGTTAGGTACTGATTTTCTATTCTATTGCCTATTCATTCTTTGATGTTGTGAATCTCTTTTTTATAGACATTCTCAAGGGGTCTATACTTGGAATTGGATAGTTCTATTTTGGACGTGGTTTGTCAGAATTGACCTATGCGGTCTGGTCTGGTATGCCCGTCGCAAAGTTTTTGTGTACAGGGATACTTACAACAGATGTTAGTTTGACTTGTAATTTTGAGTCAAGATGCAATTTTCTTTATGGAATGAAATGAAATCTATGTTTTTTTAAGAGAGAGAGAGAGAGAGAGAGAGAGAGAGAGAGAGAGAGAGAGAGAGAGAGAGAGAGAGAGAGAGAGAGAGAGAGAGAGAGAGAATAATTTGTAATTCAGATTTCATTTAAATTAGTTGACCACTGCCAGATTTTTCCATTGTAGAGAAGTAGACTAGGTTTATTTTGCAGGAAATTTAAAGAGTTCTATATATGGATCAGGCAGATTCTTCAGAAGCAAGTCAAACAGCCCCTGTAAAAACAAAGAAAATACTATTTATTACAGGTATGTTGCAGCTTGGACTTGACTCATGGATTCTTTGCTCGTTAAAGTGATATATATACTTTAGCTGTCCACCTTTTTGGGGAGTAATTCAAGATGCAAAAGACCTCTTATTAATTTACGGAGCATACATGCTTCATTTTGAATATTTATTTTCATGTTGAAGTATTCCTTTCTGGGTTTAAATAATCTCCCAAAATAACTTCAAATACAATATAAAGGTTTCGCATTATGGGAGCATTTATCAGTTTCTATTCATGAGATTAAAAAAAAAAAAAAGGTCTTATGTACAAGTAACTTCATTTCTCCCTCTTTTCTTGTTCGATAGCTAGCGACAAGATTCCTAACATGACACTAGTGGTGCATATTACGGAATGTAGCATCTCTCTCTCTCTCTCTCTCTCACAGCCACTTCCACATGAAACTAGTTATTACAGAATTCATCGAACAATTTTCTTTTTGACATTGAATTAATTGATGTAAGGATTTCCATCAATCTAAGGGCTTATTTACTCCGTATTTTCTTGTTTCTCAAAATTTATGAATAGTACCATTTATTAATTTATTGATGAATGATAATATATAGGTCGAACACAATTAATCACAATATATGCAAGATAAACCTGTTGAGATCCATCAGTACTTATCGGTCCAACAATGGGGGATTTCGGTTTTGGCCAATATGCCAATAATGCATGCAACAAATATATATACGTGATACATCTCCTACTGCAAGCGGTACCATAATTACAAAGTGGATCAAGTATATTAATTAACTTTTCATTTTCCTGTCAAAGATGCCTGGTCCGTAGATTGAAATGATCATGTCTTTAAGAATTGGGAACTGAATCCATACGAAGAACATGACCAGAACACTAGCCAAACAAATGAGAGGAATTGCAATCCGTAACTCATGTAGGATGATTAAAAGAGCACTTGAAAAGGTTATCATCATGGTCGCAATAGAGTAAAAGAGAGTCAAAAGGCCTATTATCATCTGTCTCGGCAAATACTCAAGAAAATCTTTCTCTGAATAACGTGATGTGAGGATTTCCAAAAACATCAAGACCGAAGTCGAGGAAGAAAATAGGGACAATGCATCGGATATTATGAAGACGTTGAACAAAAAATTGTTCAAGGACTTTGGCAAGCCCATGCTTTGGTTGTTATCACCTCGAAATGAAAAGACAGCTGCAAACATATTAGTAACAATGAGAGTACCCACCACCGTACATGACGTTGCTGTATTTTTCATCCATTTCTCTCCCTTTTCCTTCATATCCGCGTGGTTCTTCGTAAATAGTTGTCGGGGAGTTAAACCATCCCGATTTTTAGTTTCCTTATACTTGGGAAGGACGATTCTCTTTACCTCCTGCATTTGTTAGCAAGAAATTGTTAGATCAAGAATGCTACCAAATTAACTATTTACTTGGATATATAGTATTATGAAGACTGAAACTCTAACTTTACACAGAAGAAATAGCAAATATAATACTTCCAAATTATGATTAATCTACCTAGTCCATGATAAAATCGTCAGCTCCAATATTGAACATTATATATATAGTGCTAGATATATATTCCAGACACGTACAATGATATAGAAAAACAGTACTGGAATTGATCTATAAGACCAATCCTTATATATCTTAGTACGCGGTACCTAATTAGCCTCAGCCTTCCCTGATCAAATTATTATAAAGACAGAAAAGGTATCACAATCTTTTATTTCATGCTTTTTACGTGTTACAATATTGTTCAAGATCCGAAATGCCAACGTGGCTGCCCCAATTTGGAACAAGAAGAATCGGACTGCAACAGGATGTTGCACTCGAAGAAGTATATTATGACTAATATTTCAGCTACATGTAATATATAGGCGTTCAATGTGGCATTAATGGTGTTTCTTTCTCATCTGTACCATGAAGCTGAAAAATTAATGAAGACTTAGGTCAAGTGATCTTGTTGGAAGCCTACTTCATATTTTTATTTCGGTTTCATTTGAGACACTCAAGTTCGAACAAGAATTTAAGTAATAATATTGGTATCGGGCTACTGATCATTACAAGCTAGTCATTTTCTAAACTTCTTTTTTTAGGTAATTGGTTTTCTCATGGAACTATTTCATGGGATTTTGTTCACCAATGAATTAATAAGAGAACGAAGGATATATGCCTTGCCTTCTTTTCAGCAAGATTAACCTACATCTATAAATTAATCAAGACATAAAACTAGCTAGGGGTATAACTGGGATCCTTATAAGTACCCCAAACTAGTATACTAGTAAATACAGGAAAAAAAGTAAAAATAATAAAGAAAATCAATTAAGTTGATTAGATACTCATGATTTCTAGTTCAAAAGCCCATATATGAAAAGGTTTACCAAAATGGCAATTTTTAGAGCAGATCAATAGATGGACTGTTGCAAAGCCTCTACAGCAACCGGTAAATAATGGATTAGGACCGGAGCAATGAATTGAAGTGAGTTGGTTGATGAGAATCTTTACGCCGCGAGTTAAAGTGGCTTAATATCTATTAAAAGAGAGTTTGTCTAAATCGTCAGAATTGTTGCACGCAGTACCCAAGATGGTGTGTGTGATTATATGTTGGAGATTAAGGACTAAGGGTGGAGGCCGACGCGGTGGAGAATGGCATCAGAAGGTTGCCTGAGTGGCGCATATCATGCATGCAATGGATATAGGGCGATAGCTAGATTTGAGCTTCAAATTCCTCTAAATGGAAAAAGACAAAAACTTAAAACGAAAAAGCTTAAAAGCTGGCTGGAGAAATGGCCGAAGAAAGAGGAGACCAACAAGGAGGTGCAAAAGCTCGATCCTCTCCTTTCGCCTAGGGCGAGCACAAAGGTGGATCCTGCATGCTAGGCGGACAACATAGGGATGGGGAGAGAGAGAGAGAGAGAGAGAGAGAGAGAGAGAGAGAGGACCTTGAACCATTGTAACTCTCTTTGCATCTGTAAAGCTGCTCCTGGAATTTGATTAATCCTGGTGGAATCTTCTATCATCCCTGCCATATGTAACATGTTATTTTCATCGACATCTAAACATGTCAAGGAGTAGTTCATCATCGTATCTAGCCCGTATAGAATGCTAAAGATTTTTTCTTGACTATGCAAGACAGCAAGCATAAATATGTTCCTTTTTTTTTATATCTTCGGTCCATAAAAATCGTCGATCTGTTTCAAGTATCTTAGAAATGAACTAAAAAATCCCGTTCTTGGCAGCCCGGCAAATGGCAGTATAAACTAGGCCATCCTTAAGTTGTTGAGTATTTGATTTTGATATCACTTCACACATTTGAGAAAGAAGTTCATTGTACTGGTAATGGATCCTCTTCATCTCGTACAACTGCGTGATTCCTTCAACAATTATCGAGACATTTGTCAATAAGTTAACTAGATGAAATTATTAAATAATTAATAATAAAAACGAATTAAAAAAAAAAAAAAACTGTGAGTTGATTTTGATGGAGTACTGGACAGGGTTTACCAAAGAAGTTGA